>JAJHZJ010000029.1:1387500-2642500 GCA_023548195.1 Bettongia penicillata ogilbyi | reverse complement strand
GGAGACCCCAAGACTGCTTAGCAATTGCCTGGTGCTTTCCCTGTGTTATTTCTTATGTATCCTTTATAGAGCTTGTTTATATATATTTGCTTATTTCCTCCATTAGGCTGTAATCTCCAGGAGATCAGGGACCGGTCTTTTGCCTCGGTTTGAAGTTCTTCAATTAGCACAGTGCCTGGCACACAGTAGGTGCTTAATAAATGTTGAATAACTAATTGATTGTCCGGCTGTCTCACGATTCTGGATTCTGCTGCTTAAAAATTCAAGGTAAGGCAGCTGACCTCCTTATGTGATCTGATGTTTACAATGCATTTGGAAATGGGCCAGCACATCCTTACCAGGCAGCTTAGGCACGCTCATTAATTCCCTGCTTGGCTGATGAAAGGGAGGGGGAAATGGGGTTGAGAAGACAAGAAATCCAGGGCTCCTGAGTCCCCAGAACTGCTCTCCTCCCCCTGCCCTCCACTAGATTACTGGGTCCCTTCCAGGGGGATACATGATAGCCTAACCTGGAAGCTTCAGGTCTTCCCGGCCCCTTCCCGCCGAGGACGCTAGGACTTCAAGATAGGACTGGGATATAAACAAGACCTAAGTTGGAATCCTGGCATGGGGAGACCTCGGGAAAATCCCTTTTTGTCCCTGAACCTCAGTTTCCTCCTCTGAAAAAAGGAGAGTGTTGGACGCTGTTTAGTTGGCTTCCATCTCGGCACGCTGGGACCGCGGACAGGGGTCTCGGGGCGCGGGGTGGGAGGCGAGAATTGTTGCCTGCCTTCCTCCCGAGGGGCCGGGACCGACCGGCGGGGTCCGAATAGTACCCAGCGCGGTTACGGGGGCACACAGGGCATCATCCTCCCTTGCCCTCCAGCGTCAGCTGCAAGCCCCGGATCTCAAAGCACTTACAGTGCCTCCCCTGAGAGAAGAGAAAGTGAAGTCCGGGCCGGCTAGGGCGGTGGGCCTAGGAAGCCGGGGCAGTGGACTGGGGGATCCCTGACGTCCCAAGCACCCCGCCCCGAACCACCCTTCCTGACCCCAACCTACCGTACGCAGCAGCGAGACGGCTCGGACGGCAGCAGCAAGGGCTCCCGCAGCCCGGCCCGGCTCCGATGGTCCAGCGGGCTCCGGTCACCTGACTGTAGCCGTCCCTCCGCTCCGCCCTCCGGGAGGTGCCGTCCCGCCGTGCCTCCTCCTCCTCCTCCTCCCTTTTCTCCTCCTCTCCGCCTCCGCATGCGTCTCTGTTGGGCTCTTTGCAGACGCTCCCTGGCATCCGCCATCCCTCCGCCCTCGCCCCTCTCTACCCGCCTCCAGGGTGACGTCCCGGACCGGACCGGAGGCGGGGCCGATCCGGGGGCGGGTCCGGGTCCGGAGTGAGCTTCTGGCGCGCATAAAGATCCTCCTGCTGGAGCCTCGAGCGTACAAGTGTCTGTCCTACTCTCCTAGCGCAGCCGCCGCGATGGCCTCTACACCTCGCCTGCCCGCCACCGTGCTGGGCGCTATGGAGATGGGCTGGCGCATGGACCTGGCAACCAGCAAAGCCTGCCTGCAAGCCTTCCTGGAGCGCGGCTACCGCGAGTTGGACACGGCCCACATATATGGCGAAGGCCAGTCCGAGACCTTCCTGAGCAGCATGGACCTGGGGCTGAAGGACGGCAGCAAAGGAGGTAAGCCGGCCCCCGCCCAGCCCCCCGGGGTCCGTGCCAACCGGTGTCGTGCAACTTGAACCCCAGCCCAGCCCAGCCCTGGCAGGGGGATCCTGAGGCCGTGCGCCCTCGACCTTCCCTGATGTGACAGTCTGGGGAGTCCGCCCTGGAGCGCTTGACCCTGACATTGGGCTCCTAGGCGGGTGTAGCCCCCGCCTTCTCATCTGGGACTTGCACCCTCAGTCCCCTTGACCAGGGTTCTCCATCCCCGCCCCTGCAGTCCCAACCTCGCCAATACATTGTGTTTGGGGTCCCCTGACACCTGTGCAACCCCAGCTTCCACCTGGCCAGTGGATCCAGAGACCATGCATCCTCAGCTCCGAGACGTGCCGCCCCCTACCTGCACAGTGTAATTAATCTCTGCCACTCCCGCCTCTCTGCAATAATTTTGCCTCCGCCATCTGCTGGTCACCAAACACTCTGACTTCTACCTGGTGTCTTTTAGAGAAGCCCTGCTCCCAAGAAGTCCTCAGTGCCTGGACAGTCAGCCTTAAGCAGTAACTGGATTCTAATCTTCATTAGTCGCTCCTTTGGCTAGGAGCCTCCCTATGGACTCCCTGCCCCCAAACTTGCTCCCCGAGGACTTCCTCCCCAGCCCGCCGAGCTGAGTTAAGGTTCCTGGCCAAGAGTAAGGGGAGGAGACTTGCTGACCTTGAGCGGAACTCTCCAGGCCGTTTTGTGCAAATCTGGCAGAAGACTTTTCAATTTTATCTGGGAAAACTCATAGACCATGGAGTTTGTGGGGAGGGAGATGGAGAAAGGCGCTGTCGGTACTGTTCTGTCTCGTGGTTCTACTTAGGGCCTCGATTGGGGCAGGAGGAGGAACTCAGGGAGATTCTTCCCCTCCCTGAATGGGTCTTGGGGTGCCTTCCTGGGGCATTGGACTGCTGGACTGGGCTGACCACCCCTGCTACACTTCAGTCAAGTGAATGAGCTCCATTTACAAATCAATCCTTCACCCTGTCCGGGCTACTCTCATTCCAAACTCCTCCCTCCCTGAGTAATTCCTTCTCAGATTTTCAGAAGTGGGAGCTGGAAGGAATCTTAGAACCCAGAGTGTTAGAATTCAAATGAACCTTAGCGAGTGGAATGGCTAGAGGAAGGGAATTTAGCGATCATTTTTATCTGAACTCCTTTTTTTACAGAGAGGGAAACTGAGACCCAGGAATTGAGATGATTTCTCTAGGGCCACACAGTGAATGAGCTGCAGGGTTGGACAGGCGCTGCAGCCCAGGGGTTCTTTCTACCATATTTTCCTTTTTGAGCATTGCCTATTTCATCCTGGTGTCCTGGAGGCAAGGAGAGTTTTGTGACTCAATATTATAATTCAGGGCAGCCGGGTGGTGCAGTGGATAGAGCACCAGATCTGGAGTGGGGTCAGATCTGGTCTGAGACACTTAGTAGCTCTGTGACCCTGGGCAAATCACTTCACCCTGTTTCCCTCAGGTTCCCCATCTGTCAAATGAACTGGAGAAGGACATGGCAAACCATTGCAGTATCTTGGCCAAGAAAACCTCAAATAAGGTCTGGAAGGCTCAGACACATGTGAAAAGACTGGACACACACACACACACACACACACACACATTATAGTTCTGTACACCATATAACTGGGTTCAGATCCCAACTGGGAACTTTCAGTGTCACCTTGAGAAAGTACTTGAACTCTCTGGGTTTAGATTATGAATTTAGAGAAGGAAGGGACATGAAAAGTCATCACCTCCCAACTGTCTGTTTTTACAGATGAGGAAACTGAGTCCCAAAATGGATCCCCCTCCCCCTGCACCTGTAAAGGTACAAGTTTGGGCTCAATGCCCTCTACAAGCCTTCCAGCTCTAAACTTGTGTTCCCATGATCCCTAGATTATCTCTCCAGCTTCTTGTTAATCAGGACCCTTTAACCACCCCTCCTCTCTACCACCCTTTTCCCCACCCCCACTGCACACTTGGGCTGAGTCCTATCCCTATCCCTGAAAGCAAAATTCCTATCAGGACCCAATCTTCTTGGCTCCTCAGAGAGGGAGATGGAGTATGAAACTACTCAGGTGATTGGACTGCCTTCCATGGGTAGCTTGGAATCAAGGAGACGAGTTCTAATCCAACCTCAGACATTTACTAGTTTATTACCCTAGGCAAGGCGCCTAACCTCTGTTTGCCTCAGTTTCCTCAACTGTTAAATGGAGATAATAATAGCACCTGCCTCCCAGGTGGTTGTGAGGATCAAATGAGTCAGTTATCTGTAAAGCATCTAGAGGTACTTAATAATGCTTGTGTCACGTGGGCAGGTGGCTCAATCCTGGGAGTTCAGTAACAGGTGTGAGAAGGAAATTTAAAATGACCCCTTATTAAGTGCTTCAGGCCAGCTTGGAGTTAAACTTGGCCTTTGTCCTCTTCTCCTGACTTCCCTATCTCCAGATCCCTTCCCCCTCCTTCATCTAGAATCTAGCTTTAGATTTGAGATTAGAGATCATTTGGTCTAACTAACCTTTTCCTTTTAGGGGCAAGGAAACAGAAGCAGTGAAGTGACTTCCCCAAGGTCACAGAGGTAGTAAACAATAAAATCCATTCTTTGACAGATAAGGAAACTGAGGCCCACCGTGATTAAATGACTTGCCAGAGGCTGGGCAGGTTATAAGTGGCCCAGTCAGGATTTGTCAGGAGGAATCCTGGGGAAAACTATGAGGATATGGAAAACAAAAGACATCAATAAATGTTTAAATAACGGACAGCTATTTTGATGCAGGGTTTAGCCCAGGATTTTCTGTCTGTTGCCTGAATTGAACTGAATCTCAGCCACTCCTATGACCTTCTTTCTCCCCAAGTGAAAATTGCCACCAAAGACCCTGGGGGCCAGCAGGGTCAGGTCTCAGTTGGAGGAGTCCCTGAAGAGGCTTCAGTGCCCTCGAGTGGATCTCTTCTACCTGCACATGCCAGACCATGACACCCCCCTGGAGGAGACTCTGCAGGCCTGCAATGAGCTACACAAAGAGATGAGAACAGAGGGCGGTAGAGAGGGACCATTAGGGTATGGAAGGTGAGAGCTGGAGGGCTCTTAGAACACCGGATGTCAGAGCTGGAGGAACCTTAGAGCATTCCTCAATCATTCAAGATTATTTATTAACCCTCTGATAGGGGCCAGGCACTGCACTAGAACTGGACAAACAGCCTTCCTCAAAGACATTCTGATTATCTCCCCTTCCTTCCTCTGTCTCTCCCACTACCCCTCTCCCCCTCCCTCCCTTTGTTTCTCCCTCCCTCTTTCTCTTTCTCCCCTGCAGGGTAAGTTTGTAGAGCTGGGCCTCTCTAACTACTCCTCCTGGAAAGTATCTGAAATCTGGACCCTCTGCAAGAGCAATGACTGGGTCCTGCCCACTGTATACCAGGTGAGACCTTGTCTGAACCCACAATGCTGCTGGGCATCCTGGGGACCCTTCTTGGTCACTGGGTTCACTTGGCCTTACAGGCAGGGAGCCTTTCTACTATCAAGGTCAAAGAAGGGAGTGAGTGGCCCTAGGTCCCAGGGCTAGTAAAAGGCCAAGCTGGGACTGTGACTTCCAGTGCTTTGTGTTATAAAGAATGCTGGCTTTGAAGACAGAAGACCTGGGTTCAAATCCTGACTGCCACTTCCTACCTAGTGACTTCTCTGGGCCTCAGTTTCCTCATCTGTAAAGTGAATGAGTTGAACTGGACCTCCAGCCAGTGTGCCTAGCTCCTAACCTGGGTTGGTTTGGGGGTTGTCCCTTCCCTAATCTGTGCTGTCCTTCCTCCTCACAGGGCATGTACAATGCCATCACGAGGCAAGTGGAGCCAGAGCTGTTCCCCTGCCTACGTCACTATGGAATTCGGTTCTATGCCTTCTCTTTGGCTGGTATGAGGAAAAGCGGGGAGGGGACCCTAGAGTCTCTGGGATGGGAGAAGAATGAGGACGTGAAATCAAGACATGTGGGTTGGAATCTGGGCTTTGATACTTGCTAGCTGTGTGTCTGTGGGTAATTACAACCTCTCTGGCCAAAGAGGGGAAATAATATTTACCCTAATATTCCAACCTCATAGAGTTACTGTAGGATGGCGTTTTTTAAAAATGAAGCTCATTCCAAAAATCTGAAGTTATTGTGGCTTCTCTTAGACCTACTAAGTCACTATTCTGAGCTCCATTTGAAGAAGGGGCAAGATAAAGATGAGGGGACCCCAGTGGAGTCATGTGGAAATGGGAGACACTGATCCATTCATAAGGAATCTGTGGGCTACATAGTAGCCTAAAGTGAGACATTACATTTTCTTGTACTTTTGATTATTTTGTTAAATATTTCCTAGTTACATGTCAGTCTGATTTTACCCCTTTGCCCTAGAAAAACTAGCCTTTTCCTCTTCCTCCATTCCTATTCAGCCCCACCCCACCCCCAGTTCTGAAATTATGAACCCATGAACCCTGGCAATCATCCCAGAATGGGGTGTGTCAATCTCATGCCACAATATCCCCCTCACCATCCTGGTCAATTTTGCCTCCAAATACTCCTTCCTGGCCATGTCTCTTGTGTTGTTTCCCTGATCAGAAAGTAAACTTTAAGAGGGCAGAGACTTTTTTAAAAATTAAATTAATTAATTTACATTTAGTTTTCAACATTCACTTCTATAAGATTTTTAGTTGTAAATTTTCTCCTCCTCCATCCCCTTCTACCTCCCCAAGATGGTGTGTGATTGGATATAGGTTCTACATATACATTCATATTAAGCATATTTTCACATTAGTCATGTTGCAAAGAAGAATCAGAACCAATGGGAAGAACCACGAGCAAGAAGATACAAAGCAAAACAAAAAGAAAAATGAAAGCAAATCATATGTTTCCATCTGCTTTCAGACATCACAGTTCTTTCTCTGGATGGGGACAGCATTGTCCATTGTGAGTCTTTTGGAGTTGTCTTAGATCCTTGCCTTACTGAGAAGAGCTAAGTCTGTCAAAGTCAGTCATCCCACAATGCGCTTGTAACTGTGTACAATGTTCTCCTGGCTCTGCTCACTTCACTCAGCATCAATTCATATAAGTCTTTCCAGGTTTTTCTGAAGTCCACCTGCTCATCATTTCTTATACCACTATAGTATTCCATTACATTCATATATCACAATTTGTTCAGCCATTCCCATTTGATGGGCATCCCCTCATTTTTCAACTCCTTGCCACTACAAAAAGAGCTGCTATAAATATCTTTGTACATTGTGGGTCCTTTTCCCACTTTTGTGATATCTTTGGGATACAGCTCTAGAAGTGGTATTGCTGGATCAAAGGGCATGCACAGTTCTACAGCCCCTTGGGTACGGTTCCAAATTGCTCTCCAGAATGGTTGGATCAGTTCATAACTCTACCAACAAAGAAAGCATTAGTGTTTCAATTTTCTCACATCTTCTCCAACATTTATCATTTTCCTGTTTTGTCATGTTAGCCAATCTGATAGATATAATGTGGTATCTCAGAGTTGTTTTGATTTCATATGACTATAGATAGCTTTAATTTCTTCTTCTGAAAACTGCCTCTTCATATCCTTTGACCATTTATCAACTGGGAAATGACTTGTATTCTTATAAATTTCACTCAGTTCTCTATATATTTTAGAAATGAGGCTTTTATCTGAGACATTGGCTGTAAAAATTGTTTCCTAGCTTTCTGCTTCCCTTCTGATCTTGGTTGACTTGACTTTGTGCAAAAACTTCTTAATTTAATGTAATCAAAATCATGCATATTTCATTTTATAATGTTCTCTATCTCTTGTTTGGTCATAAATTCTTTTCTTCTCCATAGACCTGACAGGTAAACTATTCGTTGCTCTCCTATTTTGCTTATAGTATCAATCTTTTGATTTAAATCATGTACCCATTTTGACTTTATCTTGGTGTAGGGTATAAGATGTTGGTCTATGCCTAGGTTCTGCCACACTATTTTCTAGTTTTCCCAATAGTTTTTGTTAAATAGTGAATTCTTATCCCAGAAGCTGAAGTTTTTGAACTTATCAGATAGTAGATTACTATAGTCATTGACTATTATATCTTGTGTACCTAACCTATTCTACTGATCTACTACTCTTTTTCTTATGCAGTACCAAGTAGTTTGGATAATTACTGCTTTATAATACAATTAAAGATCTGGTAAAGCTAGGCCACCTTCCCATGCATTTCTTTTCATTAATTCCCTTGATATTCTGGACCTCTTATTCTTCCAGATGAATTTTGTTATTATTTTTTCAAGTTCTATAAAATAATTTTTGGTAGTTTGATTGGTATGACATTGAATAAGGAGATTAATTTAGGTAGAATTGTCATTTTTATTATATTAGCTCAACCTACCTATAAACAACTGATATTTTTTTTAATTATGTAGATCTGACTTTATTTGTGTGAAGTGTTTTGTAATTGTGTCCATATAGTTCCTGCGTTTTGTTTTGGCAGGTAGATTCCCAAATATTTTATAATATCTATAGTAACTTTAAATGGAATCTATCTTTCCATCTCTTGCTGCTGTCAATTTAATGTAATCAAAATTATTCATTTCACATTTAATAATGTTCTCTATCTCCTGTTTGGTCATAAATTCCTGCATTCTCCGTAAATCTGACAGATAAACTATTCCTTGCTCCCCTCATTTGTTTATAATATCAGCTTTTATATCTGAATTTTGTACTCATTTGGACTTTATATTGATATACAGTGTCAGACGTTGGTCTATGCCCAGTTTCTGCCATACTGTTTTCCAATTTTCCCAGGAATTTTTGTCAGATAGTAGGTTCTTATGCCAGAAGCTGGAGTCTTTGCATTTATCAAACCATAGATTGCTATAATCATTGACTATTATGTCTTGTGTACCTAATCTATTCCACTGATCTACCCATTTATTTCTTAACCAGTACCAAGTAGTTTTTATGATTCCTTCTTTACAATACAATTTAAGATCTGGAATGGGTAGACAACCTTCCCTAGCATTTCTTTTCATTAATTCCTTTGATATTCTGAACTTTTTGTTCTTCCAGATTTTGATATTATTTTGATATATTTTTCTAGCTCTATAAAATAATTTTGGTAGTTTGATTGGTATAGCATTGAATAAGTTAATTAGGTAGAATTGTTATTTTTATTATATTAGCTCGACCTACCCAAAAGCAACTGATGTTTTTTTCCAATTATTTAGATCTGACTTTATTTGTGTGAAAAGTGTTTTGTAACTGTGTTCATACAGTTCCTAGGTTTGTTTTAGTAGGTAGACTCCCAAATATTTTATTATGTTTACAGTAACTTTCAGTGAAATTTCTCTTTCTGTCTCTTGCTGTTGGGCTTTATTAGTAATATGTAGAAATGCAAATGATTTATGTGGGTTGATTTTAAATCCTGGAACTTTGCTAAAGTTGTTTATTATTTCAAGTAGTTTTTTTTTACTTAATTCTCTAGGATTCTGTAAGTATACCATCATATCATCTGCAAAGGGTTATAGCTCAATTTCTTCTTTGCCCATTCTAATTCCTTCAATTTCTTTTTTTTCTCTTGTTGCTAAAGCTAACATTTCTAGTACCATATTGAGTAACAGCAGTGATAATGGACATCCTTGTTTCACCCCTGATTTTATTGGAAATACTTCTAGCTTATCCTCATTACATATAATGTTTGCTGATCATTTTGGTTAGATACTACTTATCATTTTAAGGAAGATTCCATTTATTTCTATTCTCTCTAGTGTTTTTAATAGAAATGGATTGGTGTTGTATTTTGTCAAAAGCTTTTTCTGCAATTATTGAGATAATCATATGATTTCTGTTAGTTTTGTTGTTGATATGTTCAATTAGGCTGATAGTTTTCCTAATGTTGAACCACTTCTGCCTTCCTCGTAGAAATCCTACCTGGTCATAGTGTATTATCCTTGAGATAAATTAGTGCAATTACTTTGCTAACATTTTATTTAAAATTTTTGCATCTATATTCACTAGGGAAATTGATCTATGATTTTCTTTCTCTGTTTTGACCCTTTCTGGTTTAGGTATCAGCTTCATATTTGTATGATAAAAGGAATTTGGCAGGACTCCTTTTTACCTGTTTTCCCAAGTAGTTTATATAATACTGGAATTAATTGTTCTTTAAATGTTTGTAGAATGCACTTGTAAATTCATCTGACCCTGGAAATTTTTTTCTTATTCAGTTTATTAATGGCTTCTTTGATTTCTTTTTCTGAAATGAAGTTAAATAATTTATTTTCTCTTCTGTTAATCTAGGCAATTCATACTTTTGTAAAAATTTATCCATTTCCCTAAGATTGTCAAATTTATTGGCACACAGTTGGACAAAGTAGCTCCTAAATGTTGTTTTAATTTCCCTTTCACTGATGGTGAATTCACCTTTTTCATTTTTGATATTGGTAATTTGGTTTTTCTTCTTTCTTTTTTTTAAAATCAGATTAACCGAAGGTTTATCCATTTTGTTGTTTTTTTCATAAAACCATCTCTTAGTTTTGTTTATTAGTTCAATTGTTTTCTTAATTTCAACTTTATCAATCTCTCCTTTGGTTTTCAGCATTTCTAATTTGGTATTTAACTGGGGATTTTTAATTTGTTGTTTTTCTAGCTTTTTTAGTTGCATTCCCAATTCATTGATCTCCTCTTTATTTTATTCATGGAAGCATTTAGAAATATAAAACTTCCCCTAAGAACCACTTTTGCTGCATCCCATAATTTTTGATATGTTGTCTCATTACATTCTCTTGGATAAAATTATTGATTGTTTCTATAATTTGTTGTTTGACCCACTCATTTTTTAGGATTAGATTATTTAGTTTCCAATTAATTTTTAGTCTATCTTTCTGTGACCTTTTATTAAATGTAATTTTTATTGCATCATGATCTGAAAAGGATGCATTTAATATTTCAGCCTTTCTGCACTGGATTGTGAGGTTTTTATGCCCTAATACATGGTCAATTTGTGTGTGTGTGCTACGTATCACTGAGAAAAGGTATGTTCCTTTCTATCCTCATTCAGTTTTCTCCAGAGGTCTACCATCTAACTTTTCTAAATTTTTATTCACTTCCTCACTTTCTTTCTTGTTTATTTTGTGGTTAGAGTTATCTAGTTCTGAGAGAGAGAGGTTGAAGTTCCCTACTAGTATAGTTTTGTTGTCTATTACTTCCTGTAACCCCCTTAACTTCTCCTCTAAAAATGTGGGTGCTATACCACTTGGTGCATATATGTTTAGTAATTATATTACTCCATTGTCTATGGTAACTTTTAGCTGGATGTAGTTCCCTTCCTCATCTCTTTCAAATAAATCTATTTTTGAATTTGCTTTGTCTGAGGTCAGGATTGCTACCCTTGCTTTTTTTTTTTAACTTCAGCTGAAGCTCAATATATTCTACCCCAGCCTTTTACTTTTACTCTTTGTGTATCTCTCTGCTTCAAATATGTTTCATGTAAATAACATATTGTAGGATTATGGCTATAATCCACTCTGCTCTCCAATTCCTTTTTATGGGAGAGTTCATCCCATTCACATTCAGTTTTGGTTATTCTCTTGTGTCTTTCTCTCCATCCTATTTTCTCCTTCTGTTTATGCTTTTCTCTCTCCTTTCTCTCTTTCCCTCCTTGCTAGAATTTTGCTTTCCACCACCACCACCCTCAGTTGCTCTCCCTTCTATCAGTCCCCTCCCTTTTCTTTCTCCTTTCCCCTCCTACTTCCCATATGGTAAGTTAGATTTCTATACCTAACGGATTATGTTATTCCCTCCTTGAACCAAATCTGATCAGAGAAAGGTTCAAATAATGTTTATCTCCCTCCCTTCTTTTCCTTTACTGAAATTGGTCTTTGTGCCTCTTCATGTGATGTCATTTACCCTTTTCTGTCTTCTCCTTTCCTCTTCTCCCAGTACAATCCCTTTTCACCACTTAATTAGATTTTTTATCACCACATCAAAGTCAACTTATACCCATACCCTTTATCTATGTATACCCCTTCTAAATGTCATAATAAAGATACAGTTCTCAAGAGTTACAAGTATCATCTTCCCATGTAGGGATGTACAGTTGAGCAGGGACTTTTTTTTTTTTTGCTTTTGAATCTGCACCTATAACACGTACATTTGATTGTTTTGCAATAGTTCAATAATGTTTAATACATGTTTTTTCATTCATGCCACTTATTCCTGGATTGGTTACAAGTTGAAAACTGAGGCCCCCACCTCATGCATTCTTTTGCCTTGTACTGAGCTCTACATCCATGTGAGTATCCTTAGCTCTCTGTGGAATCCCTGAGATCTAACTGTCCATCCTTTCCACAGGTGGTCTCCTGACTGGCAAATACAAGTATGAAGACAAGGATAAAAAACAGCCCACGGGCCGATTTTTTGGAAGGAATTTATCTGAGATCTACCAGAAGCGGTGAGCTGCATATGTGTGGATCAGAGATGAGGAGAGTGTTCTGATGCCTTCCAGATCCCTGAATCCTCTTTCCTGTAGGTTGGGACCCTCTTAAACTGTCCTGACTCCAGTGTTCTGGCTCCTGTGGGGTTAAAGTATTATAGGTGGGAGAAGTCACCTTTCTTGTTTTGCAGATTGGGAAACTGAGGCACAGAATGATGTAAGGCATTATGCCATAGTAGATAAAGAACTGGACTCACAGTCAGGAAGATATGGGTTCAATTCCTGCCTCCCAGGACTTAAAATATTCTTGTTTCATGACCCAGGGCAAATAGTTTAACTTCTTAATGCCAAAGTAGTTCTTCACCAAGACTGTAAGTTGCTGAACTTACAGTTCAGTAGGGGCAGCTAGGTGGTGCAGTGGATAGAGCATCAGTACAGCAGTCAGGAGGACCCGAGTTCAAATCCCACCTCAGACACTTGACACTCACTAGCTGTGTGACCTTGGGCAAGTCACTTAACCCCAGTTGCCTCATCCTGGGTCATCTCCAGTCATCTTGATGAATATCTGGTCACTGGATTCAGATGGCTCTGGAGGAGAAGTGAAGCTGGTGACCTGCACAGCCCTCCCTCCCTCAAAACAAAGTCAAGTGCAAGTCATGTCGTCATTTCTCTGTTGGCATGGTCTTCTTCGGCAACAAAGGACAAACACACACACAGAAAATAGGTATGAGCCTTTGGCCCACCTCTGAGGAAGGCTTCCAATATCTCAGAGTTAAGTGGACCTTCGAGGACATCTGGTCCAGTCCAGACTCAAACAAGAGCCCCCTTGAAGCCATCCCTGACAGGTGGATCTCTAACCTCAATTTGCAGACCTCAGAAGCCCAGGCAGCCTCTTCCCCTTTGGGGCCCCTCTCATTGTGAGGAAGGGTTTCCTGACATTGACACAAAATGGACCTCACTTGTATAACAGGTGCTCTTCTGCCCTCCTACCTGCCCCCAAGTGTAGACCAAGTAGCTCCACTTCCCTTAACCCTTCCTTGAGTGTCTCTCATGTCCTAGAGGGGCCTTACCTTCCTCTGGACTCTCAGTGTTCTTCCCAGAATGGGGCAACCAGTCCTAAAATGGGTTGGGATCTTGGGATGTCTTGGGATGTCACATGTGATGAGATGGGTGAATCTGCAGACAAGTGACCCCAGAGAAATGAAGATCTTAGATACCATGTGCCCAAGGCCTGTGTCCTGTGCTCATAAATTGTTCATTGGGTGGTAGCCTGAGCATAACTGGAGGTCACTTTGGGTGCTTTGGGATCCTCACTGGGAAAGTGAAGCACACTTGGAAGTTTGCAGTGGACAGCACCTGTGGTCCCCCAGCAAGTAGCGGCTGATAGGGTCATGACTGTAACTTTGCAAGGACTGACTGTCTCTCCTGTGATTGGGAGCCTGGATTCTCTGCCAAGGCCTTGCTGAGGCCAGCCTGGGGGCTCTGACCACTGACCTACCTTCTGTGTCCATTCAACACAGCTACTGGAAGGTAGTTCACTTTCAAGCCATTGCTCTTGTGGAGAAAGCCCTGGAGGCATCTTATGGGGCCAACGCTCCCAGCATGACCTCAGCAGCCCTCAGATGGATGTACCATCACTCCTAGCTCCAGGTAATGCCACGGTAATGCCCCAGGAACCCACTCATTCCCATGAGCCCTTTAGGGGGCTGGGCCCCATTCTCAGCTTTGGCATTACTTCAAGGACATGTCCTTTCCTTCATAGAAATGTCTCTGCTGGAGTTCTTCTGGCTCTTGATCCAGGCTTTTTATCAAAATTGGATAAATACTGTTTGAACAGGACTGGTTAATAAGCACTATAAAGTATACTTCCAGAACCCCTGAGTTGGTAAAGGGGTCCTTTTGTAATTTTCCTTTTGTCCACAAAAGCTCTGTCTCAACCTCTGGGCTCAGCTTTCTCCATTCTGAAGGGGAAGGGAAAAAAATTTATATAGCACATATTATCCCTGGAAGGTAGGTGCTGTTATTATCCTCATTTCACCTTTGGGGAAACTGAGGCAGACAGCAGTGAAATGACTTGTCAGCCCCAGGTCACCCAGCTACTAAGTATCAGATCTTCCATTTTGCCACTGGGCCATGGAGCTGCTTCTGGATCACTTCTCATGAGTCTTCGCACATGCCTTTGAATACTTTCTATTTGTCTATACCTTCCTTCAACCATAATGCCCCATGACAGTAACTGGTCAGAGTGGATAGAGAGCTGGCCTCAGAGTCAGAAAGGCTTGGGCCCGAGGCCTACCTCAGGCCTACAATGCAGGCTTTCTAGCTGGGATGGAACTGTGTGAGGCTGGGCATCCCTCTGGTGCTGACATGGAGAGCCCAAGGTCACCTCTGGGGCACCCGGTAAAGAGAAAGCCTTCCTCTACCTAACTCTCCTGTTTCTTGGTCAGAGCTGAGGAGGGTGGTCCCTCTCCCTCTGGCCCCCATTACTTTCCCTCCAAAACTTTAGGCATTTCCATCTTAGGCTTTGATGTCAATCAGAGAAGCAGCTAGGTTGGCACAAAGGATAGGGCATTGAACTGGGAGTCAGGATGACAAGTTCAAATTCAGCCTCAGACATTTACTAGCTGTGTGACCCTGGACAAGTCACTTCATCTGTCTGCCTCAGTTTTCTCTTCTCTAAAATGAGATAATAAGATCTACTTCCTCCCAGGGTTATTACCAGGATCACATATGTAAAGTATGGAATCCTTAAAGAATTCTACAAATGCCAGTTAATATTATTATTGTGATCCAGCTAGACTGTAACCCTTTAAAGGATGATACTGGGTCTGGAAGCCCTCTGTGTTCTTGAAGAGGTTTGCTGGGACCCTGAAAATGCCAAAGAGGCATAGCCTGGAATGAATTCACGTACTCAAGCTTTCTCTTGCTCAAGTGACAGAAAGTTCATTATGACACCAACAGAAGGGGACAAGGGGTCTTAGGGAACCTGTGAGCTAGTGGGAATGCTTCCAGGCCTTATATGGAAAAGGGGCAAGGGAAAGGAAAGCCCAGGATTCTAATTAGGCAATCTAGGGACTTCTAGGGATATATCAGGGGTCTGGATGTATTTGGGAGCAGGTACCTATAATCTATGGATGAGAAAGTGCAGGGAGTCTGCAAAGATAACGTTGTTGACACTGAGAGAGAAAAGACAATTTTTTTGTTTAGTTGTTAGAGGCATGGGGATCCGGCGCTAGGGAGAGCCCTTGGGCCAGCCAGGAACAAAAATGGCTTTGGACCAAGAACCTCTGTATCTGTTTTGATAAGAGAATGTGTTCTGTAACAAGAGAAATTTTTCTACCAGAGCAGGGCCTATTGAGAGACTGGGAGGGTTCTAGAAACATGAACTTAGGACTTTTGAGGGGATCCAGGTCCCACTATGCCATCATTCCCTCAGCACACAACCCACTGTCTTCCACATAGCAGGCAATCAGCAAGTGATTCAATCCATGCATCAAATGGATGTTAAATGAGACTGGAAAGTGTGCTATGCTGTGTCCATGCAGAGCACTTCGATTCAGGCCCTGGCTTTGCCATGTGCCAGCTCTGTGACCTTTGGTGAATTATTTGACCTCTCTCCAACTCAGTTCCACTTGTCTGTGAGGGGATAGTCTTGATGGTCTTGGAGGTACCATGTAGCTTTGAGTATGTGATTGGGACACTACCCACTGTAACAGGAAGGGGGTGAGGTGTGCAGGGCTGGGGGAGATGGCTGAATTTGGTGCCACCATCTTCCCCAGCGTATTCCCTCCCCTGCTGCCCACTGGGTTTACTTCTTCCTGTCCAAGCTCCAAAGAAGGCTCACGCACTGTGGGCTAGAAGCTGCCTCCTTCTGGATTTGCAGAATAGTCTGTGGGTCGCCTGAGGTCACTTGGATCATCTCCTTGTTGCTTTACCCCTCCTTTTATGACCACACTTTCACGTCTATCCAGTAGGCATTGATGGGGTCTCTGATGTGTAACAGGCACTGTATGAGGCCCCAAGAATTCAAACACACAAGTGAATGATATTCCCCCCTTCAAGGAGGTGCATTCTAATGAGAGGGAGGATGCACACATAAGTAAAGGCATGACTATGTGAGCATGAGAAAACAGTAACATTTAAGAGGAACAGAGCAGGCTTCCAGGAGGAGGTGGCATTGGTGCTGAGCCTGGAAGAAAGCTGAGGATGCTGGGAAGTGGAAGGGAGAACATTCCAGGCATGGGACATGAGCCAAGCAAAGGCACCAGGGTGGGAGATGGAAATTGGGTTGGGAAATACAAAACCATCCAGCTTGGTGGGAAGTGTGGAATAATAAGAAATATGTGTGGAAAACTAGGCCAGATCCTTTTGAGCATAAGCCTCCTTGGTTACATGTTGAAGCCTACTTACACCCCCCCTTGTGTCTTACCATTGCCCTGGGGGTGGGAGGAAAGGCCTGAAATGGGGGCGGGGGTTGTCCTAGATGGTGACCTACCATTAGTAACCCTGGAGCACCAGCGGGAGAATATTGGTGCTAATGAGATGCTAAAGTTTTGTGTAAAGGGAGGTGCAAGAAGTAAGATGGTGCTTGCTTTCATGACTTTTCCAGTCATTAGGCTATGCAACCTGCATGTATATATGTATGGAGCTGATTCTCTCTCTCCTCTCCTGACAGGGTGCCCAGGGAGATGCTGTTATCCTGGGCATGACCAGCCTGCCGCAGCTGCAGCAGACCCTGGCAGCAGCAGAGGAAGGCCCACTGGAACCTGGGGTGGTGAAGGCCTTTGATGAGGCCTGGAACCTTGTTGCCCATGACTGTCCCAACTACTTCCGGTAGCTTCAGCCCCTGGAAAGAGACCCCCTCATTGTCCCTGACTGTCCACATGCTCTCAGCCCCATCAGCCAGCCTTTGCCTTAACTTGCTGCAGCCTGAGCTCCATCTTTCAAATTGCCCCTCTTCTCTGAATCCTTAGTTTTCTAGTCTCCTTCCTGGAGGTGAGACCTCTGGCCTGCTGCCCTGTTGCTCTTACTAACAGTAAGGGTAAGGGTTGAGACCATTTCTCTCCTGTCCTGTTGGAATAAAAGCCAATGTTGCACAAGAGAGTGGCCTAGAGTACATTATGAGTTGGTGGGAAAGTGCCTAAGATGATGATTGGGATGAGGATTCCCCTGCCTACTGAAGGAACTGACCTTGTCCAGGGAATTTTACACCTTATTCAATGTTCTCCCAGATGCATGCTTGGGCACACTGTAAGGTGCTCTATAAATTAGTAATTATAATTCTGCTCCCTGGGGTTCAGTGTCCTCATCTGTCAAATGGGAATACTCTAGGCAAGGGGTGGGGAACTGTGTCCTTGAGGACACATGTGGCCTTGTAGGTCTTCAGGTGTGACCTTTAGACTGAATCCAAGTTTTACAGAAAAACAAATTTTTTACAGAAAATTCCTGTGGAATTATCTTTAATTATTAGATTACTGAGAAAAGCTAGGTATCATAGTTAATCATCACACAATGTTGCTGTTACTGTGGCACTCAAAATTTTAAAAAAGGAATGTTAAGAATTGCCTTTATTTGTAATTGAGGAAAAATAAAATATTTTTTAAAAATTGATCATGTACTAGTGCATAAAATTCCTACAAACAAATAGAAAATATTAAATATAACCCTCATTGACCACAATAAAATAAAAAGTATAATCAGTCATGGAACTCTAAAGAAAGAAATCAAACTTAAATGCAGACCAAATAATTTAATTCTAAAGAGAAAAAAGATAATTTCATAAAACAAAATATCAATAATGACAAATCACAATAAAACTTTGAAGAATAGCTGGAGGAAGTAAAAGCATCAGGCCCAAAATCCTTTTCTGTTCACATACATTATCTAAATACAGTTAAATTCCTTGAGCAGGAGAACTGGATTTTTTCAACTTAACCTACGGTAGCCCAGTTGAATTCTGAACCAAGTTCAGAGAAAAAGAAACATGACTTAAACAGTTAGATGACAAAATCAATTACTTGTAAATTGGGTCAATACATAAAATATACTGGTTCAATTTTAAACACATTAGCAATGGAGAAATACTAGAATCCTTTCCAGTAATACCAGGAATAAAGCAAAGGTGTCCATTATTACCGTGATATTTAGTACAGTTCTAGATATGCTAGTTATAGCAATGATATATGACAATTAATTGAGAGGATAAGGATAGGCAAAGAGGTACTAAGTTTATTGATTTTTGCCAACTACACAATGTTTCACTTAGAAAATCCTAAACAATCAATTAAAAAAATCCACTGAAACAACAACTTCAACAAAGTAGCAGGACGCAAAATTAACCCACATAAATAATCATATTCTCTATACATTATCAACAAAACCTACCAGAAAGAGACAGAGAGATTCCATTCTATTTGGTTGCAGAACTGATAAAATAATTAGAAGTCCATCTACCAGGGAAGAGAGAGAATTATAACACGACAACAACAAACCACTCTTTACAGAAATACAGACCTAAATAACTGGAAAGTTGTTAACTGTTTGTGGCTTAACCTGCCAATATAATAAAAATGATAATATTATCAAGTTAATTTAGTTATTCAGTGCCACCTCAATCAATTGGTTCATTTATAAAATGATAAAAATAAAAACCAAAATCATTGGAAAAAACAAAATCACATTACTTTCATTTTTAGGAAGTTAAAAAAAAGTAGGGATAAGGAAGAAATAGAATTTCCAGATGTAAACTATATTACAAAGCAATAATTTAAAAAATTATTTGGCACTGCCTAAAAGAAATAGAAACTGATTAGTGGAATAGATTACATGAATAAAACCTAGATGAACATGGTAATAACAATTTGTTAAACCCAAGTATCCAAAAGTCTAGAATAAGGACTTGTGTATTTTACAAAAATTGCTGGGAAAACTGGAAAGCAGGTTGGCAGAAATGCAATTTAGATCAGTGTATCACACCATATACTGTAATTACTCTCAAATGGATACAGTGATTTGCAAATCAACGGAGACAAAGAAAAATAAGTTTGAAGTCATACAACGAACCTCAAGATTTTTACATCTTTGAAAGTTTCAATATGTATGATTTCCCTCTTTTGCTTCAAACACTTGTTTTATATGATTTAGCACCGAGTATACAAGATTTTTGATGCACTCTTTAATTCTTATTCTTGAAGCTACACTTTTATCACATAGTACATTAAATGTACTTTGGATGAACAGTACATTTTCCCCCCAAGACTAACTTTGATGATAGATGACCCATAGATTTTCATTGGAAATTTAAATCAGGTGAGTTTTCAGGTCATTGAAGAATGCTTATCTCTATCTAATGGATAAATGTTTTAACCTTCTGTGATGCTTGGCATAGTAGAAGATATCTTGCAGCATTTCTACCTCACACACTCAGGAACTGTGTGATACTAAGCATGTCACCTAAATTCTCTGAATATCAGTTTCTTCATCTGTAAAATCAGAATAATAATATTACATAACTCACAGAGTTGTTATAAGGACCAAAGAAGATAATGTATATGTAAAGTAGTTCACAAATTTTAAAGTACTGCAAAACTATTTTTCAAAAGGCCTGAATTGGCTTCAGCCTTACTTTTTTGGTGGTCCTCTCCTCATAGTGTGAATTCTTCCCAGTCAGTGACTGGGAAGAGACAAAGCTAAAGAGGAAAGGCCTGGGGCCCTTTCGCTGAAAGTCCAACATCTGTCCCCATGAAAATGGACCTTGGTGCTTTGTCTCAGTATTTATTTTATTTTAGGTGAAGGAAATGAATCTAGAGGCTCTGACCTTGTGGGTATGGAAAGGTCAGGAGACCAAGGCACCAGGAATCTGGGAACTATAGGGGGTAGGAGTCTATAACAGGTTTCATAGCAAGTCTACCACTGATGTCCTGAGAATCAAGGAAAGACCTTCAGGTTCCAACAGAACCTGATATAAAGAATCATCCTTCTGTCAAACCTCCTCGAGATGGGAACTTGATGAGACCAATTCTATGTAGAAATACTTCTTTGATACACAAACTAGAACAACACTATAGATATTGTATCATATCACAAACAAATTAGAGAAGCAAGGAAGGAGATTCTTTTCATAACACCATGGATAGGGACATAGTACTTGACCAAACAGTGTATAGAGAGAATCATGAGACATAAAAGGGACAATTTTGTTCACATTACATTGAAAAGGTTGTAATAGAAAGTCCAAGAAAATCAAAATTTAAAGGAAAGCAAGAAATGAATAGAAAAATTATAGCAAGTTTTGTTGATAGAAATCTCATTTCTCAAATATAGAGAGAACTGAGCTAAACTGAGAAGATGATGAGTCATTCTCCCATTGGGAAATGGCCAAAAGGCATGACTAGGCAGTTTTCAAAAGAAGAAAGCAAAGCTATCAATAACTATATGAAAACTAAATTATCTATTCATTAAAAATTAGAGAAGTGCAAATTAAAACAACTGAGATACCACCTCACATCTATCAGATGGATTAATGTGACAGAAAAGGAAAATGACGGAAGCTAAAGGAGTTGTGGCAAAGCAGGTAGGTACATTGACACACTCTCAGTGGAGTTATGAACTAGTGCAATCATTTTGGAAAACAATCTGAAACTCTGTCCAAAGGACTATAAAACTGTGCGCTCCTTTTGACTCAGCAATACTACTACTAGGTCAAAGAGATCAAAGAAAAAGGAAGAGGTCCCATATGTACAAACACATTTATAGCAGTTCTTTTTGTGGTGGCAAAGAGTTGGAAACCGTGGTGATGTCCATAAATTGGTGAATGGCTGAAGAAGTTGTGGTATATGAATGGAATAGAATGGAACGGAATACTATTGTTCCATAAGAAACTATGAGCAGGTGGATTTCAGGGAAACCTGGAAAGATTTACATGAACTGATGCCGTGTGAAGTGAGCAGAACCAGGAGAACACTGTAAACAGTAATAACACCATTGTACGGTGACCAACTTTATTAGGCTTATCTCTTCTCAGCAACATGATGATGTAAGACAATTCCAAAAGACTCATGATGTGAAACACTATCCACATCCAGAGAAAGAAGTATGCAGTTTGAATGTAGGTCAAAGCAGACTATTTTCTCTTTTTGTTTGTTTTTTTCTTTCTTGTGTTTTTTTCTTTTTTGTTCTAATCCTTGTTTCACAACATTTCTGATGTGGAAATATGTTTACTATGATTGTACACATATAACCTACATCAGATTGCATGCCTTCCTGGGGAGGGGAAAATTTAGAACTCACAATCTTAAAAAAGTGAATGTTGAAAACTAAAAACAAATAAATAAAAATTTAAAAAGCATATAAAATGTAAAGGACAATTTTGATGCTATTAAATTTAAAAGATTTTATAAAAGCACAGATAAAATTAAAAGAAAGCAGGAAACTGAAAGAAATTCCAGCCACTATCAATGATAAAAATCTCATTTCTCAAATATATGGAGAATTGTACTACATTGATAAGATTATGAGTCATTTTCCAATTGGCAAATGGCTGACAGTCATGAATAGGAAGTTTTCAGAAGAAGAAATCAAAGCTATCAATAAATATATAAAAAGAAAATGCACAAAATCACTAACAATTAGAGAAATGCAAATTGAAACAACTTCGAGGTACCATCTTACATCTCTCAGATTGGGAGAAAAAAAGGACAATTAGTGGAGGGAGTATGGGAAGACAGGCACACAAATATATGATTATTGGAGCTGGGAATGTATTCTATTATTCTGGAAAGCAGTTTGGAATTATACCCCAAAAGTTGCTTAATTGTGAATACCCTGTACCTCAAAAAGATAAAAGACCAAAGGAAAGGACCCATATGTGGAAAAATGTTTATAATGGAACTTTGTCTTTTAATAAACACCCTTTGGGGGAACGGTGGAACATAACATCACATGTGAATGTAATGGAATACTACTGTGCCCAAAGGAAAAAAGAAAGGGTTAGATTCAGAGAAATCTGGGAACACTCCTGTGAACTGATGAAACTGAAGCAAGCAGAACCAGGAAAATAATTTATACAGTGACAACACTGAAAGGGAAACAACTTTGAAAGACTTAAGAACGCAGACCAATTCAATGAGCAGTCACCATTCCAGCTTGTACTATAGATGACAGAGTATGACTCCCACGTTCTGATAGAGAAGTGATGAATTTCAGAGGTGTAGGAGGAATACATTTGTAACAAGGCCAAAATATTGCTCTTTTTTTTTCTTGACTGTATTTATTGCTAGGGGAGGGATGGGAGGGATGTTGTTCAGATTCTGAGTTATGAGTGAAGGAGAAGGGAGTAATAGTGGTTCCCCTAAACAAGGAAACATTTGCAGTACACAGAGAAGAAAGCAGATGGAAACAGATATAGATCAATAGAGCAAGTTTGGAATTATCCTGTTAAATTTATTCTATAGTAAAAAAAAATAAGCCCTACATAATTGAAATGTGTGGCTTCACATATACTTCCCTTTTTCTGTTCTTTTTATGTAGATATGATCATGTTTATTGATGTTGGTCAAGTTCACAATAATTTAAAAAGATTTTGTGGTGTGGTTTTCCGGATTTTTGATTGATACGAGGTATTTGCTACATTTGCCATTGCATCCTTCCTTCCATCGATTGCTATAGGCATTCTCATTAATATCCTGACTTGGCTGATGGAAGGGAGGGGTGGAATTGAGGGTGACTGGACATGAGGCTCAGGACTCCTGGGTCCCCTGAACTGCTCTCACACCCCTGCCAGATTACTGGGTCTCTTCCAGGGGGATAAATGATAACCTAGTGAGGAAACTTCACTCTTTCCCTGTCCGTCCCCGCTCAGGGGGCTGTAACTCCAGGTTGTGACGCGGATAAATAAGATCTAAGTTGGAATCCTAGCTCGGGGTAATCCCGGGTCAATTCCTTTCTGTCCCTGAGCCTCAGTTTCCTCATCTGAAAACGGAGAGTGTTGGATTAGAGGCGCCCTTAAGGCAGCCTCGAGCTGCAGATGCCGGGATACCAGAGAAGGGTCCGGGGTGGGACCAGTCTCAGATCCTCCTTCAGGACCACGCCTTCCAGACACCTCGCAAGCCCGGTTCAGGAGGATACAAGACTCCCACCTCTTCCAGAGGCGCTGCAGACGGTCCAAAGAACTGGCCCACTCCACTGTCGCCCGTACCTATCCTCCTCCTGGTGACTTCACGGGGCGGGCCCGGGGCGGGCCCGGAGCGGGAGGGAGCTTCTTGCGCGCATAAAGATCCTCCTGCTGGAGCCTCGAGTGCACAAGTGTCTGTCCTGCTCTCCTACCGCAGCCGCCGCGATGGCCTCTACACCTCGCCTGCCCGCCACCGTGCTGGGCGCTATGGAGATGGGCTGGCGCATGGACCTGGCAACCAGCAAAGCCTGCATGCAAGCCTTCCTGGAGCGCGGCTACCGCGAGTTGGACACGGCCCACATATATGGCGAAGGCCAGTCCGAGACCTTCCTGAGCAGCATGGACCTGGGGCTGAAGGACGGCAGCAAAGGAGGTAAGCCGGCCTCCGCCCAGCCCCCCGGGGTCCGTGCCACCCGGTGTCGTGCAACTTGAACCCCAGCCCAGCCCAGCCCTGGCAGGGGGATCCTGAGGCCGTGCGCCCTCGACCTTCCCTGATGTGACAGTCTGGGGAGTGCACCCTGGAGCGCTTGACCCTGACATTGGGCTCCTAGGCGGGTGTAGCCCCCGCCTTCTCATCTGGGACTTGCACCCTCAGTCCCCTTGACCAGGGTTCTCCATCCCCGCCCCTGCAGTCCCAACCTCGCCAATACATTGTGTTTGGGGTCCCCTGACACCTGTGCAACCCCAGCTTCCACTTGGCCAGTGGAGACGTGCCGCCCCCTACCTGCACAGTGTAATTAATCTCTGCCACTCCCGCCTCTCTGGAATAGTTTTGCCTCCGCCATCTGCAGGTCCCCAAACACTCTGACTTCACCTGGCGCCTACCTGGTGTCTTTTAGAGAAGCCCTGCTCCCAAGAAGTCCTCAGTGCCTGGACAGTCAGCCTTAAGCAGTATCTGGATTCTAATCCTCATTAGTCGCTCCTTTGGCTAGGAGCCTCCCTATGGACTCCCTGCCCCCAAACTTGCTCCCCGAGGACTTCCTCCCCAGCCCGCCGAGCTGAGTTAAGGTTCCTGGCCAAGAGTAAGGGGAGGAGACTTGCTGACCTTGAGCGGAACTCTCCAGGCCGTTTTGTGCAAATCTGGCAGAAGACTTTTCAATTTTATCTGGGAAAACTCATAGACCATGGAGTTTGTGGGGAGGGAGATGGAGAAAGGCGCTGTCGGTACTGTTCTGTCTCGTGGTTCTACTTAGGGCCTCGATTGGGGCAGGAGGAGGAACTCAGGGAGATTCTTCCCCTCCCTGAATGGGTCTTGGGGTGCCTTCCTGGGGCATTGGACTGCTGGGCTGGCCTGACCACTCCTGCTACACTTCAGTCAAGTGAATGAGCTCCATTTACAAATCAATCCTTCACCCTGTCCGGGCTACTCTCATTCTAAACTCCTCCCTCCCTGAGTAATTCCTTCTCAGATTTTCAGAAGTGGGAGCTGGAAGGAATCTTAGAACCCGGAGTGTTAGAATTCAAATGAACCTTAGCGAGTGGAATGGCTAGAAGAAGGGAATTTAGCGATCATTTTTATCTGAACTCCTTTTTTTACAGAGAGGGAAACTGAGACCCAGGAATTGAGATGATTTCTCTAGGGCCACACAGTGAATGAGCTGCAGGGTTGGACAGGCGCTGCAGCCCAGGGGTTCTTTCTACCATATTTTCCTTTTTGAGCATTGCCTATTTCATCCTGGTGTCCTGGAGGCAAGGAGAGTTTTGTGACTCAATATTATAATTCAGGGCAGCCGGGTGGTGCAGTGGATAGAGCACCAGATCTGGAGTGGGGTCAGATCTGGTCTGAGACACTTAGTAGCTCTGTGACCCTGGGCAAATCACTTCACCCTGTTTCCCTCAGGTTCCCCATCTGTCAAATGAACTGGAGAAGGACATGGCAAACCATTGCAGTATCTTGGCCAAGAAGACCTCAAATAAGGTCTGGAAGGCTCAGACACATGTGAAAAGACTGGACACACACATACACATTATAGTTCTGTACACCATATAGCTGGGATCAGATCCCAACTGGGAACTTTCAGTGTCACCTTGAGAAAGTACTTGAACTCTCTGGGTTTAGATTATGAATTTAGAGAAGGAAGGGACATGAAAAGTCATCACCTCCCAACTGTCTGTTTTTACAGATGAGGAAACTGAGACCCCAAATGAATCCCCCTCCCCCTGCACCTGTAAAGGCACAAGTTTGGGCTCAATGCCCTCTACAAGCCTTCCAGCTCTAAACTTGTGTTCCCATGATCCCTGGATTATCTCTCCAGCTTCTTGCTAATCAGGACCCTTTAACTATCCCTCCTCTCTACCACCCCTTTCCTCACCCCCACTGCACACTATCCCTGAAAGCAAAATTCCTATCAGGACCCAATCTTCTTGGCTCCTCAGAGAGGGAGATGGAGTATGAAACTGAGGAGATGAAACTACTCAGGTGATTGAACTGCTTTCCATGGGCAGCTTGGAATCAAGTAGACTTGAGTTCTAATCCAACCTCAGACATTTACTAGTTTATTACCCTAAGCAAGGCACCTAACCTCTGTTTGCCTCAGTTTCCTCAACTGTTAAATGGAGATAATAATAGCACCTGCCTCCCAGGTGGTTGTGAGGATCAAATGAGTCAGTTATCTGTAAAGCATCTAGAGGTACTTAATAATGCTTGTGTCACGTGGGCAGGTGAATCAAACCTGGGAGCTCAGTAACAGGTGTGAGAAGGAAATTTAAAATGACCCCTTATTAAGTGCTTCAGGCCAGCTTGGAGTTAAACTTGGCCTTTGTCCTCTTCTCCTGACTTCCCTATCTCCAGATCCCTTCCCCCTCCTTCATCTAGAATCTAGCTTTAGATTTGAGATTAGAGATCACTTGGTCTAACCAACCTCTTCCTTTTAGGGGCAAGGAAACAGATCTGGTGAAGTGACTTCCCCAAGGTCACAGAGCTAGTGAACAATAAAATCCCTTCTCTGAGAGATGAGGAAACTGAGGCTCACAGCGATTAAGAGACTTGCCAGAACAGGTTACAAGTGTCCTAGTCAAGATCTGAAGCTCAAACCCCTCTTGACTCCAAATCCTGAATTCTATCATCTCTCACATAAAGTCTCACACACACACACACACACACACACACACACACACACACACACACACACACACACACACACACTGCCTGTCATAAAAGCCCCATGTCAAGTGACTTGGACAAGTCACTTTTCCTTTCTAGATTTTGGTATTCTCAATGATAAGATAAAACATTTGGAGTAGATCAGGGTTTCCTAACCATGGGGTCCAGTAATAGCTTTCAGGGTACCTGTGATATGGGACAAAAAATAATCCCATCTTTCTTTTCACCAAGTTCTTATAGAAATGTAATATCAATTTCTTTCAATCATTTAAAAACATTGCTCTGAGAATGGGTCCATGGGCTTTGCCAGATTGAAGAAAGGAAGGAAGCAAGCATTTTTTATATGTGTACCATGTGCCAGGCACTGTGTTGAGCACCTACAAATATTGTACCATTTCAGTCCTACGAGGTAGGTGCTACTTTTATTCTTGTTGTTCCATTTTACACTTGAGGAAACTGAGGCAGATAGCATTTCCATGACCCGCTCAGAGTGACACAGCTAATAAGTATCTGGGACAGAATCTGAACTCAGTTCTTTCTCCACCTGCAGCAATTAATTCCCAGCACCACCTACGTGACTCTAAAACCTGCCTCTAAAAAATTAAAGTAGATGGCAAAGCACGCTGGGAAGGGGAGAAGGAATCCTAGGGAAAACTATGGGGATGCAAAAAACAAAAGACATCAATAGAACCTTTTAAATAAATGTCAGTTGGGGCAGGTAGGTGGCACAGGGAGCAGAGCACCAGCCCTGGAGTCAGGAAGTCCTGAGTTCAAATCCAGTCTCAGACACTTGACATTAGCTGTGTGACTCTGGGCAAGTCACTTAAGCCCAACTGCCTTGCTTTGCCCCTCCAAAATAAATGAACGAATAAATAACTGTCATCTGTTTGGATACAGGGCTTAGCAGAGTTTGTTGCTTGAATTAAGTTGAATCTCAGCCACTTCTACCCTTCTTTCTTCCCAAGTGAAAATTGCCACCAAGGCCAATCCCTTGGGAGGGAAGACCCTGGGGGCCAGCAGCGTCAGGTCCCAGTTGGAGGAGTCCCTGAAGAGGCTTCAGTGCCCTCGAGTGGATCTCTTCTACCTGCATTTGCCAGACAGGGGCACCCCCCTGGAGGAGACTCTGCAGGCCTGCAATGAGCTACACAAGGAGGTGAGAACAAAGGGTGGCAGAGGGTATAGAATGTGGGAGCTGGGAGGGCCCTTAGAACACTGACTGTCAGAGGTGAGAGGACCTTTGGAGCACAGAGTATCAGAGCTAGGAGGTCCATTAGATCACAGGCTATCAGGGCTGGGAGGGCCCTTAGAACACTGACTGTCATAGATAGGAGGGGTCTTAGAACCCAGGATGTCTGAGCTGGAAGGGGCCTTAGAACAGAGATTGTCTGCAATGATCCTGTCTGAGGATTTTTAGAATCCTGGATGTCAGAGTTGAGAGGGCTTTTAGATCTCAAAATATCAGAGCTGGGAGAGCCCTTAGCACATTTATGAATCACTCAAAGTTATTTATTAACCATCTGATATGTGCCAGGCACTGTGTTAGAACTGGAGATGAATGAAAAAGTCCCTTCTCACAAAGACATTTTGATTATATTTCCTCCCTCTCTCCTTCCCTCCTTTTCTCTCTTTTTCCTTCCCTCCTGCTCTCTCTTTCTCCCTCTCCTCCCCTCCCCCATCTTCTTCCTGTCTCTCTCTTTCTGTCTCTCTCTCTCCCGTTCCCTCCTTCCCTCCCTCCCTCATTCTCTTCCTCTCCCCGGCAGGGTAAGTTTGTAGAGCTGGGCCTCTCTAACTACACCTGCTGGGAAGTAGCTGAAATCTGCACTCTCTGCAAGAAAAATGGCTGGATCGTCCCCACGGTGTACCAGGTGAGCCCTTGTCTGAACCCAGAATGTTGCTGGGCCTCCTGGGGACCATTCTTGGCCACTGGGATCATCTGGACCTCAAGGCAGGGAGCCTTTCTGCCATCGAAGTCATGGAGGGTCAGGTCCCAGAGGAACTTGAGATAGCATCTGGCCAGCCTTTCATTTTATAGGACAGGAAACCCAGGACTAGAGGAGGGAGAGACTGATGTCATGGCACAGGGCTAGAGAATGACCAAACTGGGTCTCAGATCTAGAGCTCTGACTTCCAGTACTTTGTGGTAGAAAGGATGCCAGCTTTGGAGATAGAAGATCATGGTTCAAATTCTGACTCTGCCACTTCCTACCTAATAGACTTCTCTGGGCCTCACTTTTCTCATCTGTAAAGTGAAGGAGTTGCACTGGATCTCCAGCCACTGTGCCTAGCTCCTGACCAATCCTGACGTGGGCTGGTTTGGGAGGTTGTCCCTTCCCTGAGTCCCCCTATGTGTGCTGTCCTCCCTCCTCACAGGGCATGTATAACGCCATCACCAGGCAAGTGGAGAGGGAGCTGTTGCCCTGCCTACGTCACTTTGGAATGCGGTTCTATGTCTTCAATGCTTTGGCTGGTATGAGGGAAAGGGAGGAGGGGACCTCAGAGTCTCTGGGATGGGATAGTAGGATGAGGCCATGAAAGAAGAGATCTATCTTTGATACTTGCTAGCTGTGCATCCATGGGCAAATTGCAACCTCTCTGAGCCTGACTGGCCAAAGAGGGGAAATAATATTTACCCTATTACCTCACAGAGTTACTGTGGGATGGCATTTTTTAAAGATAAAGATCATTCCAGAAATCTGAAATTACTGTGGCTTCCCTTAGACCTACCATGCCACTTTTCTGAGTTCGACGTGAAGAAGGGGGAAGTAGTGTCCAAGGATGGGGGCAGGGGGAGGGCAGGATGCCGGTGGGGTCGATTAGAAATGGCACACATTAATCCATACATAAGGAACCTTGTGAGCCACATAGTAGCTTAAAGTGGGACATTATCTATGTTTTCTTGTATGCTTATTTATCTTGTGAAACATTTCCTAATTATATCACATTTACTCCCTTTGCCCTCCAGGAACTAGCCTTCTCCTCTTCCTCCCTCCCAATTCTGCCCCACCCCACCTCCAGTTCTGGAATTATGAACCTATGAACCCTGGTCATCATCCCGGGATGGGGTGGCTCAATCCCATCCACCTTTCCCCTACTTACCGGCCTGGTCACTTTTGCCTCCAAAATGCCCCTTGATCAGAAAGTAAAGTTTATGAGGGCAGAGACATTTTTTGCCTTTGAAACTGCATCTAAAATCCTTACTTTTGATTGTTTTGCAGTAGTTTAATAATGTTTAGGACATGCTTTTTCATTCATCCCACTTTTTCCTTGATTATTGCCAAGTGGAAAACTGAGACCTCCACCTTGTGCAGGCTTTTGCCTTGTACTGAGCTCTACATCCATGTGGGTATCCTTAGCCCTCTGTGGAATCCCTGGGATCTAACTGTCCTTCCTTTCCACAGGTGGTCTCCTGACTGGCAAATACAAGTACGAAGACAAGGACAAGGAACAGCCTGTGACCCGATTCTTTGGAAGACATGTGTCTGAGATGTACCATAAACGGTGAGCTGCATATGAGTGAGCCAGAGATGGAAGCGTGTCCTGATCCCTCCCAGATCCTTGCGGCCTCTTTCCTGTAGGTTGGGACCCTCTTAAACTGTCCTGACTGTTATAGGACTGTAGGAGGGAGAAGAACTTAGACGTCACCTCCCTCTTTTTACAGATTGGGAAAGTGAGGCACAGGGAAATGAAGAGACTGGCTGATTGTCACAGAGCTAGGTGGCAGGTAGCTCTGACTTTTGAGCCTAAGTCTTCTGGCTCCAAATGCATTGTTCATCCTGCCATCTCTCTTGCCTCTCTGAGCTCACTTCCATGTCCAAAACCACTGGGACTGAGCCTGGAATTAGGAGTCCCTAGTGCTTAATCAGTTTCATATCTTTCCTTAGAGAGAACATGCTTGATAAATGGTGAAAAAAAAATGTTGGCCTGGAAATCTAGGTCTGTTTTCATCATGAACTAGCTCTGGGATTTTGTATGAAGCATCATTTCTGATTCTTCCTTTCCCTGTCTATAAAATGGGTATGAGTCTTGGCCCACCTCTCAGGAAGGCATCCCACACCTCAGAGTTAGGAGGACCTTCAAGGGCATCCGGTCCAACCCATACTTGAACAAGAACCCTCTTGAAGCCATCCCTGACAAGTGGGCCTACAGCTTCCACCTGCAGACCCCAGACTCCCCTCAGAAGCTCAGGCAGCCCCTTCCCCTTTGGGGACCCTCTCACTCTGAGGAAGTGTTTCCTGACATTGACACAAAATTGACCTCATATATATGGCAGGTGCTCTTCTGCCCTCCCACCTGCCCCCTAGTGTAGACCAAGCAGTCCCAAATCCCTTAACCCTTCCTTGAGTGTCTGCCATGGAGGGGCCTCACCTGCCTCTGGACTCTCAGTGTCCTCCCCAGAATGGGGCTACCAGTGGGCCCTCTGGGGGCATCACTTGTGATGAGATGGGTGGTTCTGGGGGAAAATCACCCTAGAGGAATGAAGATCTTAGATAACATGTGCCCAAAGCCTGTGTCCTGTTCTCATAAATTGTTCATTGGTTGGTAGCCTGAGTGTAACCAAAGGGCACTTTGGGTACTGTGGGATCCTCACTGGGAAAGTGCAGCCCCATTTGAAGGTTTGCAGTGGACAGCACCTGTGCTCACCCATTGAGTGGCTGGTGGATCCAGACTGTAACTTTGCAAAGACTGACTGCCTCTGTCAGGGCTCTTGTGATTGGGAGCCTGGATTCTCTGCTAAGATGAGCTCACACACAGAGGCCTTGCTAAGGCCAGCCTAGGGAATCTGACCACTGAACTACCCTCTCTGCCCATTCAGGTACTGGAAGGTACCTCACTTTCAAGCCATTGCTCTTGTGGAGAAAGCCCTGGAGGCATCTTATGGGGCCAACGCTCCCAGCATGACCTCAGCATCCCTCAGATGGATGTATCATCACTCCAAGCTGCAGGTAATGCCCCAGGTACCCCAGGAACCCACCCCTTCCCATGAGCCCTTTAGGGATGTGGGCCCCATTCCCAGATTTGGCATTACTTTCCTTCATAGAAATAGCTCTGCTGGAGTTCTTCTGGTCTTTGATCTAGGCTTTTTGGCAAAATTGGATAAATACTGTTGGAACAGGACTGGTTAATAAGCACTACAAAGCATACTTCCTGAACCCCTGCAGTAGAAAAGGGGTTCTTTTGTAATTTTTCTTTTGTACACAAAAGCTCTGTCTCAACCTCTGGGCTCAGCTTTCTCCATTCTGAAGGGAAAGGAAAAAACAATTATACAGCACATATTAGACCTGGATTATTCTCATTTCACCTTTGGGGAAACTGAGGCAGGCAGCAGTGACATGTCACACGGCTACTAAGTATCAGGTCTTTCATCTTGCCACTGGGCCATGGGGCTGCTTCTGAATCACTTATGTATCTTCCCATGTGCATTTTAATTCTATTTGTCTACACCTTTGTCCAACCATAATGTCCCATGACAGTAGCTGGTCAGAGTGGACAGAGAGCTGGCCTCAGAATCAGGAAGACTTGGGTCCAAGGCCGACCTCAGGCCCTTTAATTTCAGTGGCCTTGGGCAAGCCCTTGTATTTACTTCCTCCCATTCAAGTTCCAAGGAAGACTCTCCCACTCTGGGCTGGAAGCTGCCTCCTTCTGGATTTGCAGAATAGTCTGTGGGTCCCCTGAAGCCACTTGGATCATCTCCTTGTTGCTTTACCCCCTCCTTGTGTGACCACACTTTCACATCTATCCAGTAGGCATTGATGGGGTCTCTGATGTGTAACAGGCACTGTATGAGGCCCCAAGAATTTAAACGCACAAGTGAACAATATTCCCCCCTTCAAGGAGGTGCATTCTAATGAGGGGGAGGATGCACACATAAGGCATGACTCTGTGAGCATGAGAAAGCAGTAACATTTAAGAGGAACAGAGCAGGCTTCCAGGAGGAGGTGGCATTGAGGCTGAGCCTGGAAGGAAGCTGAGGATGCTGGGAAGTGGAAGGGAGAACATTCCAGGCATGGGACATGAGCCAAGCAAAGGCACCAGGGTGGGAGATGGAAATTGGGTTGGGAAATACAAATCCATGCATCTTAGTGGGAAGAGTGGAATAATGAGAAATATGTGTGGAAAACTAGGCCAGATCCTTTTGAGCGTAAGCCTCCTTGGTTACATGTTGAAGCCTACTTACACCCCCCCCTTGTGTCTTACCATTGCCCTGGGGGTGGCAGGAAAGGCCTGCAAATGGGGGCGGGGGTTGTCCTAGATGGTGACCTACCATTAGTAACCCCGGAGCACCAGGGGGAGAATATTGGTGCTAATGAGATGCTAAAGTTTTGTGTAAAGGGAGGTGCAAGAAGTAAGATGGTGCTTGCTTTCATGACTTTTCCAGTCATTAGGATATGCAACCTGCATGTATATATGTATGGAGCTGATTCTCTCTCTCCTCTCCTGACAGGGTGCCCAGGGAGATGCTGTTATCCTGGGCATGACCAGCCTGCCGCAGCTGCAGCAGACCCTGGCAGCAGCAGAGGAAGGCCCACTGGAACCTGGGGTGGTGAAGGCCTTTGATGAGGCCTGGAACCTTGTTGCCCATGACTGTCCCAACTATTTCTGGTAGCTTCAGCCCTTGGAAAGAGACCCCCTCATTGTCCCTGACTGTCCACATGCTCTCAGCCCTATCAGCCAGTCTTTGCCTTATCCTGCTGCAGCCTGAGCTCCATCTTTCAAATTGCCCCTCTTCTCTGAATCCTTGGTTTTCTAGCCTCCTTCCTGGAGGTGAGACCTCTGGCCTGCTGCCCTGTTGCTCTTACTAACAGTAAGGGTAAGGGTTGAGACCATTTCTCTCCTGTCCTGTTGGAATAAAAGCCAATGTTGCACAAGAGAGTGGCCTGGAGTACATTATGAGTTGGTGGGAAAGTGCCTAAGATGATGATTGGGATGAGGATTCCCCTGCCTACTGAAGGAACTGACCTTGTCTAGGGAATTTTACACCTTATTCAATGCTCTCCCAGATGCATGCTTGGGCACACTGTAAGATGTTCTATAAATTAGTAATTATAATTCTGCTCCCTGAGGTTCAGTGTCCTCATCTGTCAAATGGGAATACTCTAGGCAAGGGGTGGGGAACTGTGTCCTTGAGGACACATGTGGCCTTGTAGGTCTTCAGGTGTGACCTTTAGACTGAATCCAAGTTTTACAGAAAAACAAATTTTTTACAGAAAATTCCTGTGGAATTATCTTTAATTATTAGATTGCTGAGAAAAGCTAGGTATCATAGTTAATCATCACACAATGTTGCTGTTACTGTGGCACTCAAAATTTTAAAAAAGGAATGTTAAAAATTGCCTTTATTTGTAATTGGGTAAAAATAAAATATTTTTAAAAAATTGATCATGTACTAGTGCATAAAATTCCTACAAACAAATGGAAAATATTAAATATAACCTCCATTGACCACAATACAATAAAAAGTATAATCAGTCATGGAACTCTAAAGAAAGAAATCAAACTTAAATGCAGACCAAATAATTTAATTCTAAAGAGAAAAAAGATAATTTCATAAAACAAAATATCAATAATGACAAATCACAATAAAACTTTGAAGAATAGCTGGAGGAAGTAAAAGCATCAGGCCCAAAATCCTTTTCTGTTCACATACATTATCTAAATCCAGTTAAATTCCTTGAGCAGGAGAACTGGATTTTTTCAACTTAACCTACGGCAGCCCAGTTGAATTCTGAACCAAGTTCAGAGAAAAAGAAACATGACTTAAACAGTTAGATGACAAAATCAATTACTTGTAAATTGGGTCAATACATAAAATATACTGGTTCAATTTTAAACACATTAGCAATGGAGAAATACTAGAATCCTTTCCAGTAATACCAGGAATAAAGCAAAGGTGTCCATTATTACCATGATATTTGGTACAGTTCTAGATATGCTAGTTATAGCAATGATATATGACAATTAATTGAGAGGATAAGGATAGGAAAAGAGGTACTAAGTTTATTGATCTTTGCCAACTACACAATGTTTCACTTAGAAAATCCTAGACAATCAATTAAAAAAATCCACTGAAACAACAACTTCAACAAAGTAGCACGATGCAAAATTAACCCACATAAATAATCATATTTTCTATACATTATCAACAAAACCCACCAGAAAGAGACAGAGAGATTCCATTCTATTTGGTTGCAGAACTGATAAAATAATTAGAAGTCCATCTACCAGGGAAGAGAGAGAATTATAACACGACAACAACAAACCACTCTTTACAGAAATACAGACCTAAATAACTGGAAAGTTATTAACTGTTTGTGGCTTAACCTGCCAATATAATAAAAATGATAATATTATCAAGTTAATTTAGTTATTCAGTGCCACCTCAATCAATTGGTTCATTTATAAAATGATAAAAATAAAAACCAAAATCATTGGAAAAAACAAAATCATATTACTTTCATTTTTAGGAAGTTAAAAAAAGTAGGGATAAGGAAGAAATAGAATTTCCAGATGTAAACTATATTACAAAGCAATAATTAAAAAAAATTATTTGGCACTGCCTAAAAGAAATAGAAACTGATTAGTGGAATAGATTACATGAGTAAAACCTAGATGAACATGGTAATAACAATTTGTTAAACCCAAGTATCCAAAAGATTAGAATAAGGACTTGTGTATTTGACAAAAATTGCTGGGAAAACTGGAAAGCAGGTTGGCAGAAATGCAATTTAGATCAGTGTATCACACCATATACTGTAATTACTCTCAAATGGATACAGTGATGTGCAAATCAACGGAGACAAAGAAAAATAAGTTTGAAGTCATACAACGAACCTCAAGATTTTTACATCTTTGAAAGTTTCAATATGTATGATTTCCCTCTTTTGCTTCAAACACTTGTTTTATATGATTTAGCACCGAGTATACAAGATTTTTGATGCACTCTTTAATTCTTATTCTTGAAGCTACACTTTTATCACATAGTACATTAAATGTACTTTGGATGAACAGTACATTTTCCCCCCAAGACTAACTTTGATGATAGATGACTCATAGATTTTCATTGGAAATTTAAATCAGGTGAGTTTTCAGGTCATTGAAGAATGCTTATCTCTATCTAATGGATAAATGTTTTAACCTTCTGTGATGCTTGGCATAGTAGAAGATATCTTGCAGCATTTCTACCTCACACACTCAGGAGCTGTGTGATACTAAGCATGTCACCTAAATTCTCTGAATATCAGTTTCTTCATCTGTAAAATCGGAATAATAATATTACATAACTCACAGAGTTGTTATAAGGACCAAAGAAGATAATGTATATGTAAAGTAGTTCACAAATTTTAAAGTACTGCAAAACTATTTTTCAAAAGGCCTGAATTGGCTTCAGCCTTACTTTTTTGGTGGTCCTCTCCTCATAGTGTGAATTCTTCCCAGTCAGTGACTGGGAAGAGACAAAGCTAAAGAGAAAAGGCCCGGGGCCCTTTCGCTGAAAGTCCAACATCTGTCCCCATGAAAATGGACCTTGGTGCTTTGTCTCAGTATTTATTTTATTTTAGGTGAAGGAAATGAATCTAGAGGTTCTGACCTTGTGGGTATGGAAAGGTCAGGAGACCAAGGCACCAGGAATCTGGGAACTATAGGGGGTAGGAGTCTATAACAGGTTTCATAGCAAGTCTACCACTGATGTCCTGAGGATCAAGGAAAGACCTTCAGGTTCCAACAGAACCTGATATAAAGAATCATCCTTCTGTCAAACCTCATCGAGATGGGAACTTGATGAGACCAATTCTATGTAGAAATACTTCTTTGATACACAAACTAGAACAACACTATAGATATTGTATCATATCACAAACAAATTAGAGAAGCAAGGAAGGAGATTCTTTTCATAACACCATGGATAGGGACATAGTACTTGACCAAACAGTGTATAGAGAGAATCATGAGACATAAAAGGGACAATTTTGTTCACATTACATTGGAAAGGTTGTAATAGAAAGTCCAAGAAAATCAAAATTTAAAGGAAAGCAAGAAATGAATAGAAAAATTATAGCAAGTTTTGTTGATAGAAATCTCATTTCTCAAATATAGAGAGAATTGAGCTAAACTGAGAAGATGATGAGTCATTCTCCCATTGGGAAATGGCCAAAAGGCATGACTAGACAGTTTTCAAAAGAAGAAAGCAAAGCTATCAATAACTATATGAAAACTAAATTATCTATTCATTAAAAATTAGAGAAGTGCAAATTAAAACAACTGAGATACCACCTCACATCTATCAGATGGATTAATGTGACAGAAAAGGAAAATGACGGAAGCTAAAGGAGTTGTGGCAAAGTAGGTAGGTACATCGACACACTCTCAGTGGAGTTATGAACTAGTGCAATCATTCTGGAAAACAATCTGAAACTCTGTCCAAAGGACTATAAAACTGTGCGCTCCCTTTGACTCAGCAATACCACTACTAGGTCAAAGAGATCAAAGAAAAAGGAAGAGGTCCCATATGTACAAAAACATTTATAGCAGTTCTTTTTGTGGTGGCAAAGAAATGGAAACCGTGGTGATGTCCATAAATTGGTGAATGGCTGAAGAAGTTGTGGTATATGAATGGAATAGAATGGAACGGAATACTATTGTTCCATAAGAAACTATGAGCAGGTGGATTTCAGGGAAACCTGGAAAGATTTACATGAACTGATGCCGTGTGAAGTGAGCAGAACCAGGAGAACACTGTAAACAGTAATAACACCATTGTGTGGTGATCAACTTTATTAGGCTTATCTCTTCTCAGCAACATGATGATGTAAGACAATTCCAAAAGACTCATGATGTGAAACACTATCCACATCCAGAGAAAGAAGTATGCAGTCTGAATGTAGGTCAAAGCAGACTATTTTCTCTTTTTGTTTGTTTTTTTCTTTCTTGTGTTTTTTCTTTTTTGTTCTAATCCTTGTTTCACAACATTTCTGATGTGGAAATATGTTTACTATGATTGTACACATATAACCTACATCAGATTGCATGCCTTCCTGGGGAGGGGAAAATTTAGAACTCACAATCTTAAAAAAGTGAATGTTGAAAACTAAAAACAAATAAATAAAAATTTAAAAAGCATATAAAATGTAAAGGACAATTTTGATGCTATTAAATTTAAAAGATTTTATAAAAGCACAGATAAAATTAAAAGAAAGCAGGAAACTGAAAGAAATTCCAGCCACTATCAATGATAAAAATCTCATTTCTCAAATATATGGAGAATTGTACTACATTGATAAGATTATGAGTCATTTTCCAATTGGCAAATGGCCGACAGTCATGAATAGGCAGTTTTCAGAAGAAGAAATCAAAGCTATCAATAAATATATAAAAAGAAAATGCACAAAATCACTAACAATTAGAGAAATGCAAATTGAAACAACTTCGAAGTACCATCTTACATCTGTCAGATTGGGAGAAAAAAAGGACAATTAGTGGAGGGAGTATGGGAAGACAGGCACACAAATATATGATTATTGGAGCTGGGAATGTATTCTATTATTCTGGAAAGCAGTTTGGAATTATACCCCAAAAGTTGCTTAATTGTGAATACCCTGTACCTCAAAAAGATAAAAGACCAAAAGAAAGGACCCATATGTGGAAAAATGTTTATAATGGAACTTTGTCTTTTAATAAACACCCTTTGGGGGAATGGTGGAACATAACATCACATGTGAATGTAATGGAATACCACTGTGCCCAAAGGAAAAAAGAAAGGGTTAGATTCAGAGAAATCTGGGAACACTCCTGTGAACTGATGAAACTGAAGCAAGCAGAACCAGGAAAATAATTTATACAGTGACAACACTGAAAGGGAAACAACTTTGAAAGACTTAAGAATGCAGACCAATTCAATGAGCAGTCACCATTCCAGCTTGTACTATAGATGACAGAGAATGACTCCCACGTTCTGACAGAGAAGTGATGAATTTCAGAGGTGTAGGAGGAATACATTTGTAACAAGGCCAAAATATTGATCTTTTTTTTTCTTGACTATATTTATTGCTAGGGGAGGGATGGGAGGGATGTTGTTCAGATTCTGAGTTATTAGTGAAGGAGAAGGGAGTAATAGTGGTTCCCCTAAATAAGGAAACATTTGCAGTACACAGAGAAGAAAGCAGATGGAAACAGATATAGATAAATAGAGCAAGTTTGGAATTATCCTGTTAAATTTATTCTATAGTAAAAATATTAAGCCTTACATAATTGAAATGTGTGGCTTCACATATACTTCCCCTTTTCTGTTCTTTTTACGTAGATATGATCATGTTTATTGATGTTGGTCAAGTTCACAATAATTTAAAAAGATTTTGTGGTGTGGTTTTCCGGATTTTTGATTGATACGAGGTATTTGCTACATTTGCCATTGCATCCTTCCTTCCATCGATTGCTATAGGCATTCTCATTAATATCCTGACTTGGCTGATGGAAGGGAGGGGTGGAATTGAGGGTGACTGGACATGAGACTCAGGACTCCTGGGTCCCCAGAACTGCTCTCACACCCCTGCCAGATTACTGGGTCTGTTCCAGGGGGATAAATGATAACCTAGTGAGGAAACTTCACTCTTTCCCTGCCCATCCCCGCTCAGGGGGCTGTAACTCCAGGTTGTGACGCGGATAAATAAGATCTAAGTTGGAATCCTAGCTCGGGGCAATCCCGGGTCAATTCCTTTCTGTCCCTGAGCCTCAGTTTCCTCATCTGAAAACGGAGAGTGTTGGATTAGAGGCGCCCTTAAGGCTGCCTCGAGCTGCAGATGCCGGGATACCAGAGAAGGGTCCGAGGTGGGAGCGGAGCTATTACACGCACGGACCAGTCCCAGTGCCTCCTCCCGGACCACGCCTTCCCGAGATCTCGGAAGCCGGGTCCAGGAGGATGCAAGACTCCCACCTCTTCCAGAGGCGCTGCAGACGGTCCAAAGAACTAGCCCACTCTACTGTCGCCAGTACCTATCCTCCTCCTGGTGACTTCACGGGGCGGGCCCGGGGCGGGAGCGAGCTTCTAGCGCGCATAAAGATCCTCCTGCTGGAGCCTTGAGTGCACAAGTGTCTGTCCTGCTCTCCTAGCGCAGCCGCCGCGATGGCCTCTACACATCGGACGGTGCCAGCCACCGTGCTGGGCGCTATGGAGATGGGCTGGCGCATGGACCTGGCAACCAGCAAAGCCTGCCTGCAAGCCTTCCTGGAGCGCGGCTACCGCGAGTTGGACACGGCCCACATATATGGCGAAGGCCAGTCCGAGACCTTCCTGAGCAGCATGGACCTGGGGCTGAAGGACGGCAGCAAAGGAGGTAAGCCGGCCTCCGCCCAGCCCCCCGGGGTCCGTGCCACCCGGTGTCGTGCAACTTGAACCCCAGCCCAGCCCAGCCCTGGCAGGGGGATCCTGAGGCCGTGCGCCCTCGACCTTCCCTGATGTGACAGTCTGGGGAGTGCACCCTGGAGCGCTTGACCCTGACATTGGGCTCCTAGGCGGGTGTAGCCCCCGCCTTCTCATCTGGGACTTGCACCCTCAGTCCCCTTGACCAGGGTTCTCCATCCCCGCCCCTGCAGTCCCAACCTCGCCAATACATTGTGTTTGGGGTCCCCTGACACCTGTGCAACCCCAGCTTCCACCTGGCCAGTGGATCCAGAGACCATGCATCCTAAGCTCCGAGACGTGCCGCCCCCTACCTGCACAGTGTAATTAATCTCTGCCACTCCCGCCTCTCTGGAATAATTTTGCCTCCGCCATCTGCTGGTCCCCAAACATTCTGACTTCACCTGGCGCCTACCTGGTGTCTTTTAGAGAAGCCCTGCTCCCAAGAAGTCCTCAGTGCCTGGACAGTCAGCCTTAAGCAGTAACTGGATTCTAATCCTCATTAGTCGCTCCTTTGGCTAGGAGCCTCCCTATGGACTCCCTGCCCCCAAACTTGCTCCCCGAGGACTTCCTCCCCAGCCCGCCGAGCTGAGTTAAGGTTCCTGGCCAAGCATAAGGGGAGGAGACTTGCTGACCTTGAGTGGAACTCTCCAGGCCGTTTTGTGCAAATCTGGCAGAAGACTTTTCAATTTTATCTGGGAAAACTCATAGACCATGGAGTTTGTGGGGAGGGAGATGGAGAAAGGCGCTGTCGGTACTGTTCCGTCTCGTGGTTCTACTTAGGGCCTCGATTGTGGCAGGAGGAGGAACTCAGGGAGATTCTTCCCCTCCCTGAATGGGTCTTGGGGTGCCTTCCTGGGGCCTTGGACTGCTGGGCTGGCCTGACCACCCCTGCTACACTTCAGTCAAGTGAATGAGCTCCATTTACAAATCAATCCTTCACCCTGTCCGGGCTACTCTCATTCCAAACTCCTCCCTCCCTGAGTAATTCCTTCTCAGATTTTCAGAAGTGAGAGCTGAAAGGAATCTTAGAACCCAGAGTGTTAGAATTCAAATGAATCTTAGCGAGTGGAATGGCTAGAGGAAGGGAATTTAGCGATCATTTTTATCTGAACTCCTTTTTTTACAGAGAGGGAAACTGAGACCCAGGAATTGAGATGATTTCTCTAGGGCCACACAGTGAATGAGCTGCAGGGGTTGGACAGGCCCTGCAGCCCAGGGCTTCTTTCTACCACATTTTCCTATTTGAGCATTGCCTATTTCATCCTAGTGTCCTGGAGGCAAGGAGAGTTTTGTGACTCAATATTATAATTCAGGGCAGCCGGGTGGTGCAGTGGGTAGAGCACCAGATCTGGAGTGGGGTCAGATCTGGTCTGAGACACTTAGTAGCTCTGTGACCCTGGTCAAATCACTTCACCTTGTTTGCCTCAGGTTCCCCATCTGTCAAATGAACTGGAGAAGGACATGGCAAACCATTGCAGTATCTTGGCCAAGAAGACCTCAAATAAGGTCTGGAAGGCTCAGACACATGTGAAAAGACTGGACACACACACACACACACACACACACACACACACACACACACACACTATAGTTCTGTACACCATATAACTGGGATCAGATCCCAACTGGGAACTTTCAGTGTCACCTTGAGAAAGTACTTGAACTCTCTGGGTTTAGATTATGGATTTAGAGAAGGCAGGGACATGAAAAGTCATCACCTCTCAACTCTCTGTTTTTACAGATGAGGAAACTGAGACCCCAAATGGATCCCCCTGCCCCTGCACCTGTAAAGGCACAAGTTTGGGCTGAATGCCCTCTACAAGCCTTCCAACTCTAAACTTGTGTTCCCATGATCCCTGGATTATCTCTCCAGCTTCTTGCTAATCAGGACCCTTTAACCACTCCTCTCTACCATCCTTTTCCCCACCCCCCACTGCACACTTGGGCTGAGTCCTATCCCTATCCCTGAAAGCAAAATTCCTATCAGGACCCAATCTTCCTGGCTCCTGAGAGAGGGAGATGGAGTATGAAACTGAGGAGATGAAACTACTCAGGTGATTGGACTGCTTTCCATGGGCAGCTGGGAATCAAGAAGACCTGAGTTCTAATCCAGCCTCAGACATTTAGTCTACACAAGTCACCTATCCTCTGCTTGCCTCAGTTTCCTCAACTGTTAAATGGAGATAATAATAGCACCTGCCTCCCAGGTGGTTGTGAGGATCAAATGAGTCAATTATCTGTAAAGCATCTGGAGGTACTTAATAATGCTTGTGTCACCTAGGCAGGTGACTCAATCCTGGGAGCTCAGTAACAGGTGTGAGAAGGAAATTTAAAATGACCCCTTATTAAGTGCTTCAGGCCAGCTTGGAGTTAAACTTGGCCTTTGTTCTCTCCTGACTCCCCTATCTCCAGATCCCCTCCCCCTCCTTCATCTAGAACCTAGATTTAGATTTGAGATTAGAGATCATTTGGGCTAACTAACCTCTTCCTTTTAGGGGCAAGGAAACAGAAGCAGTGAAGTGACTTCCCCAAGGTCACAGAGCCAGTGAACAATAAAATCCATTCTTTGACAGATGAGGAAACTGACGCCCACCATGATTAAATGACTTGCCAGAGGCTGGGCAGGTTACAAGTGGCCCAGCCAGGATTTGTCAGGAGGGATCCTGGGGAAAACTATGAGGATATGGAAAACAAAAGACATCAATAAATGTTTAAATAACGGACAGCTATTTCGATACAGGGTTTAGCCCAGGATTTTCTGTCTGTTGCCTGAATTGAACTGAATCTCAGCCACTCCTATGACCTTCTTTCTCCCCAAGTGAAAATTGCCACCAAGGCCAATGCCTTGGAAGGGAAGACCCTGGGGGCCAGCAGCGTCAGGTCCCAGTTGGAGGAGTCCCTGAAGAGGCTTCAGTGCCCTCGAGTGGATCTCTTCTACCTGCACATGCCGGACCATGACACCCCGCTGGAGGAGACTCTGCAGGCCTGCAATGAGCTACACAAAGAGGTGAGAACAGAGGGCGGTAGAGAGCGTATAGAATGTGGGAGCTGGGAGGGCCCTTAGAACACTGACTGGCAGAGGTGAGAGGACCTTTGGAGCACAGAGTATCAGCTAGGAGGTCCATTAGATCACAGGATATCAGGCCTGGGAGGACCCTTAGAACACAGAATGTCAGAGATAGGAGGGGTCTTAGAACCCAGGATGTCTGAGCTGGAAGGGGCCTTAGAACACAGACTCTCTGCAATGATCCTGTCTGAGGATCTTTAGAATCCTGGATGTCAGAGTTGAGAGGGCTTTTAGATCTCAGAATATCAGAGCTGGGAGAGCCCTTAGCACATTTATGAATCATTCAAAGTTATTTATTAACCATCTGATATGTGCCAGGCACTGTGTTAGAACTGGAGATGAATGAAAAAGTCCCTTCTCACAAAGACATTTTGATTATATTTCCTCCCTCTCTCCTTCCCTCCTTTTCTCTCTTTTTCCTTCCCTCCTGCTCTCTCTTTCTCCCTCTCCTCCCCTCCCCCATCTTCTTCCTGTCTCTCTCTTTCTGTCTCTCTCTCTCCCGTTCCCTCCTTCCCTCCCTCCCTCATTCTCTTCCTCTCCCCTGCAGGGTAAGTTTGTAGAGCTGGGCCTCTCTAACTACACCTGCTGGGAAGTAGCTGAAATCTGCACTCTCTGCAAGAAAAATGGCTGGATCGTCCCCACGGTGTACCAGGTGAGCCCTTGTCTGAACCCAGAATGTTGCTGGGCCTCCTGGGGACCATTCTTGGCCACTGGGATCATCTGGACCTCAAGGCAGGGAGCCTTTCTGCCATCGAAGTCATGGAGGGTCAGGTCCCACAGGAACTTGAGACAGCATCTGGCCAGCCTTTCATTTTATAGGACAGGAAACCCAGGACTAGAGGAGGGAGAGACTGATGTCATGGCACAGGGCTAGAGAATGACCAAACTGGGTCTCAGATCTAGAGCTCTGACTTCCAGTACTTTGTGGTAGAAAGGATGCCAGCTTTGGAGATAGAAGATCATGGTTCAAATTCTGACTCTGCCACTTCCTACCTAATAGACTTCTCTGGGCCTCACTTTTCTCATCTGTAAAGTGAAGGAGTTGCACTGGATCTCCAGCCACTGTGCCTAGCTCCTGACCAATCCTGACGTGGGCTGGTTTGGGAGGTTGTCCCTTCCCTGAGTCTCCCTATGTGTGCTGTCCTCCCTCCTCACAGGGCATGTATAACGCCATCACCAGGCAAGTGGAGAGGGAGCTGTTGCCCTGCCTACGTCACTTTGGAATGCGGTTCTATGTCTTCAACGCTTTGGCTGGTATGAGGGAAAGGGAGGATGGGACCTCAGAGTCTCTGGGATGGGATAGTAGGATGAGGCCATGAAAGAAGAGATCTATCTTTGATACTTGCTAGCTGTGCATCCATGGGCAAATTGCAACCTCTCTGAGCCTGACTGGCCAAAGAGGGGAAATAATATTTACCCTATTACCTCACAGAGTTACTGTGGGATGGCATTTTTTAAAGATAAAGATCATTCCAGAGATCTGAAATTACTGTGGCTTCCCTTAGACCTACCATGCCACTTTTCTGAGTTCGACTTGAAGGAGGGGGAAGTAGTGTCCAAGGATGGGGGCAGGGGGAGGGCAGGATGCCGGTGGGGTCGATTAGAAATGGCACACATTAATCCATACATAAGGAACCTTGTGAGCCACATAGTAGCTTAAAGTGGGACATTATCTATGTTTTCTTGTATGCTTATTTATCTTGTGAAACATTTCCTAATTATATCACATTTACTCCCTTTGCCCTCCAGGAACTAGCCTTCTCCTCTTCCTCCCTCCCAATTCTGCCCTACCCCACCTCCAGTTCTGGAATTATGAACCTATGAACCCTGGTCATCATCCCGGGATGGGGTGGCTCAATCCCATCCACCTTTCCCCTACTTACCGGCCTGGTCACTTTTGCCTCCAAAATGCCCCTTGATCAGAAAGTAAAGTTTATGAGGGCAGAGACATTTTTTGCCTTTGAAACTGCATCTAAAATCCTTACTTTTGATTGTTTTGCAGTAGTTTAATAATGTTTAGGACATGCTTTTTCATTCATCCCACTTTTTCCTTGATTATTGCCAAGTGGAAAACTGAGACCTCCACCTTGTGCAGGCTTTTGCCTTGTACTGAGCTCTACATCCATGTGGGTATCCTTAGCCCTCTGTGGAATCCCTGGGATCTAACTGTCCTTCCTTTCCACAGGTGGTCTCCTGACTGGCAAATACAAGTACGAAGACAAGGACAAGGAACAGCCTGTCTCCCGATTCTTTGGAAGACATATGTCTGAGATGTACCATAAACGGTGAGCTGCATATGAGTGAGCCAGAGATGGAAGAGTGTCCTGATCCCTCCCAGATCCTTGCAGCCTCTTTCCTATAGGTTGGGACCCTCTTAAACTGTCCTGACTGTTATAGGACTGTAGGAGGGAGAAGAACTTAGACGTCACCTCCCTCTTTTTACAGATTGGGAAAGTGAGGCACAGGGAAATGAAGAGACTGGCTGATTGTCACAGAGCTAGGTGGCAGGTAGCTCTGACTTTTGAGCTTGAGTCTTCTGGCTCCAAATGCATTGTTCATCCTGCCATCTCTCTTGCCTCTCTGAGCTCACTTTCATGTCCAAAACCACTGGGACTGAGCCTGGAATTAGGAGTCCCTAGTGCTTAATCAGAGTTTCATATCTTTCCTTAGAGAGGACATGCTTGATAAATGGTGAAAAAAAAAATGTTGGCCTGGAAATCTAGGTCTGTTTTCATCATGAACTAGCTCTGGGATTTTATATGAAGCATCATTTCTGATTCTTCCTTTCCCCATCTGTAAAATGGGTATGAGTCTTGGCCCACCTCTCAGGAAGGCATCCCACACCTCAGAGTTAGGAGGACCTTCAAGGGCATCCGGTCCAACCCATACTTGAACAAGAACCCTCTTGAAGCCATCCCTGACAAGTGGGCCTACAGCTTCCACTCAGACCCAGACCTCCAGATTCCCCTCAGAAGCTCAGGCAGCCCCTTCCCCTTTGGGGACCCTCTCACTCTGAGGAAGTGTTTCCTGACATTGACACAAAATTGACCTCATATATATGGCAGGTGCTCTTCTGCCCTCCCACCTGCCCCCTAGTGTAGACCAAGCAGTCCCAAATCCCTTAACCCTTCCTTGAGTGTCTGCCATGGAGGGGCCTCACCTGCCTCTGGACTCTCAGTGTCCTCCCCAGAATGGGGCTACCAGTGGGCCCTCTGGGGGCATCACTTGTGATGAGATGGGTGGTTCTGGGGGAAAATCACCCTAGAGGAATGAAGATCTTAGATAACATGTGCCCAAAGCCTGTGTCCTGTTCTCATAAATTGTTCATTGGTTGGTAGCCTGAGTGTAACCAAAGGGCACTTTGGGTACTGTGGGATCCTCACTGGGAAAGTGCAGCCCCACTTGAAGGTTTGCAGTGGACAGCACCTGTGCTCACCCATTGAGTGGCTGGTGGATCCAGACTGTAACTTTGCAAGGACTGACTGCCTCTGTCAGGGCTCTTGTGATTGGGAGCCTGGATTCTCTGCTAAGATGAGCTCACACACAGAGGCCTTGCTAAGGCCAGCCTAGGGAATCTGACCACTGAACTACCCTCTCTGCCCATTCAGGTACTGGAAGGTACCTCACTTTCAAGCCATTGCTCTTGTGGAGAAAGCCCTGGAGGCATCTTATGGGGCCAACGCTCCCAGCATGACCTCAGCATCCCTCAGATGGATGTATCATCACTCCAAGCTGCAGGTAATGCCCCAGGTACCCCAGGAACCCACCCCTTCCCATGAGCTCTTTAGGGATGTGGGCCCCATTCCCAGATTTGGCATTACTTTCCTTCATAGAAATAGCTCTGCTGGAGTTCTTCTGGTCTTTGATCTAGGCTTTTTGGCAAAATTGGATAAATACTGTTGGAACAGGACTGGTTAACAAGCACTACAAAGCATACTTCCTGAACCCCTGCAGTAGAAAAGGGGTTCTTTTGTAATTTTTCTTTTGTACACAAAAGCTCTGTCTCAACCTCTGGGCTCAGCTTTCTCCATTCTGAAGGGAAAGGAAAAAAACATTTATACAGCACATATTAGACCTGGATTATTCTCATTTCACCTTTGGGGAAACTGAGGCAGGCAGCAGTGACATGTCACACAGCTACTAAGTATCAGGTCTTTCATCTTGCCACTGGGCCATGGGGCTGCTTCTGAATCACTTATGTGTCTTCCCATGTGCATTTTAATTCTATTTGTCTACACCTTTGTCCAACCATAATGTCCCATGACAGTAACTGGTCAGAGTGGACAGAGAGCTGGCCTCAGAGTCAGGAAGACTTGGGTCCAAGGCCGACCTCAGGCCCTTTAATTTCAGTGGCCTTGGGCAAGCCCTTGTATTTACTTCCTCCCATTCAAGTTCCAAGGAAGACTCTCCCACTCTGGGCTGGAAGCTGCCTCCTTCTGGATTTGCAGAATAGTCTGTGGGTCCCCTGAAGCCACTTGGATCATCTCCTTGTTGCTTTACCCCCTCCTTGTGTGACCACACTTTCACGTCTATCCAGTAGGCATTGATGGGGTCTCTGATGTGTAACAGGCACTGTATGAGGCCCCAAGAATTCAAACACACAAGTGAATGATATTCCCCCCTTCAAAGAGGTGCATTCTAATGAGAGGGAGGATGCACACATAAGTAAAGGCATGACTATGTGTGCATGAGAAAACAGTAACATTTAAGAGGAACAGAGCAGGCTTCCAGGAGGAGGTGGCATTGGTGCTGAGCCTGGAAGAAAGCTGAGGATGCTGGGAAGTGGAAGGGAGAACATTCCAGGCATGGGACATGAGCCAAGCAAAGGCACCAGGGTGGGAGATGGAAATTGGGTTGGGAAATACAAATCCATGCATCTTAGTGGGAAGTGTGGAATAATGAGAAATATGTGTGGAAAACTAGGCCAGATCCTTTTGAGCGTAAGCCTCCTTGGTTACATGTTGAAGCCTACTTACACCCCCCTTGTGTCTTACCATTGCCCTGGGGGTGGGAGGAAAGGCCTGCAAATGGGGGCGGGGGTTGTCCTAGATGGTGACCTACCATTAGTAACCCTGGAGCACCAGGGGGAGAATATTGGTGCTAATGAGATGCTAAAGTTTTGTGTAAAGGGAGATGCAAGAAATAAGATGATGCTTGCTCTCATGACTTTTCCAGTCATTAGAATATGCAACCTGCATGTATGTATATATATAGCTGATTCTCTCTCTCCTCTCCTGACAGGGTGCCCAGGGAGATGCTGTTATCCTGGGCATGACCAGCCTGCCGCAGCTGCAGCAGACCCTGGCAGCAGCAGAGGAAGGCCCACTGGAACCTGGGGTGGTGAAGGCCTTTGATGAGGCCTGGAACCTTGTTGCCCATGACTGTCCCAACTACTTCCGGTAGCTTCAGCCCTTGGAAAGAGACCCCCTCATTGTCCCTGACTGTCCACATGCTCTCAGCCCCATCAGCCAGTCTTTGCCTTAACCTGCTGCAGCCTGAGCTCCATCTTTCAAATTGCCCCTCTTCTCTGAATCCTTGGTTTTCTAACCTCCATCCTGGAGGTGAGACCTCTGGCCTTCTGCCCTTTTTCTCTTACTGTTGAGAAGGGTAAGGACTGAGACCAGTTCTATCCTGTCCTGTTGGAATAAAAGTCAATGCTGCACAAGAGAGTAGCCTGGAGTGAATTATGAGTAGGACTCTTTTGGAACCTGAGGTTGTGTCTTTGGGATGAGGATTTCCCTACCTAGTGAAGGAACTGACCTTGTCCAGGGAATTTCACACCTTATTCAACATCCTTCCAGATGCATACTTGGGCACACTTTAAAGTGCTCTATAAATTTGTAATTATTCATCTTCCTGGGAATCAGTGTTCTCATCTGTCAAATGGGAATACTCTAGGCAAGGGGTGGGGAACCTGCATCCTTGAGGACACATGTGACCTTCTAGGTCTTTGGGTGTGGCCTTTCGATTAAATCGAAGTTTTACAGAACCAATCCTTTTATTAAGCAGATTTTTTCTGTGAAGTTTGGATTTGCTCAAAGGATTGCATGTGTGGCCTCTAGGCTGCAGGTTTCCCACCCCTGCTCTAGGTCTTATCTTACTTACTAGAGGAAGATGCCATATAAATCTTAAAATGCTACAGAGAAAAGGCAGTAATCCTCGCTGACATTCTTATAGGGCTTTGCTCAACTTGCATATGTTCCTTGAGGGCAGGAACTCTCTTACCTTGGGGTTTCACAGGGTCATGTCTGTACATCTGGCAGGAACCTCAGAAGCAATTCTTACTTTTCTAATGAGAAAACCAGGGTCTGGAGAGGTAAAGTAATCATCCCAAATAAACATCATAGGGGAGATTTTGAACTCAGGTTCTCCTTCTACTGAACCAATACTCTTTCAGCACCTATTACGGATCTGGTACACAGCAGGAACTTAATAAATGCTTTTTTGATGGATTGTTAGAGCTGTGTCATTTACTGTTCTGTTCAGATTAATCTTCTCATCATTAATGTAGAAATACTGGAATCCTTTCCAGTAAAATCAGGAATAAAGCAAAGGTATCCATTGTTACCATGATACTTGGTACAACTCTGGATATGCTAGTTATAGCATTGATACATGAAAATAAATTGAGGAAAAAAGCAGAGGCAAAGAGGAGATAAAGTTATTGATTTTTGCTGATTACATGATGTTTCATTTAAAAAATCATAGAGATTCAACTAAAAAAAATCCACTAAAACAATAACTTCCACAAAGTAGCAGAACATAAACTTACATAAATAACCAGATTTTCTGTACATTATCAACAAAACCCATCAGAAAGAAACAGAGAAATTCTATTTGGTTACAGAATTTATAAAATATTTAGTAGTCCACCTACCAAGTAAGAAAGAGATTTATTAAAATATAACAACACCACTCGTACCAAAAATACAGAGCTAAATACATGGAAAACTATTAATTGTTTGTGACTCAGCTTGCCGATATAATAAAAATGAAAATACTATCTAGTTAATTTAGTTATATAGTGCTGTCCCAATCACCTGGTTAATTTATAAAATGATAAAAACAATAACAAAATTCAGTTAAAGGAATAAAATTACTTTACTTTCATATCTAGGAAGTTTTTTTTTTTTTGAAGTAGGTATAATGAAGAAATAGCACTTTCAGGTGACAAACTACATAAAACAAAATCAAAAAATTATTTAGTACTAGCTATAAAGAAATAGAAAACTGATCAGTGGAATAGATTATATGAATAAAACCTAGATGAACATAGCATTAATAATTTGTTAAACCCAAGTATCCGAAAAACTAGAATAAGGACTTTTGTATTTGACAAAACCTGTTGGAAAACTAGAAAGCAGATTAGCAGAAATGCAATGTGGAAATGTAATTTAAATTTTAAATGCAATTTAGAAATGCAATTTAAATCTTAAGTGCAATTTAGTTTCTAATCTATATACTACACTATAATTACTATGCAATATATCATACTATATACTACAATACTAAAGTATATATTATAATTACTATATTATATCTGTACTATACTATACATACTATAATTACTTTCAAATGTATACAGGGTCTGCAGTGATGTGCAAATCAATTAAGAGAAAGAAAAATAAATTTGAAGCCATAAAATAAATTTCATGATTTTTAAATCTTTGAAAACTTTCATGTATAATGTCCCTCTTTTACTGCATACACTTGTTTTATGTGATTTAGCACTGAGTTTATAAGATTTTTGACACATTCTTTAATTTTTAATCTTAAAACTACACTTTTTTATTAAGTTAATTGATTTATTTTTAGTTTTCAACATTTGCTTCCATAAGTTTTAAATTTTCTTCCCCTCCCTCCCTACCATCTCCCCAAGGCTGCATGCAATCCAGTATAGGCTCTACATATTAAACCTATTGTCACATTAGTCATGTTGTACAGAAGAATTAAAGCTAATGGGAGTAACCCTGAGAAAGAAAAACAAAATAAAACAAACAAAAAAAAGAGTCTGCTTTGATCTGTATTCAGATTCCGGATTTCTTTGTCTGGATGCAGATTGCATTTTCCATCATGAGTCTTTTGGAATTGTTTTAGGTCCTTGTATTGCTGAGAAGAGTTAAATCTATCACAGTCAGTCATTGCACGCTGTGGTTGCTATTGTGCACAATGTTGAAACTACATTTTTTTTCCCATGTTGTGTATTAGGTGTACTGGGAATGAACATTACAATGTTTTTTCCAAGTCCAGCTTTGATGATAGATGATCCATAGATTTTTATTGAGGATTCAAATCAGGTGATTTTCCAGGTCATTGAAGAATGCTTATCTCTGTGCTATGGATAAACGTTTAACCTTCTGTGATGCGTGGCATACTGGAAGATATTTTGTAGCACTTCTGCCTCAGCCACTCAGGAGCTGTGTGATACTAAGCATGTCACCTAAATTCTCTGAATATCAGTTTCCTCATCTGTAAAATGGGAATAGAGTTGTTGTAAGGACCAAAGGAGATAATGTACATGTAAAGTACTTCACAAATTTTAAAGCATGATAAAACTATTTTTCAAAAGAACTGAATTGGCTTCAGCCTTTCTTTTTTCGTGATCCTCTGCTCATAGTGTGAATCTTTCACAATCAGTGACTCATAAGAGACAAAGCTAAAGAGGAAAAGTCAACATCTGTCCCCATGAAAATGGACCTTGGTGCTTTGTCTCAGTATTTATTTTGTTTTAGGTGAAGGAGATGAATCTAGAGGCTCTGACCTTGTGGGTATGGAAAGATCAGGAGACCAAGGCACCAGGAATCTGGAATCCAGGGGTAGGAGTCTATGACAGGTTTCATAGCAAGTCTACCACTGATGTCCTGAGAATCAATGAAAGACCTTCAGATTCCAGCAGAACCTGATATAAAGAGTCATCCTTCTGTCAAGCCTCATCTAGATGGGAACTTGATGGGACCAATTCTATGTAGAAATACTTCTTTGATACACAAACTAGAACAACACTGTAGATATTGTATCACATCACAAACAAATTAGAGAAGCAAGGAAGGAGATTTTTTTTTTCATAACACCATGGATAGGGAAAGAGTTCTTGACCAAACAGTACATAAGAGAGACCCACAAGACATAGAAAGGACAATTTTGTTCACATCAAATTGAAAAGGTTTTACATTAAAATCCCAATAAAACCAAAATTTAAAGGAAAACAAGAAACAATTAGAAAAATTATAGCAAATTTTGTTGATAGAAATCTCATTTCTCAAATATAGAGAGAACTGAGCTAAACTGAGAAGATAATGAGTCATTCTCCAATTGGTAAATGGCCAAAAGGTATGACCATGCAATTTTCAAAAGAGAAACCAAAGCTATCAAAAAACATATGAAAATTAAATGCTCTAATCACTAAAAAATAGAGTTATCTTAACTTGCATTTCTCTATTTTTTAGTAGAGTTGGTGGTAATCAGAATTGTTTTAATGTGCATTTCTTTGATTACCATCTCAGACCTATCAGATTGACTAACATGACAGAAAAGGAAAATGACAGATGCTGGAGGCACTGTGGAAAAATAAGCACACTAATGTACTCCTGGTAAAGTTATGAACTGGTCCAATCATTCTAGAAAACAATTTGGAACTCTGCCCAAAGGACTATAAAACTGTACACAACCTTTGCCTCAGCAATACTACCAGATCTGTATCACAAAGGGATCAAAGAAAAAGGAAGAAGATCCATATGTACAAAAATATTTATAGCAGCTTTTCTTGTGGCGGCAAAGAATTTGAAATTAAGGCAATGCCTATCATTTGGGGAATGGCTGAAGATGTTTTAGTATATGCATGTAATGGAATACTATTATGCTATAAGAAATGATGAGCAGAAAAACCTGAGAAGGCTTACATGAACTGATGTAAAGTCAAGTGAGCTGACCCAGAAAGACTTTGTATACAGTCACTGGCAGCAATATTAACACAATGTGTGTGTTCGTCCTTCATTTCCGAAGAAGACCATGCCATTAGAGAAATAATGACATGACTTGCACTTGATATTATTTTGAGTGAGAGAGGGCTGTGCAGGTCATCAGCCTCACTTCTCCTCCAGAGCCATCTGAATCCAGTGATCAGATATTCATCATGAAGATGACCCAGGATGAGGCAATTGGGGTTAAGTGACTTGTCCAAGGTCACACAGCTAGTGTCAAGTGTCTGAGGTGAGATTTGAACTCAGGTCCTCCTGACTCCTGCACTGGTTCTCTATCCACTGTACCAACTAGCTGCCCTATTAATACAATGAATCACTGTGAAAGACTTAGCTACTCTGATCAATACAATGATCTAAGATAATTAAAAAGGAAAAGTACTATCCATTTCCAGAGAGACAACTGGACTCTGAGTACAGATTGAAACATATATTTTTTCACTCTATTTTCCTTGCTTTTTTTCCTTACAACATGTCTAAAGCCAAAATATGTCTTGCATGGCTTTATATGAATAACGGATATTGTATTTCTTGCCTTTTCAACAGGTGCAGGAGAGGGTGGAGGGAGGGAGAGAATTTGAGACTGAAAAGTTAAAAAGCATTTAAAATGTAATTAGAATATGTTTAACAAAATAAATAAAAACACATCAAAAATCAGAAAAAGTTAACTGAAGGAAATCCTTGTTGCAAACTTCTGTGATTAAGGTGTGATACCCAAGATGTATGTAGAATTAAGGTAGGTAGGTAAGCATCATGGCTTGATGCAATCAGGCATGTAGTGCCCAGCACAAAGTAAGTGCTTGATACTTTGATTAGTTGGTAGATTGCTTTGCAAATATTAAAGTGCTCTATAAATGCTAGCCATTTTAGTTATCATTCAAATCTATAAGAACAAGAACCATCTCCTGGTGTTGCGTCGTGTCCAAGTCTTCATGATCCCATTTGGGGTTTTCTTGGCAGAGATACTGGAGTTCTTCAGCTCATTTTTTTAGATGAGGAAACTGAGATAAATAGGGTTAAGGGACTTGCCCAGAGTCACACAGATAGTAAGTATTTGAGACCAGATATGAATTCAGGAAGATGAATCTTTCTGATTCCAGGACTAGCATTCTGTTTACTTTGCCACCTACCTAGATTTCCTGGCAGATCATGGTCAAATGATATAAATAGACAGATTGAAAAATAAATACAAGCTATCAAATACCAGGTAAAAAATACTCCAAATCTCCAATAATAAGAGAAATGCATACTAAGTTAACCCTGAAATTTTCACCTCGCACCCATCAGATTGGGAGAAAAAAAAAGGACAATTGTTGCGCGGGGGGGGGGCTATGTATGGGAAGACAAGCACACTGGTATATTATTATTGGAGCTAGGAATTGTTTCAACTATTCTGAAAAGCAGTTTGGAATTATACCCCAAAATGTATACCCTGTGCCCCAAAATGATCAAAGACCAAAGGAAAGGACCCATAGGTAGAAAAATGTTTACAAAGGAATTTTTTGTTTTAATAAAGGGAGTGACCCTCAAGTAGGGAATGGCTGAATATTATATCATATATTGATGTAATGGAATATTATTGTGCCCTAAGGAAAAACGAAAGTGTTAGATTCAGAGAAATCTGGAAACACTTCTATGAACTGATGCAAACTGAAGCAAGCTGAACCAGGAAAAATTTATACAATGACAAGGTTGTAAAGGGAAACAACTTTGAAAGACTTAAGAACTCTGACCAATTCAATAAACAGTCCCTACTAGAGAATGGTTTCCACCTTCTGAGAGAGAAGTGATAGACTTCAGACGTGTAGGAGGAATACATTTTCTGACAAGGCCAATGCATGCAGCTTTTTTTTCCCCTTTCTTATATTTATTGTTGGGGGTGAGATGAGGGAGAGAATGTTGTTTGGTTTTTTATGGCGGGGTAGGTGAGGAAGGGCGTAAGAGGGGTTCCCCTAAATAACGGAACATTTGCAGTATGCAGAGAAAAAAGCAGAAGGAAATAGAGATACAGATAAACAGAACAGGATTGGAATTACCCTGCTAAATTTCTTCTACAGTAAAAAAAAAAAAAATAAGGCTTACATAATTGAAATTTGTGGTTTCATATGGACTTCTCTTTTTCTGTTCTTTTTATGTAGATATGATCATGTTTGTTGATGTTTGTCAAGTTCACAATAATTTTAAAAGATTTCATGGTGTGGTTTTCCGGATTTTTGATTGATACGAGATATTTGCTACATTTCCCTTCGCATCCTTCCTTCCACCTAGTGCTATAGGCATTCTCATTAATATCCTGACTTGGCTGATGGAAGGGAGGGGTGGAATTGAGGGTGACTAGACATGAGACTCAGGACTCCTGGGTCCCCAGAACTGCTCTCCCCCCCTGCCAGATTACTGGGTCCCTTCCAGGGGGATGACAACCTAGCCTGGAAGCTTCAGCCCTTCCCTGCCCCTCCGTGCCCAGGCTGGGACCGGGATAAACAAGCCCTAGGTTGGAAGCCTAGATCAGGACGACCCCGGACCGATCCCTTGCTGTTCCTGAGCCTCAGTTTCCTCATCTGAAAAAGGAGAGTGCCCAGCTCCGGAGGCCGGGATACCGGAGAAGGGTCGGGCTGGGGGCGGTTACAGGGTCCCAGTGCCTCCTGCCGGACCACGCAGCCCAGAGAGCAGCCCAGCCCGGGCCGGGAGGATGCAGGACCCGCACCTCCTCCCGCGGCGCGGTGCACCTTGCAGACGGTCCCTGGGAGCCAGCCCTCTCCGCTCTCGCCCCACCCTCCCCTGGTGACGTCACACGAGGGGAGTGGCTTAGGCACGCAGGCCGTGGCGTCATCGCCCCTCCCCCGGCTGATGCTGCGCTACGCGTCTCGAGCCCCGATCCGCGCGGTCGCCAGCTGCGGATCTGCCCGCTGCCCCGGCGCCCCCCCTGCCGCCGCCGCGATGTCCCGCGCCGCCGCCGCCGCTTCGGCGGCCCGGGCCCTGCCGGCCTCGGTGCTGGGCACCATGGAGATGGGGCGGCGCATGGACGGGTCCGCCAGCGCCGCCGCGGTGCACGCCTTCCTGGAGCGCGGCCACCGCGAGCTGGACACGGCCTTCATGTACAGCGACGGCCAGTCCGAGAAGATCGTGGGCGGCCTGGGCCTGGGGCTGGGGGACGGCGGCAGCGCAGGTAAGCCGGCGGGCCCGCAGCCCCCGGGGTCCAGCTCCCGGGGCCCAGCCCCCAGCCCCCGGGCCCCCAGCCGCAGGGCCTCCTGCCCACCCCTCTCGGGCATGCGCCCCGACGCCCTCGACCTCCGCTCGGGGTCCCCGATCTCTGCAGCCCTATCCACGCCAGTGACCTCCGACCTGTAAATGTTTTAGTTGAGGGCCTGGAACCCTTAACCTGAGGCGCGGATCCCACATCTCTGCAGTTTCATCCACCGTTTGCAGCTCTACCCACAGCCAATGAGTTCCGACCTCTCAATGTGGCAATTTAGGGCATGAATCCTTGGGCCCTTGATCTGGCAAATTCTGTTTCCAGCCTGTGTAGCCCTGTCCTGGAACCGAACAGCCCTGCCCCTCCTCCTCACCTCCTTCCTCCTCTGCTCTCCTAGTGAAGCCTCTGACCTCCTGACAGTCAGGAACCCTCCAGGTGCTGTGCTGAACACCTTGTACCCTAAGAAAGTTCCCAGCGCCTGACTTTAGGAACCTGAACAGACTGGCCTAGGCATTGATTGGATCCCAGTAGTGGTCATGCATCAGTTAATTTAATAAGCACCCCTTGCTCCAAAGCCTGTCCTCATTACTCCCGTTCCTCCATGACTTGAGGTTCCTGGGTGCATACATGTATATGGGAGGCAGGAGTGGGGTCGGGGAGCGGGATGGAGATCGAGGCCTTGGCTCAAGCTCTACTTGTTCCATTACATGCATGCTTGGCTCAGGAATTTGGACAAATTTGCCAACTTACGACTTTACACTGAGGTGGGTAACTGTTCCTAGTAGTCTGTTCCAGACTTGTGATTGCTCAAGGCCTCCAGTTCGAGGGGAAAAAGACTCAGGATGGGTCTTCCCTGCCCTGGATAGGGTGTGAGTGTCTGTCTTGGAGGGCATGACCTTTCAGCAGAGGATCCACATCATCCCCTTCACACTGTCCCCCCAGTAAGTAGCTCCCCTGAGCTGCTGCCTTCTCAGTTTTTTAAAATGTTGGAGCTGGAAGAAACCTTAGAACCCAGACTGCTGCCGGACTGAGAGAGTTCTCATAAAATAAACTGTCAGAGAATGTTAAGGGCTGTGAAGGACCTTAGAGATGATTTTACCAGCCCCTATATTATAAAGAGAAGAAAACTCAGGCTTAGAGAGTGAAACAGCCTTGTCTGAGGTCACACATATAGATGGGACAGGAACCTAGGTCTCTTCACTTGCAGTGCAGGGTTCATTCTGTCACATTGTTCCTTCTGTTACTTTGATTTCCTCTTAATAATAACTGACATTTCTATAGTGCTTTAAGCTTTGCAGTGCTGTCCATGTGTTGTCTCATGTGAATCTTCCAACATCCCTGGGAGGTAGGAGCCATAATCATCCTTATTTTCAGAGGAAGAAACTGGTTGAGTAAAGTGACTTTTGTCCAAGGTATCACAGTAAAGCATCAGAATTTGAACTCAGGTTTTCCCAAATCCAAGTCTAGCTCTCCATTTTGCTATCTAGCTTCCTCTAAAAGAATAAGTGCTGGTTTTGGATTTGGGAAATGTAGGTTTAAATACCATTTCTGCCACTTTCTATGTCAGTTCACCTGTCTGGGCATAGATAGGACCATTGATTGAGAGATTCAATGGACCTTAGTAGTCATCTGGTCCTGCCCCCTCATTTTACAGATAAGACACTGAAGCCCAGGGGATTAAATGACCTTCTCAGAATCATGCTAATACTGAATGTCCTAGACAGCATTTGGACCTAGATCTTTCTGACTCCCAGTCCAGGGTTCTAGTTTATTTATCTTTAAGTTAGTAGTTTTGGACTAAATGTTCTCTTTATAGTCCCAACCAATTCTAAACCTGTGATCAAAGTTTCTTTTTATCTTCTTTCATTGCCCTTTCAACCCATCCCTCCTTCCTTCAAGCCCCACTGGTCAGATTATTCCCCAGATTGTACGCAGGAGCAAAGTTCACTAGTAGAGGCAGTGGAATTCCTGGTTTGGGGTAGAAGAGAGGGGGGGAAGAGGATGATACTCAGTAAAGGAAATGAGTAAATTCTTCTCTCCTAAGCGGTGAGTGCAGTCAGGTGTGAAACACACGTAATAAAAATTAAACCTCATTCCCATTTAGAATTCTTAGATCAGAGCTAAACTTGATTCTTAACATGTTCTCTCCTTCTTTTTTCCATTCCCCTCCCCTTCCCCTCCAACTCCCCATTTAATTGGAGTACATTATCTCCTCTAATCTTCCAACTCCTTCCTTTTATGAATAAAGAAATAGGTCCAGTGAAGTGGCTTGCCAAAGTTCATACAGCTGATAATGTAGTTGGAATTAGAACCAGAGAAGCAGCTGGCCTTACTGAATTGGACACGTTGTATTCAGGTTCATTTTTACTGGCTTGTGTTCTGCTTTGTATTGCTCTGAAAACTGACCCTGGCTCGTGTGAGGCTTGTATTCTCTAGGATGTGACATCTATCCCAGTTCTCTCTAGATTTTTTTCTTTAATTGGGGTTTGCTTGCTTTCCCCCAACCTAGACTCACTTTGGCAGGTTGGAGTGGTGCTCCCAGGGGAAGAGGTGGGTGGACATCTGGTTACCATTCATTCTCTCATAAACCTAGGGGGTATGTGCTGGGAATGTACCTACTGCTTGCCAGTCTAGTTCATGATCCACTGATGGGCTCCCCATTTATACAAATATCAGTCAGAATCACACCATTGAATCTTGTTAGCTGGCATTAATTGACTGCTATGTGCCAAACGCTGCGCTAAGCACTGGGGATATAAAAAAAAAGCAAACCCCACAAAAGATGGTCCCTGCCCTCAGGGGGCTTATAGTCCAAGGGGGAGACAACATGAAAAAATTATGTACATACAAGAGAAACACAGGCCTGTAGAAGTTGATCAACAGAGGGAAGCCCTAGCATTAAACATGCAACATTAGCTAAATGATAAGGCAAAAGCAACAGTGATAACATTTACTCATTAGAAAGCAAGGTCAGGAATAAATACTCAGATGGCAGAAGTGAGGATAATTTTAACCTTTACTCAGTTATAACATTAAGTTATTAAGAAATTACAATAATTATGCAGACATTTATCAAATAATTATGTTTACTCAGAACACAAAAACACATAATCGAAATATAACCATCTATGCACAAACTTGAGTTATACTCTCCCCCCACAGCACACACTATCTGTCTGGGAGAATGGGTACACTGTGGAACCTAGTTGCAAGGAGCCACGTGGGTTTCTGTATTCATAAAGTTAGAAGTATCTCAGGACCCTGGACAGCAGGCCTTGATGTCCTTCATCTCTTTCAGAGCACTATGAAGAACTATGAAGAACCACTTCTCTGCTATCTGCTGGCCTTCTGGTTCTCTCAGCTCTTCTCCTAGGCCAAGGTGCTTCCCTTTTCCTCTCAGGCTGCTGAAGTAGTATCAGGCTCTTTTAGATATTCCATCTCTCAGCTCAAGGCATTTTTTTCTGGCTATCCCCCATGCCTAGAATGTTCTCTCCCCTCTCCCCCATTAGACTGTGATCTCCTTGAGGGCAGGAACCATCTGTTGCCCCTTTTTGTACCTGTGCCTTCATACAATACCTGGCACATAGTAGGCACTTAGTAAATGCTTACTGATTTTTAAGATACAGCCATTCTTGGTAGGGTGCTGAGAAAATGTTAAGCTATTTATTTCAGTGACTCTAGTTAGCTTAGTAGTTAGCAGAGAAATGTCAAGCTCCTTAGATCTTCTTTGAGGCTTTGAGAAGTTTTTCCCTTCCAAGCTATAGAAACCAGTAAGGTTACATAACCTTTCCTAGTCAGTTCTCCATCTAGCAGGGGATTCCCTTTTTTTCTCTCAGCCTTAAAGCAAAATCATGCTTCTTCTCCATTTCTCATAATTAACTGCAAAGCAGACACAAAACTTGTCTTTCCCCTTCAGTTTCTCCCTTTCAGACCATAGAGGGCAGTAAAAGGCAACCCAGGTTAGTCTCTGTCAAGTTCCTACCTCGGGTAGTAGATGTTGCTAGGGGGCAACACTGCCTTTCTCTGGCCAGTCAGCTCCCAGTGACGCAGTGCCTCCTTTCTGATCAGCGCAGTTCTTAACACAATCCATGCCAATCCCATTTCTCAGCTTAGCCCTTGTGAGCATTTGCACTCTAACATAGTCTGCCTTTTTTAAGTCTTACGTCCCCCTCCCCTCCTGCTGTCAGCTTCCTCTCCTGCTTGTATCATTTTCTGGTTTCTCCTGACCTTCAGGGCCTACTCACAGGCTGTGACTCATCTTTAACTTTTCTATTAGGTATGAATACAACCGTCCTATATTCTCTAAACAGTTATTTGACTCATAGTTTCTCAGTTGAATCCAAATTCTGAAAATAGTTTCATTGATTGGTGGTCTTCTGAATAGTCTATCTCAAACATTTTTTAATCTGGTGGCCAGTGTTTCTTATAAGTTGATTTGCCAGAATTCCTTATACATATTTCATTTTTTTGCCACATTTGGCTAAGTGGCCATTTATAAAAGGAACAATGCCTTACACTTGACTATCCCATTCTCTTGTAGGAGCAGGGGGATGGGAAGGTTATGTGAGATTACAGTCTCACAATATAGTGATAAAGACCTTGGATTTAGAGTCAGAAGATGTGTGCTAAGCTCCCTATATGATGCCATGTCACCTCTTGGAGGGCTCAGTTTCTTCATCTAGAAAATGGATATAATAATTGAATGTGAGCATGACCTAGTGGTGGTATGGAAAGAATCCAGGATTTAGAAAGTTACAGGATCCTAGGATGGCCAGTTTATAGTTTGAAGGGCATTAATAGGACATCTAATTGAACCTTTTCATTTTACCGATGAGGAAACTGTGGTCCGTAGGAGTTAAGTGACTTGCCCAAGGTAACATGACATAGTAAATGGCTGAGCCAGGACTGGAGATCAAGGCCTGTGACTCCAAGTCCAACATTCTTGCCCTGCCCCACTATGCTTCTCATGAAACCTGAGTTTGAGTCCTGACTGTCCCTATGTGACCTGCACAAACCTCTTCCTTTCTCGAGGTCTCAGTTTTCTCCTTTGTAATGAGAGGGTCAGACTAGATGCTTTCAGAGTCCTGTTCCAGCTCAGACATTGTTTGGTTGGTGAAAAGAGCAACCTGCCACAGTTTTCAGATGGAGAAATTAAAGCTATCTATAATTGTATGTAGGGATGCTCTTGGTCACTGTTGATTGGAGAGATGCAAATCAGAACAATTCCGAGGTAACACATCACACCTGTCAGATTGGCTAACAGAACAGGAAGGTGATAGATGTTGGAGAAGATACAGGAAAATTGGAACACTAATGCATTGTTGGTGGAATTGTGAACTGGTCTGGCCATTTTGGAGAGCAATTTGGAACTGTGCCAGGGGGCTGTAGAACTGTGCATGCCCTTTGACCCTGCAATACCACTAGCAGGTCTGTATCTCAAAGAGATCATAAAAATGGGAAAAGAACCCACATGTACAAAAATATTTAGAGCAGCTTTTTGTGATGGCAAAGAACTCTCCTCTCCTCTCCTCTCCTCGGGTGCTCTGCCCAGGGGAAGGCACATTTCGATGGCCAAAGGCTGCCTCTTTTCTTTTGGGTTTACTGGCTAGATTTCTTTCTCAAAGACCAAGCCTTAAGCCCAGTTTACTCTAGAGCTCATAGACTGAAAATATATTGCTCCCTGTCCTCCTTGCACAGAGCGAATGTAAATACTAAATAGTGACTGTTTCTCTTTTGGTTAGCAACCCTGAGGGTCTTCCCTCCCCTACCTCTCAGTCTGATTTTTTTTTTTTTATTAAAGGGGCCATCCCTGAGAACCTGAAAAGACCTTAGCCTAAAAGGTCCAGGATCTCCTATTGCATCCTGGGCTGTCTTCAGTCATCCTGATGAATATCTGGTCACTGGACCAAGATGCTCTGCAGGAGAAAGTGAGGCTGGTGGCCTTACGTAGCCCTCTCTCACTCAAATCCAAGTCAACTGCAAGTCATATCATCATCTCTTCGAGAACGTAGGACAAACACACAACAATGTGAAAATATATTTAATATGAATTTTTTAATGTTTAATATGAATGTATATGTAGAGCCTATATCAGATTGCATACTATCTTAGGGAGGGGGAGAAAATTTAGGACTCAAAATTATTGGAATTGAATGTTGAAAACTAAAAATGAATTAATTAAAATAAAAAAAGGAAAGAGTAGCCTGTGACCTGTAAAAGGCAGGTGGTCAGCTGGGAAAGGTAGAGATGTGGCCTGTTTGGATCAAGGACTGAGCAGAGAATTTACTTCATTTGTTGAATTACATTGAACTGAATCTCCTACCATCTCCTACCACTCTTTTTTTTCCTTAAGTGAAAATTGCCACCAAAGCCAATCCCTGGGATGGGAAGTCTTTGAGGCCTGAGAGTGTCCGTTCCCAACTGGAGACCTCCCTGCAACGGCTGCAGTGCACTCGAGTGGATCTCTTCTACCTGCATGCACCAGACCACAACACTCCTGTGGAGGAGACACTTCAGGCTTGCAATGAGCTGCATCAGGAGGTGAGAGGTGAAGATGTCAGAGCTGGGAGGGGCCTTAGAACACAGGATATCAGAGTTAGACCATACAGCATCAATCATTCAAGGTTATTTATTAACCACCTACCACGTGCCAGGCACTGTGCTAGAGCTGGAGATGAATGAAATAGTCCCTACTTACAGAGATGTTCTAATTACCTTCTAATAGGAGAGGCAAGTACAGGTAAAAATAGGATGATTCCTTAGAGCCTGGGCCTAGCTCTGACCTGATGGTTCTTTTTCTCTCTCTCACTCTCTCTTCCCCCTTTTTCCCCCTCCCTCTCTTCCCCTTCCCCCTCTTTCCTCCTTCTTTCTCTCTCTTTCTTTCTCCCCGGCAGGGTAAGTTTGTAGAGCTGGGCCTCTCTAACTATGCCTCCTGGGAAGTAGCTGAAGTCTGCACTCTCTGCAAGAAAAACGGCTGGGTCGTCCCTACTGTGTACCAGGTGAGCCCTTTTCTGAACCCAGAATGTTGCTGGGTCTCCTGGGGACCCTTCTTGGCTACTGGGTTCACCTGGCTCCCCTGGCAGGGAGCCTTTCTGCTATTGAGATCATAGAGGGTCAGGCCCAACAGGAACGTGAGACACCATCTAACCAGCCCCTCATTTTAATAGGACAGGAAACCCAGGACCAGAGGAGGGAGGGACTGATCCCATGTCACAGGGCTGGGACTGTGACCCCCAGTGCTTTCTGATGGAAAGGACGCTGGCTTTGGAGACAGAAGACCATGGTTCAAATCCTGACTTTGCCGCTTCCCACCTAATAGACTTCTCTGGGTCTCAGTTTCCTCATTTGTAAAGTGAATGAGTTGCACTGGACCTCCAGCCAGTATGCCTAGCTTCTGACCACTCCTGAAGTGAGCTAGTTTGGAGGGTTGTCCTTTCCCCAAATCTCCCCATGTGTGCTGTCCTTCCTCCTCACAGGGCATGTATAACGCCACCACCAGACAAGTGGAGACGGAGCTGTTGCCCTGTCTGCGCCACCATGGACTGCGGTTCTATGCCTACAACCCTTTGGCTGGTATGAGGGAAAGGGAGGAGTAGACCTCAGTGTCTGTGGGATGAGCTAGTAGAATGAGGCCATGAAGTCAAGAGATCTATCTTTGATACTTGGCTACTGTTCCTTCATGGGCAAATTGCAATCTCTGTGGCCAAACAGAGAAAATCCTCTGTACTATTTCCAGGAGTTATTTTGTGGCAGCCCTTTTTAAACCTTTGGAGCGCTCCAGGAATCTGAGTTTGGTTATCTTGTGGGTGTAGCGTGGGCATGGAATGCAGACAGCATCCAGGGGTGCTGGTGGGAATGGACAAGGGGCCTGCTTAGGGCCAAGCCTTCAGAGCCCTGACTTCGGGTCCAGCTCTCAGCCCCTAGCCCTCAGGGGAACTCTTGAGATCTGACTGTCCTGTCTCTCCTCAGGCGGCCTCCTGACTGGCAAGTACAAGTATGAAGACAAGGACAAAAAACAGCCTGAGGGCCGGTTCTTTGGGAACAGCTGGGCTGAGGTCTACAGGAATCGGTGAGCTCCGCCCCCTGCTGGGGGAAGCAGGTCAGAGTGGGGATGATATTTGCAGGAGACCTCCAGACGTTCTCATCTGTAGAAGTGGGTGTGAGCCCCTGAGAAACCATCCCACATCTTAGAGCCTAAAGGGACCTTCAGGTCAGTTCAGTGAACATTAATTAAGTGCCAGGCACCGCATGAAATACAAAGAAACGCAGAAGGCAGGCCCTGCTCTCAGGACCTTGCAGTCTAATAGGGGAAACACCATGCAAATAAACACATGCAAAGCAAGGTATGTATAGGATAAGTAGAATATAATTAAAAGAGTACATCTGGTCCAATCCAGACCCAAACAAGAGCCCCCTTGATATCATCCCTGATGGGTGGACCTCCAGCCTCCACTTGCAGACTCCAGACCCCCCTCAGAAACCCAGGCAGCCCCTTCCCTCTTTGGGCTCCTCTCATTGTGAGGAAGAGTTTCTTGACACTGATACAAAATGGACCTCTTTGGACTTGTCCACAGGACAGCCCCTCACATTTATGTCACATACATGACTGGTACTCTTTTGCCATCCCACCTGCCTCCAAGTGTAGACCAAGCAGCCCCACTTCCCTTAACCCTTGCTTGAATGTCTGCCATGGAAGGGCCTCACCTGCCTCTAGACTTTCAGTGTCCTTCCCAGAATGGGGCTACCAGTCCTAAAATGGGCCCTCTGGGGGTGTCACAAGGGATGAGATGGGTGATTCTGGGGACAAGTAACCCCAGAGGAATGAGGGTGTTAGAAAACTTATGCCCAAGGCCTGTGTCCTGCGCTTATGAATTGTTCATTGGGTGGTAGCCTGAGCATAACCAAAGGTCAGTTTGGGATCCTCACTGGGGAAGTGCAGCCCCACTTGGAGATTTGCAGTGGACAGCACCTGTGGTCACCCAGCAAGTAGCAGCTGGTGGAGCCAGGACTGTAACTTTGCCTGGGGTAACTGCCTTTGTCAAGGCTCCTGTGATTGGAAGCCTGGGTTTTCTGCCAAGGTGAGCCCACACACAGAGCCCTTGCTGAGGCCAGCCTGGGGGCTTGGCCACTAAACTTCTCTCTCTACCCATTCAACACAGCTTCTGGAAGGAACATCACTTTCAAGCCATTGCTCTTGTAGAGAAAGCCCTGGCGGCATCTTATGGGGCCAACGCTCCCAGCATGACTTCAGCAGCCCTCAGATGGATGTACCATCACTCCCAGCTCCAGGTAATGCCCTGAGTGCCTCAGGAACCCATCCCTTCCCATGAGTCTTGAGCCTTTTGGCTTTCATCTCACTGATAAACATCCATTTTAATAGAGCTAACAAACAAATCACAAATGAATTATAGGAAAAGGATGTTTCCTGAAAACTTTTAGGCAAACCAACCCAAGACATCGATAACAAAACAAACACAAGTATGTGTTGACTGACAGAGTGCTTCCTGTATACAAGGGGGCCCTGAAGGTCAGGTGCCAAAGCTGGCACCCTGCATCAGTCATTAAGAGTTTGTGCCAGGCATGTGATAAGTGCTGGTGACAGAGAGAAAGTCAGAAGGCAGCCCCTGACCTGGAGGCACTCCCAGTCAGGGTGGCACTGCTGTCCTGCGTACCCTGAGTTGAGTGGCGGCTGGGATCAGGGTGTTTCTCTGACTTCTCGGGCTCTGGATCTCTCCAGGGGCATCTTCCCATCCGTCTTCATTGTTCCTTATTGCAGCAGCACGTTCTATCCCCTTCTTGTCAGACGGGATGGACCTTCCTAGCTTCCATGTCAGGCAGACCCGAATTAGAATCCAGCCTTGTGCGGTTACTTACTGTGTGGCCATGGGCAAATTGCACAACCTCAGTGGGCCTTAGTTACCTCCTCTGAAAAATGGGGTAATGATCCCCTTCCAGGGCTCATGGAGACAAGAAGGGCCTGGCCTGCTTGTGCAAAACTGGGGTGGGGAATAATCCTTCCTTCAGTTTGATTGGATGTAGAGTGCCTCATGGTGAGTAAGGGGAAGGACAGCCTTTGAGAGCGAGGAGAGCTTACCCAGGAGCCTTAGTTGGACACATCCCCTAGCCCACTTGTACTCATCAACCTGCAGTTGGAAGGCTTCTGAAACTCCGACCTATATTAGCAGCCCTGGAGCACCAATAGGGGCCTCCTGATGATGCTAAAGAGATGATGGAGATACAAATAAGTGCAATTTAGGAAGCTAGGTGGCACAGTGGACAGAGCTCTGGGCCTAGACCTGAGTTCAAATCCAGCCTCAGACAGTTACTAGTGGTGTGACCCTGGCCGAGTCACTGGAACTCTGTTTGCTATAATATGTTGGAGAAGGAAGTGGCAAACCACTCCAGTACCTTTACTGGGGAGAGTGAGGTGGTATAGATAGATTACTGGACTGGAAGTCAGGGAGACTCATCTTTCTGAGTTCAAATCTGGTCTCAGACGCTTTCTCCCTGTGTGACCCTGTTTGCCTCAGTTTTCTCATCTGTAAAATGAGCTGGAGAAGGAATCACTCTAGTATCTTTGACAAGAAAACCCCAAATGGGGTCATGTAGTCAGATACAACTGGACAATGACATGATTTGCAAAGTGCTTCATACACATTACCTCATTTGGTCCTCAACAGCTCAGTGAGGTAGGCATTATTACCATCCCCATTTTACAGGTGAGGGAATTGAGGCAGACAGGGATTAAATGACTTGTCCAGGGTCCCATAGCTAATAAGTGTCTGAGGAAGGATTGGAACTCAGGTCTCCTTGACTCTAGGTCTCATACTCTTTATCTAATGGGGCACCTGAGAAAGAAGTAAGAGACGTCTGCTGTCCTTATGGAACCAGCTCACGCCACCATTATTACATTTTGAGTGTGGCCGTTTGTAACCATAACTGAAGAAATTTGTCCAGCAACTCTGACACAAAGATCTCATTTTGCAAATACAGAGAGAACTGAGTCAGATTGATACAAATAAGCCATTCCTTACTTAACAAATAGTCAAGGGACATGAACCGGCAATTTTCAGACAAAGTCATCAAAGCTATCTGCAACCACATGAAAAAATGCCCTAAGTAACTATTGATTAAAGAAATGCACGTTAAAATGAGAAAAAAAAATTATTTTTGAGTGTGAGCATCTGTAACTCAGAAGTCAGCAAATGCTGTGGTTTGTCTTCTGCTTCTCTAATCCTGGGCCCTACCCCAGCAGGCTTGATTGTATACAGAGAAAATGTTAATAAAACAGATCACATTTAAAAGCTTATTGTTAAGCATGTGTCCTCCCCCAGGGAGCTAGTTGTTAAAACATTTACCAGTATAACCCTGAATATTCCCCCCTTTCCTGAGACTTGGTTGTTAAACATTCACCACTACACCACCTGCTGAGAGCTGGTTTTTAAACACTCACCAGCAAACACCCCCACACCTGGTTGTTAAACATTTACCCCTCTATCTCATCCCCCACCCTCTCATATGACCCACACACATAGCTGGTTCTCTCCCTCTTCTGACAGGGTGCCCGTGGAGATGCCGTTATCCTGGGCATGTCCAGCTTGCAGCAGCTGCAACAGAACCTGGCAGCGTCAGAGGAAGGCCCATTGGAGCCTGGGGTGGTGAAGGCCTTTGATGAGGCCTGGAACCTTGTTGCCCATGAATGTCCCAACTACTTCCGCTAGCTCCAGCCCTGGGTGGGGAGAGAGGCCCTCTCACTGACCCTGACTGTCCCCATGGTCTCAGCCCCATCAGCCAGTCTTTGCCTTAACCTGCTGAAGCCTGAGCTCCATCTTTCAAATTGCCCCTCTTCTCTGAATCCTTGGTTTTCTAGCATCCTTGCTAGAGGTGGGACCTCTGGCCTTCTGCCCTGTTCTTAATGTTGAGAAGAGTGAGGGTGAGACCAGCTCTGTCCTGTCCTGTTGGAATAAAAGTCAGTGTTGTGCAAGAGTGACCTGGAGAGAATTATGAATTCCTGGGGTTGGGTCCTTGGGCAGGGGCCACTGAGGCAGGTCAGCGGTAGATCCTGGTTCTCTCCTGAAGAGTGGACTGCTGGTAGGTGCTGGACAAGGAATGGAAGCTTCCAAGTAGGGTGGGGGACCTTGGGTCAGATAACCCAGCTTGTGTCTAAACAAGGCTTCTCTGTGCAGTATGCTGTAACCAGTCTGCTTTGGCTACATGACAATTAAAATGAGTTTTACCAGCTCCTGACTCTAAATCTGCCCCGCTGGCCTGTCCTCTGAGCCCAAGCAGAACAAGGCTACTCTCCATCCCTGGCTGCCCCAGCCCATGCTGAGTCAGCCTGCCCGGCTTCCTGAAGTCTTTTCCTGGCTAAGCAGCTCCACTGACTTCCCCTGGTTCTTCTCTTTCCCACATGTCTATCCGGCAGGCCAAGCATTCACTGCTGCCCACCATGTATCACCACCTCCTCTTTGATAGGGAGGGCAGGTGCTACTTCTCTTTTCAAAATTAGGAGCTTGGGAGTGTTCTCCCCAAATGAAGGGAAAGGAAATTTTATAGGGGTGGGGGCAATGGCAACATGTGTTAAAATCATATTGAAGCAAACATGGCTCTTCCGAATGGTGTGGAAAGTGCCTGAGATCTGGGTTCAAATCCTGACTCTTAAATCTACCATGTGATCACAGAAATGGTAGGAAGCTCTTCTTTGTTCATCTGAAAAACATAGTTGTGGAACCCTGTGAGCTAGTAAGGTGTTCCTGTGGAAGGTGAACCCAGTTGAGAAGACCAGAGTTCCAAATAAGCTTCAGCCACTAACAATTCAGGCCTGGGCAAATCACTCTTGCCTTATCTGGACACCCAAACTAAGTAGGAAGAATGGTCCTAAGTAGCACAGGAGGTGGTGCCCATCACCTCTGATCACAGGCCTCAGGAAGGGGCCATAGGCCTATTTAGATGAGAAGCCAGGAATACTTATACCAGTAGCTAACACTGATATAACACTTACTATATGCTAAGTACTTTATGTCATTTAGTCCTCCCAATAACCCTAGAAAGTGGGTGCTGTTGCTCTCATTTCATAGATGAGGAGATTGAGGCAAACAGGTGAAGTGAGTTGCCTGGAACACGGCAGCAAGTGTCTGAGGGCTTCCTGACTCCTGAGACCCTCACTGTAACCACTGAGCCCCCCAGCCACCTCAGACAATAGAAGGAGCAGAAGTCAGAGGTGTGGATCCCTCAGCGGTGGGATCAGTCATTCATTCATGAAGCAGCTAGTGTGCGTAAGGTCATGAGAGCACAGATCTGGGCCTGGAAGGGACCTGAGCCTTTCTAGTCCAACCTTCCCATTTTACAGATGAGGAAATTGAGGCCCAGGAGGTTATTAATGACTTGCCCAAGGTCACATGTATCCTATGTCTCAGACGCAGAGTTGAACCTAGATCCAGCACTCTACTGTTACCCAGCCTTAATCACCGAATGAGTGCTGCCTCAGTCAAACTGAAGAGGCCATCTCCAGAGGAGAGATCGAGGCTGGTGACTGCACAGCATCACCTCCCTGAGGTCACAGCAGTCTTCAAAGATGGACTTTTCAGTTGTGACTGAGCCCTTTTGTGTGAAGCTCTCGTCACAAACCTCGGTGCTGGGAGAACGCAGTCGTCATTCCAGTAACAGGACACCTTTGAGGCTGTCTGGATATGAAGCTTTTTAATGGTTTTACACACGTTCCTTTAAGTGCCAGAAGTCTTTCCCCTGCATTGGAATGGTTGAGTCACTCTGGGTCCCAAGTCAAGCTCTGGAGGTAAGTGAAGACTGCATGAGCCAGGAGCACCAGTCTTCCTCTACCTAGCCCAGGAAGGCCCATCCTGGAGCTTGTCTCACTGGATTCTCCTGTGAGCTCCGACTTCAGTCTTTTGTCTCTTTTATTCACCCCCAGCGCTCAGCATGCTGCCTAGAACATAGCAGGTGCTTACTAAATATCGACTGAAATCCACCCCCTTCTTCCCAGGTCTGGTGCTGTTCCCCATTAGTTACTTGTGGCCGAGCGCAAACACCAGCTTAGTGAGGACTTCCCTTGTAACCACTGCATAGGGAAATGAGGTTCTGCAAGGTCTTCCAGGGGACAGTAAGAGCTAGGGTCGGGAGGCTGGCTCTCACTGAATGGATCTCACACTCCCAATCCTGAGTGTGGGGTCTAGACACTTGATTAGGGGTGTGCAGGCTTCCTTCTAGGCACGGGGCCTCAGGTCCTCCCAGCTGGAGGTCTAGGCTAAGGCCATTTCCAATTTGGGCCCCATTTGCTCAAGTCAGATGGCCAACAAGCATTTAGTCAGCTCCTACTATGTGCCAGGCACCAGAGGGATAGAAAAACAAGACAGTCCTTGCTCTCAGGGAGATAACGTGCAAATGACAGTGTACATACAAGGCACAGCTGGGATAAATGGGGAGATAATCAAGAGGGAAGGGATTAAGGGGGACTGAGAGAAGCCTCTTAAAGAAGACTTCGTTTCATCTGGGAAAAAGAAAGGAAAAAAAGAACAATCTACCCCTGGCTTGCAGTTCTTAACCCTAACCTCTGAAAATATTTGAAGAATTGTATTTCAACAGAATGGGCTTCCTTCCTGATGCTGGAATTGTAAACATTCATCAATATTCTGGAAAAGGGTCTGTGGTTTCAGCAGACCCTGCCCACAGGGGCCACGACAAAAATGGGGAAGACCCCCTAGATCAGAGGTGGGGAACCTGAGCCTGGGGGCCGTTGAGAATGCCCCTGCATCCCCAGGGGTCATCTAGTGCCCTGTCATCACTAGCACCAAGCAGGCACCATGTGCTATGCTTTTGGAGCATGGCAGTGGGATGAACACTGGATTTTGGAACTGAGACTTGGGTTTGAATCCTCCCTGACTTAAACACAGGCAAATCAAACCTTTCAGTCAGTTTCCTCATCTGTACAATGGGGCTAACACTCATCACAACTATCTCAGAGGGATGTCTTGAGGAAAATATTTTACAAACTTCAGAAAGTGAGTTGGTATGGAGATAAAGCTGTGATGTGGCACCTGTCTCCCTGGGGCCCAGAGCCAAGCACTGCTGTTTCCAGCACGGGTCTTACGGTCTCTACAAAGCCCAATCCAGGGTATCTTGCACGTGAAGGAACCCAATTCTCAAGATCCTAGCTACCCCGGCCCCCTTTGTCTTTCCTACAGCTGACCACTTCGCTGCAGCAGTACCAGGGGCTGCAGCTTCCAAAATCCCACTTTGGCATTTTCTATCCCAGATGTCTGGGGAGTGAGGCTGAGGGAGAAGCACCGACACAATCACCTCCATTCCTTTTGAGCTGCCAGGACTCAAAGGTTTGCGCTGAAAAACAGAGAACAGTGGGCAGAAGGTCAGGCCTCCGCCAGCCCTGGCATCTTGGGGCCATTCTTTCCTATGCCCCCAGGGAGAGCCTAGCTGCTTTATTCTATATAAAAGCTCAATGCTTTATTCTATATAAAAATAGTCATGTGTGCCCTGCACCTCTCTCCATCCCAAGAGGCCTGCACAGTCAGTTTCTTCCCTTCGAGAAAGCAGCCATTCAGGGAGGCTGGACAGGGCAAGTCCTGCACCCTGCGGAAGGGCCCCTGGGTCATGCTGGCCCCAATCAGTCTTCATCCTCCAAGACTTCTGATTCCTTTGAGGAGATGCTGTCATCATCATTGTCCTCCTCTGCATCCTCCCCCAGATGCTCGAACTTCCCGGACTCAGCCTGCCACAGGTACTTGATGTTAACCCTGAATTCTGCCATTTCGAACCCAAACAGCTTCTGCAGAGACAAAGCAGAGGGGTCAGCAGCAGTGGGAAACGAGGTCAGGCAGAGGGGGAGGGAACAGCTTGGGCTCTCCCCATGACTCACCAGGACTCGGGCCTGCTCAGGGGTCAGCACATCACCTTCTTTGCACACTTGGTAGTCTGAGATGAGAGTCACCACACCTGCAGAGAGGATCCTGGTGAAGCAGGCTCTGGGTCATGGTCCCAGCCTGCCCCATGTGTCCAAATTCTCTAAGGTCCCTGCTGGAAGGGCCCTGAGAGGCAAGGGGATCTTCAGAGCCTGACCAGGCCTCAGAGGATGTGTCTCAGTGTTCGTGCCTGCATGGGAGTCCCCTCTACAACAATGGTCTCCTAGTCTAGAAGCACTCCACTGATGGACTTGCCACCTCCCAGGGAGCCTGATCCCACCCAGGGGCAACTGCTTGTCCTTACTGGGAAGGGAGACCCCTAACTTCCAGTCCTCCTTCTGTCCCAGGGGCCACGCTGAACCAGTCTAATCCCTCCTGCGCAGGACAGGCCTCCTGAGGGCTGAAGATGCCCTCAAGGTTGTGAAGAGGCACTGCCCCGTTGCCAGGCTTTCTGGTTCTGTTGTTCTCTGTGAGTCAGGTGGGATGCCTGCAGGGGGGCAAATGCCAACTTCCTTCAGGGATGATGGAGTTATCTCTTCTTTTTTTGCTGTTTCTGATATCACTTGTTTTTAGCTTTAATGTCATTTCCAAATATTGCTCTCCCCCTTTCTTCCCTGACAGGCCACCCCTTATGACACAGGGGGAAATGTCATTCAACAAAACCACCCAACACATCAACCACGTCTAAAAGCATATGTGAGCTTCCACACTCACAACCCACCACGTCTGAAAAGAGGAGGAGATTCAGGCCATGTCTCCAACACCCACCGAAGTCATGTGTCCTTTACCTTTCTTGAGGGCAGTGGGCAGACCGAGCTGCCTTAACTGGGGCTCCATCGAATGTGGGAACTGCTCCAGGGGCCCCGCATCCAGGCTGACGGTGAAAGTTGCTTTATTACCAGCTCGGGCATAATCCATTTCTGTATACTTACTGAACCACCTAGTGCATAAGGAAGTGGGAGGGGAGTCACTGGCCATGGCCCCCCTCCAAGGATGGGGGCCTTGTCTGAGCCAGGCCCTACCCCTGTACACCTGCTCTATAGAGCCCCCTTGGAGAAGACTACATGACTTGTCCAAAGTCAGACAGGCAGTCAGAGGTGGAATCTGAGACAGTACAGAGTATTGGATCTAGGTTCAAAATCTGCCTCTGAGGCATAGGGTACATGTGACCTTGGGCAAGTCACTAACCTCCTGGACCTCAGTTTCCTCATCTATAAAATGGGAGGGTTGGACTAGAAAGGCTCAGGTCCCTTACAGGCCCAGATCTGTGGTCTCATGACCCTCATGAATGAATGACTGACCCCCCTGCTGTGGGATTCATGCTTCTGACTACTGTTTCTGCTGTCTGAGGTGGCTGGGAGGGCTCGGTTACAGTGAAGGACTCGGGAGTCAGGAAGCCCTCAGTTCAAATCTGGCCTCAGACACTTCCTAGCTGTGTGGCAGGCAAATCACTTCACCTGTTTGCCTCAGTCTCCTCATCTATGAAATGAGAATAACAGCACCCACTTCCTAGGGTTGATGGGAGGACTAAATGACATAAAGTGCTTAGCATATAGTGTTACATCAGTGCTAGCTGCTGGTATACTTATTCCTGGCTGCTCCTCTAAACGGGCCTATGTCCCCTTCCTCAGACCTGTGATCAGAAGTGATAGGCACGACCCCCTGTGCCACTTAGGCCCATTCTTCCTGCTTAGTTTGAGTATCTGGTGAAGAAGCCTGGGTAGGGACTACCCTGGGACATCATCATTTTTCAGCTCAGTCTTTTTGACCTTGGTTGTATGAGAACAAAACTCTTTCCTGAGGGGGTTCCACTGTAAAGTAGTGGTCTTCTACCTCTCTAACACCTGGCCCTGCCCCCAACAGGCCTGGAAAGCCCCTCCTTTCCCCCCAGTTCTCTGGACTTGACTGTGACCTCACTGCCTTCTAGCCAGAGATGTGAACAGATCCCCCCAGACTCAATCTTTCAGGTGCTGGGTCTGCCTCTCTCCTCAGTCTGGCTCCGGCTCCGTCCCCAGCCTCAAAACACTTACTCATTCACTTCTTTCTTTGTTCGGTTGGTGAACAAGAGGCCGACCTCACCCTTCAGCTTCTTGCTGACCTTCAGGAAACAAGAAAAGTCTGAAGTCACAAAGTGTCCAGTGGAGGTGGGACAGCAGACCCAGTGCCTCCCCCTGTGTACGTCATCCCTGAAACTTTTCCAGCCATTACTTCTACTTTACTGGGAATGAGGAAATACCTACTGAACAAGAAGTCCAGGATATTCTGCACACTGACAAGGGTGTGTGTGTGTGTGCGTATGTGAGTGTGCGTGCCAAAGCATTTTTATTACTTTCATACACAAAAAGATCATTAGCTCTTACACAGAGCCATGCTTTCCCACCAAAGTGGGAGACAGCACAGCTGAACAAATTAGTCTAAAAACTGGGCTGAGACAAAGATTAAATTGGAATAGTCTGGAACTGAAAGATGCAAGGGGAAGGGCAGGGAAGGGAAATGTCAAGTCTGATGGGTGTTGATCAGGGATGACCAAGGACATACAGGTGTTTTTTAGGGTGCTGCCCAGGTGTGGCCTTCTTTACCATGGGGTACACATTTCTTCAGTTCCTTCATGTTAGCAATACCTGATCCCCTGGGGCAGCTAGGTGATGCAGTGAATAGAGCACCAGTGCAGGAGTCAAGAGGACCTGAGTTCAAATCTCACCTCAGACACTTGACACTCAATAGCTGCATGACCTTGGCCAAGTCACTTAACCCCAACTGCCTCATCCTGAGTCATCTCTAGTCATCTTGATGAATATCTGGTCACTGGATCCAGATGGCTCTGGAGGAGAAGTGAGGCTGGTGACCTGCACAGCCCTCCCTCATTCAAAGTCAAGTGCACGTCATGTCATTATTTCTGTGATGACATGGTCTTCTTTGGCAACGAAGGGGGCGAGGGCAAACACACACCACCTAATTCACACCTAATCTGCAGTGACATCACTCCCTATACAGTTGGGGCTCCCAATCTGGCATCTGTGAACTTGCTTAGAAAAAAATCAACCAGATTCTTATCACTGTGTTTCAATAGCATTAGTTTCCTCTGTAATCCCATGTACTTATTTTGTAGATTTAAAACCTTCATTCTTAGAGGAATAGGGTCTATAGGCCTTGCCAGAGACACTACCAAAGGAGGACCCATAACACATCAAAACAAGACAGGACTAGGGTGGGCATGCTCCCTTCTAACCTGGTCTTGCTTTTATTTTGTGTGCAAATGGAGGAGCTTTGTGGAGGACAAAGTGGTGAACAACATGGCGGGAAGAGGAATGAGGTGCTCACAGGGCCTCTATGGCTCCAGAGACACCGAGGCAGCATGGCCCCAGGCTCCAGAAGCCCCCAGGGCTCCCGCTATTCAAGTCACAGACTTTCTCAGCAGAGGCACATGGAACTGGCCCCATCCAAGTCCTGAACAGGATCATCTACCTCCAAAGATGGGGAACAGTGGCCCACCTGGTGCAAGTTATCTTTATACTCGTCAGCAGGACCTCGGCCCAAAGCCACCATCATAACCTTGTTCTTGCCAAAGAAAATCCTGAAGAGAAAGACAATGGGATCATCAGGGAGGCGTCTCTTCTGGGCCTTTTTACTTTCTAGTGAAATTCTGCTCGGCGGTAGGTGCCCTGAAGATCTGAGACTCAAGCACCAGGAAACCAGGCCCAAGAAGCACTGGTTCTGGACTGTATGCTGTGGACAGGTGCCTCCACTCCCACTTTTAAAATGAAAGTAGGCCTTGATTTGCTCATGGTAGGGGGGCACCTTGAAACTGTGAGGAAAGTGGTCCGTGAGCCTTGGGGCATTACAGATCAGAAATCACTATCGTTACTGAGGTGCCCACCTGATGCCCTAGATCAGACTCCATGACCTGAAGAGGGAACCTTTCGAGTGCTAAGGAATAGGTCTACAATTGCATCAAGCCTTCAATTCAATTCAGAGATATTTCTTAAGTAACTTCTCCGTGTAGCAGCTGCTCATGTTCTCAGCTTCAGGTACACCCCCAAACAGAATCTGCTTGCAAGAGCTCACAAGTAAGTAGAAATTAAAAAACAAAAAAACTTGACATTTACAAAGCACTTTAAGATCTATGGTTTTTATATATATGGCCTTGGTTGAGCTTCGTGACAACACGGAAAGGGTGATGTTACAGGCAGTACTATTCCCTTTTTACAAAAGAGGAAACCAAGGCTTAGAGAGTAAGTTACTGGCCTAGGGTCACAAAGCTAGGGTAAGCTGCAGGCCTGGAATCTGGGCCAGCACCTTCTCCACTCCATCCCACTGCTGCTCAAATCAAGGTAGAAAAGGCTTGTGTATAATTCAAGTACAATACTGACAAGAACAGGCAGCTTCTGAGGGGTAAAAATCCAAGCTATCAACAACCACATTGTTGCTAATAACAAAGCCACTTTGAGGTCCCAGCTCCCATCCGTTAGGGTGGCAAAGATGACTAAAGGAGGTGATGACACATGCTGGAGGGACTGCAGGGAAACAGGCACACTTATGCACTGCTGGGAGAGCTGTGAACTGGTCCAGACACTCTGGCAAGACAGGGACCAGCGCTCCAGAGCTACCGAATGAAGCACAAACTCTGACCCAATCATACTGTTACTACATTAGACTGTAGGCTTCTTGGGAGCAGGGACTGCCTTTTACCCTTCTTGGCATCCTTAGCAGAGAGCCTGGCACATAGTGGGCATATATTGACTGACTCAGTCTGTTCCCCAAAGGAAAAAAGTACAAGGACCTATACGTACAGTAAAATTTATCCCAACTCTTAGAACTCTGATCAAAGCAATGATAAATCACGAACCCAGAAGACTGAGGATAAAACATGTTACTCCTGCCAGGGAAGAGATGAATGTAAAAAAGAAAGGAGGACATTTTTGGATGTGGTCAACATGGGAATATTTTGCTGACTATACACATTTGTGATGAGTTTTTTTTTTTCACCTTATTACTCATTTCTTTAAAATTTGTTGGAGGGGAAGGGGGCAGTGGGGGACAGATTACAAAGACTAATACATTTATTCTAAAGACAATGGATTTCAGGAGACCAGGATTCAAGTGTAAACTCTTGTATCTACTAGCTGTGTGACTTTAGCCAGGTCCCTTATTTCTAGGCTCCAGTTCCTCTATCTGTAAAGGCATAGATCCTTGCATTCCTTAATTCACTGGGATTAAATTTTTTTTTTTTAAAAAAAACACAGTTTTATGAGGAAAGTGTTTTGTAAATGTCTACCATAGCTGTCCTAAAATGCTCCATCATGTTCTGCCTTCTGTCATACTTAGTGTGTGAGCTCCTTGGAGGCTTGGAATGTGTCATTTCCCATCTTTGCACTGTTAGTGCCCAGCATGAAATAAGTATTTAATAAAAGTCAGTGCAACGGGAGGAAAAGTATAACACAAGACAGAGTATTTTTGATCAACAGAGAGTTTCACTCTCTGGAGATTTAAGACAAGATGCAGCTGTCTGAATGATGGCTACGTTTGCCAGCTGAGAAGAGAACCTGTTGGGGACTCACCACCCCAGGCCCCCTCCCTCCTCACCGGCTGTGCTTCCAGGCACTTCTGATATCCTTAAGTTTGCTGTTTCTCATGTTTGCCACGGAGAAGATGAAAAGGTACTTGTACATGTCCACACATTTTCGAAGCTGTGGGGAAATTTAAGGGATTAGGCCACTCAGGCGCTCCCCTATTACTTCTTTAACATCTAAGGCCCTGAATCAGTAACAAAATGTAGCATAGTTACATGCTTGTGTCTTAAGCCCCTATCAGACTACAGGCTGTGAGGAGAGGGGCTGGGTCCATCCACAGCTTGTGACACAGTGCTGTACATGCTGTAGGTTCATAATAAATATTTGTTGAATTTAATTGGTCAATGTTTTAGGTGAAAAATAAGGCTGGGACTTTTTACTGCTCCTGCTACCTAGAAGAATCCCTATTTCTACAGAGGTATCACCAAACTGTCAACTTTCTAGGTTTACAGCCTGAGTCCCAGTATACTCTTCTCTCTCTTCCCTCATAGCAAATCATTCACCAGGTCCTGTGGATTCTTGTTCCTGCAACACAGCATTGTCATCTCCCACCTCTATGATTCTGCATAGGCTGTGCCACATAGAACACTTGAAATTCACTTCCTCCTTTCCCATGGAAGCCTTAGCACCTTTCAAATGTCCAACTCAGGTGATGCCTTCCACAGAAAGTTCTTTCTGGCCCTTTCCCTAGCTGTTAGTCATCCCTCCCACACCTCCTAGTGAGCCATCCAGCTTCTGTCAAAAATCTTTCAATTAACAGGGCTCACTACTTCTCTTGCTACCACTCTAATCCTAAGGAAGTTCTTCAGGCCTCGGCTTCCCTCTCTGCCACTTCTACCCACGCTGCCAGGAGAAGAGCTTAACATCACTAGCTCTGGAATTCCGTCACTGCTTAAGCAGCTGGCTACTCAGACTCCCAAACACAGGGCTCTTTGTCAGGGGAGGGGTGGGAAACGATGACCAGTGCTCCTCTTACCTCTTCTATCAGGTGCTGTTTGAGTTCCAGGCCCTTCTTGGTGGTCTTCGTTAAGGAAACTGGGCAGAGGAGAGAAGAGATGCTTAGTTTTGCGGAGCTCGGGGCGGTGGAATAGACTTACACAGCAGGGGGTGGGGTAGGTTAACTGCTCCGTCCCACCACTGGAGACAGAGCCTTTAGAGGAAAGAATACAGGGTTTCACTCAGCCCGGGTTGTGGATCTCAACCTCCAAAGGACCAGTGCCTCCAGACCCCACTAGCCCACCCTGACCCCTTCTGGCTACGAGGTCAGCACCCAGGAAAATTTAAAGACATTTAAAGCCACGCTGCCTCCCGACAGCAGGTACTGTAAGAAGCCAAGCTTCCCCGTGGCCGGCTGCATGGGTGGGCACATGATCCCCACAGATGACCCTTCGTGTTACAGAAGAGGGGAGGAGGCCCGGGGCTGGCTGGGGTCGGAACCCAGAGCGGACTCCAAACCCAGGGGGTGCACAGGGAGGCGGCCCGTCCCGGGGTTCCTGAGCCGCTAGCGGCGGGAGGCTGGCAAAGCGCTTTACAAGCACCGTTTCTCTGGATCGGGGGCAGCCCTGGGAGGAAGCTGGACGAGATCTGCGTCCACAGAACCGAGGCTTCCAGGCGGCGCCAAGGAGGGCCCCGTGACGGGCCTCAGCCACCCCCTAGAGGCGTGACCCCGGGCCGGGTGCCTGTTTCCCCATCTGTAGAATGAGGTCAGCCGTCGCACCCCCTTCTCAAGGAGAAGCAGGGCGCCCGGCACACAGTCGGGGCCGCGTCAAGGCGCTCCCCAGCGGACCCCACCTCCGCGTTCACCGGTAAAGGCGGAATGAAAGTAACACTTGGCAGGGTCAGTCCCTGCCCCCTCCCAGCCTCAGTTTCCCCAACGACCCCGGCTCCTAGTGCCAAGGGCCCGGCTGCTCGCGGGGGGGTGAGGGTCCTGGCTCCCCGGAAGACGCCCCCGGGGCTCACCCTTCTTGTCGCGCTTGGACTTAGGCATGATGCTCCCAACACGTGCGGCCTCCCGGCTGCGCCTGCGAGGCCCCCGACGCCGCGAGGGATCCTGGGAGCCGGGTGGCCCAAGGTGCCCTCGGCGGGCGCCTGATTCCGGCTCCCGTCGCTTCGGCGCCCTCGCTCGGCAGCGTGCTCGGCTGCCCCGCCTCCACGCGCACGCGCCTGCGCCTTCCCCGGCGGAGAGCCTGCGGGGCCGGAAGCGCTGTGCATGCCGGGCCGGCGGCGGGCCGGACCCACGGCCGGCTTATCCATCATGGCGGCGGCGCTCGCCGCTCGGCTGTGGCTCTTGGCTGCGTTGCTGGCCCCGGCGACGGCCGTGTACGAGGACCAAGTGGGCAAGTTTGACTGGTGCGTACGTCGGGTGAAGGCCCCGCCCTGGGGCCTGCAGGGGCTTGGACGGGGTACGCGGCTCGGCTTCGCGAGCTCATAGCCTCGGGGTCAAGGGTCACCATCCGGGAACCCGGAGGAGGATGGGTCAGAGGTTACCAGGGGACACTCTCCGGAGTCGCGTCACCTAGGGGTCAGGGGTCACTGACCTGTAGCGATATCGTTTCCACCCCTACTCGTCCCAGATTCGGACGCTCAGCCTCCTGGGGACGCTGGGAACCGCAGCAGGTGGCGAGCGTGGGGTCACGCGTGGGGTCACGCGTGGGGCTGGGGAGGCTGCTGTGTCCAGTGCGACACGAGGATGAACTTAGAGGCGAAGTTGGAAGGGAGGTCGGCGACCTCGGAGGCCAAGCCCTCATTTTACAGATGAGGAAACTGAGGCCCTGAGAAGGGAGGTGACTTGCCCAAGGCCGGTGGCATGGGAGAGGTGGGATTTGAACCCGGGTCCCTTAACCCCAAGACCTGTACTCCTGTTGTGACACAGATGTGCGGTTCTGACGTCGCAGGTGCCCCTCCCCCACCTCGGACACCCTGGGTTCTAAGTCCCCTGCCAACGGCGACACTCGAGGTTCTTATATCGGTTTTAGGGGTTCTAGGTTCCCTCGTGGTTCTGACGTTATGTTCTAGATCCCCTACCGACATGGACAGCTTCTGTATGTTCCAAGTAAGCTTTGATGTCCGTGTTCTAAGAGACTGAGGGGAACCTGCAGCCTCGAGGCCTTCTAGGTCCTTGAGTGCGGCCCTTTGACTGGATCCAAACTTCATAAAAGGATTGTTCTGTCAAAGGGCTGCACTTGAGAGCCTCACCCCTGGACTAGTCTATGCAAAGGCATAAAGGCAGGAAATAAGAGGGTTGTTGGGAGGATTGGCAGATAAACCAGTTTGAGTGCACCATAGAGCATCTGGGAAAGATAATCTGCCCCTAGCACAGTGACACCACAAATGAACACTTGGAGGACCTCGATAAATCCCACTTCCATTTGGACTTTATATAGGATGTCTCTGTTGACAGTTATAAACCACTGCTGTTGCTTTCCTGGTTTATGTCTTACTTGATATAGATAGTCAAAGGATTGTTGAAAGTAAGTTCTCTATGGTTTCATTTGTCAAGAAATCTTAAAGTGCATGGGAGTCACCTCGTTGGAGGAAAACCCTTAAAACTGTATTTTCTCCCTACCAAGTTCGGTGCTTTTTTTATGTCAACAAGAATAGGTAAACAGAATAGGATCTTGTGTTGTCTGTATCTTCAGTCATTTATGTGAATGAAGATATTTTCTGTTACAGAAATGACTTCTGAAAACCTGTTTTTCCTATTTTCATCAAGAATTTTCTCAAGATGGCATTGGATAATTCTCAGAAAATATTTATTGTGTAGCAGCAGGAAAGGTGTAAATGTTAGTAGTGATTGCTGTCCTCTGTTGGAAGCTGCCTTTGGAGAATTAGGCTTTCTGTCTGTGATTTTTTTCCCAGTCATTTGGTATCTTCTCTTTTAGGTTCTGAAAATTAGTCCCACTTTGAGCACTTTTGAAGTCCTGTCCCCCCTAGCACAGATTTATTCTGGCTCTGCTTCTGGCTTTGCCAGTCTCTCTGAATTTATTTTCTGTGATGCCATTTCTGCTTTTTCATATGGTACACTGGAGACTGAAAACTAGTGTTAAATGGTTTGTTATGGAAACACTGACACTTTCGTCAGTTGTCCTTTTCCTTTCACTTCATAAAATTTAATATTTTTTCCCCTAATTACATGCAAAAATAACTTTGAAATTCTTTTTCAAATTTTGAGTTCCAAAGTCTTTCCTTTCCTCTCCGTTCTCCCCACTGAGAAGGCAGGCAATTTGACACAATCGATAGCGTGACCCCCATCTCACCGTGTATGTAGTCAGTAGTCGATAAATGTTTATTAAGTGCCTGTGATGTGCTGGGCACTGTACTAACTGCTAGGGAGATAAATAAGAAAAAAGAAAGGAGTTATAATAGGGGAAGAAGGCACATCCCAGGAAGCTGAGATGGGATGGGAGTGGGGATGGAGAGGGCGCAGGGAAGAGAAATCAGTCACAAGGAGGCCCCCGGCGCTGCAGCCAGGGCAGAACGAGGAGGACGTTCTTTCACATGAATTCCCAGCTCTCTTCTGAGAGGACATAGATTCTCTTAGGTTTCTCCATAACGGAAATTACTCATTTGAGAGTTTGACTTTCTTTTAGTGTTCTTTCATTTCCATTCTCATGGATTGTCATTGTGTATGTTGCTCTGAGTCTTGCTTCGTTGTCACTTGATGCACATCTTTCCATGTTTCTCCTAATTTCTCTTAGAGGTTATTATTGACAATAATAACCCATCACGTTAGGGAGGAACTGGAAGCAGTGTCAGTGCCCGTTGGTTGGAGAATGGCTAGCCAAGTTGTGGCACATGAATGTACAGTGAAGGGGCATCTTTGTGTCATAAGAAACGATGAGTGCGGCACATGAGCGCGGGAAGACTTAAAAATTTATGCAGAGTGAAGTCAGCAGACCTAGGGAAATGGTGTACATGATGAGTGCAGCAGTGTAGACGGAGAGAGCAGCGTGATAATCGGAACTGAGTGAGAAGAAATGGCAGTAACCAGATTTGCTGCACAAGGAGAGGTGAGAAGGCACCACCCTCCTTTCTTTGCAGAGGTAGGTGGACCGTGTATGGAACCCAGCAGCTCCTCTCAGACTTTTGTCCTGGGTTAGTTAATTTTGCTGAACTTTTTCTCCCTTTTTTTTATTCTTGGTTACAAAGGATTGTTTTCTAAGCAGGATGTGATGGGTAAGGAGAAGTGACATAAAAAATACATATAAATAGAAGTTTATTTTTAAAATATTCTGTTATATTCATATGTATTTAATGCCTTTAAAAAAAGAATTCTGAGTTCTTTTTCAGAAAACATAAGAATCTGTTTTCCTGTGTCTCCAAAAAAGTCCTTGCTCAATGACTTCATCATGGCATCAAGGTGACCTTGGGTTCTGAAGGCTGTGCCAGTGGAGTGCAAACTCTAACAGGTCCTTTCAAACTGGAAAACCTTCATGTATTTGCCTTTTAATAGATCCTGGTGGCTTTGTTTCAGAGGAGTTTTGGCCATGGGATGATGGATTTTTTGGTCCCAACAGCTTCTGAATATAATCCACCAAGTTATGGAGGGAAATATTGTTGAAGAGATCAAAATGACAGATCACTGAAGTATAAGAATTATAACATTTTTATGCTGTAGCAAGAAGTGATTGTTATCCTCTTTTTATAGTTAGAGAAACTGAGGTCTGTAGAAAAATATGGCATAGTGAAAAGTATGCTGGATTTAGGAGACCTTGGTTCTGCCTTTGACCCTAACTATCAAGTGAACTCTCTTAGCTTCAGTTTCCTTATCTGTAAAATGATACGGAGTACCGACTCATAGGATAACTGTGAAGAGCAGATGAAACCATGAAATTAAATGAGACGCAGTGCTTTGCAAACTGTACACTTACATGTAAGCAGCTGTTATTACATGTTATTCTTCTCATCTTTTCTGATGGGGTTCAAATAGAATAGTTCCAAGAACAAGTTGCTGATCTACTATTGTTATTTTGTTTTTAATGTTTTTAGTCCATGATCCAGGTGGATAAAATGACTGTTCCTGTGTGTTTGTATGGTAATTGAAGCAGAGAATTGGGATGTCCACTTATCTTTTGTGGACTCACTGAAAGCATCTTTGGGACAGGATAACTTGTAACTCATCCTCTTCCCACACAGTTGGAGTTGGTATTTTGAAATTTTTTCATTCTATGTAATTTGGAGATAAAAGTATTCAATATTATAACAGGTATTAAAATATTATTAGATTTTTATAGATCACTTCCATCTGGGAGTTTGTGGGCAATACTTCTGTCTGTAGTGATGCTTTACTTCCACTATAATTTATTTGTCTAATTCTCAATGATATTTGGGGCTAATATTTGTAGCATAAAGAATTTGTTGTTTTTTAGTTTATAAAGGTTGGTGAACTTCTGTTGGATAAGTCTGACTACCTCATTGTGTCTTTCCTGGGTATCTAGTATCTGCTGTTTTTTTTTTTTTTATTAAACACATCCTTTATTGACCAAAATGCAATAAAAATAATATTTCTAAGGCATCCTTGAGGGATTAAAAAAATCAGATATGAAATAATTTAATTCTAAAGAATCAGTGAGTCAAATAACAAATCACAGAAACAATGGTTTCTGTCAGTAGTTTCTTGTCAAGCAAAATGACAATGAGAAAAAATAATAAAACTTTTGTGATGAAGGCGAAGCAGGCTGTAGAGGAAAAGTGTATCTTGCTGAAGACCTTCATCAACAAAAAAGAGAAGGAACAGATCAATGAGTCAGGCATGCTGCCACAACAAAAACAACCAACCTGGAAAAGCTAGCTGCCACATGTTTGCAGCCTGTGGTGCCATGTTGCAGTTTCCACCACTTCGCTGCGTAATCTGCAACGGTAGAAAAGTCTCCTCCACAGTAACCTTTCTCTGTTTTCAGGTGACAGTTACCTGACTATAGTCTCTAAAACAGATCTTCCCATTTTTATGAACAGATATGTTTGTTTTCACCTTTTTTGCTTCCCCAGCACTTAGCACCATGCCTCATACTGTAAGCAAGAATTTCTGCTTTACTTTTGTTCCCTAGGCCCTATTCTGGATATTTATTTTTTTCTTTTTTTTTTCTTTTAATCAGATAATATAGTCTTTAGAGTTTATTTTTTCTTTGCTCTTTTTTCTTTTAGTCAGATGATATAGTCTTTAAAGTTTATTATCTGCACTAACTATAAACTGATATAATCTCCCAGTATCTTACGTTAGGCCTTCACTAGTTTTCTCAAGTTCCATTCACCATGGTGGTATTTGATTTCTGGCCTAATGAGGGGTTTCTGGTTAGTTCCTTACTAACTCCTTACTGTGGCAACCGCTGCAGCATACCCTGTGCGTACAGGTCCTGAGTTGTTTTTACATTCTTGGTCAGATGTTGTGGAAGATTGCATTTACTTATCATGGTGATAGTGGATTCTGGCTTTTCTGAATGATTGTGTTTTGGCATAGTTGGTCTGCTTTTTGTTTTGGTGCTATGACAAAAGGGGCTTAAAAATTCCATTGTCTATCTCCTTTTCAAAATCATTTGAGGTGTGAACATGACCTTTTGTCATCCTTTCATTATTAGGCAGCATTTCTGGAGTTTGTGTTAAGTGTAGATTTTCAGTGCCTTTATTTTTTCCCCTCTTCACATTTAAGTACCTTCCAATATCTACTCTTAATTAGTCTGGGTTTTTGATTATGAACTCAATGCAGCCTCTGAGGCCTAGATGCACCAAAGTGTGGATCTGCTGCTTGTGCTAATATTGACCTAATAATGAACACCAAGAGAATAGAGGTTCCCTCCCAGCCACCACTGCATCATCCATACGTCAAATCATCAGTTACAACAAATGGAAAAATACTGAATACTGTGGAGAAGTTCATTTACTTTGGTAGTATACTTTCTAGAGATGTACACATAGATGACAAATTTGACATCCACATTGCCAAGGCTAGCACAATGTTTGGGAGGCTCCAAGAGAAAGTGTGGGAGAGAAGAGGTTGTTACTTATGAAACTGAAGGTTTCATAACTGTTGTGCTGACCTCACTGTTATATTCCTGTAAAACCTAGACAGTCTACTAACTCCATGCCAGGAAACTGAACTACTTCCATTTGAATTGTCTCAGGAAGATTCTGAAGGTAACTTGGCAGGATAAGGTACCAGACACCAAAGTCCTTTCTTGAGCTAAATTTCCAGGCATTCAGACTGCTGCAGAGAGTGTAACTCCAATGGGCTGGCCACTTTGTTTGAATGCTGAATGTATGCTTGCCAAAAAGACTATTTTATTGGAACACTAATACGTTGTTGGTGGAGTTGTGAACTGATCCAACCATTCTGGAGAGCAATTTGGAATTATGCCCAAAGGCCTATAAAACTATGCATACTATCTGACCCAGCAATACCATGTCTCGGTCTATATCCTAAAGAAATCATAAAAGTGGAAAAAGAACTCACATGTACAAAAATATTTATAGCAGGTCTTTTTGTGGTGGCCAAGAATTGGAAATTAAGGGGATGTCTTATCAATTGGGGAATGGCTGAACAAGTTGTGGTATATGAATGTAGTACTATTGCACTGTAAGAAATGATGAGCAAGCATACTTCAGAAAAACCTGGACTTACATGAACTGATACTGAGTGAAGGGAGCAGAACCGGGAGAACATTGTGACCACCACATTGTGCATGACCGACTTTGGTAGACTTTGCTCTTCTCAGCAGTGTAAGTATCTGCAGCTCCAAAAGACTCACAATGGCAATGCTGTCCACGTCCAGAGAAAGAGCCATGAAGTCTGAATGCAGATGGAAGCAGAGTATTTGTTCTCCTTTTCTTTTACTATTTTGTTTCTTCTTTCTCATGGTTCCTCTCATTAGTTCTAATTCTTCTTACATCATGACTAATGTAAAAATATGTTTAATATGAATGCATAAGTAGAGCTTGTATCAGATTGCATGCCATCTTGGAGAGGAAGGAAGAGAACATTTAGAACTCGAAATCTTATGGAAGTGAATATTGAAGACTAAAAATAAGTTATTTTTTTAAAAAAGACTTTGATAGAGAACTCACTCAGGGCAAGTGCTCACATGGAGATCAGAAGGAGTGATGTAAGGACACTCAAGGTCTCTCTGAAGAACTCTGGAATCAGTTGCATGACTTGGGAGACACTGGCACAGGGCCACCAAGTATGTGGTGTTCCCATCAAAGAAGGCACTAGTAGCAGAGCAGAATTACAGTAGCACGAAAGAGATACGAGGTGTGCAGCTTCAGAGACATCTCCGCTCCAAAGGGTCATGTGGACTCTGTGCCTGCCCTGTGGCAGAGCATTCCAGACTCATTTGTCTGATCAGCCAGTCAGATGCACTGTACCTGGACTCCACAGTGATGTCATTTTGGTGCTCTTCAAGCACAAAGGAATCGAGTCGTCTGGGGATAGAGATGAAGCTATTTCTTAAGCTTTTGTTAGGAGACAGTACTGGCAAATAAAAGCATTCATATTTTGAATCCATGTATTGCACACTTGTAGTTTGTCCAGTTTGGTGGTCAGTATCATGGGCACTGAAGTGTTTCTAGCTACTGGATTAATTTTTTTGAAGGCAGGCCACTCATTCTATTATATTAAACTGATTGTCATGAGGATTTTAAGTAGGGCCACCCCGTAACCCTTCGTTGCCTTTCTATTGCTTAGATTCATAGAGTCTGTGACATTTAACTGACCAGGGTGCTGACCCCAAATCAGTATTATCATCAAAGTCCAATTGGCCAACATTTCAGGGTTCTTGTCAAGCCTTCACAGTTATGTTTGGGGTCTCAGGACATATGGAAACCCACCTCCCCCACCCCCCGACTCTGTCTGACATTCCTTTACTTCACTCTTGTCCTCAAAGGAAATAACCAACAGGCACTCGGTGGGACCCTGTCTCATGAGAGATTTGGGCTGAGTATATACTTCAAGTAGTCACGTGATTGGAGATGGTCGTTGAGTCCATGGGCACTAATGAGGGCATCCTGTAGGAAACAGGGAGGATCTTTTGAATTTTTGCCTTCTGAAGCCAGCTGATCTTCTGTGGGCTAGAAGGGAGGGCAGTGATAGCTATGGTCCATTATTGATGACTTCATAAAGGGGTTTCCTTTGTTCTGCTTGACTGTTCTCATCTGTTACAAGGGAGGGCTTTTGTTTCTAGGAGAGGGTAAGGTAGTGATGGAGAGATAAATCTTTTTTTCTTTTAAAAAAGAAAACATCACTAAAACAGTAAAATCTGCAGAAGAAAGCAATAAGAAATGTAGGAAGAGACGTAAAATGTTCTCATGTTAAATTTAATGTGCTCTCATAAAAACCTACCTAACAAATTCACAATTCTTCTTTTTTGTTATTTTGTATATTGAAATGTTTATGTTGGTAATTGTTAACCTTGTAAAAAAATTTTTTTGATGACACAATCAAAGCTTTTTTGAGAATCTTTGAGTTGAGTGTCTTTGAGAATCCAATTCTAATAAGAGATGATATATTAGACTGTTAGCTCATTGAGGGCAACATTTATATCTTTTCTCTAACATCAGCCAGCATACCCAGGTTTGTGTGTGCAATAGATGCTTGTCGGTCACTGAGATGCTGGTGGCTTTTTCCTAATTCCGTATTGTGCTGTTGCTTCCTGTGTGGTACTTTTGAGATCTTATCTGTGTAAGTTATTCCCTTAAATCAAAGAAGAAACTATTAAAAATTTCTCCTTGCTAAAGGCATAATAGTAATTTTGTAAGATAATAACAATGCTTCATGGTTTATAAGGCACTTTGCAAACATTATAGCATAACTATTGTGCCCATGTTTTATATATATATATATATGGAAGCAGATTCAGAGCTATAAGGTAACTTACAAGCGTTCACATAGCTGGTGAGAGATCAGAGTCAGTGCTCCTCATTCCAGTATTCTTTCTACGACACTGGGCTTCCTTCATCACTCATAGATCTGAAAGGGATCTTAGAGCCTGTCTCTCTCCTCCCCAAAATGAGAAAATGAAGGCCCACAGACATTCTTTAAATTTTCTTTGTTCTTGAACATAATCTGGTTCTTTCTGCCTTATCTAGAAACAAGCCTCTTTAGTAACCAGTGATTGTATTCCTAGATTCAGTAATGTTGCTGATAACACTTTGCATGTGTTCAACTTTTTTGAAAATTATATTTGTAATATTAACTGAGCCCTTGTTTTCCCCCTTTCTCCCATACTCAGGAGGCAACAGTATGTTGGGAAGCTTAAGTTTGCTTCCTTGGAATGTGCCCCCGGATCAAAGAAGATGGTTGTGGCTACGGAGGAGAATGTGATTGCAGCTCTGAACTCCCGGACGGGGGCTATCTGTGAGTGACCTCTGCAGGCTTCAAACCCCCTAGGGCTGAACTGCCAACATCTTGTGCACTCTAGCCCCACAGGTACCCAGCGTTAGGGATAGACTTTCCAGAAGATACATCTGCTTTGTTCTTGACATGTTTGAATAAATGTTTAATATGGCCATGTAGCCAGCCTTTGGGGTTTATTCCTGTGTATATTAGACCTTATTCTAGGTGTAGGATGGCTTTAAACTGAGGTGCCATCCTTATGTTGCACATATCTGTGTTAAGGGACTACCTTGATTTATTTAGGTATTGGTTTTTCATGTTAAACTTCTGGAAAGTGATCGACAACTTTGACTTTCCCCATATTACAATGTTTAGTTTGTATCAACTTTCTTATTTTGCAAATGTGGAAACAATACTTATGACCTTACTACCCTCTGTTGTCATCCCGCCCATGCCCCTGACTTCAGTAGGAACTACTCTGTAGATATGTTCTCTGTCTTGATGCTTGTCATCCCCGTCTCTGTGTTCTCTCTGCTCCACTCCTGAGAGCAAGGTTTTCCTTTCTTGCTTTTTAGTGTGGCGCCATGTAGACAAGGGTACTCAGGAGGGTGTCATCGATGCCCTGCTTCTTCATGGGCAAGGTAAGCAGAGATGTTCTTTGTTTTCTTTAGGGTAGTGTCTTCTTGTCCCCATACATTTGTTTCCTTTTGGGGATCATTTCCAGTTTATGTAGGAGAAAAGACAAAGTACCCCTGTAATAGCTTTCATCAGTCTTTGGGAGGATGCGGGGCTGCAAGCAATGTGGGGCAAAGGGATAATTTTGGTCTTTTCTTCTGCAGATGCCCTCACTGTATCCAGTGGGGGCCGGATCCTTCGCTCTTGGGAGACCAACATTGGGGGTTTGAACTGGGAGATGTCCTTGGATTCTGGCAGGTAGGGGAAGGGCTATTTCATCTTGGTTGAGGCAAGGATGGTTGCAATTCACCAAATTACAGGTGAACATGCCCATCAACCTTTTGGATATTTCTCCAGGAATTATAGAAATTAGCATACTGTACACTCAACTTTTGGTGCCTAATGTTTGGGATTATAGAACTGTATTTTTCATTTATTAAGAATTTATTGAGTACCTACTGTATGCAGATCTCTGCACTTGATACTGTTTTGTTTTTGTGTAGTACTCAGATAGATCTGTAATAATAGTAACTGAAACTTAATTAGCACTTCAAGCTTTGCAAACTCTTATCTTCTCCAACCCAGTGAGGCAGGTGTATAATTACCATCCTCCCTGCCTTATAAATGGGCAAGTCGGCTCTGAGAAGATGAGAGATTTGTCTGTGGTCACACAGCTAGGACATGTCAGGGCTCTCTTGTTAGGAAATCAAGCTTCAGAAATAAAATAGGGGCACAGATGCACGGTGACATTACCTATATTTTAGGATGTCAGGCTAAGAAATCACCTGAATTTTTGTAAGTATTTGCTTGCTTACAAGTATTACTAAGTATTTGATTAGGTTTTTGAGGCATTTGCATTCATTTCTCTGTATTTTGGAAGGTAGGCAGATTTTGTTTTGTCTTATTGCAGGGGGAAGATGGAGACCACAGGAGTAAAATGGTTTCCCAGGATTACCACTTAGTTGTTGATCTGGGATAACACGTAGCTCTTGGCTTATGCTTCGCTAGTATAATGAAATATTTTAATGGCTAGAGAGGTTGATGGACAGAAAGAAGCTGGAAGCCGAGGTTGTTAGAAAGATAGTAGCAGTGTTGGCAGCAGCAGTGCTGGTGTGCCTTGTAGTGACCTTCTGTGGATCTGAAGTTGGTCTTCTCTGCCTTCCACTTGCGTCTCTTGCTGTAGTATGGCTTTGGGAGGTTATGGGAGTGTTGCCTTGGACTTGGACATTTTGGAGGTTCTGTGTTACTTATGTGAGATTTTCTTGGAGAAAGAGAGAAGAAGAAATGGTTTTCCCTCAGGTGGCCTCCCTCACTGTTGGGCCTTGGGCCGATCTCCTCCTCTGTTCTCTGCTGTCTTCAGTTTTCAGATGGCCAGCTTGGTGGGCTTGCAAGATGTGGTGAAATATGTAGCAGTGCTGAAGAGGACCACGCTCACTCTTCATTACCTTTCCAATGGACACCAGAAGTGGATGGAACAACTTCCAAAAAGGTGGGTCCTTGAACTCTGCCTGGCTGATGACTGTCCTGTCCTCTTCTTCATAATTCCCAAAGACCCCTACCAAAGTTCTAAGGACATTTATTTATTATTGGATCATCTCTTGTTCAGGGTTTAATGCCTGATTTTATTTAGGTCTATGCCCCTGGCACTTGGCTGAACCTGGAGGTCACTTTGCAGGGCGGGAAGCACACACCACATTTCTTTATGGGCAGCAAAAGTTCAGAGAGGGACAGATAACTCACTTATAATTTGTCCATTAATAGATCTGCTTCCCAGCATGTTCAGTCTACCGAACCCAGGGGGCTGTTTCATCATAAGACTGGAACAGCTCGCTTATCGGGTAGTCTAGTGTGGGTGTGGAGGTGGTCTGAGGGGATTCTTAAAGCTTTTGGCGTTAAAAAAGAGAAACTTGAAAAGAATAGCACAGGGGAGGTGGCCATAAGGAGGGTGGGATTCCTAGAGCTCATCTTGGTGGCTCTTCCTGGTGGGGAGCATGGCCGTGGGGTTGGGGTAACCAATCCAGGATTGTCTGGTCCTGAGGCCGAGCATATTGCCTTCTGCCCTTTCTTTCCTCTCTCAGTGAGAGCGTCCAGTATCAGATGGTGTATTCATATGGCACTGGAGTGTTGTGGGTCCTGGGGGTTGTTCCCAACAGTCACGTGAATGTAGTGACCTTTCATGTGGAAGATGGCGAGATGGTTCAGCAGGTATGTCTTGGTACTGGGCATCAGGAGTGATTGGGAGGGAATGGCAAGACTGTTTACATCCTGCCGAATGGGCAAAAGGGAGGTTAGCTGGGCAGGTGAAGGGGGCTGTGCCAGGAAGAGGAAGTTGTCTTTGTTTGCCCTTTAGGCACATCCAGGCAAACTTAGAGAAAGATGTGAATAGTAATGATAATTCAGATTTATCAATTACTTTAGAATTTGCAAAATGTTTTCCTCCCAGTAACCCTGTTAGGTCGGTAATTCAGTTCTCTCCTTTTTGTTCTTTGGGTCTAGACATCTAATTTCACTGGCAGAGGGAATTTTCAGAGTTGCCCAGGGTATGTAGTATACATATTAGAGATGGGACTCAGTCCACCTCTTCTTAATTCTGATGGTGGCTCTATATCCGCTAGGCTACTCTGCCTCTTTAGCTTCATTTTACAGAAGAAGAAACTGGCTCAGAGAGATGACTTGACTAAGGTCACACAGCTAGTAAGTGTCAGAAACAGGGCTCGAACCAAGTCCTCTGACTCTTAGACCAGTGCTCTTTTCCCTGTACTCAGTGTGGTTCAAGAGTCTGGGATCTCACTGATGTAGCTATGGCCTCTGCCAGTGCAGATTGCAGACCTTTGGAAAATCGCTGTGGCCTTGAAGTTCATCATCCTACAGTCAGCCCGGGAAGCCTGCCAGACTTTAATTGGTCTGGGTCTCTGGGAGCTGACTGTGCTCTTCCTCTGTCAGCACAGGGGTAGGGTAAATGGTAGTCTCCTCTATCCCACAGTGAAGTATTGGGGGAATTTAGTAGTACATAGCTCAGATGTAAAATATTTACATCAGATCTGTTCTTCTGATAACTACAACTTCCTCTGAGATGATGTCCTGTGCCCCCAGTGGAGGTGGGATCTTTTTCCTCTAGAAGAGCAGAGCACGTGAGCCATGTGGAGTAGTTGATGGAGGGAAATCTGATTTCAGGACTTAGCAGTACCTGAGTTCACCTTCCATCTCTGACATATGCTGCTTCTGGGCCCAGAGACAAGACACCAACTGTAAGACTGCAATGTGCAGAACAGGTGCTAATTTGCGTTGGCAGGAGTTTTTTCACTATGACTTTCCTACACTTGTGGAGTCTCAGGAGTGGCCAGAAAGCTAACTACAAGTAGCATGTTTGTGTCTTCCTTCAGGACTGTGGCCTAACATACCCTCATTCTGTCTCGTCCCCCAGGTCAGGGTTTCTGCACCGTGGCTGAAGAGCTTAAGTGGGGTGTGTGGTGTGGTAGGCAAGGCTGTGCTGGTGTGCCCTGACCCGGGCACGCGTTCTCTTTTCACTTTGGCCCTGGAGACAGAGGAGGAGATGAAAAGAACCCCGCTGCAGGTGAAAGGGCAGAACACTCACCTCCTTCTCATACCCCTTCGGTGCCTGGCCTTTGGGATGGAGAGGGCTCTTGGAGAATTGGCTTGCCATTCTCACCATGGCTGAACTTGGATGCATCCAGGAAGGGTCAAGTTTCTGTCAGATTTCATTGTCTGTGGATTTTGGGTAATTGTGCCACCCACTTCCCTTGGGCAGCCTGGTTTGAATCAGGCTTTAGCTCTCCTGAGCTAATGGGGCAGAACGTGAGTAATCACTAGGATGATTCTGGTGATGGAATATGAGTCTGGTGCTGCCTGCTTCCTGGGCCCTTGTCTGCTGCTTCTTTATTTCTGTATCCTGTCTCCTAGGCCCTGGAGCTAGAATTTGGCCAGGGTTTCCAGCCCTGGGTCCTACCCACCCAGCCCAGTCCCACAAGTGCCTCCCGGCCTCAGTTCTTCTTGCAGCTGGCCCCCAGCCATTTTGCTCTGCTGCAGCACCGCCCAGACGGCTTGAGTCTACTTCGAAACTTCCCACAGGTAAGAAGCATCATTAGCACTTCCTGGGACTCCTGGGGAGTTATGCTTTGGGTTCTCTGCTATCAGAAAGACATTTTTCTTGAGGTTCAAAGTCAGTGGTGTGTCCCTGAGGTCAGTGTGAACTGGTTTGGGAGTTGTTAGCCTTGGGAGCAGAAGTTGATTCTCCATCAGTTTTCGTCTTAGAAGAGGGAAATACTTTAGAATCTTTTCAGTTTCAAAGGAACTAATTACATGGTTCTTGCTGATCCAGGAGGCCGCAGAAATGAAAGAATAATCATGAGAGCTGACCTCCCCAATGCTGAGAGCTTTGCTTTGACCTTTCCCAGGTTCTGGGGCTGGAATTTGGGCTTCTAGCTTTGGGTTGAATTCCAAAAACATTTGGAGGCTCCTCCAACCCTAGGCCTAAATGTGCCTTTTTGGAGAAGGCCAGGCCCAAGTGAGCCTTCTTGGAGAGGCACATTCCGCTAGAGTTACTGACTCGTATACCAGTTATCCTCATTTAAGAACTGACCCTTTCCTTTTTCCCAGACTGCCCTGGTGAGCTTTGGTACCAGTGGGGAGAAGACTGTGGCTGCTGTGATGACCTGCCTTACTGAATCTGTGAGTATGTGCATTGGGGTGCAAGAGTGATTTTCCTCCTGTGGGGGCAGAACATGAATAATCACTAGGAGGATTCTGGTGATGGGACATGACAAGTAGTTAGCTTGATGACAATAAGAATTCTCACATTTCTGGGATGCTTCAAGGTTTCCAAAGCTCTGCCCTTAGAATTACCTTGTGAGAAAGCTGACACAAGTATTCTCAGCCTCCCATCACAGAGGAGTCATATAATGTGGCAGTCAGTAAGCCAGAGCTGGGCCTCCAACTCAGGCCTCCTTCTCAACCCACGGGGGCTGTTTTCTCTACCCTGGACATTGCACCGAAACTTCAGCTGAGGTGAGGGGGGCCTCAGCAGCTGGGGCTTCCAAAGGATCAGTGTTCATCCTTTCCTAGGCCTGTGGGGTTCATGGTTCTGCACTGAACTGCAAACACAGTACGTTTTGGCTAAATCAAAGATAGGCTTAGCTTCATTGAGAATGGCAAGGGGAACGGGCCTTCATTAAGTGTTTATTATGTGCTGATGCTCTGGTAAGTGCTTTACAGATGTTATCTCATTTGATTCTTGGGATCTTGGGTGCTGTTATTATCCCCATTTTTTTTTTTAACAGTTGAAGTAACTGAGACAGACTGACTTGCCCATTGAGAGGATTAGGGTTTGTTTGGGCTTTATGTGTGGCAATGATATAAAAATGCCAGGTTTGATGATAAATAGTCCTAGCCTTCACCTTAGTAATGAAGACTTAGGAAATGAACATTTGTTTTCATGGATGAGAGGTGTTTATTTTTCTTCTTTCCTCCTTTCCTAGCAAAAAGGCGGGAGTGTTGAAGAGACGCTGACAAAGAGCACCTCGGACAAGTCTAGCACACAGGTGAGGCAGGATCGGGCACTGGCTCTGAACGCTCAGGACCTGCTCTCTGTTGGGCTGTGAGGGAAGGCTGTGGAGACACAGTGTCTGGGTCTGTGTCCAGCTTCCTGCAGGGTTTCCAGAGGATCATAAATGAAGCCATATCCCCACATTTGCTTTAGAAGGAAGCAGAAACTTAGGAAACTTACACTTTTTTTCCTATTTCCTTCCTTAAAACTAAGTCTGTTATGGGGATTTGGCTAGCTGATAAAGCTGAGTGGTTATTTGTCCCTGGGCTTTCACTGTGTGACTCCAGCTAGTGCCCAGTGCTCAGTGCCTTGAGTGGTTGTCCTTTGGCTTGCCAGCCCTCTATCTCAGTGATGGATCCCTTCACTGCCCCTGCCACCTCTGGCCCCATGAACTTTTGCTCCTGTCCTATGCAGTACTGATTGATGACCAAAGTCCTAACGTGGCCTTTTTGCTGGGGGTTGCTCTTCCTGAGTCCACATGTTTTAGTCCCCATTCTCATAAGCCCCCAGTCTTCTGACCCCTTTGGGTCCCTGCCATCATCCTGGGCCCTTTGTCTCCTCAGGAACCCCTTGTTTGCACTAACCAAACTTACACCATTAACCTGTACTTGGCGGAGACTGGAAGGCGGCTGCTTGACACCTCAATCACCTTCAGCCTGGAGCAGAATGGTACCCGGCCAGAGCGGGTGAGTGGAGTGAAGACCCTACTTAAGTGGGTATTTCACTTCTTACAGAACACCCTGAGTGCCAGAGGATGGAAAGGTTAGAGCAGGCTTTCCCTGTTGGGTCAGGAATCTTTAGTCAAGGTTTCTAATGTTGACTCTGTTTTTGATTCATTATGTGAATTTAAGTGAGTCAACTACTCTGTGCCTCAATTTCTTCATCTGAAATGGAGGAACTAATCTGCCTTCTATTTAATGGAATATATTGATAGGATGAATGAAATAATGCCTGTAAGAATAAATCAAGCTTGAAGGAAAGTTTCTGAACTTTCAGTAGGGCCGCCGTTGTCATTGCTGCTTCTTTGAAGAAGTAGCATCTTCTTGGGGCCTGTTTTGGGCTATTCATGTCAGCCAGGCCCTGTCACTGACATTCCCCTGGGTTCTGGACTGCGCAGTTGTACTGAGCGCGGCTCTTTTCTCGCCCCATTGCTTAGTTGTATATCCAGGTCTTCCTGAAGAAGGATGATTCAGTGGGCTACCGGGCTCTGGTGCAGACGGACGACCACCTCCTCCTCTTCCTTCAGCAGCTGGGTGAGCAGGCCCTCTCAGTCCCTCTAGGACATGACAGACAGAGGGGGACCCAGCAGCCTCTGGGCCATCTGTCTTTGCTTTTATCTCAACAATAATAGAATCTTAGATTCTCTGGGCTTGAGGGGACTTTAGAGGTCATGGAGTCTGACACCCATTGGGGTAACAGTCTCCTCTAGTGTTTGCTTCCAGACCTCCTATAACAGGAAGTCCACTGGCCCTGGAGGAAACCATTCTGCTGCTGTGTAGTTCTGACTATGAGGAGGCCTGTCCTTATGCCAGCCAATATCTGCCTCTTGGAAACTGCCCAAATCTAGAAACCTTCTAATTCTGCTCTTGGATTCAGCCCAGAACAAAGCTGATCTCTCTTTCTTACCATCACCATTTACCTGCCTGAACTCAGTGTTTATTTTCCTCTAAAGCTGTTCTTCTCCAGGCTTGACATCTCCCGATTCTTGACCTCTAGACCTCTCGGAAGACCTTGACAAGCCTAGAGGCTGGTAGCTTCCTTGATGTTGACACAAATCTAGATTAATTCTTTCTGGAGCACAGGCTACAGTGATTGTGGGCCCTGGAAGAGGACTTTTCTTAGTAAACGAGGGGAGGATAGGCTCTGTCTTACTGACTTGGATCTTTCTCCAGCTGGAAAAATGCTGCTCTGGAGCCGAGAGGAGTCACTGGCAGAAGTAGTGAGCTTGGAGATGGTAGACCTACCCCTGACTGGGGCCCAGGCGGAGCTGGAAGGAGAATTTGGCAAGAAGGCAGGTGAGGAGTATTTTATCTTCCTGGCATGGGAGGACCTGGAGGAGAGGGCTTCTGAGAGCCACAAGAATTGGATGAGCGTGTTTCTATTTCTCTGTGTTGGATTTTAGGGAGTTTGTCATGTAGGCCAAGAAAGCCATCTCCCTGCACCTGCATCCTTATTTTCCTAGATCCAGAGCTAGGTGCCTCATTATTCCTGGCCAAGGCAACTTGGCTGTGGCCATGCCTTTATTCCTCTGCCTTCTGCCTCATTCCTTGGAGGGGGAGGTGGTGGTGAGTGCAGTTCAGCTGAACTCCAGGCCTCCTCCTCACAGAACATGATGCCAAAGAGTCTCAGATGACAAAGGCAGTGAGTTTGAGGACCCCAGTGTTGTGACCTGCAGAACTTTTCCCTCCCCTACCCCTTACAGTGCTTGGGGTCCAAACTGACCTCACCCCTGCTCCTGTCCCTGTCCCCTCCTCCACATTGTTGTACCTTAAGGGTTAATTCACCTTCCCTCTTTATTTCCGCTGCCTGGATCCAGCCATTCAAGGTAAAGCCTGCTCTCTGCTGCTCTCTTGCCTGTTGCCTGCTCACATTGCTAGCTTTCTTTGGCAGCTTTTCTTCATCTGGGATTATTGTTGGGGGGTCCAAACCTGCCATTATAGAGGGGCCAGAACAGCCCACACTGCTTGCTGTGCTTGGGACTCATCCCTTTGTGAGCTGAGAGGGAAGCACCAGTGCCACCCATGAGACAGGGCAGATCTGCCATTCTAGAGTCTGAGGACATGCTGAAGGCTAGCTTCAGGGATAAGAGGGTAGTAGATTCATCTGGGGAGCAGCAAGTGAAGGGGAGATGGAAGCAGGAAGGGGGCGAGGTTTCATGGTGAGGGAAAGAATTCTGAGACAGCAAAAGCCTCTCAATGGCTGTGGTAAATTGAGAATAAAATGATGGAGCTGCTCGGCTGATCCTCCATCCCTCAACCCACTCCTCTCCAAATTCCTGCCAGGCTGTTTGCATCCGACACTGGAGCTTCAGGTTGGGGAATGACTTGTGAGCTGTAGCCTGGTGTGTGAATGACTTGAGCATACCCAAAAGGGACTCCCTGTTTTCATGTGGGCTGACCCCCAGATTCATTCCAGTTTCCTTGTCTCCAGATGGCCTTCTGGGCATGTTCTTGAAGCGCCTATCCTCCCAGCTCATCCTGCTGCAGGCCTGGACCGCCCACCTCTGGAAAATGTTTTATGATGCTCGGAAGCCTCGAAGTCAGATCAAGAATGAGATCAATATTGACAACTTGGCAAGGGATGAGTTCAACCTCCAGAAGATGGTGGTGATGGTGACAGCCTCAGGCAAGGTGAGAAGAGAGAGGACAGAGATCCACTAAGCAGAGTGTGAAGTGCCTACTGTTCAGGGACTGTGGGAGGGAATGGAGAAGATTAAACACAGCTTGGATAAAAGATGAATCCTGCTGCCCTGGAGTGTAACGTTGGGCCTAGGGGCTTAAGAGACCAGTGCAGATGGCGGCAATACCCAACATTACACATTATGCACTCTAGAGAGATGTTAGGGAAGTGCTCTGGGAGCTCAGAAGGGGAGATCCGGAAACAGTGGGTGCCTGGAAGAGGTCGAACTTGAGTGGGGCTTTGAAGGAGGGACAGAAATTCAAGGACAGAGAGGGAGAGGGAGGGAACCCTTGGCCGGGCTTGTCTTTGTGACTTCATCAGGTGACTGCTTCTCCTTCAGCTTTTCGGCATCGAGAGCAGCTCAGGCACCATCCTGTGGAAGCAGTACTTGCCCAATATCGATCCTGACTCTTCCTTCAAGCTGATGGTGCAGAGAACCACAGCTCACTTCCCCCACCCCCCGCAGTGCATTCTGCTTGTGAAGGACAAGGTGAGGCATGCATCCCTGGCTCCGGTGGGGGGGGGCCTGTCTCCCAGGACCTTACATCTTTGTCTTGTGGGGAAAGTAGTAGATTAAGTAATGCAGGGGCAAAAATGTCTGTTTCCTCCAGCCTGCACAACTATTTAATAGGCAGGGAGGGGCCTCAGAGGCCCATGGAGGTGAAGGGACTTGACTCAGGTTCCACAGCTAGCCAGTGGTAGGGCAAGATTTGAACCCTGGTCCTCTGGATCCATGGCCATTACTTTTCTACTGCCTCTGCACCTTCCTATCATGTACTAGCTCTCTGACTCTTGGCTGGTCACATAATAAAATGGTCATAACGTCACACTTAAGTAGTATGCACTCAGAGCCTCTGACTGGAATAATGCATATTTTCCTGAGACTTTATATCATCAATATGGGAACTTCTGCTATGGAAACTCCCTCCACAGGTACAAATCAGCAACTTTTTGTAATTTAGTCTTCAAGTTGCTTGGGCCATCAAAGTTAAATGAGGACATGGCCATACAGCTATAGATGAGAAACAAAATCTTCCTGATCCCACAGCTGGCCCTCTGTTGACTTAGCACGTGGTCATGTAGGATTACTTTTTTAGAAGGAAGAGTTTACAAAAATTGCTAAATTTGAGGTTAGAAACCCTGGATTCAAGTGTGGGCTCCAATGCCAGCTATGCAACCTTGGACATATTAGTTGACCTCTCTGAACCTATTTCTTACATAGAGGTATGGAAAAAAAACCCCAATGGAATTAGGAGCTTCTTTTATGGGGGACATATCTGCCTCTTTCTCTGGCATGTGTATATGTGCTTTGTGTGCACAAGTGTGGATTCCCTTTGGGGGCTGATCAGCCATTTTCTTTGCTTACTGGGGAACAGGACCTGAAACTCTTGACACTAACTGGCTGAATGTAGATAAGCCTTGGGACAGTGGAAGCTGCAGCTTCTGGGTAAGGGGTGGGGGGCAGGGAGGGTGGGGACTGTTGAGGGGAGACCCAGGAATGGCTCCTAGGGTGCAGCAGCAGTCAGTGGAAGCTGCACTTTCCCCCTTTGGTGGGGTTCTCCTCAAGTAGCTTCTGACAGATTTGGTGGCCTGTTTTAGAAAACTGGAAGGAGTTCTCTGTATGTCTTCAACCCCATTTTTGGGAAATGGAGCCAGGTGGCTCCTCCCGTGCTGAAGCGGCCCATCTTGCAAGCCTTGCTTCTGCCCATCATGGACCAGGACTACGCCAAGGCACTGCTGCTCATCGATGACGAGTATAAGGTACCTTGTGGCTCATTCCCAGGACTGCCTGGCCTGGGAGTTCTAGCCTCCATTGGCCTTTGCTCCTGGCTCGTCCCAAGTTACATGATTGACTAGACTGGGGCTGCTGCACCTTCTCTTAGATTTCCGTTGTGATAGTAGCTGTTAACATGATCAAATCCAGACCCCAAATGGAGAAGAGCTGCTAATGCTCCCCTCTCAGACCTTATGGGTTATTCCTTTTTTGTTTACGCATATTAACCATCAGTAAAATAGTCAGATAAAAGGTGAAATACTGAAAACACAGAATAATCTACAATTTGTTTTTTTAATAATGTTACTATTTTTAACAAAATTACTACAGTCACTTTCTTGCTTCTGTGTCCCTCTCCTTTCTTTGATGTATTTGTTAACCCTCTTACCCTCATTTTGTTGCTGTTTTTAATTCTTTTTATTAATATTATTTAACTATAATATCTATGTCTATGGCTGTTGTTCATATTGTGTTACTTCACCTAAATCTATATTTCATTCTTTTTGAAAAAGGGCATCCCTGAAGGGAAGATGATAATAAGCCCCAAGGAAATGGACATAGAGAATACTGGTCTTTTCTCCTCCCTTATTGCTCTGGCTTTCCCTCACTCTGTTCCACCCAGGTCACAGCTTTCCCAGCCAGCCGTAACGTCTTGCGTCAGTTACAAGAGATGGCGCCTTCCATCTTCTTCTATCTCGTGGATTCGGAACGGGGCCGACTGTCTGGATTCAGGCTGCGCAAGGTAGAAAAGAGTCCTCTCCATAGAGGAAAGCGCCGTGTGGTTTTGTGTTTGTCTGTAGCGTTGATGGGCTGAGATGGGAGCCAGATTAACTAGGGATTTTTAAACTCAAGGTGACATCAGCCTGGGCCATAATTCAGTTTCTCTCAGTAACTCCTTTCCTGCATTCTGCCTAGAGGTAGAGTAATGAGCCACCTTTCACTAGAAAGATGACACTGTCCACCCAGCATGAGGGGAGTGTAGGCACTGAGGTGTAGTTTTAACATACCTGACCGTTTAAAAGATGATCGTAAACCTAGCAACAAATAAAATAAAGATCGTAACTCCAACAAATTCTATAATTGTGATTTATTTTTATAAAAAGATATATGAACTTTAAAAAATTAATGACAATAATATTTTATTCTTGCTGAATTTAAGAGACCTGATTTCTAATGTGGATAAGTCATTTAACCTCCAGACCTCAGTTTCCTTTTTTATAAAGCAGCTAACACTGAACTACTTCTACTTCCCTCATGGTCATTGTTGGAAAGTGCTCTGAAAACCGTAAGGCAGACATGATTATGAGGTTTGAATCATCCTTTGTGTTGCCCCCTCTTAGCCACATTGTTGCCTTCTCTCTGTTACTTACTATGTCTCTCCATATTTCTTTATATTCTTTGTCTTTTTAAACATTGTATTTTCCTACATTGTTTTTCCCACAATGTATTCTACTGTGTTGCTGAGTAGCTTGTTAGGGTATGTTACCCTTACCAGTAAAGTACCTACAAGTACGTTTGTCCTGCTGGAGAGAGGCTGGAGGTGGGGGTGGGCATGAGGATCACTGGGTTATTTTATTTATTGGGTTGTTTTTAGGGGTTGGCTTAGACTTGGCATGGTCCATCCTGTTCTCTTTCTTTTTAAAATTTTTAAAAACTTATTAACATTCTTAATAAATACAAAAAAAATGGAAATGTCTCAAAACTTTAAAATGCACACAGACTTAATACGAGAAAACTCGTATGATACAAATTCTAACAAAATAATTACATTACTAAAAGCTCCCTGTACAGTCTTATTCAGTGTCTTTTCCTTATTTTGCTGAACTCTTTATCATTCTGTAACAAGTTTTTACATGTTTATTTATATTCTTCAAATTTTTCCTTTACTGTGTTTTAATCACTCGTTCCCTAATGACTAATCCCTAATGACCCACCAGCTGCCTTGTCCTTCCTAGGCTCCCTTGTGAATAGCTGTAGCAAAGATTTGTGAGACCATAGGGCTGGTGAGGAGTGTGGTTTGTCTCTGAAATAGCAAAGCTTCCGTGTACATGGGAAACCGATCATTAGCACAGGGCTGGAATGAACTGAGCCAATATCCAGGCACTGCAGAAGAGCGATTGCAGGAACAGAACCATGTAAACCAGAGGTATATCTGATCCTTGTCTCTAAGGTCCACTGAGGATGCTACAGCCCGTCCCAGAGCACTGGTGCCACCTGTTAATAGAGAGCAGGGTAGCTTAGGTACTGGCTTGCTGGAATAATGTGTAACTTTTATCCTGATGTGAAAAGCAGAGTATTTTTCCTCTAAAGTAAGCATGAGGTCTTACAAATGTTGGCAGTGTGTAGGACACTCAGATGTTAGTGAAACTTACTGAAATTTACTGGAGTTGACCCTAGATATGGCACAGTAAGGTAGACAAAACAGGGGAGATCTGGGGTGAACACCTTCCTCAGATGCTGTGTGACGGGTTGGGGCGGGAGAGGGTGACTGGACCTCTCTGAACATCAGATCTTTTAACCATAAATGGGGGTCACAGTAGCCCCTCTCTGTCACTTGGGGTCACTGTGTAGATTAGATAAGCTCATATTGTGTATGAGATACTTTATCAGCTTTCAAGTGTCATATAATTATGTAATTGTTACACTAATACTTTGGAATTTTAAGATATTATATGGGATTGTAAAAGATGGCACAATCTAGGACAGCCCTGTACAACTTGTAGACTTTTTTGGGCCACAGACAGGTAAGACTAGAGACAGACTGATGATAGTTGGTTGCCATGGGTCACTTGACAGCCACCCGAAATCCTTTGGCAGGCCATATGTTGTACAGGTCTGATCAGGGAGAATGGGCACTTGAGTAAGAGTCAAAAGACCTGGGTTCAAATCCTACCTCTGTTCACTTTGGGTAAGTTACTGATTTTCTCTGGGCCTCACTCTCTTCCTCTGTAAAGAGAGAGGTTAGACTGGTGGAATGCCAGCTTTCAGTCCTGTCATCCTGCTTGTCCTGATTCGGTTCCACAAGCACTTACTAGATGTTAGGCATTGGACTACACCATATGCTGGGAACATGAGGCCAAACCACAATGGCCAGTTCATGGCCTGGTCCCAGGAGTTCATATTCTCTTTAGCAGCAGCAGAAGCGTTTTAGGCTCAGTGACCCAAGCTACACAATATTGGATTGAGACAGAACATAGAGTAGAGAACAAGTCAATTATCTGTCTCTAATTCCTTCTCAGTGGTATACCATATCCCTTGAAGAGGTAGCTGCTGGTAGACAGAGCGCTGGACCTGGAGTCGGGAAAACCCGAGTTCAAATCCTGCCTTGAACACTTACTGGATGTGTGACCCTGGGCAAGTTTCATTTGCCTTAGTTCCCTCAACTGTAAAATGGGGATAATAAACACTTAGAACAGAGCCTGGCATATTGTAGGTGCTCCATAAATTCTTGTTTCCTTCCCTTCTTAGCATCTCCCACTGTTTCTTCCCTCTTTTTGGTAGGACTGGGATGTGTGGGTGAGCTCTTTTGCCATTATAAAAAGATTCTGGAATAAAACAGTGTAACTTGTCATCATTATATACTCAAACTTTGTGACATAGAGAGTACAGAGTTTATAGAGCATAGACTCATCTGCTTCGGAGACTACTAGCTCTGATTCTAAGACAAGACTTTTATTTAAAGCAAGAGTTCTGAACCACTTTTGTGTCCTAGCTCCCTTTAGCAGTTGGGTAAAGCCTTACGGAGACCTTCCCAGAAGAGTAGTTTTGAGTACATAAAATACATAGGAGTAGATAGGAAACCAACTCTATTAAAATACATATGTAATTTTTTTTTCCATTTAAGTCCACAGACCCATGTTAAGAACCCCTGGTCGAAAGGAACTTAGGTTCTATTAGTAAATGAGGGTTTTCATTTGTGTGGGGTAGCAGATAGAGTGCTAGATGGCAAGTCAGACTCCTGAGTTTGAATCTTGTATCAGATGCTCTCACAAGTTGGGCAGCCAGTCTCCCAGAACCTTCGTTGCCTCATCTATAAAATGGGGGTGATAAGATTGGTGTCAAAAGCGAACTTTAAAGCATTATATAAATGTACTATTATTATTAATAATGATGACTGAGAATTTTCCCATTTGGGGAATTCTTTGAATTGATTCCTGCTTTTCCTAGCACAAAGATCCACCATCATAAACCATGGTGACTTCCACAGTGGCAACACTATCTCTGACAGGCACAATTTCTACTTGTGGACCTTCTAGGACCGAAAAACTAACTCTCCCTTTTCCCCACCTCAGGACTTGACAACAGAACTGAGCTGGGAACTAACCATCCCACCAGAGGTGCAGAGAATAGTGATGGTGAAGGGCAAGCGTACCAGTGAGCACGTGCACTCACAGGGCCGAGTGATGGGTGACCGCAGTGTACTCTATAAGGTACTCTTGTGAGGGGCATGTACATAGGGTAGGAATAGGGTGCATGTTTCTGCACTTAGGTGCTCTTCTGATTCCTCCTTAGGGGATGGGGAGATGATTCTCAGCCCTTAGTGGCTGTGCTGGTAGGACATAAGGCATGACAACTAACTGCTCTCTGTGCAAGGGCCTGTGCTGTCCAAGGACCAGCCTAGCCAGTTGTGGGCCACCAAGGGACTAAATGTTTTGTCTCTACAACTCATGAAGACCCTCTAATAGGTACAGAGTATTGTGATCTGCCTCAGTGGAGGGAGGTAGTACCTATGAGATCACTGAAGGTGTTGAGTTGGATGGCAGCTTCTAGATGATCAGAGACTGGAGAGGAGCAAGGATGCCCAGCACCAGGTGCTAGGATTAAGCTCAAGGGACTGCAGCAGAAGCTGTTTTCTGTGGTCATCTTTCAAAATGATAGCTTGCTTCTATCTGTTCTCTATAGTCATTGATGTTTCTAGTGACTCAAGGGCACTGCAAAGTCCTACTCAGGTACCATCTTTGATCATCAAAAGTGATGGATATCTTCATTGGTTCAGTGTTGGCATTATCTTAGTGTGGTAATGGTGATCTGTGGCACCTGTTTCTGAACCAGGACATTTCATCCCCATCTGCCTTTTATAGCAAAGGACTGGGAAGGGTCTTTAGCTTATCTTGTCATGAAGATTGTTGGTCCCATAATGACTGACATGAGCTTTTTCTGTTTTACCCTCTTTTCTAGAGCTTGAACCCCAATCTGCTGGCTGTGGTGACAGAGAGCACAGACTTGCATCATGAACGCACATTTATTGGCATCTACCTCATTGATGGAGTCACGGGGCGTATCATCCATTCCTCAGTACAGAAGAAAGCCAAAGGACCTGTCCATCTTGTGCATTCAGAGAACTGGGTGGTGGTAAGGAATGACTGACACTGAGCATTTCTCCATATGGTGACTGAGCCTAGGGGTTGGAGATAGGGGTTGGATACTAGATGTTGTGGATGTGGCAGACAGGTTTCCCTGGCTTCAGGGATGAGTCACTGTCCCTCTTTCCCTCTGAAAGCCCAGTGATTTACTTATCTAATTGTTCTGTAATTCCCTATAATAATATTTCTATATTCTCTATAATCCATTTACCTCTAAGTCATACTTCTTTTCAGCATGTGCCCCAGAGACCTGGGGAAGAACCTTTTCCTATCTGTTATGGGGGACTTGGGTTAGCTGGGAGCCCTTGGATTTCTAACATCTATGTCTTTAAATTTAAATAGTGTAACAGGCAGGGCAGTGGGGGTGCTATGTTTTTTTTTTTTCTATTTTCCCTGATCTCTGTTTTTAGCAAGGCACTGCATTTTTCAACCTTCCTTGACCAGTTAGGTTCATCAACAGCCTTGGGACAGGCTGGCATCCCCTCAGATCACAGACCATTTCTTCTTTCTCCTGCAGTACCAGTATTGGAACACCAAGGCCCGCCGTAATGAATTCACAGTGCTGGAGCTCTATGAAGGGACAGAGCAGTATAATGCCACAGCCTTCAGCTCTCTGGATCGCCCACAACTCCCCCAGGTCCTCCAGCAGTCATACATCTTCCCCTCATCCATCAGTGCCATGGAGGCCACCATCACAGAACGTGGCATCACCAGTCGCCATCTACTCAGTGAGTGTCTTAGGGGAGGCTCTGGTGGAACATGATTGAATAAACAAAGGTCAGAGTAGAATGTCCATTGCCTGCAGAGTTCAGTAAAGGTCACAGAAGTGAGGAGGTACTGAGAGGCATCAGTATATGAAGGAAAGATTCCTGGATTTGGAGTCAGGGACCTGGATTGGAATTTCAGTTTTACTCTTCTCTTTGTTTCTCAATTTTCACATCTATAAAGTGAGATAATACCAGTTGCACACTTTCCTTATAGGTTGGGCTCAAGTGAGATGGTAGAAATTGTTTTTTTAAAAACTACTTTTAAAATTTTACTTTTGACATTCATTTTAAAAAATCTTGAATTTCAAATTCTGTTTCCCGCCAGCTCCTCCCCCACCCATTGAGAAGGCAGGCAATATAATTATCAGTTATACATATGAAGTCAGGTAGAACATATTAGCCATGTTGCCCAAAGCAGAGCAGACCAAGAAAAACAAAGTAAATGAAAAAAGTATGCGTTAGCCCACACTTCAACCTCATCAGTTCTCTCTTGAGGTAGATAGCATCCTTCATCATTGTCTTGATCAGATCAGCTAAGTCATTCCCTGTTGACCATCCTACAGCGTTGCTGTTACTGTGTGCCATGTTCTCCTGCTTCTGCTTACTTCATTTTGCATCAGCTCATAGAAATTTTCTCAGGTTTTTCTGAGACTATCTCTTTTACCATTTCTTATAGCACAGTGTGCCATAACTTGTTCATCCATTCCCCAAATGATGCACATTCCTTCAGTTTCCAATTCTTTGCCACCACAGAAAGATAAATACTTATCTCCATATGGGTCCTGTTCCTTTTTCTTTGTTCTTTTTGGGCTACAGACATAGTAGTGGTATTGCTGAGACAAAGGCTATGCAGTTTTGTAGCCCTATGGGTATAATTCCAAATTATTCTCCAAATTGGTTGGAGCAGTTCGTAAATGGTGGATCACTTTGTAAATTATAAAGCAGTGTGTGTGTGTGTGTGTGTGTGTGTGTGTGTGTGTGTGTGTGTGTGTGTGTGTGTGTGTGTGTGTGTGTTAATTGCAATTATTAGGAAAGGCTTTCTTGCATCACAGAAAGCCTTAGGCTGGCTTTGTAACCTACCGAGGCTGCTCAGCTCTCCTCCTTCTCCTTGAATCTCAGTTGGCACTCACTTCCCAGAGCTGACTCTGAAATCAACCTTGGCTTTTTGTAGGCTCTAGAAATGGGCAGGGTCTTTGATTTCGGCACATGGGGTGACCACAAGCCAAAGTCCAGACACTTGATATGGTTTCTTCAAGTTTTTGAAGGTCTGTCACGGGGACAACTTGTACTGCCTGACCCTAGGGGGCAGAAGTAGCATCAAGGGGTAGGAGCACAGAGAGGTAGATTTTTACTTCATTGCAAAAACAGTTTTTTAACAATCAGAATTGTCAGAAAGTGTGATGGGTTCACTCTGGAGGCTGTGAGTTTGCTGTTTTCAGTGGCATTCAAATGACCTCTTGTTTCCTACTTTAATTTGTACCCAATGCCTTCTGAGGTTCTTTCTAGCCTGGAATTATGGAATTCTAGAGTTAGGCCCCGAATAGTTTTGGGTTTGCTTGCTAAATTTGGAACCTTGGGTTTGGGGAAAGGAATTGCATGCTGTTTATTTTGGATGTATGAGGAGAGATGTCAATCATAGTTGTTCAGCTGAAGTCCTCATCCTTTCCGAGTCTTGTTCATGAGATGGATTCAGATGAAAGGTTTTGGGCTGTCTTCAGCCATTGGTATTTAGACCCAGTCAATAATAGGTGGAGCTACCTGGCTGGTGGGGGTGGGGCCCTACCTTTCAGTGGTTAATGGAGAAAAAGCTTCCCTGACTGTGGTCAGGGATCAGGGAGAGGAGGGGCAAAAGGTGACAGGGACTTTCTGAACTTTTCTGTTCTGCAGTTAACTTTACTCCCTGTTCATTAGGATTTCCTCCTTGAACTACTTTCTCAGCAGATCACAAGAGATTCCCATTGGGAAGCTCTATAACTGGACCTAGGCTCAAGCTATCAGACTACTTGCTCATTTAATTTGTATATTTTCTCTGCAGTTGGACTACCCTCAGGAGCAATTCTCTCTCTGCCAAAGGCCCTGCTAGATCCTCGACGTCCTGAGATCCCAACAGAGCAAAGCAGGTGAGACCTAGAAACCCACGGGACCCGTAGTGAGCCCTGACTTGCAAACTGACTTTAGTAGAAGTCTCTTACGCATAGGTAGGTCACCTATGGTTGTTGAAATTGGTCAGCTGTAAAATTGCACTTACATGCCATTTCTGGGATTTCTTTTCACATTCACCCCAAATGCTGCTCATCCAGGTTGAAGGGAAGCAGCAAATACTAACCACCATGTTTATAGAATTTTTAAAAAAGAAGAGGGAGAAGCTTCAAGATAGAGAAAAAATGGTATGATGTGATTTTCAGGGGAAAAGATTGGGCCGTGTACGATTTCAGAGGGAAAAAAAGGAGAAGGAGGCAAGTGTTGGCTTATGGGTCATAGTAGTTTCTATAACTCCCATTTTCATAGGTTTATACAGTGCTATTTCAGTAAAAGCCCTATGAGGTAGGCAGTGAAAGCATTATTATTCCCCTGTTACAGATGAGCAAACCATGGCCCAGAGAGATGAATTAACTTGTCCTGGATCTCACACACAGCTAGTAAGCATGATTTAAACCTGGGTTTTTCCTCCTGTAAATCTAGCATTCTTTCTGTTTCATCATACTGGCTACCCCAGGGTGACTTGTGTAATATTTTCTTCACTTCATAGGATATAAACATTTTTCCTCCAGCCAGCTGCTGTTGATTTTTATTTATTTTTATGCCTGTGCAGAACTGAGTATTATTTCCCAGACTGTTCATTTCCCTCAGGTCCTTGTCACTTTAAATTAATGCATCTCAATCAGTAAACATTTTTTGAAAGCTTGCTTATTATTATTGGAGGCATCTTGGTGCAGATTTAGTATCGGGAGACATAGGTTCAAAATCTGGCTCACCTGTTTATCAGTGTAATCTTGGGCCAGTCATACTAACACTCTCAGAGTCTCAGTTTCGTCATCATAAAGTGGGAATAAAAAAGTGCTGCTACTTAGTTCACAGGGTTATTTGATGAAAGTTTGGAATAAATCTTAAATATGTGTCACAGAAATGTGAACTGTGCTAGGTGCTGTGGATGCAATGATAAGACATGATAGTGTAGCCTAGAGGATGAAGACCAGGCCTAATAGGGGAATGTGATGACAGCAGAAGAGAAATTCAGATAAAGTTCTCTGGGGAAATTGTGAGAAGTGAGAGTCAGCATAGTGCCATGCTCTTGTTTGGAGTCCCACCTCTGCCACTACTGTCTGTGACCTTGGGCAAGTCTCTTAACTTCCTGAGTCTTTTCCTGTTTATAAAATTAGGGGATTGGCCAGCTGGTCTTGGGGGTCCCTTCTAGTTCTGAATCTGTGAGTCTCTAGGGTTGGGAGTGGAGTGGGCTGAGCAGAAGGCTTCATGGAGGAGATGGTCCCGAGCTGCTCCTGAAGGAAGAGAAAGCTTTCAGTTTGCAGAGAGGAAAAGGGAGCATGCTCCATGTTTTGGGGATGGTCTGGGCGAGTTGATCTTTAAAAGAGGGGGAGGGACTTTGAGGGAGTGGTGTGAAGTAAGGCTGAACCAGTAAGTTTCAAACAAATTGTTGAAGGCCAGAAGTGCCAGAACAGGGAAGGAGTTTGTATTTTATCCTGCAGACACTAGGGAAGCCAAAGAAGAATTCTGAGGAAAAGATGGGATTTGGTCAGATTAGATTATTTTGGTGGCTATGAGGTTAGACTGAAAAGAGAAGAGACCTGAGGTAGGGAGACCAGTGAGAAAGCTATGCTAGCACTTCACAGAGTGGAAGTGAGTGTCCTGACTAGGGTAGTAGCTGTGGCAGAGGAGGATGCAAGAGCTTTTAGAAAGGGGATAGGATGGACAGGAATTTGGTGACTGAATGGATGAGGAAGACGAGGGTTAGAGCAAGAGCCTGAAGTTTCTGAATCTGGGTGACGCACTGATTGGTAGGATCTTTGTGCCATCGACAGAAGTGGGTGGGGAAGGCTTGTATAGATTTTAGGAGGGACAGTGATGAGTGAGTTTGGAGGTTGGGTGGGACAGCATGGTGAGCTATGTGGAAGGTATTCAGACTTGTGGAACTAGCACTTCAGGGGAGAAATCAAGGCTGGAAGTTTCTCTAGAATGCAGACTAGACCAAGACAAGGACTTGGCCGTCCCGTAGCCTTGGGAGAGTTATTTGGATTGAGTGGAACTTTTCAGCATTATCTTGGCTTTATTTTGATGCTTTGCAGAGAAGAGAATTTGATCCCATATTCTCCAGATGTACAGATCCATGCAGAGAGGTTCATCAATTACAATCAGACTATCTCCAGAATGAGAGGCATCTACACTGCTCCTTCTGGTCTGGAGTCCACCTGTCTGGTGAGTACAGTCTCTGTTTTTTAGGGCTGCTTTGGGTACGGTTTGTTCATTGTTTTGATTCTGACCCATGATACCTGGCCCTATTGAGACTGTAAACATGGAGTGACTTATTTTGGTTCTTAACTAGCATGGGTGCTCTTTGGTTCTTCAGGTTGTGGCATATGGGCTAGACATTTACCAAACCCGCGTCTACCCATCCAAACAGTTTGATGTCTTGAAAGACGACTATGACTATGTATTGATCAGCAGCGTTCTCTTTGGCTTGGTCTTTGCCACCATGATCACAAAGAGACTGGCGCAAGTGAAGCTTCTGAATCGTGCTTGGCGGTAAAGAAAGACATATCACGTCCTCAGAAGGAAGATTGAGGAGGAATGTCATGGGCCAGGCCAGAAGCCACCGATGTGATTTGACAGACCAGCAAGGAAGCATATTGGGAAATGCCTGGGAAACTCAGCTCAGCCAGGGTTCTGTCCAAGGAGGTGGATTTCTGTGATGAACTCTAGGAGACATGACTTGGCATCTCCCAGTGGACTTAAGACCTACTACCTGTACTGAAAGTCTGGAAAAACCTTTGTGGATTTCCCTCGTCCCCACCCCTGATGAGCCCTACACAGGGGTTTCTCCCACCCCATCCCCTGTTGTTTCCAAACCCTTTGTTTTTTTTTCTTCTTCCAGATTTTACTCATGGGATTGGGGGGGATAGGTGATGAGTGGGGTTGGGGGAGGAATGCTCTAAGGATTAATTTCTAGTTTTTGAAAGTCAGCTTGGCTAGCATCATGAATGGAATATTGGACTTGTCAATTCACACCCACCCTCTGACACTCAGTAGTTTTGTGACCATGGGCAAATCATTTAACATTTCTGAGCCTCAGTTTCCTGTCTGTAAAATGGGGATGCTCATAATACCTCTGGTACCTACCTCACAGGGTTGTTGTGAGGCTCAAATGAGATAATAATATATGGAAAGTGCTTTCTAAACTTCAGAGACTATGTAAAATTCATTTTTTAATTATTACTAGCTTGACAACACCCCTGCCCAAGCTCTCCTGACTTTTCCCACCTTAAAAGTTGAACTCACATATTTTAACATCAGTTGTAATAGAAAACATTAGCACTATAAGTGCATAGGGATGGTAGCTTGTAGGTGTCTTTATGGGACCATCCTAGCCTCTTGTCTTCCTTCCTAGCAGTCTAAATTAGGGAAACATCCACAGTACAAATTATTACTCAACAAATTTTCCAATTTATTTTTCTCTTTTATTTATTGTGGTTTAACCAGTATTTCTTTTGAAATATCAGACATAAGTAGATACCAGACATGTAGCAGCTCTTCCGAACAGTATCCTGAGGGACACTTACTGAAGCCCCCTGAATTATCTGGTACCTGAGATTTCAGAGAAAGAATTCTTGCCCCTTGAAAGCTGTCCCAGATTTCTTCATCTCACTCAGAGAATGCTTTAGTTACCTGGATTATAATGAGTTGGATTTGACATTCCAGGGCTTGGGCTTTGAATTTGGGCTCCGCTGCTTATTAGTCCTGTAACCTTTGGCAAGTTATTTTCCCCTCTCTGGGCCGACATATCCTTAGCCAGCAAATTGGTGTGTTGGGGGAAAGGCCCAAGGGTGGTGCTAAATGATCTTCAAAGGACCTTCCAACCCTAAATTCTGTTATCCTACAAGAGAAATGATGCATGTGCAGCGATTCCATTATTTATTTCCAGTTCTGGATATAAGGTTAACCCTTGGAATAGTAGCTCATTGATTGAATTTGTCATTCCCCTTTCCAGAAATTTTAACATTGTTTACTGTTCCCATCTGTCTTGCTTCTGAAACAAGGATGCCCTATCACATTATGGAAGCAGACTGATTTCCTGGACTCATGTGTCTTCAGGCAGTTGACATTGCTGTCTGAAAATGTTCCGGTAATTGTGCCCTAGTACTATTGTGAGTTGAGGCCTTTAGACCAAATTTGCTAAGCCCCTTTGGTGAAAGTGATGGTACCCTGGACAGGTGTCTGAATAAAAGTGATTGCTTGCTTAGCCTTGGTATGTGTCTTTTTCGGCTGGTAAAGGTGCCTTTAATAAAATGAATACATCTTTCTCATCAACTCAGGAGTACATATAACAGAAGAAAAGAGGTTTCCTCTGAGAAGGTGAAGACCATTGTTAACTGAACTGTAATGTCTGTAAGAAAAGATGTCAATTTAAAAATTATGAAGCATTGAGTCAGATTCTGTGCATAGGATGTTTGCCTCATGTGGTCAGAGAAACAGATCTAACCCGATCATTATGGTTTCTTAATAAAAAATATTCTTGAAAATTAATTTTCAATGAATGGATTAACACTTAGAAGAAAAACAAGATAGATGTTTATTCTCCTTGATCTCAGGTGCATTATGTTCAAAGTGAGCTGGGTGAGAAATGTGCAGAATTCAGTCCTATACTGGCCTGTGTTTTTTTAGGGAAGAAGTAAGAGAGGGAACCAGGCCTAGGAGACATCTCAAGGAATTTAGACTTTAGGTTCTTTTTCTAGTGAATTTAGTAATACTTAAATTAGTCTATAAGATCCCCTAATTCCAGTGATAGATTTAACATTTTAAAGCACTCAAAAAGAATTATCTTGGAGCTGGACCATGTGATATCTAAGCCTTTAAAAAAAAATCTGCAATTTCTCCATCAGTCTGCCAGAATGGTAGTTCTTCTATACTTGACCACAAGGCTAATTGAAGACATTCTTTGATGCTCCAAGATGGACTAGTGGCTACTTGTGACAGACACACTTTTAGTCTCAATGCTCTCTACTCATTTCATAATGTACTTAATGTGGCTCATTCCCTGTCCTTTTTTGCAGACTTACCTGTTTAGTTTCTCAAATTCATTTATTGCCAATTTCTGGTGTTAAAATGACAGAGTTGGAAAAATATTCACACCACAAGTAGCAGATCTGGAAATGTCACCCACAACATGAAGTTGAATATTCCCCATTTTTCTAGCATTCTTTCACATATACATTTGTATTATTTCAAATTTAGAAATGTTAACATTTATGTTGTACTTAGGTTCTTTATAAAAAGCCTTATTTTGAGATATTTCCCTTGATTTGCATTTTTCCATAATTAGAAAGTTCTCTTCTAGGTCAAAGACTTGGTGGTGTCTGCAAATGCTGGTAGACAATTTGTTCAGTTTATGATAATATCACATTTAAAGGTCTTCTGACATCTGCCGGTGTGGCATAAATGGAGTTATTAGACCTATTCTGACACGTTATTCAGCTGTATGGCCCTAGCAAAGTTAGTTATCCTCTCTGCGCCTCAATTATCTCATCTGTAAAATGGGGAATGATAATTGTATCACCACCCCACAGGGCTGTTGTGAGGAAAAAGCTGCCAAAGGCCCTGTATACATACAGTGTGCGAGCCTCTTTCAGTGTCTACTCATACCTTGAAGGTGATGACCAGTTTCCGAAGGTTACTTAGTCCTGTCATGGATAGCGCTGCAGGTGTTGGTAAACCTTCATTTTTGTTGATTCTGTCAAGACTAGTAAGAGTTTGGTGCCTGCTACCATTTACAAGTTAGGACTTTATCTCATTTGCTGCAATCATATGGAGTAATGCCAATAAATGATCTTATGGCATTTAAAAGTTTTGGTCTTTTTAAATTGTGGTAAACCCACTCTGCCCTTGTGTCTAATGACTAAGATGTCAAATGTCGTGCCTTATTTTCTGTAAAGCAAGTTGAAATTGTGATGATCTCACGAACTTCTGTGCCTCCCAAACTGCCTCCTCCTTTGGCCTTTCATTTGCTGCAAGGCTTTTGTATTTTCACTGATCCCAGTCCCTTAGTAGATATTCTTGTTTGAATTTCTGTGGCCAAACAATTCACCTGGTTGTCAGCTTTCTGGTGGGGAGCCAGAATCCTCAGATAATTCATCCCCTGCTAGCTGGCTGGTGTACTTTTCTAACTTGATAGAACCTGGCCAAGCTTAAGATCTGCTGGCTTAGATTTTGGTCATAAATGCCCTTTGTTGAGTGCTGGATATACAAATTGAGCTTGTTAATAATTTATTCTTACAATTGCCTTAAAAGGATTTTAAAATTAAATGGAAGTGTTTTTAGAAACTAGAAAAGATAGCACTGAATCTTTTCAAGTCCTGCAATAATGGCTAATGAGGTCTTTTTTCTATGCTTCCTGTAGCAGGATGACCAAAGCAGGGTTTTTCTGAGTTTTTCACTCACTGCCCGGTTCATTTAAGTTTAAAGTGAGTATTTTTACCCCTCTGGCTATCAGTCTAGTGATGTCATTGCCCAGTCTTTGGATGTGCTCCTGAAGGATAATATTTGCAAACTATTAGAAGCTGGTGCTCCAGGTCAACTCTAAATAAGGTGTGGTAAGAAGACTCTATGTCTTCAGAATCACTTCAGAAATGTGTAGAAGAACTTGGAGTAGTGCAGTTACAGTACAGTTGGGGACCACACTCCTGGGAACCAGAAGAACTGGGTTTGAGTTCTGACTTCCACTTTTAAGCTCAGTCTGTCAATAGACATTTATTAAGTTCCTACTGTGTACCAGGCACTGAGTTGGATAGGACTGAAAACAATTGCACAACAACAAAAGAGCTAATGAGATCAAGAAGTGAAACAGTGTAGAGGGAGAAGTGAAGAGAGCTCAGGATGAAGCCCTTCAGGACACCCAGAGGCAGATCCAGCAAAGGAGACTGAGGTAGGTAAAAGGAGCACTGGGAGGCAATAATGTCTTGAAGAAGATAGAGTTGTAAGGAGAGAAAATTAGTAGTGTTCAAGACTGTAGAGAAGTCAAGAAAGGGATTGAGAAAAAGTCATTAGATTTGGCCATTGAGAGACTGCTGGTAACTTTGGAGAGGGCATTGTTGGTTGAATAACAGAATTAAGAGTGAGGGGGAATGACATGGAGGCAGCTCACGGGGATGAATGGTGCTGCAGGAAGGAGACATGGGCATGTTTGCAGGCAGCAGGGAAGACAGGAGAGACTGAAGATAAGTGAAAGTGAGGATGAAGATGGGACAGACTAAAGAGCTGTTGGCTTTGGCAGGGAAGGGGCCACTTCATGTGGGACACAAGTGAAAGAGAGATTGGCAGCAGAAGGCATCTGGGTTATGTGAGATTAGGAGGGGAGAAAAGGGAATTCTCAGGGAATGGTTTCAATTTTTTTCAGTAAAAGGTAAGTTCAACTGAGAGGGGGGAGGGGTTAGAGAAAGGGCAAAAGTTTAAGAAGAGCTGATTTGGAAGAGTAAGTTAATTAGGGAGGTATAAAAAAATTGCCTCGTGGTAGTGAGGGCCCAGTTGCGGTTATACAACATAAATCTGTGGTGAACCCAGTTAGTTACCAGGAGAGAGTAGAGTCCCAAAAACCCCCAAAAGAGTGGGATCAATAGTGTCAAAGTCTGCAAAGAGGTCAAGAAGAACAATGACCAAGAAAAGGACATTAAATTTGGCAATTATGAGATCACTGAAATTATGGAGAGAGCAGTAGAATAACACAGGCCCTATCAACCTCATAGTTGTGATGATTAAGTAAGATAATGGGTATAAAAACTTTACAAGTGGTGAAATGTTAGCAAAACTTTACAAATGGTAAAATCATTTACAAATGTTTTTCAGGTTCCTATTTCAGATCAGAGTGTGAAAGTAAGGTCAAATCTCCAGGCACTTTTCACCAAATTCTTTTCTTTCCCTCCCCATCTTTTTCCTCTTCCAGTTCTAGTAGGAGGTACTTTCAGGCTACAAATGATAACTCTTTCAGCAAGATATCTGGTATTTGAAATTTCTCCTTTGGGCTGATACAAAACAAAAGGAAAACTCAGCAGCTTACTCATAGTAGCTCATATTGATAAGGTGGATCTATAAAGTAATTCTTAGGTTCATGGATGCTGTATCTTAAAATACTATGATACACTTACTGAAAGCACACACTTATGAAACATGCTACATATAAGACTTTGTACTTGGTTGGCCTAGATACTTTAATGGATGTCATCTTACAGATGTGGATATTCCCACCTACAATCTGACTGGAACCCCTCCACACTGACTTTATCTTAGGTGACTGCTTGAGATGGCTTAGCTTGGCTATCTCACTAACCTTTTAAAATGTTTCTCCTCACCTTTCCTTTCTTTTATGAGGCAATACTACTCCTAATCTTACCATCCTCTTATGCTTTTATGACTTTGCCTTCTTCACTCTTGGTTGCCATATCTTTATATTAGGCAAGAATCAAAGACATAGAGCTGGGAGGAATCTTTGAGTCACCTAGTCCAATACCCTTATTTACACATAGGGAAAATGAAGCAGACAGAGATTAAATGACTTGTCCAAGGTCACACAGGCAGGGAGTAACAGAGATGGGATTTGAACTCAGATCCTGTGACTTTCTTAGTGCTTTCCTCTACATAAGACTAAGATAACTTTCCATCTCTTAGTCTTCTCATTATGATGATCTTTGTGCTGGTTAAACTTAAGTATGAAATTGTTGAGGGGCAGCATGGAGTTGTAGATAATTGATCTCAGAGCCAGGAAGACCTGGTTTTAAATACTGCCTCTGACCTACACTGGCTGTGGGATCCTAGGATCCTAGGCAACCTCTCAGGGCAACTCTCTAAGACCAAGATGCAGACTTGTAGCAGTAGAGGGCACTTCCTGTGTCAAAGTCAAAGATCCAATTCCTTTCCCTACAAAATGGTGAGGTCAGTTTCCTTGACCATTTTTTGGGTGTCACCTAGTTTAAATAGATCAGATTGGAGGTGTCTTAACGGTATGCCATACCTTTATCAGAGTTCTATGAATCTGAGTTTGTGTTAATTTTGATCTTTGTTCTAACAAAGTTCATGTTTTAACAGTTCAGACAGGTCAGGAATGACTACCACATCAGTAAACATTTCCTGTCATGAATCAGTGAGTTTTTATTTGGAAGAGGCATAATGATGAAGAAGCATTTTATCTTCAAAGGATTTATGACATTTGTCCAAATAACTACAAGTCTAAACAAGGAGATCCAAACAAAGTTTGGGGAGAACTCCTATTCTTGCCCAGGAACCTTGCTATGCTATCTCTTGATGGTGGATTAGGCTTCGAAGGTAACAGCCTTGTGGGGCTGCTTCTTCCAGCTAGAATTGCAGGACTCATTGATGCCAATTTAACTAGAGAACTAGCCCTGTTCCTTCCTCCCACCAACACAGACCAATTTCTTCTTTTATTGTCAAGATCTCACAGCTTGGAAGTTAGATCTCATTAGCTTTTTAAGCCAGTTAATTTACACTTTTAAAGATCTTAAATTAAGGGCTTCTTTCCCTGGAGCAGGAAAGGTAGAAAGCTTTGAGATAATCTCTGACAACTGTTCAATGAAAAAATTCAAGAATTAGCTTGATTTAATTTCTTTTTTTTAAGAAAAACAATTCTCTTTACAAAAGTTCAGAACTGAGAGTTCGAGCTTTAGAATTCTGACTCACCTGGGGGAGAAAATGATGAAAGGAACAAAGATATTTTGAAATTTCTGGCAGTGGCTGATTCAGGAGGCTTATTTACTGCTCTACCAGCCTAGCACATGCTCAGGCGCTACTATCCCCAATGTGGCCAAGTTACAAAGGTAGTGTTTACTACTTCTCACTCCTTATCTCCATTTAGGGTAACCCTATGGGGTTGTGGGGTTTTCTCTAATATATAGGACTTGAGCCCCCACTGGTATGCTTCCATCAATTATTATCAGTTGACACCAATTAGCCATTCAGATTTAATTAGCTTTTAGAAATAGGTATTTCTATTTACTACACTATCAAGGTGTTGTAGTAACAGCATTTGGTACAAAACATCCCTCCTTTAAACAAGGGGCACAGGTGAATGCGGAGTCAGCTTTAGAGCACTGGAGATAGCAGAGGGGTAACAGTTCCTGACATCTCTTTATTCTTTCAGGCATAGTGTAGTTTGCTCCTCCTACTATTTTGAAAGTGCCTGTCTTAATTGTGTCTAATTGTTCTCTGCTCCTGGTGTGGAAATTTCCATCTGCTGTTTCAAAGATACTGCTGGAACTCCCATGGGGAGTCCAAATCTTCCAGACCTTTTGAAGCGTGCAAGGATTTCCTCTGGTCAAGGGGTAAGGAGATGAGATGAGGGCTCTCTTCCTTCTCCTTTCCCTAAACATTCACCTGTCAGGAATGAGCTGACCAGGCATTTGAATTATGAAGTGGTTTTTACTCTTTTCTTTAGCCAATCCCAAAACATTTCCTGTGTAGCGTTTTTTCATTCATCCAGTGAATGAAAATAAGTTTTTTACTTCTTATCAAATTAATCTGAATTCTCCAATTCCCTTAAATCCATGCTGTGACCTATTCCTTCACTCTAGCTCAGTCAGATACAGGGACAGTTGTACCTGAAACTCACCAATACACATGTTCTCCGTCCTTAATAGAAACTGACATCCCTCTATGAACCTCAGATCATTCCATCCCATCCATCCTAAATCTGTCCTACCTTTTCTCAAATGTCAGTCTCTCTGTTGCTTAGTACTGTCTCACGTTATCCAGGTTGTGACTTTATTTTCCTACTTCCCCAATCATGATTATAGTTGACCTGTTCAACTCTTATATTGTCATCTCCTCATGAATCTCTAAGCTCTTTATCCTATCATTTAGCCCTTGCCAACTCTACCCCTGGAGTACCTTCCATCACCTACCTCTTCCATGCCTACTCATATACTGCTTAACTGAGAGAAAATGATAAAGTCATAGTAACTAAGCAAACTATAAAGTCATACTATTGTTAGCTGGGCTTTCCTTGCTGCAAGGCAATCTTTTTTATTCCTGATTGATCACCTATCAATGTACCACAAAAGCTATTCCCAAACCCTTGGATGTAGAAGGATAATTTGAGGAGATGGCAAAAGTTGAATAAAGTTTTTTTGTTTGTTTTTAAGGATGGAGATTTAGATGTGCTTGAAAGCTGTGGGAAAGGAACCAGTAAATAGGGTTTGAACTGCTCTTCAGAGCTGAACAATTTTCAGCATGAGTATTTACACCTGAAAAACCAGTAATCATTACATGGCAGGGCTTGCTTTGCTTTGCTGACTAGACTTAAGAAGTATTAATAATGTAGATGAAGTTTAAAAGTGTATGATCATAAATTTCTTCTTTCTGGAGAGCCTGGTTATAAATCACTTACCTGCACATCCCCCTATTGCTCTATAAACATTGCCTGAGTTCTTTAAGAGGGCAGTAGAAGACTCAGAGAATGAAATCATCATTCAACTGGTGGCCTCGTAACTTCAGACCAATTGTTGTTCTTTGTCCTTCATTGTCAAAGGGGACCAATGACATCATGGGGCAACGGCTTGATTCATGTATGAATTGGATTTAAGTGAGGCAGAGTCGCACAAAGTCATCAGCCTCTCTCTGAGTCACTGAAGTCCACTGGTAAGACACGTCTGGATGACTCTCCATAGCCTGGTATGCAATGGATGACCCTGGCATCTTTGATATCTGAACAAAATCTAAGAGCTTCACAACACCTGCTTCAGCTGCCTTCATGGCCACTGGAACAAACTGTTCTCATCTGCCCATGCTGCCTGGGGAAGTCTTCAAATGCTTGGGGTAGACACCCCTTCTTCCCTCACCGATGGGTTTGAGGCCTGCCTGTTACCCTGAACCTGGTTTAGCCCATCTATCGAGACAGGGGTGTGACTACTGCTCATGCTACAGTTTCTTGGAGCCAAAGGTGAGAGCTGAGTGCCAGGTGGATACCAAAAGGTGGATGAGTAGCCCTGAGAAGGCTGGGCAGCTCTCACACCAGAGGTGCTAGTCCTTCATGAACACCCACACACCATGGGCACTTCGCAAGTGCTATTTAAATTCTTATACTCAGTCTACCAGAAAACTTCCTCACACACTGTGGTTGTTGCTGTGTACAAAGTTCTTCTGGTTCTGCTCATTTCACTCAGTCATCAGACCTGAAAGAGGCCTTAGTAAACACTTTAGACCAATGTTCTCTTGTAGATAGGAAACTGAGGCCCTGAGAGGGTGACTTTGAACCTTCTTTGGAAGCCATGGAAAAAAGACCTCTACTAATACCTTCGTCCTCTTGGTATGGAAGTAACTCTGGGTTGTTGAAAGCAAACACAAAAGAACCCAACCTCTGGCTCAGCCAGGCTGGAAAGACTTCAAGTAGAGGCTGGGGCAAGAAACTGCACTGAAGGCCTCATTTCTAAAATACATAGAGAACTAAGTCAAATGTACATGAATATAAGTCATTCCCCAATTTATAAATGATCAAAGGATATGAACAGGCAGTTTTCAGAAGGAGAAATTAAAACTATAGTCATATGAAAAAATGCTCTAAATCACTATTGATTAGAGATGCAAATCAAAACAACTCTGAGATACCACATCACACCTCTCAGATTGTCTTAACATGACAAAACAGGATGATGATAAATTTGGGAGAGCTGGAACACTAGTTCATTGTCGGTGGAACTGTGAGCTGATCCAACCATTCCAGAGAACAATTTGGAACTATGCCCAAAGGGCTACAAAAATGTGCATACCCTTTGACCCAGAAATATCACTTCTGGGACTATCCCAAAGAGATCATAGAAATGGGAAAGGGTCCCACATGTACAAAAATATTTATAGCAGCTCTCTTCATAGTGGCCAAAAACTGGAAATCAAGGGGATGCCCATCAACTGGGGAATGGCTGAACAAGTCGTGGTATATGAATGTAATGGAATACTATTGTGCTATGAGAAAGGATGAACAGGAAGACTTCAGAGAAGCCTAGAAAGCCTTATATGAACTGATGCTGAGTGAAAGGAGCAGAACCAGGAGAACTCTGTACACAGCAACAACCATAGTGTGCGAGGAATTTTTCTGATAGACTCAGAACTTCATTGAAATGCATGGACTTAAAAAATTTCCAATGGACTCTTGAGGCAAAATGCCCTCCACATCCAGAGAAAGAACTATGAAATTGGATCACAGGTAGAAACGGACCATTTTTTTTTGGTATTATGTTTTGTTTTATTGTTTCTCCCATTCATTTTAATTCTTCTACGCAACATAAATTTAATAGGAATGTATGTGTAGAACCTATATAAGATTGCACACCATCTTGGGGAGGAAGTGGGGAACGAGGGTGAGGGAGTGGAAAAAAATCTAAGATATATGGAAGTGATTGTCGAGCACCGAAAACAAAATAATTCATTTAAAAAAAATAAATGCTTATACCCTCTCTCCCAGCATCCTCATCAGTATCCTATACTCCCCACTCTGCCTTTTTTCACAAATATAAATCTGACAACTATTTGTCAAAGTTAACCATTTCTACCTCTATATCATCTCTTGCATCTAATACCTTCTCTCAACTCACATGTTTATCACTTTAGTTCAAACCATTGCTACCTCTTGGCTGACTGCTCCAATAGCCTCCTAAGTGTTTTCCCCTCCTCAGGTTTGGTGTGCTATCCACACAGCTGTCAAAAGTAATTTTCCTGAAGCACATTTCTGACAATATCACTTTCCCACTAAAAAAACACTGGTGGCCTTGGAACCCAATATAAACTCCTGTTTAGTTCTTAAAAGTTAGGTCCAATAAACAAGTATTTATTAAATGCCAGTGTGCCAGGCACTGTGCTTAAAACTGGGGATATAAAGTCAAAAGCAGTTCCTGACCTCAAGTTGTTCACAATTTAATGGGGAAAATGTACAAACCATGTACACAAAAGATATATACAGGATAAACTGGAAATAATCTGAGAGAAGGCACTAATAATTAAAGAGGACTGAGAAAAGATGATTATAGAAGGTGGATTTTAGCTGAAACTTGGAGCTAGAAATTAAAGATGAAGGGGGAAAACATTCCAGGCAAAAGAGACAGCCAATGAAATGCATGGTGTGGAGATGGAGTCTCTTGTGCAACCAAGGAACAGCAAGGCTTTTCTCACTGGACTGCAGGGGTTATGGGGCAAGAAAGGTTAGGAAGGGCTTTAAAAGCTAAACAGAGAATTGATCCTGGAGATAACAGGGAACCAGTGGAGTTTATTGATTTTGTGCGTTTTTGTGTTTGTGTTTGTGTGTGTGACATCTAGTGGGATCTGTACTTTGGAAGATCACTTTGGTCGCTGAATAGAGGCTGGATAGCAGAGACCCACCAGAAAGCTACTGTGGTAATCTAGGTGTGAAATGAAGGTCTGTACCAGGGTGCTGGCAGTGAAATGAGAAAGGGCTGTACGTGAGAGATGTTGAGAAGGCAGAATTGATGTGACTTAGCAATGCACTGGATATGAGGGTTGACAGTGTGAGGACTTGAGGATGACACCCAGGTTGTAAACCTGGTTGACTGGAAGGCTGGTAGTACCTTTGACAATAATAAATAAAATGATTTGCTTAAGGTCACAGTTAGTTTCAGTCAGAACTCAAAGCCAATGTCTCATGTCATTAACAGCCAATTCATCCAGGATGATTATCTCATCAGTGGTAAATATCCTACATTTATATGACATTTAGTTACATCCTACATTTTTATAATAACCATCCACATTAAAATTCCTTGAAATAAGGACAACAAAACATCACTTGACAGGTTGCTTCCATGGTTAGATGTCTAAATTACATGAGAAGCATTATCACATGAACACAGTGATTCTACATGGATACCCTTAGTACATACGTAAGTGTGAAACAGTTAAAAACCAGAACTCCACAACTGACATGTAGGAGGCTGTAGCAACCTATATTAACATGACAGAAAAGTAATTAAAAATAGACAACAGTAAACATGTAATGATTGGCCTCAGGTCAAGGCATAGCAAGTGGGTTATAGCAGTATCATTTTTACTTAAAACATAGCCATATGAATTATGTGGCCCAAATCTCTACAACTGGTAAATTCTTTTTTTTTTTTTTTTTAAATAGCTTTGCAGGTGCCTCCTGATCACAAAGGAATCTGGCTAGCTCTCCTCTGGTAGGCAAGCAGTTGTGGTGAAATGTATGGCTCCCCAAGTTCTCTGGGTTATTCTCTTACTAGACAAATAGCCCAAATTCTCCCCTATTTATTATGAAGGGGCTTTTCACTGCTTTGCGAACGCTAAGGATTCAAGGAAGGAGTCACAGCAGGTCTCAGAAAGACTTACCACCTTGTTAAGGTTCTTAACAACGAACATGAGCCCCATACTACATTGTTTTTGCCAGAGGTCTTCCAAGTGAACTCTTGGTTTTTTTGGCCAATCTCTTTCTCTTATTAGCTCTAGTGTTCTCTTGGTCCCTATGTCCATAGGTACCTTCATAGTCACAGAAGAAGCTTCGAGTCACTCAACTCCCCATTTCCAGAATTACCTCTAGTGCTTCTACATGCCACTCTAGACCCAAGCAGAGACAGCATGGAGGAGGACAAGAAGGAATCCTTACTTCCTCTTAGAATCTAAAAGCATTAAAATGTTACTTAGCCTATTGCCAAGTCTCTATTTTGTTTCCTACTCTCTCCCTTCCCAAAGCAACAAACTATCTCCTAGTGGTTCAAAACTAGTCAAATTTGTGAATATAATTGTAGCAGGTAAGTGACTAATTTTAAGGCTGGATTAAGGTTGTGCTAGCCTGAGATTGACAGTACAGCTTTCTAGCTGAATAACATCTGTCTTTTGAACTTGGGTCTTGCCTAAAACCAGTTTACAATTCTCCTTAATTGTCCTGCTTCTTAAAACAAAAGTGAGTTAAATAAGAATAATGGTGAGTGATGTGGGAAGTTCTATGTAATATGGAGACACTTCAAATCCTCTGTGAGTGAAGGTTTTTTTTTTTTAAATCATTCCTTTGATCACATGAGTATCAGCCGTTATGTCAGTCAGTAAATACATATTAAGCGCCTACTATGTGCCAGGCACATGCTAGTTGCTGTGAGCAGCTGGTGGTGCAGTGGATAGAGAACTGGGTCTGAAGTCAGGAAGACCAAATTCATGTCCAGCCTCAGACATTAGTTGTGCGAACCTGAGTAAGTCATTTCACCTGTCTGTCTCAGTTCTCTCTACTGTTAAATAGTACCTACCTTGTGGAATTGTGAGGATCAAATGATATTTGTAAAAAGAGCCTGGCACATATAACTGCCAATCCTCTCCCAGGCACTATGCTAAGACAAAGAAAGACAAGACAGTGCCTGCCCTTGAGAAGCTCACAACATAATGAATGGTATGAAACAGTGGTGACCCCCTTCCATTACTTGTTCTAGCCATGGCTAGAGCTAGAAATTAGAGATGAACAGGGAAAACACTGCAGGCACTTTCTGTGTTTTCTTTTCCAGTAGGAGAGTGAGCAGGGACTCAGTCTCTTTTTCTAGTTCCAGTGCTTAGCACTATGCTTGGAATATAAGCACTTAATAAACACTTTTTATTTATTCATTCGTTCATGTGTGAAATCAATTAGTACTTCAACTTATCTCGTAGTCTTGACACTACCCACCTTATGGGCAATAAATTTGAGTCCTGGAGATTTATTCTCTTGTATTGGTTTTCATCATTCCTCCCAGACTTTCATCAGCTATCTACCCTTGTTGGCAGTGATGAGAGAAAAACCAAAGCAAAGAGGGTTCAACGAAACAAGGTTTACACAAGCTGTTGACATCCTATCTGCTTGGAGTCTCAAACTCTGCTCTACTTCCATGTGACTGCGGGCAGTATCAAATTTAGCAATGATCAAAACACAGGCCAGTGGACTGTTGTTGTTCCACACTGGATATTAAATATAGTGTTTTTAAAAAAATCTGCAAAGCAAATTTATTGTATTGTTATTAATATTGTTGATAATAAATCATGAAAAATAAGTACATAGGTCAGAAGAGACAACTGCTATTTCAAATGAATATTATTTTAACACAAATGTAAATAGATGCTACTGTGTTATTCAGAATTCATTCCTATTTACTTACACCTATTGGTATTATTTGGAATAAAAATCATTAAATGACTAAAAATATATGTATTACTAACTTGTTTGGAAGTTATATGTCTCTTTAAGACCATTAAGAAGTACACCTTCCATTTTTAGAACTCTGGAGTCAGAGGATGTGGGTGCAAATTCTAATGCTGATGTTTACTACCTGTATGAACTTGGGTAAATCACTTACTACCTGTGGGCCTCAGTTTCTTCATCTATAAAATGGAGGTGTGTGTTATACTAAAAAATATTTAGGATGCCTTCAGCTCTGTATCTATCATCTTATGAACCCATGACAGATTTTAAGTTTATTCTGTTAGATATTTCCCTTAAGTGATGGCTCACTTCAAAACCAAAAACTTATTTGTGCACAAGCGACCCATTACATAAAATTTACTCACTGAAAGGTTAAGAGTGAAATAAATTGTGTGAGATGGATACTCCTGAGACATACCCCAGATAAGAACATGCCTGTTTTCCAGTTGCACTCCAACTGATTTTCATTTTTTTATGCACAAGGTGTACAGATGGTCAAGATGTTCAGGTATTAAGTCCCAGCTTGGTGCTTGAAGTCTCCCATTAATCCTCTGAATAAAGTGGAATTGGGTTCAATCAATGCTGATGCTCTAGAAAGGGATGTTGGGTTTGAATATACCAAGGCCATGGTAACCCTCTTTGAAGTGAAGAATTTCCTTAGGAAACTTCAGGCTTCTCTGACATATCCCAAATGTGGATAGATGTTCCCTGCCTATCAGTTTGCCAAATACTTGCCCTTTCATAGGTTGGCCAGGTATTTCCCTCAAATGTCTAACACGAATATAATAATCGTCACTTGTCATATACCAATACACCAGGGCATGCTACAGTTTCAATTTCACCATTATTCCTGTAAGAAATCCTGAGTCCAGGTGGAAGGGATCCATAATGATGTGAGGCTTACTGTTTCAGGGATCTTTGGTGACTTATGTCCTTGGCCCCATTTCCTGGAATCCAGCATGATGACCCATTCCAACTAAGCCATCAGCCTTTCGCTAAAGGTCTGTTTTGTTGGCTGTCCCTTGTTAGGAGTATTCCAGCATCAGCTATTGTGACCTCTGATTCTCTGAGTCTTTACTTTTCCAAATGGTTCTCTTTTTCAACAGGTTCTATGTAGTTTTCTGGCTTCAAGTATAGGTAAAGATCTCTTGCTTGGGTTCTGTGGCCCATAATCAAGAGGTCCTGCAGCTAGCAGAAATCAGCTCTTGTATTAGGTCCCTTCTTTCAAATAAAGGCCAATTTTCATAATTTTTTACTCATAACAACTGGCCATAAACCAGTGATTTTTATTAATAACTGACAGTTTTTTTAAAATCCAAATTTTTTTTCAGTTTCACATTCTTTCCCCTGACTTTCCTTCCCCTACCCGTTGAGAAAATGAAACTCTTTACAAATATGTATAGTTAAGCAAAACAAATTCCCATATTAACTATCAGTCCCCTCCCCCCTCCCCCAAAAAGCTACAATTTGCAGTCAAGAGTTCATCAACCCTCTCTGTGGAAGATATTTCATTATGAAATCTTTGGGACTGTGATTGGTTCCACTGTGTTGCTAAGAAATCTCAAATCCTTCGAAGCTGTATTTATTTACAATATGGTTGTTATTGTACAAATTGTTCCCATATTTACACTCCCTTTGCTTCATATCAGTTCATACAAGTCTTCCCAGGTTTTTCTAAAACTATCCCCTTCATCATTTCTTAAAGCACAATAAAAATTTACCAAAACTTGTTTAACCATTCCTCAATTGATAGGTACTCATTGGCCCCCTCCTCATCAGTTTCTAATTCTACGATAAATATTTTTCTACATATAGGTCCTTTTCCTCTTTATTTGATTTGTTTGGGGGGTACAGACCTAGTAGCAGTATTGCTAAGTCAAAGGGTTTCTGTTGCTTTCCAGAATGGTCAGGCTGGTTAATCGGGCCATTAACAGGGCATTAACATATCTCTTTTCCCACAGCCCTCTAATACTTGTCACTTTCCTTTTTTTTTGGTCAATCTTGCCATTCTGATGAGTGTGAAGTGGTACTTCAGAGTTGTTTTAATTTGCATTTAAATCACAGGCAGTTTTTGACCATTTAACCTTTGACAATTTATCAGTTGGGAAATGGCTCTTATTCTTATAAATCTGAATCGATTGCCTATATACCTCAGAAATGAAACCTTTATCAGAAAAACTTACTGCTAAGATTTTTTTTTCACCAGTTTCCCACTTCTCACCTAATTTCAGCTGCATTGGTTCTGTTAGTACAAACCTTTTTAATTTTATGTAATCAAAATTGTCCATTCTGTTTCTGTTGAAGGGACCATTCTTCTAGTCACTCAGGTATAAGGCTTTCAAGTCATCTGCAACTCTCTATTTTCCCTCATATTATCAATTCTACCTTCAAAATATATCTTGCATCTTTCCCTTTCTCTTTGCTAATACAGACATCACCCTAATTTAGCTTTTCATTATTTCTGGCTTGCATTATTGCAACAGCAGGCATTCCTCCCTTCTAAATCATCTATTCTACAGTTGCCAAACTGATGTTACTAAAACAGAGGTCCGACTATGTCATCCCCTTGCCGCAGTGGTAGTCTCCTACCCCTCAGATGAAAGGAAATTTTTGTTTGGATTTGAAAGTTCTTCACAATGAGGCTCTAAACTGCTCAGGTGCCATGCATACTCTTCTCAAACTCTACATTTCAACCAAACTGCCTTGGATGAGATTGTCCTCATGTGACATTCCATTTCTGGCCCTCCATGTATTTCTGGATAAGCTAGCTGTCCACCAGGGATTTCACTCCCTCCACACTTTTACCTTTTAGAATGCCTAGCATCCCACTTTTGTATCTCCAGAGCTTACTTAGCACCGTGCCTGGCACACAACAGGCTTTTAATAAATGATGAAATAATTACTGATGGAATGACTAAATAATAATGACTAATAATGAAAATAAATAATTCTTGGTGGAATGATTAAAAGCTCAGCTCAAAGTACTACCTTTGAGTAAAAAAGGCTTTTTTCTCTTCATCACCTTATTTGCTAATATTCTCTCCCAAGAAAATACTCATTATGTACTTTTTTCTATGTGCACGTTGATTCCTCTAATAAAACATAAATTCCTTGAGGGCAGGGGCTGTTTTTATTTAAACCTTTGTAGCCTGGTACTTAGCATTTAATAAATGTTTGTTTTTCATCAAACAGAACTGGTCCAGCTTTTCCTTCAGGTTCTTCTTCTCACAGGAAGCCTCTCCTATTGGTCACAGTAGTCTGCAACTCTGGGCAGTTCAGGATCGTATATTATTACCCTAAACTGGGCAGTTCCTTACACTTTGCGTCTTCATGGCAACACAGCAGCCTTGCTCCCAAGTATTCCAGGCAGATTTCAAGGAAAGAGGGAACACGGAGCTCGCGTGGCTTCCCACACTTTTGTCCCGAGGGATCCACTGAGCAGAGACATTCATTAAGAGCTTTTCCCGCTTCCCCCAGTGCCAGCTAGGGCTAATGACCTCTAGTTCACTCTCTCTACACACACACACACACATATATGTATACATATACATACACTGTTACGCGTACGTACGCATATTTTCACGTATCCTTTTATATCTACGTGCCTATTTACACATCTATATTCACATATCACATCGTATGGAGCTCCTCCAGGGCACGGCCTCTCTCACCCTCCATGGCATCTCCGGCGCCTAGCTCGGTGACCGAGGGAGCGGGGGAAACTGGGCCCCGCCTCGGCCGCCCGGGGTGCCGGGGCGCCCCTGGGCCCGCACGGAAGGAGAAGGGAGGTGGCGGCCCGGCCCCGGCCCGGCCCCACGCTCGCGGGCGGACATCAGGGGGTCCCTTATTCTCGCTGGGCCTGTTATCTCCTCGGTCAAAAAGGAAGTCGGCCCCGGGGGCCTCACAGCCCCGGGATCACCTCTGTCACATACTCACCTGGTCCCTGACATTCCCCGAGTCAGCCCGGACGCGACCCTCAGATACTTCTACCTAGCGAGCTCCCCACACCCAGGGCTCTCGGAGTAGCCGGGCGCGACGCAGGCGCAGTAGGCAGTGCGGCCTTCCCTCCCCCAATCAAAAACAACCTCCGCCCCGGGACGCCGTTCGGAGCGTACTGCGCAGGCGCAGCCAGCTCCGGAGCCGTTCGCCAATCGTTGAGGGCCGGGAAGAGGCCTGTCTCTTCGTCCCTCGGGCGCCTTCGGCTCACTGCGCACGTCGGGTCGCGTCGCGCCGGCTGACGCGAACACTCACGTCACTTCCGCCCCCTCCCGGGAGGCGGCGCTGGGCCGGTGGCAAGCCCCCGGAGGAGGCGCAGTCGTGAGAAGGAAGATGGCGACGAGCGGCGGGGAAGACGCTGTGGTGGCGGCGGCCGTGGTGGCGGCGGCGGGGACGGCGGCCATGGCGGCGGTGGGGGCGGCTCCTGCCGCCCCGGCGCCGTCCCCGGCCCCGACCCCGGCCCCGGCCCCGGCCCCGGCCCCGACCCCGGCCCCTGCCCCTGCCCCAGTTCCGGCCCCGGCCCCGCCGGCCCCAGCCTCGGCCCCGGCTCCGGTCGCGGCCTCAGCCCCGGCCGCGGCCCCGGGCTGGGAGGTGGCGGTCCGGCCGCTGCTCTCCGCCTCCTACTCCGCCTTCGAGATGAAGGAGCTGCCGCAGCTGGTGGCCTCAGTCATCGAGAGGTAGTACCGGGCGGGGACCGGGAGCCGGGCCGGGTGGGGGGAGGGGGCAGATTCTGCTGCATCATTCCGGCCGCCGCCCCTCCGACCCCCTCCTCCTTCCTCCTGGACCGGACCAGCCCTCCCTGGCCCTGGGACCTTGGCCGAGGAGCTCATGCCTCGGTTTCCCCGCGAGAGGCACGCCTTGGAGTGCGAGGAACGGTAACAGCGCAGGGGTCGGGGTCTGGAGGCCGGGGTTTGAATCCAGCCTCTGCCACTGACCCCCTGTGTGACCTTGGGCAAGTCACTTCTCCTGAGCCGGAGTTTCCTCCTCCGTAAAACGAGGGAGCTGAAGGATGCTTGAGGTTCCTTCTAGCTTTGACAGTCCGTGAAAGAGGTTCCCCCCACCCCCTCCTTTATATACTTGTGATATCCTGAAGGTGTGACCATGAAACTAGAGGAGGGAGGCCTTGGGAGGGGGGGTCTACATCAGACTCCAGTGGATGGAATACCTGCTTGGGAGTCGGGGGATCTGCGTTCAAATCCTGCCTCTGTCACTTAACTGTGTGACCTTGGGCCAGCTGTTTGACCTCTTTAGACATAAGCTTTCTTGTCCCTAAGGCCCTTTCCAACACTTGAATCTATGGTCCATAGATCTGAGGCTGCCCTTTGGGAGGTCAGAGGACTTGTGATGGCAAGTCAAAATTCCCTCCTCTGCAGTGTGACCTTGGGCGATATTAACAGTTCACATGTATATATTACCTTAAGGTTTACAGAACAGTTTCCTCCTAACTGTCTTTTGAGATAAGTAGAGCAAATGTTATTATGGTCATTTAGCAGATGAGGGAAGCTGAAGCCCATGGTCCCAGTGACTTGCTCAGGATCACTCCAGCTAGCAAGGATTGGAGTCAGAATTAAGTGACTGTATCTTTCTGGACCTTGATTTCCAGGAAGACTTGAACATTTGTAAGGTGGAGCAGCATGATGGCATTTAGAGGTTTTCTTCTATGTGAGTAGGATGGCTAGTGCTAAGAAGAATCACTTTGGAATTGGAGGACCTGGGTTGGAATCCAAGTGCTGTTATTCTATGACCTTTGTGATACTGGGCAAGTTGTTTTGCCATCAGGCCTCATTTTCCTCATCTGTAACAGGGCCCTTCTGGTTCTAAACCATTTGCTGTTATGATTAGATTGCATTCCTGGGACAGGCCTTCCCCTCCCCCAAGAATAGGGGCTTGAGATTTAAATCAAGAGCTGAACAAATAATTCAATAACTATCAGTCACCCAATGGAAATGTAATCGTAGTGACAACATGCCTTTTATAGGGTCTAGGTTACAACACATCACCAATCATTCTTTCCTACCCTTCCATAAACTTCCTATCACAGTATTAGATTAAAGTTATCCAAAGCTAGGGATCATAAAGCCCCTGTACTCTGTGACCAAGAAGTTGACTTTTTTCCTATGGTGAAGAGTTCTTTTTTTATATGTAAAAAAATCTGTCTTCAAGTCATTTTACAAGCAGCTTTATTAGTATGCACCAGGGAATCTTGAGAGGTGAGAGCAGGTGTTGGAGGAATATCAGAGATTTGAGAGTTTCTCTGTACTAGTAGGGTGTAGGAAGTTAAGAACAGTAAGGCAGTTCAGGAGACATAAGTTTTAGAGCAGAACCACAGTTTTAAGCCAGGACTCCTGACTCCAGGCTTACCTCAGTGTTCATTATGCTACTCTTATCTGTGAAACAAGGATATTAGACTAGTTGACCTCTGGAGTTTTCTTTCCAACTCTTTAACTTTCTCTAAATCTTGTTTTTACATCAGGTTTTCTTGTCATGGAGACACTATCCCCGCTCAGGTTGTAGGACCTGTTCATTTACAAAGTGAAGCTGTGCCAGAGTTCCTGGCTTCCCATCTTGTCATCAGATTAGACTTTCATAAATGTAATGAAAGAAATCATTCTTTGAGTTAGCGTCTGTATGAGATTACCTGAATTCCATTTTTCCAACCAAGATTTTATATTACTCTCTACATTTGCTGCTGAGACATTTTATCCTAAAGCAAAGTAAAAAAAAAAAGTCAGAAATAAGTTACTTCAGCAAGGTTCACAGCCTGACAAGGTGTTTGCTTTTATGCCTGGTTGGCATATATCAAATCCTGCGTCAGAAGTAAACCCTGCAGATGATTTTTCCTCTTATGTTATTAAAAAACAAAAATATTCTAAGGAAGAAGACAGCAAAGATCTTATCCTCAAATTATATGCTCTACTTTTAAAAAGCTTTTAGTTAAATAGTATTTTTATTTTCCCTGAGTGTTACTCTAGTGTGTTGCTTGAACTGAGTTGCAGTCAATAACATTTGACATTAGAATCATTGAATTTTACAGCTAGAAGGGGCCTTAAAGTGCCTTCATCCTGTTCAACTCCGATGAGAAAACTGAGATTCACAATGGTTCAGTGATTTTCACAAGGGCACAGAGCTGTAAAGCAGAATTAGGACTTGAAGCCTGGCCCCCACAGTCCCAGTCCAGGGCTCTTTCCTTCTCTGCAAACTTGCTTTCACTTACTTAACTGACTTATGCAAATCAGTTTAACTTTTTGGGTCTCAGTTTTCTTTTCTGTAAAATGAGGAAGTTGAGTCAGGTGTTTCAAGAGTCGCAATGCTCTCTGTGTGAGCATCGATAGTCATTTGTTTATACACTGCCCAAAATCCTGTATTAGGCCTGATAAATGCAAAAATGAGAAAATCTAACCTGGTTCAGGGGATCTAGGCAACTCGATGGTTCAGTAGATAGAGTGCTGGGCCTGGAGTCAGGAAGACTTATGTTCATAATATCAAATCTGTCCTCAGCTGTGACCTTGGGCTTGTCACTTAACCCAGTTTGCTTCAGTTTTCTCATCTGTAAAGTGAGTTGGAGAAGGAAATGCAAACCACTGCAGTATCTTTGCAAGAAAACCCCAAATGGGGTCAGAAACAATCAGATACAAGTGAAACAAGTGAACTGCAAAAACATCTGGAGAATATACTGGAGTCAAGTGCAGCAGACCAGATAGCAAGCAGAATGATAGTAGTCTCTTCCTGCTTCCTCCTCTGATGGCTCATGTAATTGAGATGTGACTGTGCTCACACAGAAAAGGAAGAAACCTCTTCACTGTTTTAAAAGCATTTCTCAACTGATAGGCATTTACCCACAGACGCTTATTGAAAAAGCTGAATCCCGTTGAATCACTGGGCAAGGTTGTGCAGTTTAGATTTGAATATGTGTGCACTAGTGTGTCTTCCTTAGAGTCTCAGGTGGACTTTTAAAGGATGAAGATGTTGAAAGGATAACTTTACTATGAATTCTTCCTTCTGATGCTGCTGTACCGTAATACTTAGGACATGATACATAGACTTCTTAGCTCATTGATCTGGTGCTTTATGGTTATATAATTTGCTAAGTGGAGGTATGGTGGGATCAGTTTCTGGAGTCCCAGGAACTGGTTCAAATCCTGGCTGTTCCATCTATTAACAGTGTGACCTTGGGGAATTTCCTTCTCAAGGTCCTGGTACCTTCATCTGAAATATGAGACAGCTGGACTAGGTGATCCCCAATGGCTATTCCACTTATAAATCCATGATCTGTTAGCAAGTCATAGCCTGAATCCGGGCCTCCTGACTCCTAACCAATGTTCTTTTTATTACTATATGTAAAATGTCCAGATTATTTTTGCTTTCCCTCTTTGATTTTGCCATTCCTTCTTTGTGGGTCCCTAAGCTCCAATCCACTATTACTCTGGCCTTGTTTTTCTTCCCTTTCTCCAATGTCTTCTTTTCCTGCTGCTGTGTACTTTCTACTGCTTTTTTGGGGGGAGGAAGGTGGCTGCTGTCCCTCTTTCTCTTACCAGCTTTCACCTCCTACTCTGGCATTCTAAAGTTCCTCTTGACTCTCAGAGGTGATCACGTAGGAAAGAGGAGATTTCCAGGCATTGTGATCCACTCTTTGTTCTTTTTTAGATGGTAGTTACCTTCAATTCTGATGAAGAGGTAGATGGATGATTACAAGGTCCAGACCGTGGTTATTGAGAATCCATTGAGAATTTGTAATTAGTCACTTGCTGAAATAAAGGAAGAATAAATTAGCATATATAAATTGGTGCTCCATGTTCAAAAGTGTCAGAGTGTAAAAATAATTAGAAATTTGGTTCTGTTTTTTGATGGGCTTATTCCTTCTAACTTTCTGAGACTTGCATATATCATGCATGTTCTTAATACTGCAAGCTATTTAAACACTATCACCTTTTCAAGCTTAGAAACAAATATATTGTAGCCAGAACTGGTTCAACCCAGCCCTAATGCTTTATGTGGGATTAATTAGCTTGATGAGGACTGGCTTCTTTTTTAAAGAAAGCATCACATAGTGGATTGTTTTTTTATTTCAGCGCAAGTCATTCCTGTAAGCATATGTAAGCATGGTTGTCTTTGGAGAAGAACTCTCATCCTCATATACTGAATTTGCTAACTTTTCCCTGAATCAGTGTTTCCTGTGTTGTCACTGAACTTCTTGGTTATGGATTTCTCCTTTATGTAATGTAAAGATAATTGTCAAATTATATCCCTGCCAGAGAGTTCTTAGACATCTATTTCTTACAAACAGACAAATTAGAGGCAATAGAAAGTTGTGGATACAGTGCTGACTTTGGAATCAAGCAGGCTTGGGTTTGAAATTGCCTTTGACTATCTGTGACCATTTTCTTCATCTGAAAAATGTAGCTAATAATACCTGTAATACTTTTTTCAGGGTTCTTGTGAGGTTAAAATAAGATCATGTCTGTAGAGTGCTTTGTAAACCTTAAAGCTCTTCATATAAATACCTGTTACTATTCATTCAGCCTTTGTCTCTCTGGAAAAAAAGATCAACGAGGAAGACTCCTTTCCTACTAGGTTAATTGCTTTGTGTCATAACATGATGGTTAACAAATAGAAACATATCTCCACCACTGGGAGATACTATTTAATTGTGTGGATAAATGACCTAAATCTTATTGCAGTCCTTATGACTTTAGATAAGTCCTTTAGCTTCACTGATTATTGACTTTCCCCCTTCGTTCCAAGGTAAACAAGATATCTAAAAAAGACTTTCATTTCCTAGGTCAGCATTTTTAAAAATGCCACTCTGTGGGACAACGTATCTTTGATAGCCAAGAAAGAGATGGGAAAGAACTTTTGTTATTCTTTGGCATTTATTAGCTAATGGAAGGAGGGGTTGGATAGCTATACTTTAAAAGAAAAACCCTGTAGAAAGAAAATATCATCAGTGGCAAAGATCAGAAATAGAAAGCATTAAGCTACTTGAGAGATGAGAATGGAAGTAAATTCCTTTCTACTTTGTACCTCCCTGCCAAAAAAAGAGAAAGCAGTTTTCTTTCCTAGCCCTAGTCTTTATGATCATATGGTTGGCTGCTGTTCTCGTTACACTATATAGCATTTTCAACTATAAGGCATTGGATCGTTTTATGAAGATGGCTTTTGGCTCTGCATTTAGTAGGTTCATTTGGATTTCAGACTTGAATGACGCTATTATGGCAGGTTGGGAGAAGTGTGTGTTCCAGAGAACTGAACAAACAGGAGTGTTACTTGGCAAATAAGAGATGTTCTTGCACCATTGGGAGCTTCATCTGCCTTTGTCCATCTTTTCATTTCATGTTTTCTGCCTTTCCCTTCCTCTCATTTTTTTTTAACTTGGTTTGTTCTCCTATTCCTTTTCTCTGCACTCTTTGATATCTCTTATTGTACTTGAAGTGATCTTCTGTAAGCTTAATTAACCCTACTTCCTCCTATAGAACCCTTTTAAAGACTTATTTCTCATAGACCTTACATTCCTCTCAGAATAGTGAGTGACTCAAGGGCTACTGCCAATTCCCATCTTTTGTCCCTCCACTTCTGTTTTTTGCTGTCACATTTCAGTTACTGACCTGTAGGGCTAGGGTCAGTATCTCAATTCTTGCCTTAGTCCACACCTGATACATTCTCTACATAAAATAAGCATTAAGTAACAATGTGGCAACATTGATCTGGGCTACATGAGTTCTAACCTTTTTTCAGCCTGTTAGAGTAACCTTGTCCTCAGATTAGGAGTAACAGCCAAAAGAACAATTTCTGAGTCTGAGCACTTTGCTCCATAAAATCTCTATTAGTTTTATTAGTGTTGCTACTCTTTTCCTTCATATCCCAAAGGATAAATGGAAGTAACTTTATGAAGTAGTAATAATGCTTTTACACACACTATCTCATTTGGCCCTCTTAAGAACTAAGGTAGGTAGACAGGGCAGGAATTAATTCTCATCTAATGATGAAAGTGAGGCTCAGATTCATGAATACTGAAGAAAGCTCCTCTGGTGCTTGTTCTCTCACCTCCTCTCCTCACTTTTCCTCTCCTGGTTTTAATGTCGTGGTACTGTAGTCTCACAGTTGAAAGATAACTAGTAAGGGACAGAGTTGAAACTAGACCATTAAGTTATTCTGGGCTGTGAAAACCTTATAATAGTGAATAAGAAGGCCCCAAATTAGAAGAGAAGGAAAAGAGCAGCTATGTCTTCAGCTTGGAGAAAACAAAGGGAATGAACACAATAGTTTTTTTTTTTCTTTTGGGAGGGGGGGTCTCATGGACCCTTATGGCAGTCTGGCAAAGCCTCCCCACCCCTTCTCAGAGTCATAGTCTGAGTTACTTAAAATAAAGTATTTGGAATTTCAAAGGAAAGTAATTGTATTGAAATACATTTGAAATTGAAATATTAAAATATATTTTCAAAAACTCCAAGTTTCCATACCCTAGGTTAAGAACTTTTCGTGATGAAGAGCTCTAAACTTTCCAAGCTCTAAAATTCAATGAACTAATTTTCTGAAACAGAATATTAGAGCTTGGAAGTGACCTTAGAGATCAACTAATATAAACCTTTCATTTTTAAAGATGAGGAAACTGAGGCTCAGATAATAAAGCAACTTATCCAAGGTTGTATCTGAGCCTGGACTTGAATCCAGATTTTTTGGTGTCTTAAACTAGTGCTATTTGTGCTCCACCATACTTGGTTTATGAAGTGAGGTCCACTGATGATATCTTGAAGCTCTGAATGCTCTTTCTAGACTCTTCTAACTCAGAATTTTTGATATTTCTGTTCTTTTGTTTTCATTGCTTGAGATGAAGCCAGAAAGGACGAAATGACCTAACACTGCCTAGTTAGCCTAACACGTAATGGCCACTCAGTCAATATTGGTGCTTGTCAGATTGGAACCAGTCCTTGATTAATCTTTGTTTTAATATTCCAAAATAAGAAAGCATTAAATGTCTTCCGAGGGGATGGCTCCCCTGAATTGGAGTATGATACTTTAATTTTTGCATGCTTTGTGTTGAGGTACCAACTATGGTGTTGCCTGTGGATAATACAGGTCCATTTGTCTGTATTTACATCTCTGAGGCTGAGATGCTTCTGTCTTGAGAGAAGCAAAACTCTCAGCAAAGTTTAGTGGCTCCATTGAGTCACTTTTCAATGCCTTCTTTAGTTCCTTAAATTCTGGTCTGTTTTCATGGATATTAGATCATGGTGGTCCTCACAGCTTAGTCAAGGGGCTTGTGATCCTTTAAAGAAGGAGTTTCCCAGCTAAGAGGTTAAGAGGGTGAGTGAGTGGGATTGCTAGAATTGCCATGGTGATTCTCCACTTGGAATAGTAGAGAAAGATGTGGTACACCATAGATACTTAAGTTGAAGCTGTTGATTGAATGAATGTTCACCATGTGCTATTGATGCAGTCAAGATTCTGGATTGCCAACTAGCCATGTTGTCTTTGCAGTGAATTAGAAATCCTGCACCACGACAAGCAGTATGAGCCCTTCTACTCCTCCTTTGTCGCACTTTCCACACACTATATCACAACGGTCTGCAGCCTCAGTAAGTATCCAGCTGCTGTCCCTCCCAGTTCTTGGCCTGTGAATAGAGGGATTGTTGTTTCTCCCATTAGTTTTGACTGCATGGGTTGGTTAATGAAGTGTCTTTTCTCAGCACTCCCAAGCCATCTTCCCAGGACTTGAGACAACAGCAGACTATGATGTGCACCACTCTCTACAAGTTCATTTTAAGCCAGCCTGCCCAAACAGAAGCAGAAAATGCCCTGAGGCTTGAGCACCAGGTCCTCAGTTCATTAAATTTCTCTCTAACCAAAGCACTTTTATATTAAGTTTCATATATCTGTCTATGGAGTGCATTTCTTAATAGCCCATAGCTTTGGGGCTAATAGCCAATATACCAAAGCAGTATCCCATCCCATGATTGTGGTTTGAAAGTGAATTTGACTTCTTTATGTGCCCTGCAATGTGAAATGACTTCCAGCCTCCATTTTATCTTTTTACCCAATTGATTATAAAATTTGTATTTTATGTTTGTCATATTTCAGTAATTTATCCCTCTGATGTCATAATTCTTTTGTTGCTACCTTAAAAAGCACCAGAATTAATTAAATGAGTACCTGAATTCTTTATTGACTTGTTTAGTTAGCAGGTTATTCAGGTAGACAGTGAGCAACTTCATAAACCCTCAACACCCTTCCAGGTAAGAGGCTAGAATTGTTGATAGCAAGCATCATGTCCTGATGGCATCCATTACTTTGTCTTTATGGATAAAAATAGAAAAAAATAAGAGCCCCTGGGAAAAATTGATATGTGGGTAAAGGAGTACCTTCCTTCTTCCTGAACAAATAGAAAAAACCTGTGTATCAACAAATGTAGTTATCATTGCTAAAGAAATGATGGTGGGTCAGACATCAGCTTTGGCTCTAGGTGTAGGTTGGTTGATTCAGATGAGGTAGAGGTTCAGCAAAAACTTATTAGTTGCTTAATTTGTTGGTAAAAGAGGACTGTAATTCTCTGTACGTAAGTAGTTGGTTGCTTTTTCAGTTCCCCGAAATCAGCTCCAGTCAGTGGCAGCTGCCTGCAAAGTCCTGATTGAGTTCTCTCTCCTGCGCCTAGAGAATCCGGATGAGGCCTGTGCTGTATCCCAGGTGAGAACTGTAGGATGGTGTCCCACTGCTTTAGGGCTGGAGGTTTCCTTAATTCTTATTTGGCATGAGATTGTGAGTAGAGTCAGAGAAGTGGGAAAAGGAAAAACTAGTGGGCCAGACTTTGTATTATTGTATCCAATCTGTGCTAATTAATATGAATCCAGTTTTGGCTCTGTAAGCCTTTGCCAGTAAGGAACACTTTGTGTTGTACCTATGTACACATTTTTCATTTGATTTTTCTCCAGAAACACTTGATTCTCCTTATCAAAGGCCTGTGCACTGGCTGTAGCCGGCTAGACCGAACTGAAATCATTACTTTTACCGCAATGATGAAATCTGCCAAGCTCCCACAGACAGTGAAGACTCTCTCTGATGGTAAGTGTTTACCCTATAGGATTTACCCATTTGGTCCCTGGCATTTCTGGATTTTTGCTGCTTTGCCTCTATCATTTTTGTCCCATTTCTTCCCTTTGAACTAATGCAGTGGAAGATCAGAAGGAGCTGGCTTCACTGGTCAGCCCAGAGCTGAGGCAAAAGGAGGTACAAATGAACTTTCTGAACCAGTTGACCTCAGTCTTTAATCCTAGAGCGGTAGCAACAACATCCCTCACGCCAGCGATTCAGGTGAGATTCTTTAGCCCTGTCCCTATCACGTGTTAATCTAGTAAGTAAAAGGCATGAGATAACACATTTTGATACATTCCATGTTTATTGCTATTTGCACCATGAATAACCTCTATATTTCCACAGAGTTGGAATAGCATTTCTGGAGTTAGCCTAAGAATAGTGAAGTATTAGATATAGGGGAACTGCAGGACTAAATGACTCCTAGCGACTCTTTCATCTCTAATCAATTATCCTATTATTTTTTTCCCTGACTTTTGAGCTTTGGTTGTTTCCCACCTTCTAAGATAGTAAGTAATGAAGTTGTGGCAGCTAGCTGCCATAAGAGGTCTCAGTCACTTTGCATTTTCACTTAGGTGGAAGGAGAAAGTGATGATCAGTCCTCAACAGATCAGGCCTCTGCCATCAAGACCAAGAATGTGTTCATAGCTCAGAATGTGGCTAGTCTGCAGGAGCTTGGTAAGATCAAACAACCAGTTTAATATTTTAGAACACGAGGGGCCAAGCCAGGCTGTGGTCCAGTAACTGTCTAGAAGCCAGACCTTATCTCTGTGTCTCTACAAAAAGGGATAAAATCAGAGAGTCTTGTTTGTAGCTCTTGCTTGTTGTTGGTGCAGGTGGCTCAGAGAAGCTGCTGCGTGTGTGTCTGAACCTTCCATATTTTCTACGCTACATCAACCGGTTCCAAGATGCTGTGCTGGCTAATTCCTTCTTCATTATGCCTGCAACAGTGGCAGATGCCACAGCTGTCCGTAATGGGTAAGAGGTTGCAAAGGTTCCGTCCTGTAATTAACCCTTTATTGCTAGTTACTATGACCTGAGGGTTGTAGAAGGGAAGCTATTCCAAGGGCTAGCTAGGCTCACTCTGTCTTCTCTCTCATCTTATAGTTTTCATTCATTAGTCATTGATGTAACCATGGCATTGGATACCCTTTCTCTTCCTGTTTTGGAACCCCTCAATCCTGCTCGATTACAAGATGTGACAGTGCTCAGCCTCAGCTGTCTATATGCAGGTGAGTAGTTTTTGGACTTGTCTCCTAAGTTTCTTTTTAGCCCTAAGAATCTTCCTGATTTTTGACTGTTGCCTGATTTCTTTCCCCCAAAAGACTATGTAATATTTTCTTTCCAGGCAGCTTCCCAAACTCCATCTCTGTTCTGCCACAGGGAAACCAGTGGTGCTTGACAAAGTGCTTTATGTACAAAGGTGCTTAATATTGTAAATATTCTATTATATCTATGACATCTTTGGTCCCTCCTCACGCTGATGCTTCAAAGTATATGGGACCAGAGTGTTTTCTTATTTTCTGCCAGGTATTATGGTTACCTTTTATTTAAGAAAAACACTTATAGTCTTTCTTACCTTATTTCATACAATCCCATCACATACTTTATGTACTGGAATAATTGGACTGCTCACCATCCTGTTCTTGTCCTGAATTTTTTCATAGTTGTCTCTTTGCTACCCCTAGCTGCCTTTGTGTGTGTGTCTCCCTACCTGAACCCGAAGAAAAATATAAACATATAAAAAACAAAGACAAAGCAAAATTCTACCTGTTGAAGTATTTTCCTCTCCAATTTCCAGTTCAGGTTCTGCTTCCTCCATGAAGCTTTTCATACCCCCTCCCTGCGTCTCTGTCCCCAAAACAGGAAGCAATCTTGCCTTCTTCTGACTTTCCCTAGTACTTTGTTTGATCTGTTCTACTTATTATGTTTTGCTGTATATTCTGTCTTTCTTGTTTCCCTCATTAGATTATAAGCTTACCTCATTTTCATATTCTCACTACCTAGTACTGAGCCTTGCAGTTTCTTTGTTTAATAGAATTATTCGGTTCTTGGTTTTAAGATCGTTGAAGTGGGTTTGGTGTATCTTGGGAATTAGGTTCTGAAAGTAGTTGATTGGAGAAGTGTCCTTGGAAAATTGGCTTTGAGGTACCCAGGAATTTGTTAAAATTGACTCAGTACTGTTCATACAACCATTAAACAAATATTTACTGAGCCAGGTACTATGTTCTTTTTTGCTGAGTGCTAGGTGCTGTGAGAGAAATACAAAGATGAATCTGTAACTGTCCTTACCCTCAAGGGAGCTTATACTTTAATAGAGGAATGTTAGGTAAATGTGCAAATAAGAATAGGCAGAAGGGGAGAATTTCACAATTGACCAGGGAGATTGAAGGGGAGGGGGAAATCAAAGGAAAAGGCTTCAGGGGAAGAGGTGACATTTGATCTTGACTCAGTGTCAAAGCAGCGGAAAGATCATAGTTACGTTATAGGATTTCATAAAGTCTATTTGGCTTCAGTGTCTGAGAGTAGTGGGGTATAAACAAGGGTCAGATCACTGAAGATTTTGAACTTGGACTATTCTCTAGGCCATTTCCTAGGGAAGCCATTGAATGGTTTTGAAGGAATGGAATGACATGATCTGATTTGTATTTTGGGATTATTAGTCTATCTGTTACGTCTAGGACTAGAGTGGGGAACCTGGAGCCTTGAGGCCACATGTGGCTTTCTAAGTCCTCAAGTGTGGCCTTTTGATTGAGTCTAAGTTTTACAGAACAAATCCTTTTATTAAGGGGATTTGTTCTGTGAAGTTTGGATTCTGTCAAAGGGCCACATCTGAGGACCTAGAGGACTCCATGTAGCCTCGAGATGGCAGATTTCCCACCAAAGGTCTAGGTTGTGTTGGAGGTAGAGAGATCATTGCAATAGTCTGCATGAGAGAGAATAAGAGCCTGAACTTGAGTATTGGAAAGGGTAGAATGGACAAGAAGAAGGAGTCAAAGTGATCTTAATCAGATTTGAATTTTTAGCTATTGCTGAATATTCTTGAGGTATATCAAGTTGGTCAGAGACTTTTGTGGTTACCATGTTGGTTTGAAGGTTCCAAAATTGCGACTGTGGTTTGTGTCTGAAATTTGGACAATTTAGACTTGGTTTTGGGGAGTGGGTTTCAGTGTTGTTCTACGCACAGCCTGAGAGCCTTTTTAAACCTTCCCCATTTGTTGTAGTAATTATTATTTGTTGTTGGAGTTGGGTCTTCCCATTTTCCATTCTGTTTCTTAAACCCTAATGATGTGTAGTACAAGTAGATACCTGAAGGCCCTTAGCAGGGAGTCTTGAAATCTCTGCTTCTCTTGTTGCAGGTGTGAGTGTGGCTACCTGTATGGCCATTCTTCACGTGGGGAGCACCCAGCAGGTGCGGACAGGCTCCACAAGCTCCAAAGAAGAAGATTATGAAAATGATGCTGCTACGATTGTCCAGAAATGTGTAAGCCAAGGATGCTTAGACCCTGGAAAGGGCTGGGGGAGACAAAGGTTTGGTTGGTAAAGTTGGGAAAAGTGGTCTCTTTAGGGGACAGGTCCATTATGTGACTAGACTGTTTCTAATGAGCTTTACCTTCTTTCTTTAATTATGCAGTTACAAACACAGATTAGCCATGGTGGTAGATCCTGGTAAAAGTTGTCTCTCTGTAATTGAAATATCACCTTAGAAGAGAGAAAAGTAGTCTTTATAGATGGGGTGTGGGCAGGATTAGTCATTTTATTACAAAATGGTTTATGCTGACTCACATTTCATGTCTGTGTTTTGTGACAGCTTGAAATCTATGAGATGATTGGACAGGCCATTAGCAATTCCCGGCGAGCTGGTGGTGAGGTAGGAAGTGCATCTCTTAGCTCTGCTTCTCTCTTGCCACACTTCAGGTTTAGACTTACTCACATTCTCATTTGCACTTTGCCTTTGACTCTAGCACTACCAGAACTTTCAGCTGCTGGGTGCATGGTGTTTGCTGAACAGTCTCTTCCTCATCTTGAATCTCAGCCCAACTGCCTTAGCTGATAAGGGGAAAGAGAAAGATCCACTGGCTGCTCTCAGAGTGCGAGACATCATTGCTCGTGCAAAGGAGGGTGTGGGCTCTCCTAAACTGGGACCTGGGAAAGGGTATGTAACTACTGACTTTTGGTTTGTTTTTCCCATTTCCTTTTATATTGATAAAGGACATCAATGAGGACTTTAGTACATTTGCAGAACTTTGTCTGGAAAACAGAATATTTGGGTAGGGGGAGCAGGATATGATCATTATTCTTCCACTGTTTTGAGGGCTGTCATATGAAAGGAGTGATGAGAGTTGGCCCCAGGAGAGAGAACTAGGAGCCGGGGGGATGTTACTAAGAGGGAAATTTTGGCTTAATGTATGGAAAGATTCTCTTGCAACAAGATCTCTCCAAAAGTGGAATATGAATCATTGGAGAAATCATTGATTTCTTCATCTCTGGAGGCTTTTAAGCAAATGATGGGCTCTTCTCAGGGACGTTGTAGAGGGAACAGGCCGAACCGTGTGAATTCCTGGGGCTTTTGTGCCTTGGAAATTCTGTGATTTTTCTTTTTCGTTTTCTCTTCCTGTCTTTAGTTTGAACTTATTGCGTAGAATGATGACCAAGTATTTCCTGCGTGAGTGAAGCTTTTTCCTATTTATAAGCCTAATCCAATAAAATGATACCACTTTCTACAGTAATATTGATTACAACAACATCTTTCAACATTTTAGTGAAATCTGGACAGAAAGTGCTAATGATGGCAAAGGAAAAATTGAGATTTGACTTCCATGTTGTTAAAGTCCTACTCCCCTCTCCCCTCTTACCCATTTTCTCTCTTTCTCCCTCTCTTTTCCTCCTTTTTTCTTTCTCTTCCAAAAATTGCATTAGTAGCATTTATTTTTACAATACCTTTTCTGAATGAATCTGTGTACAACAGACAATCTACTAGTAAAGAATTTTTAAAAAATGGAACGCAGATTTGCAGAACTAACCAACACTGACCACACCTGACAGTAAATTCAGTATTCTGTCATATGTCATATTCTGTCATATTCATGCCATAATCTGAGGGAGGGGAGGAGCATTTTTTTCCCTGAACCTTTGGGCATAATATTAACGTAACATTCAGTTTGGTTTTCTTCTTGGCACTTACATCATTGTGGCCGTTGTGTTTGGTGTTTTTCTCATTCTGCTCACTTTGTTCTGCATAAGTTCTTGTAAATAAACCTTCCTGAAGATTTTGCTTTTCTGAATTCTCCATATTTGTCATTTCTTGTGGTATATATAATAATATGGCATTATTCATGTACCATAATTTGTTTAGACTTTCTCCAATCAGTGAAAATCTGCTTTATTTCAAATTCTTTGCTATCACATAAAATACTAATATGAATAGATTTAGTGAACACGAGAACTTTCTGTCTTGGACCTCCTTGGAGCATGTCCTCGGCCAGGGGTGGGGAACCTGAGGCCACAGGTGGCCCTCTAGGTCCTCAGGTGCAGCCCTTTGAGTGAATCTTAACTTCACAGAACAAATCCCCCTTAATAAAAGGATTGGTTCTGTGAAATTTGGACTCAGTCAAAAGACGGCACTCGAGGACATTTGGCCTTCAGGCCTCAGGTTCCCCACCCTTATTCTAGGCCTTTTATCTTTGCCTATATCTTTTCCTAATAAAGTAGAATACAGAATTCAAGGGCTGATTATGGTTTTATTTCTAGGTATTGAGAAGAGTAAGGTAAGGGTGCTTAGGGATTTGTCTTAAAAGGGAGGAACAGTTTGAGCACAAAGTGGGTAATTTCTCATTTGAACAGTAGAATTCGCTAGTTTTCCCTTTTGATTTTCAGATTAATATCTTTATGTGAGTTTCTGTGTTTTAAAAAAAAATGATTTATTGTGAATTTAATCTCAAGTATACAAAAAAAGAAAAGAACTCAGATATTTAAATATAATTTTTAGTTAAGTAATCAATCAATTTAATCCCTTTTAAATTAATTTTGTATGTGTATACAATTAGTTTGAATAAATAAAACTTTTATACATAAATAGTTGTATGCTACATTTAAAAAATAGACTTACCGATATCATCTTGCTTCAACACAATGGATATTTTCCAACCAACATCAAAGCAAACACCCTCACCAAGTACATTCTCCAACAAAACAGCTCATTAGTTATTGATAGAAAGGAGTGTGTGCTTAAGTTTGATAGTTTGACATTAAAATTAACCCTTATGTATAACCAAATTGTGTTTCCTCTCTCCATAAGGACTCTATTTACATTGCTCTAGACATTTTATGTGTTGTGTTTTGATGCTTCTTTTTTCACATCGTTTCATAGGGCTCTTCATTATTTCCCCCAGTTGCTTATTTGTCATTTCACACAGTGCAGTAATGCCTTATTACAGTAGTAAACTAGAATTTTTTCCAGCTACTTTACAATTGTTAAGTGCCTGTTGTGTTTTGAGCTTTTTATTATAAATAATGCTTTGGTAAATGCTTTTATACACATGGGTTCTTTCTTGATAACAGTAACCCCTTTAGGATTATGGAATTTGAAAATCTGAGAGTTCCAAAGAGACCTCAGGGACTGTGTAGTCCAACTCATACACAAAATGAATCCTCAGCCAGCATTTATTAAGTGCTTGTTACATGCCTGACACTGTCAAGGTGCTGGGATTAACAGAGAAAGAAAAGTTTGAGATGTCCAATGGGACAGATCCATAAGCTGGATGTATAGATCATCCTCTTCATAGAAATGATTCTGTGGTCCCAGTAGAGGAGATCTCTGGGTCAAAATGTAGAAATATATTTGAAATTGTTTTCTAGAATAATGGAACCAATTTTCAGTTTACCAGTAATTAATTAATTGTCCCTGTCTTCTCATAGTCCAGGTAACAGGGAATTTTCACATCTTTTGTGTTATTCCTGTCTTCGTGGGTATAAGGTGACTTCAGGGCTTTTATTTTCATTTCTCTGATGATTAGTAATTTTGAACATTTTTCAAGTAGAAAAGACTAGTTCGTATTTATTCTTTAGAAAGCTATTTTTAGCTGTCTCTTTATCATATGTCTGTAGAGGAATGGCTCTTGTAACAATTTATATTTGAAAAAGAATATATGTTTCACCAACAATTTATTATCATATTTTTTCTGATCTCGTTATTTCATGTGTATATAAGGATTTGTTTTTTGTGCAGTTGTAAAAGTATGTTCTTATTCTGCTTTCTTTGTGTTATTTTATGTTTTCTCTCATTTTCTTATATTCCTAATACTTGATATTTTTAATGGTCTCATAATAACCCCTGTCAGTCTTTATTTTTAATAACATCCTAATAAAGATTTCACATTTTGCTCAGCTGTCTCCCAAACTTTAGACATATAAAAATTGTTTCTAGTTTTTCGTTGTGCAAATGATTTTCACAAACTTTTTTTTCTTTTTAACTCAACTGACAATCTTGGAGGGAAGTTGTATTCCTGAGTCAAACCATATGTGGCCTTTATTTTGCTTTTACTTGTATTTCCAGATTGTTCTTCAGTTCACAGTATTGTAAACATTTAATTTTGTCACCTTTAATTGCTTTTTCCAATTTTATAGTTGCAGAGTGGTACCTCAATTATTGTCATTTGTATTTCTGTATTTATAAACTTATAAAATTCAGTTTTATTTTATCTTCGATGTCAAATTTTCTCCCTCTTTTCTCTCCCTTCTCCACTCACTGAGAAGGCAAGAAAAATAAAACTTGTTACAATTATGTATAGTCATGCAAAACAAATTTCCACATTAGCCATATCCAAAAAAAAGGAAGAAAAGAAAATATACTTCACTCTGCCCTCTCAGTTCATCAGTTCTCTAATTGGAGCTGGATAGTATGTTTCTTCATGAGTCCTTTTTGAATTATGGTTGGTCATTGATTTGATCAGTTACAAAGTCTTTCAAAGTTGATTATCTTTACAACATTGCTGTTACTGTGTAGATTGTTTTCTTGTTTGCTTTTATGTCAGTCTGCATCAGTTCATCCAGGTCTTCCCAGGTTTCTCTGAAACTATCCTTTTCATCATTTCTTATAGCACAAAATAGTATTCTATGTCCTTCATATTCCAGAATTTGTTCAGCCATTTCCCCAACTGATAGGCATCCCCTCACTTTGCATTTCTTTGCCACCACAAAAAGAGGTGCTATAAATATTTTTTTGTACTTATGAGTCCTTTTCCCTTTTTTTTAAAAAAACCTCTTTATGTGAATATTTTTCATGTGGTTATTTATAGCTTCAGTGTCTTCTTATAAACTGTTTATGTCCTTTGACCATTTAAAATTGAGTATTATTACTCTTAGTAATTTGTACCAATTTCTTATAGATTTTGTATGTTAGACTTGTACCAGGTATATTTCCTAAAAACTTTTTTCCACCAATTTGTTACTTTCTTATTTTGGTTAATTTTTTTTGCTTATGTAATGGAAAACTTAATAATTAAGTCCTCTCAAATAATTTCTCCTATTGGTTTGATAGGTAAATATTTCTTCTCCACAGTTAAGATAATTTAATTCATTTTCTTTCAAATATTTTATGATTTAAAAAAGGTATTTTATTCCTTGATCGAGAAGAAATTTATTGTTATATAATGTGATGTATGGATCTAAATTAATTTTTCTTCCTGTTAGCTAGACTCAAAGGATTTTATGGTAAAGTTTTATCCTTATTTCTTCCAACATTAAATGAATCTCTAAACAGGTTTTAATTGTGTGACATTTAAATTCTCATTAAGTTCAGCATCTCATTATTCCAGGATCAAAAATAAAGTCCTTTGACATCTTTGATGAACTTGCCCATTTTCTTATTCCTTAATCCCTCCTGTTCCCCCATTCCTACCTTGATCCAGGGATAGTTCTGTTCTTCCTACAAGACATTCTGTCTCCCTTTTTTGTGCATTTTCATTTGTTGTTCTGCATGCTTGGAATCTTCTTTCTCTCTCCTCCTGGTTTCCTTCAAGTTTCACTAAAATTCCACCTTTAATTCCAGTGCCTGTTGATCTGTTGATTATTTCATATGTATCATGTATATAGCTCATTTGTTATATAATTGTTTGCATGTTGTCTCTCCCGTTAGACTGTGAGCTCTTGTTTTTCTTTGTATGCCCAGTGCTTAGCACAGTGTTTTTCACATAGTAGGCACAAATGCTTATCATCCACCATATAAATACTGTAATATTGATTAGTAGATATAATAGCATTCAATTTAATATGTTACATCAGACCTCAGAAGGTATCCTCTCTGAAATTTGCTGATTCCAAAATGTCATAATTTTGCACCTAATAATTCTTAATTATTGCTGGCTTAAAAGCATCTAAGTGTTTAATAAGTAAAAGATTTTTAAATCTTGGAGAAGTTTCCTTTTTCTGGCAGCCACTCATTGTTAATCATTCTTAAGCCTGTATGGTGGTTTTCCCCTTTATAGGCATCAAGGATTTGGGGTCCTCTCTGTAGTGTTGGCAAATCATTCAATCAAACTCTTAACATCTCTTTTTCAAGACCTGCAAGTAGAGGCTCTCTATAAGGTAAGGTGATGGTGGACCTGAGGGAAAGGCTAATTATATACTAGGTATGCTTTTATATGTCTTGTTTCATGCAGTGATCCATGTTACTGATTTTCATTTGGTGTTATCATCTCTAGGGTTGGGAGGCAGATGGTCCCCCCGCAACCCTGAGCATCATGGCCCAGAGTACGTCAATACAGAGAATTCAGCGATTGATTGACTCTGTCCCCCTCACAAATCTGCTGCTGACCTTGCTGTCTACCTCGTACAGAAAGGTGGGCAAGCAATCCTCACAGGTCATTGTTGGGGACTTTTAAAGTATTTTAAAATTTAGTAGCTTTGGGGCTTTTGAGCAAGATGATAACTTTTGGTAGTAAAGAGATGTATCAAATGTAGCAGGACTAATAGCTTGGGGTCTTTCTGGTGAGCAGACAGGATCTGGTAGGTTTACCTTGTCAAAATCCGTTTTTATACACCACTGATAAACGTCCTTTCATGGGGTCTGTGGTTACTAAACCATGTATGCGAATGGTGGCACGTTGAGAAGAGTATAGGAATCGCACTCTGCAGAGACCTTCTCTTTGCTTGGTAGAATGTTGGCTAGAATCCTTACATAGAGAGGACTAATGTCTTTCATTTGAAGATACCTGTGACAAGAATTTAATGTAAGCATTTGCAAGTAGAATACAAGAGGATTAAAAGAAAACTAGTAATTCTTTTGGAGCAACTGGCCAGGTAAGCAGGGATTTCTTAGCTATTGAACAGTCCTGTCGCTTATGGCCTTATTTTCCTTTCTGTTCTTCTAGGCGTGTGTCTTGCAGCGTCAAAGGAAGGGTTCCATGAGTAGTGATGCCAGTGCCTCTACTGACTCCAACACCTACTATGAGGATGATTTTAGCAGCACAGAGGAGGACAGTAGCCAAGGTAGAGGCCCTAGCCTTCCTGTCTCTTACAGAGAAGAGGAGCTGACTCCAATAAGACTTTCCCCAGCAGGTTCCATTCATTTCCTATTTGTGTCATTTTGTTCTCTCTTATCCAGCATAGATAAATAGATCCATTCCCCCAACAGAACATTTTAAGTGAAGAGGAATTTGAAGAGTGAATGATTAGAACCACTTTCAGCCAAACCTAGGGTGAACTCATTCTTCTCTGTCCGCCTCAGAACTAAAAATGAAGTGCCTTCCCCTCTCCCCCATGTCACGACCTCTAATCTCAGGCTTCTTTAAAGAGCCCAAAGGCAGTGTGTATACTCCCTGGTTTGGCTTTTCTAGCCAGGGTTACCAGAGTGGCAGAACCTACCTCGCAGAGGCCCAAGCTGGAGTCTCTCTCTCATAGTGAGTAAAACTCTTCCTGAGTCTGGAGGGAGGTGAGGAAGAGGTCTATTGGATTCTTCTTAATTATATATCAGGTGTGCAGGGTATTATTCCCAGTATAGAGAGGGTTCTGATTCTTACCATCTTGGGGTTTATGGTCAATCATATGAGGTGTAAAACACAGGTGTTTGGCCTGGTGCATAAACCTGAAAGGCAAACGTTGTTCCCTTCCTTGTCTTGAAGGTAGCGAGCTGCCCCCTCCACCCCACCCCATCCCCATCACTTGAGCTTCCCAAGCAGAGGCTGAAGCCAACTTTTTAGAATGTTGTATTATTGTAGAGTCATGCTTCAGCCATGACCTGATGTCCCTTTGAACTTGAAGAGTCAGTGGTTCTCTCTGGGGGCCCTCTTGATTTAGCTGCTTGTATAAAGCACCCTAACAACTAGCAGGGGTCCTTGGATAGAGTCAGTGCTTAGTAAATTCTTGTTGAACCAAATTGAACGTTTCCCTGTTCTTGTGCAGATGATGACAGTGAACCCATCCTTGGGCAGTGGTTTGAGGAAACCATCTCTCCGAGCAAGGAGAAAGTGGCACCTCCTCCCCCTCCACCCCCTCCACCATTGGAGAGCTCACCTCGAGTCAAGAGCCCAAACAAACCAGCCACTGGCGAGAAAGGCAATATCCTGGCCAGTCGCAAGGACCCTGAGCTGGTATGGATGGGCTTGCAGAGGGCTTGAAAAGTTCACATGGCCTGGAGATCGCTTTGGGTCAGACATGACTTACAGAGACTGATTTTAAGATAGGATTGTGAATGGGTTACTGTAGGTAGACTAGTTTGTGTCAGTAGCAGAGAAGTCAAGTAATTGTCTGGACCAAAATAGGCATGGTGGCTTTGTAATTAAATTACAGCTTTGTTCTGGAGAAGATAAAATATCCTGTCATAAGGAGGAGGGAATAGTCAGTAAGTATTAAGAGCCTCCTGTCTGCCAGGCCCTGTGTTAAATGGTGGGCAGACAAGCAAGGCAAAAGACAGCCCCTGCCCTCAAGGTGCTCACAGTTTAATAGGGGAGAGATAACATGCAACACCTGTGTACAAACAATAGGATAATGAGGAAATAGCCAGAGAGAAGACATGAAATTAAGATGGATTGGGGAAAGCTTTCTGTAGAAGGTGGGACTTTAGTTGGATCTTAAAGGAAGCCAGAAGGCAGAGATGAGGAGAGGGAGCATCCCAGATCTGGGGGACAGTCAGGAGTGAGGAGGAGAGTCTTGTCTGAGGAACAACCAGGAGGCCAATTTCTATGGATAAGTTTGGGGTGGGGGAGGGGAAGGTATAAGATATAAGAGGACTGAAATGGTCCCTTCCGGACCAGATTATGGAGGGCTTTCAGTGCCTAACAGAGAAATTTGGGTTTAATATTGGAGGTGATAGGGAGCCATTAGAATTTATTAAGGAGGTGACGTATTTGGACTTGTACTTCAGGAAAATCCTGTTGGCAGCCGAATGGAGGATGGACAGAAGTGAAAAGCTGTGGTGATGTAGATAGTCATTTGGTGTCCTTGTACCTTTATCTTTAAAGATTTTGGGACAAAACTGACGTAATTTACTAGTTGTGTGACTTGGGCAAGTCACTTTCCCTTTGCTGGGCTTCAAGGTCCTCATTTGTAAGTTAAGGGCTTGGGTAGGTGATCTCTAAGGTTCTGTGGTCCCACCATGGTCGTCCCTGTTAGAGTTATTTGTGAGAGATCTTCAGAGCCACAAACTAGACCCTAATGTTTGCAAATAGAATCAGGCCTTCTCTGGCATGTTTAATTGTATAATACAGTCACATGTGTCATTGTCCTTGGTCTGCCTTGTGTGGGGTTTCCTGTGTGCTTCAGTCCCAAAGAGTCCCAGAGGAGCTCGCTCTCTGTCCTTTTAGTTTTTAGGTCTGGCTTCCAACATTTTGAACTTCCTCACTTCCTCTATGTTGAACTCTCGAAACAACTTCATCCGCAATTACCTGAGCGTGTCTCTGTCCGAGCAGCACATGGCCACGCTTGCCAGCATTATCAAGGAGGTGGACAAGGATGGGCTCAAGGGTGAGCAGAGAGGACTCCTTCCCAAGCCTTTAGATGCCCAGTATTGCTGGTGGTGTGGGAGGCTGTCAGGGACGGTCGGTAGAAAATACTTTTTCCTTTGCCTTCAAGGTTCATCAGATGAAGACTTTGCTGCTGCACTTTACCACTTTAACCACTCCCTCGTCACATCAGACCTTCAGTCTCCTACCTTGCAGGTAAGTGTGCCTTTGGCCTGGCACAGGCCAGAAGAGGGTGGGAATCAAAAGACAACAGCTAGGCTTTGAGCCAACCCTACTTCCTTTGGTTAAGGGATAAAGTTTATTATCTGGTGCTGGTGCTGGACTGTCCAGAAACTGGAAGAGAGAGTTTGGTTACGTCCTCAAGTCACTCAGTGAAGTTAGAGGCAAATGCTAGTAATAATATCTTCCATTTCTATTTCACATTGTTACTGTGTCAGCACTTTCCTCACAACAGCCCTGGGAGGGAGCTCACCTATTATCAGTATTTCCATTTTAAAATGGAAGGAAATTAGGCTACAAGAGTTTAAGAGAGAGACAGCTAATACCCTGCGGTAGCCCAGAGGCTCGGTCCTGCTATCCTCTGACAGTCTTTAGTGGCCTTTCCTCTCTACCTAGAGGGCAACTGAAGACCTGACCCCGGGTCAGCTCCAAGGTCAGCTCCAGGGTCCCTCCTAATTCAGTGAAATAAATCCCTCGGACATGTGATTCATTCTTTTACTGACTTTGACACATGAACATGTGAGTGAGGAGAAACATAAAAAGCAGATTCTCTGTACTTTCACAGGATGTGCCTATGTTGTGTTTCCAGCACCACCTTTTGGTTGTTGTTGTCTGTACTAAGAAGTGACTTCTTCTCTTTGTCAGGTCAATACATTTGGATATTTTTCAATAAAGGCACTTCTCTGACATCCATTTTGCCAGATTCCAGTCATAGTGAAGTCACATTCTCAAAGCTGGGGAAAAACCCTTAGAAACAAGGATAGGGTTGTGATGGCTGTGGGGTAGAGTGAGAGAGAACTGTCTTGGAAGCCAGGAAGATCTGGGTTCTGAAACCCCAAGCATAGCTCTTAATTTCTCAGTGTCCCAGCAATGCCCTAAGAATATAGATAGTAGGAAAGAGTATAAATTGCCCACCCGTATTGCCGGAGGGACGTTCTTCATCAGAGTGTTCCCGGGACCAATGAAATCACAGGTCTAGTCTCTATCCCAAACCTTGTAATCATGAAACTATTTACAAATTATATTAAGCAGCCCCTACTCTGTTCCTATTGTTATTTGAAAAGTTTGTTTTAACCCAGAAAAGAATATAATCTGGGTTGGAAAGATAGGACACTTGTTAGGCCACCATATACGAAAAGAAGGGAAAAACTCATCAGCATTTGCAGATCCAAAGCCAAGACATCTTTGGCCTTGGTAAAGATAGAGAGTCCTGCCAGAATTGTCAGCTTCTTACTCAGATCTGTGCTCACTCAGGGAAGCTCATTTAGATAGGCATTTGTGCTTGTCTAAATGGTAATGTAAATGGGTTATCTCCCAATATAACCAGAGGTCATAAGGCTCAGGGCATAAAGTCAAAGTAGGTGTACACTTTGTATGGTCAAAGAACTTGGCCTGTTATGACTAATGACTTTCTGGCAAATGAGTGAGGATAGACATTTCATTGTGGGCATCTTCCCTGGGCTGTGCTTTTTAAAAATAGAATAATGTATTAAAATCACTGACAAAGGCCCTTGTGAAGTTCTTAAAGTTGAAAAATGACTAGGTTGAAAAATGGCTAGATGAGGGCAGGGGAATATTCCCTGTTGAATTAAGCTTCCCTCCCCACATTTTCCCCTAGACGGTATCTTAAACTCATTGGGCAAGGGATCTGATATCTTTCTTGCCTTTCCTCTAGGACATAGTATAGTTCTCACACATATTCTACACAGAGGTGCAAAATAAATATTGAATATTGAATTAATTGTTAATTTCCATAATGTCAAAGAATCAGGTTCCAGAGGAGCCCTAAAATAATTTTCTATCAATGTAGGGTCCTTCTTTCTTTCTATAGTTTACAATAATACTTATTTCCAAAACAGTTCCTCAGGATGTCTTTGAAGGTTTATTTCACACAAACACACTTAGCACGCGCCTGTTCTGGATTACCATTCTACACCCTGAGCTTGTGACCATGGTTTGTGCCTGCCACTCTAGGCATCCCAATCACCATGCGATAGAGGTGATACATTACAGTTTACGTAACTGAGCTGGAGAAAATCTTGCTAGAATTAAAGACAAGGAAAGCCATTGCCCAGAGCCTTTAGCTGAAGTTTCACTGATACTGATTCCTAATCTTACATTTCTGTGCCAGAATTCTTAGTGTATTTGTTTCATTCTGTCATTTCTTTTGGTGTTAGTTATGAAATTAAAGACTGCTCAGTTTTCTGACAAGCAATTAACATCTTTCTCCATGGAAACATCAGCTCTTCATGTGCTACCTCTTTAGAAACTCTCCTGCTAGAGGTCCTCAGATTTTGTCTCTGCCATGCACTTCCCTTTCTTACCATAATCTTTGAGCTTCCTTGATGCAGCACATTGTACCTCCATTGAAGCACTGTGTTGTGGAGGCAACTGGGTATAGAGGAAAGTGCGCAAAATTGTGAATCCGGAGACTTGGCTTCTGGTCTTTTCTTTGCTACTAATCACCTCTTTAACCTTGGACTAATCATTTCCTCTTTTTGGAATTGTTTTGTAATCTGAAAAAAGGAGAGGATGCTCTCTAAGCTCTTTTCTGTCTTTAGTATTCTAAGTATGATTTTATATTTCCCAGTCTTTTACACATGTATTATAATCCCAGTTCATTGGTTTGACTCCTAGCATCAACGAAGTATAAGTGGTTCTCACTTTTATTTTCTTCCTAATAGTTTCTTGTCTCTTTCGTAACAGAATACTCTTTTGCAACAACTTGGAATTGCTCCCTTTTCTGATGGCCCTTGGCCTTTGTACATCCATCCTCAGAGTTTATCTGTGCTCTCACGCCTCCTGCTCATCTGGCAGCACAGAGCTACTGCTCAGGGAGACCCTGATGTTCCTGAATGCCTTAAAGTTTGGGAGAGGTAAGAAAAATCAGAGAGAAATCTGTTGAAAAATTACCAACTTATTACTCAGTTGACAGTGACTTTTATAAAAAGTGAAGTAAATGTTTTCTTGACTTTTTTTTTAACGTTACTGTCACTTCTTAGTGATCTCCAACCTCACCTAAGATAACTTTCCTAGTCACAAAGAGATACAGCTAAAGCAAACAAATGATCCATCGACCATTTCTGACAGTGAATGTTTTGTTCCGTATCTTTAGTTTACCACGTGTCCATCAAGAGGAGAAGCAAGTATCACTAGTAATTAAAGTTAAACTTATACACTGGACTGCTGATTATCTTTCATCCCTCAGTCAATAATATTTTCATTATTAGGCTGCTGAAATATTTCATCGTTGTTTTCCTTTACATCTTTGCGGGCATTGTGTAGTATGCTCTTTTTATTCATTTCACTTTACTCTGCAGCAATTTTTCCCCAGAATTCATTTCCCTTGTTTCTTACCATGGAGTATTATTCCATTACATTCCTGTACCACCATTTGTTTAGCTGTTAGTAGATGAGCACCCACTTTGTTTTCAGTTCTTGTGACCATGCATTTTTGTGTATATATGACCATGATTTCCATGGCTCTCAAGGCTTGAAGCTTTGGAGTTACTGATTATATAACTTCAGACAATAGCAAGGATGCCTTCAATGTGATTTGGGAAGACAGAGTGCTTACAAAATATCTGGTAAGGTCCCTAAAGAAAACTTCCTTGGTCTCACATGTACAAAAATATTTATAGCGGCACTCTTTGTGGTGACCAAAAACTGGAAATCAGGGAGATGCCCATCAATTGGGGAATGGCTGAACAAGTTGTAGTTTATGAATGTAGGGGAATACTATTGTGCTATAAGAAATGATGAACAGGAAGACTTCAGAGAGGCCTGGAAGGACTTATGAAATGATGCTGAGTGAAAGGAGCAGAACCAGGAGAACTTTGTACACAGCAACAACCATAGTGTGTGAGAGTTTTTTTCGTAGACATGGAACTTCATTGCAATGCAAGGACTTAAAAAGTTTCCCAATAGTCTTTTAAGGCAAAATGCCTTCCACATCCAGAGAAAGAACTATGGAATTCAATCACAGAATGTAGCAGATCTTTTTCTTTTGTTTCACGTTTTGGTTTGTTATATGATTTCTCCCATTCGTTTTAATTCTTCTACACAGCGTGACTATAGTGAAAATGTATTTAATAGGTATGTATGTGTAGAACCTATATAAAATTATATGCCATCTAGGGAAGGGAGGGAGGAGATGGGGGAAAAAAAATCTAATTTATATGGTAGTGATTGTAGAATACCAAAAATAAATAAAATTTAAAAAAAGAGAAATCTTTCTTTAGAACATTAGGCATTTAGGATGTAAATTCTAGGCTAAACATGACTGCCAGAAGTGATTTTTGTCCCAACTCACTTAAAAGAAATAAAAAAAGATGGGAGCAGAAAAACAACTCTATTTTCAAGTTATGTTCCTAGGCATTCTGCTTGAAACCATTTAAAGAACTTGCAGTCTTTTGGACAAATTTTAAAGGTTTCCTTTGCACTTGGGGGAAAACTCAGATTAATTGGTCACCTATTAAATCCTCTTTAGATGGATCTGTTTTTTTTTTGCCATTTTTTGTTTATGTGTTCATGAATCTTCAAAGCTGTTTGTGTTCCTAAAAGGCTTTGCCTTTTTATTCTCCTCTCTAGGATCAAATAGCTATAATGCTGGATTTGTGAAATCTTAAACCCATGTGACTGATCCCAGCAGGATCAGGAAAAAATGAGGGGGAAAAGCCCTTATTAAAACACAAATCTCTTTCCTAACAGCCAAAGGGAGTGAACAGAATGCTGGCCACATTCATTGCTTTTTGCATTAAAGCTCTTTTCCCAAGTTTGCTCAAGGGTAAAATTTCCTCCTTTCCTTGGTGCACATACAGGATGCTGAGTTATTCAGAACTTTTTGATATTATATTATGATTTTAATATGCAGTATAATCTCTGCTGGTGATACTAGAACCAAATGACAGCTTCACCACGGGAAGAAGCATGGATTCCATCCTGTTTGCACAGCCCAGTTATCATTATGCTTTTGGCCTGCCCAGTTCTTCTTTGTCTGCCCACTTCCTCATTTCTGCTGATAAGGAAGCTGGAGTAGCTGCCTCATCACAGGATTCTGACTTTGGTTGCTAACTATGACATTTGTATTTTCAGGGAAAGATTTAGTTTCTGTTTCCTATCCATTCATGCCTTTTTCTCTCCTGGGCTCTCTAACTTGATTACTCTAGTTAAGAAATTTAATTGCTTATGGGTTTATTAACACTCCAGCCCCAGGATATTTGTTGATCTTACCAGAATGATTCCTTTTCTTTTTTCTGGCAGGTTTGTGGCCACCCTGAAACAGAATGCCTTGCAAGGGGTGCTTCCCAGTGATACGGAAGACCTGAATGTGGAGCATCTGCAGCTTCTCCTCCTCCTTTTCCACAATTTCTCAGAGAAAGGTCGTCGCTCCGTATTGGCTCTTTGCATCCAGACCATTCTGGAACTGACAAATAGCTTGGATTCTCAGCTGCGCTCAGTGCCGCTTCTCTTGGCACGTCTTCTCCTAGTCTTTGATTACCTGCTTCATCAGTATTCCAAAGCCCCCATGTACCTTTTTGAACAGGTAGGGCCTAAAATACTCATTCCTTACATTTGTTTTTTTTTTTTTCTTTCCAGTAGGTTGTGACTGACCTAAATAAAATCTACCCTGTTTATAACAAAAGGCAAGATGGTATCATGAAAACATTGTTAGAGTTAGGAGAGACCTGGGTTCATATCCTGCCTCTGATTCTCAGTAGTAAGCTACCTGACTTTACTGAGTTTCACTTTCCTCATCTGTAAAAAGAAGATAGGAGAGTTGTAAGACTCAGTCAGGTTCCATAAATATTTTATGCACACAACCGTATCTCACTTTGGAAGTTTTAAAGCAGTACTCCTCTTCTCTCAGCTTCATCTCATACTCCACTTTGCTCCCTGTGCCGTCTTAGCCAAGGATTTTTCTTCAGAGAAGATTGAGGCTATCCATAATGAAGTCTCTCCTCTCCCCTCTTCTTTATAACAAAACTTCTCCACATCATCTCCTCGCCTCCTTTTGTTTTAGTCTCGGATGAAGATGTAGCCTTTCACTTTGTCCACGACAGCCCCTTTGGGCTCTGGATTCCATTTTTGTTCTTCTTTGGGAGCTCACATCTCCCGTCATCCCTTTTCTCTCATCTTCAGTCTCTCCTTAACTTTCCTGGCTCTTTCCTGCCATCTACAAACAAATCTGTAGCTCTTCCTTAGCCTTACCCTTCATTTGGCATCCCAGCCACTCAGACTGTGAGCCTGTGTTGTCTTTTTTTCTTTTACGAACCTGGGAAAAGTTACCTGTAGTAGTTTCCTCCAGTACCTTCCCTTCCCCTCCCTTTTGAACCCTCTGCAGTGTCTCCTACCTTCATCACACGTTAGAGAAGTTACCTAGGATTTCTCAGTTGCCAACCCTGATGGTCTTTTTTCACTTGGCATCTTTCTTGACCTCTCTGCAGCCTTTGACACCATGGATACTCTGTCCTTGTTCGCATTTCATGCCCCTCCTGTATCTTGGCTTCCCTTGTTCCTGTCTGCCTGCTCCTGTTGAATTTCCATTGCTGGCTCATTGTTTGTGGAGCCCCCTCCCCTAAATCTACATATCCCTCCAACTTCTTCCTCTGCCCTTGCTTAGCTTCCCACATAAAGTTATCCAACCCTTTTCTTTTTAGAATTCAAGTTCCACACCACCTGCTGGGCATTTTAATTTGTATGTCCCATCACCATCTCAAAGTCAATATGTCTAAAGAGAAAGTAATTTTCTTTTTTCCTACATCTCCTCCTGGAAGATTTGTTGTTTCTGTCAAGGGTAACATGATTCTGTCAGTCTCAGAGGTTGGCAGCTTTGGAATTCTCTTCAGTTCTTCCCTTTCCTTTCACTCCCTATGTGCCACGACTAGGTGGCCAAGTATTATCAGTCCTTTCTCTGCAGTGTATTTCCCATCTATCCTTTGTTCTCCATTCACAAAGCTTTCCTGTTTTCTGGTTCCTTAACACCACTTACCTCTAATAGCCGCCTAATTGGTCTCTCTGCTTTTGGTTTTCTGCTGCTAATCTGTACTTCATGGAGCTGCCAGATTGGTTCCTATAGCACAGTCCTGACTTCTTCACTCCGGGCATGTGGCCACAACGACCCTTCCCAGACTTATTTCATATTCTCCCTTCGACACATATTGCAGTCCAGCCAAACTGGCCTGCTGCTGCTTTCTAAACTGGGCGTTCCGTTTCCTTTCTGAACCTTTGCACAGTGTATGCCTTCTGCATTTTTGGTCTTTTGGAATTCTTAACTTCCTTCTAGGCTCAGCCTGGTTACCATCTCTTGGAGTGAGAAAACTTGGCTGATGTCGTGACGGTTAGGGTTCCATTCCCTCCCTGGATCATGCTCTGTTGGCCTTCGTTTGTAACTAGTGGGGGTGAAGAAGAGCCAATGTGAGGGCTCCATACGGCAGCCTCTTGATGTCTTGAGAAGATGAGGAAGGGCTGCCATCAAGCCCCGCCTCCCTCACTCCCCCGTCGCGCTTACCTTGTGGGAGGGCGCAGAGGAGAGCTGCTGGGACGAGCAGCCGAAGATGGCTTCTTTGCTCGTCTGTGGTGGGAGCTTGTATCCCCAGAGATCACGGACCTGTTTGAGCACGTGCATCCCTGTGCGGTAATGGAAGGTCCTCGCGGGCAGGAGCTTTTTATTTTTGTCTCTCTAGCTCTTGCACCTGTCACAGCGTCCTGACTGTGGTAGATGCTTAATGAGCGCTTGTTAAATTGAATTGTTAAAAGCATTACGCTGATAATAATGCGATAATAAAAACAATAATGATGTCCAGGAAAAGAAATTCTGTAACCATGGTAGAGTCAAGTAATAACAAGAATTAAAACTTCAGTTACTAGAGTGCTTTAAAGTTTGCAAGGCACTTTTTATTGATCTCCTCCGAGCCTTATAGCCAGCGCTTGACACAGGTACTGCAGCTGTTCGTCATTATCCTTATTTGATAGATGTGGAAGCTGGGATGGAGAAGTGAAGTGACTTGGCAGAGGTCACACAGCTGGTAACTCCCAGAGGCCAGACTTTGAGCTCAGTCCTTTCAGATTCTAAGTCCAGCACTGCATTAGACTGACTCTTGAGTTTAAGGAGTGCTCTTCTTTTGTTTCTCACCTACTCACTCATGATGCAGATTAAGCCTCTGCGGGATGATTTGACTTATCAATTCTTGTCATATCTCCTTGTGAGAGCTCGGCTGGAAGTTAATGAACTCCTACAGCTGGACAATTCCTTGTGTACTTTGCTCTTCATTCCCTAAATATGGAACTGTGACCACCCTATAGGGGCATCTGTTGTCATTTTACAGAGAAACAGTGGGTCATAGTGGTGAGATTGCTATGTTTGGAGGTGAGATGTCCTGGTGTTTGATCATACACCTCAGTTGTGACCTGGATGAGTCTCATAGCATCTCTCTGCCTCTGTTTCCTCCTGTGCAGGGATGATAATACCTGTCCTACATATTGGCAGGTCTGTTTTGCTGCTCACATATGACCCTGTCTTAAAGTGCTTTGCTAATTTTAGAGCATTATGGAAAGCTGGGCTGTAACTGTTCCTCTCTCATTCTCATCTTTTTCATTGGGGTTCAGGTGATTATTACTATTTATTTTTGACTTTTTGCAAACTGTGAACTTCTTAGAAGGATTGCAACAGAATTGGTGATAATGTATTTCCCCCTTAAACTGAATCCTCATGTGTCTTGTACAGGTGCAGTATAACCTTCTTAGTCCTCCTTTTGGCTGGGTAACTGGATCTCAGGAAAGCGGCCGCAGGGCCACTGCACCCTTGTATCATGGCTTCAAAGAAGTGGAAGAAAACTGGAGCAAGCATTGTTCATCAGGTCAGAAGAGAAGAACTTTATAAAGCCCCTCTGGCTTCTTCAGCACACCTCACTAACAAAAATAAGAAAGGAAGAAAGGAAACAAGCATTTATTAAGTGAGAAGGGTGGAATCCAAGTAACTAAAAGAAACATTGGTGATTTGGGTAATTGTCCTACATCTAGGAAGACCAACATCTCTCTAAGAAAGATTGGGTTGATCTCATTTAACAAGATTTCCAACTCCACACTCCCTACTAGGGCATTGAGTGGTATATGCATTTCCTGGAGAGACTCAAGAGCCAGGGCAGTGCTTGTGTGGGCTCTTACTTGACCCCAGGGTAGGTGTATGGGAATGTATGGGCATGGGGATACCTGACTGCTGGAATTTAACTTCTTTGTTCTGTTTTTTGGATATGGTTCAGAATTCCTTTCCAAGTCTTGAATCTGAACTGTGAAGTTCCCACTTGTCCAAAAGCCCTTTGATATTTCTAAGTGAGGATTTAGTGAATGTTTATTAAACACCTTCTATAGGGAGAAAGAACATTATGCTAGGCCCTGGGCAAGACACACAGTTGTGATAAGATACAATTCCTATCCTCTTGGAGCTTCCTGTCTTTTATGGAGAAATGTAAAACATTACATGATAAATACATTAGAGCGGTACGGAACAAAATGCTGTGTCAGGAGTCCAGTGTGTCCTTGCTGTCTGTGGGTGTTATCCTGGGCTTTCGGGGAGGGGAGAGAATTCATGGAAACATGAGCCACGAGTCCATATTTCTAGAGTCTTTAATTTGCTTGCTCAGATTACATCCTGTTACATTGACCTTTTTGAGACTCTTGTCAGAATGTTTTAGGCCTGTGAGGTGGTGGTTCTGTTGAATATCAATAAGGGCACATTATTTTGGGTTACTTCCAAATTGCTGTCTAATTTTTATCTTGCACCTTTGAGTCAGAGGTTAATGTACTCCTCTTCTGTAATCGATGCTATCTTCCAGATGCTGCCCCACAGCCCAGATTTTATTGTATCCTGTCACCAGAAGCCTCAGAAGATGACTTAAATCGCCTTGATAATATGGTATCAGGAACCCTAAACCCGTATTTTTTATCATGTGAGAGGGGCCCTGTCAGAGTTATCAGATGGAAAGAGAATGACTGACTGTGGGCTTTGTACCAAAGTGACACTTCTAGTCTTATGAGACCACTGTTAGCTCAGAGACAGGTTCTACCTGGCGACTGTAAAAGGCGATTCTTGGGTGCTGTTGGGGGGACTCAGGAGCAACAGCCAGCCAGTGGATCTGATGGCCTTTAGTGAGAGGGATATTTTGTCAGCACTGAGGGGGGTGTGGCAAGAAACCTAGGAAAGGACATTGGCAGAGGCGTGAGGACATCACTTTATCCTTGTGTTCTGGTGTTAGATCTGCGAGGTCCTCTTCTCTAGAGCTGTGAAGTATGATGAGCTGTATAGTGCGCTGACGGCTTTGCTTGCTGCTGGCTCTCAGTTTGACACTACCAGGAGGAAGGACAACAAGAATGTGACAGCGTTGGTAAGAGCTTGAGAGCATCAGACTGCTCTCTTCTGAGGGAGGTCTGGGGCAGGATTGCATTACCGGAGGTCAGTGTTCCAGCCAGTATTCTTCCTCTTAAGATCTAGCCTTTCACCAGTTAGTTTTGAATATTGGTTAGTGAGTAAGCCTGATTCTTAATTCTATGTCATAAACTGGTGTCCGAATTATTTTTTATGTTTGGATAGATTACACTGATGTGCTTTTTTTAGTGTTTTAGTGAAATGAGCATTTGGGAATAAGCAGCAGCTTGGACACTGTGGGCTGACACCTGGTGGTGGGGGCTCCTCAGGAGTGTCAGTGGTCCTTGTGCTCATTGATCTTGGGGAGGGCCACCTCGCCTCCCCATCGGTGTCATGAAAGAGGGCTGTCCTGCCTGGGAGGTGCCAGGTTCTGTCAGTTAGCCTGACTGTCCAGTCTGACTCCTGTTTTTCTAGCTTTGTACAGACAGAAATGGTTTGGGCCTCAGGCTACCTTTAATCAGTTGGTTTCATTATTCATATATCATGGAGCAGGTGATTTGCAGTGTAAAATGCATTTCTTGCTCTTTTATTGGGTGTATTGCGCTAAGGGTGCAATATCTCACAGCAGAGGTCTCAGACACAGCCCTCAGCACTCCTGATGTGGCCTGAACAAGATAAAAATATAAGGGGGACATGTTTAATCAAATAAATGAAAATAAAGTGTAACATATGTGATGTTAGTATGTGGTTTTTCTATGTCAGTATGCATCTGCAGAAGTCTTTAGGAAGTTTAGTGGCCCCTATTTATAGTTGAGCTTGACACCATTGACCTAAAGCTTTCAGGTGGGAAGTCTCACAGCTGAGGGCATGTAAAACTCAGTTGGATCCAGGGACTTGCAATAGTGACAGTTTTGATTCTTGTGTTAGGATTGTGTTTTTACATAGATTCTGGAAGTGAGTTAGGCCAAGTGCCACCTCTCTGACCTTTCTCTTGCCTCCTTCAGGAGGCATGTGCTCTCCAGTATTACTTCTTGATACTCTGGAGGATCCTGGGAATTTTGCCACCATCAAAGAAATATATGAACCAGTTGGCTATGAACACACCTGAGATGAGTGAGTGTGACATCCTGCATACTTTGCGCTGGTCTTCCCGCCTTCGGATTGGCTCTTACGTCACCTGGATAAAGGTACGCTAGTGTCACACGTAGTGTAGCATTGAGGACTGTTGCTTTGAGCCAAGCAGCTCTGTAGGTGATTGAAGAGGAAGATAGTTACAGGCCTGGCCTAGATCATGAGCTCAGGAGTGTTCTGAAATGAAACTTTTTCCCTGTCCCCCAAACAGGAACACCTTGTCCAGCAGGGCATGAAAGCTGACCATGCTAGTTCTCTCATAGAACTGGCTGCCAGCAAGTGCAGCTCTGTGAAATATGATGTGGAAATAGCAGAGGAGTACTTTGCTCGACAGGTAGGCTAGTCTTCATCTAAAGTGGTGCTGATATAGCCACTGGGGCCTTCTTAGGGCTTCTGACTAATGATGTCTGGTATTTTTAAGATCTCCTCATTCTGTGGCATCGACTGTACCACCATCTTGCAGTTACATGAGATTCCCAGCCTGCAATCCATCTATACCCTTGATGCAGCCATTTCCAAGGTCCAGGTCTCTCTGGATGAGCATTTTTCCAAGTTGGCGGCTGAGACTGACCCTCATAAGTCATCGGAGATAACCAAGAACCTGCTGCCTGCTACGTTACAGCTTATTGATACCTACGCATCATTCACTAGGTGTAGTATATTGGTTGGAGACGTGGGGTGTAAGGACATTTTTTTCTAGGGAAGTCCACATTCTCCTAGAAGGTACAGGTTCATTTTCTTGAACTCTATAGTTTTGATGCTGTGTACAGTACACCTGTTCACTCTTTACAGCCCTGATGACTCAAAGTTCATTTGGGAAAGGGGGATTCCTTTTTTTTCACTTTTGGGGAATTGTTTTTCCTTTGGTGCAGCATTTACTTCTTGTTGTACATGGAGAGGCTATACATGCTTTGTTTTTTAGTAATATGTGAAGAATACTCTCTAAATTTCAGGAGAAGTTTCTGTTTTTGGCTAGACTCTAGATTTTTCTCTTGGTTTAATGGTGGGGTGAGGGTGAGGTGCAGCAACTACAGGAGCAGTTTTTCCAAATGTGTAAAGTTCCTCACCTTCCAGATACTGACCAGTTTCAGCAGCCATTTAGTAAACATTATTACGTGCAAGGCAGGTGCTAGGGACTGGGCATGCAAAAGATGCAAGTTTGGCTTCAGTCCCAGACCTCAGGGAACTTAAAATCAAATGGAGGGGAAAGACAGACTTGTACACTGCAGGTATGACACAAGGCAGAATGGGAGGATAAGGGCAGTGGAGATAGCTAGACCAGTAGTTCTCACTTGTTTTTTTTAATATGACGACCTCCTCTTTTCAAAAAAATTATTTTTTTCAGTGGGCAACATCCATCTCTCCTTTCTTTCTGCCTCCTTGAAAGACAATAGAATCTTGTAACAAATTTTTATATTGGCTGTGTTCCAAAACATTTTTGAGGTTCCTTTTTTACCGTTTCACAGATGCTCCACATGATAGTAGTTGTACTATTAGTGTCTGTTGATTGAGAAAACACCTAATGACTAAATGCTAGTGCTAAATGCTAGGTCCCCCTTGGTCGTGACTTCATGGGCCTCCCTGAGTCTGAGAACCCTGGTCTAGAACAAGTGCTGTTAGAAGTTGGAGTAGGGGAGATGTCACTTTCTTCTGGGAAATGAGGGAAATCTTGATGGAGAAGGTGTCCCATGAGCTGAGCCTTGGAAGGAAAAACTGCCAGGCACGCTGACAAGAAAGCTTCCACAGACCTGAGAGATCATTTTGAAAGATCTAGAATTCAGTTCCCTTTGCAGGTTTTCTATGCTAAAAAAACTATTAAAAGTAATAAAAATAACTGCATATGGATATCCTGTAGTAGAAATGCTTAGTTATTGAAACAAAAGAAAGTAATACTTCTAGTTTTTAAAAGGTTTTATGTTTAAGGAGTTCATGGGGCCTTATGCTGCTTATCTCAGTATTACCAGTGGGGCAGTGGATGAAGAATGACCCATGGGTTGTTTCTGGTCCTCCAGACTGTTGGATCTTTCTCTATTTGAAGAAACAGCAGTGTCTGCCCTGTGTTAGTAATGACTACTGAAGGACAGACCAGTGTCCCATGGTTATCTTCACTGGTTTAATTTAACTTCATTAGTATCAGATTGCCATGAGAATTTTGGAATAAAACCTTGTCTGTCTACTCTACTCCTGTGTTGTTCCTTATCCTTGTGCCTGAGATACATAGAGATTTAGTGGCGTCCCAGTACCTTAAAGATTGCCTTGGCTAAGTTGACAATAGACTCCCAGTCAATATATTTTTTATCTTGACTCCATTTCCCTGTGTTTTTCCCACAGGTCTTATTTGCTGCAAAGCCTCTCTGAAGAGGGTTCCCCTGAGAATAAACCTTCCGAAGATAAACTGGGAGGTTATTCTGCTGTCTTGGCGATAGGCTCAAGTCGGTGCAAAGCTAACACCTTGGGTAAGGGGTGGCGACCAGCCGAAGGGCTGGAAGCCTTCCCATTTCTGATGCCTGCATCTCTGTAGGTGGGCATCAAATACAGAATTTAGGAATACCTAGAAGGACCAAGCACATTTTTGTGTTACTTGATGTGCCTCATCCTTTTAATCCTGTTTAGATGATTCTGTCTCTATAAGGTCTTCTTTGATTTCCCTCAAGTAAATTTTTCTTCAATTTCTCAGGGTGGTTTATGCAATTATTTTATTGCTTAAATTACAGTTGTTAAGATCAGTCAGTAATAAACATATTAAGTGCCTACTATTTATGGCCACACACTGTGTGGTTAGGATACAGAGAAAGACAAAAGACAATCCCTGCCCTCACGAAGCTCATTGTCTAATGGGGAGAGCTCATGCGAACAGCTATGTACAGACTAGTTGTATACAGGATGAACTGGAATTAATCAGCAGGGGGAAAGCACTAGAATTAAGATGGATTAGGAAAGGTACAAGGTGGTATTCTTGTTGGCACTTGAAGTCAGGCAGCAGAGATGAGAGAGATGTATTCATGGGGGACAGCCAGATTTTGGAAATGGGGTATCTTGTTTGTGCAGTATCAAAGTGTCACTGGATTGAGGGTGTAAGAAGTCTATAAAGGTGTCTGGAGGGGGAAAGTTATGAAATACTTTGATCACTAAGCAGAAGATTTCCTGTTTGAACTTGGAGGTGACAGGGAGCCCTTGGAGTTTGAGTGGTGCAAGCCCTCATCACCTTGTGTCTGCTGGGGGTTTTGCTTGCCTCCAGTCTCTCCCCACTCCAGTCTTCTATTCAGCTGTTAAGGTCTGTTATTACAGATAACCATGTTACACATCCTGCTCAATAAACTCTAGTGGCTACATTGGTTTCCTCACAGGATAATAACAGCACCTACCTGCCAGGTTTGTTGTGAGGACAAAAGAGTAATTTGTAAAGGTGCCTGCCACATAGTAGGTGCCATATAAATGCTAGCAATATTGTTGTTGTTACCATTAGCATCATTACCTTTTGACCCATACCCATGGTTTCATTTATATGAAGGATTCTCAGTAAAGGAACTCTGCCAAAGGAAAGCGTCATCCCCCCTTTTTATTTTTAAAACAACTTACGTAGATAGTCTCGGTGTGTCTGGAGTATTGAGAGGCTTGGTGACTGTTCTCTGTAGATTTCAGGGAAGGTCTTCTTAATTCTGAAACTCACTTGCTGGCCATTATTCCATAGTGTCTTTCATTTACTTGGCAGCTCAGTGGTAGAGGTATTTGTGTTTTTGTTTTATTCAGACAGATTTTCACTTTGTGCATTGTATCTATTCTTTTCTTTCAGATGTTATGGTAATGCTATTGAAAAGCCTTTTCTTCTGCATTTGGACTGAAATTTTAAAACAGTGGGGCCATTGGATGTTCCCTTCTCTTTTACAATGGTATCTGTTCCTTTCTTTTGCCTGTAGGTTCTACACTTGTTCAGAACTTACCATCATCTGTGCAGGCCCTATGTGAGTCATGGAACAATATTCACACAAATGAGTTTCCCAATATTGGATCCTGGGTGAGCAAGTTTATGGTGCTTCTTGGAACATTCATAGAATTATATGAATGCAACTTGCAGTGTCTGTGTTCTTTTCCCTTTCTTTGACCATCAGAAAGATTCCAAGAAGATCCTTACACACAGTAGTCATATGTGATGCAAAATCCATGCATTGTAGTGCCCAAGTGGTGATGCCTCTGTTCTGAAAGCTCACATGTGCTCTCGAGCAGATGGATGATGAGCCAGGAATCAGACTCCCTCTTTGTTACACTCTGGGGTAGTTTCTGACCCTAGGTTTTCTTAATTCTATCAGAAAAGAAAAGGATGGTGAAGTCCTACCATTCTGTTGGGTGGCAGTTCATAAGTTATCATGTTCACGTCTGGAAGATAGTCTGGTGTTTCATTGACCAGGAGTTCTAGACTTGACTTTGTCACCACTGTTTGACCTTTAGCAAGTTACCTAGCTTTCAGCTTTAGTTTCCTCATTTGTAAATTGTACTAGATGATTTCTTAAGTTCATTTTATCTTTCATATCCCACAGTTCTGTGATTCTAAGGATAATTGTGTTCATTATGATAATCTTGACACATTTCAAGATCCTAGAGCTCCTTCTGAATCCTTTGAGAAGGATTAAGTTATTGAGAAAGACTAATCACTCACATACATTATATCCCTGACCATGGTGGATACGAGGATTGAATCCTGAATATCTTCCTCACAAGTGGCCATCCAGTCTGTCTGAGGACCCCAGACCTTCATCCAAGGCAGCCCTCTGCCTATTGCGATGGCTCTATTATCTGGTCTTGCTGTGACACAGTTCCCTTGACCGAATGCTTTTCAGAATACATGAACGCGTTCACCTTTGGTTTTGGCCACCTTCCATTGAGCTGGACAGGGCAGCAATTAGTCACCCAGACATTGGTTGGTTGCTTATCATGCTTTCAGTGTCTTCTTTTAAATGTATATCTGTTCCTTCATTCCCACATTGCTAAAATGTAATCATTAGTCTCTAAGCCTTGCAGGCTTCTTCTGTGGTCAAATTGTCTCTGATAAAATTGAATTCCATGTAGACTGTATATGGTCCTTATGCCTTATTTATTTGTGTTCTGCTTCCTTATAGCGTAATGCTTTCGCCAATGACACAATTCCAGCAGAGAGTTACATCAGTGCTGTGCAGGCTGCCCACCTGGGGACCCTTTGCAGCCAGAGTCTGCCCTTGGCTGCTTCCTTGAAGCACACACTCCTTTCTCTGGTCAGGCTGACTGGTGATCTTATTGTGTGAGTACTTGGTACAATTCATTTCAGAGTCTTCTGTGCTTTTTGCCCTATGTCTTTAGCTGAGAAAACTACCTAAATTTAGAGAAAAGATAATAGTGAGTGAGGGATTTGGGTATTGGTATTGATAGACCTTTTTCATATTCTTATCTATTAGAAGAAACCTGTACATTTGGCCCTTGGAATGAAATCTGTTCACTTGAGTCATTGATTTGGTTTTAAATTATACAGAACCAGGAGCATAGAGGAAGGGCTTAAAGTCTCAGGGACAAGAGACAAACAACTTGACATTCCTGCCCCTTGGTTTTCTTCTATTAGAATTGGGGCAATCACATCTAAACTGCTGATCTCAAGAAGGAATTTTGAGGAAGATGATTTGTAAGCTGTGAGGGCTCTAGCAATGTGAGCTCTGAGCTTGTGAGTGTGGAGGCAGCCCCCACCTCTCTTCCTTCATGTGACCTCTGGAAGGAAGTGCTGTGTTTAAGTAACAACATCAGCTGCATGTGGGGAATGGTGGGCAGCTGTAGTTTAAAAGACGAGAGCAACAGTTTGAAAGGTGGGCCTTCAGTTTTCCACTGTAGTGAGTTGAGCAGACTGGCAGAGGGACATTTGATCCTTTTGTGAACAGTCTGCGTAACAAGCCATGTTCCCTGGAGAAGAAATGTCAGCCAAAGTGCTGAGGTTATATTTTTGCCCCAAAGCGTATCTTTATGGAGGTAGATGAATTACTTTTGTTAGTTTTAAGATATCTTTTCCCTTGGTTTACATCTCTCCTTCAGAATATTGGTCTTTTTCAATAAAGATCTTTAAGTGTTTCCATTTAGAAATAAGTGCTCAAGTTTATGTTGTTCTAGCAGTGTCTCAGAAGGACACGATAACTGACCTGGTTTCTTTTTCTTCCCTGAAGTTGGTCCGATGAGTTAAACCCTCCTCAGGTGATCCGGACATTGCTGCCCCTTCTTTTGGAGACTAGCACTGAAAGTGTGGCTGAGATGAGCAGCAACTCCCTAGAAAGAATCCTGGGTCCGGCCGAGTCAGATGAGTTTTTGGCTCGTGTTTATGAGAAGCTTATCACTGGGTGTTACAACATTTTGGCCAATCATGCCGATCCTAATAGGTGAGTCTGATTTAGCACTGTTAGCTTTTACAGCTCCTTTGTAATTAATCTTAGGCAAGGTAATGGGATTCTTGCAGATGGACATAGCAACTTTCTTACTGATTCTTGGACCCTTGCTCTGTGTTCAGCCAAAATGGGAATGTCAGAAAAGGGCAGGGTCAGCATTTGAATCCTGCCCGGATTTGTGATCGTTTTTTGTGTGCATTTTACGCCTTTACAGAGAACTATATGATGGGTTGTTTTTGTTCATTTATGAGAAGTCTTAAAAATGTTTGATTAGGGAATGAGTATCTGGGCCTTGTACCTATCATCTCAATAGTGAGGGGTCCAGATTTGTTCACCAAAATCTTTATTCTTTCTTGAACATTCTGCCTTTTACCTGTTGAGGAACTCAAAGTTATCAGCTGGACAGATGTGCCTCGTCTCCTGTCATACAAGTGTGTCCAAGACAGAAACAGGATTGGAACTCATAGCTTCTGTTACTTGTATCACTGAACCACATCTTTGCTAACAACTGAAATTTAGTGATTCCATTCATTAACTCAGGGGGTGTAGAGGACAGGAAAGCCAGATCAAAGAAATGTTATTTAGAAATGGTTTATAACTTTAGTGTCTGTGTTGACTCTTGACCACAGCTCTCACTTTCTTTGACATTTCCTCTTTTAATTATTATCATTATTATTTTAAATTGAATTATTTTATTTGTTTTCAGTGTTCAACAATCACTTCTATATATCTTAGATTTTGACATTTTGTGTTTCACTCCTGTGTGGGCATTATGAATGCTTAGGAAGCCATTAGAATACACCTGACTGCTCCTATCATTTTCTCTTTTTTGATCCTCAGTGGACTAGATGAGTCCATTTTGGAGGAGTGTCTCCAGCATCTGGAGAAGCAGTTGGAAAGTAGTCAGGCTCGCAAGGCTATGGAGGAGTTTTTCTCGGAGAGGTGAGACCTTTTGGCATCTGTCCTGGGGCGTTGCCTTCTGTGCAGTCTGATCAGGGGCCTGTGTGCTTGGAGAGCAGGGCTGCTTTTATCTCCTGCTCTCTAAGATGAATGGGAAAGAGGGAGGGAGGACTTCATGGCCTGAGTCAGTCATGCTCCAAAGATGAATGGTTCCACTGGAAGGAGAAGTGATAGTGAGGAAATGGAAATGGATGCCTTTTGTGGGGCTTAATGCGATTCTTCCGTTTTTCTCTCCTTTCCATCTCCCAGTGGAGAACTTGTCCAGATCATGATGGCCACAGCCAATGAGAACCTCTCTGCTAAATTCTGTAACCGAGTTCTGAAATTCTTCACCAAACTCTTCCAGCTGAGTGAGTGACAGCTTTTAATAATCTCCTTATGGGAACTTTGATGTCTTGCTAATACTGGGCCATCTTCTGCCAGAGTGTCACAAGCAGCATGGAAATGTGAACAAGTGGGGAGAATCTCTCCAGGAGAGTTTTTGGAGAGAGATAGAACACTTGATTAAAATGTCCTCCCTTTTCCCTCCTCGCCATTTCCTCCTGCCCACCTTTCTTCTCACCCTTTTTTGGCCCCTATTGTGTTGACCACAGCCTTTTGCTCTTTCCTCAGCTGAGAAGAGCCCTAACCCCAGTCTGCTCCATCTCTGTGGCTCCCTCGCCCAGTTGGCTTGTGTGGAGCCTGTGCGGCTCCAGGCCTGGCTCACCCGCATGACCACATCACCTCCTAAGGAGTCTGATCAGCTGGAGGTGGTGCAGGAGAACCGGCAGCTGTTGCAGCTTCTGACCACCTACATTGTTCGAGAGAACAGGTAGATCATCTTGATCCAATGTACTTCAGTGCCCCTATAAAACCCCAGGAGAATGTGGGCAGCCTTGAGCCAATCCATTGGCCCCTCTCCTGTCATTCCCCTTCCCTCATTCCCTCTTCAGTCAGGAATCCCAGCATAGGAGGAGGCTGACCTAACAAGGGCTGTGTGCATGACTGCACTGTGATTTTTCTAGCCATGGTTATAGAACATGACTTTGAGGTGACTGACGGGTGAACTGAGCTCCTGTTCCATGCTTGAGTCCTGCCCACACTCTGAGCACTGTTTGCCTCCAGTGTGTCCCACCCCTCAGCTGGTTCAGGGCCCAGTTCCCATCGGCATCTCATTGCTTCATTACTTTGTCTCCCTGTAGCCAAGTTGGAGAAGGCGTTTGCACTGTGCTGCTGAGCACTCTGATCCCTATGGCAACAGAAATGCTGGCCAATGGGGATGGTGCTGGTTTTCCTGAGCTCATGGTTGTGATGGCGACACTGGCCAGTGCGGGCCAAGGTGCTGGCCACCTCCAGCTTCATGCTGCTGCTGTGGACTGGTTGAGCAGATGGTAAGTGGAATGGAAAGGGAGCAAATGAGCAATGAGGCCTGGAACTGGGCGTTGGAAAAGGTGAAGCTGTGCTGCTGCTTCCCTTCATTTGGAACTCAGCTTGGGCAACTCTCAACCAAGCACCTTCTGTGCTGGGGGAGAGAAGAGTGAGAGGACTGGGCTCCTCTTCTTGAAGCTTACAGACATGGACACATAGAGCCATAAGATGCAACACTAGATGTCTTTAGAGGGTTTCAGAACAGAGTGCTCAGAAGGGGGACGGGGGATTGATGGATCATTGCCCATTGGCAGGTGAGGGAACACTTAGCTGAGAAGGCTTGAGTTGGGCTTTAAAAGGTCTAGGGGTTAAATATGCAGAGATTGTCTTCCAGGTGCAAGGAAGAATATAAGTAAGTCATGGAGACAAGAGAACAAAGGAGTGTGTGTGAGTGTGTGTGTGCGCGTGCATGCGTGCGCTTGTGTGTTGGGGGAACAGATAGGGCAGCATCAGATTGTATAGGTCTTGGAATGTTGGGTGAAGGAGTTTTATTTTTGTTATGTAGGCAAAAGTAGGTAAAACACTGAAGATATTTGATCTATTGAATGACATGACCCAGTCTGTCTTTAGGAAGGTTAGTCTGACAGTAGTTGAAGGAAATAATTGAATTTATTGTAGAATTTATGGTAGAATGCTAGAAGTATTCCTCGGGGGAGGATGGTATAGTTGTCCAGGTCAGTAGTAAAATGAGCTTATACTAGGTTCCCTGCAGAGGGGGTAAAGAGAAAAGGGGATAGATGTGAGAGAGTGACATGTGGCATTTTCTGTATGATGATCTATTATCATTGATTTATTACACAAAGTAGTTCTGAGCTGGATACACAATCCTCACAGCTTTCTTATTTTCATTATTACATATTATCGTTATTTTGCTGATGAGAAGACTGAGGTATGGGACAAATTGATGGGAAGGGTTAATGATAAAGGCCCATACGAGTGAACTCTCAACCTTGTATTCACTCTGCTAACCCATTGTGTTCAGTCTTTTCCTGTTAAGAATTAATTTGTATTTCTACATTTACCATCTGGGCTGGGAATTGAGGACCTGGTGGAGTCAGGAAGATGTTTCCTCTCCTCGGACACCTCAGTGTTTCTGTATTTCCTTTCCTCAACAGTAAGAAATACTTGTCTCAGAAGAATGTAGTTGAAAAAATGAATGCTAATGTAATGCATGGGAAGGTAAGAAAATTGGGGAGCAATTATTAGACTGGAAGGGTGACAAGTAAAATAGTTGGGGAGGACCTGGGAGGATGTTGATTGGTTGCAGTCTTCAGTTCACCAGGAAATCACTGCTTCTCAGCCCTGGTTTCTGTCCCTCATTGTCCTGTGGGGAGGAAGGGCTTTGTCTCAAAGACCTAGAAGTGTGTAATTGTCAACTGCATGCCTTTAGGCCTTTTCAAGGTGTCGGGAAGTGATAGGAGACTGCAAATACTCTGAAAAACAGACTTTCAGTAGAGCCCTCTCTAAAATATCCTGTGGCTGCTGTTTAAAAAAATGTATTGTCCTGGTACAGAAAACTGCCTTTCCTAATTCCATCAGGCACCCCACTAACCAGTACATACTCTGAATGTACAGGGACCTTCTGGGGCCCCCAGGGGGTTTTAGGCAAGCAGGTCACTGCTGGGATCTATAAATCCTGCATCCAGGTGGCATTTCATCCCCTGTGGAATGAAAGAATCCTGGGTGGTTGACAGAGAGCACATGATGGCCCCTTCCTAGATGCCATTTCTCCTTTTATCAGTCTTTGTCCTCTTAGCATGGAAACATCACAGAGGATAGAAGAAAGTAACTTGGGTCTCTAAGGGTTAGAGGTCAGGCTGTTGTATTTGACAAAAGAGGCAGGAGGGGTTTGCCAGAGTTTGCCCTAAGCTAGCTTATGATCTCTCCAACCTCTCCCTATTTCTCCTGACCTAGAAAGGCTGAGCCTTTCTTCTTGATTACAGCCACTAGGTGGTACAGTGGCCAGAGGGCAGCCCCTGGAGTCAGGAAGATTCAGTTCAAATCCTGCCTAATTTAGTCACTTGTTTGTTCGCTTTGTGACCATGGGCAAGTCACTTCATCTCTCTCCTCCTCAGTTTCCTCATCTGTAAAATGGGGATAATCCTAGCACCTGCTTCAGAGGGTTGTTGTGAGGATCACATTCAGATATCCTGTAAAGAGCTTTGCAAACCTTGGAGTACTACGTAAATGTTAGCTGCTGTTACTCTCACTAATTACTGTTAAGTGAGTACTGCTGGCAGTGGAGGATAGAGGACTAATTGAAAGATCCTAAAGGCCCAAGAGAACTGTTGGGGAACAAAAGTGAGTTTGAAGGAAAAAGAGAAAACTAATTAAGAAAGAGCAACTTAGAAGGCATGTAAAAGCTCCCATACTCGTTGTACAAACTGATTTTTAGGTGACAGGATAACATACGAAGAGTGATGTAAATGAAAAAAGGAGTTTTTTTTCATTGGGAAAAATGCACAGTACTTGATTTTATATAATAGGAAATTATTGAGAAGTGCAGTTTCTGAAAAATCATGGTCTTCTTTTTCTAGCATGTGACTATTCTAGAATGTACCTGCCACATTGTATCTTACTTGGCTGATGTCACCAATGCCCTGAGCCAAGGCAGTGGTCAGGGCCCCAGTCACCTCTCAGTGGATGGAGAGGAGCGGGCCATCGAGGTGGACTCAGACTGGGTGGAGGAACTGGCAGTAGAAGAAGACGACTCCCAGGCAGAGGACTCAGTAAGTCCCCTCGAAGGCAACCCCCCTCATGTTTGAGGGCCATTGGTTGAAAGGATGGTCCCCATTCCAATTTGTGATGCATGCTGACAGAATCCAGGCTTAGAAAACATTATCCTCTCCAGGCTCAGCAGGTGCTGAGGACTCAGGCAAAACTGTTTCCCAAAACCATGCGCACACTCAAAAGATTCTTGAGCTGGAAGAGTGAGTTATGAAAGGCCATCCTTGTGGAAGGAGGTGTCATTCATTTGGGAGATACTGTTTTATGTACTGAATAAAGTTTAATAGAATTTGAGGCAGAGGTGGTATGCAACCTTTGTTTAGGAAATACAAGTTTAATTCAACTCTTGCTGGGTTTCCTCTGATCATTTTTAAGCTGACTAGAAGGTTTCCAGGTGGATGGAGGAGTCAGGAAATGGGGAGAGAGAGGGGTTGTATGTGTTTTTGGCTAAATGACTTTCTTTACTTTGGAGGATGAAGATTCTCTTTGCAACAAGCTATGCACATTTACTATCACACAGAAAGAATTCATGAACCAGCATTGGTAAGTGTGTCCTTTTCCATGAGGTTAGGGGTTCTCTTTCTTGCCTGCTGGGACTAGTCACTCATTTGGGAATTTTTGATCTCCATAGGTACCACTGTCACACCTGCAAGATGGTGGATGGGGTCGGTGTGTGCACAGTGTGTGCTAAGGTCTGCCACAAGGATCATGAGATTTCTTATGCCAAGTATGGGTCCTTCTTCTGTGACTGTGGAGCCAAGGAAGATGGTAGTTGCTTGGTAAGGAGGCTGGAATAGTTGTGCCCTTAAGTGATTTTGCATTTAGGCCAAGACTGGGAAAGAAGTGCCAGGATGACAAGGGACTAGTCCATTTGCCTTCTTGGTGACATCCATAGGCAGAACTGGATTGGTTTGAGAGTGTTCTGGGTTCTTAAGTTAGCTTTGTCCCCTATCTTTTTATGTGACCCTGTGAAAGTCACTTCTCCCTCTTAGGTCTTCAGTATCTTCTGCAAAATGAGGGCTTTAGATAGGATGACCTGTGAGATCACATTCACACCCAAGATCTTTCTTGGCACTAACATGGCTTGTGCCACTGCTACAGGTATCATGTAAGCCATGGGCAAGGTACAGCATCTCTTGTCATTTCTCCCAGGCTACCCCCAGCTCTAGTTTTTTAGACTCAGACTCTGACAAATGATGATAGGGAAATATTGAGGAATGGGGTTCTTGAGGCCTTATCCTAGAATTTAGGCCATCATGACTTAAATTAGTGGATGATGTAAAGATAAGACACACATTGGACAAGAGAATCAGGCTTCCAGAAGATCTCAGCAGGCTAGATAAAGCATTAGGCTAAGTAGAATATGTTGCACAGTTAACCTCTCAAGTAACGTGATGGCAGAGGCATGGCTAGTAGCAGTTGTTATGAAGAAACGGGAGGTTTTTAGTGAATGGCAAGGTCTGTATGAATCCATAGTGCGTGACATCCAAGAAAACCAGCGCAGCTTTTACCTGCTGTGAGAGCTGACCCCATGCCCAGGGTGCAGGAGCTCCCACCGGACCCTCCTCAGATCATGCTCGATGTTCTGTTGGGGTCCCGGTGGGCGAACTCCTTAGCAGAGCCAGCTGAAGATCATTTGAGAGAAGTGGGCAGGAGCAGAGACGTTAGTTTTCTTCATGTATCTGCATGCCAGCCTGCGAAGAGAGATTAACTTGACCTCAGAGGAACGTTCAGAGAGACAAGTAGAACTTCACAGTGAGAGGTCTCCAGAAGTAGACTGGGCTGTTCATTTTCCTCTTTGGGTCACTTTTGGAGGATTCTTGTTTAGGGTTGAGTTCAAGGCGTGAGATTCTGTAACTCATTACCATGATTTACCACCCCTGGGTCTCAGGTGGTATAGACTCCAGGTCCCGTGGGTAAAGCCAGGGCTCCCTGAATTTTTATTGGTTTTTCTTAGGCTCTGGTAAAGAGAACGCCCAGCAGTGGCATGAGCTCCACTATGAAGGAGTCAGCATTTCAGAGTGAACCCCGGGTTTCTGAGAGTGTGGTGCGCCACGCCAGCAGTGCCTCCCCTGCAGACAAGGCCAAGGTCACCATCAATGATGGCAAAGGTGCTGATGAAGAGAAGCCCAAGAAGAGCAGTTTGTGCCGTAGTGTGGAAGGCTGCCGAGAGGAGCTTCAGACTCAGGTGGGCTTCCCAGATGGCCCTCACCCAGGACCAGGACTAAGAGTCTGAGAGAGGCAAGGGAAACTGTGGGTCTCTGGAGTCTGATCACCCATAGCTCCATTTGATCACCTGGAGTCACAGAATTTTCACCTTAGTTTCTCCATATGTATGATGGAAGTAGCTGTAATTAACCATTAGCAGTTATCACCGCAAGCAGGTTCTGCTGCCTGATAGCAGCATCAAACAGGGGAGGAACCCTGGGACAGTTAACTGAGTCAGCAGCGCAGTGAGTTTGGCAGTCATTTGCATGAATGAAGCGGTGAGGTTGGGAAATTTTGAGTTTTTATACAAATCCAGGGAAGCCCCAATTGATTGTTTCAGTGGCTAGCATGCTGGACTAGGAATGAGGAGAAGTGTGTTGTAATGGCACCTCCTGTCAAGGATGTCGCAGATAAAACACTTTATCTTTGTGCACTTTCATTTCTTCATTTGTTTTTTTCCTCAGGCAAATTTCTCCTTCGCTCCCTTGGTGTTAGACATGCTTAACTTCTTAATGGAAGCCATTCAGATCAACTTCCAGCAGGCTTCAGCTATGGGCAGCAGTAGCCGGGCCCAGCAGGCACTCAATGAGTTACACACCTCGGATAAGATGGTAGAAATGACAGACCAGCTGATGGTGAGTGCCAGTGTGCTCGTGGGGACCAGCAAACTTTCAGGCAGCCAGATTGTGCCCAGTGCTGCACTTATTGCACTTCTTAGGCTAAGTGTTTAGCCATAAATAGTCTGTCACCTTACTGCCTACTTCCTCTGTTCCTCCTGTGGTACATAAATTATGTAAATTGTGCCAAAGTACCCTTGTTTGTTTTTTAAATTTTTATTTTATTTTTTCCCAATTACATTTAAAGACAATTTTTAGCATGCATTAAAAAAAATTCTTGAGTTCCAAATTTTCTGTGTCTTTCCTTACCTACCTCTTCCCTGAGACAGTAAGCAATTTGATATAGGTTATACATTATACTTAACTTTTAAAAAGGTAGACTTTGCATTGAGGCATAATCACTTAGTTACATAATTACCAGGTATTTGTTTTCTCCCCTTTGTGTAGGTCCCTACCTTAGGCTCCCAGGAAGGTGCCTTCGAAAACGTCCGGATGAACTACAGTGGAGATCAGGGCCAGACCATTCGCCAGCTTATTAGTGCCCACGTGCTGAGACGTGTGGCAATGTGTGTGCTGTCTTCACCCCATGGGCGACGCCAGCATTTAGCCGTCAGCCATGAAAAAGGCAAGGTGAGTCCTCCAGTTGCATTATTCACTCCTTAGGATTTTTTAGTTTATTTTTTTTCAACATACAAAAATTCACCTCTCTGCTGTCCCAACTCCTCTTTTCTTCCCCCATCCACCATTGGGAGCAAAAGAAAAACAAAAAACAAAACATTTAACATATTTGTATCAACAAATACATGTAATCAAGCAGAACAAATTGCTGCATTGGCTATGTCTGTCTCTCTCACACACACAAAATGAGAGGTTTATCTATATTTATCCATCTATCTCTCTGTGTCTATATTTCTCTTCTATATTCTTAGTCCTTCACCTTTCTATTAGGTCATGGTTAGCATGCTTTACTATTAACTCTCTGAAATTGTGTTTGATGATAACACACTGATCAAAGTTCTAAGTCTTTTAGTTTTACTGTAGTTTGTTTGGCTTTACTGTATTGTTTTCATTCGAAGAATTGTTCTCCTGGCTCTTTCTGTGCAATCCACTCGACATCAGTTTAGGCAGATCTTCTCAGATTTTTCTGAAGCCATCTCCATCGTTTCTTATAGCCCAGTAGTATTCCATCACATTCATATACCATAACTTGTTTAGCCATTCCCCAGTTTATGGGCATCCCCTCAGAATTCTCATTCTTTGCTGCTACAAGAAAAGCTGCTATGAATACTTTTGTACATCCTTCATTAGAGTTTGTTTTACTTAGGACTGATATCCCCTTAACTTGCCCTTCTTCTAATTCCCTTTCCTCCTCCCCTTTCCTTAACTTTTTCCTTGTTGAGTGAAAAGTGTATCTAGCTCTGCTTTCCCACCCTGCCCTATTTATTTAGCTATCTAATGGTTTCATCTTTCCTACTCTTCTTCCATAGTTCTCATTTCTTCTCCATTCCCCCTCTCATACTCTCATTTTAGTGACAAAGACATTTTTAAGCTTTTAAAAAATTCTTATTTCCTTTCTTTCAGGAATTCGAGTTAAATTTGCGTCTATGCTGTATTTTCCTTTGAGACTTTGCTTGTGGATATTTGGGGTCGTCCTCTGCTTCTGGGTTCCTAGAAGTCTTGAGTGTTTCTGTCACCATATTAGCTTTTTGTGGTGGGATTCTTTTTTTGTTTGCCCATTCTTCAGGTTACTTCTTAATTTCAGACTTGTTGTTTGGGCTTGGCTTTGTACACTTCTGCTCCTGTGGCTGCTTTCTTGGGGGCATTGAGTTTCGTGTTCCTGGATCTCAGAGACAACTCAGGTTGGGGATCTTCAAGCTCTCAGTGGTCCCAGAGTACTCTAATCCAGGGTAAGGTCTTACTGAGGTCCCTGTGGTCTGAGCTCTGTGGGTTCCTCCCTGGGCTCTCATCAGCTTCTCAGTCCAACCTGGATTTTTGGCTCAGAATTGGGTAGTGGGCCACTTGGCACCTATCCCTGTTGAGTTGCTCTAGTATGGGTCTGGGAGTGCCCCAGTATAGGTCTACAACATCCTCCTTCTTATGGGCACAGCCTCTCCCTGGGTACTGGAATACTCTGCATGCAGTGATCGTGGCCACAGCTTATCCTTATTTTCTACAGATATCTTTGTCTCCCTATGCTGTCATGCACTGGTAAAATAACTTACTGTGATCTTTTCTTGGATTTCCCCATCAGGATTCAGTCTGGTACATTTTCTTGCTCTGAAAGAAATTGCGTGGTGGAGTGGGGAGGTAGTCTCTACTGCTTCCTGATCCTCTGCCATCTTGACTCCCTGAAATACTAGAAGGACATTTCTTGCCTAGCTGCCAAATACAATTGCAGCAGAGGGTCCTGGTTACAAGAAACAAGGAAGAAATCATGCCCTTTTTGGAAGGCTCTGTGTCTTCTAATGGTATCAGAACTAAGACTATATGTTGGCCATGTTCCTTTGCAGATTACAGTTCTGCAGCTCTCTGCACTCCTGAAACAAGCAGATTCCAGTAAAAGGAAACTGACCCTCACCCGCCTGGCATCAGCACCAGTCCCCTTCACTGTGTTAAGTCTCACTGGAAATCCTTGTAAGGAAGACTACCTTGCTGTGTGTGGACTGAAGGTAAGAGTATAGAGTCAGTTTTGGAGGCCATTGGAATTTTGTAGCGAGTTTTATATTTTTCCCAAATTTTTAGGCTTGTCCTCTTATTAGGTTATGCACTACATAAGGGCCGGGACCTCTGTCTTGTCTATTCTTCTTAATGATCGTAATGCTCTTGACATAGTGCTTAATAAATGTACTGAATTGAAGGGAATACAACAAATGCCTCTATGACCTCTTCATCCCTTTTATTTTCTGGCTATATCAATATATATTTTGATTTTAGGTAAAATTAGTTAGAAGATTATATTTTTCTACAGTCCTTTACCTGACTTTACCTTTACCTTCTTGCAAGGAGTTTGAAAACTTCTTCATGATAGTTTAAGTGGTTTAAGTTAATGGTTTCAATTTGTTTCAACAAATTCAGTGGACTTTTGTTGAGTGCCTACTGTATACAGTGCCCTAGGGACAGAGACTGAGATAAACAATAATTTTTGTCTTCATACAGCTTAAATCTAGTCAGGGGAAACAATTGGTGAGCAAAAGATTATCGTAAAAGAGAGATGAGAAACATGTAAAGTGGTATGCAAGGTCCAAGGAGGAAATGGCCATTTGTGACCCGGGGGTAGAGGTCAGTGGGGAGGGCGGACGTTGTACCATATCTTGAAAGGGCAGAAAGGATGAGGATGTCAGTATGCTGAGAACAGACATAGAAGGTCCTGGTGGGAACTGTTGGGGACGGGAGTAGATTACATGACTAGGCAAAGACATTCCACAGCCGAGAGGAAGTTTCTGTTTCCAGGCACAGAAGTCAATTGAGAGGCCAAGAAGAAAGGGGGATTTCTGAGACTTGAGCAGGAATAAGTCAGACCATACTTTGTCTTCTTTGTCCCCATGCTGGGTACCAGGACTGCCACGTGCTGACCTTCAGTAGCTCAGGCTCCGTTTCTGACCACTTGGTGCTTCATCCTCAGTTGGCAACAGGAAACTTTATCATCAAAGCTGTGTGGTTACCTGGCTCACAGACGGAGCTGGCCATCGTTACTGCAGACTTTGTCAAGGTACTCTCTACTGTTAGTGATGGCACAATGACTGTGGGGATTGGGAGCCTCTGCTAGCCTCAGAGTGCTTCAGAAAGCTTCTCAGTGGGGGTGATCCATTGTTGTTCATTCTTTATTCTTGAAGAGGACCCATTTCATCATGAAGGTGATGGCTTGACTTGTGAGTGAATTGTTTTTAAGTGAGGCAGAGCTGCTCCAAGTTGTCAGCTTCGCTGCTCCAAGTTGTCAGCTTCGCTGCTCCAGGGTCATTGAAGTCCAGTGGCAAGACATAAGTCAGGATGACAAGCCTTTATGACTCATTATTGAGATTTTGAGTGTAAATAGCAGTTGTTTTCTGTTCTTATGAGAAGCTTTGAGGGTCTTCCCTTCCCAGATTGATGTTTTCCTGATGGTAAATTAGACCATCTTTTGTCTCAATTCTTAGTTTTTGAAAGGGTGTTGCCTCTGATCCGTTAGGGACTAACAGATTTCATTGGCTCATTTTGCTTTTGCCAAGCATAAGAAATCCAAGTCAAAACTCCTTCTAATCTTTTGTCTACTAGTTTCCAGCTCAGCCTGGCATCCTTGGTGGGTTTAGTCACTAACGATTCAGGGAGGATCAAGCGTTGACTTCTTGTTTAGTCCTTTCTCTCTCTGCCCTCCAGATATATGACCTCTCTGTTGATGCCTTGAGTCCAACCTTCTACTTTCTCTTGCCAAGCTCAAAGATCAGAGACGTTGCTTTTCTCTTCAATGAAGAGGGCAAGAACATCATTGTTATAATGTCCTCAGCTGGCTACATCTACACTCAGCTCATGGAGGAGGCCAGCAGTGCCCAGCATGGGCCTTTCTATGTCACAAATGTGCTGGAAGTCAATCATGAAGACCTGAAGGTTGGAGTGACTTTTCTCTTTTTGCTTCGCACAGTTATTTAAGATCATAAGATTTAGGATTGGAAGAGATCCTTAGAGATCCTTTAGTCTAACATCCCATTTTATTATAGCTGAAGGAAACTGAGGTCAAGAGTGTTAAATTGATGTATCCTTTGTTACCCAGGGAGTAAGAAACAGAGCCAGTATTTGGCTCCAAGGCCTCTGACTCTTAAAAATGCTTGACCTTCTGCCATGCAACCTCAGCAGCAGTTTATCCATGAGAGGGGGAGAGAATGTTTTTTTCTCACCTAATGTCTTGTTTCCCACCACATTAAACACATATTTATGTCCTGATGGATGAAACTGATTGACCACAATGATCCCCTATCCTCAGTTCCCAGGGTCTGGGTTATAAGTTTCCCCCAGGAGGTGCCCCCTCTTTAGTAGCCATGGAGCTGTCCAGGAGCCTGGCACGAGATAGCCTGGTAGAGGAGTCTGATAGAGCTGCAGACAAAGGCTTAGCGGCCTGCTGCAGCGCCAGTGGCGCTGTGCTCAGTACAAATGTTGGGTCTGTGTCCCGGCAGGACAGCAATAGCCAGGTGGCAGGAGGAGGAGTGTCTGTGTACTACTCCCACGTGCTGCAGATGCTGTTCTTCAGCTACTGCCAAGGCAGGTCCTTTGCGGCTACCATCAGCAGGTCTACTCTGGAGCTGCTGCGTCTCTTCCCCATCAACATTAAGAGGTAGGAGCCAGCTTTCTAATGAAGCTCATGGGCAGGAGCGATCCCTTTCTGGTGTTGGCTATAAGCAAAAGAAGTTTTTTGTACTGCTTCATCTGGAAATCAAAACTGAGTCTCTGAATAATAGGATTTTGTGAGAAAGGGGTCATCATATTTTTAAAGGCAGAAATAAAGGTTTGGAACCCTTGGAAGTGTTGCTTTATAGTTACCTCTCATTTATGTTTCTGTTGATCACTCACTTTCAGATAAAGTCAAGAGTGTAAACACTCAGTTGTCCATGCCAGGAAACACACTTTGCTTTATATAAACTTGGAGCATTGGACACGATAGTGGACATGGGACAAGTGGCAGTTTCACACTCTTCTCTGTCTGCTAGAGTTCTGAACACAGAGGGCTATATATTGCCATTCAGACCCTTTAAATTTGGTTGCTATGAAGTGATATCAAAAGACCTGTAATTCTGATATGAATATGTACCCTAACCTCCAGGGGCTTATATTTGGGGCTAAAGGAAAATGTGCATTTAGTCCAGAATTGAATTGGGTCATAAAGACAGCCTAGATGTCTGTAGTGTCCTATCTTCTAATACTGAATGACCAGAGTTGATTTAGCTGATCTGGTTGAATAGGCTTGTGTCCCTTTCTTCCTTTCATATACCATCTTCATTCATTATTAATCCATGTAGTCTGTTGAAGAGAGTGACTTCTTCATTCTTTGCTTAAGTATAGAATCACTGTTTGATGACTGCCACCTAAATTATTGTGGGCTCATCTTTATTTGTTGCAGTACTAATGGTGGCAGCAAAACTTCCCCTGCCCTTTGCCAGTGGTCAGAGGTGATGAACCACCCTGGTTTGGTGTGTTGTGTCCAGCAAACCACAGGTGTGCCACTGGTGATCATGGTGAAACCTGATACCTTTCTCATCCAGGAGATCAAGACTTTGCCAGCTAAAGCGAAGGTTGGTGCCAGTTCCTTCTGTATTTGACCGTGAACCTTTTCTGCTGTATTCAAAGATCAATTCTATAGCCTGATTGTGGAAAGCTTGAAGAAGAATTTTGGCCATTTTTCTTCTAGACCCCTTTCTTTGAGGAAGAAGGAACTGTTGCTATGCGATGATTTCTTAGTTTTGAAGCCCTTTTTAATTGCTGTGATGGCTAGTAATTATCCTGCTTTACCCCTTCTCAGATCCAGGACATGGTTGCTATCCGGCACACAGCCTGCAATGAGCAGCAAAGGACAACCATGATTCTGTTGTGTGAGGATGGCAGCCTGCGCATTTACATGGCCAATGTGGAAAACACATCATACTGGCTCCAGCCTTCCCTGCAGCCCAGCAGTGTCATCAGCATCATGAAACCTGTCCGAAAGCGCAAGGCAGCTGCCATTAGTAAGACGCCCCCTTCCCTCGTTCCTTTTTAAACCGTTAGCGATATATTTGGATATAATGACACTTGTTACAAGTCGGACAGCAGCCCTAATCTGTAGCGAAATACATGTTTGGTTTAGCTCTGAATTGGGTTTGTGGGGAGACTTCTAGTTTCTGTCCTTGGAGAGCATGGGTTTTCTTGTATTCAGAGGACAGTTGGCTTATATGAACAGAAAGGAAGCATCAAGGTGGGTTGATTTTCTAACAAACAATCAAGAATTTAGCCCATCTCTGAAGATGCACTGTTCCTCAGGGATATTGGTGCTCCAAGACAGAAGTGTTGAAATTGGAGCAGAGTTTCCTCATAAACAAGTGCTGGGCTCATCCTGGTGATTCATATTTATTGGATGTGTTGGTGTAATTCACATTCCTCAGGAGATACTAGTAATGACAAATGGGCTAACAGAACTCCTCTTACCTCTCAATGAGAGGACCAGGCCTGGAGTTGACTGTTGGCAGAGAAAAGAAGGGCAGTGAAGTATCTTCTCTCAAGAACACAGGACTTGGGAGTCATACTTTCCTTTGTGTTCTGGCTCTGCTACTCCCCTGGGCCCTGAACCATGTCCCTTTACTTCTTTGAGTCCTATGTGAAAGGGGGATGATAACCCTGATACTCCCAGAACTGATGAGAAATGTGCTACAGAAATGGGATCTGTTGTTTCTGCTCTGCCTGAGCGCCTCTGTAGGCTGCTGAGCTCAGAGTTCAAAGGGTAACTCAGACACAGAGCTTTTGAGGCTTCTGAATGTGATTTCAGACACCCCTCTTATAGCCATGAACAGCCTTTGTACAAATGATGGATGTTGGTGCTTTCTGACATCTCCCTTTACTCCCTACCCAGCTACTCGAACTTCTAGCCAGGTCACCTTCCCCATCGACTTCTTCGAACACAACCAGCAGCTGACAGATGTGGAGTTTGGTGGCAATGATCTCTTACAGGTCTACAATGCACAGCAGATAAAGCACCGGCTTAACTCTACGGGCATGTATGTGGCCAACACCAAGGTGAGCATTGTCCTGAGCTAGGTTCCATCTGAGAGGTACCATAGCATTTATTTGTTTGGGAAATAAATTTCTTTTCAGAGAGCAAAAGTGTAGTCACCAAATGGATGGCATTAAAAAAGTAGACTTTTTAAACCTTTGGATAAGCATCTGAAGCAGATTCATTACCTATTTTACTATAGCCTCCATACATCGCATATGTAGGAGAATGCCCTTTCCACAGGTCTGTTTCTAACACTGCCAAGAGTGTTGTATGTAGTATTGGGAGAGCAGGTAAGGGAGATTAGGAAACACTAGGTGATTTAGGTTGAACTTGAAGCGAGTGTTTGGAAGTGTGAAATTGAAGAGTATGTAGCATGTCAACTGGCCATTCATCCTATGTCTCCGGGCAAGGAGGAAATTATTCCCGTTTTACAGAAAAGGATTCTAGAGCTATTTTTAGGGCATTAAATGGTTCCATCAGTGCTTCACGTGAAGGTGGTCGCCCTTCTCTTGTGTGATGCATGTCCGTGTCTCCCATAGAGCCTTCTGCTGTGCGTGCTTTGTCTTTAGGCCTCAGTTGCTCCCATTCCGCTTGGCCCTATGCCTGCCGCGCTGTAGCTCTGCGTGCCTGCCTGCTCCCTCAGCTGTGTTTGTTGTCTTCTCTGTAGCCGGGAGGCTTCACCATTGATGTGAACAACAACAACAGCACGATGGTGATGACTGGCATGCGGCTCCAGATTGGAACCCAGGCCGTTGAGCGAGCCCCGTCGTACGTCGAGATCTTTGGGCGGACCATGCAGCTCAACCTGACGAGGTCACGCTGGTTTGACTTCCCCTTCACCCGAGAAGAAGCGCTGCAGGCCGACAAGAAGCTGAGCATCTTCAGTGAGTCAGTTGCAGACCCTCCTGCTGGAGGCCATCTCAACTCACCTTTGCAGAGTGGCTGGGTGCTGCTCTGTCCTGTCTTCTTGAGCATGATCAGTTGAGGCTAAGCGTGAAGAGAGGCCAGTGCCTTGGGGCCGGCTCTGGGAGATACATGTGACCACTGATAGACTTGGAGTTCTTTGTTAGGCATTGGGAACAGCAGCATTTAGGGCTGTTCTCCCCCTTGGCAAGTGGTACCTGGGAAAGGAGGAGAAAAAGCACCAAATGACAGATTTATTGAGTGTCTTCTATACCCAAAACACTGGTGGTCCCTTTGGGAAAGTAAAGAAGTGTACCATGGTTTGAGCAGTGACTTGTTGTATCTTGGGAGTGGGTCATCACTCTTGAGAGGTCATAATCTGTGTTGTCAGCTGCAGGTGGCAGCGCTGTACTGGTGGGGTGGCGAGCAGTGCTGGGCCTGAAGTCAGGAAGACCTGAATTCGAATCCAATCTCTGTTCCTAGTTGTGTGACCCTGGGCCAGTTACTTAATCTGTCTTTTCTTTAGTTTCCTCACTTGTAAAATGGGGATAATTATAGCACCTTCCTTATAGGAATGTTATGGGAATCAAATGAGATAATATTTGTACAACGGACTTAGCACAGTGCCAGGCACCTAGTGGGCACTATATAAAAGCAAATGGTAATCACCCTTTCCTTTCCCCTCCCTGGGAACACGCTATCTTATTTGGGAGAGTGAGGCAACCAAGTAACAGAAAGAAAAGGATGAGAGAAGAGAAGGTGGATAGTCACTTGTGTGTCAGGGCCATCTTTGCTTATATCTGTCAGACACAGAACCCAGTAGTCTAAACAGATAGAGTTCTAGGGCTGGAGTCCCACACGCTTCCTTTTTTCAGGTTCAGGCTTAGTGGGGCATGTGTTCCCTCACAGGCAAGAGTTTTTGCCTTTCAGTGCTGGGTCCCTTGATCATGCAGTAAAGACGGGCTCAGCTCCACCTTCCTTTTTACTGATCTTGCTGTTCTGTCACTTTCAGAAGTTATCTGCAGCCTGGCTAATAGCAAGTGGTTGGCATGGTGATTAAATTAGGAAAGGTCTCTTGGAGACAGTTGGTGTGCATGGTCCTGATATGGGGTGGTGACCTTTCCCTGTCACCAAGTTTGGGCACATTTGTTTGAGATCCCAGGACCAAGGAAGAGATTTGGCTTGTTATTTGTTACTGAAACCAAGACCGTTTGTGGAGGAGTGGGGGAGTCCTGGAGGTCTTAGAAGCAAAAAAAGCATAAAGGTCAATCTAACAATGCTTTGATTTGCTTCTCTCAATAGACTGGTCCAGTGTCTGCCTTTGAAGGTAGGAGATCAATCCTGTGGGGAGTCTGCTCCCTAAATTCTCTCTTTGGTTTGCAGTTGGGGCCTCAGTGGATCCAGCAGGAGTCACTATGATAGATGCTGTCAAGATTTATGGCAAGACCAAGGAGCAGTTTGGCTGGCCTGATGAACCCCCAGAAGATTTCCCTTCTGCCTCTGTCAGTAATATCTGCCCTCCCAATGTGAGCCAGGGCAATGGCACTGGAGAGAGTGACACAGCAGCCCCTGCCACCTCCAGTGGGACTGTCTTGGAGAGGTACCAACCTTAGAGTGGTTTAACTTTGACATAACTGGCTTGACTCCATGCTCCTGTACATTATATCTTCAGAGTGTGCTTTAAAACATCTGTCCAGAACTCAGTCTCTGCCCTTCATTTTCACCTAGCTCACCAACATGTCCCCCTAGTAGAATTGAAGATCCCCTGTAGCTCAGTCTACCTCTAAGGCTACTTTGCCTTCCCCTGATGATACCCTTGAGCTCAGTTTTCCTCCAAGATTTCCTGACTCTTTCCTTTCTTAATCCATTTGGATCTGCTGACAGAACAGAAAGTTGAGTCTCAGGCCAGCTTGCCATTTTTGTGGAGTCAGTCTTGCAGATGCTACTGGCAGGTCCTCCTGGACTCTCTGGTCTTAACCATCCTCTGGTCTCTTTCTGCAATAGTCACTTTTGTGGGAGCAACCTTGCTGGTCCGAGGCTGCCCTCTGCATCCTGGGAATCGGTTCAAGGATCTCCCAAAACATGCCTTGTGCTTGGCTTCGTGCAAGGAGGCTTGGCCGGGCATCTTACAATATGAGATGTTGACTTCCTTAACTTATAAGAGCCGAGAAGAGCCTGGCTTGACAGCACCTTCTCCCTGCCCTCCCCTTCCCCATATTGATTTATGGTTTCCACTTTTCTCTGAGCTTCACATATTTTCTTTCCTTTTTTTTCTTTGCTTCCCCCCAAGTTCTGAAACTGAGTCCCTAACCAAGCTGGATCGGTTAGTATTGCCCTCCTTTCCTCTGCACGAGTGAATGTGTGTCCAAGAGCACCATGAGCAGTGATGTGGCTTGGCATTGCCCCTGCTTCTGTTGACAGGGGCCATTCTGCTTCTTTGCTTTCTGCTTCTTGCATGGCTGCAAGCTTCTCCCCCTGTAGAGGTGGCTTGGCCTGAGGAGCTCAGGCATCCATTTGGTGTCGTTGTTGCCTGCTTTGCAGACTGACTTGTAGTTTGCTCTCTCTTACCCTTTTCCTTTCTGACCTTTCTTTACCATGTGTTTATAGCCAAGGGAAGAAAAATGTATAATCTGCTTGATCCCAGATAAGCAATTGGAGAGCTTATTTGATCACAGTTGTTTCTTGAGTCCTTTCTCATACTTTTCCTTGTTCTTTGTCCCATTTCTCTACCCGCCTTTGCCCTTTTCTCTCCTACTACCTCCTTCCACACTTCTCTCTGTGTGTGCCAGAGCTTCATTTGTCAAGATACTGGGTTTTTTCATTATAACACACTTGTGAGATTTGGGGCAGAAGAATCAGCAGAGTGTTGGCAGGATGTTCTTTGGGGGATCTTAAGCTTTGGTAACAGTATTGTTTATCTACCTCTTTCCTTGAATGTCTGATGGGCGGCTACACAGCATCTCATTGGCACCTTAGGTATGCTGTCACTGGAGTGTTGGCAGTGCCATGCCCATGATAACCCAGTTTCTTTTCTCTCCTTTGCTGTGAGTAGCTTCTACACTCACGGTTCCCAGGAAATGCTTGTGTGGTCTTCACTGAAGGTGTAGGGGACACCTAAAAGATCTATGGTCATGCTGTAACTTTTGCTCACTTCAAGAAGTATTCAAGCATATTCTTTCCTTGGGGGCACTCCGTCATTCCTTGATCTCTGTACCCCCATGCCTTGGGCTCTGGTGTATCCAGGTTATTAAGCCAGTTACAGTGATCCTTGCCACAGGCAGCAGAAGGAACAGTTTTATCCTCTTTGAGAGAGAAAAGCCCTGTCTTTGAGCTGCGGATTATGAGCAGGGCCCCAGGTTGACGTGTGAGGGGGAGCCAGGTTTCACTCTGGCCTGTGACACAACGAAACGATATGCATGGTGCCTGTGGCTGGTCTTATCACGGTCTGATTCTCTCCTTGGCATTCACCAGCTGTCCCCGAGCTACCCACAGCTCTAGTCTGCCTAGACCAAAGCACACAGAGGAGGCAGGCTGCTCCATTGAAGCTGCTTTTCTGTCTTCTCTCCAGGCTAGTGGGGAGTTCTTTAGAAGCCCTCGAAAGCTGCTTTGCTGTGGGCCCTGTAAGTGAGAAGGCAAGTGACTTCTTCAAAGCCATGGGAGCTTTCTGACAAGGCGTGTGGGTCCTCAGGGTTTTCTGGTTTCACATTTGAAGGGTTTGGCCTCTGCTTGGCATGGGCACTGGGAGTTGTAATGGGGGAGCAGGCCTGGGATAACTCACAGCCACTGCCCCTTGTGTGGTAGCCCTAGCTATGCTGTGGCCTTGCCAGAGCCAGTCCCAGGCCACTGAATCAGCTGCTCTAGGTCTTCAGGAGGGCATGGTCCAGGGCTTGAGGCCCTGCTGTGGGCCTTTCGAAGTGATGGGAGGAAGGAGGGAGGCAGAAAAGGAGCAGGCTCTCTGGGTCTGTATTGTTCTAATCCTTCTGCCTTCTCTTTCTTTGTCCTCCTGGGACCAGGAAAAGAGCAAGGCTGCAGCCCAGGAACTGGCTACCATGCTGCTATCCATGCCAGCACCTTCCAGTGTCCAGCAGCAGACGAAGAGCCTCCTTGCCAGCCTTCACACCAGCCGCTCGGCCTATCACAACCACAAGGTAATCACCCGAGAGGCCCCTCAAGGCCTAGGAGCCCAACTGCCCTTAAAATGTATCTTTGCTAATTCTTTCTAGAGATGGCTGAACCTGTAATAGAGTAGAACTTGGGAGTGGAAACCATAGCTGACATGACACAGAGGGGCAGATGAGTTCTCTGCTGTGGGTGTAAACCTGGGGAGCTGAGATCAGACTCTACTAGAGAGGTCGCAGTCCTCAGTGACTTTTCACTTGTAACACCTGCTCACATTTTGCTCCCTGCCAGCAGCTTGCCTGCTCCCTGCCCTTTAGGGTTGGAGGGTGACTTTGCTGCTGCGACCTCCCCAATCCTCCCATAGGCTCCAGCCCTACTCCCCTGCTTTTGGCCAGTCCCGTGTGAGCCTACTGTTTTAACAGGACCAGGCCTTGTTGAGTAAAGCTGTGCAGTGCCTCAACTCCTCCAGCAGAGACGGGAAGGAGCTGGACCCGGAGGTGTTTCAGCGGCTCGTGATCACCGCTCGCTCTATTGCCATCATGCGCCCCAACAACCTGGTCCATTTCACCGAGTCCAAGGTGCCCCCCGTGGAAACAGGTGAATGGAACCTTGGGTAGCCATGCCCTTCCTCAACTCCTTGTCCTCCTGACTGTCCTATGAAAACACTGAAACAGGAAGGACAGGAGAAATGAAGGAGTGATTCAGATTACCTTGGTCTCTCCTTCTTCCTGGAAGAAAGGGTAATGGCTAAGGATCTTGCAGCAGCTGTCCACCTGTTCTCCTTGATTCCAGTATCAGCCCTTTCTAGTCTATCATACATTCTGCTGTGAAAGTGATCATCTTACTGGCCTCTACTGAGTATATCACTCCTGTTTCAAAATCTTCAGCGTCTACTTCTGGCGGATCAGTTAATATAAGCTCCTTAATTTGGCACTCAAGGCTATGTGGCCTCTCTTTGTGGTCTTCTTTCATATTCCCTCCTTTTCCTTTATTCTATAACCCTGATAAACTGTGCTACTTGGCATTTGCCAGTCGCATCCTACCCTTCTGCACAGTGCGCTTTTGTACTGACCTGCTCTGTGATCCGCCTTTCTCCTCCCCACCATATTCCCTCTGTCTCTACTTGTTAGCTCCTTAATCATTGGTAATGCCTAATTATGATGCCACTTTGGAAAATCTGAGACTGACCTAGCCTCTGCTGGTAGGCCTCTAGTCTACACTTCTGAAAGCAACCTTTTTTTCCTTTCAGATAGTGTGAATGGTTGAGAAGTTTTGTCTTGTATCAAACTTCAGTTTACCTCTTTGAAAATTTTCACGTATTGCTCCTAATTCTGTTAACTGGGACTTAGCAGAACAAGTTTTTAGTCCTTTTTCCATAGAACAGTTTTTCACCTCACTTGAAGTTTGCTACCATCTTTTAAGTCTTTTAACATCTAGACGAAACATGTCTAGGGCCTTCTGTTGATCCTCCCTTGGCATCCTCTGGAATTCCTTCATCTTAGTCTGATGTCTGTCTGTGGTTGCTTTCCAGATGACTAGTATCTTCCTTAAAATAGGGATTACAGAACTGAGCACAGTGCTGTAGAGGTAATCTGGCTGCATTTCCTGATCTGGGTAAAACTCTTGGGGCAGGACACAGGACCTAGAGTCAAAAAGGCCTGAGTTCAGATCAAGCCTCAGAAGCTTCCTAGCTGTGTGTCACCCTGGGCAAGTCACTTAATCTGTGTTTGCTCTAAGTTTATTTCTCTGTAAATGAAGATAATAATAACACCCCCCCCTCCTGGTTTTGTCATCAGATCAGATTTTGTCAAATACTTAGCCAGTGCCTAGCAACAACATAAGTGCTGTTTCAGTGTTGGTTGTGGTATCTTGCTTAGCTAGAATGGATTAGAGCACTTTGTACTTGTTTCATTCCTTTGCTATTTTATATTTTGTATGATTGCCTTTTGTATACATGCTCTATATCCTCTTTTGTCGATTACTTAAGAGATTTATTTATCTTTCTGTTTATTGAGTTGAAATGATTAGAATCTTTCTTTGAGAAGCACTCAGAATTCCAGAAAAGGTGATAATCCTTCGTTGTATACCACTTGCAGGTCCCTGAGTCAGTGACTTCCTTTCTTGTCCCATTCCTTCTTTCAGTGTTCCCACTTGTCTTTGGCTGACCCTATCAGGCACTTTGAAAAGAACTGGTCTATTTTGTGGAGCTGTCCATTTTGTAATGGATTTTTATCTTGTAGATATTACTGTAGGGTCCACTTCTATAAAACACCTATTCACAGAGTCCCTTCTGGTGATCCTTTGTGTTTGGCATCAGTAGTATAAGAGATAATGTGATTTCTGCACAGAACATATGTTTTGTGAGACTTTGCCCTCTAGAATTCAAGTTTCTTAAGCTTTGGGGTATAATTCAAAGCCACACTTGGTTTCTAATTGTGTTAGGTCCTAAGGTATTGTCTTTATGCTGTTCAGTTATTTAATAAATTCAGTGACCATTGTTCCATTTTGCTTCTAACTCCCTAACTCTTATCCTGTAGAGCCCTCATACCAACACTCTTATGTTATCCTCAAAAGATTATTTGTTGATTTCTTTAAAGTCATCTCTTATTCATATTTTTTCTTTATCCATCATTGTTTCATCTCTTTTTCTTAGAATTTGTAGCCCTGGGATTATTCTAGAAAAACTTTGACAGTGATGGCAGAGTGGAAAGGCCCCAGACCTCTACCATTTCTTTAATGCCAGTGATAAAAATTGTTCTGGAATGTACCTTTCCTAGTCTTATTTTTTTCCCTTGTACATTCCTGTTAGAGTCTTAAGATAGCTTTTCTTTTGATCGGGGCCTCCATTGAAAACTATCTACACAAGCAAACATCCCTGACTTGATTTAACCTTAATGAAAATTAAATTTCACCCCCAGCTTAACCATCATTAATAATTTTTTTTTTCTGCTGCTTAGAAGGAGTGGATGAGGGGAAAGAGCCCCAGAAACATTCGGAAGGGGATGGCTGCACTTTCATCACCCAACTCGTCAACCATTTCTGGAAACTGCATGCATCTAAACCCAAGAATGCCTTTTTAGCACCTGCCTGCTTACCAGGTATTTCGTGAAAATAGCTGTTTTCTCTGTTGTTTGTTTTCAGGGAATGGTCAGTTAACAATCAGAGGGTGTTTGTTTATGAAGCACTTAGTGTGTAACAGGCATTGGGCCAAGGGCTTGGGACATAAAGGGAACCAGAGAAGGAACTCCCAGGGGCGGGGTGGCAATGGTCAGGTAGACCCCACTTACCTTGTCTTGGTGACTGTGTGAGTGTGTAATTATCAATCCGTGAAATATTTGGTGCCTTAAATCTTTTCAGGATCATTTGAGGGAGAGAGGAAGAGATTATTTTAGGTACCTACTATGATAATTGACTCACTGTCTCATTGTCTTCAGGACTTGCTTCATTTGCCTTTTCTGTGAGAATAACCTTCCAGCCAGAAGCAGGAGTTTAGCTATTCCAAGTGGCAAGGGTTTTCTTCCAGTCTTGAACAGTCTTGTATTTTCTAATTATTTTTCCTCTTTTTAGGTTTGACTCATGTTGAAGCTACTGTCAATGCATTGGTTGACATCATCCATGGCTACTGTACTTGTGAGCTTGACTGTATTAACACAGCCTCCAAGATCTATATGCAGATGCTCCTCTGCCCCGTACGTAGCAATGTCCTTTCTGACTGTCCTGTAGCAGTCTCACAGGGGATGATGCTGGGTGTCTGAAGAAGGAATCTTTTTTAAAAAACTCTCTGTTGGATTGGAAAAATTTGGGGAGGCCTCTTGCTTCCAGAACTTGTTTCCTGTTCTCATATTTTTGTACCCACTGGACTCTTGGGAAAGTGACTTATGAAGCAATATGGCATGGAGGGGAAAGCACTGGATTCAGTCAGAGGACCTTGGTTTGAATTCTACCTCTTATTAGCTTATTTTTGTTAGCTCTTTTATTAACATTGGTCAAGCCATTTAACTTCTCTGAGCCTCAACTTCTTTATCTCTAAAATGAATGAATTGAACTTGATCTCTGTAGCTTTTCTAGCTCTTAAGTCTATGATCTTTGAAATGGAGAAAATGGGAGTCAACATTTTGAATAGCAACTGAATGTACTTCTGTAAGGCTTGTGTTCTATTTCCAAATATCCCCCACTTTAAGAGAATACAAAAGTTAGAAGCACAGGTTATTGTAACATAGAACTAAGGTCATCACTGAGAAGCTGTTCATTTTTTAATGTTTGATTCAAAACAGATGCAAGAGATACCTTGACTTTCTACATACTGGCTAGTAGTCTGATGTTCTATATGGATGGCTAATACATCTGTATATTATGTTAGGGCTCAGGGATGAAAGGCTGACGTGATTCAGCTGGGTGTCAGGATTCGGCAGAAAGAGTAGGTATTGGTTAATTTGGTGAGTACCTTGCAACCCAAGTGTGATGACTTCCATTTATATTTCAGGATCCTGCTGTGAGCTTCTCCTGCAAACAGGCTCTGATCCGAGTGCTAAGGCCCAGGAACAAGCGGAGACATGTGACGTTGCCTTCCTCCCCTCGGAGCAACACGCCCATGGGTAATGCAGGGCTTGGCTGTCTGTTTGGCCTGTGGTGCTCTTATGTGCTCAAGGGCACAGGTCTTCCAAGTGCCTGGATGCTCAGTCTCCTCTCTGTAATTTAAAGTTAAGCTTCTTTCTTCAGGTATACTATTACTACTCCACTCCTGGACCTCTGACAGTAGACTGAGTTTCATCTCCTTGAGAGACAAACAATGTTGTTCTTTTTCCTGTCTTGATTGGGTGGGAAGTGCTTGCCATCGTCATCTTCTCAGACTGCGCTGGCTAGATGTAGAGCTTAGAGTTCCAAGTCAGGCCCAGGGCTTTAAAGCTCCTAGTGCTGGGTTGCCACTGTCCAGAGGATAGTAATAGTCCCTGATGTCGCCTGCTGTTGCTGGAGGAAGGGGGAAGCCAGGAGCCCCGAGGTGAGCTAGAATTCTCTCACCAGGAGACAAGGATGATGATGATGATGATGACGCTGATGAGAAGATGCAGCCCTCAGGAATGGCAGAGAGTGGGCACATCCGCCAGGAGAGCCAAGAGCAGAGTGAGGTGGACCATGGAGACTTTGAGATGGTGGTGAGTCCAGGCTTGTTGGGAAGGGAGCGCAGGGCTGTTGTGAAGTGCCCTTTCACTTTTCTGAGGTATCCAGCAGGGGCACTTAGCAGGCTTTCTCCCTGCAGTCTGAGTCCATGGTGCTGGAGACAGCCGAGAACGTCAACAATGGCAACCCTTCTCCCCTGGAGGCTCTCCTGGCTGGTGCGGAGGGTTTCCCTCCCATGCTGGACATCCCACCCGATGCAGATGATGAGACTATGGTGGAGCTGGCCATTGCCTTGAGCCTGCAACAAGACCAGCAAGGTAGAAGGCTTTCCTGGCAATTGTTGTGGCCCCACAGGAATGGCCTGTGGTAGTGAATGGTTTTCATTTGACTTATTAGCCTATGCCCAGATTTGGGAGATGAGGTTGATCTGGGTAACCGCTGCTCGGAGACACAGGTGGAGAGTGACAGAGGGGTCGCCTTCAGTGGATTTCATCTTAAGTGTTTCTCAGGCCTGTCTCTTTGGTTATTTCTTCCTGAATCAGTTTGGCTTCTCTGGCCTGTGTCCTTGTTTGAACAGATGGATGCTTCCCACCATCACCCAAGCCTGGTGGGTGGACTGCAGTGGCTGTTTAAAGACCTCCTGCTGGCCAGGAAGAAGCCACACACTGGTGTTAGAGTCTTTCAGGAACAGCAGGTGGCCTGAGTAGTGTTGTGGTTAAGGGGTTGGAGGGGGTGTGATGCTCACTCTCCACTTGTTTCCCAGGCAGCAGCAGCAGTGCCCTGGGCCTGCAGAGCCTGGGACTGTCCGGCCAGGCACCCAGCTCTTCCTCCCTGGACGCAGGAACCCTTTCTGACACCACAGCATCAGGTAACTGTCCGCAGCAAGGAGCGAGGCTCAGGGCCCCAGGACCCTGAGGCCTCCCTGCCTGCGCTGCGCAAGTGTGATGGGCGGCTGCTTTGACAGGTCGCCTCAGGCTCACGGCTTCAGCTTTGGCTGGAGGCCCGCCTGTGTCAGAGGTGTCTTGATAAATACTGCTTGGCAGCAGCGCATGTCTGTCTTCTCTGTCCCTTCCCTGCTGCAGTCCGACTCCACCTGGTGCCACGAGGGAAGGTGGCTGGCCAAGTCTGGGCTCTGTGGAGCCGCACGGTCTCCACTGGAGGGCTTTGTAGCATTTGGGGCAGGAAATACAGACCCCATCTTTCATTTTTTCCTCACCACTTTTAGGTAAAACTGAAGTGGCAAGAAATAAGAGTGTGCTTCAGGTGAAATTCATGTAACTATGGGATCAGTTTGATCAACTCTGTTACCTTTGGGCTCAAAGACTGAGGGATAGCACGGACTTGAAAAGTCATAGATAATCCTTAAATCTCACTGTAGTCTTAAGTTCAACCTCTTTGCAGCAAAACTTTTACCAGGCCTGCTAAAAAGAAATAATTGACCAGCGTGAATTTCATCAGTTTTTCACTTCTCTCACTCCTGTCCTCCTGAAGGTATAAATGGGTGAAGAATTAGACCCAAATTGAGGCCAAGGAGAGGAAGAAGGGTTTACAGTAGAGAGCCTGAATAGTGGGCTTAGTGGAAACCCAGTCCTTTCATAGGTCAAGGGTTGATTCCAGTATATTTTTAGACCATGGCTCCCTATTTTCTTTTCTTTTGGAAATCTTAAGTTGAGCAAAGAAGAAACCAACCTAACCTGCTGTTGCCGCTCTACCACAACCGCTGCCATGGCCTGTAGCTTCTCTTGAGGCTTGTTGGATAACTGCTCCCAGAGTGGTAGAGCTTTGAGATGATTGTTATCTTTTGTGCACTGTGGCTTACTTAACCGTGCTCTGTGTGGCTTTCCTGGCTGGTCCTCCTTAGTGTGTTGCATCCAGCATTTTCTTCCTGTCTCCATTCAGCCCTGATCCTGGATGCTGTGGCTGTCTCTGGGGAATTTCCTTGCTTCATTGTTAGCATCTGATGAAGCTGATTAGAAAATCTGAAACTTGCTATTGAACTCTCCCTGTGCCGTATGATTTAAAAAGAGAGAGAGAGAAAGAAATGGGCTGGTTTGTGAAAGCTCATGGTGTATGGTTGCTGAGTAAACATTATGGGCTTTTCATGGAGGCATCCTTGAGAGATCAAAATAGAGATAAATGTCCATTATAATTTAGAGTCCCTTGCTTTGAATGATCGTGACCAGCCAGTATCAGGAACACCTAGACAATAATGACCATGGTGTATTTTATTCAGGAACATTTTGTTGAATGTCATTCATACTCAAGTTGTAGCATACTGCAGTGGCTAAAGACATACCCAGTGAGCTGGGTTTTCACTTCTGTCTAAGTAGCAGTGAGAGCTGTGGATGATGTTCGTGCCTTTTGGAGGTTAACCAGCAAAGCTGTCTCTTGGACAACAGGATGTAAACTGCATCGTGTCCCTCGCTCCGTGTGGTTTGATGCTGTCACACCAAAGCAGTGTTGTTACCTGTAACAGCTCTCGTTACTCTCTTAGCTCCAGCATCAGACGACGAAGGCAGCACAGCAGCAACCGATGGCTCCACCCTTCGGACTTCTCCTGCCGACCATGGCGGTAGTGTGGGCTCCGAGAGTGGAGGGAGCGCCGTGGACTCAGTGGCTGGAGAGCACAGTGGTAATGTCTCATGAGAGAGAGCCTGTGGAGAGGGTAGAGACAAAGGGAGAAAGGACTGCCTGGATGCTAGGCCGAGACTGCACCAAGTAGATGTAGCTTGAATAAGTGTTTGGTGCTTGTTGTTGAGATGCATTTGAAGCTGTAGGGTTTTTTTCTTAATAGTTTTTTATTTATGTCTTTTTACTTCACTTACATTTCCCAACATATCCATCTCCTCACTCCCTAACTCAAAGTCATTCCTTATTATAATAAAGAATTTTAGGAAGAAAAAAGAAGTCCAGCAAATTTAACTGATGTATTGAAAAAAGTTGATGTTCTATGCAGTGTTCCATGGTCCCTTCCTCTTTGCAGAATCTAGTATATCTTTGAGACCAAGCTTGAATCTAGAGGGATAAATACTGAGAAAGATACATAATTCTTCTTTGATTATCAGGGTTAATGGAGAGGAGCCATTGGGGTTCAGATAATTCCAAGTGGTGGTTAATCTAAAAATCTTTTTTTTATTTGGCTTTGGAGCCTACTTCTGTGGATTTCTTTCCCTAGATTATTAAAATCAGTTTGCATTCCCAAAATGCATTGCAGTTCGTTGAAGGACTGTGGGGGTGGGGAGTGGGGATATCTGACCTCAAAGCAACTGAAAGTAAGCCTTCTTTCCCAAAATTCTCTTAAAGCATTTTTTTCTGGAGCACTCCTTTAATCTCCAGTTACCTTGCAGCACATAGTATTTGTGTATAGCTTTGTTCTCTGCCCACCCCAAAACTTCCTTTAGATTGTAAACTCCTTGAGGGCAGGGGCTGTGCCATTTTGTGTCTAGCACTAAGCTTGGTAGGTACTTAGGCTGTTTGAATTAGGTTGACTATAGGGATAACCAGCCTGAGATAAAACATTCTGTTTGAAAAACTTAAGGTCAGCTCTAGTTTATTTCTAGGATCTTGAGCCAGTATCAGTTTCCTCTGGGACATGCTGGCAGAAATTAGGTCAGAGACTCTGACAGTCTTGTGGCTAGGATTCTCCAGTACTCCATTGGAAGGAGGTCCATCCAGGGGTGCACATTGTACCTCCTCTGTCCCTCCCCACCACTCTCCGCTGTCGTTCTTGCTAGCAGGATGTCCTGCCAGAGAAGAGCGAGACCTGCTGCCTCATTAGCTCAGCTCAGTAGACCACTGGTGAAGCCAGGCTCTCCAGCACCAACTCTCTGGAAGCTATATAGTTTCACATAGAGAAAAATGATTTGCAGACCACACACTATCCATAATCGTGGCTGGCCACTCAGGGTAGAGGGTGGAAAAGGGAGAAAGTGTTGCTTTTTTTTGGAGCTGATGGTGTTTTCTGACTTCCTTTTCTTCAGTGTCAGGACGGAGCAGTGCCTACGGTGATACCACAGTAGAGGGACACCCAGCCGGGCCAGGCAGTGTCAGCTCTAGTACTGGAGCCATCAGCACCACCACAGGCCAGCAGGAAGGAGATGGCTCAGAGGGAGAGGGAGAGGGGGAAGCTGAAGGAGACATCAACACCAGTAACAGGTCAGGACCTTGAAGGTATAAGCAGGGAAAACGCTTCTTACCTGGGCAGGTGAGGACTGGGGGCTGAAAGAAAAAGGGGAGTAGATTTTACTTTGGCACTCTAAACACAAGCTTAGAAAATTGATTAAAATCTTAGAGCTAGAAAAGATTTCAAAAAGTATTCTACTTTATTTCCCTGCCTCCAGCTAAGTTTGCACCTAACCTGACCTAGATGGAAACTATCCTGGTGTGTCTTTAGCCTTCCATGTGTCTTCGTTGTCTTCTTTCTTCACAAGTTTTTCCTGCCTTATCACTATCCATAAATTGGTATCTAAGTTACAGGAATGGCTCAGGGGCTAGCCTGCTTTGCCTTGTCCCATTACTGTGGTCATCATTGACAATAAGAATCTTTGTGACCTGACAAAGCCTACTGACTTTTTGGGCTTTTATTTGGCCATCCTGAATGAAATCCACCAGGACCTTTCTTGATCACTGGTCATTTGTTCACCCCTAATTCAGAAGAAGAGACTTCTGTTTTCTAGGTGATGATGAATATCCCATGTCTTCCCTTTTTTTGCCTAAGACTGCACATGGTCCGCCTGATGCTGTTGGAGAGGCTGCTGCAGACTTTGCCCCAGCTGCGCAATGTAGGTGGTGTCCGAGCCATCCCCTATATGCAGGTACCTGTCAGGTCTTCCTGGAGCTGATTGTACTGTGTGTGGGTAGGCTGTGATCATGCATCCTTCCTTTCTCCTCGTGCTACATGACCTCTGGATTTGATGTGGTGTCAGGGTTAGAACTGAAGGGGATTATAAAAACCATCTAGATCAACTCTCTCATTTATGATATATGAAGAAACTATGACTCAGAAAAGTGGAATAAATTATTTAGGATCATATGAGTAGTTAGTAGTAGTAGCATTTCCTCTATAATAGTGGTCTTCTGCCTGAAGTAGATCCGAGGATGTCACCCCTGTACTTAAACTCCAGTGACTTTCTAGAATTTTCCCAGTCTTCTTGCATATCACTGCCCTCTACACATTCTGTAGTCTCCTGTTCCTCACACATGGCCCTCTTCCTTCCTTGCTACACTGGCAGTTTCTCAGCTCAAGCATCACCTTCCAGATTGGGTATCAGACTTGATGTGCAGCCTCAGGCATCTGAGGTCAAAACTCTAGTTTGACATGTGCCTTTCCTGGTCATTCACTTCTACCCTGCCCCTTTTCTTGGGGCCTTACTTCCCAAAATTACTTAACATTTATATTTACGCATTTTACAGATGTGTGCATATATCTCCCTCAGTGGATCGGAAGCTGCAGGAGGACAAGGGACTGTTTGGTTTTTGTCTTTGTATCCCTGACACCCAGCGTAGTCCTGGGCATGTTAGGCACTTAATCAGTGCTTCTGATTGATTAGCTCTTAGTATGATGATTTTCCCTCCGTAACAGAACAATAATAATGATGATGATGAAAAAAAGCGCATTTATAGTGTTTTAAGGCTTACAGAGTACTTTATAGACTTTATCTCATTTGATCCTCATGACAACATTGTGAAGTAGGTACTATGGGTATTATTATCCCCATTTTACAGATGAGGAAACTGAGGCTCAGAGGTGTTAAGTGACTTGCCCATGGTCACACAGCTAGTAAGTGTCAGGGGTGGGATTCAAACCCAGATCTCTCCTGATTCCAAGTCCAGCATTCTTTCCAATGTGCCACACAGCCTCTTATTCCATAACGGCCTGATAGTTCTTTAATTGTGCTCTATTATCGTTGGGAGATTATTCCCTAGATTTCCTCTCTCAGTGCTGAAGTCTCAGCCCCTCAATTTACCCATCTATATCAAATGGGGGTAATAATCCCCACTCTCCCATCCCAGCCCATCTTGTAGGGGTACTTTGTGGATAAATAAAATGTAGTTCTTATCAGTAGAGGAAACTAGGAAATTAAGACTAACCTTGCCCTTTGACGTGCCCTATATTCAGAGCCTTTATTCTCTAAGAGCCCGGATTTTATCCTTTGCCTCTCTGCTGCTTTCTAGGTCATTCTGATGCTCACAACCGACCTGGATGGAGAAGACGAGAAGGATAAGGGCGCTCTGGACAACTTGCTCTCTCAGCTGATTGCAGAATTGGGCATGGACAAGAAGGTGAATCTTGAGAGTCAGATCAAATCTGTCTTTATTGGTCCTCAGGCCTTTTTCTAGAGACTGAAGGATTGACAGAGACCCCTCCTTTATCCTATTTCATCCTATTGTTTCTTACGTTGGAGTGGTTCCTGGAGGGCCTGCTCATTGAATTCTTCAATGCATTACTTATTACATGTGGCATCTTAGCCATCTGGAAGTCTAATTTGGTATCAACTTGAGTGCTGTGTCTGGGTGCTGGGATTCCCATTAACACATGGGGCATATTCTATCCCTGAGTCATCAACATGGAGACCTTTAAGTTGTGATTTGTTTAACATAGTCTCACCCCAAGAGCTTAATGGTAGGTTTCAGGGCTTCCCTATGCAGCTGGTGGTATTCTCCTTGCAGGATGTTTCTAAGAAGAATGAACGCTGTGCCTTGAATGAGGTCCACCTGGTGGTCATGAGGTTGTTGAGTGTCTTCATGTCCAGGACCAAGTCAGGGTCCAAGTCCTCCATCTGCGAGGTAAGCTTGGGCTTGGGCTTCTTGAGCATATGCCAGATGGGGCGTGCCCAGGAAAAGGGCAACACTTGGCATTGCCTGGATTAGTTACCAGAAAAGTATTTCAGAAGCAGGTGCTTCTATATATTGGTTCCTTTGGCCTTTACCAGTGCATTAAGACAGGTGAGGGCTTCATCCTTCTTAAGGAGACCTTCCACCCCAAGTTCACTCATTGGAAAGATTAGAAAGTATTGGCAATTCCATTTTTGGGAAGCAAAGGACTATTTTGCCTAGTGTAGAATGCCTGAGCAGGTTCTCTTGCTATTTGTTGTTATAAGTTCAGCAATAGAGCAGAAACAAAGTCATGTGTGCAGGAGAGTGTGTGTGTGTGTGTGTGTGTGTGTGTGTGTGTGTGTGTGTGTGTGTGTGTGTGTGTGTGTGTGTTGGTAGTGGAAAGGAGATTAACACAAAGCTGAGAGGTTAGAAATTGAGGCTGAACTGCGTCCAATTTTAATGAGCTTATGAGCTGTGAGGTTTGTTGAGATTTGCAAGACTCTCCTAATGGTTTTATTTACAGTAGCTTTTTCTTTCCTCTTGTCATTCATTTGAGCTTCTCATCTTAGCCTTCTCCAGAAACTGGTCCAGTTGCAGAACCCCCTGGGAAAAGTGGGGCTGTTGAGTGGAGGGGCACTGGGGCCTGGTCACTTCTCTCTTGAAAGGGACACCTCCCCCTAGTTCCCTGGGAAGAAGAGGAGCCCTTCCACCTCAGTGGAAAAAGAGTCCTGAACTGTAGTCCACAGTCCCCTGGCATGGGGCATGTGTGTAAGAAAGATCAGACTTAAAGAAAAGATGTTTCTTTTCACCACATGGTTAGTCAGAAGAATTCAGAAAAACGTTTGTTCTACTTGGGGAAACTGCTGTCCAGTTTTGTCATTTCCCTGGCCCCCTTTTGACTTATAGCCATTTGGATGCTGGTCATGGGTTTTCCAGCTGTCCCCTCCTTGCTTCACAGGTAGCCTCCCAGGGTATGTGTAACCCTTCTCTGCTTTTCCTTCAGTCGTCCTCCCTCATCTCCAGCGCCACTGCAGCAGCGCTGCTGAGCTCTGGGGCTGTGGACTACTGTCTGCACGTGCTCAAGTCTCTGCTTGATTACTGGAAGAGCCAGCAGAATGATGAGGAGCCCGTAGCTGCCAGCCAGCTGCTGAAACCCCACACCACCTCCTCCCCACCTGACATGAGTCCCTTCTTCCTCCGTCAGTATGTGAAGGTAAAGACCTCCCCAGATCTCCACCATCCCTGCTCAAGGGTTGCAGGTGGGAGCTGACCTGTCCCGCCTTCGTTCCTGAACACACATACCTATTCTAGGTATCCATTCTAGGTCTGTGTGTTCTCACCTGTAAAAGAAAGAGCATTTCATCTTGTGATCAGAGAAAGAATGTTCTTTGGATTTTAGGGTGAAAAGTGCCTCTAGAAGATTATTTTGTACCCTTCTGTCATTTTATAGATGAGGGAAAAGGCCCAGAGAAGGAAAAGTCACAGGTAGTCACAGCAGAGCTAGGATTTAAATGGCAAGTCTTGTGACTCCAAACCCAGTGCTCTTTGGAAGGTCACTTAAAACTTTTTAGGGGCAAAAACCCTTTATAGCCACAATGTTAGTGTTTCAGTGTGATTCTGTATTTCCAGCTGCATGGAAGCTGCACACACTTTAACACACAGTGTAGACCCTTTGAATTCTGATGGTAGAAGTCAGATTAGTTAGACTAGCATTGACCTTTACTGCTTGCTCTGGCCCTGTTAATAATCTTGAAGTGAAATGCAAGTGATGAAATGTAATATCCCCAGATTCCTTTTAGACAGACCTCAACAGCCTTTTCTCAGTGTGGTCTGACTGTGCACCTAAACAGAGACAACAGCAGTTAGCTAGTATTTATGGACCACTTGAAGGTTTACAAAGCTTTACACATATTAGCTTATTTGTCCTCCCACCAACCTTGGAGGGGTAGGTGCTACTATCATCCCTGTTTTACAGATGAAGAAATCAGTAAACAGAGGTGAAGTGATTTACCCAGGCTCATGCTGAGGCTGGATTTGAACTTGGGTCTTTTGACTCCAGGTCCAGCTCCCTATGCATGTGTGCTGCCCAGCTTCTGTGTTCTTCTCACCAGTCCCCTTTCTTTGGAACAGTGTCTGGTTTTTTTGTGCTCAGGAGTCTTAAATGTGAGGGCAGTGATCATAGGCACTTAGTTTGGTTATGATTCCCCCAGGCTGTACCAAGTCAAAGGGTGCTTTTCCTGGCATGGGAAGGGCAGCATGTGGGATGGGGTGCTTGAGAAGAACTAGCTCCAGGGAGATGTTCTCTAGTTTAAATCCTTGGCAACCACTTTCTCTTTACTGTCTTTGAATTTTGGTGTCCATACATGTATGCCGTACCTTCGATCTTAAGCAGAAGAATGGAGTGTTCTAGTCTTCAAGTCAGAAGGAAGCAGGGTTCCTTTCACTGGGTGTGGGAGGTGAGCTGGTTAGCTTGAAACTGATGTTAGAGCATTCCACCATGGGATAAAGGAGTGCTGTGACCAGACAGAGCTTTTTTCTTTACATCTCAACACTTAGTTTGCTGCTCTGCGCATGTCCTTAATAAATACTTTTTCATTCATTCTCATATAAATGCTCTCTCCTCAGGGCCATGCAGCGGACGTGTTTGAGGCCTACACACAGCTTCTGACAGAGATGGTGCTACGACTGCCATACCAAATCAAAAAGATTGCTGACACCAATTCTCGTATTCCACCTCCTGTATTTGACCATTCATGGTTTTATTTCCTGTCAGAGGTAAGTAATGATTTGGAAAGGATTGTCCCTATATGATAAATATTTGTTAGTTCAGCAGGCCCTAAGCTCCTTCATTATGTGGTAGGTACTGTAAGGAATATTTACAAAGTTCTAGTACGCAGGGAGCTTAGGTTAATTAGTAGAGGCATGGGACAGACTTGACCACAAATAAGTGATGGATTGTAAGGGGTAAAGGAAAGCCAGACCAATCCAGGAGAAATTTGAGAACAAATAGATCATGTAGAGGCATCACAAAGTGGTTCCTAGAGGAGGTGGCTCTTACTGTTTCATTCAGGGATGTGGTGGAACCCCCCCGCCCCCTTCAGGGAAAAGAATGCTTCAGGTCTCTAGTTCAGTAGAGTAAGAGCTATGTTCAGCAGAAACCATCTTCAGTTGCTAACCTTTTCATATCAACTTTCCCCATATTTATGCTGTGATAGTCTCACATGAACAGGAGGAAAGGAGAGTTGCTATCTAGCTTCAAGTTATCATGTCCTGTTTAATAGTCATGCCTTCACAGCCTCGTTAATTTTTTTGCTAGGGAAGAGATCCTGGTATTTCCCTTTGGACTTCCTTTTGTGTTTGGAGGCTGACACTGTGGAGCAGGAAGGATACTGTGACTGCTTTTTCATTCACCTGGTTTCCTTCTTTCCATGCTATGTCTCAGTCCTCTATCGTTGAGGTGGACTTGTTAAAGCATAGATCAGGGATCCTACAAGTTTCTAGAACCTCCTCACTTTTTGTGAACTGGTTAAAAAAAAACCAGCCCCTATTTACCTGTTGTGGGCTCAGCCCTGGGGGAGGTACAGTTTAGATTAGTCCCAGTCCCTGCCATCTGGAAGTTCATTCTTGGTAGGCAAGGATAGGAACACCAGTAGCTGTAATACATGGTGTCAGGTGACAGTTGCATTATAAGGTGAGTGAGCTGGGAGAGATAAGAGAAAGAAGCGGACTCCGTTAGGGGATAGGGAAATGTCAGAAGAAGGCTCCCTGGGAGAGGGGGCGCTCAGAATGGATTTTAAAGGTTATGTATGAGCTGAGGGGAAGAGGGATAGGATCTTTGATTCTACTGGTAGAGCAAACTTCCATGTAAGAAAATCCCCTCTACCTGTGCAGGTTGGCACCTTCTCTCTGGAGAAGAATTCCCCAGAATAAGAGGGGCCAAGTGACTTGCCATAACTAGAAATGTCAGTATTTGGACTCAGCACTTGAACGCACGTCTTGGGAACTAGGTTTCTAGCCACTATGCCAGTCTTTCTCCCAGGAGCTTAATAGGTAAAATATTTGGAAAGATTTTGGCCAGTCTAATCCTGTGATTGGGAATAATGTCCAAAAAAGCATGAATGTGTGCAGGCTGTGTTTGTTTTAGGGCAGAGCGTTACATGAAGTCATGAGAGTACATAAAGAGAATATGAGAAAACACTAGAAAGGTAGGACAAAACACTAGAAAGGTTTGGAGGACCTTATATGCCAGGTAAAGAAGTTTGAATGGTGCTCAAGTAGTAATAGTAGTAATAGATATTAAGTGAAGAATTTTGAGTAGAAGAAAGTAGTGATCACAGTGGATTGGAGAGGAAGCAAGTGGAGGAGGGAAAGACCTATTAATAGGCCAGGCCTGTGTGACAAAGTGCCTACAAAAAGTCAGTGGAGAAGAGAATTGTTGTAAGTGCCTAAAGCACTGTGGATTCACTGTGGACTCCCAGAATGTTCATGTTCATTTATTGCTTCCCCAAGTACCTGATGATCCAGCAGACACCATTTGTGCGTCGCCAAGTCCGTAAACTTTTGCTATTCATCTGTGGCTCAAAGGAGAAGTACCGCCAACTTCGGGACTTACATACCCTGGATTCCCACGTTCGAGGGATCAAAAAGCTACTCGAGGAGCAGGGGATCTTCCTGCGGGCGAGTGTGGTCACAGCCAGCTCGGGCTCAGCCCTGCAATATGACACACTCATCAGCCTGGTACAAAGGGCAGCTCCCCTAGGGGTGGGAGCTGGGGGTGCAATGGGACACAGCCTCCCAGGGATCAGGCCTGGACTGGAGACAAGTGTTTAAGCATTGGGAGCATCATGTGACTAGGGCTGGCTGAGGTTCACCCACCCAAACAGCAGCATAAGTTCTGTCTTCATAGCACTTGAAGGCTTGCAGAGCCTCAAGGGAAGGAACACCAGTGATTTCTTCATCTTAGAGCTTAGGAAACCCAAAGGATAACCTGCCAATGGCCACATACTCAGGAGGGGTCAGAGCCAGGACTGGAGCTGTGTTCTCCTGATTGCATAGTCAATACCTTGCCAGGCTGCAGTCTAAGCTGGTGGTTTCACAGTCTGGAAGGAGTTTTTGCCATATGTTGGATAATTATTTTTGGAGTTTTGGTAACTTGAGCATTTCCATTACATAACCTATAACGCAAACCTTAGTTAGCCCCCTGTCTATGGGATGAATTGTCCCCAATTCTTTATTTAAGAAAATTAAGATGGGATGCATGGGATACATATAAGTTAATGACTAAAGAGACTATTTGGTCTGAGGAAAATGGAATTGAATATATCCCATGTGATTAGCTGGATAGAAAGCCTCTGTCACTAATGATTTCCAGAAGATTCTCTGAACTCCTTGGTTGCTGTCATTGTTGGTCCCAAGGCAAACATAAACTGACATCTTGTTTTGGAGTTCTTTTCTCCCTCTCTCTTTACCTCAAGAGGTGACCTGGCCTGGCTGCTTCCTTGTTGAGAAAGGGACAGTTCCCTGAAAACTGAGGGCCCTTATATAGCCTGGAGAATGAAGGGAATTATGTCCTGCAGAAGTCAACTCCAGCTTACGCATTATTCCTCATATAAAACATGATGCCCATTGGTATTAGAGCACAGGCTTGGGATCTTTGCACTTAAGGCCATGACCTTGTCTGCTTGTGTTCCAAGCTGCCCACTTGGGTCACTCATCTCTAGGGATTGGTTCTTCTTTCAGATGGAGCACCTCAAAGCTTGTGCAGAGATTGCCACCCAGCGCACTATCAACTGGCAGAAATTCTGTATTAAAGATGACTGTAAGTAACCCTACTTCTCCTAGCCATCATCATCTCCACAGATTAGAGAGAATTTTGATTCATATCACATTATATGGTGTTTCTCAGCAGTTTTTTTTTTCAGTGAAAATGAATTCCTTGTCACAGTAGTAGAGTAGTAGAGGAAACTTGGAAATGAACCTTGGTTAAATTAGACATTGAGGTCCATCTTGGCTAGTGATAAAGTAATTATAGTTCCTACTACTTTGCAGTCTTAGACCAGGTAGATTTACAGTAGGTTTAGTTTTTGTGGATCTCCTCTCTTCTCATCTCTTTTTGCAGCAGTCCTGTATTTCCTCCTGCAAGTTAGTTTCCTAGTGGATGAAGGCGTGTCCCCGGTGCTGTTGCAGCTGCTCTCCTGTGCTTTGTGTGGCAGCAAAGTGCTCACCGTGGCTTCTTCCTCTGGATCCTCAAGTGCCGCCTCTGGCTCTTCCTCCTCCTCCTCCTCCTCCGTGCCTGTGGCCTCTGGTTCTGGGCAAACAACAACCCAGGGCAAGTCATCCACCAAAAAGAGCAAGAAGGAAGAAAAGGAGAAAGAGAAGGAGGGTAAGAGCCACACTCCATGGTTGGAAGCATTGTTCCTTTGTTGTCTTCAGGTCTTGACCTCTGCCTCCTTTTTGGACTTTGAATTCTGGTTTTTACAACCCTGAATACTTCCATGCTTTCTGGCACTGGGTTGAGGTCCTTAGTATCTCATTATTTCTCAAATTCAAAAGGCACATATTAAATTGTATCACTTCTATGCCCCAATTCTCCCTATCAGCAAGACTCAAAGCATGATTTTGAGCTGTCTTCATGGAGGCTCAAGACCAGTGATGAGGGGGAGGATGTTGGAGATTTGCCCTCTAGGCAGTATGGCATAACTGGGAAGAACCCTCGGCTCAGAGGCCAGGACACTTAGTCTTTACTAATTCACTGCGTGACTTTGGGTAGCTTACTTGACCTGTGTGCCTTGTGTCAAGTGAGAGGTTCATACTTGCTGATCTCTGCCATCCTTTCCACCTTCACAGGTATGTGGCTTTATGCCTTGGTGGGCCTGCTGCTAATCAGGGCTAGACATGTGACTCTGGTCTTTGCAAACCCATGTCCTAAGGACCTCATTAAGGCCCAGCACCATGCACTTGGCCACCGCAGTCTACAGGATTGGAATGTTTGGCATGATGTAGTAGAGAGACTTTTGGATCTGGTATCAGGAGAGCTCTGAGTTCAAATCCTAGCTCTTCTGCTTACAGCTGGGGTAACCTTGAGCAAGTCCTTTTGTGTCCCTGGGCCTCCATTTCTTAATTTGTAAGAGCAGAAGGTTGAACTAAATGTTCTCTGAGGTCCTCTGTGCTACTGTTTATGTACTTGTTCAGATGTCTGTGTTTTCACATCCACCTGTCCTGGTATTGTTGGGACCTAAGACTGAGAGGGGACGAAGTGTTTCGTTTAGCAGTACAGTGCTATCACAGAATAAGGAGGCGATGCCTGCTTCTTTGGCGCCGTTACATGACTTCATCTAGCGCCATTCCCTTGCACACAACTTAGGTTCTTTTTTCAGGCAAGTTTTTGAATTGTAGTTGTTTGTTTAGCCTTATCAGGGCAGAAACAAAATAGAAACCTCACATCCCAAGATGGCTCCTGACCCTTCATGTTTTTGTCTCACTTTGCAGGTGAGTGCTCAGGTAGTCAAGAAGACCAGCTATGCACGGCCTTGGTGAACCAGCTGAACAAATTTGCCGACAAGGAGACCTTGATACAATTTCTTCGCTGCTTCCTGCTAGAGTCTAATTCCTCATCTGTGCGCTGGCAGGCACACTGCCTGGCACTGCACATATACAGGTGGGGGCCAGGACAGGCTCTGCTATCCAAGCTGGACTGTCTGAGAAGGATTCTAACGTCCCAGAGTCATCCAGAGAGTCTTTTCTACAGTATACCCAACTAGTGGTCATTGAGGCTCTGCTTGGGAGCCTCTAGTGAGGTGCAGAACAAGTGTGGGTAGCACTGATTATTAGGAAGGTCTTTCTTTTATGGGCCCAGATCTGCCTCTCTTACTTGTGTATCTTGCTTGTAGTTCTCTTCTCTGAAGCCAAGTAAAGTAATTCTGATTGGGTATAGTAGGAGTCAGAAGATCTGAGCTGAGCTGCCAACCCAGTCATTTATTTACTACCTGTGGGAACTTGGGCAAATCACTTCTCCTCTCTAGCCTTAGTTTCCTTATCAGTAAAGTGAAGGGATTGGATAAGAGTGAACTAATCTCTTTTCTAGCTCAAAAACCAGCCCTTTAGATATTTATGAATGGTTGTCATGCGCCATCTTGACGGTTTCTGCTAGGTGTCAGCTTGTTAATGTCCTTCCTAAAATGTATTCATAATAAAACACGGTGTTCCAAATGCATTCTGACCAGGGCAGAATATAGCAACATTTATATCTCCTCTCATTCTGGATTCTCTGCCTCTGATCTTCAGCTTAAGATCACATTAGCTTTTTTGGTTGCCCCATCATCTGCTGAATCAGACTGAACCATCCCCTGGGTGTTTTTCCACATCTCTCCCATCTGTTACTTCTGTAGTTGGTTTTCTGAACTCAAACTTAGACTTATGTATTTATTACTGTTCCGTTGCATATTATTAAATGGTACTTCTTCTGCCAGTCTTTTGAGATTGCAACATAATTGCCTAATCTGTCCCATTTTTGGATGTGCAAAACATTTGTCAAGTATGTCATCTGTCATTAGTGATTAAAAATGCTGAACAAAATAGGGGCAAGGACTTAGCCCAGAATCACTCTGCTAGAGACCTCCTTTCAAAGATGGAATTATTTCCATTAATCACTTGTCATTAATTGAGTAACATATAAATTCTATCATAGTCTTTATCTCTCCATTTCTCTCCTTAAGCTATCATGAGAAACTTAATAAAATGCTTAGCTGAAATCCAGGTACACTTTGTCTCCTGATTTACAAGTCTAGGAAGCCCATGCAATAAAGAAGTGAGGTCAGTTTATTCTAATCTGTTCTTAATGACTCCACACTGTCTCAGTGATCACTCTCTAAGTGCTGTTAAACTGTCCCTTAGAGAGTGTGTGTTTAAATATCTTGCCAGGAATCCAAGTCATATTCCTTATTCGTTTCAAGTCTCCCTTTCCCCCTATTTTTTTTTTTTGAGAATCAGGACATTTGTCCTCCTTTAGCCATGTAGTTCCTCTGCACAGTTTTTCAAAGATGAACAAGATTCAATAGTCACACCAGGAAGTTCTTTAAATTCTGAGATGTGGTTTGTCTGGGTCTGGTGCATGGTGGCCGGAGCCCCCTGGAGACATCCATGTATTTTCTTTCCTTGGGTTTCAACATCTTGTTACCATTTTCATTCTGTCTTTCCCAGTCTGAAGATCCTCCTCCTTGGTGAAGAAAACAGAAGCAGAATGTGAACTTAGTAGCTCTGCTTTTTCTGTAGCCAGGCTGGATTCCTTCCTGTATCATCCTATCTTCTCTTGTCTCCATCCAGGCTGGCTTGCCGCATCTGGAACAAGTTCTACTTGTTCAAATCCTTTTACACATTACTGCATTTACACTACTAGCTGACATGTGGATAGCATTTGAAGTATGTTAGATGTATTATCTCATTTGAGCATCTTGACATTGCTGAAGTAGGTGCTGTTATTTTCCTGATTTTATAATTAAGGAAACTGAGGCTGTGAGAGGTTAAGTCACTTGCCTAGGGACACACAGCCTAGTAAGTGTACAAGGCATGATCTGAACCCAATTCTATGTAACTCTAGGTCTAGCAGATTCCACCATATCATGCTGCTTCAAGGTTCAGCAGCTCCTATATTATATCTTCCTTGAAACCTTCCATAATAAACCCAGCTTAAAGTAGTCTCTCCTCTTCACATTTTCCTAGGGTGCTTTGTCTGTATTTCTTTTTCACTATGACATTGTAATTAATTTGTCCAGTTCTTGAGTTGTATCCAGTGTTGGAGAATATACACTCCTTGAGTGTAGGAACTGTATAGAGTCTTATGTGTATATCCTTTGCATTGTGTCTTATATGTAGTAGGCACTTAGTAAAAGTGTAATTTGTTGTTTTTGAACCACCTGGGTAGGTAAAACCTAGAGCTTCCTTTAGCTCAGTAACCTAAGTTGTCATTTGTCTGCAGAAACTCCAACAAATCGCAACAGGAACTCCTATTGGACCTCATGTGGTCCATCTGGCCAGAACTCCCAGCCTATGGCCGCAAGGCTGCTCAGTTTGTAGACCTGCTGGGATATTTCTCATTGAAAACCCCACAGACTGAGAAAAAGGTAACATTATGGCTTTAAACTTCAGAGAGGCAAAGCACTGTTTCATTTCTCTTCCACCCAGGGCAGGGCATTAACTTTACTCTCTTCGTAAGGGAATTTATGTCCAAGTCCTAGACAGAAATCCCATATTGAAGATCACTTTTATATTCAATATTAAATGTTCCCAGCAATTTTTTATATAGAGGCTATACATGACAAGTAGACCCAATTTTAGACTTTGAAGCATAGGTGTATGAAATAGTAGCAGATAAGTTACATTAAGGTTATTTGACATAGAGCAGGTGGAACCAGATCTTAATTTGTTTTCAAAAATGTACTCTTAGATACTTAGAAATGTTTCCTTGCTGGATAGTTAACTCATTGTTGCCCAGCTTTTCTTTTGGAACCAGGGATACTTTCCAGAGCAGAGACTACAATGCTTAGGAAGTTATCAAGCTAAACTTGTCATTAAGATCATAAGGAATTGTAACAAGTGAAATAACTAGGGATTAGCCCTGCTTCCCTTAGCTTCCTTAGCACTAGACCTAAAAAACTTCAGAAATACTAGCAGGCCAGCTCCAAGTGGGAAAAACAGAGCAAGTTTTCTTCCATTTAGACTTTGGTTTGTATACTAGGATCATTTCTTAACTTGTGTTTCAGTTGAAAGAATACTCACAGAAGGCTGTAGAAATTCTCCGAACCCAAAACCATATTCTTACCAATCATCCCAACTCCAACATCTACAAGTAAGTTTGTCTTGCTTCCTACCTCTTGAGAGAGTTAAGGCACCAGTTGAGTTTTCACCTGATATTAGGGAGTGAAATAGTTGATGGGCTGAGCTTAGACAAAGGGTTAGAGGTCCTTAATCTGAGGGAGATTTCAGCTAACGCAATAATAAATGAGATGAGTATATACTTAACGTTAATAACAATGAAGAAAGGTGTGTCATGATTGACATTTGGGCTTTGAATAGGCTTCCATAATTTTCTTTATTAAACCTGGAAGATTCTCAAGGAAAGTGAGATCTGTTGTTACCCTTGAAATTTTGGAATTAGTCATTCTTCAAGGAAGAGTGGATTTGATTTACCACCAAATCTCATGTGAAATCTGATGTAGCTAGAAGAACCTTAGAACTTAGAACAGTCTTGAATCACTATGAAGAAAGAAGTCATTTTGAAGTTAATGACAGTTCTTGTATCATCACCATAGAGTCAAGTTCTGTATAAAGTAGCGTAAGTTCCTTATGCCTGAAAAAGGAAAGTGATAAAAACAATTGAGTTTGCATCCTGGAAGATAGTGCTTCTTTTCTGTGGAAAGTTACTATCTTCAGAATTAGCTTGGAAGTTTCTCCCTATGGTATCCAGACACTAGGAGAAAGAACCTTTTCATTTTCCTGTGAGCCCTCAGTAATACAGTGATCCTAGAAATGAAGATTTCCTCACCTGTGGCCTGGTTTTTTTCCTAGCACTCTGTCCGGTTTGGTAGAGTTCGATGGTTATTACCTAGAGAGTGATCCCTGCTTGGTGTGTAACAACCCAGAAGTGCCATTCTGTGTAAGTGATGGGCTCTACCACGGAGGACCCTACAGTGTTTGTGGTGTTTTTAGAAAATAATAAATGTAGAATAGGTTATTGTTCCAATTCTGATGAGAAAGTGAAAGGAGTAGATACCCAGACCTAACCTGATTATTGTTCCTAGCTTCTTTTTCTGCAATGCTTATGGTTCATAATACATTTTCCTTACAGCAGTTTTATGAGGTGGGTGATGCAGATATCTCCATTTGCAAATAAGGAAGCTTAGGTATAGATGTGAAATGATTTACCAGTAAAAGCCTAGATTAGAACTCAGGTCTCCTGTCTTCAAGTTTGTTTCATTACCCCACAATACCTTTAATGAGTTTGTAATCTAAAGTAGAATGTGTTCATGGACTGTTTGGGAATAGCCTTAGAAAGACACTGGGTGACCCACTATCCTCCTCATAGCCTCCCATTCTCTGTTTTTAGTATATCAAGCTCTCTTCCATCAAAGTGGATACCCGCTACACCACCACTCAGCAGGTGGTGAAGCTCATTGGCAGCCATACCATCAGCAAAGTGACAGTGAAGATTGGGGACCTGAAGCGGACCAAGATGGTGCGAACCATTAATCTATATTACAACAACCGAACAGTGCAGGCCATCGTGGAGCTGAAAAATAAGTATGAATTTTCAGTTTTGGGAAGAGCCTGGGGGATGTGGTAGGTGTGGGAGATCCGTGTAAAGATTTTGGTTTTGATTACAGGAATCTACACCCTACTCTGTTTGAACTTGCCAACTGTTTGGCTCAAGGGATATGGATGGCATGCTCAGATCTTAAAAGAAACTTGCCTTCCATTGTGGTTTATCAAGGGCCAGCCTTCTACAAATTCTTATCCTGTGGAATATATATCAGTACATTCCTCTCCTCATTTCATTTTGACTTTTTGTCTTTTAATGGTTAATTTGAAAACCTGATTTGGTAGGTGAATGATTCATAGAAAAGGTTGGCAAGAGGATCAGCCACTTTGTTGACTTCATGGGGCATTCTGCTCTGTTAGCATTGTAGTTCTTTGGTACACCAATAGGAAGTCTTCTCCCTGAATTTGTCCATTATAGATCTCTTCAATTTCTGCCTAAACTTTTTCAACTCTCTCATGTTGTGTAACACAGCCTTGGGCATTCCTGCTTCTGTTTGAGTTTAGATTCAGGGCAATACAGATGAGTCAGGAAGAGTGAAAATGAAAGAATTGTAAGGAAAAGGAGTTGTGGATTTCGTAGAATTATATCTTATTCTGCTGAGATATCAGGCTCTGTGCTTAGGCCCAGAGGCCAAGAAGGTCCCACGTTGTTAACGGTGTGGGATGTACTGCCACCCTGTATGTGGAGCTGCTGAGAATGATGGGCAGCAGGAGAGGAGAGTGGGCCACATTGCTTCAGAAGTATATTCCTGGGAACCAGGCTGAGAGATTTTTGCTTGAACTCTGATACCAAAAAGCAGCACTGGTGGCCTGAGGGCCGAAATTCAGTTTTTTGAAGCTGTTGTTCAAGATAGCTGGTGTAATTTTCTATCCTTTTGGGGAATAGGGTGGGCATGTGGGTATGGTGGAGTTAATTTTTTTTAATTGTCCTTATTTTTGCTACTATTTTTGGCGCTTGGCCTAGATTCCAGGCCATGCTTCTTAGCTTCCCTAAAGCAATTTAGCTATGGTCCTCTAAAACGAGTGTCCTGATAGGGGCTGAGAGAAATACTCAGTTAGGGGAGCAGTGACTATCTTAGTATTGTGAAACCTCAGAGGGTCATCTGGTCACATCCATTGTGTTAGATATACCTCTTCAGGTTTTTAGTTTCAGCATCACTTACTTTGAGGTGTCTGTGAGTGTCACATTCCTGTTGGTTTTCTTGAAATAAATAAGTACAAAGTCTGTTATGCATACGCATCCCTTGACTTTTTTCTCTAGAGTAAAGCTGTTAGTAAAATGAATGAATCAACTGTCTAGTAATCCTCCCCCTTTAATTACTTACTTTGGAATAATTACTTAAGTGCTTGTGAGTTTTTTCCCCTTATCTCTTGATAACACTAGAGGTGAGTTGTCTCAGTTTCCTCTGCTGCACAGTTTTAACCAGGAGCTTCTGTTCCCTAGGCCAGCTCGTTGGCACAAAGCCAAGAAGGTACAGTTGACCCCAGGGCAGACAGAGGTGAAGATTGACCTGCCATTGCCCATTGTGGCCTCAAATCTGATGATTGAGTTTGCAGACTTCTACGAAAACTACCAGGCTTCCACAGAGACCCTGCAGTGCCCGAGATGCAGCGCCTCTGTTCCTGCTAACCCTGGGGTCTGTGGCAACTGTGGGGAAAATGTGTACCAGTGTCATAAGTGCAGGTGAGAGAGAGAGATAAGGGGATTCATGGGACATTGTGAATCTGGGTACACTCAGTAATTTGAACTTTTTCCTTGATACTTGCTCTCAGATTTCAAGCTGTTGTAAATTAGTGGGATTATGGGAACTCGGAGTAGGCCCAGGAGAAGACTGTGGTATCGAACTCAAGATAGAAGTGAGGACTACCAACCATTATCCCTACAGACTGCTTATTGACTTAGAAAACCTCATGTTAACGTTATCCAAGGCTTATTACACATTTATTTCATTAAATATTTCCCAGTTACGTTTTAATTTGGTTTGAGCAACAAATGCAGGCTGTGTGATTGGCACCTCTGGTATACTCCATCTCATTCAAATCCAAGAATTTGTCAGGGATCTTCCTTATTGCTTCCAACATCTGATGATAACTCGTTATTGTGGTTGATGTTAGAGTTTCAAAAAGTGAATCTGACCTTGCGATTATTCCTCAAACTTTGCCGCCCTTTTGCTCTAACTGTCTCGGCTTTCTAGGTCCATCAACTATGATGAGAAAGATCCCTTCTTATGCAATGCCTGTGGTTTCTGTAAATACGCTCGCTTCGATTTCATGCTTTATGCCAAGCCCTGCTGTGCTGTGGATCCCATCGAGAATGAAGAAGACCGGAAGAAGGTGAGGATAGGTCCAGGCTGAGAGTAGTAGGACTGTGTCATCTTACTTTAGGTGTAGTTGTTGGGGTAATTAACCTTTGTTAATTAGCTTCAGGAGAGGGCGAAAAGACTATCAAGGTTTTAAATTTTATAGAGTGAAACGAGTCAGAATAATGACCCATCTGGTTCGATTTGGATTTTGTGAGGGTGGCTTTCAGTAACGCAAGAGGTACATCTCATATAGAAGATAATCTGAGGTTTGAAAATTCAGAAATTATCTTTAGCCATGCATTTTCAGTAGGGGCTCCCTTTTGCTATGTGGTAAACATGAACCTCTTGGCTTTCCCAACTTTGGTTGCAATCATAAAGAATGTGTGATTGGATTTTTCAGGTTGTCTGAACCCAAGGCCAGAAGGAAATCAAATTAAAGCAGCAGAGAATAGAGGAAATTTACTAGAGTAATTTAGTGATGCTATTTCAAGGAAGTGAAGATATGCTAAGAATATGGCATCAGAGAATGGGCTTTACTGATCTATGATTTCTGGGTCACAGATTATAATAGAGGAATGACAGACTCCTGGCCAAGTGTAAAGTGCACTTGATTAGAATTGGTAAGACTATTTGCTTGGAGTCTTGTAAATCTAATCAAAAATCTAATAAAAAAATTTTCTTAACTGAAAAGAGAGGGCCATGAGAATACTGTCTAGGTATACCCATCAACTTAGGTACCACAGAGAATAAATGTGATGTGGGAAGGATAGCAGTGGAGATAGAAGTTCATAGTGGGGAAAATGCATGAAAGGAGCACCAGTAATTAGTAACCTCATATCTATATAGAAATGTAAAAAGTATGGGTAGCAACAAAGATGAACTAGACATACTGATGCAAAGAGGCAAATTTGACCTCAGAAGTCACCAACACTCAGTGTGATGAGAGACTGAAGTGAGGCATTGAAAAGAAATCTATTTTTTATTTGAAAGCACCAACGCACACAGTAAAAGAGCGTTGAGAGTAACATTGTATATAATGAAAGAATACTTATATGAAGAGACAGATGCAAGACCCAGAGGGAGGAAGCCTGGTAGAGAACATTTGAGTGAAAATAGCAACAGTATTGTCATTGGAGGATACTATAGATCAGATGAACAGAAAGGAAATAGATAAGTTTAAAAAACAAACAAAAAAAAAGTCCGAAACAGATTATGAGCCTGACTTAGAGACATGATGTGTTAATGTAATTTCAATTATCCAGACATTTGTTGAAACTCTCTCAAAAATAGAGTGGCAAATAATTTCTTGACTTTGCTTTACTGATTAGAATAGAAAAACATTTAAGCATTTGCTGTGTGCCAACATTTTGTTAAGTGTTGGGGTTACAGTGTCTTGCTCTCAAGAAGATCACACTCTTAATTGGGGAAGAAAACACATAAAGGATTCAGTTCAAGGGAGTTGAAAAGACCAGGTGATGCTTAAGTTTTGGCAGAGAAAGTGATTCAGAAGACAAGGCCCTCAGGACCCTAAAAATGGATACACCAACAAGTAGAAATTCTATCTTGGTTCTAATTCTCACCAAAAACTGGATGTTCGTGTGGTAATGATAGGAACCTTGGGAGAAAATTACCACTCTGTCTTAGAGTTTGGATTAGAGGAGAAAAGAGAATCTGTGTATAATCTGATAGGTACCTTAGATTGTAGAAGAGTGAACTTCAGAGAGTTAAGAATGAGGGATGGGCCATTCTATCCTTATGGTCTAAAATTTATAGGGGTAGTCAATCCAAGATGGATAAGCACTTAAGAATGCAATTCTGAAGACACACAAAAATCCTCCCAGTTACATTGAGGAGGAAAAATGAGACTTGTAAAGAGAACACTGTCAAAAATGGGTCATTCCAGAGGATCTTTGTTTCCATTTTTGTCTGGCCTCCTTGCCATTAACAAGACCATCTCTTTTGACTCTGAACATTTTCTCTGACTGCCCTTCGTTCCTGGAATGTTTTTCTTTCTCATCTGTGTTTCCTGACTTTCTTCCAAGGGCCAGCTAAAATCCCATCTTTTATAGGGATTTTCCAACCCTTCTTAATTCTAATGTCTTCCGAGTTATTGATTTCTTATTTGTATATATTCATTTGCTTCTTGTATCATCCATCATATTGTGAGCTCCTTGAGGTCAGAGACTCTCTGCCTGTTTCTGTAGCCCTAGCACATAGCACACTGTCTGGCACGTTGTAGGTGCTTAATGTTTACTGGTTGATTGACAGGACTGATAGACTAATACATGTGGCCTGTCTGCATTTTAGTGAAGCATCTCATAAAACTTCTCATGTTATTTTAATGGAAAAGATGGAGGGACAGTACTGTTGGGTGGATTTAGAATTGCTTGGATGACCAAACCTTGATTCACTCATGGTTCAAGGCAGTCTTGTAGGCCATTAGTCTGTGCTTGACCTTGGAGCATTTATATCATTGGCTCTGAAGGAAGACTTTGAAGACACACTTATCAGATTGACAGATAACACGAAGCTGAGGACAAAGTAAGAATTCAGTATTCTAGGTCTAGACATACCTAGAACATTGAGTCAGCTTAAAAAAACAGGATGGATAAGTGGGTTCTGGCTGCCATGGCTGTGGAAGCCAGGAAAGCAAGTATAATTTCAGGTTTCATTCAGAACAAGGGAGAGGGTGGTCCTGTTATATATGCTCTGTCTGGTCAGACTAGATGTGTTGTAGGGTATTCATTTCTGGGCACTCTGTTTTAGGAAGAATGCCAGTTAGCTGGAGAGCATCCAGAGGCTGGCACCGAGGATGGCATAGTGCCTCTAGTTATGGCCACATGAAGCTTAGTTGAAGAAATGAGAGATATTTAGTCTGTAGAAGAGAAACCTTAGAGGGGAAATGATAGCTGTCTACAAGTGTGTTGGAGAAATTGTCCTCTGGAATAGGAATTAGATTAGTTCTGCCTGGGCCTTGAGGACAGAGCTTAGGAGCATTAGGTAGAAGTTGCAGAAAAAGGCAGAATTAAACTTGATCTAAGGAAAAGCTTCCTCCCTGTTATAGTTTTTCAAGAGTAGGCTGATTTAGGAAGTAGTAGGGTTCCACTCATCAGTGGAGAGCTTTAAATAAAGGCTGGATGACCATTAATGGGTTTGATGACATTCTTTTATTTTGTGTGGAAAAAGTTAGACTAACTCTAACCCAGTCTCTTGCCTTCTCTCATTCCTAGGCTGTGACCAATATCAACACTCTTCTGGATAAAGCTGACCGAGTATATCACCAGCTAATGGGACACAGGCCGCAGCTGGAAAATCTGCTTTGCAAAGTGAATGAGGCAGCTCCTGAAAAGCCCCAGGTAATGCCCAGCTAAGTTTAGGGGCATTATCGGGAGGGTATCAGAGAGGGTTGACTCATGTGCTAAGAGCTTCCAGATGTGTACATTCCCTTGAGGGAGAATGCTGCTGACTAACTTCCCTTTCTGGGTTCTAGGATGATTCAGGTAGTGCGGGAGGGATCAGCTCCACATCAGCCAGCGTAAATCGATACATCCTACAGTTGGCTCAGGAGTACTGCGGAGACTGTAAGAACTCTTTTGACGAGCTGTCCAAGATCATACAGGTATGAAAACTTGGGGGACTCCCTGGTAACACTGATGATGTTTAAGCATCTCAACAGCCCTTATTTATGAACCCAAACCCTGGTTTTGCCCTAGACCAAACCAGCTGGAAGATCCTGGGCACTTGCTTTCCTGTGAGAGATGACCTTTACCCCCTAGCTTGCCCAGGGAGTGGAGTGAGCACGTTGAGGAAGGCAGGTAGTCTGGGGTAGGATGCTGCCTGTGCAGTTGGAGGATTGGGGTTTGAATCCTGACCGGAGAGTTTCAAGGGGCTTCAGTGGGTCTCAAGGCCACTCCCGGCCTGTCCCGGGATAACACCATGAGCACAGGCCTGTCTTCTCTGGGCCTCAGTTTTTTTATACTTAAAAATGAGAAAAAAAAAAAACCAGATACAGCTGAGGCCCCTTCCAATTCTAATTCATAATCCTTAGAAATTAAGTACAATGGAGTCACACAAATCAGATGTTTGAGCACAGAGATTGTTATCCTTCCAGAGCTCTTGGCTTGTCAGTGCCCACTCCCTACGCTGGATGGTGCAGCTCATGACTTCTGTTTGTAAATCTTACTGTGCAGACATTCACAACGATGGGCACTGGATAAGACCACCAAGCGCACATGGTCACCAAGATTGGGCTCATGTCACCTTTGTCATATCTGCTTTTGTCCTGGCACCTTAGTTTTTCTATTGATAAAATCAGTCTGTGACAACAGAACTGATCATTTAGAAGACATGGATGAATTTTAAATTATCAAAACTAACAGAGAAGTAGTATAGTAGATAAAAAGATGGCCAGAGATCCAGGACAACCTGGATTCAAATCCTGCCTTTGACCCATCATGTTTGTGGTTCTCCTTTCCCCAGTTTGGTGTGAGTATCCCTGGGTTCCATCCCACAGAACGTGGCTGTTCCCCAATGTGGACAAGGGCCAGATGTTTTATGGAGGAGGGGCCTCCAGCCAAGCATGTCTGATTGGTTTTCTACCTCTGATGCCACAGGCAGCAAGGCGCCAGTTAGTGAGACCAGCTAGGAAGCATCTAGCCTGAAAGACTCTGGGAATAAGAAATGCCAGAAAAGGGAAGTCGTGCCACATGGAAGGGGGTGTGCCTGGGAATGCTAGACCCCTGAGCACACCCCCTGCCCCCCAATCAGGTTTTTTCAAACTGCTGTTATTATTGTGCCTTGAGACATCTACTTAGGACAGCTCTATCCAGCTGCAAGGGAAAACTCTCTTCACCAGGGAGGCAGAATTAAGAGGCCATTTCCAGCACCAATGCAGTTATAATGAACAACATAATAACATTGGGGAGATACTGGAAAGGATGGAAACATTTTTTTTTAAAGTTAGTTAATCTTTTCAAGGAAAAAGTTTGTTTGCTCCCCTTCTTAGGACACAGTTGCCAGGCCAGGGAGGAGTTATACCTAGAGCAGAGAGAGCCTGTCATAGGGTGATTCTTTCCTTGTCCTTCCTCCGCCCAAAACTAGAGGGTTTTCTGGACTGTCACAAACATTAACAGTCAAGTTTTTCTAGCACCTCAAAGGTGCTCTGAGTTACTAGAGCCAAAGGCTGAAGCCCCTGAAATAGGAGACCTGGCTAGAAAAAAGGTTTCTCAGTTTAGATTTTGAGGTGAATTGTCAGGATGCTTCCTTCTCTCTGATGTGACAATAATTGACTCCTCCTTTCTTCCCTATCCTTTTGGCTCCAGAAAGTTTTTGCTTCACGGAAGGAGCTCCTGGAGTATGATTTGCAGCAGAGGGAGGCAGCTACCAAGTCATCAAGGACAACAGTGCAGCCGACGTTCACCGCCAGCCAATACCGAGCCTTATCGGTCCTAGGCTGTGGCCACACGTCCTCCACCAAGTGCTATGGATGTGCCTCTGCAGTCACCGAGCACTGCATTACGCTGCTCCGGGCCCTGGCCACAAACCCGGCCTTGCGCCACATCCTAGTCTCACAGGGCCTCATCCGGGAGCTCTTTGATTACAATCTGCGCAGGGGAGCAGCCTCCATGCGGGAGGAAGTCCGCCAGCTCATGTGTCTCCTCACCAGGTAGGACCCAGCTTAGCCTTTCTCTCTTGTTTCTGCTGTAGTGACAGTCAGGATAGCTGTGCAGGAAACACAAAGGAGCTGTTTAATGTAGAACATTACACAGGGCTATGGTTTGGATTGCACTTATTCCCTGCTGTCAATGGAGCTCATAGATTAGTAAGAAAAAGAAGAACTGTTACATATATACTATTGTGGAATGTAGACTTTAGAAACGTAGAGCACAGAGCACTTTCTGAGGTTAGGGCAGGGGGAGGGAGACACTGGGAATCAGGAAAGACTCTGGAGAAAATGGCATTTGTGTTGAACTTGAGTGGAAAATAGATTTATCGTAGAGCTTGATAAGCAGATGACATCCTTAGGAAGATTGGTTAAGTGACCTTTGGGAGCTTCTCAGTCTTCTTGATTTGCCACCTTTGAGCAATAGTTTGGTAGAACTAGCTATCCCCAATGTCTGGTCTAGTGCCTTGGATATACTTTGTGGGGTGTATGGGTGTTCAAGAGGACTAGCACCTCTGATGGGAAGCCTTTTTCAAGGCTGCTCATCCACCTTTGGTGTCCACACGATCCACCCAACTGTCACCTGTGGCTCCAGGAAATTGAAGCATGTGCAGTGGCCCTACTCCAGTAAAACCATCTCAGTAGATGGGCTAAATGAGATTGAGGGTATCCAGCAGGCCTCAAATCTGTTTGTGAGTTAGGAGGGTATCTGTCCTTAGCATGTGAAGACTTTGCCCCAGTATAATGGGTAGATGAGAACAATTTGTTCCAGTGACCCTGAAGGCGGCTGAAGCAGGAACTGTGGAGCACTCAGAGCTTGGTCAGACATCAAACATGATAAGGTCATCCACTGCATGCTGGGCCATGGCCAGTCATCTTGACTTTTGCTGCGTCACTGGACATCAGTGACTCAGGAAGAGAAAGCAAGACTTTGTGCAGCTCTGCCTCACTTAAATCCTACTCACCTGCAGGTCAAGATAGCTGTGGTGTCACTGGTCCTCTTGAAAATGAAAAACAAACAATACCTAGTAATTGTAGCATGTTTGTCAGATGGAGTTGTTGTCAAGGGGAGTCCTGAGAAGAGATTAGAAGAGGAAGTAGTAGTTGAGAGAGAGTTTTTTGCAGAGGTGCCCCCACAGAGGCAGAGAGGCAGGGTGAAGGGGAGAGGCAGTGTGTAAAGGACATGTATACTGTGAGAACATGCCACCGTGTTGGTGCTGGTGCCACTCTTCTCTCAGTGGCGGAGGAGAGGTGGCCAGGAAAGGTGCCTGTCCTAGGTTCATTCTCTTAGTATCTTTTGCTTCTGTCACCAAAATTCTAGGAAGCCTCTAGGCCCTCTCGGAGACTGAAGCCTCTCTAGTTAGGGAAGTTTAAGCCCAGTGTACTCAGGCTGCCCTTAAATAGGGGGAATCGCAGCCATTAGTGAGTTTAATAACTGTCTTTTTCTTGCTCTTCCTAGAGATAATGCAGAAGCAACTCAGCAAATGAACGACCTGATCATTGGCAAGGTCTCGGCAGCTCTGAAAGGCCATTGGGCCAACCCTGATCTGGTGAGGGAAGCAGCCTCTCCGTCCCCCGAAGTGTCCTCTCGCATGCTCTTACACCCTGTTCTTTTTCTGTCCCCCTCCACCCAGTTTCATTATGGTGTTTAAGGAGCAAAGGAGCCCTCTTGCTCTTCTTAGTTCCCAACCTTGCCATTTCTATGCTAAGACCAACCTCAGGGCGCTGGGCAGTGGCACATCAGCATCTGGGCCAGTGGGTGTGCAGCATTTGCTCCATGTCGCTTTTGTGCCCTTGTTGTCTTTGCTATAAGAGGAAAAAAAGAACATAGGTCTTGGAATCAGGATACTTAGATTCAAATCCTGTCAATGACATTTCACCAGCTGCATGACCATGGACAGGCAGCTTACCCTTGTTGACCAGGGTTGTAATGAGGAAAGCTCTTTGTAAGTGTAAGTGGTCATCACTGTTGTAACTCCAAGACATTCCTCTGGGCTCACCCACCAAGCCTTGAAATGCCTGCAACCACATCTCTTCCAGTGACACTTTTAAAGATGAAAGGTCATATCCAATCTTGTGAGCCTTCTAGACTTCTCTGTTCCCCTTGATCTTGCAGGCAAGCAGCCTTCAGTATGAAATGCTCTTACTGACAGACTCCATCTCGAAGGAGGATAGCTGCTGGGAACTTCGCTTGCGCTGTGGTGAGTCCAGGGAGTTGGGGATAGGGGCAGGGACTTTGCAGGACAGAGGCTGTGGAGAAGTGAGGTCTGCTAGGACTTGGGGCAACCCTGGGCTGTGGGAGTGACTCTAGGCCTCTGCCTCCTCCATACCCAGCTCTCAGTCTTTTCCTCATGGCTGTAAACATCAAAACACCTGTTGTTGTGGAGAACATTACCCTCATGTGCCTCCGGATCCTGCAGAAGCTGATTAAGCCACCTGCTCCAACCAGCAAGAAAAACAAGGTATTTCATGGGCTCTCAGTGGACCCCCAGTGAGCAAAGCCAAGCCGAGGTGCCAGGCTCCAGTAGCTGCTACTCCTAGTTTCTGATGGCCAAAACAGGCCTGCTGCTTCTCACTGCCTTGCTTTGTCTCCCATAGAGAAAGGGAGTGTTTAAAATCTAACAGCTAGGGTTGGACTAACAGCTCAGGGTTTCATGGACTTTCTGCCCAAGACTGCACCTTAGGTGTTTTGTTTTTTCCCTTTGCCCACTGGGGCTTTTTGAAGCACAGACTTTTGACCGACCAGAGTTCACCTGAAATTCATTAATGTTCAGAAGCTACTTGTCTTCTGAAACTTGAGACACCCTCAGATTAGTCATGATGCAGTTCAGTGGAGCATCTATCAGAAATACTACCTCACAAATCTGACTTGGTTTTTCATTCTTTCTTGGTTGAACATGTCATCAAAGCTGGAGTGACAGACCTCTGGAGGTTGGGACCATAAGAGGGCAATGGGGTGATTCTGGGGATTTTGAAGGCAGGTGTAGATGAGATAGGCTTACACAAACTAATGTGCAAGGACAACTCATGGGAGGATTCAGAGAGTTGAAAGGGAGGAGCTTAGAACCATCACAGAACCAGCAGGTTGGTTATTTTTATCATAGAATCTCAGGGCTAGAAAGTACCTCCAAAGCCAAAAGCATTCCCTGAAGAAGACTCCTCTCAAAAGCACATCTGACAAGTACTCAGGTCTACCTGTCCTGCCCCTAATGCACTGCTGACCTCCAGTCTTTCATCTCCAGTAGACATCTCAAACTCAACATGTCCAAACAGAAATTATCATCTTTCCCCCCAAATATACCACCCCTCCTATCTTCTCTGTTATGGTAGAGGGCAATACCAGCCTTCTCCCTCCGGCTCACAGCCTAGGAGTTATTCTGGACTCCTTACTCTCACCCCTCATGTCCAACTTCTGCCAAGACCTGTAGACTTCACCTTGGCACCATCTCTCAAAAACACCCCCTTCTCTCTGATGCTGCCACCACCCTGGTGCAGATGCTCATCGCCTCATGTCTAGGCTATTGTAGTAGCCTGCTGGGGCTCTGTCTGGCTCACTTCTTTCCCCACTACAGTCTGTCAGACACCAAAGTACAGGTCTGACCCCAATCAGTAAGTTCTACCTCTAGCAACAAAGGCAAAAGCCTCTCTGGCACCTGAAACCCTTCACAGTGGGGCCTCTTCCAGCCTTTCCAATCTGATCCTTTTCTTTTCTCCAATGGGAATAGAGGGAAAGAATAAACATTTACAGTGTCTGCTATGTGCCAGGTGCTTTACAAGTACTGTCTCTTTGGATTCTCACAACAACCATGGGAGGGTAGGTGCTGTTATCACCCCCATTTTACAGGTGAGGAAACAGAGGCAGAAAAAGGTTAAGTAACTTATCTGGGGTCACAACTCGTAAGTGCTCAGTGCCACATTTGAACTCAGGTCTTCCTAATCCAGGTTCAGCACTCAATCCACTGTGCCACCTAAATGACACCATCCTCTTTGCCACTCCAGAGCCATTTTCATTGTCCTCCATTTAGAATGCTCTTCCTTCTCATCTCCACCTCTGCCACAATCCTATCTTGTGCAAGAAATCCTTCCAAATCTCCCTTAATGCTTCCCTCTGAGAATACTCACAGTCAGGCATCGAGGTGGTACTGTGGACACAGTGCTGGGCCTACACACTCAGGAAGACCCCTCTACCCGCCTCATTTTTTTCTCTTGTAAACTGGGCATCCTAATGGCACCTACCTCCCAGGGTTGTTGTGAAATAATGTTTATAAACTGCTTCACAGATCTTAAAGCTCTATTGAAAAGCTAGTTATTATCCTATCTATATTTTGTGTAGTATATAGTTGTTTGCGAGCTGTCTCCCCTTTAGACTGGGAACCCCTTGAGGGTAGGAATTGTTTTTGCCTTTTTTGGTATCCTTAACACAGTGCGCAGCACATAGTAATGTGCTTAGTAAGTGCTTGTTGACAGCTCACTGACCAACTTTGCTTGAAGACTTCCTGTGGAGGGTTCTAATTCTTGAGAATAGTTTGCTTAAATTGCATGAAGGCCTGGACACTCTTTTCCAAATGAAGTTGGGATCTGCAAATAAGCAGCAGAAGTAGGTGGGTCAGTACTAAGGGCTGCCATCTTAGGCCTCTGCGTATGACATTTCTAAGCTTCAGGGACTTGAGACAATGCTAGGGGGAAAATTCATTCCCTGGACATTTGAAGACTTTTGTGGTGAGGAAGTCTATTTTCAGAGTTAGAAAGTAGGAGAAGGTGAACTCCAAGATGCAAAATCTCCCAAGACTTAAAATCAAATGGAAAATTTATGATCCAGATACTATAGCTGTGCTTGAGTACTTCTGCACTTTTCCTTTCAAGAATGATTTGTAGCTGTTCTAGTAAGTAGTCAGCATCTTACTACACAGTAGTGAGTCAGGAAGCCTAAGTTAATTCTGGAGCTGTTGCTACTAAGTAGGATTATTGAGAGAACTGGGCAGCACAAGTGTGGCTGCTCTGGCCTTCTTGCGTTGGAGTCTCAGGTTTCTTGGAAAACTCTCATCTTTCTCTGTGTCGTAGGATGTTCCTGTTGAAGCTCTCACCACAGTTAAACCTTACTGCAATGAGATCCATGCCCAGGCTCAGCTGTGGCTCAAGCGAGACCCGAAAGCATCCTATGAGGCCTGGAAGAAATGCCTTCCCACTAGAGGTGTGCCTTTCTCTTTACAAAGCATGGGAATAGAAAAAAAAAATGAATTAGAAAAAAACAGAAAAGGCTATTTATAAAACATAAAGATACAGAAGGGCACATAGGGCAGTTTTATTCTTCCCATGTCAAATTAACATATGCTTTTGAAAAATAAATTTAATGGAACCTAAGGTCATAATTTTTTATCCAGTCTCTTTTTTGTTCTTCTTTGTATATTGGAATAATGCTATTTATTGATAAAGTCATAATGACGATGCATTTTTTTAATTTTAAAAGAAAAAAGACTGACAACCATGGCGAAAGCTGAATCTAATGACATTGTAGACAGCAGTTCATATTGGTGTGATGCTGTAAGATCCAGAGCGCATTTAACCATTCAGTCAGCAGCATTTGTTGTTTACTATGTGCCCACTTAAGTGGACAAAAAAAGATAAGCATAGTCCCTGCCTTCCAGGAGCTCAGTCTAATTAGGGAAGACTTTACCCACAAAACCGATAGACCTGTGGTTACTTGCTCCCACCACTTTTATTCAGACTGCCTTGTTTTCCTCATTCTTCCTTCTGCATTCAGGTATTGATTCCAATGGGAAATCCTCTACTAGGTCTGAGCTTCGGCAGCTCTACTTGACAGAGAAATATGTGTGGAGGTGGAAACAGTACATGAGCCGCCGGGGGAAGAGGACCTCCCCCTTGGATCTCAAATTGGGTCACAACAACTGGCTTCGGCAGGTGAGGGAGCCTTTTTCCTGAGATGTAGAGCCCTGGGAATGACACAGAGAGGGGACTGAGCCACCATGAGGCTTTGTAGAGATGTCCTCTCCCCCTTCCCACTCCAGCTGCTTTTACTCTTTCTCTTGTGCCTTTCCAGTCAGGATCCAGTAGGGCTTAATGTTCCTGTTAAATAGATGGTGGTGAGCCTGGGCAGAGCAGAATCTTTCTTTCCTGCCTCTCTCTTGCCCACTTACCAGCCTTGGTAGTCTATTGTCTGCTCATTTCACCTCTCCTGCTCATGTGGGTAAACTTCAGAACCCAAAGCATACGCCCTCCTTCTCCTGTTCTCCTTTACCCTCCTCCATTCCCTCCCATGCATTTCTCTCCCACCTCTCCACTGTCCTGCCTCTTTTCTCTGTCCCCTTGTTCTTCCTCTACTCTTACATTCCTTCTCCCCCTCTTGCTCCTTTCTCTCTAATCTCCTGCCTTCTCTGCGCTCTTCTTCCTCCTCTTCTGTCCTCATTTCCTTCCCTCCACAGTATTTCAAAGAAGCATATAATTAATACATTAAAACCAAATAGTCCATACTGTAAGGACAGTTCCATTAAATGAAGACTTCAGCAGAAAACTAATTGTTTCTTCTAAAACAAAGGGGCTCATAAGATCTTTCTAAGGACAATACCTTTGAAATAATCTATTGAAATTCAGGCATCTTACTATTGTCTTGCAAGCTAATTAACAAAGATCTTAGTAAAAATGCCCCTCAACTCTACTAGGCCAGAACCTGCTTCTGGTTCATTTGCTCCCTTACTCCTCCTTCCTCTGGGTTTGGAGTATTGAGGGTCCGATGTGAATTTCAGGTTCACCCTTGTCCAAGAAGTCTGACCAAAGGATTTCTCCTTGGGATGGAGTAGTTGGCACTGTTAACCAGGGGGTGCGGGGGAAGTGGGAGAACCACAACCAAATCCTGTTAATGAAGTCCTGCCTGCCTCTTGCTCTTTCAGGTGCTGTTCACTCCAGCAACCCAAGCGGCCCGTCAGGCAGCCTGCACCATCGTGGAGGCTCTCGCAACCATTCCCAGCCGTAAACAGCAGGTCCTTGACCTCCTCACCAGGTACCATCGAGAGCTGGGCAGGGGCACTGGGAGCCCACACTTCTCTAGTTTTCCATCTTCTTTGCATTGGAAGACATCAGAGTTCCCAAGGAATTCTTGAGAGGCCTGCATAGGCTAAGGGAAGATGAAGTACACACCTTGTGTTTCTGCTACCTAAATTCTGGCCTTTTTGGGTTTTTTGTGCTTTAGAATATTTAATTGAATATTGGTGCAAGTGGTTTGTTGCACTTGGGTGTTGGCTCTTTATTCTCCTTTCTGCCTAGATGTTTGGGCCTGTCTCAGTTGCTGAGTTATAATTTCTTTGTGTCCCTGTACCAGTTACCTGGATGAGTTGAGTATTGCTGGAGAGTGTGCAGCTGAATACTTGGCACTCTACCAGAAGCTAATCAAACCAGCACACTGGAAGGTCTACCTGGCAGCTCGGGGAGTCCTGCCCTATGTTGGCAACCTCATCACCAAGGTATTTCACCTCTCCTTTAATTCTCACTTTCAAATGAATAGTTCTGCTTCTCTGGGACTCAGTTTCTTCATCTGTAAAATTCAAAAGGTTAGACAAAATGATATTAAGATCTTCCAGATCTTTTGAGCTATGACACTGATATTCCTTAGGTATCATACACACAGGGTTCCAGAAATACTATTTCTCCTAGAGGAAGAAGGCATTATGGAGCCTTCTGAGATTTCCTCTGACCATTTAGATGCTCTCACATCCCTGGCTTTGTTGGTCTCCCAAGTGGTGGGGTTGGGGTGCCTCTGGTCTTACTATCTTACTATCTTGGTGGCTCTTCTGAGGCCCACACATGGCTGTGATGTGAGTGACAGAAGTTTCATGTTCTGTGCAAGGAGGGCCCTCCCTCACTAAAGTGCTGAGGATTTCATTACTTGTCCCCCAGGCCTCTGTGATTTGTCCTGGGCTTTTCCTTTTCTTTTAGAAAGCTGGGAGACTCTCAGGGCCCTCCATCACTATTGAACTAGCCTCTCATGGAACATTGGCTACAAAATTCCATTAACTGTCCCTAGGTTCTGGAAGGGACCTTTCAGAGGTAGTGAGATGAAGAGGTAAACCCTCTTGGATCAGTAAAAGCTAAGTTCTAGGTGTTGATGTGTCTTGAGTTGGTACTGTAGACCTCAGATAAGGGGCGTGCTGGTAACATTTGTTCCGATGTTGCACTGACCATTCCTGTGGTCCTTTCTAGGAAATAGCCCGTTTGCTGGCCCTGGAGGAGGCTACGCTGAGCACTGACTTACAACAGGGTTATGCTCTCAAGAGCCTCACAGGTATAACTAACTGCCCACCTCTTCTAAAGGGCATATTTTACTACTGAAATAGAAATATTTATTTGGAGCCAAAATAACCTCAGTTTCTGTGAGTTCTGGTGTTGGCTTCCTGTCTCATATCTTATTCTCTGCAACAAGAACAGGATTGAGGGCTGAAATTTCTCTTTGATGCTATCTTTGAAATGTTGAGTCATTTTATCCGCCAGGCTTCCTACAACTCTTTCCTATGTCTTACAGGTCTCCTTTCCTCCTTTGTTGAAGTGGAGTCCATTAAGCGGCACTTCAAAAGCCGCCTGGTGGGCACTGTTTTAAATGGTTACCTATGTCTGCGCAAGCTGGTCGTGCAGAGGACCAAGCTGATTGATGAGACCCAGGATATGCTGCTGGAGATGCTGGAGGACATGACCACAGGTAGAGCTGCCCCGAGGCTGGAGAGCCCCCTTCCCTCTTTGTTGGCTCACTCTGTCCATTTGAGCAGGATATCCCAAGTTCCACAGAGATGGAGGTCAGGGCCTGCCTGTCAGGAACACTGAAAGGGATGCCAGCTTTCTATTAGATCTGAAGGAGTTTGCAGCCTAGTTGGGGCATAGGGCATTGCCATAGGTAGCTATCACATGTGTTACGTGGTCATCAAGAGGCAGAAAACCAAGTCTTATGTGAGGTCTGGGAGGTTAGGGCATGTCTGCCTGGTGGAATCAAGGAGAGTGTCTTCAGTTCCCCAAAGTTCGAAGAGAGAAATTGTTGGAGATAGTACCAGCTCTTGAAGGTGTCTGTCAGCTTTCAAGCCCGTAATTAGACTTTTCTTGCATTCCATCAGTTAGGTTGGGACTCTTGTGTTGAACTGGTTTGAGATCTTTTCAGCTGAATCTTTCCATTTGAAGCTCATAATGTTACTAGTACCCAAAATCTTATCCTTGTGTGACCTTGGGACTGTAAAGTGTGTCTAGTAACCTTTCAGCCTGTGCTGTGAATAACAAGTTAGGCCACTTCTCACGTCAGTTCCTTTGGATTTGGTGGCTTGGGATGTTGCAGGAAGACTCTGAGGGAAGCTCCTTCCCAACTGACTGGTCCTTTTGATTCTGGCAGGCACAGAATCAGAAACAAAGGCCTTCATGGCAGTGTGCATTGAAACAGCCAAGCGTTACAATCTGGATGACTATCGGACTCCTGTCTTCATCTTTGAGAGGCTCTGCAGCATCATCTACCCTGTAAGTGAGTGACTGTTCCTCGGAGGCCTCATGCAGAGCACTTTGGCAGCAAGGGGGGGAAGGTTGGAGGTGAGAGGGGTGGGAGATGGCCTTATGGCTACCCAAGAATCTCCATTTAGTTATCATTTAGGATCCATGACATAAAATGGCAACAAATCCATTCTTCTATTAATTTTAATGTGAACAAATTGGCAGTAATGTGAAACTCTATGCGTTACTTCCCTCCCTCCTTCCCTCCCCAGGAAAATTCCTCTTATTAATTACAGATATTAGTCCTTAAAGTCCCTGATCTGCTAGTATCCCTCCACTCAGTAGGTTCTGAAAGCAGACCTGGAGGGGTCTATATGAAGGAGTCTCCACATTTGCCCTTTTTTTTTTCTTCACTTTTGTGTTTGCATTTTCCCCAAACTGAGGTACATCAATACAGCACTTCTGGGTGCCAGGCCCTGTTCCAGGGGGTACAAAAGCAGAAACAGAACAATACCTGTTCTTCTGAAAAAGCATTCTGTTGGGGGACTTAGGGAAGTGCAGAATGTGCACTGAATAAGTGTAAAATGGGCTAGGGGTTACCAGCAACTGAGGGGCTCTGGAAGGGTCTTGGAGCAGGTGGCATGTGAGTGGAGCCTGAAGGAAGCCAGGCCCTCTGCTGCAGGTGGGGCTGAGGGACATGGGGGAGAACCTGTGCAAAGAGTGGGGGGATGAAGCCGCACATGTAGCAAATGGCAGGCAGCTGAGTGTGACTGGGGGTGGTCCTATGTACACCCAAGTCTGCCATGCCACACGGAGGAGCTTGTGTTTGATCCTACAAGTGGTGGAGAGCCTCTGAAGCTGTCTGAGCAGGAGCATGACATGCTCAGATCTGTACTTTAGACAGGGGTGGGGAGTTGGCAGCCTCAAGGTCATATGTAGCCTTCTAGGTCCTTGGGTGCGACCTTTGGGCTGAGTCCAAGTTTTACAGAACAAACCCTTTTATGAAAAGGATTTGTTCTCTGAAGTTTGGATTCAGTCAAAGGGCAGCACTTGAGGACCTAGAGGGCCATATGTGGTGTCGAGGCCATAGGTTCCCCACCCCCTGGTTTAGGAACATCAGTTTGACAGCTCTGGGGAGGACTAAAAAGGGGAGAGAATAAGTCGGAAGCCATTGTAATATTTTAGGTGAGAGGTAATGAATACTTGAATTAGGGTGCTTGTGGTGTGAGTGGAGAGGAGGGCACAGATACAGATGTTACAGGGGTAGGATTAGAAGACTTGGCAGTTAAGATTATTGGGGGTTAGTGAGAGTGAAAAGGGGAGAATGAATCAAGGATGTGGGCTTAGGTTACTGGAAGAATGGCAGTAACCGCAACTGAAAGAGGGCAATTACCTGGAAAGACTTGGGTTTAGGGAAAAGCTAATCAGTTTTGTTTAGGTCTTGTGTTTGAGATACAAATATATGGAGCATTCAGGGGGAGATGTTTAGTGGACATTTGGAGATGTGGGACTCTCAAGTGAGAAGAGGACTGGCTGTGTAAATTGAGTCATCTCCAGAGATGGGGTATTTGGACCAGTGGGATCTAATGAGATCATAAAGAGAGAGAGTGTAGAGAGTTAAGAGGAGAGAGCTCTAGGACACACTCCCTCTTAAAGAATGAGACAAGAAGTGAATCACAGCAGAACAGTGGAGAGAAGAGTATCCAGAGAGAAGCAGCAGGGGTGGCAGATGCTGGAAAGTTCAGAAGGGTGAAGACTAAGAAAAGGCCATTGGAGTTAGCAGGAAACACACCATTGGTGACCTTACGGAGAGCTGTTTTCATGGAGTGGTGGGCTTGGAAGCCTGCCAGAGACAGAAATGATTGGGAAGGGAAGAAGTAGAGGCAGCACGTCTAGACGGCTTATTCTAAGAGTCCAGATGTGAATAGGAAGAAGAGACAGAGGGTGCTGGCATGAAGGGTGTAGGCATGGGGATGGGAGAAGATAGAAGAATGTTTATAGACATCAGAGAGAGTAAAGGAGCAGAGGCCTCTATGTGAGCCAAAGGTCTTCTTCCATTGGCCAAGAATAATGAAGAACCTCATTTTAGCATTAGCAGTAGTTCTCTGAAGGAAGGGCTATTGGGTGTCAGATGTGTTTTACTAGACACAGGAGGGATTTTAATATTTAATATTGAGAAATCCTTCTGGAATAATATTGAGAAGTCCTTCTGGAATTTAGTGGAACTTTTAGCCTAGAAGGTTGTTGGACCAGTGCATGAAGAAAGAATGTGGGGAATTCTCTGGGTTGTCTGCTTTAGCTTTCTTCCATAACTCCATTCACATCATGTAGACAGGGTTATTGTTACCTCCTTGTGGCTCCACTGTACCTAACCCTAGTTGATCCTTTTCATCAGAGGCATAGCTCTGGAGCTGCCTAAACCTTGTTAGTTGGTTCCTTTCAGATACACATGGCAGTTCTCTATACCCCACCTTTAAGGGAATATTTTTGTTGTAGCCCTGGGCCATGAGTTCAGTAAGGGTGCTCCCTGCGTCAGACTCAACGCCAAGGCAGCTTGCTAGCATACTTGGAGGTGAGGACTTGTAGGCTTCCCTGACCCTGTCATCATCTTTGTTCCTTAGGAGGAGAATGAAGTAACGGAGTTCTTCGTGACTCTTGAGAAGGATCCCCAGCAGGAAGATTTCTTACAGGGTCGCATGCCTGGCAACCCTTACAGCAGCAATGAGCCAGGCATTGGGCCTCTCATGAGGGACATCAAGAACAAGATCTGCCAGGACTGTGATCTGGTGGCCCTGCTAGAAGATGATAGTGGGATGGAGGTAAGTGCATGGGAGTCCTGGCAGGGCTACACACTTACGGAAATTGTAGTCATTGCAATGCTTTATGTTGGTGTTTCCAACCTGAACTCTACCGTCAAGTGGTAAACTATCACTGTGGTCCTTGAGAGACAGGAGGCACCTTTAAGTTTATAGCTTTTAAGAAGTAAGGAAAAAGTTTACATGTAAGTAGAAATTTGTTTCAGAGTAGTGGTTGAGAAACACTACTCTGAGTGTTCTCTCCAGTCTCCATGGAGTTGTACTTAGTTAGGAATTTACTGTCTGATGGGAAGAAGACCTTTTTGGTCTGACTGTAATCACATTGCTTAAAGGATTGTATTTGTCCTTCATTGCTGAAGAGGACCATGTCATCAGAGAAATGATGACATGACTTGCACTTGACTTTGTTTTGAGTGGGGGAGGGCTGTGCAGGTCACCAGCCTCACTTCTCCAGATCCATCTGAATCCAGTGACCAGATATTCATCAGGATGACTGGAGATGCCCCAGGATGCACTGGGAGACCTTGGGCCCTTCAGGCCAAGGTCTTTGCAGGCTCTCACTTTGGGTGAGGCTGCAGCCTTTCATTGAATAGGCCTGTTTAAGAAGTAGCCAGCCCCTTTAATGAGGTCAAGAAAAAGAAACATCAGGGTGGGGAGGAAACAGCAACAGTTACAAGTGATAATCACTGTCTAGCTAGGAGGGCCCAGAAAGATGGTGGAAGGAGATGTGCTTATCTCGCTTGCTTTATCTCTATGGTAATTCAGGGTCAATGTGTGAAGGCATTACGCAGTACCAGAAGTAGCCTGTTTGCTTTTCTTTTCAGGGTCTTACCTCCATGGTATGATGAGTCTTAATGGGTTTGTGACTTACTTAGGGATCATTAGGACTTACAGGCCGTTTACTTTCCTTTCAGCTCCTGGTGAACAATAAAATTATCAGCTTGGATCTTCCTGTGGTGGAAGTTTATAAGAAGGTCTGGTGTCCCACAAACGAGGTCTGTTTCTGCTTTCTTACTCAGCCTGCGGTGCTTGTATCAGCACTTCAGAGCTACAGCTCTCAAGCTTGGGGTTGGTGGGTGGAAACCAATCGTCTCGCCCTACTTTTGAGGAAATTAGCTGCAAACTAATAGAGGTATAAGAGCTTCAGGAGATTAGAGGTCTTTACTGGAGACGTGAGGCACAAGCCTCCTCCAGCATGGCGTCTGAGGATTTGGAAGCCTGGCCTGCACTGTCTGCAGCAGTGAGCCCTGTGACCATGCACACTTTTCTGCCTCCCTCCTCTTCAGATTGAAACCTTTCTGCAGAAGTTAATCCTTAGCATTAATCTCTGGAACACTGCGCTGCGTCAGGAAGCGGCACCCCCGCTTCACAAGACCAAACAGGCGCTTCCTGCATTGGTGTGAGGAAAGGGAGCAGTGCCTGGATCTTCTCTGGAGTCGGTTTAATTCTGGTCTTTTGTTCTCAGGAATACGAGACTATCTCCATGCTGGCCTTTCCTTTCTCTTTGCTCCTTTGTCCCTTCCACTTCATTCCTTCCCTTCGTTCGCCCCTTTCTTTGATCTCATTTTCCCTCCCGTGTTTCCCCCTGCTCTGTTCCTTCTGTTGCAGTCACCTCCACCCCACCCCTCGTCCCCTTCCCCCAGGCACCGCTGTGACCCTTGTCCTGTTCTTCCTGCTTGGCCGAGATGGGAAGTACCAGACTTGCGGGACGTTACTGTCATGGAGCCGCTCCCTCTGCCGTGTTTCTGGGCTGTGGTTTCAAGTCCCCTGCCACTCTGTAGGCTCCCAGCCACTGCCTCACCCCTGCTCTTCCTCCCCTTGCTTCCTTGGCTCTTGGTGTTACCGCTTTTCTAGGGTTCCTGTAGCGCTCATTGCAGGCCCTTGAGCAGCTTTCCCGAGGCCTTGCTTTGGGCTTGAGTATTTCAGGTGACGTTAAGCACTGCTTGGTCCGCGTTAGGCTTCAGGGGGCTTTCTACCAGGGGGCTTTCTTCTGAGCTGCCTCAGAAAGTCCTGTGATTTTCTGAAAGTTTGCGTCTGACACTTCGCTGCAAAACCCGGGCAGGAGAGGGCCTACAGAGTTAAAACCCTGGCCTGTTGTGAGACTGTGGTTAGAGCCCTTGTTCCCTCTTTAGGCAAAGGATGGACTTAGCGTCTTCTTTTCCTGTCTGTGATTACTTATGAATGTTTGTCTGTAATTAAAAAGCTCCCTCTAATTAGCCTCTCCTCTTACGTACTTCCTTGGGTAGTTCTTACTTTTGCTTCAGGGGTCTGCCCTCTCCCTGAAAGAAATGAATGGGTGGGTGAGTTGGACTTTCAGGGAAGTTCTAGATCTGCTCTCTGAGACTGATGACTGATGTGGTATTTCATTGTAAGAGGAAAAACTGAAAAACTCCCATTTTGCTGCAGGCATATGCACACACATATATCTATGTACATGCATATGTGTATATGCATATAGCTATATGTATACATGAGGATAGTAGTAATAATTGTCATTTATATAGAACCTTAAAAGTTTGCAGAGTTGTATATATACACATACACAAAGATGTACATACATAAGTATATACATATTCATGCATATTTGCGTATATGTACATGGATGTGTGTATGTGTGCATATTCTCATTTGAGCCTCCCAACAATTCTGTTAGGTAGATGATACAGGTATTATTTTCTCTGTTTTACAGATGAGGAAACTGAGGCTTAGAGAGTTCAATGACTTATCTATGGCCACAGTATAATATGCATCAGAGATGGGGATTTGATTCTTGACTACAAATTCAGCATTTTATCCACTATGCCAAACATGCTGCTTCCTATCTGACATTCATTGGTTCCATGAAAAAACCATAGAATGGATTCTCATTTATTATTTAAATGGACTGGTCTATAAAATTAATGTTTATACATAAAGGAACTAATATAATATCATTCAGGTTCAGACAGTAGCTTGGTTTATCACTAACCATCCAATATACATATATTAAGGAGTCTGTTCTCTCCAGTGGTGTTGGATTTGGGCCATAATTATTTAAGACATTGTAAAGTGATATAACTCAGGGCAATATCATGTGGGGTATATCTATATATCTCTGCATATATAATACCTAGAGGACAGTGTGTCAAAGGAGCTTACATTTTGTGGTGATTCAGACTCTGGTGTCTGGGTAATAAGGTTTGTGGCGTTTTGTGTTTGACTCTTAATTCATTGTCACAACAAAATGGAAGACATGATCCTCCATCCTGCCTCTAGAGTCTAGATCTTAAGACCCAATAGGACTCACCACTGAGAATGAGATCAGGGGGTCTAAATGAACCTGTCATGGAAGTGAATGAAGTTTTTCCACTTTCTCTACTCAGGGAGAACCCATGAGAATCATCTACCGCATGAGGGGCTTGTTGGGTGATGCCACCGAAGAATTCATTGAGTCCTTGGATTCCACCACAGGTATCATTGTCTCAGGAAGCACTATTCCAAGTGATCTGGGGTTTGCAGCTAAGGAACAGGGTCTCCACTTGTTGAAAATCCATCCCTTCTGCCCTAGAGAATTTTTCTAAGAATTTGGAGGGTTTTCTTTATTTGGAGGATTTTCTTTCTCTGTAACTCAGGAGAAACTGACATTGTAGTTGTAGCAAGTCTCATTCTGTCCCAGACGTGTCAGAGAGGTGGTGAGATGCTATGGACTGAACTCTCATCCATTTTTGTTTGCTAATGCAGAGAAGAAGCCTTTCTTCCTTCTCAGGAATGGTTGTGCCTTCCTTCTGTTGATTTTCTTCAGTTTTTTGTCTTCTGTGTTTGTACACAGCTGTTGGTTGGTGGTCTGCCCCATTAGATTGGGAGCTCCTCGAGGACAGGGATGGTCTTTGTCTTTCTTTGTATCCCCAGCATTTAGCACAGTGCCTGGTGTGTAGGAGGTCCTTAATAATGCCTGTTGACTGAATGATGCTCATTTTCTCATCAGTTCAGGGTACATATAGTAAAGTGTACTATATGCAAACTCCTGTGCTAGGCAGCGGTAATGCAGAGATGAAAAATGATAGAGTCCTTGCCCTCCCCTCTGAGCTCAGTCTGATTGAGGAGAGGAATGCACCATGAATAGAAATTAGCATGACTCATTGTAGAAGGTGATAAAGCAGGCAAAATGTGCAAGGAAGGAAGGAAGTAAATATTTATCAGTTGCTTTCCAAGTGCCTGTACTGTGCTTTGCACTTTATAGTCATCATCTTGCTTGATTTTCACAACAACCCTTCAAGGTACAGATGAGGAAATTAAGGCAAACAGAAGTTAAATGACTTACCCAAGGTCACCTGGCTAGTAAATGTCTGAGGCAGAATTTGAACTCAAGTCTTCTTGACTCTATCCTCTGTTCCGACAAGCTGCCGGGAAATTTGAGGAGGGTTAGAGGGGATTCACTTTTCACCTGGAAGAATTAGAATTAGGGAAGACTTTGTAGAATAATACCTTGAAATATTTCTGGAAGGAGGAGAAGAATTTCAGCCCATAGTAACAAGGAGAGAGAGTGCACCAGGGCAGCCTCCACAAATGCAGAGTAGTGGGAGAAGGCAGGATGAAATCAGGAAACACCTAATAGTGCAATTTGACTAAGAGTATGAAGGAGAATAGTTTGAAATAGAAGCCTTGAAAATCAGGTTATACCCAGATTGTGGGAGGACTCCTATGCCAGGCTGAGCTTTTCTCTTGTTTATAGTGAGGAGCCATGAAAGGGTTTAGAGCAGAGGACTAACATAGATTAGAGTCAGAAGACTTCACTCTGATAACTCCAGCCTAAATTTCTCCTATGGGGGATGAAACGTAACAAGTGAATATAATATCCCTTCTAGGCTTCTTTGAGTAATTTTCTGTTTATTAGGAGGCAGGGTTGTAGGTAATGAAAATATCTGTGAGCCTAGTTAAGGGTGTCTCCATTCCTGTTCTTCCTCACCACCACATGGGTACCCTCTCTTTAGATGAAGAAGAGGATGAGGAAGAGGTATATAAGATGGCTGGTGTGATGGCCCAGTGTGGGGGCTTGGACTGCATGCTCAACAGACTGGCTGGGATCAAGGATTTCAAACAGGGCCGACATCTTCTGACGGTGAGTGGGCAAGTAAGAGCTAACGTACCCTTTTGACTCTGAAAAGTGGCATATGACAGTAATTGAGCTTAGCTCCAGAGGGCAGCATAACATCACTAATCCTTGTGTACAAAGGCGAACTGATGAAAAAGACTTTGGCCCATACAGTTTCCTGAAATGTGTTCCACCTTGTTTCACTCATACCTTTAGGCATAAGGAAAATGATGTCTTACTAAGGAATCATCATAATGACTTCTCTTGACCACTGCTATGAAGTAACTATTTACTTATTTTTTCTCCAACTGATAATTTTACTTAAGTTGTTTTTTTAGGACTGTTATAATACAACCTTTTTATTTTTCTCCTCTAGGAATATAGTTTAAACATTTATCCAACCATTCCATTATTATTTGTTTTATTGGATTCTGAGAATTTCAAGAGCCTCACAAACATTTTCTCCATCATTTGAACCCTCCAGAGATAAGAGAACAAGTAACATATTATAACAAGACTGAGCAAAATACCGAGGTTTGCCCCAAGTCACATAATGATTGCAAAGAAGTCTTTGGATCCCTTTGCTTCTCCCACTTGCTTTCTGTAATTTAGGGAGAACCAAAGGTCATAAGTTAAAACTCTTCATTTCCACATGCCTGATGAAGTTGATAAAGGCATTTTTAAAAGCAGTCACATCTTAGGGTTTTGTTCATTGATGGTTAGGTTCCCTTGCACTTGACTGCTGAAATGTAGGGGATGCCCCTGATCCATGGAGAAGCCAGCTTTTAATTCTTTTGAAAACAATTTTTTGCTATGCTTTGACTCTGTCTATTAGGGAATGGTTTCTGGTCATATATATTTCTTGTAATTGCTATATACGTTGGATGTCAGGATCATACTGGAAATTTGTTTCACCAGTTCATTGCTTTCCTTCATTTCTTAGTTGCATTATTTTTTTCATGCATTTCATGTCATATTCATTTTATTTTTTGTAATCATCTCTGTCCTTTATTTGGTTAAGAATTCATCCCTCAGCCAAAGCTATAAAAGATACATGATCTGTTTTTCTCCTCATTTTTTAATTAACATTATGGTCTTTAATATTCAGATTGTGTTTTTTAATATATTGTGGCATCTGGTGTAAGATGTTCATTTAAACCTAATTTTGATTGAACTGCTTTCTAGTTTTCCCATCATTTTTTTTAATCAAATAGGGAATTTTTCCCTAGCTAATTTTGTTTTTTCATTGATTCAGTGCTGGATTGTTGAGTTCTATTATTTCTGTTTTTGTCTAATTTTTAACATTGACCTACTTTTGTATTTTTTAGCAAAAATAGAGCTAATAATAACTACTTTATAGTATGGTTTGAGACTTGTATTTGTTTATGCTTTTTTCAGCATTTTTTTATTATTCTAGATCTTTTGTTCCTTCAAATGAATCTTGTTATTATTTCTTCTAGCTTTGTAGATTATCTCCTTGATAGTGTGATTAGTACAATCATGAAACCTCAGATTAATTTTAAAATCGTCATTTTTATTATGTTAGCAAGGCCTATCCATGAGCTCTGAATTAGCTCCTTTTATAGTTTTTTTTTTTTAATATTTCTTTAAGAAGCATTTTATAATCATATCTTCACAGGCACTGAGTGTGCTTTGTTAAATTGACTCCACATATTTGATGGATTTTATAGTTATTTTGAGCATGACTTGCCACTACTTTCTAAGACCAGTTCAGCTTGATACAGCTTAGCAATTCACCATTGCTAGGGTATCTCTGCTTTCAGTTGTTGTAGAATTTACCTGGTTTTTTTTGGCAGGTACTGCTTAAACTGTTCAGTTACTGTGTGAAGGTAAAAGTGAATCGGCAGCAGCTGGTCAAGCTTGAGATGAACACTTTGAATGTCATGCTGGGCACTCTTAACTTGGTAAAGAGATGAGACTGGGAATATATATATAAAGGCTTTGAAGCCTGGGACAGGTGTGAAGGAACCATGGAATTCCCTCTCTGCTAGCTTTTCAGTTCTCTGGGGAGATTGGCAAGAAACAACCTAAATTGATTTGTTAGGTCTACTTTGTGACTTAGGTCATTCACTCCATCTCTGAAGTAGCCTTCTAGAAATAATGCAGTCCATCTTCCATCTATTTTGTATTATCTCTTCAGATTGAAGGAACAGGACTTTCTCCTCCCTGTGGCGCACCACATTATCCTCTTCCTGAATTTACACAAAGACAAGATGAGAGGATAGCTAGCTATGTAGCCCTTAACCTTAAGCTGGCTTTAACTTCTAGAAACATAATCACCAGGATGTGATTTTACTTTCATAATGCTTAAGAAAGGATCTCTGAAGCCAGCTCCCCCCAATCCTCCTTTAATTCTTCCCTCTCCTTACCCCCTCCTGTGCATTAGAGCCCTGAGAGTGGACCTGAGGAGGAGAACATTTAGCAGGAGAGAGAAATGGTGACTGTTTTCAAATATTTGAAGGAGTGCTCTTTGGAAGAAGGATTAGATTTGTTCCACTTGGCCCCAAAGGGCAGAACTAGATTGAAAGCTGCAGAGAGGCATATTTAGGTTCAGTGTAAGATTAAAGCTGTGTTAACAATTAGAGCTGTCCAAACATGGAATGGGCTGCCTCAGGGAAGTGGTGGGGTCCCTCTCATTAGAGGGCTTTAGGCAGAGACTAGCCATTTGTCAAGGAAATTTTTATTTTGGTACCATTTATATTAGATGATCTTTGTGATCCCTTCCAACTCTGAGATACTGTGAATGGGCCTATTGAGGGGCAGCAAAGAGAGGTTGGGGTTGATAGCATGGTGGGATAAAGAGCCTCTGGTTTTATCCCCCAAACAATGGAATTGTCTTTCCCCAGGCCCTGGTGGCAGAGCAGGAAAGCAAGGACAGTGGAGGGGCAGCTGTGGCGGAGCAGGTGCTTAGTATCATGGAGATCATTCTGGATGAGTCAAATGCTGAGCCCCTGAGTGAGGACAAGGTGAGCGCTGGGGGAGGGCCTGGTTGGCCCACAAGTACCATTTGAACACTTGCAGTGTTTTGCTTTGTAAGTGACATGGCAGGACTCGGGCAAAATCTGCTCCAAACTCAGCCTTACAGGAAGTACTGTCTGAACCAGATTAAAAAGACATTGAGAAATGTTTAACAAAATAAATAAAAATACATTACAACATAGATAATGGTAATTTGTGATTTTCTAAGTCATCATGCTACTCTCGGGGATCTACCTGAGCTTGATACCACCGCTTTACTGCATAGAGTTGAACTGGTTCAGGTCAACTCTGAATCCCTTGATTTTAGGGGAACCCAAGCTGCTAATATTGTTACTTTGCTCAACAGCCACTAGATTTCTCCTTTATCTTCCTGAAGTTTTGTTCTCCCTGTCTGTGGCTCAGTCCTTAGAATTAATCCTCAGGGACACCACATTTTCCTTGGCTCAGGTTAGAGTGCTGCATCCAGACCCTTGGAAATATTGGAGAATTTAGAAGTGCTGCTTCAGGTGGATTCCACTGTTCTTTTATATCCAGGTGTGGAACATGCTCGAGTTCTGAGTTCCTCATCAAAAGAAGTTTTTAAGTAAAGGCTGTCCTAGGGGGTTTCTGCTCAGGTATAGATGAGACTTGAGGACTTCTAAAGACCCTTCCAACTCTGAGAGTTTAGGATTCTTTTAATCTGGAGACCTCCTGCGGGATATTTTCACTGAAATGGGATGTTAAAGGTTGCTGCTTGTGGGGCCAGTCAAGCTCTGGAGGGACTGTGAAAGGCCTCATTGCCTGGGAAGGGTGGAGTAAACCAACATTTCCTGCACCGTTGACAGTGTGTCTCTTGGTTATTGTTTCAGGGCAACCTTCTCCTGACAGGTGACAAGGACCAGCTAGTGATGCTGCTGGACCAGATCAATAGCACTTTTGTGCGCTCTAATCCCAGTGTCCTTCAGGGTTTGTTGAGAATTATCCCATATTTGTCCTTTGGAGAGATGGAGAAAATGCAGATCCTGGTGGACCGATTCAAGCCATACTGCAACTTTGACAAGTATGCTGCTCTCTGCTTGTGTAATGGAAGAGAATTCTACCTGGAACCCCTGAGCTGACTGTCCAGGGGTGGGGGTGGGGTACATGTCTGGCTGGAGGCTCCCCAGATGACCCTCAGGCATCCTCTGCAAGCTGCTTCTCTTCTCTGACCCCATTTTCCTTCTTGGTATGATGGCAGGGTTGGGCTAGCTCCTCCCCAAGGGCTCTTCCAGCTCCAGCATGGATGATTCTGGGCTTCAGACTCATAGCAGATTTTTGGTTCTTGCCCCTTTTTTCTGCCCTTATAGGTATGATGAGGATCACAGTGGTGATGACAAAGTCTTCCTAGACTGTTTCTGCAAGATAGCTGCTGGCATTAAAAACAATAGCAACGGGCACCAGCTGAAGGACCTGATCCTCCAGAAGGGAGTCACGCAGAGTGCCCTGGACTACATGAAGAAGCACATCCCTGGCGCCAAGAAGTAAGGGTGACTCCCCGGGGGCCTCCTTGCCTTCTCTTTGTGCAGCGCTCTCCTTTCCCACACTGCCCCCTTCTCTCACCCAGTGAGCCAAGAATAAGACATCAAAAGATCAGCACAGCCAGCCCCTAGTCCCTGCCTCTACAGAGAATCCCACACTTAGCTTAAAGTAGAGGTTCAGGACCTCTGTCTTCTGGAATGATCCCAACCAAGGCAAAGCTGCCAGCATGCTTGTGGGGAGATGGAAGAGTGAAGCAGTGATCAGGGATGTCACCAAAGGCATGCTTCAGTTTGGCAGAGCACATTACCTGTGTGACCTCATGGGAGCTTTTGTGTAGCCAAGGCCTCCTCAGCCTGACAGGGCGGTGATCACGGGACTCCTCTGGGCAGCCAAGGTCAACTGGCCATCAGTAGGCTGAGCCCATCTGAGAGGGCACATTCCTTCTGAATCTGGGGGATTCGTTAGTTTTTCTGAATTGCTGCTGAGGACCTCCTTTTGTGTTGCAGTTTGGATGCTGACATTTGGAAGAAGTTTTTATCTCGCCCGGCCCTCCCCTTCATCTTAAGACTTCTTCGTGGGCTAGCCATTCAGCACCCTTCCACCCAGGTGAGGAGCCAGTGCTCTCTGCCTTTTGTACCAGAAAGAAAAGGAGCCCAGGAGCCAGCCTTCTCAGGTCTGCAGCTGAAACCTTGAGGGACATGGAGCAAGTCTTTTCCTTTCCTCAGGTTTCAAGACATAACTTGCTATGATTTGTATGTTACCACCGTGAGGAAGAATGTAAGATTTCCAGGTTCCAGAAAAGGACTGCAGAGGTCAGCCAGATTTTCCCTGTGTTTCCAAGAATCCCTGAGATAGAATTTACAAACTGCCTTGAGTTCTTCAGGCAGCCCATGTCTCTGGGGATATTAAAGATCTTAAAAGTGAGATAAGTGGCAAGACCCATGAGTGACCATCCCTTCTTCCCAGAGCACTAAGTGTGGAGACCTCCTGGTGGCCAGGGTCACCTTTCTTCCTCTTGGGCCGCCTAAAGGCTTTGTTCAGGATGAGTCCCTCCCCTTTCTGTGTGCCACCTGACACCCAAATCTCTGTGCTGCTGCTGTTTTCCATCTGTCCATAGCTCCACACAAACTGTGGCTGGTCTTGGGCACATGGCTGATTTTAGAGCTCATTAGTCCATCCCTCTGCCTGCAGATGGGCCTGGACCTAAGCCAGTCCAGGTCTGAATCTGTAGAACAGGCTTCTTTGAGGAAAATAGTTCTACACCCTCTGCGGTGTGGTGTGGTGTGGTGTGGTGTAGTGTAGTGTGTGTGCTTATCGTCCTGGTAAGCAGCTTAGTGAAACCCTTACAGTGGCTGAATTCTTCATTATGTAGAACCCAGGTCACTGTTGTTGTCATTTAAACCCATTTCCTTTTGTTCACCTTCAGTGAAGAGAATGATGGCATTAAATTTGATTTATCTAGCATCTCACCTCCAAAGAGTTCCAAGTGTTTTTCACAAAGACCATTTTGTTTATTATACATTTTTGTGCTATTTAAAATTCCTGTTTTGTAAATGGGGAAATCAAGATACATAGACTTAAGCATCTTACTTGAGGAAAACATTCGAAGTGAAGTCTCCTGATTCCTAGCCTAAAACACAAACTACTAGAATGTGCTGTTTTATCTAAGCCTTTACATCCATGTTTACTGGCCTTAGCTCAACACCTAATATAACGCCTGGCACATAATAAATACTTAATAAATGCTTTTTGATTATTTAATGCTTTGAATACGGCTTTCATGATAACATGTCATTGCTAATAGTCAAGTATTCAAAATCCCTAATATGGGCACACATTTTGTTGTGGAAGTAGACAACGTGTAGGCTTACTTTGTTTCAAAATTTTCTTCCTGCCCTTTCCCTACATATGCTCTTTTATCCTAAGGGTATTACATCTTCCTAGGATCAGCACTGATAGGTTCCATCAACATATTTTATTTCCAGTAAGAAATGCTATTTTATATATTCAGTTTTTTAATCATTCAGGTTTCTCTTTTTAAAAACATTTTCTCCCATCTTCATCCATCCCCACATAAATTGAGAAAAGTGAGGGGGGAGACCACTTATAACAAATACGTACAACCAAACAGAACAAGTTCCCACATTTAATGTATTCAAAAACGTGAGTCCTATTCTGCATATTTAATCCATCATCCTTCTGTTAAGAGACAGCTAGCATAATGTTCATCATCATTTCTTTGGAGTCATGGTTGGTCATTGTTCTGATCAAAGTTCCTAAGTCTTTCACAATTACTTGTCTCGATAATGTTGTTATGGTATAAAGTGTTCTCCTGGTTTTGCTTCCTTCACTCCTCATCAGTTTGTCATTTCTTATGATGCAGTAGTACTCCATCCCATTCCATCCATATACCATAGTTTACTCATTCCACAGTTGATGGGCACCCACTTAGTTTCCAGGTTTTTTTGCCACCTCAAAAAGGGCTGTTAAAAATATTTTTGTACACACAGGTCCTTTTCTTCTTAATTTATTCTCTTTGAGGTATAAACCTACTAGTGGGATCACTGGGTCAGAGGGATGAGTAACTCTGTGGGCATCATTCCAAATTACTTTCCAGAATGGGTCTGCCAGTTCACGTCTCCACCAAGAGTGCAATAATCTGTTAGTTTTCCTATACCCTTTACAATGTCATGTTCTTTTTGTGTCAGCTTCATCAATCTGATGGGTGTGTGGTAGAACCTTAGAGGTATTTTAATTTGTATTTCTCTAAGTATTAGTGATTGGGAGATGTTTTTCACATGACTAGTGAGATCAGGGTTTTCTTCTTCAGTTTAGGTCATCCTGATGCTTTTTATTTTTCCTCAGTTGGTCCTGTTTTCTGACTTGCTGATCTTTTATGGATACTCCCATCTCTTGGTATTTTTCTGCATCCTTCTAAGGAGAGAACCAGAGGGTGTGATAGTGAGCATAGGATTTAGAGCCACACTGGGACCTCAGAGATAATACAGTCCCCTTGTTTTCCAGTGGAAGCCGCTAAGACCCATTAAGGAAGGTGACCTTTCCAAGACCCAGAGGTAGCAGGGAGAAGAACCAGGCTAGAAATTCAGTTCCATTGTTTTTACCTACCTTCTGAAAGACTTCAGAGTGGCAGTACTGGCTGTGTTAACTCTAAACTCAGAACCATTCCTTTGGTGTTCACAGTTTGGGGAGTTTGTACAAAAAGTGTCTTCTCATTGTAACCAGAGACATGTCTCACTCTGACCTTGTGGCAGGTACTAATTGGTACAGACTCCATTACAAACCTGCACAAATTGGAGCAGGTGTCTAGCGACGAGGGAATTGGGACCCTGGCTGAGAACTTGTTGGAGGCACTTCGAGAACACCCCGAGGTGAACAAGAAGATCGATGCCGCCCGAAAGGAGACGCGGGCAGAGAAGAAGCGCATGGCCATGGCCATGAGACAGAAGGCCTTGGGCACCCTGGGCATGACGGTAATGCTGCCACGCCACCCCCTCAACACAGTCCAGTCTGTGTTGATGCAGCATGTAGTTGGACAAGGAGCTCTTGGGCTCAAGGCCAGCTGTGTGGTCGAGACTTGGGCGGCTTTGGTGTCCACATCTGACAAACAAATGATAATCGTACCTGCACCTCAGGGGGTATTGGGAAGAGTATGTAGAGTGTTTTGAAAACCTTAAAACAAATCCAAGTGTCTTTTATCATCATCATCATGTTTATGCAACAGTGCTGAGATAGGGCAAGCGTTATTCACGTTTTACAGATCTAAGGCTCAGAAATGCCATGGCCAAACTTGTGTGGAGCTAGAAGGAACACTTTGGGCTCTGGATTTAAAGCCAATGCTCTGTCTCCTACACCTGGCACTACTGCCTTGCACTTGGTACCCAGTACTTCAGTGAGTAGCAGAAATTACAGACACTCAGATTTGGAAAGAGCTTCAGGGCATCAAAGCATTTTCCTCATAGCAAGCCTAGAAAGGGGGTGGTGTGTTGCTGTCTGTCTCTTGTAGATGAGGAAATAGGAACTTGCCCAAAGTCGTGGAGCTAATAAGTGTCAGAGTCTTAGAACTTGAGACCAGTGCTGTTTGCTCTATATTCTACTGCCTCTTAGAGTGTTGCTATGGGACTTTATAGGGTTTTCTTCAAAATAGCCCAGGTCTCTTGACTGTAAATCCAGGTCTCTTTCCACTGACCCCTTCTTTCCTTGTTGCAACATGTTCCTCATGTTGCTAATGGGCCAGGCAGGCTGTCTCCCCAACTTAACTGGAGCCTGAGCTCATTCCAGGTGCAGGGCATGGGTGGGCCTGTGACTAGGGACCCTGGTAGATACTTCCTCCATTCTCCAAGCTTGGGCAGGAAGGTGAGTGGCACCTCTTGACACGAGAAAGGAAGTGTTTTGTTGGCTAGGGTTTGTGTTCCATTTGCCTGTAGGACTTCTGTCTGAAGGGATAGAACACCAGGGGTCCCATCACTCTCATGGCTTCTGCATTTATCAGTATGTGTCCTGTCTCTGACATACACTGGCTTTGTGACCTTGGACAAGTCACTTACCTGCTCTCTCAGGGAGTGACCCAGGCAGCTCTATAGGACAAAAGGATAAGTTGGGGAGAAGGTGCCAGCCTGCACTGGAGGAAGATTTTCTCACTGTGTGTTTCCCAATCCACTGAAATCACAGGTCAAATTTCCATTTCCTACTCTTATCTCAATCTAACTCTTTAGGGTTGATAAAGCACTTTACAAACATTTGCTCATTTGAGCTCCTGTAACAAACCCATGTGGGAGGTAGTGCAGATATTATCTTCTTGTAACAGAGGAGGAAACTGAGACTCAGAGAAGTATGAAGTCACCTGCCTTGGATCACAAAAATTGTAAGTGGCAGGGCTAGGCTTCACACTCAGGGGCTCTTTGCATCATGGCCATTTTACCCTCATTGGAGATTGCATGTAATGCCACCAGCAGGCGGGAGTGGCCAGAGGACGTCTCCGTTCCTCTGCTTTCTCAGGCTGGGTGGAAACTCCTTTGACTTTCTCAATCCTGACTGAAATTCCTTCTGCAGACAAATGAGAAGGGTCAAGTCGTGACTAAGACGGCCCTGCTGAAGCAGATGGAGGAGTTAATTGAAGAGCCAGGCCTCACCTGCTGCATCTGCAGGGAGGGCTACAAGTTTCAGGTATGGCCACGAAGATCTTAGACATTGGGACTATGATGGGCTGGTTGGATAGGAGCTCCAAAAGGCAGCTTATCTGGGAAAGTGGCTTCGGTGCTGCCAGCTGCTGGGAGTGACCATCTGCCTTCTGGGGAGTTACTTTGCTTCATACTGATCACAGTCTCAGGAGTTGTAGATTGACTGTAGATTTGGTCCCCCTAGTTACTGACATGAAGGAAACTTAAGTTACTATCTAGGGGTGACCTCGGAGAACAATCAGAATCTCTCCCCATTTTTTTATTCACTTAACACTTTCTTTGCCACTAGTAGAGTGGGGACTCACCTGAGGGCTTAAAAAGTGACCTGCATTGGGTTTTCAACTTGGAACATAGCCTACTTAAGGGCAAGCGCCCTGGGATGAAATCTGTTCTACCCCTGGCCCCTCCGTATTGAAGGCTCTTTCAGAACTGTCCATATGACTTTGGAGGGCAGATCATTCCAAGAGGGCATTTTTGGCTGATTTTCAAACAGATGGAGCGAAAACTTCCCTTGACAGCTCAGGTTTATTTCTGTCCTTGCCATGTGAAGGACCTCTCCCTGAGTGTAGATATCCTGCGGGTGTCCATTCAGTTCTGTGCTACCTTCCCTCATCGTGTGCTATGTGCTCAAGAGACAACAGTGTCCAGTTCTCTTCAATCTAAACAAGGCCCCTCCTCCCACCAGGGGAACCTCGAGTGCTGGCTCCTGCTCCTCTCTGCCCTTTGCAACCCTGACTTGGGATAGATGTTAGGACTTTGGTCCCCCTGCTAAGTTGCTTTTGCCTTTACAGCCTGCAAAGGTGTTAGGCATTTACACCTTCACTAAGCGGGTGGCGCTGGAAGAGCTGGAGAATAAGCCCCGAAAGCAGCAGGGCTATAGCACCGTGTCCCACTTCAACATCGTCCACTACGATTGTCACTTGGCTGCTGTCAGGTAGGCTGGGGCAGGTTTCCTTAGCCTTTCACTGTGCCTGTCTCTTCTGGAAAGGGCTGGGGAGCAGGGCAAGAGGTTGGGCCCATGGAATACCTCCAGAAGCAGCAGGGCAGGGTCAACAAGCATTTCCAGAGGATCTTGTGCTGGGCACTGTACTCAGCCTTGGTGGGATACAGAGACATTAACTAATTCCTGTTCTCAAGGACTTTATATTCTATCAGAGGAAATAACATGAACACATAAATATATACAAAATAAATATAAGGTAATTTGGAGGGGTAGGGCAGCACTGGTAGCTGGGGGTGGGGAATGGTAGGGAAAGGCTTCCTGGAAAAGGTGATACTTGAGCTGAGCTTTGAAGGAAATCAAGGGTTCTAGAAGGTTCTTGATGGTTCTAGAAGAAGAGGAAGTGAAAAGCTGTTTGAGATCCTCTGGCTCCAGACTTAGCCCATGTTGCTTCCTGAGTGAGCCCTAATTTGGAGGGAGTTGGGGGCACTCCTCCTGCTAGTGCAGAGCAAGAAGTCCTTTCTAAGTGTGTGTGACAGTTCATATAATATTTTATGCTTTACAATCACTGCAAGAAGTAGATGGACCAGGAGTCATTATATTCATTTAACAGAGGAGGAAAAAAAGTCTCAGAGAAATGAACTGTCTTGTGTAGTAGCCAAACTTACTAACAAGGGGAAGAGCCAGAACTCTAAAAACTTGGGTCTTCTGCCTCTGGGTAGGTCTCCCCCACAAAACACACGCACGTGTGCACGCACACATATATATGCGCACTCACACATATACATATGTATGCGCATGCACACTTGTTTTCTGTGACTTAGGCTTAGTCTGAGGTGGCAGTTTGTTCTGCTGCATTGGTCATTCCTCTGCTGTCAGTCTATACCAGTGACACTGACCCATGTTGCAGGGGAGCCAGGCCTTGACACCTGTACACTATAGTAGTGTGACTGAAAAATGGACCTGCATAGAGTACCCTTAGCAGCCCTCAGGGCAGACATTCTCCACCTCCCTGGGGGCTGCCCAGTTTGAATTCCAGCATGAAACCTCCCTCAGCTGGAGCCCTGTCTTTCACAAGGACCTGGTGAGGTGAGTCCCAGCATTCTCTTGTCCTCCTTTATCTCCATAGATTGGCCCGAGGGCGAGAAGAATGGGAGAGTGCAGCCCTTCAGAATGCCAACACCAAATGCAATGGACTTCTCCCAGTCTGGGGACCCCATGTCCCAGAGTCAGCTTTTGCTACTTGCTTGGCAAGGTGAGTCTTGAGTTCTTCATCATCTGATAAGGATTTCCTGGTAGTAAGGATGGTATCAGCCAGGAACAATTATCTTTTTTTAGCCTAAACCTGGATGATAAAAGCTGATAGTTTAGTCATGTCAAGACCAAATCTCCATTAGCGTCACCTGTGCCAGTAGCAGATTAGATCCCTCTGCTTGCTTGGTCTGAAGATGTCTGCTTTGCTGGAGGTGATGGAGGCCATATCTGCTCATTATTTTGGTGGCCTCTGGACCTCCCAGAGATAACTTTGGTGTCACCAAGTGAGGAGGCGTAGTTCTTGTTGTGTAGTATTTAGCGTCCCTTTGCCCACCACTGCCCTTAATAGACAGGCACTAGTTTGCAGAGGAGCTCCCAGAGCTCACCACAGCAGTCTAATAAATGTGGAGACGGATGGCATAAATGACACGGGGTTATGCAGTAATGTTTGTAAAGCACTTTGCAAGTGTTCCGGCAGGACTTCTTAAACTTTTTCTACTCTCAACCCCTTCAGTGCTTCTTAGAGCATTATATAAACATTAACTATTACTGTTATTTTTATGATTTGACCTCTTTTATGTCTTCAGTCCTTTGGGATGAGAATCTCTAAAGTGGATTTCCTGCTTAATTTCACAAGACAAAGGGATGAAGTGGGAATTCCTCTTAGGAAGACACTAGTAAAAAATGTTGGGATAGAAATTTGGGGGAAGACAAAAGGGATTCTGAAACACAGCTTAGGAAGAAGGACAGAAAGAGAATTATCACCTGTTTCCTTTTATGGGATGATCGGATTTGGAGCTGGAAGGAACCTTGGTTGTTGTTTAATCCAAAACCCTCGTTTTATAGGCTTTTCTTCCAGATGAGAGAATGAATGTATCCTATAGAAATTTATCCTTCAAGAAACTGGCCCCAAATAGCTCATTTCCTCTGGCAAAGCTTTCTCTGTGTGTGTGTGTCTCTGTTTAGTTACATTAAAGAGTGCCCTGTTGGAATTGGATTTGCAGAGGGGGGATGGTAACATTTTCAATAAGGTGTTAATGTTTCCACTTCTTCTCCTGATCTTTCTTTCTGCTTTCCCCAGACATAACACGTACCTCCAGGAGTGCACGGGACAACGAGAGCCCACTTATCAACTTAATGTTCATGACATCAAGTTACTCTTCCTCCGTTTTGCTATGGAACAGTCATTCAGCATAGACACAGGAGGTGGCGGCAGAGAGAGCAATATACACCTAATCCCATACATCATTCACACCGTGCTTTACGTCCTGAACACGTCAGTAACCCCTTCTAGCCACTCTCCTCTTTTCCTCAGTTTTTTTTGTTCCCCATACTTATTTTCAGAGTTGATACTACAGGGAGGCCATTCACCTCAGAAATGTGACTGCCAGTGCTAGGGAAAGAAGGGGATTAGAATTTCAAATACTAGGTCATAGACTGTGGGCATAGACTGAGGGCCCATTTGTTCAAGAGAAATGCCTGAGACTGCTGCCTTCATCTCCCTGAAACTTCTTAGGGCTATGTGTGCGTCTGTTTGTCCATGTCTGTCTGAGGAAGTTGATGCTGGGGGCCGGGGGACAGGGTTAGAGGTCACCTGGAAATGTCATCTGAATGGGAAACCAGCCAGGAGAAAAGACAGCTTTGTTCATCCAAACCTGGATTATGGAGCAGATAGGTTGACATTCCAAAAGTGCTGTAAAAAGCACTTAGGGCAGAGAAGACAAATCAGAGACAATGAGCACCTTCCTGCCTGCCCCTCCCTACGGTGTGTCTGAAGACTGAGGTCGGTTTAGGCATGAGGACAGTCCTCTTTTGCTTTTTTCAGTTCTGCCTCACACTGTTGTTCTCCCTCCCATTTCCTCATAAGAGAAAAGTTTGGTCTTGTTACCCATTCTTCATTTAGAAATAGAAAGCACCCAGGCAGGTCCATATTCAAAAGCATCACTACTAGCTAAAATATTGAGTCTGCTACAAAGCAGTGTCAGCACAGGCATCAGTGAACTTCCAGTCTCATCATGCAGCACTTGGGGATTCAGCCAGGGCCCGCCCATTCAGTACTTTGGTTCTACCTTTGGTTTAACAGAAGCCTTCCCCATCATTTCCCTCCTCACTGTGGCATGGCTTCCATTGTGTAAGGAGAAACACTGAGGTGAAGGGATTCCATATTAGAGCCCCAGAGAACTGTTCATGGCACTCACTGCCCTCAGAGGCCAGACATGTGGCTGAACTCATGGTGAAGATACTCCCTCTGTCACTGCAGAACAGGGTGTCAGGGTCAAGTAGAGATGGATCCTGCTGGCAGGCAGCATATGGACATGGAGACTCTCAAATTAACAGCTGTTTGTGCTCCGTTGTATTTTTATTTTGTTAAATGTTTCCCAGTTTCATCTGGTCGTGGATCCTGTCCTGCTTACGTTTGCCACCTCTGGCCCGGACCACTAAGAGAGGAAGTCCTTGGCCTAGGGTCACATGATTGGTCCCTATGTGTCAGCAGTGGCCCTTTGGAGCCTGCTAAGGTTCTGCCTATCTCTGAGGCCTCCTCTCTTGTCTGCTGCTCATACTGCCTTTGGCCAATTAGATTTGCACTAAGGAAAATCCTCTTCCATTGTAACAGATTACAGCCCCATCCAGATGTATCTTACACTTGGGTCCTTGAAGATAGCAGGGCACACCTGAGGGTCTGGGTGAGTCAGTGTAAAATCACCCCTGATTGGTGGATTATCAGTGAGACCCTCATGTAACAAGGGTTAGGGAGCGTCATCCTCCATTCCAGGGAAACAAAGCTCTTGACTCCATACCGAGCTGCACAGTTAAACCAGCCTACAGAGGCACAGCCTGGTGCCCCACAGGCATTTCTCCTTGTGGAAAACAAAAAGTTTAGACTACAGGATCTCTAAATTCCTCTTTTTACTTCTAGAATTCTTGGTTCCAAGGCCCTCCTTCAGCACTGACACATCTGTGTCAAGAGTTTTGTTCCGCTCTGGACATTCTGACATGCTTTTCTCAGGGACCTTCCAACTCCTACATTCTATAATTATATCTTTGGCCATTGTTTGAAAAGTAGGGGAAGGAAACAGTGTTTCTCATGCATTCCCTCCTCCAGTTTCCCCCAGACCACTTTCTCAGGCTCAGTTCAAAGCTGCCTGTCATCTGCACACCTGATTCCAAGATGCTGGTGTAGGAGGGCAGAGTAGGGAGGGAGGAGCAATGTTGGATGCAGAGAATTCAGAAGGCCTTGTCCTGACATGGAGAAGAAAGAAAACCCTTCACTGTAAAGATACAAATGTAGCCTAAACTTTGGGTGTAAGTCACATAAAGACATGGAGGAATGGCAGCCTAGGTTGGGGGTGCAGTCAGTGGTAGAAAGAAGAAAACTTTGGTCGAGCCCAGGTTTCATGCATTTTGAGGGGTGTTCTTTGTATTACAGAACCAGGGCAACGTCCCGAGAAGAGAAAAACTTGCAGAGCTTTTTAGAGCAGCCCAAGGAAAAGTGGGTCGAGAGTGCCTTTGAGGTGGATGGGCCCCACTACTACACTGTTCTGGCCCTTCACATCCTGCCCCCAGAGAGATGGAGAGCAGTCCGAGTGGAGATCCTGCGGAGGCTCTTGGTGATCTCCCAGGCCCGAGCAGTGGCACCAGGGGGAGCCAGCAGGTCAGTAGTCCTAGCTTTGCCTCTCTTTGTTCCTTTATGAAGTGGCTGCCCTGTGGTCTTGACTAGTGTATTCTCCCTGTATTTCTGTATTTAAGAGTTGCTTAGCAACATGTATGTACTAAGTGAAGGAATGTGTGTTTGACTCAGTAGCTGATGTTAACCCTTTCTTGTCTTGTGAGCCAAATTCATTCACATTGAAGCTTACGTCCATGCTTGACATTTGGCTTTTACCTCTGACAGTCCCAGTTCATTTCTTCCCATATTGTTGTTTTTAAGTGACTGAAAAGTGTGAAAGTTGTGATGTTCAAGCCAGCTGGGTAGGTGGGTATTACAAGAGAGCCACAAGTGGCGGGGGCAGGGAACCCTGATCAGGATTCCAGGAGAACTCATTCATCTCGATGCATAAAACAGAAAGAGTAGAGAGTGGCAGGAACTTCATTCTTCCTTTTGTGATTTAAAAAAGAGCAGTAAATTCAGCATCCTAGGATTAAATTACATGGCTATGTAAGGCTGCCCAGTTAGCATGCATTTGTTAAGTGCTTATTACATATCAGGCAGTGTGCTAAGTTCTGGAGGTTTAAAAAAAAAAAGGCAAAAACAGACCCTTAGTGGTCTTACATACCGATATGGAGGAGAGAATGCAACAAGTATAAATCAGAACTTAGACTATAAATATGGAGGAGATGGAAAAGCCGTAGGAGCTGGGGGAGCCAGAAAGACCTCCTGGAGGATGTGGCACTCATGCTAATGAATCTTAAAAAACTAGGGAGTCCTAAGAGTCAGATGTTGGGAGGGAGAGCATTCCAGGCATGAGGAACCCAAAGTTCATGCAGAGGCACAGAGACAGGAACTAGAGATGGAGTGTTACATGAAAGGAGCAGTATGGAGTCCAATATGGCATGATCTAGAGGATGTGAAGCAGAGTTCCATGTAGAAAGAAGTAGGAAGGGGCCAGGTTGTGGAGAGCTTTAAATGCCAAACAGAGGATTTTTATCTCTGACCTTGGAGGGTAATAGAGGGAGCTACCAGATTTAATTGGGGGCAGGGGTGATATGGTCAGAAAATCACTTTAGCATTGAGTACAGGAAGGACTGCAGTGGGGAGAGGCTTGAGGCAGGGAGACCATTTGGGAGGCTATTGAGAGGTAATGAGGACCTGAATAGGATGCCAGCTGTAGGGGCGGAGAAGAAGGGATGTATTTGAGCATTGTGAAAGTAGAAACAGTAACATTTAGTACCATAACTTCTTCTGGGGATCAAGAGAGGGGAATCAGGGATGACACCAAGGCTACACACCTGGGTGACTGGGAAAAATGGTGGATAATGAGCTCTGTCATGGAGAAACTGAGTTTGAGGGGCTTGCAAGATGGGGAGGGAGCTGGTGAAGTGAGTTTGTAACTCTGGAGAAAGACTGGGACTAGATTGGTAGATCTGGAAATCATCTGAATGAAGGTGATAATTGAACCAGTGAGAGCTGGTGAGGTCCCCAAGTTCTTTTACGCTCTTTCTTCTGTTGACTCTGTGCTGTCCTTGTCAGAAAGCCAGAGTTCACTTCATGTACTGTAACATCCCCTCACCCTCATCCTCAAAACAGAGACCATCTGGACCAGTCTCTTCAATTTACATATTAAGAAACTGAGGCCAGAGAGATGAAGTACCCTAGCCCAGGTCGCACAGGAAGAAAGTGGCAGAGCCAGGGCTCAAACTCTACTCTCTGAGCTCCCACTCCAGGGCTCTTTCTGGTAGTCATTCTATTCCCCCAAGGAATATTCCAGGCAGAAACGGGCCAGTTGGTGTTTTCATGATTTGCACCTAGTGAAGTTTCCCCAGAAACACTCTTTGGGAAGAAACAAGTAAATAAGTCCTAACACTCTGTACTGTCTTCCATATCTAATGTTCTGTGATCGTAGGACACTGGGTCTCTTCCACTTTGTCAGTGTTTCCCAAGAGGCTAAGACTCAAATCATTAATAGTTAATCTGCTGCCTGAAACCTGGAAAAAGTTTAAGTTAAGGATGCTCTGCTGCTGACAAAATTCCACTTAATTCATGGAAAATGATTGTTTATTTGGTTCTGGCTCCGGAGAGCAAGCATGTGATCTTAGCCCACAAGGGCCTGTTTGAATTCAGTTAAGGGGCTGGAGTCCGTGACCATCCAAACCAGTCAGAGAAAAGATGATTTGGTAGCAGTCCCATTAGGAAATCCTGCATTCACCATGCTCTGAGTCTCCATCTCTCTGTAGCAATTTAGGCACCTTTACTAATTGGCTTTAAATAATTAAGTTGGGTAGAGCCACCCAAGATTTCTGCTTACCAAAGCAGGGGAGCCACACAAGACTGTCAGTGGTGTGGGAGAAATGGGTAGAATTATCACAGGCAGAGACCCGGTCTGTGTGTGTAACAGACCACTGTAAGGAAGGAGCCGTGCTAGAGGTGGGGTGGGGAGATTCATCGTTTTGTCCTAGGTCCCTACACAATAAATGGAGAGATACAGCTATTGATGCATAGAAGTAGAAATAGAAGTCTGTTATTGACTGTTGACATTTGTGCAAGAGTTATTCAGAAATAAACTCCATTCCAAAAATTTACTTGTGATGGACCTGGCACATTCTTCTATTTCTGGGCCCCCCACCCCTCACCCCTTCCCCTTAGCTGTTTAGTACAGTGTGGGCACATAATAGATGCTATAGAGATGCTGATTGCTTTCTCTTCCCTTTACTGTCCAAATGCATAAAATTCTCATCTATACAGTTTCAGATGCTTTGCAGATGTCTGTGGCTAGCCATATACAAGTGGCTAGCAAGTGAAACATATAGAGAGTTGCCGAGGTAGATTATCATTATCATACAAGGGACCTGCTTCTCAATGAGTTTAGCCTTAGAAAGCAACAGGAAAGACTGTGAGAAAGGAAGGGGAACGAGTGCTCAGTGGGTAATTGGTGGCATTAGAAGAAGCAGGGAGCTTACCATCCGAGTGCAGCTGAATTCGCTTCAGCTTTTCTGTTGACTCATTTCACCTTATTTAGAAATTGAGGAAAACTTAAAAAAAAATTAAACCATAAACTTGCATTTCCTTGAAACTAGAATGTCATCTTTAGTAATCATAGAATTTCAGAATTATAGGATACCTAATGGATCCAAAAAGACTCTTAAGGTTGGCAGAACATTAGAGGGCATTTAGTACCCCCTCTTGATGCCCTTGATGTCATCCCTGAGATGACAACGATCCTCAAGTTTGTGTTGTTTCAGAGGTTAAGATTGTCTCCAGGCTAGGAGCCTGACATGTTCCACTGGAGCCCTGCACAGATGCTTTTGCAACTATATAGTTCAGGGACTTTGGGTTCTAGCCTTGTGATATTTCCCTTCATAGTTGTCCCACTGTGGTCTTTTCTGGGACAAGGATCTTTTCAGAGGTTGCAGGGGTTCTCAGAAATCCAATCCTTGTTTGCCAAGGAAGAGACTCAGCTGAATCACTGGATTAGCTGGGGATAGAGCTAGTTGGAGACTAAGGGGCGTGGTAAAGAGCACCAGGATTATCCTGAGATTTAAAAGGTGTTAGGGTGGTGCCAGTGTGCCCTGTCTTGCTATTTGTCAATGCAGATTTTCCGTTCTGTTTTTAACATGGTATGTATTTGGTGAATTCTCTTTGTTGGACTTTCCTAGCTCACTGTTAAAATTCCCTTCACCCCAACCCCCATCCCCACTCTCTTTGCCCTTCAAAAAAGTAAGGGAAGGGCAATGAGCCCAAACTGGGAAGGGATGAAATGATGTGACTCACCTTGGCCTCTTTGGATCTGTTTCTTCATCTGTAAAATGAGAGGGCTACACTAGGGTAACCCTGGTAATTCTTTTAGCTCTCAGTTTATTTTCATCTAAGCCAACCATTTCATTTTGCAGACAAGGAAATCAAGGCCTAGGGAGACCACACTTGCCCAATGTCACTTTGGTGAGTGAGGAGCAGGACTGGTATCTAAAACCGGGTCTCTGGAGGCTCCTTTCTACCTTGATTGTTGAGAATGATACCCAAGCAGAGCCCTACCTTCTAGCACATTTGCTGCAGCTCAACAATGCAAGGCACTTCTCTAAAACTGGGGGAGAGCTGTTTCCATTACACCACATGATAGCTCATAAAAACCTTGTGCTTCTAGAAAAGAGGTATTCCTTTTATGTTATGTTTAACTGTTGTTCATATCAAACATCCATATGTGCATAGGTTGCATTAATTTTTAATTGATGACAGCAGTGACATGGTCCCTCAAAAATACAGATTTTTTTGCTCTATTGGATAGTACTTCTTTAGGAAGGGAAATTGTTGTGAAGCTCCTGGGGTCTTAGAGTGCATCAGAAAAAATTTAAAACTGAAAAAGAAAACCCTCCATTTTTAGCACAATACAGGAGAGCCATTGTGGCATAATATGGAGAGAAGGCTGGCCTTGCAATCAAGGAAGACCTGACTTGAAGCTATATTCTACTGTTACTAGCTTTGTGACTTTGGGCAAATTGTTCAATATATCATTGCCTTCAGGCAAACCTCTTAGAGTATAAATTACAGAAACCCAGATGCCAGTGTTCTTCAGTGGAGGCAGTTTTCACAAAAGGGGTTCAAGGATGCCCGTGAAATCACAGGTCAGCCCCCTAACAATAATAATACAGATGCAGTCCTTTTTCCAAACCCAGTTTAATTAGCTTCTTTTCATATGAAAGTGCTAGTTTTTTATAAAGTCTTTGGAAAATATTACTATTTAACAGGCCTAACTAATGTTGACTCCCTCTTTCACTTTAAGCTGTTTCATGTAAGAAAACATACTCTTAGAGACATATGAACCAAAATATTGCCTAGTATTTGACCACAATCAGAAATTTCAGTTTGTTAAATAAGACATCCTGGCCCTGGAGTTTCTGTTTGGCAGCTCTCTATTGCAGTATGATGGTTCTGTCATTACGTTGGTTCCTTCCATTGGTGCAGGTGTTAGCCTGTCCCCTGCTTCCTTTCCTAACCATGATTCCTGTCAGTTGTCCGCAGGGGGTCCCTGATACGCCAAAGACTTTCCTGTAGACTTTGTTCTATTTTTGTGGGTAGCAGGATAGGCCTGCCTTCTGTTCTGAGTCTGTCTTCAGTGATATCGGGCAGAGCACTTGTGTTCAGGTCACCCCACATTTGGGGATGTTAGTTAAGTCAGCTAAACATTTTCCCTCTCAAAGTCTGAGGCAAGCCACACTGGGTCTGTGGGCTGTGTGGGACAGCCCTTTCTCAGGCATTTCTGATGTTGCTGACAATTCACTTTCCTGTCTCCTCCCAGACTGACAGATAAGTCGGTGAAGGACTACTCAGTCTATCGTTCTGCACTTCTCTTTTGGGCCCTAGTCGATCTCATTTACAACATGTTTAAGGTAAGAAAGCTGCCTGCGCTCCACTCAGGTCCAAGCACGTGTCAGCCTTCAGTGAACCAGGTGATTTCCCTGAGCAGTGCTGGCTTCCCTGTCTCCTCCTCACTTTCTATTCCCAAGAACCCAAGGTGACTTCAGCAGGGGAAGAATCCCCTCTTATCGTTTCTTTGTGAAAAATGTCCCCTCTCCTTGCTCCCAATGCAGCTTCATGAGGAAGCCTTCTCTCCTTTAACATTGCTCATGCTTTCACACTGTGTTTTGATATAGCTTGGTGTTTTATGATGTGGTGAGGATTCTTAAGCCTGTTTTACCCTTGAAGGTTTTGTATTTCTAGTCAGAACATAGACTCCCTCCAAGCACGTAGAAAAAGGACATTTGTCCTGTCCACTGTCTATAAAATGACCTCTAAAGTCTCTTTTAGTGTAAAAATTATATGATGAGTAATAATACACGCTTAGAGCTTCCTCACAACAAATTGCCCAGGGAAGGTAGATGGTCAGTGCAATCAGGGCTGTCATAACTTTACAGTGACCTGGAAAGTCTGAGTGGATTTTCTACATGACCCAGCTAGAGAGAGGTACAACTGGAACCCAGATTTTCTGACTCCTACTGACCTTCCACCCTGTGAGATCTGTGAGATCGGTCAGTTAAGACTGTGGCCCACCTCTCTGCTTCTCAGGCGCTTTGTTTTCCCAGACCGAAGGAAGCAGTTTACTTAGGGCCTTCCTTTGGAAGTACAGGAAGGAAATGTGCTAGAGGAGAGAGGTTCTTTCAGTCACTTGTAATGGCTTGCCTGCCCGTCCCACCTCCCTTTTCTCCCCCTCACCTAAGGTAGGTGAGGAATACTGGTTAAGGTGAGACAGCATCTAATAACGGGTTATTAGGAACAGAATGAATTGGGGTTTTGTTGTTCTTGGAAGCCGTAAAAGGTCCTCCAGCTATAACTTTGATGTTTATAAGCAGGTGGTGTATTTTTCCAAGAGTCTGAAATAACTGGATTGTCTTAAGGAAAAACCAAATTGACCTTGAGTAATGTTTGTCCCTGACCCTGTCTCCTGTTGGTTCTTGCAGAAGGTGCCTACCAGTAACACAGAGGGAGGCTGGTCCTGCTCTCTAGCTGAGTTTATCCGCCACAATGACATGCCCATCTATGAAGCTGCAGACAAGGCCCTGAAAACTTTCCAGGAGGAGTTCATGCCTGTGGAGACGTTCTCAGAGTTCGTGGATGTGGCCGGTCAGTGTCACTCTTCTCCCTTTTATTCATTCATTTATAAATCTCCCTACAAGCTAGGGCATTGCTACTGCTAGTGCTGCTGTTCCTTTCGGCCCCTGCTGTATATTGAGGATCAGGGCAGGTGTGAAGTTGGACTAAACAGTGGTTCCGTGTCCTCATGGAACTTGGATACAAGCTCTAGTATGTAGCATTACATTGTAAGTGCATTCAAGAAGTCCAGAACAAAGTGTTTGTGTGGTCTTACAGGAGTTTGGGGGAGCTTCCTGGAGGAGATGACATACACATTGGGCCTTAAAGGATGGGTAGAAATTCATTAGGTAGAAAGGGAAAGGGAGAGCACTCCAGGTGGAGAACAAAGGGGTGGGGGCCACAGGCATGTTAAAGGGATGAAGAATAATTCCCTTAGGCTCTAGCAGAAGATTAATATGAGTTGAGGTTGAAGAGATAAAGGGACCCCTTGAGTGTCAGGAGGTCTTAAGGGGCCATTAAATATTTTGAAGCAGAGAAAGGAGTAGCCTAACCAGTTCTGTGCTGAGGAATCTATAAATACTTTGGATCTGTGATTTGTTCAGTCACATAGTAGATGTATCCTAGAAAACTGCTTAAGGCACAGGTTAATTGAACTGCCCAGGATCACATAGGAAGTAATTGTTTGAGGTAGATTTTGAACTCAGGTCTTTCTTCCTTAGGGATATTAGTCTGACAGACAGTGAAGTATAGAATTGGAGGAGGCAGGAATGTGTGTTAGGAAGCTACTACATTAATGAGACCTGATACTGGAGTGGTGACCATGGGAATAGAGAGGAGGGAAATGGACATCAGTAGAATTAATAGGGGGCATGTGTGTGTGAGCGCATGCGCGCGTTGCTCTTTATTTATAGATGAATGAAAAGTGAGGAAGAGGGAAGAATCAAAGATGCAGGGTGTTGCAGACAGAAATAGTGAGAGTAGAAGATCTGATTTAGGGAGAACGATTATAACCTCTGTTACAGAATGCCCATTTTGAATTCTGCTTTAAAGGTCTTCGCCTAAGCCTTCAGATCACCAGGCCAGAACTGGGAGTTATCCATTCAAAGACACTTGTTTAAGGAAACATAGGAAGGAATCTCTGGGTTCCTGCTGTCATCAGCTCTCCCTGGCACCCCCCTTCTGGGCTCTTCTGAGGGCTTGGAAATTAGCATATGAATGGAAATTGCTCTCTGGGGCTAAGCAGTCCCATCCTCCTGCTTTATTTACTCTCCCTGGAGCTAGGAGCTCCTCTGTTTCTGTTGTTTTGTGGGGAAATTACAGGTGATGACCTGGATCTCTTTGCTGAGCATCAGAGCCCTAGGAGAACTTCTCCTTTCAAGGTCACAAAGCACTCTCCTATAGATGATTTCCTTCCATCTAGACAGCTCCCTTCTGGTGCAAGTGGAGAAAGAACAGGATTATTTCCATTATACAGCTGAGGAAACTGGGGCTTAGAAAGATATAGGACTTGTCCAGAGTCTCTGGTAAGTGGTAAAACTTACTCTGGAAACCAGATAATCCTGCATGCCCCACAGGCTTCTCACTTGGCTAGGCAGGAGCTACTAAGGCAGAAAGCTTTGAGCATTCTGCTAGGCAAGAGAATGCAGAATGGAGAGTGAACTTTACTGCATATAAGTATTGTGAAACTGCTGCCATCTGTTCTCTAGAGAGAGAGCCTACAAATGGATCACCTGAATCAGGGCACTTGGGTCTGTGATGGATCGCAAATAGAGACGATGGTAAAGCCAGAAGAGAGCCTGGGCTCAGTTTATGGAGTTCAGTCTCCTTTTTTATAAATGGGGAAATTGAGGCTCAGAGAGGATACTTGCCTGGAGTCACTCTTTTAATTCAGGTCACTGTCATTGCTTTTGTAAGCTTTCTAGAGCGTAGAGAAAGTGAAGCTAAGGAAGTGAGTTGTGTCTTCCAGTGGGCAGAGCTGGAGCCCTGGGCAGGTCATTCCCCTCTATGAGTTTCATTGTCTTTCTCTACAGAATGGGAGTAATAATCCTTGGATTCCCTTGTGGGATTTACAAAACAACAACACTTCTTTAAATTCAGAGTTAGAGCTGAAAAGAAATGGAAAGAGATCTTCTGGTCTGAACCACAAGTCCAGAAACCTTCCATAATTTGCTAGAATACATCTAGGCAATATTTAACAGAACCAAAATTTGAACACAAGGCCTCTAACTTGAAATCCAGTGGTTTTGCTATTTTGCACATGACTCATTAAATTAGAGCTGGAGGGGAGTATGGAGAATACCTTGTCTGACCCCCTCGTGCAGTTGAGGACGCTAAAGGATTTGCTCAACATCACACAGGTTACACATATTTGCAATGATGGTTTTTATGGTACTTTGTGACTTACAAAGTTACTTCACATAGATTAGTTCATTTGATTCTTACAGTCTTGCAGTCAAGTATTCTAAGTATTATTCCCATTTTGTAGATGGGGAAGCATAAACCCATAGAGATTAAGGGACTTCCCCAGGTAGCACAGAACCCAGACTTCACAAATCTTTGACTCCCATTCCAGTGCTGTTGACAGGATGTTGCTCTTTAAAAATACACTGTAAAGATCAAAGCACAAGAAAACCAGAGCACATTTCTGCATGTGAGAGAAGATAATATTGGGTAGTTGATTTCATAGGAGGCTTCCTCAGATCAGGCCATCACTCTGAGCCTGGACTAGAACACAGGTCTCCTGACTCGTGGGCTGTCTTTGTCCACTGTACAGACACTGTTCACAACAAGCTCGCTGTGCTAATTAGGAGCTCACTAGAATACACCAGGTGACCAAGAGAAAGCAGAAGTGTCCTGGGACCAGAGACCAGTCTGGATCTAAGCCTCTATTGTGATCTACCAAGGGATGCCTGTGGTTTCTCTTCCTAGTACTAGGTGAGCCTCAGTTGTTTTCTAGGCAGCAAGAAAAGCTCTGACCTTAAGAGTGTAGAAGCCTGTGCTGAGTCCGAACTCCAGCAATTCAGAGATGAATAGTCCTGTCCAGTCTGTCACTTTACTGAGCCTAAGTTGCCTTAGATATAAAATATGGATGACAGTACTCATACAGACTTGCAGGCCACCTGACAAGATGGTGGTCTAGACATGTTCTCTGGTCTTCACAGCCTCTTAGACCTCTCCAAAACAGAAATTTTGTGCCAGAGATAAAGTAATTTCAGCTGTCCCTTCAGTCTAGGAGACCAGGATTCCAAACAAGGTTAAAACTCCATGAACTAACTAATCCCTAACAAGTGCTCACTCCGTACCTTCTCTCCCACCATTCTCCATATTCCTGGCAGCAAAATTGCCCAAGCCACCCCACAGGCTTGCAATAGAGCTTAGTTCAGAGATCCAGACTCCATACAGTAGAAAACTGCCAACATGTGATAAGAACCAGGCAACACTTGGTGCCTACTGGGCCCAAGAACTGAGGAATAGGGGGAGCAGTGGCAGGGAGAAGGAGACACTATGCAGCACTCCACTAAACCTGAAGGAAAGAGTCCAGCATCCAGATGGGACCGGTTCTGCCCCCTTCCCCCAGAAGCTACTTGGGACAGAAACCTAGGCTGGTAAACTGTGAATTGTCCGGCATGAAAGGAGACCAAGAGCGTTGAGATCCAACCCCCAGGGAAGCTATTATCAGAGGAGGAGGGAGTCAGAAAGTGAGCAATAGGGGGAAATAAGGAAAAATGGAAATTACTAAAGGTAGGAGGAAGAAAATTCAAGGACCTTAATCATAAGCAGACCAGCCAACAAGGAAGACATTAGCAGTAGAAGGAAGTGATGGTCTCCAAACATAGCACAAGAGTTCGGCATCTGCGGACCAATACTGCAAAACAAAGAAAAATGATTCGATACCTGATGAGGTAGAGAGCCCGGTGGATTTTGAGGAGAATGGTTTAAAAGAGAATAAGAATTGAGAGAGAAAAATTTGGGGCCTGCATAATTGAAAAACGTGAAGCCTTTGGTGGCAAGTCTTCCCAAGGAAACAAAAGAAAAGATAACTGATTGGGAATGCAAATACATGGAAATGTTGTTATTCATCCTTTTTTCTGTGACATCAGGAGAGTGAAGTCTTGACTTGCAAGTGAATTGGATTTAAGTGAGGCAGAGCTGTGTAGTCACCAGCCTCGTTCTCTCATCCAGGGTCATGGAGGTCAAGGACAGTCTGGAGGAGGAGAGGCATAAAGCAGTAACACTGAGGAGAGTAAGACAGGCTGCATGGAGACGACCTAAGAATCACAGGTCTCCCAGCAGAATGCAACAGATCAAAAAACCTGAACGCCATGTTACAAGAGAAATAATACAGGAAATCTGCCTGGAACCAAGTACCAACTGAAGTACCAGTTGAAAGAATAGATTGCCTTCAGGGGAAAAAGAAAACCCCAAGGCTGCTAACTCCCAAGATCCATAGTGGTTAAATTTAATAATTCCATTAAAAAAACAACAAATTGTTCAAGTGACCAGGAGAAAGACCTTCAATTATAAAGGAAAGGAAATTCTAACACAATACTATTCTACACCCACCAGGAAATGCAGAGATTGGAATAATGAGTTCCCAAGAGCGGTAGAGCCCAAGGTGACCTACCCTATAAACCTCCTAACCATAACTGAAAAAAGACAGGTTGTTTGACAGTAAAGTACAGGGAGGGTTATTGTGAAGAACACATTGTAAAACTTGTAGAAATAATAATTTTAAAATTATTTAATTGCCCTCTGATTCCAGAGGATATAGATTTAGGATAACTTAGATCACTTGATCACTGAAAAAATAAGAAGAAGTTTATCATTATCATCATTAGTAATTGTGGGCTCCCTTTTTTTTTTTTTTTGCCAAAGGAACTATGGCTGATGTCCTTTAGCTTCCTATTTGACTATTCTTTGAGTTTGGTCCGACTGGGAACTTTGTATCATTTTACACCTTTTGTTTTTGCTTGAGCTCAGTTGTACCCCCTCCATCTACATGAGGTCTATAGTCATTGCTATTTGAACTTGTTTTTTCTTCATCCCTTCCTTGGGGCATGCCCTCTCCTCTGTTAACAATGTCACCTACTCATTGTCTTTGGAAAGGAAATTTGTAAACCAGCATGAGCTCCTAGCAGAGGAGGGAGGGAGGGCCTATATGTTTTTAGATCCTTTGCTTCCTTTCCTGCCCTTCACAGAAAGGAGGAGGAGCTGGCGACAGGTCAGGCTCACAGAGGAGAAGGGTGAAAGGACTCCATTCAGGCTGGCACTTGGCGTCAGTCTGAGAGCCAATGCTGTTTTTCTCAGCATGGCATAGAAAGATTTGATTGAACCCACAGGCAAGTTGGGGCAGCTGATTGACTTTCAGGCTCCTCCTAAGTCAGTACTTGATGCTATAACTTCACTATTTTTCCTGACCTGTTATGGATTCCCAGAACACATAGACACACCTATTTTCAAATGTAAATTAAAATTTTTTTTTCAAATTCAAATAGAGATGATCCTACCACTTCTCCCTGATATCCTTATGCATAAATGAGAGCTACTTATAGTTCCCATGTTGACCTGTCCTCTAATAAATATTAATTGAACATTTATTATGTGCAAGGGTCCAGTGCTTAACACAGATGGTATGCAAAAATGATGACAGCATGGGCACTGCTCTTATGGAGCCTGTCACTGCCCAGGGTCTGGGATGACAGCAAGGCACGTAATTACAAAACAAAACAGAAAATGGTCACTGTCACCAGAGAGGTCCAATTCAGATGACTTTGGGGCCTGTGGGGTTAAGTTGAGGGAGAGGTCATTTCTCCCAGAGTACATCAGGGAAGGCTTTGAAGAATGCATGGGATTTCAAGTGGGAATCGGCATTGAGGATGTTCATCGGCATTGGAGCTGGGAAGGAGGGAGATGCCCACAGGTTTTTTATTCCAGGAATTGGGAACAGGCCATTTTGTCCAGAGGGAGGGGAGGGGGAGTGAAAGAAAGCTGGAGAGGTTAAGGGGGAAGAGCACCAGCTCTTTGATCGGCAAGGTGTAGGCCCTCAGAATTTGCATTTCTGGTTGGTCGGATCTTCATGCCTTTGGCTCCCTAACCTGGGAGAGCCAGATGATAGGGTTGGCCTCCTTCAGGCTTAGGATTATCTGCACACAAGACTTTGAAGTGGGGTTGTAGCTGACCTTCAGCTCTGATGTCCATATTGTCCCAAAGTGCTGAAGTCAGGCAGCCTTGGTGTGAATCCTGGCTTGGTGACTTCTCAGTTGTGTGACTATGGGTAAGTCACTTCCTCTCTCTGAGCTGAGCTTCCTCCTTTGTAAAAGGACATTGGGCTGGTGCTCCCTCAGTCCCCTCTAGCCTGAACAGTGTTTCCAGGTTGCTTTCGTCTCTCAGCCTGTGATTCTGTACCCATACTCAGCACTTTTCTTGCAGACTGGGCAATGGGGTAGGGGAGGATAGGTTGGCTCGAGGGGGAATAGCCCCCCACCTGCTCTGGGTAGCAGGGCCTCCCAGGCTGCTAGGCTCATTTGATCCTAACAAACGCTCTTTGCTGTTTTGCAGGACTTCTCTCAGAAATCAATTTTGCTGACAACTTCCTGAAGGACCTTTTGAACTCAATCCCCTGACCACCTTGCCCGGGAGAGTGACTGGCCAAGATGGACCCCAGCCTGCCTTCCGCCCCTGTGTTTCTCCTCTCCTCGTGCTTTGGTTTCTTTCCGAGGGACGCTGCCGTTGGCGTCCCCCTCCCCCACAGTTTGTGTGGGAGCAGCTTGGGGGAGGCGGGGGGTTAGACTTTCCTGTTTTATCTTGTGTGTGGTGCATTAGCTATGAAGTTATACGTACATACCCCAAGCAAATTGGAGGACCCTGTACATACCAAGGGGCCATGAGTTGTCCTGGCCAAACTTAATACTTGAGTGTGCACATCTTGAGAAATAAGTGAATGAATAAATACCCATTGAAAAGGACATTTTGGTTGGTGCTTACGCCTGTCCATTTCGCTGGTGGCAAACTTCTTTTCCTTGAGCAAACCCATCGGTTTCAGAAGTTCTGCAGAGACCAGTGGAGGCATCACGATCCCTTGGCTTGGAGCCCCTTGGTGGAACAGGATGGGAGGATGACAACGTGTCTTGGCTGGAGCAGCATTCCTATCCTCCTGAAGCCAAAGCCCACACCTTTTCTCTTACTAACTCAGCTTTTACAGTCTGGATCACAAGAACACATGATGCTTAATTCTCTCTGACAGGAAAAAAAAGAGGGCTATAAAAATAGGATGTCTAGCTTCTGAGTTCTTATCTGGAAGAAGACTAGGCTAGGTGGTTTGGTGGCTGAGAAACCACTGGCAAAGTCAGTGGGAAGTGTCTGGGACTTTGGTTTAATCCCACAGTGCAAGGTTTTGTGCTGACCTCAGTGAACCGCATGCATTTGAACCCTCTGGCCACAGCCTCAGTGCTGTTTAGCCAGTTTGCTGCTTACCGAACCACGCAGGTTTACTGGCATCCTGGATTTTTTTCTATAGCTATTATCAGATGGGCAATGTTCTAATTATGCGCATTTACTAAGGGAGACTGTATGCCAGATACTGGGAATATGACAAAAACCTCGATCCTCTCAGGGAGGGGGAAGAGGTCACTGTGCTTCCATAGAGAGAAAGGTCACTGCAAACGAGAGGTCCAGTGGTCCTTTCTGACCTGCCTGGGCCCAACTAGAACCTACATCGGTCTTCCGTTGGCTTCCGGGGAAATCAGGATCAGGGTGTTGTTCCCCTCCTCACCCTGGCATTTCCCTAGGCCCAAGTGATCTCTTGGTTTCTCTGAATTAATATTTCTTCCATGGAATATTCTTCCCTCCCTCCCTTTTGCCCCAATGTAATTTCTTTTATTGCTTTATCTCCTGTTTTTGTCTACCATAGCTGATTTTTCTTTTACCAAGGCATTGTACCTAGGGGAAAAAAGATGGCCTCTGCAAGAAGTCATAGAAAGTTCTTAACTTGAATTTCCAAAGGCCCAGATATATGACTTCCCCTGGATACCTCCTTGGATCGAGTCATCAGTGCAGCATTTCTTATAGTCCCAAACTAGGAGCAGGAGTGTTGATAGGGAGTTTGTCTGTGACCCTCTTTCTACCATGGAATAATTGAGTATTTCTTACTTAATGGTTGAACAGAAGGGCTACATGTGACTCACTTTACCTTTTTCAGTTTAGTTCTACAAACAACACCTATTTATTAAGTACATATGATGTGCCAGGATATTGCACATTGAACACACAAAGACAGCAATAGTTCTTGCCTCAGGGACTTTCATTCTTTTGAGAGTTATGAGGTAGGTTGAGGGAAGAGGGAAACAACACCACGGATTTTTAAGGGAATGAATCATATGTTATTAACTGCCAAGTTACCCCTGTCCCCCACAGGAAGAACAATAAATACTTGTGTTTTCTCTGACATATTCTTTTAGAGAAATCACTAAGCTCTCCCCCTATTTCCCCAACTTTTGAAAATTTAAAACCATTTACCCAAGGCCTTTCTATTCTTTTCCATAATAATGACACCATGGGAAGGTCCAGAGTCCAGGAGGCTGGTGGTTAGAATGCTGATAGCAACATCCATACCTTCCTTTTCCCCTCTCCTAAGCCATTAAATCTAGGGGAGACATGGAGGAATAGAGGACCTAGGAGTTGGAGGTCTCAGTGCCTGCTTCGGGGGAGATACAGTGTTTATATGATGTGTTCCCTCTTCTCCCTTCCTTCGCCTCATAAAGCTTACAGTCTAAGCAGGAAATATGAAACATGCCTAGATAACTGTTCTCTCATATCTCACGTCTACATCTCTTATCTTAAAAGGTCTTAAGAAAATCATGATAACATGGTGTTATGTAATAAGTACAATAGAGGTATGGATCAGTTATCAAAGCAGAAAAGTCATAAAAAAGACTTCTCAGAGGAGGTACCATTTCATGGAGCATTAGAGGATCTATAGAGGAACAGAGGGAGGAATGAGATCCTCGCCGGAGGGAACAGAAAAGAAGGCAGAAGAGAGAGGTCAGGGAGGATCGGATAGGTTGGAAATAAAGTAAGTTAATTTGGATAGAAAATGAGGTTAAAGAAGGGGAGTATTAAGAGAGAAAGCTAGCAAGGAAGGGGGAGAAAGGGACCTGACTATCTCCCCCTGGCACAGGAGAGAATTCACTCAGGCACAGAAGTGACCATAGAAGAGAAAAGGGACGATTTTGATTACATCAAATTGAAAAGCTTTTGCATGCACAAAATCAGGGCAGCTCTTATTAGAAGAGAAGACAAAGACGGTATTTGGGGAAAATGTTACAACAAATTTTTTTAAAAGTCTGACATGCAAGATATATAGGCAATTAATACAGCTGTATAAGAGCGAGAGCCTCAGGTAAGTGGTCAGAGGAAGTGAACGGGCAATTTTCTAAATCCCTAATAAGAGAAATGCAAATGCAGTAACTTGTTTCACCTTAGATTGACAAAAATAAGCAAAAGATAAAAGTAGCAAATGTTGGAGAGTGAAAAGGTAGACATGCTAATATACTCTTGGTGGAGCTGTGAGTTGGTCCAACACTTCTGCAGAACAAGTTGGAATTATATCTAAAAAGTCATTCAAACTGTACCTTTGTCATAGAATACTAAACTCTTTGAACCAGCAATTTCACTACAAGTCAGATAACTTCCATGAGGTTGAAGGTGGAAAGCTGTCTCATGAATACAAAAATATTTTATTTATTTTGTTAATTATTTTTAATGTTAGTACAAAATAAGAAAAAAAAACTTAAATACTAAAATTAAAATGATACAAAATAAGAAAAAACGATCATTGCCATGTGCAAGAGAGGATTCAAAATGTACAATAAATTTCCATTTCAAGAAAGCCTATATAGTAAATGCTACACCTTTGTGTTGAGAGCTACAAAAATATTTTAGAACGGCACTTTTCATAGTAGCTAAGAAGTCCAGACAAAAGGATGTGCCCCTGTTGCAGAACAGCTCTGTACTGTGGCATATGAACGTAATGGCATATTTATTGTACCATGAATGGATAGGAAAAATTCAGACTTCGGAAGACATGTACGAACTGATGCACAGAGTGAGGTGTGCAGAACCAGGAGAGAACTTCATGTGAGTATTACAGTGATGTAAAGAAAAGCAGCATTGAGGGACTTCAGAAGTGTGATCAGTACAGTGATCAAGCCCAGAGTCTAGGGAAACCTACCTCTGGGGGGAGGTGGTGGATTGGGGCCGCAGAAGAAAGCATGCATTCTCCTAGCTCGTGGGTCGTTTAGCACTGATTTCTTTTGCTTGACTCCACTTGTTTGTTATATGGGGGGAAGGGGGAACACCCTGTTGCAGTAAGCAAAGGAGGAGTTGATGGGAAGTGACAGTAATTTTCAAGGGAAACAGAAAAAAGCATCAATTAAACTTAAAAGTGATAGCACAGGATCTCAGAACCTCAAATGTCAGGAAAAGAGCTTTGAGATAGACTACGTAGACAAAAGTGCCACTGGATATGACATGTGATCCTAACTGCAGCTGGAAGGAACCTCAGGCATCTAGTCCGATCTTTTAGAGAAAAGGAAACTGAGGTTCAAGGTGGGGAGACGGAGTCACCTAACCTACCCAAGGTCACATGGGTAGTAATTGGCAGACACAAAATCACATTGTAAGAGAACGGCTTTACAAAGGATGAGTTAGAAGAGAGAGGAAATGGAGGCAAAGAACACTGCCCAAAGCTACTGCAGTAATCCGGGTTGGCAGCAGTGAGATCTTACTTTAAGACAATTGTAATGGAATAAAAAGCAGATTCAGATAGGAGAGTCGCTGTTTGGGGACTTGACTCACGATTTTGGCCCAGTAAAGATGGTGAGGAGAGTTTTCCAACACACCTCCCTGTTCAGCCACTGAGGCCCCTCTTCAGCACTCCTCTGCCTGAGAAGGTTTAACACAGACTCAAGAGCTGGTAAAATCCTGCCCAGAAAACAACTCCCTGTCAGTTCAGAAACAGGTGAAACCCCAAAGGAGGCGCATGAAAGGAAAAGGCTGAGAACAGAGGGGAAGCCGGGATAGTCTGATCCTCTTTAGTTCACTGGCAGCCTAGGTTATTTTCTCTGGACAAACAAGCTGATGAGGTGCATTGGTTGGTATCCCCAGGTCAAATATAAACTCCATTTGGCATTTAAAACCCTTTACAACTTGGCCTCCACACAATCTGTGATCTAGCTACCTGCCTAGCGTGATGCTCCTCACCATGACGGTGCCTCTCCTGCCAGGGCGTTTTGTCCCAGCCAGCTCCCTCCTCACTTCTCTACCTCTTATATTCCCTGGCTTCCTCCTGGGATTACCTTTGTTCATGCTGTCTGTCTTGTATGTGCATTGGTTTTTTCCATGTTTTTATCCCCTCATTACAATGTGAGCTCCTTGTGGACAGGGACCTTGTTCTTTGTTTTTCTTTGTATCACCAGAACTTAACAGTGCCTGGCACATAGTAGTCTCTTAATTAATAAATGCTTATTAACTGGCCAGCTAATCATAGAATATTAGGTCTTGAAAAAGCTCTTGAATTTAGAATGACAAAGAGCCCTTAGAACCTAGAATGTCAGAGCTGGGAGGGCCCTTAGAACACAGGATGTCAGAGCTGGGAGGGCCCTTAGAACACAGGATGTCAGAGCTGGGAGGGCCCTTAGAACACAGGATGTCAGAGCTGGGAGGGCCCTTAGAATACAGGATGTCAGAGCTGGGAGGGCCCTTAGAACACAGGATGTCAGAGCTGGGAGGGCCCTTAGAACACAGGATGTCAGAGCTGGGAGGGCCCTTAGAACACAGTACCAGACAGGACTTGGTGGCAGAGGGAAAGTGTGTTACAGCTGAGAGGAACCTTAGAATAAAGGTTAAAACTCCAAAAACTGTAGAATATAGAAGGTCAGAAGTAGGGACTTCCTGTCTAGTGCAAGCCTTTTACCCAAAACACTCAGAAAGAAGCATATATTAAGCACCCACTGTGTGCCAGGTAGCCTGATAAGGGCTTCACAAATATTCTTTCACTTGATTCTCCCAACCATCCTGGCAGAGGCAGGTGCTCTCATTGTCCCCATTTTACATTTGAAGGAATTGTCCATGGGGCAGGGACACATGCTTTAGATGTGCCTCCCCCAACCTCTGGGTACCTCTATGGGCCTCCCGAGCCAGCTCTCCATGTTACTTCATGGGAGAAGACATTGCCACCCTGAGGGAGCAGCCGCCGACCCACCTGGGTGCATGCAGTTCTCATGAGAACAGAGGAGAAGAAAACAAAGGCAGCTTGTTTGGAGATCCCAGGTGTGTATATGACCACATGGTAGGTGTGTGTGCGGTTTGGGTGAGGGTGGAGAGAGGAGCCTACCCACTGAAATCCTGGTCCAAGCATTTCTCAAGGTTGACTGACTTTCCTTTTCTCATTACTATTCTACATAGGGTCTGTCCTCTTCGGCCTTCATCCTTTCAGGCTCTTCTCCAGAAAAGTAGGGGGTCGGACTTAGAAAACCAGCTGGTTTTGAAGGTACCAGCGCTAAATTCTAGGATGCTCTGAGTCCCTCAATCATAGGGAAAGAGGGCCTTCCCACTCCATCAAATTCCAAGTATGAAGTAATTCTAGTCCAAGTCCCTCATTTTAAAGATGAGAGAACTGAGGCCCAGAAAGGGGAAGTAAATGCAAGGTCAACTAAGTCATCAACGTGAGAGGCAGGATTGGAATCCAGATCCCCTGGCTTTTCCAGGATACAGGTAGTGAAATGACATTTGGCAGGCCTCACCCCTGGGGGCCACCACTCTTACCTCTTGTCTGGGATTCTGACAACAGATTTTGTTCCAAGGTCATACCATCATTGGATTTTGAACTAGACATCCCAGCTAAAATCCCACTTTCTCCATGAGACTTTTCCTTATTCCTCTCCATGTGTCCCTTCTTTGTGTTCATTTATTCCCAGCTAATCCTGGCTCTGTCTAGCTGTTTGCATGTTGTCTCCCCCATTAGACCGAGTTGCCTGAGAGCACAGACTGGTTTTGCCTTTTTTGGTTTCTCCAGAGCTTAACCCAGTGCCTGGCATGTATGTGGTAGGTGTTTAACAAATGCTAGTTGACCAGCTGACCAGAAGAGCTCTGCTCTCAGGGAGCCCACAGACTAATGGAGGAGACAGCATGCAAACAGCTAGATTCCCTGATTTCCCAGAAGTCAGGCAGCTTTGGCAGTAGAGCTTAGGATTCCAGCCCAGGTCTTCAGATGCCACATCCAGAGCTCTCTTGGGTTCAGTAGTGGTTATTACTGTTCCACAAGGTCTTGGGTGACTAAGTCATGCTCTGGAAGTGTTTCATGTGGTTGAGTTCCATGAAACTGGATAGATCTGCCAGGGTCAACACCCCACAGTAGCCCTGTCTCAGGCTTGCTCCTCGTCCCCCTCCCAACCGAGGCACCTTCTGCGGTTTCAGAGAGGCTCTTTTGGCCAGCAGACCTGGAGGCCATGAAGCTTGTCATGTGCTCTAGGTGGGGATGAAGAGAGAGAGCTTGGAGACATTCTGGCCCAAGCCCAAGGAGCCCGACGTTTTCACTGTCAGGCCCTGCTCGTGGGCAAGGACGCCAGCCAAACTGCTGACATGGTGACCCAGCAAGTTGGAGACAGGTTGTGAGTGGGCTGGGTGTTATGGGCCTTCCCCACAGGTTGGAGCAGGTGGGACTGGTGTGAGCAGCACTTTTTCTAATGCTGACTGGTGGGGGCTGGGGGCAGAATCAAAGAACTCAGGTTCAAATTCTGTTTGTGTTCTTTACTACCGATATGTCTTTGGGCATGTCCCCTAACCTCTTTGTGCCTCAGTTTACTCATCTGGAGAGTGAAGGGCTTAGGGTAGATGACCTTCAAGTTTCCTCCTAGTTCTCAGTCTGAGCCTGTGCTCCTTCTATACCCTCTCCCTGTCAGGCTGCCAGGGTCCTAAAAGCCCCTTTGACAGTATGAGTTGTTGCTAACAGGATGAGCTAAGAGGTCTCTGTTTAAGCTTTCTTTACTTTCCTTCCTTTTAGACCATCATTTGTTAGTGACTGTATTAATAACTATGGATGGGGAATCAGAGGACCTGGGTTCGAATCCCAGCTCTGCCTTGGCCAAGGCATTTCTCTTTGGACCTCAGTTTCCTCATCTGTAAAACCAGGGGGAAAGGGAAGCATTGGAGAACAGTTGAGACTGATTCCTGTGAAATTATAATGACCACATTTAACCCCAAAGAAGAGATTTGAGAAGGCAATTTTCAGCCTTTGCACAGGTGAGGGATTGTGAGGTAGAAAACTGGCATGGTGGATAAAGTATTGGACGTTGGGAAGGCTTGAATTCAAGTCCTTCCTCAAACATTTCCTGGCTGTATGACCCTGGGCAAATGCCCTTTGCCTTCCTTAGCCTCAGTTTCTCCATCTGTAAAATGGGGGTAGTAATGGCATCTACCTCCCAGGATGGTTGTAAGCACTAAATGAGATAATAATGGTAAAACCCTTAGCATGATGCCTAGCACATAGTAAGAGCTATATAAAAATCTTAGCTATTGTTATAATTTTTTTTCCCTGTGTGTTGGTTAGTTTTGCAGAGCTGTGTTTTTTACCTTTCTGTTTTGTTATATGTGTGTTACCGAAGACCATGCCATCAGAGAAATGATGACATGACTTATACTTGACTTTGTCTTGAGTAAGGGAGGGCTGTGCAGGTCACCAATCTCACTTCTCCTCCAGAGCCATTTGAATCCAGTGACCAGATATTCATCAAGATGACTGGAGATGACCCAGGATGAGGCAACTGGGGTTAAGTGACTTGCCCAAGGTCACAGAGCTAGTGAGTGTCAAGTGTCTGAGGTGACAGTTGAACTCAGGTCCTCCTGACTCCTGCACTAGTGCTCTATCCACTGCACCACCTAGCTGCCCCTAAATGAAGAAGTGTTTACTTAAACCACTACTGTGTGCTAAGTGTTGGGGTACAAATACAGAAGAGCAAGTCCCCAAGGTGCTTTCATTCTTGTGGGAGAGCTGATAACAGAGTTAGGTCGCTGGAGAGACCCAGGAGAGGAGATAATGGAGATGTAAAAACAAATGGCAGTCATGCAAGTTTATTTTTTAAATGATGTATACTAAGAAAAAAAGGAAAAGTTTTTGTTTTTAAATGAGGAGGGTTGGAGTCAAAGGCCTCTAAGATCTCTCCTGGGTCCAAGTCCTAGTGTTTGTTTTTTTGTTTTGGTGTATTTTCTTTGTACTTTACAAAACATTTTCCTCACAACAAACCTGTAAAATAGGTTTTTTTGTTTCCACTTTGCAGATGGGGCAACTGAGGCTTGGAAAGGTGAGACAACTTGTGTAAGATTGCACAGGTGGGAAGTGATAGAGCCCATATTCTCAGACTCCTAGTCCAGGATTGTTTGTTATTAAAATGGTGCTCTCTAAAAGGATGGGAGATAGGCTAGGGAATCCAAAACCAACTCAAGAAGAGCTTACTTCTGGGGTTTTTTCCTTTGCCCTAGGCTGCCTCCTTAAATATTAAAGCAGCTACAATTCCACTTACTAAATTTACCAGACTACTGTCTTGTAACAACCCTCTGAGGAGGGTGGGGATTGTCTTCTTTGTACAAGTGGGGAAACTAAGGCTCAGACAGGGCTGTGTGAGTTGACCTAGGTCCCACTCCTAATTTTGGAACTTGGAGACCAGAGAGTGTTAGAACTGGGATTGACTTCAGACGCTAATCCAAGGCATCTGTTGGAACAGAGATTTACTCTAAACATGCCCAGGGTGGCATGTGCTGTCCCATACCAGCTTGGATCCCTTCTTTCCCAACAGACCCAGTGAAAGTTCCAGATTCAGTGGCATTTGCAACACTCTGTACCTCTATAGCACTTTTAAAGCTTGTAATGCTTGCGCTCAGCAGTGAAGACAAGAGATCTGGAGCCAGCAGGCTCCTGCCAGGAAGAGGAGGGGGTCGAGGCTCCTTGGATCACCACTATTGCCTGGTTGCTTAGGGAGATAGGACAGTCCATTGTACTTTGCAAGAGAGATGTGAAGGATTGTGGGGCAACATCTGTGGTTCCTCAGGCTCACTTGGGTCCAGTGTAAGCTGCTGGGTTCTTTCTTCATGTCTGGTTGTGTCAGGGCTGGGAGAGTCCTTTGAACCCAAAATATCAGAGCTGGCAGGGCACTTTGAAGATGAAATTGGAGAGCTCAAAAGGACTGTGGGGATCATTGAGTTCAGCCCCCATATTTCACAAAGGAAAGACCTGGGGCTTGGGGCCTAAGATAAGGTGACTTTCTCAGGGTCTCAGAGTGAGCCAAGGACATTACCAAAATGAAAATTGAAGTCTGCTGATTGCCATGCCAGGCTCTTCCCACTGTGCAGGGGCCTCATATCCTACTACTGCTGAACGTTGGTAGCTTCTCTTGTCTCCCAGAGCCCAGGGTGTTGCTTAGCTGGCAGAGCATATAACAAATTTCCATTGTAGATGGGAACAGAAATGCTTGACAGGCCTAGGGGAGAGGTGACAGGCACCAAGCAGTGAAACGGAAGAGGGAAGGCTGGGAGTGCCTGACAACCACTCCAGGCTGAGACAGGTGGAAGAGTGGATTTGAAGAGCCCTGGCCCAGTCTGGCACCCCGCACCCCAGAGCCCTGAGGGGAGGAAGGAAGTCAAGCGAGATGTTGAGAGAGGTGGCTGGCTTATCCAGGCTTGACTGTGCACGGGGAGATGGAACAACTGATAAGGCTGGGAAAAGGGGTGCAGGAAGCCATCTGGGATAGGAAATAAAGAGCAGTCAGATCATCTAACTAAGGGTTTTGAGGAGCAAGGAGAATAATGATCGTAACTTTCCTTCCAGAGACCTTGTCTGCTATCACTGCATTCATTTGTGGAGAGGTTAGGCCACAAGATATCTAAGGATCCCTCACTCCTCATCTCTGACCTTCTGTGTTCCAAGGGCCCTCCCAGCTCTGACATCCTATGTTCTAAAAGCACTCTCAGCTGTGACATTATATGTTCCAAATGTGAAATGAGCTAATAATGTAACTGAAATTCTTCCTGCTTGAGGATCTGGGGTCTTTTCTCTTTCCAGTACTGATTAAGGTACCCTCTCCATAGAATGACTTTTCTCACACACACACCCCTTCTTCCTCCAGGTTGGGTACCCAGTTGTGCTTTTTAAAACTCAGAGACCAGTGGAAGAACCCCTTCCTAGACTTTTAACCTTAAAATCTCCACTCCCCCCACTTTCAGATCTAGGTCCCCTCCTATTCCCCTCTCCTCCTGGGAGAATGGTTGTGTTTTGGACGCATCTTGTCTATCCCTTAGGCTTCTGGGTTTGCTGCGCTCTCTTCTCAGAGGAGCCTCACACTGCCAGTGCCCACTCTGCCAGGTCTCATTGTAGTCCATGAGATTGCCCAGGGCGGAGATGAGCTCACAGGAGCAGGTGTTGCAGAGATGAAGGACAAAGCACCAACACGTCTTTTGGCTTGATCTCGTTTGGGTGCCTGCCTCTTGGAGAGCTTAGAGCAAACTTGGCAGTGGGAGATGTGCCTGCATCCTCTTGGAAGCAGACTCAAGGTAAGGATTGTTGATCTTCATGTGAGCCCCCAACTATGTGGATGGAGAACATGTGCTCAAGCCCTCACCCAGCCTTGAATTCCTAAACCAACACCTACTTCAAGAATCCCCTTCCTTCCCTTCTCTCCATTTCAGCTCTTAGATGGAGATAATGACATGGTACTTTCAGGACTGACCTCATAGGGCTTTGGGGAGGAAAGTGCTTTATAAACCTTTAAGAGATGGGAAACAGGAGACTTTACGGAACCTAGAATCTCAGAATTAAAAGGGATTTGAAGAGCCATTTAGTACAAACCTCTACCTGAACAGAAATTCCCTCTGAAAGAAATCTGAAAAGTAGTCTTTAGTCTTCGCTATCACTTATACAAATCACACAACAATCAATCAATAGGTTGAGGCAGCCAGTGGCACAGTGGAGAGAGTGTTAGCCCTGGAGACAAAGAAGACCTAAGTTCAAATCCAGTCTTGGAACTTACTAGCTGTGTAACTCTGGGCAAGCCTCTTAATCCCTGTTTCCTGTAAAATAAGGATAGGAATAACACCAATTTTTGAAGGTTTCTTGTAAATATTAAATGAGAAAATATTTATAAACCATGTAGCCCAGAGCCTTGCACACAGTAGGTGCTGCCTAAATGCTTATTCCCTTCCTTCCTCTTTTTAACAATCTTTCTACTTTTGAGTCCTGTCCAAGCTAAGAGCTGTACCCTAGGGTGGCAAGAAACACCGTCACGCCTGATTCTTCCCTGGTCCCATCTCTGGACTGGGTGAGAGGCAACTATGGGATAGAATGGACCTCAAGTCAGGAAGCCTTGAGTTCAAATCCTTCCCCAGACACTTGCAAGCTATTTGGCCCTGGAGAAGATGCAACCTCGGTCTTCATCCGTAATTTAGGATAATGTTATATCTACCTCCCAAGGTTAATGTGAGGATAAAATGAAAGAATATATGTAAAACACTTTGCAAACCTTAAAGTCCGATATAAATTCTAGCTAATTTTTTTTCTTTCTATCCTGAAGAAATAATTTAACTTTGCGAACCTCAGTTTCCTCCTCTGTGAGAGGATATCAGACTAGATGATATCTAAGGTTCCCTTCAGTTCTGACATTTACTGCTCTAAGACACCTCCTGACTCTGACATTCTGTGTTCTAAGGACCCTCCCACCTCTGATATTCCATGTTCTAAGGGCCCTCCCAGCTCTGACACCCTGTGTTTAAAGGCCCTCCCATCTCTGATACTTTCTGTTCTTAGATCTCTCCCCTCACCACTCTCAGTTCTAGCTCTGTTGGCCTGGGCACCTAGGCTCTTAGCTAAAGGAGCAATTCTTTCCTGGCTGAGGTTTGGCCAGACCCCACGAAGGTGTGACAGTCCCAGCCTAGCGTCACCTCTGGGTGTGCCATCTCAGAGGACAAACTGCTCAGGGTTCTTTGCAAGCAGTTACAGCCCCAGAATAAAACCTGATGAGATGAAAGGACCTGGGAAAAAGCTCCAGGCACTAATGAAAAATTACCAAAACAACAGGGCATGTGCCAGCACAAACAGCACAATTAGGAGATGACTTTTGTTCCACGGGGAACACGTGCTGGAGCCCAGGCCCCAAGCCATGGAGCTGGGGAAGGGCTATGGGCCAGTTTCAAGGGGCCCTCTCCCGGTTTTGAAGCCCAAGGGCTGGGGCCCCATGGCTCTGGCAGGAATCCATGCTCATTCACGAGGAGAGGGTCACATCCTCGGCAGGGAGAAACAGTCTGCAGCGAGACAATGGTGCTCTATGTTTAGGGTCCCCCACCCCCCAGCAGCTCAGGAAGTGGTCATTGGACTAGGGCTCCTTCCTTTCATCGGAAGCTTCAGTACTGAAGCCCCTTCTCCCCCTCTGCACGGCAGCCATGGCAAAGGCTTTCAGCCCATCTGAAGTTAACCCTACTCAGTCAGAGTCGTGTGGCTCTTACAGAATGGTTCCTATGTGGATCACACTCTAAGGTTTTTTAGAGTGCTTCTCTCCTAATAACCTTGGGAAGGATCTTGGGGCAGTGGAGAGAAGATGGATCTAGACTCAGAGGACCTGGGCTCAAATCCTGCCAAGGCTCACCAAGCAGAAGTGAATTGTTCATAGATAGTTAAGTTTTCAAGACAAGATTTGAACTTAGTTCTATTGACTCCAAGTCCAGAGCGTCTCCTCCTGCCTCATAATGCCTTAGCATTTACTCACAGAGTCTCCTTTACTGATTGGTTATGACGGTCTTAGCACGCTGAAGGCATCAGTGTCAGTGGTTCTCCTTTGTCTCTATACATACCCTTGGTACAATTCCCTCATGATATCACCAGTGGATTACTCCCATGATCATTTCCAGTCTTTTTGCAGTCTTTAATCTCTCTATCTATTGGCTTTACCCATACTGCTTACAAACAAGACCATCTCTCCTCCATGCTTAAAACAAAACAGAACAAAAAAACCCTGGCTTGATTTCTACCAACCCTACTAGGTATTGTCTGATAATTCTCCTCTTCTTGAAGAAGCTGTCTACACTAGATGCCTCTCCCTCCTTTCCTCCCACTCACTTCTAAACCTAATAACAACCTGTCATCCTTCAATGGGAACCGCTTTCCCCAAGGTCACCAAAGATCTTTTAATGGAACAGCCTTTTCTCAGTCCTCATCCTTCTCCACCTCTCTGCAGTCCTTGACTCTCCTGAGCACCATTTCTCTAGGTTTTCATGACTTTGCTCTTTCTTGGTCCCACTGCTTGTTAGAATCCTTTGCTGAGTCTTCTACATCATGCCCACTACCAATGGGTGTCCCCCAAAGATGTCCTGGGACCCCTTCTCTTTTCTGTCTATACTCTCATACTTGGTAATCTCATGAGCTTCCATGAATTCAATCAGCTCTTGTCTCTAGGCAGATGCTCCTCAGTTCTGAATAACTAGCCCTAATCTTCCCTCCTACAGTCCTATATGACCACCTGCCTTTTGAATATCTCCAACCAGATGTTCTGTGGACACTGCAAACTTGTCATGTCCAAGTCAGAACTCATTCTCTTTCTCTCTAAATATCCTCTTCTTCTAAGCTCCTTTATTGCTCCTGAGGGTATCACCATTGTCCCAGACACCTGGTCTCACCATCTTGGTGTCGTCCTTGATTCTTCATTCTCGCTTACCCTACATGTCTTATTTGTGGCCAAATTTCATCATTTGTATCTACTTAACATCTTGTGTCTACACCTGATTCTTTCCATTCACACACAGCTACCACCTTAATTCAGGCTCTTACCACCCTTTCCTGGGATTATCGCAATAGCCTTCTGACTGGTCTCCCTACCTCAAGTCTTTTCCACTCAAATCCATTCTCCATGAAGTTGCCAAAGATTTTTCCCTTAAGTCTGACTATATCCTCCCCACTCTGTGTCCCATTCAGTGAGCTCCAGTGGATGTCTCTCACCTCCAGATCAAATATAAAGCCCTTTGAGTTTTAAAGCTCTTCTCCAAAACCTGGCCTCTTCCTGCCTCACTGCCCTTCTTAAACAATCTATGAACCAGTCTCATGGCCCTACTTGCAATTCCTTACACATGACACTCTATCTCTTGAATCTCTGCTTTTTTAGCATCTGCCTTCCAGCCCACAATGCTTTCTCTCCTCATCTCTGCCTCTTAATTTCGCCAGCTTCCTCTAAGACTTAACTCAGATCCCATCTTCTGCAGGAGATCTTTTCCATTTTTCCTTTTTCCTTCCTTCTACTCTATATTTATCTTTTCTGAACCCAGTTATTTTCACATTTGTCTCTCCCGTTAGAATGATTCTTCCTTAAGGATAGAGATGGGGTTTGCCTTTCTTTGGATTCCCTGGTGCCTGATGCATGGTAATTCATAAACCTAATCATACTGGTTTTTTTAAATGTAATTTTCTTCAAATAACAAAATCTATTTTCTCTTCCTCCCAACTCTCCCCACCCCATTAAAAAAGAAAACCAAAAGCCCTTGTACCAATTGTGCACAATCAATCCAAACACATTCCTGGATAGATCACGTCCAAAAATGTATGCCTCATTTTGCACATTGAATCCATCCTCTCTCTGTCAGGAGGCAGGGAACAGGCTTCATTAGAGATCCTCTGGAACTGGAGCTGGTCATTGCATTCATCGAAGTTTTTAAGTCTTTCAAAGCTAATAAATGCTTCTGAGTGACCAACTGAAAGTTTCCTAGGGGTAGGACACCAGGAGGACCACACATGTGGCTGCAGGCAGGGTCCTCAGTGTGTAGGCCTCAGTGCATGAATTTTCCCTGGTGTTTCAGGAGGTATCTGGGGCAACCTATCTCCAAGTCATGCGGCTCCTCTCCCCAATTAGAGTAGTTTCTGCAAACAGGTTAGGTGAGTCTCACCGTTAGGAAAGCCAGGTCAGATTCCCCTAGGACACAACATAGGCTCTGCTCTTTCTCTCCAGCATGCAGGAAATCTGGGGAGAGTGGCCCTCATCTCCCACACTGGCCATATGCTTTCTCTTGTCCTGAAAGGCTGTGGTACAAGAACAACCAACAAGGAAGGATAGGTGGATTAGATCTGTGGAACCAGAGACCCTGGATCGCACAGAACGTCTATTCTCTGAGCTTAGAGCCGCCACTTCCAGCCTCTCTTACAGGAAAGATGAAGTAATCTGGTAGGTGTGTGGCTAGACACTGGTAAATCCCTTACCCAGGCTGTATTCAGCAGTTTCCCTGGACTGCCCTGGGCAAAGAGGCTAAACAGGCCTGAGCCCTGACCTTTGGAAGCCTCCAGGATAACACAGAAAGCACTAGAGTGTCTCAATGAACAAGAAGGGGTGTCTGGGACCAAGGGATGAATCTAGTATTAGAAGCTGATTTCCAAAGGGCACCCCCCCCCCCGACTACTTTATAGAGGCCTATTCACGGAATGGGCATTAACCCCTTTAAGTGAGTACCTGAAAAGGCCTTAGCCTAAAAGGCCAAGGTCTCCCATTACATCGTGGGCTATCTCCAGTCATCCTGGTCACTGGACCCAGATGGTTCAGGAGGAAAAAGTGAAGCTGGTGACCTTGCACAGCCCTCCCTTACTCAAAACAAAGTCAAGTACAAGTTGTGTCATCATCTCCCTCATGTCATGGTCCTCTTCGAAAATGAAGGACAAACATAACAATGTTCTTTACCTGTAAAATGAAAAGTTGGGAGAGCAAGGAGAGGTCAGGACCTCTGGTCCAACCTTTGGATTTTACAGGCAAGGCTCAAAGAGGTGAAGGAATCTGCCCTAAGTCACAAACACCGCAAGTAAGAGAGTTGGGCAGCCCAGATCTTCTGCCTCAAAATCCACCATTCTTACTATTGATCTGTCAAGCTCTAACATTCTTTGTTCTAAGGTCCCCTTCCCTCTGATGTTCTGTGTTCTAGTTTACTTTCTACATCTAGCCATTCTCTGTTCTGTATCCTTAGGTCCCTCTTAATTCTGACATTCAGTGTTCTAAGGTCCCTCCTACCTGTGATGTCCTTTGTTCTAAGATCTGTTCCAGTTCTGACATTCTAAAGGCTCTTTCAGCTCTGACATTCCCTGTTCTTTTCAATTTCTAACATTCTACATTCTAAGGTTCTTCCTAGTTCTGACATTATGTGTTCTAATGTTTCCTCCCAGCTCTGACATTCTCTGTTCTAACGTTTCCTTCCAGCTCTGACATTTTCTCTTCTAAGGTTCCTTCCAACTCTGACAATATATAATCCTGTGACTCCATGAATGGCCAAAATTTCATGACACAAAACAAAGACTAGTGAGTCCTTCCAACCAGCTGAGTCTATATAGCTGCAGGGGCTGAGGTCCTTCTTGCGTCCTATCCTCCCAGAAGAGAGCCCCAGCACCCCAACCCTCCACAACCTCCAAAGGAAAGGCACACTCTAGATGTGGATATTTCTTGTAGATGGAAAAGGAAGAGTGGAAAATGAATTGCCTGGGTGAGAAACCAGAGCATGGGGTGCAGGTTGGAGAAGCCAGGAATAAACTTTTCTGCCAGCTGACTTCCAATTCCTTTGGGAGGGCTCAGGCAGGGTTGGTGAATGAGAGGTCATTCAGTGAAGGCAGGGAGGATCTAAGAATGCAACCACAGGGTGCGGTGTGGGAGAACACTCTGAGACAGGTGGAGACCATAGGGACCTGGAGAGAAAGGCAACTTAGGAAGGGTGGAGGAGCCAGGAGTGGGAGGCTAGGGAAATGAGGAAGGCTGGGCAGAGACTGAACCCGGGGCCAAGGCAAAGAATGGGACTGGTGACCATATTCCTAGTCCAGGTGGGACCCACAGACATGACTAACACAAAACTTTGTAGACGTCTGACCCTGAAGAGCATTCTCCCAATTATTCTGATGGAGAGGAGATTAATTAAAACTGCTTAACCTGAAATTGTTGACTCCAGAGCTGAGAATAGAAGCCTGGAACCCTGACAGAGGCTGGGACTCCACCCTCTAGGAAAATGACCCCAAGCTGTGGTCTTGGCTAAAGGCCATGGGCCACTTAGGCATTTCCAAATCGGTGCTGAGCCAATGGTCTTTTGTAACCCTTAAACCTGAACACTATCATCTAGAGAGCGAAGTCATGAGAAATCAGGCCAGGGCGAAAGCGAAAAGCAGAAGGTGTTTCCGATGAGAGCCACAGGATCCTGAGGACTGAGGCCAGCTATGTGTCCTCAACCCTCATGGCAGGCTGGTGGCTGGTCCATGCTCTCTGCAAATCCAAAACAGCCAGGGTTCCCCAGACCTTTTCCATTTGTCCCCAGCAGGTGCCTTATCAGGTTCCCTGCCCGCTCCCCCTGCCTTTAGCATCCTTTTATGTGTGGTCTCCCCCCACTAGAATGTAAGCTCCTTGAGGCAGAGAAGTCTTTCTTTTTTGCTCTGTCTCCCTCTTTCCCTTTTTCTCCCTCTTTTTCTCTCTGTTGCTATCTTCTGTTTCTCATTCTTCTTTCTCTCTATCACCCTTCTCTTTTTCTCTCTCTCTCTCTCTCTCTCTTCCTTCTCTCTCACTCCCTTTCCTCTTTCCTCTATGTCTCTGTTTCTTCTCCTATTTTTATTCCTGTCTTCCCCTCTCTCTTCCTCCCTCTTCTCTCTGTCTCTCTCTACTATAGGGAAGACAGATGGCTAACGCATAGTACCTGCAATTTGGAAGCATATAGTCTAGTGGGAAGACAAGATATGGTAAAAAATAATAAGCTGAGAGAAGATGCACTCAAGGAACTTTGGAGAAGAAGTCAGAGTGGGAGTTCACAAAGGATCCTATCTAGAATCACAGGATGTCAAAGTCAGAAGGAATCATAAGCATGGAATGTTCAAGCTGGGAGGGAGGGCCCTGAGAACCCAGGACGTCAGAGCTGGGAAGACCCTGAGAACACAGGATGTCAGAACTAGGAGGGCCCTTGGTACCTGGGATGTCAGAGCTGGGAGGGCCCTTAGAACACACAGTGTCAGAGCTGGGAGGGCCATGAGAACACAGGATGTCAGAGCTGGGAGAAACATTCAAGGTGATTGTTTTAGAAAAGAAAAAGCTGAGTCCTAGAGATGGAAAGGGATCTACCCAAGGCCACACATGTAGTTTATCAGCAGGGTTGGAATTCAGTTCTTCTCCTCTGACTCCAAATCCAGGGTTTTACTCACACTGCTCTTCAGTTTCCCAGCACTCTCCACCCTCAAAGCAGATTTGTCAGAAATACTACAAGGAAGACGAAACAAAACATACTGCGAAGCACAATAAAACAGTCTTGAAACAATGGGCAATACAAGCATTTTGGAAAAAACAGGAGAGGCAGATCCTATGGGAGGGCTGCTGGGAGAGCCTCACCAGTCTGGGACGGTGTGAAGGAAGACATTCCTTCAAGCCACAACAAAGAGGCTAAGAAATGCCTGGAAGGGCCCAAGAGGGACAAAGAGGGCTGTGAGCCAGGTCAGGAGGGCAGGGTGGTGAGAACCGGTGAAGGTGGGGCCTGGAGAGGCTGTGTCTAGGGAGGCCTAGTTCAGGGGGAGCCATTGCAGTGGCTCCCATCTAGATTAGGCATAGAGTCCAGTCTCACTCTTAGCTTAGTTCCCGGGCTAAGGTTGCAGGTGAAGATGTGCTCCCTGTGAGAAACATCTGTCTTCTTCCTTTTGTCCCTAATATCAGAGGCTTCCCCAAATAGTTCAGTTGGAAATGTTATAGAATCTATAGCTAAACCATGGGATCCAACCCTCTCATTTTTCAGATGGGGAAACTGAGACCTAGAGAGGGGAAATGACTTGCCTCTATCATACTATAAGTTGTGGGGCTGAAATCTGAACTCACGTCCTCTGGCTTCCAGGTTAAATGCTCTTTCCACTCTGCTCCCCTGGAAGGCTAGATGGAAGGAGACCTATTATTATTTCTGGGTAAGTCAAGGCCCAGAGTTGCTGCTTCCCACTCACACAGTCACAAAGAGAAGAAGTAGGGTAGAAAAAGAATCACTGCTTTCTTACGATGGTTCTAAAATCCCCACTGGGGAATGGTCCATGATATCAGTTCTACTGGCTCCTTTGGGGCTCCAAGTTACTCTGCTGTTCTATCATACTCTCCCTTATGCCCCCTTCCCTCTCCCACCATCCCTTCCAAGCTTGGGAACTAGAATCCAAATAATATTGTCGTGGGGACTGGAAAAGGCTGATGGTTCCCATCACCATACCTAGAAATGCCCTTCCCAGGCCAATATTCCCCTTTGTGTGTGGTCTTACCATTAGCATGTAAGTCCCTTAAGGTCACAAACTATCTCTGGTTTTGTATTCCCAGCATTTAGTATAGAGCCTGGCACACTACAGCAAGCACTAAATAAATGCTTTTTCATTCATTCATTCATTCATTCCTTCAGTTACTGTCTCTTTTTTTTTTTTTGACAAAAAGTATTTTTAGTTTGACATCTGAATAAGTGTTGACTCCTCAGGACACAGCCTTTGGCATCTTTCTCAACTTATTGATCAGCTTGTCAAACTGTGCCTTTCTCAGAAACATAGATGCCATCCAAAAATTTTCTGATATCTTTGTTTTTGACCGTGGTTGCCTGTTGGATCAGGGCAGCTGAGTTTGAAACAAGTTCAATATCGTTTCCTTCAAGAATTAATTCATCTTTTTGGGCTTGAGAAACAGCACAAGCAACACCTGGTCTCACGCACACTCTTCGGATATATTTTTCACCCAAGAAATTTCTGATTTCAACAAATGAGCCATTCTCTTAAATAACAACATTGATGGGGAAGTGAGCCTACGAAGACTTCATCTTGTAACGAAAACCCAGGGTTACACCTTTGATCATGTTTTGTACAAGACTACGGATTGTGCACATGGTTGTAAGTTCTTTTCCATTTCCCCACCACTTGTCCACCCGGAGCCTTTTTTTCTTCTTTCCGAGGAGGCTGAGCTCAACACTGATACGGTTGAGGATTCCTCTGGGCCCCTTCACAATAACTGTTGGACCCTTAAGAGAGATGTCAACATTTTCTGGGATGTCGATGGTCTAGTTTCGGAGAATGGTCTTCATTCTGGTGCTGGATAGGCCAAAGAGCTACTGTATCTTTTGGTCATGTGATTTGCTGCATTTCCCCCCTCCTCCCCACTTCAGTCATTTCCTCTAATCTCCTCTTTCTTTAAAAAGTGCCAGGGACGGTCTTTGTCAATGACTTAAAGCCAGGCCAACTTCCAGCACAGGGCTCTCTGGTCCAGCCCAGACTTTTTTCTGTGCTATTTCCTGACAAGTCAGCCTCGGATAATGGAGAGAACACTAACTTTCAAGTCAGAAAAAGTCCTGTCCATAACACTATCCGTGTGACCCTGAGAAAAGTGCTTCATGCCTTTTTGTCTCAGTTTCCCGGTGCAGTGGAGAGAACACTGGATTCCAAGTCAGAGGATCTGGGTTCAAATTCCACCACTGTCACCTACCACCTGAAGAACTTTGAACAAGTCCCTCCACCCTTCTGAACTCCAGAACCCTTCTCCATCTGTTGGGCTCAACAGCATCCTCTGATGTTACTTACATCTCCAAGTAAGACTTTGTGAAACTTGAATGACTACACAAGCAAGAGGGAAGGAGCCAGAAGTGAAATGAGCACTAGAATCCTGATCTAGAGAGCCAGGCCACTCTGTGACTGTGTAAGAGGAGTCCTTCTCTGAGACTTAGCTTCTGCATCTGTAAAATGGGTGTAATTTACTCATACTACTTACTTTTGCTAAATACCCAGTCTTACTCATGTAAGCAGGAGTTCTTGCAATTAGATGATACAACAGAGATGAGTTAGGTTCCTCCTCGGTGTAGATCACCAAGTTTAGATCTCCCTCAAGGAGATTACAGTAAGCTTAATAAATGGCTCATCAGATTTTGGGCATCTTTCTCCTTGTTTGGCTTGTCACCCCCAGTAATGAGCCTCTCTGTGAAAGACCCCCTGACTGTCTAAGCCCGGCACCTGGTCACCCTGCAGTAATGGAGGAGGAGAAAGTGGAAGGAGAAAGGCAGAAAGCCAAGGGAGGCACGCCCACCTCCCTGCCCACAGCAGCCTGGCAGCCCTCCCTTCTGCTTAGATTCCATTGTGATTATTTCCCCCAGAACCCTTCATGTGTTCGAACATTTTGACTTATGTTACAATAGCTTACATAGGCTGCAGCTACTGATTGTCCTGGTGGCCAAGGTAGGACCTTTCTAAAACAACCGTAGTTAATGGCTAACATCGCTATCATTCTTCCTGTGTGGTAGGCACTGTGCTAAGTGAGTTACAAATATTATTTTCCTCTGATTGATTTAATTGATACACTTCGTTTTTACATCACCTACAACTGAGTGGTGCAGTAGATATCATACCAGACCAGGAGTCAGGAAGACCTGCCATTAAATCTGACCTCAGACACTTCCTACCTGTGTGACCCTGGGTAAGTCACTTTACCCTCTTTGCCTCAGTTTCCTCATCTGTAAAATGAGCTGGAGAAGGAAATGGCAAACTGCTTCTATATCTTTGCCAAGAAAACCCCAAATGGGGTCACTAAGAGTCGGACACAACTTAAAAATGACTAACAACAACACACATTTCCCAGCCCCCTTCTAGAGAGCTATTCCCTACAATGAAACACGAAAAGAGTTTGCTGTTTAGCAAAACTCAACAAATATGTGGAAAAAAAATCTGCTCTGACTCGCCCTGTTCCCCACCCATAGTCCCTCACCTCTTCTAAGAACCAGAGGTGGAGGGAAATGTCTTTTTCTACCTATCTCTTCTCTGGGGCCAGACTTGGTCATGCTAATTTTGTTTCCATTTTGATTGATTTGTTGCTGTTACTTTTTCTATTTATTTCATGGTAATCACTGGGTATAGATTATTATCCTAATTCTCCTCCATCTTCCCATGAGAGACAGGATAGTAGAGAGGACAGAGTACTAGAGCTGGAGCTAGGAAAATCTGGGTTCCAATCCCACCTCAGGCACTTAATGGGTGTGTGGAAAGTCACCATAACCACTCTGTGCCTCAGTTTCCTCATTTGTAGAATGAAAGCATTGAACTTGATGGCTCATCCTGTAGACCTGTGTATGACCCACGCTCCTCTGACTTCTTCGTATCCATTGTTTCTGAAGGTGCAATGCTATTTCATTTATTTATGAACTAAAACTTGGTTAGCTCTTCCCTTATCATGGACATCTGTTTTATCTCAAGTTCTCTGCTGCTATGAAAAGTGGGCCAGATCTTTTCTTTGCCCATCTATGAACTCTTTGTGAGTGAGAGGGAACCCACTCACAGCTCCTCAGAGGGATGCTAGGTCCAGTCCTGAGCACCTCCAGGGAGAGTTTTCTGGAATGGAACAGTTTTGCAAGAGGTTGCAACTGGGAAGGGGTGAATTGGGAACCCAGGAGTCCTTAGTCCCAGTCAGGGTCCTTTGGTATTTCAGAAATGGGAGCATGGAATGACCCTTACTTAGTGCCAGTATCATCTTTGGTATTTCAAGAGAATACTAGATTCTGGCTTTCCATTCATTTCTCTTTCTGTCATTTATTAGCTGTGTGGCCTTGGACAAGGGATTTCCCATGTCTGGATCTCAGTCCCCTGGCCTCCAACTTGAGCAGGTCAGACTAGACTATCTCCACCTCTGGGCCTACCATGCTCCTGCCTGGGTATCTGTCCTGGGTTCTCTTTTCTCCGTATCTCACAGGAAAATTCTTGATACCCAGCCCCATACAGCACGTGCTCCCTCCCACTTTCTCAGAGAAGTAACAAATGCTACAGGCTGCCTTACTGACCATTCTGCTTCCTGTGACCCCATGGGAGCCTCCCCCTGCCCAGGACTTATACAGAAGTAGTGACATTTATGCAGTGAATGTTCAGTATTAACTGACTAACAGATTAATAGACCACATTACCTCCCTTTCCATGTTCATAATATTCTAAGATTGAGAGCTAGAAGCAGCCTTAGAGACCAGAAAATTCTATGGAAGAGGGAACTCATGCAGCTGAAGCTTCCGAACCAACTACACTGCTTCCTGGACAGGTTCTTAGAACACAGAATCCCAGAGCACATTGTCGGAGGTGGGAGGGTCCTTAGAACAGAGAATGTCAGAGCTAGGAGGGCCCTTAGGACATGGAATGTCAGAGTTGGGAGGACCCTTAGAACAAGGGATATCAGAGGTGGAAGGGCCCTTAGAACATCGAATGTCAGAGCTGGAAGGGCCCTTAGAATATATAATGTCAGAGTTGGGAGGGCCCTTAGAACATATAATATCAGAGCTGGGAAGGCCCTTAGAACATGGAATGTTAGAACTGGGAGAGACCTACAGATCCTCCAATTCATCTACTTCAGATGTGTCAAACACTACCCACATGCTCCAGAATAATTTTAAACTTAATTGGGAAATACTTACCAAAATAAGTAAAAATACAGTAAGACAGATAATGTTAGTTTGTGGTTTTCCAAGTTATTATGCACTTGCAGGGACCCTAATGTATAGCTTAGTGGTCTCCACTTCTCTTTGAGTTTGACACAACTGCTCAGCTTCATTTTTCAAAGGACACTGGAGCCCTCCCATCACAGAGAGTTGAGTCAGAATTTGAGTCTTTTACTTCCCTAATTTGAGCATCTTTCTACAGTACTGGGCTATCTTGGTCATCTTTGTACCATATGAAACTTCTTTGTGTTTCTCCCTGGCAGACAGAGTGGTGACTAACCTAGGGTTACTAGGACTTTGCCCCGAAAAGTGATGACATTGGGGGTGTGTGTTAGGTGGTCTCACCTGTTCTAAGGGGATGAGGGGGAGGGGGATGTGTTTGCTCCTCCCCATGGTGACCATCATCATTTTACCTTGTCTGGAAATTACTTTACCCACCTGCACAAGTGTCCCCCTCCCCATGGCAGCTGGTGCTGCCTCCAGGATCCCAACACTGAGGCAGCACCTTTCCTATCAAGATGCCATGTGGATAACTCAGGGATGAATCTCTGTCTCTATGTCTCTCTCTTCTCTCTACCCCCTTCTCTTTCTCTGTCTCTTTCTCTCTCCTCTCCTCTCCTCTCCTCTCCTCTCCTCTCCTCTCCTCTCCTCTCCTCTCCTCTCCTCTCCTCTCCTCTCCTCTCCTCTCCTCTCTCTCTGTCTGTCTGCCTGTGTTTGTGTCTGTGTCTGTCTGTCTGTCTGTCTCTCTCTCTCTCTCTCTCTCTCCACCCCTCCTTGACCCTTGGCCTATCCTCTGTACTAACACTACCCCCTCTCCTCCTTCCCACCCCACATCCAAAAGAATTTGCCTCAAGTGTAAAGATTTTCAATCCCTTATAGAAATATCAATTTTGAACTGGAAGACAGCTATCCATTCTACCCACAACATCAGTTTTCCACACTCATAGTCCCCTGCCTCTGCAAAGAAGGCAGGAAGGTACCCTCTCAAGTCTCTGCTTTGGGCACAAGTTTGGTCTCTCACCTTTTCATTTTTATAGATGAGGAAAACAAGGCCTAGAAGAGTTAAGTGATTTGCCCAAGGTCACACAGGTGGTAAGTAGCAGTCAGGATTTGAACCCAGATTTCAAATCCAGCCCCTCTTTTACTATATGCCTTCTTATAACTTTGCTGGTGAAAGGTGTCAAATGACAAGGACCCCCCCCCCCACCTCTCTCTCATACCCCCCCCAGCTGAGCATTACCCTTCCCCTTGCATCCCTCCTCTCCCTCCTTCACCCTCCAGCTATGCTTTCCCAGCTTTGCAAACAGACCATCCCAGTGACAGCTCTAGCTGTCTGCTGTGTGACATCTCAATGTGCTCTGTTGCCCTATTGCTCAGCCTTGTAAACTTTTTGCTTCTCCTTGTCCCTGGAAGAGGCTCAGCGGGATGCTGTCCTGTCTCATAGCACATCCTCGAGTCCCAACTCGCTGGTGCTGATTCTTGCTGATTTTATCCCTCCCCATCCTCCTCCCCTGCTTCCCTTGGTGTAGTTCAGAGCACTCCCAACAAAGACAGAGTGTTATAAGTACTTGAAAAAGGTGGTGGCAATTGGGAACAGCACACATGTGCCTGGTACGTTCCAGGTCCCTCTCCATGGGGCAGAACCAACCTGCTTAGCCTGTTTGTCCTTCTCCCTGGGAAGTCTGTGTGTGTGTGTGAGAGAGAGAGAGAGAGAGAGAGGGAGAGAGAGAGAGAGAGAGAGAGACCCTCCACGCTGATTTGCCCTGGCCTTGTCAGGGGCCTTACAGAGAGAAGGGGCCTCATCTAGTTCAACAACCCCAGGGCGGAGGAAATGACTTGCTTGGTATCTCCCAGGTAGTAGGCTGCCAAACCAGGAATGTGGACTCAAGTCCCCTGGCTTCTGCCATACCAAATCGTTGACTTAGAGTCACTTCCTCCAGAGACTGGAAAGGTAAAATCCCAGGTGAGGAGGGTTACATAAGCCTCTGACACATCTTTTTCCTAAGCTTTTTTTCCAGGGTCAGAAGGGCATTCCTTAACTCCCTTCTCCCTACTTCACTGACTTCATCCTTTCCCAAGGTGAGCTTTCCAGAAAGCATGTACAACTGAAGGACCCTATGTCAAAACAAAAGTGAACCCCTTGGCCCAAGGCCCAGGACACTTGCCAGAACCTGGCCTCCTGGCAGAAGACCTGAAGAGTTCCAGACAGGAGGTCCCCATTCTAAGTGTTTCCCTGATGTAAAAGGTTGAGATCCCAGCTTTGGTTGCTCCAAGGCAAGTCCCAAAGTTGCAGACCTTTAGGTCTGGGGGGGACTTTGGACAGGAGTGACTTTCCTCCTGGGGACCTCCATCTCTTTCCTCTGAAGTAAAGTGGCGATGGTCCCAGTCTGGTCCTGAGTTCTAGGAGACACTCTGGCACAGAGCAGCCCATAGTGTATCTGCTTCCAGAGTATGACATGGTAGGGAGAAGGGTATGATTGCCCTTGTCTGGTCTTGTAGAGGGACCCTGGACTCTGGGGTGGAAGAGGAAAGGAGGGAGGTTAGACCAGCACTGGGTCTGAATGAGATGTCATAGAATTATGAAGTTATAGCTAGGAAGACTCTTAGAACCTATAAAGTCAGAGATGAGAGGGCTCTTAAAACATAGAATATCAAAACTAGAAGTGAACTTAGAACATAGAATGTTCTAAGAGCTAGAAAGAAATTTAGAGCATGGAATGCTGAAATGTTGGAATTGAAAGGGGAATTAGAACACAAAATATCAGAGCTGGAAGGAAACATTAGAACAGGGAATGTCAGAGCTGGAAAAGACCTTAGACCAGAGAATGTCAGAGCAGGAAGAGACCTTAGCACATAGAACGTCAGAGCTGGAAGAGACCTTAGCACATAGAATGTCAGAGTTGGAAGGAAACATTAGAACATAGAATGTCAGAGCTGGAAGAGACCTTACAACATAGAATGTCAGAGCTAGAAGAGACCTTAGAACACAGAATGTCAGAGCTGGAAAAGACCTTAGAACACAGAATGTCAGAGCTGGAAGGAAACATTAGAACAGAATGGCAGAGCTAAAAGAGACCTTAGAACAGAGAATGTCAGAGCTAAAAATGACCGTAGAATGCAGAATAAGAAGACTGGAAAGTAACTCCTCCGATCCAGCTTGGTATTTACAAATGAATAAACTGAGTCCCAAGAAGGGACCTTGCCCAAGATTTGCCTGGTAGGAAAGTCATAGGGGCAGGGTTATTCAGTTCAGCCACTGCTGCATTCTCCAGTGTTCTTTCCATTGAATCCCCTCTCCCATTTGAGCCTCTCCATCAACCACCAGTAGGCATTTGGTGTAGAGGGAGCCCCTTCCCAAGATTGATGGTGGTCTTCCTGATGGAGTCTGGTGGTCTCTCTAGGGAAACTCAGTTAGCTGAAAGGGAACTGAGTGGTCTTCGTTCCTGAGCTGCCTCTGCTTGTTCTCTGTGGCCTTCCGTTCCATTTATCAAGCATTTGTTGAGTAGCTACTATGTGCCAGGCACTAAGGATAGAAAGATATATAAGAAACAAACCCTCTACTGGGGGAATTCAATATGGACACAGATAAATAATTAATATAATACAAGTTAATTTTAATTATTTTTTTCTGCACCAGGTGAGGACTCTCTGGAAGTACAGGGAGGGAACCTACACTTTTGGGGGCGGGTAGGATTTGGGATGGACAGAATAACAGATATCCCAAGAAATGCCAAATTTCAATAACCTGTTAAAAGTTTACAAAACACCAATTACAACAACCCTTTGAGTCAGAGAGTTCAAAGATATCCCTTCTCTCTCTGGGTCTCAGTTTCCTCATGTGTAGAATGGGCTCAATAATCTTAGAGGTCCCTTCTAGCTCTGTAATACTGTGACTGGATCACCTCTAAAGTCCCTTCCAGCTCTAACTCCATGATCTCATTATCCTCATTTTACAGTTAAAAAAAATCTGATATTTTTAGGAGTTACATGATTTTTTCCAGGGCCTCCCCACTGGAACCCAGATTTCCAGCCTCCATGCCCTGTACTCTTTCCACTCTATCTTGAATCCTTCCAACTTGCTTAGAGGGTATCATTTCCCTGTGCTACCCTCTGAGCTTGTGATTCCTCCTGAAGGGGACCCCTCAGGTCTCCCTCACCCACAAGCAAAGGAGAGATGATAGAGGAAGATAAAAACTGTTTGGTCCAGTTCCATTCTGTCCTAGCTCAGCTACTCTCCATCCCAGCCTTTGCATTGCCAAGACTTCGATGACTGTCCTCTCCATTGCCCTAACATAACCCCAGCTCCTGAGAGCTCCCACAAAGGAACTGGTGGATGTGGCCTCCCACGTGATGATGCTAATGCGAGTGCCCAACTGGCCTGGGGCTGTCAGCCATGGAGCCAGGGCGGGCCACATTTCTCCACCTAGAGATACCTCTGCTCCTGAAACAAGTGTGAAGTTGAGAAAGAGCTGCCCTGACAGGAAGGGCTTGGGTGGTGAAGGCTTCTGCTGACTTGGGGGATTTTCTGGGGATGGAGTCCTTGGAGCTCCCCGGCAGAATTAGCAATGACCTACTCAGCTCAAGGCAGTCTGAAGTCCTGGAAAGGGCACTAGGTTCAAGTCCTGGCTTCAGGATGACTTTGGACAAATTGTTTTCCCTTCAAAGGTCCCATTTTCTCCATCTACAAAATGAGAAGATGGTCTATTGTTCTCCAAGGTCCCTCAGCTCTGACAGCGTATGTTCTGTGACCCTTTCCAACTGTGCCATTTGAAGAGTCCTCCCAGCTCTAAACTGCCATGACTCTCACTCTGGATTTAAATAAAAAGTTTCTTTCGGGTAGGGAAGAGGAAGGGAAGCTACCTAGGGATAAGAGTTGGGGTCAGAAACATTCTCCCTTTTCACTGGCTATTGGTTAGAAGGACAACAGGTCGCCCAGTTGCCCAACCTTTTAGGAAGAGTAGGGTAGGGGAGATGTGTGGCTACTGTGATCTAGGATTTCTGAGCTAGATGGTTTGCCACGTGGGGCAAGGATAGGGCCTCCTCTCACACCCATGGGGCCACAAAGCTTTCACTAACACCATCCTCCAGGGTTGGTTTATTTAGTGGGATAGGAAGCTTTTCCTGAGCCCTCAGTTAGTATGACTCATTTTGGGCCCTAGAGTCCAGCTCTAGAATTGGAAGAGACTTTGGGAGGCTATCTAATATAACCCCCCTCACTTTATAGGTGAGGAAACTGAGGGCTAGGGAAGTGACTTGACCAGGATAGAGAATGTCAAAGTTAGAATTCAAACCCAGCTCTGCCTTATGCCAAGTCCAGCACTTTACAACCTTTCTCAAAGCTTCCTAATTTCAATAACTTAAGAACTGTGGCAAATTGGAATGAGAGGTGAAAGGGGATCCTGCTCACTGAAGACATTCATGTGGGAACTACTTGAGTCTTAGGAGGTGGATTGTAGAGAAGAATTTTGTCCAGGTACCATTTGGACCAGGTGATATCTCGTCCAAATGAAATCCAGTGATTTTCTGCAATTCTCCCTCCCTTCTCCTCTGTATCATCACAGATGGGAGTAAATATGCCAGCTTCCCCCAATCCTTCCTCAGTTCCACTCATTCTTTCCCTGAATCTAATTTTCCATAGCATGTCTATGACCCACTAAGGTCTTATACACTTATCACAGCAAACCTATGAAGCAGGTATTTCAAGGACAATTCATTTTCCTCTCTAAACCTTAGTTCTCTCATCTGTAAAATGGACTAGATGATCTGACTGGTCCATAAGGAGGTCTTTGGATAGATTTCAGGGGCTCTGTGAACTTGGATGGGAAAAAAATACAATCTTTGTTTCAATGCAGTAGGTTTTCTTGGTAATCTTATTTATTTTATGAGTTTAAAAACATTATTCTGAGAACAGGATCGTAGGTTTCACCAGGCTGCCTCCATAGGGGTCCATGACACAAAAAAAGCTAAGACCCCTGGCGGTCTTAAGGCGGCAGATAGCTAATGTCAATAATAGATGATGTCAGTTATGGAGAGGTCACTACCTGCCCAGGCCTTTTTTTCCATGACAGCTATTCCAGCCTAGAGCATTGTACCCATGGTGGGTTGGTCTTACTTGGGGTTTATACTGGCTCCTTTCAATCAACAAGTATTTATTAAGGTCCTACCATGTGCCAGACTCTCTGTTAAGAGTGTGGTTACAAAGACAAAGAATGAACCAGTCCCTGCTCCCAAGGAACATACATGGCTGGGCTTTATGGCCAATGTGGGAAGAGCCAGGGGCTGCTGAGCTGTGGGGGCAGGAATGTTTTGGGAGCAGGGCAAGGCTCATTCCATAGGTATGTGGCCTGGGGTTCTACCAGGACAATTAGCAACTTCTCTGCGAGCAATGTCTGAGTTAATCATTACAGCATCCTGGCTGTCCGGGGAATGAAGTCTTCTGCCATCCTTTTAACTCACTCTGGCCTTGCGGTTTCCTTAGGGGAAGACTGATGTGCTCAGCTGCCAACCTGCGGGGCTCAGATGGGGCTTAAGTTTGGGCAGAGGTCATCGTTTCATAACAATAACATTTCAGAGCTGAGGTGATTGTCATGTAATGACAGCCCTTCACTCGTCTGAAGCTATATGGTTTACAAAGCGCTTCCCAGACATTGCGCCACACTGCCCTCTTTGTTAAGTGTGTGGTTGTTTGCCAGGGGAGTGAAATCAATTCTGAAGCCTACAATTTAGAACATTTCATTTGCTCCGTTCAATTTGATTCACTCTGTCTATGTTGAGTGTCTAGTGTGTGCAAAAAACCGTACTCAGGGTCAGAGGGTATACACTTTAGAGAAGACACAAACTCTTCTCATAGAGCTTATGGCAGGGGTGGGGAACCCTTGGCCTTGAGGATGCATGTGATCTACTAGGTCCTCAAGTACGCCACACGTGAGGACCTAGCAGACCACATTGACTTCGAGCAGGTTTCTCACCCCTGGGTTATGGTCTAGTATTGAGGAAAATGTATAGAAGGGCATTCAAATACCTGGGTTCAAATCCCTACCTGTGCCACCCACCTTCCTTGGTATGAGCTCAGAGGTATGTGCCAGCTCTACATCCAAGATTTCTGGGACATCATAATAATATGCTCTGCTTTCTTTGTGCTAAAGAAAGCATAAGAAACTCTGGGTTGTTTTCAGAATAGTGGGGGGGGCAGTTACTGCATCAAATACCATCATGGTGCCTCTCATCCATTGTCATGGGGTCAGAAATTTTTCAACTGAGGAATACCGGGAAAGCTAGAACTATGGAATCTCAGAGCCAGTGAGGCCCTTAGAACAGAGAATGTCAGAGGTGGAAGGGACCTTAGAATAGAGAATTTCAGAACTGGGAGGGAACTTAGAACTTTGAATATCAGAGCTGGGAGGGCCCTTAGAACCCACAATCTCAGAGCTTAGAGGGGCTTTTAAAACAGAGAATGTCAGAAGTGAGTGAGGCCTTAGAACAAAGAATGTCAGACCTGGGAGGGCTCTTAGAACACAGAATGTTAGAGCTGGGAGGAACTCATAAAACATAGGATGTTAGAGTTGAAAGGGACTGTAGAACATATAATGTCAGAGCTGGGAAGGACCTTAGAAGACAGAATATTCCATCTTTAAGGGACTTTAAAAATCATCTTTTCCATCCCATTAATTTTATAGTAGAACTCTGAATCAAAAGAAGGAAACTCACTTTCCTAAGATTATAAACAAGTCAACGACAGAACAGGGGTTTACATCCAAATTTGAAGATGCAAAGAGAAAAAAATTCTATTTTTTTTCATTTTTAAATGAGTTTATATTTTATTTCACACAATGACATCTGCAAACATTGGGAAAATCATATTGTCTATGAGGCACATAATTTAGTCAGTCTATAGAAGGCAGATTATTATACTGACTTGCTGTACTTTTTGTTGGCATTAAAGAAAGACAAAAATAATAAAGCCTGATGCACATATGGATTTAAAGGACCCCCCACACACACTTTACAATAACTCTAGCTCTCACAGGTGGGGAACTTCTGTAAACCATTTCAAAACCCTCTTCTCTTGCTCATGCACTGGGGCTGCTGACCTGTTGAAGGGGGAAAACATGCTAATGAGAAGGAAAAAAATAGTAGTTGTCAGAAGAGGCCTGCTGGGACATGCAGAGAATCTGTCAACCAATTTTGTTTATAAAAAAGATATGGAAGCAAGGGAAGGTAGCAAAGGATGACCACCAATGAGCAACACAGTCCTGTACGAATAGTGGCAGGGGTGCTTAGAATGAGGTGAGGCTGGTGAGGAAAGCAAGAACCACCAAGAGGGCTTTTAAAATTATAGAAGGACCATGATGGCACAGGTGTGGATGGGATAAGGATGTCCTGTTATCTGCTCAGTTCTTTTTTTTTTTTTGTTAAGGAGAATGACCTAGTAAAAAGACCATGTAACTGCCCTTGATGAATTTGTGTCTCCTCACCCAGATGAACCTCCTGTATGGAAAAAAGCAGAAGATGTGGTTGATGATCCATTTTCAGTGATATTTGAAATTGTGGAGGGCAGGGGAGATTCTACACGATAGGGTAAGAGCAGATGTCCCAATATTTCACTCCTCATTCAGTAGTCCATGAGTTAATTTGAGAATACTTGAGAAACAATTTGAATGTATCCAGGAGGGAGCAGATTCACACCTGTCTTTCTACCACAATGAGGCAGTCTCTTGAAGAGAGATAGCAGCTTCAAGGAGTGTGATTCCTGGCAGCAGAGAAGTGAGTCAGTTGTGACTCGTGGCAGCAGAGAAGTGAGTCAATTGTGAATTCAAGAGAGAACTAGCCCTGGCAACTGAGAATTGAGCCATGAGGAGAAATCTTATGAGGAAAGAATATGGAAACCCTATAGAACTGGAGGTACAAGTTGGCTTGGTCACATGTATTTCTTGCATGTGCACCTCATTATCATTGTATTCTTTGTGACCAATCCAATTTGTGAGAGAGTGTGCCACAGATTCACAGGGGAAATGTTTTATGAATGCTGTTCTTACTACACCATCTTAGTAAATGCTTTTGCTATAGCTTAATCATGTCTACTGGATGACTATTAACCAGAAGCAAACTTGAGGAGTCTTATTAGCTCTAGATCTAAGAGTGCAGACACACACAGGTATCCTAGAGCATGAGAATGACAACTGCCCTGTGAGGACTGAACCTGTGAATTCAAGTACAAGCTGGGGAAGATACTCAGAGAGAAAGATAATAAGAGTCCTTAAATTAGTGGGCTTGACTTTGATTCCTGGAAAGGTTCTAGATATACTATTAAAGGGATGGTTAGTGAACATTTAGAAAAGGAAGCGGTGATTGCCAAGAGCCGACATGGCTTCATCAAGAAGGAGTTGTGCTGGGTTAACCTTGTTTCAAGGTTTATGAAACTGGTAGGTCAGGGCGATGCTATAGATATAGCTTGTCTAGATTTTAGCTATTCTTAGACAAAAGATGGTGAGATGTAGGCTAGACGATAGCATGATCAGATGTATTTGGAACTAATTGAATGACAAGACTGAAGGAGTATTTATTAGTAGTTAGATGTTAACTTGGCATGAAGTCCCCACTGGAGTGCCTCTGGGATCTGAGCTTGGCTCTGGGCTGTTTAACACTTTTATCAGTGCCTCGGATAAGGGAGGCCATAAACAGCATGCTTTATCAAATATGCAGATGATACACTAGGAGGTACAGCTGACATACATTCCAAAAGATCTAGATAGGGTAAGTTGTTGTTTAGTCCTTCTAGTGGTACTTGATTCTTCATGACCCCATTTGGGGTTTTCTTGGCAAAGATATTGGAGTGGTTTGCCATTTCCTTCTCCAGCTCATTTTCCAGATGACCACACTCCATTTCCTTCCTGGCTGTGCTTCTGACTCTATGGCCTTTGTTCCCATGGCCCTCGACAAGTACCTTCACCCAACCCCTATTTGGTTATGTTTCTTAAGAGGAGGGACTGACATTCTTTGTGTTTGTATCTCTAGTGCTTAGCACCATACCTGGCACACAGTTAGTGCTCAATAAAAGCTTGCTGCCTGCCTGCATTCCTATTACTTACTGACTGTATGACGAGGGACAAGTTATTTCATTTCCCTAGGCCCAGTTTATTCCTCTGTAAAATGAAGAGGCTGGAATAAGTACCTCTAAGGTCCCTTCTGGCTCTAGGTGTATGATTCTGTGACCAAGTCTGGAATACCCAGCATTCCAATATCTACGAACTCCAGCTACCTGAAACCGAACTCATCCACTCCCAGAGACTTCCATAGCTGGGTACTCTTGTCCCAGGCCACAAGTAAAATTTTCTGCACCAGTATCACCCATAAAGCAACTTTGAGACCTGGGAGTTATGGATACATCTGGGAAGGCATTGTTTCCTAAACTGGGATTCAGCCAGGCATCCCTGAGCTGAGTTTTAAGGGTCAGGGTGAACGGACCAAATTTCACAACTTCTACCAAGTCCTCTCTCAACTGCAGGGAAGCTGGTCTAGGCTCAGAATCATAGCCTCAAAGGAGTTAGACCTGGAAAGTACCTTAAACACCATGCAATCCATGATAAAGCTAAGCCCAGAGAAATTGACCAAGGTCTTACAGGCAATAAGTTAGCAAGTGGACGGCATGCCGGACCTGGAGTCAGGAAGTCTTGAATTCACATCCAGCCTCAGATACTTCCTAGGTATGTGACCCTGAGCAAGTCATTTAATCTCTGTGAGCCTCAGTTTCCTCATCTAAAATGGAAACAATAATAGCACCCCTCTATAGGGTTGTTGTGAGAATCAAATGGGATAATATTTCTAAAGTGTTTTGCAAATATTAGAGCATTCTTGTTCTTTCTATGACTTTTCCCTTGACTTTGTCCTCAGGGCTGACCTTGTGGGTTGGAGGATGGGTCAGTAACCCTTGTGGTGAAGTTCTGAGGTCCATCTGAATAACTCACCACCTCTAAAATGTCCCCCCTGACTTCTGTATTTCCCAATTCCACTATTAGATCTTTTACAGAATTACACACACACACACACACACAGAGTGCAACAGAAAGAGACAGAAAAAGAGAGTGACACAGAAAGACAGCAACAGAGAAAGATAAAAAGGTAACAATAGAGAAAGAAGAAAGGAGAGACAGACACAGAGAAAGACAGAGATAGAAAAAAGGGGGTTGACAGAGAAAGAGAAAGACTGAGGCAGAGAATCAGAGACAGAGAGGGGCAGAAAGAGAAAGGGAGAGAGAAAGGGAGAGAGAAGGGGAGAGTGATAAAGAAACAGAGAAAGAAAGAGGCAGAGAGAGAGAGAGACGCAGAAGAAGACAGAAAGGGACAGGGAAAGAGAGAGTGAAAGAGAGAGGCAGAAAGAGATAGTGAAAGGGAGAGGCATAGAAAGACAGACAAACAGAGGAAGATAGAGACAGAGGAAGAGAGGGTGGCAAAGAGAAAGAGAGAGAGAAAGAATGAGAAAAGAGAGAGACACAGAGAGACACACAGAGAAAAAGAGAGTCAGAGAAAGAGATAAAGGGAGAGAGATACAGAGAGAAAGAGAGAAGCAGAGATAGACCAGACAGATAGAAAAAGAGAGACAGACACAGAATAAGACAGAAAGAGACAGAGAAAGAGAGAGACAGAAAGAGAAAGAGATATTAAAGGGAGATAAAGAGACACAGAGACAGAGGGACAGAGAGATAGAGGGGGGGGGATGGAAATCTCTGAGGCCATGTAGGTTAATTAAGATCCCTGTATAAATCCCCTCTACAATATCTGTGACAAGTCCAACTTCCAATCATCCAGCCTCCAAAAATGACATCTAAATGCAGTTCATTTCACTTTGCAACTGGGTTAGGAAGCATTCTCTCCGCAGTGGCAGATAGCTGCCTTTTTGCGGTTTCCCTCCCAGCTCGTCCTTCCGCTGTCTGGAGCCGAGCAGAAGCAGGCTGCCCACTTCTCCCTGTACAAGGGCTCTTTCAGTGCTGTGTCCTCATTGAGGACAGGTTTTATTTCACTTAGGTATCCATTTCCTTAGTGGCTGAGCACAGTGCCTAGCACATATCGATTGAGTGATAGTGGGCTGGCCTGGGAACTGAATAGCCTATTTGACCATTATTTGTCAGGATGGGAGAATCCACGCCTCTCCCAGAAGGCAGGGACTGCTGCATCTTTGTCTTACTATCTGTAGAATCTAGCATAGGTCTTGGCACAAATGAGTAATTGACAAAGCCTTTGTTAGGTGCTTACTATAAGCCTAGCGCTGTGCTAAGTGTCAGGGATATGTATGCTAAGAGCAAAATCCCTGTCTGCCAACAAGGTGTTTACATTCTAATGAGGAAATAGTCAAAGGGCAGTGGTGGCCAGAGAAGGATCTAGAAAGTTACAGGGATAGTAATGGAGTCACAGGGGAGAAGATTGGTGTGCCCCATCCAGGTACAATGTCAGAATTGATTTGATCGTGGTTCATGATTATGTATCTGAGAAAGTAGAGGGAAAGGATACCCATTTGGCTGTATGGAGGCCAGTGGGAGACTATAGAGGATGGTAAGTTGGGAATGAAGTGGCTTAAATGGCTTTGCTTCATAAATGCTTGATTGATTGGTTGACTGACCTCTCCCAAGCCTTTTCTACTCCAGGTTAAATATCCCCAGTTCTTCCAAATGACCCTTATGTGATAATCTACAGTCCCCCTCCCCATCATCCAGGTTATCCTTCTCTAAATGAGTTCCTGCTTGGATTATCTCACTATTTCAACATTTAAAAGATGGAAATACCCTGAGATGGAGAATTCATGGAGCCACCACCTTCAGTTTATTTGGTGTTGGTATTGATGGCTCAACTATGAATTGAAATCAGGGCACTGTGCTAAGCACTGGAGATACACAGATTAAAAAAAAAAATGGAAGCAGTTCCTAACTTCAAGGAGCTTACATTCTATTGAAGGGATATGACATGTACCCAAATATATAAATGAGAAAAATGGAGGGAGAGAGCATGCATGGTGAGGGGTAGAGATCAAGGAAGACTTCATGAGGGAGGTGGCACCTTTGCTGACCTTTGAGGAAGACAAGGCTTCTGAGAGGTGACAATGAGAACAGCCTATATTCCAGAATGATGTATCAATGTTCAGTCAAGAGACATGGAGGTCAAGGTCAGGGAACAGCCAAACCATATACAGTAGCAGTCTTCTGGGACTTGAAGAAGATACAAAATTTAAACTAGACAACCTTTATTAACTCTTAGACCTGGGAGCAAATCCTGCCTAAGACACTGACAACTTGACCCAATGTGAATCATTTATCTACTGTCTGCCTCAGTTTACTCATCTCTAAAATGCGGATAATAATAGCACTTACCTCCTAGGGTTGTTATGAGGATAAAATGGGATAATATTTGCAAAGCACTTTGCAACTTTAAAGCACTATGTAAATGCTGACTCTAATTATGTTCCCTCAGAGTTTTCTATATAAGGAAACACTAGCACAGATAATGAGCACTCAGATTTTTTTTCCGGATAAGTTTTCTGATTTTTGATTCCTTTTTAAAAAAAATTTGTCTTCTCAACTTCTTTGTTATAGAGGATTGCTATTTGGGAGGGATCAGGGCAAAGGATATTAGGGTAAATCTGGGTCTATATAAACAAAATCTATTGATAAAGACCTATTTTTTTAAAAAGTGTGTGCTGAGTTGAATTGGATTAAATGCTTCCAAAAACTCAAGAGCTCCTGTGCAAAGGTGAGCCCAGTCATCCAGCAGATGTTCCATAGCTAAATACTGTTTGCAGAGTCAAGCCCATCCCCACCCCATGCCTGACTGAGCCTGGCAAATGTGGCCCCAAGCACTCCTTTTTCCTCTTTCCCCCCTCCTCTTACAAATTTTCTATCAATGATCTCAATCCCTCGGGTGCTGAATGATGAGCCATGAGGTGCTCTGACTCACATCCATGCTAAATAAAAAAGTAAAAACCTGGCAGGCAGAAAGGAAAGTGGGTGAACTTGGGAGAGAAGTCTATGGGGTAGGCATAAGCTCAGATAAGCTGTCCCTTCCTCAGCTGTTCCCAGGCCACCCTTGGGCAGTGATGCCCACTCAGAGGCTTTGGACTCAGACTGGGTTTGGGCATGGTCACAAAACAGGAGAACTTTGCTTTCTCTGTTTCTGGATGCCCTTTCCTGGGCAGGCACCAGTGGGCTCTTGTTCTTTCCCTCCTCCCTGCAATGACTGTTCTTAAAAAGGGCTCTGTTATCAATCTTCTCTACCTGAGGGCTTGAACCGATGGCCAACTCAACTGCAAGTCACTTAACACGATTTGGCAGCCAAGGAAGCTGGTTCGATCTGCATTAGTAGAAGCCAAGTCTGCTAGAATAAGGAGATAATCATTTTGCAGTCTTTTGCCCCATTGAGGACCCAGCTAAAGTATTATGTTCAGCTCTGGGTGCCATAGTTAGTAGGGTCGCTGTCAACCTGGAGATTAGCCAGAGGAAGATGACTAGGATAGCGAAAAGCCTCAGGGCTGTGCCACATGAGAATGGTGGAAGACAATTACTAGCTGTGTGCCTCTGGGCTACTCACTTAACCTCTAATTGCCTCAGTTTTTTCATCTGTAAAGTGGGGATAATAATAGCACCTGCCTACCAGAGTTGTGAAGATCTAAGGCAATAATACTTGTAAAATGTTTAGCACAGCTCCTAGCACATAGTAGGTACTATATAAATGTTGGCTCTCATTATTATTACCAGTCTGGAGAACAGAAGACTCAGGGGGGACAGGATAGATGTCCTGAAGGTCTTGTCATGTAGAAGAGCAATCAAACCTGTTCAGCTTGGCCCAAGAGGGCAGAACCAGGGGCAGTGGTGAGGCCGGGAGAGAACAGAAGTTAAAGAGAAAACCATTAAGGCTTGACATAAGGCTTCCCAAACATTAGAGCTCTCCAAAACTAAAATGGGTGTCTTGTGATGTGATGGATTCCTTGCAGGGCAGACAGGTGGCATTGTGGATAGAGCGCTGGCCTTGGAGTCAGGAGGACCTGAGTTCAAATGTGACTTCAGACACTTACTAGCTGTGTGAGTCACTTGGGCAAGTCATGTAACCCTGATTGCCTCAAAAAAAAAAATGCAATGCATTCCCTGCTCTCTGAATGATCCCACTTGTTGAGGGGTAGAGAAGATCCTTATTTAAACAGGAGGTTTCTCAGGTCTCCCAGCATTTGGGTACTGGCAATCTGAAGGGGTCATCCAGATATTGCTTAAAGACTTCTGGTGAAAGGGAGCTTTCTCCATCCTGGGATAGCCTGTTCTCTTTGGGGACATCCCCAACAGGTAGGAAGGTACTGTAGGAGGTGCCCCCTTCCTGCCTCCTCTCCCCGACGATGCCTATGTCAGTGATGGGAACCATGAGCATAGTGCCCTTGTTGGGAGGTGATACTCTTGGATTGCCTAGAGTCCATCTCTCAAGAACACTGAGGGAATGTGCTGGTGGGAGGAAGCCTGGACTCAGCTCGGTGGGAAGTTGTTCGTCCTTCCAAAGAGGATCCATGGCATCACAAATAGGGTGTCTTGACTTGCTTGAGGTTTGAATTTGAGTGAGGCAGAGCTGTGCGAAGTCATCTGCCTTGCTCTCACCTCCAAAGTCATTGGAGCTACAGGACAGGCAGGAAGACAAGAAGATGCTCAGACCCTGTCCTCAGGGAGCTCCCATTTTGATGAAGGAGACATGGTCCTGGGCCTTGGGGCATTTCTGGTTTGTTGGGTAAGGTACAGCTCCTGTCCTCAGGGGGTTCCTAGCCTAATGAGGAAGTCAGGCTCTTACAACGAAAGGAGCAGACATCAACACATATATTCTGCAAGACTCGTCCCTCCCTGCCCATCTCCTCCTGGCAAATGTCCTTCCCCCAAAGCCATCCCCCTCAGAGAGTCCCCTAATGATTCAGGTAGGGATCCACACACCTCTGCAGATCTCTGCTTTTCTTGTAAAAATGTGGCCAGATACCAGGTGCATATACCATCATAGCACACAGCTCAGGGAGCATCAAGGTGGTGGCATAGGGAAATGAGCCCAACAGGATCATGAGGGAGCCATCTTAATTGAAGCCTTTGAATAGACTCATCCTGGGTCTGATAGTACCTTCTCAGAGTGATAGAACTTAGAAGGTAAAGTACTGAATCTAGAACATAGAACACAGACTTCAGAGCAGGGAGGGACCTTGGAATGTAGAATACCAGAGATGGAAGGGACATTGGAGGTCATCTCAGGCTACCCTCTTCTTTTACAGATGGGGAAACTGGTCAATAGAGACAGACTTTTCCAGGGTCACTCAGCAAATTGTTTACAGAAATAGAATTGGGGATCTAGAATAAACCTGGGGTGCTTTCTACTATACCAGGGATGCCTCCTTTTACTCCACATCAACTCAGGACTGACATATTTGTTTTGAGGGGTTTTCAAATTTTGATTTTTTAAAATTCTGAACTTAACACCAAATAAATTATTTCCACATAGATATAGTAAAACAGAAAAAGATTGTACATTAAATTTACATATTCATTTTATATTATATTCACTTGCATTTAAATCCCCTAATTGTCTAGAATGTCTTTCCATGTCTTTTCCTCCTTCATGAAAAAGGTAACACTCTCCCTCCCTCTAACTTCACCCATAACCCAGTCCAGAGTCCTGTTCATCAGTCAGTCAACCAGTATTGATTGAGCACCAATCTGTGCTGAGCCCTGGGACACTCAGTGAATGTTTCTAATCTACTGTTGGCCCCAAGGAACCATTTCTTGAAGATCCTGGCTCCCATTCTGATGGACGTTAAGAAGTGGAAGAAAGGTACTGGGTGCACTTCTCGAAAAATATCCCCATGGAGAACATGGGTCTGAGTTTGTTCCTCAGAAGCTCTCACACTAATCTCTAAGCAGACACTTCCTGTCTCCGAGTCTCAATTTCACTCATCTATAAAATGGGTACAATAATCCTTATCCTACCAAGCTCACAGGGACGGTTTGAGGAAAGTGCTTTGGAAACTTTAAAGTGCTAAAGAAAGGCAAAGAATCATATTCTATCATATTCCTCTTTTCAACATCTCCATAGGGTAGAAGATAGGAGCAGGGACTGAGATCAGTCTTCCTGTTTTGCAGTTGAGAAAAATGAGGCACACAGATTAAAAAGGGACATCTCTCAGCCAGAGAGTCAGTCAGAACCTCCTTCTAGCCTCTAAGTGGGGCAGTTAGGTGGCATAGTGGACAGAATACCAGACCTAAAGTCAGAAAAACCTGAGTTCAAATCCAACTTCAGACACTGACTGTGTGACCTTGGGCAAGTCACTTAATCCTATTTGCCTCAACTTCCTCCTCTGTAAAATTTGTTGAAGAAGAAAATGGCAAACCACTCCAGTATCTTTGCCAAGAAAACCTCAAACTGGGTCATGAAGAGCTGGACAGAACTGAAACAGCAACAATTTTCTAGGTATGATGCTAAGAACTAGGCATGCACAGAGAGGCAAAAGACAGTCCCTGCTCTCAAGGAGCTCACAGAGTTTCCATAAGACAACGTTTATGAAAGATTTTACAAATGTTCAGCCCTTTCCCATGGGTTGATTAACTTTGCATCTTTTCTTTCTCTTCTTCTTTCTTTTTCTTTTAACTTTTAAAAATATTCTTTGTTATATGGGATCCTGGGTCAGTGAGTCAAGCTAGGAAAAATTTTGGTTATATAAAAACAAATTTAGGTTATATAAAAACAAAAGATATCAGGAAATACTCTCTCGCCCCAAAGCCCCTTACATACATTATCTCCCTAGATCCTCTCAAACACTCTGTGACGTGGGTGTTGTTTTTTATTCTATGATCATCCATTTATCATTGGATTGTGGGCTATAGCTATTGGATAAGGGGAAGGTCCTCTTGCCTTCTGGTGGCAAGCAGGTCTGACCTGGCCTGCAGAAGGGGTGGCAATGGTCCATGAATTACCAGTTGCTGCTTTCATACAGGATCCACAATGCTGGACCCCCTTGGTTGGTCTGTTTATTTTGGTCTGACCACAGACTTGGAGTACTGGTCAGTTTCAATTTTCTTCACTATTTTTCTAAAGGATGCATGTTAATGGGTTCCATATTTATCAATAATTCTGCTCTTGTTGGTACATGTGAGTCACTGAGAGATAGGTACTATTCTTATCCCCATTTTACAGATGAAGAAACTGAGGTTTAGACAGAAGCTTGCCCAGCATCACAAAGCTTGTAAGTACCTGAGGCAGGATTGGAACTCAGGTCTTTCTGTCTCCCAGTCCAGTCTCCCTCCACTATATTGGCTAGCTACATTAGCAGTGTCACAGATACAGCCAACCCCAAGAGGCTGCTGGTGATTCCTGTTGATGGATTATCCAGGCTCTTTCCTTTCCCCCTGTTTTCTTCCTCAAGATGCCTGACTCCTGGTCATTTCTTGTCATTAAATTCGTCAGTCTTTGGCTGTGGCTGAAGAGGAAGACGGAGCAGGGATTTAGCTCTCTTGACATTTGGGGGAGGAAGTTCAGCTTGCTCCCTGAGACCATTGTCCCCATATGCTGCCTTGTGGTCATTTACCTATGAGACATCCCACCCTGGGCCTACCCCCACTCCCCCCAAAGGTCCTGTTTTTGTGGCACATCTACCAACTATCCACATGGGAGAGGGTCAGATCATGCCATCTCCCAGTGTGAGTGTCCCAGGATCAGAATGTCTTCTGCAGCTGCTATCCTCCTCTGCCAGTCCCACCCCATTCCCATTCCCAGATGTTTTTGTCCCAGGTGAAACTATGTGTAGTGAGGCTTTGGCCCTTAGAAAGGTCAGAGAGAAGGAAAATGCAAATAAGCCAGTCTAAGTGCTTGGTGACATCTCTGCTGAAAGTCTGGGTTGTGTGAAATGATAACATCTCACTAACAGGTTTGAAAAGTGCCCGTTTCTGGCGCTCAGGGGGTACTTAATACATGTTGTCAATTGATGTGGGTACATGGTAACTAGCTGTTATCCAAAAAGCCCAGAATACAAATAAAAAGCATCATTATTCCCATTTTACAGATGAGGAGACTGAGACTTGAGAATTAAATCATTTAAGATCATAGATTTAAAGATGAAAAGGAGCTTGGAGGTCATCCAGTCTAACCCCCTCCCTCATTTTACTGATGAGGAAATTGAGACTCAAACAATGGAAGTGATTTGCCCAAGGTCAAAAGTGAATGTCAGAACTGCAGTTCATTCTTAGCTCCTCTGACTCCAAATCCAGCGTCTGGACTTGCCCATGGTCACTCGGGTAGTATCTGAGGGCTCCTGACTCTAGAACTCTATCCAGGACCCCTGACTGCCTCAGAGCTAACATAAGAGGGATTTTCTGTAGATTTTGACTTTTCCTTGGTACTAGTTTTGAGTTGTATGAACAGAGACTACAGGTTTAGGAATTAGGAAGCCCTGAGTTCAAATCCTGCCTCTGATACTTCCTTGCTGTAAGTCGACTACTTTCGCCTTACAATATTATTAAATGTCTGCTATTCTTAATATTTTATTTTAATATTTTAATTTAATTTAATAATTTAATATTTTTAATATTTTTTTTTGCTAAGGTTGACCCTGGATAAAATTGTGAAAAAAGAAAAATCGATCAGCAGGGCTTCCTAGATCTCCCCTTTAGAAATTCCTTTCATTGTCCCCAATCTCACCTCCCACCCCTCTTAAGCACAGGCTCCTCTCTTGTCTTTTCTTTGTCTCGTGGGTTCTGTCACAGTCCAAGAATTCACTAGAGAGTGTCTCACCCTCTGTGATGGGCATCTCTGATCCTAACTGGCCCTCTTTGCAGGCTGGGTAGGTCAAGCTGGAGCTGGTACACCCTGGGCATTGCCTCCAAGAACCCAGGATCCCCTGTGCACCTCAAGGAGGACTCCTCCACACTGTGATTGATACTAACAGAATCTTATTCATCTTTTTCATGAGAATTTTTTTTCCAAATTACCTCCTACTTATGCTAGCTTTACAATTTAGAAAGCCCATATAAATGTGCATTATCTCATTTCAGCCTCAAAACCCTATGGTGAGGTACATAGCATATTATTATATATGTTCCACAGATGAGAAAGCTTGGGCTCAGAGGGGAAGTGATTTGCCAAGGGTCACCCAGGGACTTTAGAAACCAAGTCAACAGTCGAAAATATATACTAAGATCCACTTGAATAGTACCACACTGCTGAGTGTTGGGGAAAGGAAACAAGCATTTATTATCACTCTTGTTCACTCGTTTCAGTCCTGTCAACTTTTCATGACCCCATTTGGGGTTTGATTGGCAGAGATACTGGAGTGGTTTGCCGTTTCCTTCTCCAGCTCATTTTACAGATGAGGAAACTGAGGCAAACAGGATGAAGTGACTTACCCAGGGTCACACAACTACTAAGTGTCTGGAGCTGCCTTTGAACTCAAGAACATGAGTCTTCCCAACTTCAGATTGGGCCATCTAGCTGCCACTGAGCCTATCTAACTGCCCCAAGCAGTTATTAGACACTATATTCCAGGTGCTACGTAAGCACCTTACAAACATGATCTCATTTGATTTTCACAACAATCCTGGGAGGTAAGTGTTGCTATCATCCTCATTTTATGGATGGAGAAACTGAAGCAGAGATGAAATGATTTGCCCAGGGTCACATAGCTAATAAGTATCTGAGATCAGATTGGAACTCAGGTCTTCCTGACTCCAGATGTAGTGTTCTATCGATCACCAGCTGTAGTTTTACTAATACTGTCATGAAGCTTATAATTTATCAGAGCAATGGGTAAGAATACAGACACATGTAATACATAAAATTACAAGGTCAGTGTATTAGAGAGATGCACAACAGAATGGGAAGTTGGGAGGGGAACCAGACAAGAGATCAGGGAAACCCAAGCTCTTCTTCTATATTCTGCTATCTTTTTAGATATGATCTATGTCCTGAGTTGTCTTTTAAAACAGTTATTGATGCCTTTTGCATTTTTCAGTATAACTCTGGCTCCCCAATGTCCTTCTCCATAGAATCCATGAGTGTAACAGAGACAGTTAAAGAAAACAAAGGGTCCCATCCACTGGGCATGGCGGCACATTATGTGTTCTGCTCTCGTAGTCTCCCACCTCTCTGCTAAGAGAGGGAAATAGGATTTACCATCAGTTTTCAGGGATCAAGATTGCCTGTTAATGAAATCTGTCACAGGAGTGCTTATTATTGTCTTAATAAAAATGTTCAATATTTTGATTTTAATATAAAGGGGATCACAAAAGTTATGAACTGTTTTGAGTTCTAGCAGCTTGGTGTATAAGCTAAAATATATACGATTGCCAAGGAAGCCAATGACAGACTGTCCCAAAGGTCTTAGGGCCATTTTAAGCTCAAGTAGCTTTAAACTGGGAGCTTAAAACTTCCCTAAGACTTTTGGGACACCCTGTCATTGGCTTCCTCAGCAATCCTATGTCTTTTAGCTTATGCATTTAAAATGCATTTATGAATTTTTCTGAGAAAAGTTCCCTAGGTTTCACTAGACTACTGCCAAAGGAGTCCAGGTCATCAAAAAAGTTAAGAACCTCTGACTTGGAATTCTGTTATTTTTTTAAATATTGATTTTAATGGTCACTGAGTTCACTATTTTCTACTTTCCTTCCTCTGTATCCAATTATATAAATGATAAGATCATAGCTCTAGAATAAACTCTAGAACTAGATCTAGTCCAGCAACATTTTACAGATAAGGAGACTGAGGCTAAGGGAAATGATTTGCCCATGTCCTCTGACTCCAGACGCATTGCTCTTTCCCACTGTACTCATGTTTCTCTGAGTTCCTGTGTGGTTTCTCCATTGGACAGATGTCAAGTTGCTCTTCAGAGGATGAGTTTTTCAGCTGAAGACTTTTAAAATTTTGACCTTAATAATCAGGAATGGGGGAACCTGTGACCTTGAAGCCACATGTGTCCCTCTAGGTCCTCAAGTGTGACTGAATCAAAACTGAAGCCACAAAGTTTGGATTCAGTTCAAGGGCCACATCAGAGGATCTAGAGGGCCACATGTGGCCTTGAGGCCACAGGTTCCCCACCCCTGTAAGTTGTTGCTACTTGGGTGTGTGTAGCAGCTAGGAGTCATTAGAGACTTTAATCATATCACTAGGTTATTGATTAATCCATGCCCAGTCCCAGGTGTTTGAATACCCTGGGTTCTCATTATTGTACACCTGCCTCCATCCCCCCTGACCTGGGTCAGACTGGCTAATTCAGGTTCTTGGAGCGCATTGAGTCCCAGAAGCCTTCTTTGACCTCAAGGAAGGCTCTTTGCTGGGGGAACAATGCTGGGGGTGGGGTAGAGGTCTGGCCACTGGCAGGAGGATCATAGACATTAGAGATGGAAAGGACAGTAGAAGCCATCCAGTGCAGTGCTACATGCTCAGTATGTTAGGGAGACCAAAAACCAAAGAGGTCCAGAAGGTGTGAGAGAGAAAGGGGAAACCCAAACCTATTTCCAATAGACCTTTTAAAAAAGAAGAGACAAAGAAATAAAGACATGGCTGTAGAGTACAAAGAATTTGTTCGAGTGTAAAAGAGCCAGGATTCCAACTCAAGTCTTCTGAATCCAAATCCGGAGTTCTCTGCTCTGTGATAGGAATAGAGGCTTTTTGTCCTGCTTCTAGGATAAGCCAAGGGATTTGGGAACAGGATGAAGGGAAGGACAGTGATGTCATACTGAGAAAAAATTATCTTTTAAAGGAAGGAACCAACCTTCATTCAATTCAATTCAACCTAAGAACAATTTATTGTGTCTACAATATCTCACGCTCTGTGTTAAATGCTAGGAATACCACAACCATGTGCCAGACATTGTGCTGAGTACAATGAAACAACATGAACAAAAATAAATCAGTATTTTCAGCTCTGACAGCCTATGTTTTAAGATTCCTTCCAGTTCTGAAGTTCTAGGTTAAAAATCCCTCCCAACTCTAATAATTTCCGTTCTAAGATCCCTTCCTGATCTATTCTCTGTCCTAAGGACCCTCCCAGTTTTGATGTTCTATGTTCTAAGGGTCCTCCTAGCTCTGACATTCTGTGCCCTAAGAGCCTTCTCAGCTCTGACCTATTTTCTAAGGGCCCTCCCAGCTCTGACCTTCTATGTTCTAAGTACATTCTCCTGACAGTCCTTATTCCAAGGTCCCCTCTGGTCAGGGCTGACAAGGCTCCTTTCTACTATCATGATGGTGACGAAAGCCCATAAGGGTCCTGAATCCCTCCTCAAGGACAGATTGTTTAGGGGGAGATGGCAGATATGAAGTTGAGCACAATGAGTGGGAAAGTCACCCTGGCATGATTCTCCACGCTATTCGTGTTCCTGAGGCCTCGTTTCTGTCCTGCCCCACATATCTGAACCTCTTGTTCATTTGGATTCTGTTTGTGGTTGCTTTCATCCTTTATTTCTAAAAGATCATGAAACATTACCTCAGTTAAAAAATAGTGCCAACTCTTAGATTTGCTCTTTTTTTTTATTAAGGATGATGTGATGGGCAGGGGACCATGGAAAGAGCTAAGCTGTTCCCCTTTTAAGGGAAAGGCGTCACCTCTTCCATTGACTCACACACCTGGCTTTTGAGCCCACAGCACGCACCTTGCCTGTTAAAGCTGTCTTAGGCACCACCTCTCCCTGGGCAGAGACCCCACCCCCTGTGCTCCACCCAGCGTGCTTGGGAGGCTGAATCAGGGGTGAGCTCACCCTCTTGGCTCCATTCTCAGGCAAGCGAGCGCATGCCTAGCCTGCCATGTTCTCACCAGCATGCTGGCTCCTCTCTAGTGGCTGGGACAGGCCCCCAGGGACAGGTGGTCCCCGGCAGAGTGCCAAGGTTGAGTCCCAATTCGATTTGCTTTTGGGGCACTCTCAGGGTTGGGCCAGTAGTGTTGGATGTAATGGAGACCAAATAATGCAGTGCTTTGAGAGACTCAGTGACTCCCTGTGAGACCCTGAGCAGGTTATATCAGTTTCCTTATCTGTAAAATTTGTCCATTCAATTAGACTTGTGCTGGGCATTAGGAGTGATACAAAATTAAATTAAGATAAGATCCCTACCTTTGTGGAGTTCCCAATCTGGTAAAAGCATCAAACACAAATAGAGACTGAGGACTCATATGACATGGTCTGATCATTCTAGAGGCACACAAGAAAGTAAAACGTGACATCTGAGGGCAAAGGTCATGATCTAGCCAGGGGATCTGGGGAAGAGGTAGCTTCCAGGAGCAGAGGGCATTAGAACTGGGCTTTAAAGAACCAATGAGAAGAAGGAGAAGAGGAGAAAGTCTTTCAGATGGACATGAGTGCATGGAATATCCTCGTGGAAAAGCCCTCCATTTTGGATAGAACCTTAAGTATGTTATGTAGAGAGGATTGATGTAGGATAAGGCTGTTGAATAGTAGGATGGCTCCAGGTTGCGAAGGACCTTGAATGCCAAGTAAGGGAATTTCTACTGTACTTGGTAGGCAATGGGGAGCTGGAGAAGATCTTTGAGCAGGAGAATAACATGGTCAGATACCTACATGAATAAAACTTATCTGGCCCCAAGAGAATCAGCTAGTGTGGAAGTGATTGTGGGAAGGAGTCAGCAGGAGCAGTGAGGAGATTGTTGCAATGCTGTGCTCAGCCAGCTTTCTGGAAACACCTTCTGTTCATCCACACCTATGTTCCTCCAGATTTACCAGACATTGCCAGGGACAATTGAGAAACAACTGGAAGCATGCCGGGCTGGGGAGGGACAGAGGGACACCTCCTTCCTTCCTCTTAGTCACTACATTTAACTTTCAATGCAATTTTTCAATTCTTAGTCATATTTCTGATGATCATTTCTCATGTTATAGCTAAGGAAACTGGGATCAAGAAGTTGGCGAAGGCCTGAGCCCTGTGGGTTAGCTGAGGTGCAGGGGCAGAAGGGGGTGTTGTTCCCATTGGAGACCAGACAAATTCATCTAATCATAGAAACATTGAATAGAAGGTCTGGAAGAGAGCTTAGAACACAGGATGTCAGAGCTGGGAGGGCGCTTAGAACACAGAATGTCAGAGCTGGGAGGGACCTTGGCACATACAATGCCAGATCTGTGAAGGAATCTCAGAAGAGATAACATAAGACCAAGAACCTAAGTGTGCTTCATATCCAAACCCAGAGCTGCCTCCATTTTATCATCCTTACATGCCAATGACCTATACCCTACATATTTCTGGGCTCCATGGTTTCACATGCATGACAGTGGTTTCTCTTTTTCTCCCTCCTTCTGTCCACTGACCCTTATCCAACTTCCAACTTTGAGACTAAAGGTCCAAGTTCACCTTCTTTAATGTTATGTCATCTATTTATCAACCAACATTACCTTGACACATCTGGCCTACTTGACTAAACCAAATAAAGTAAGGTCCCTGATTCAGCTCTTTCAGAGTTTTGCTTTATAGTTCCATGATGATATCCCAGGAGTTGGTTGTGTGTGACCACAGTTTGGTATGCTGAAGCAGTAATGATATAATCATTGGTGAATGGCTGCTTTACCCTGGGCCATCAGCGACTCTTGGGCTCTAAGCAGCCCTGTCCGAGAAGACACCAGCCTGCAATGATAGGGGATTTCCTAGCCCAGGAATTCTTCATACTAACAAATCAGAGGTCCAGGTTCTTTCTTTTGGCTAAATGCTAAAACATGAATGCTAAAAGACATCAAAATATACCTGTCCTAGCCTTCTCCAGTAATTTTAGATGTGAATGCCGCAGAAGAATCCCAGAAGTCTCTGACACCTAAAACAATGGATCTCTATTCAGTTACTCTAGGGAAGGAAGGCTCAAAGTCTGGGCTATGTTGGGTGAGAGAGCCCAATGGCAATTATCAAGGAGGGGTTGTTTCATCTCCATTGCAGCAGGTCTTCAGTCTAAAGCAATCTCAGTGATGGTCCTGCGGGAGGCTGCCCTTGGACTTGGCCCACCTAGCGTGACAGTTCTCCACCATTCATTCATGTTGACATGTGAGATGGCTGGGTCCCAATCTCCTTCATAGCAGGGCAAGCTAAATTATATACTAGGTGGGTGGGGGAAGGGGAAGAGGGGAATTAGGAGACTCTTGAATCCATAGAGCATGTTGGTGGCCCAGCATCGTCATCCTGCCTTCTAATTCCAATATGACTCCATGCACCATTTTTTATAACTGGGGCATTCTTGATGTCTTGCCTTTTGTGAGCATAATCCCAGTTTCAGGAAATATATCTCTATGTTGTATCCCTGTGTCTCATTAGCAGAGCCAAGAAAGCAGGGGCAGCTGAAGGGAGGAGGGGTGGAAGGCAGTAGTTGCTGCAATAGCTATGAGGAGAGCATGAATACTCTGGGGCTATGTGTACCCCTGTATGTGCCCTGCGTGTCTATGTTAAGTTCCTCTGTCACTGTCTATGTCCTCTTGGGAATTCTTATGGATTGGGCTGTGCTGATGAGCTGCCTGAGGTATAGGGCAGAGAACCCAAAGGAATTTGTGCTGATGAATTCACGTCACAAGGTCACCAGCAGCTGAGACTTTAACAATTCCTTCTGATTTCTTCCCGGTTCACTCAGAGACGTCTTTGTCAGAGAGCCCAGGAGTCTCTCCTTTCCTTACTCTGTCAACAAAGCAGAGGGGAACAAGTCATGTGGTAGACATTGTGGATGTTGGTTGATGATGTAACAATGATGAGCTTAAACTCCTTGAGGGCAGGGATATCTTTTCCCTCTTTTTGTATCCCCACTGCTTAGCACACTGACCGCTATATATAGCTAAGTGAAGCGAGCAGAGCCAGGAGAACATTATTACACAGTAACAGCCACAGTGTGTGAGGATTGTTTCTGATAGACTTAGCCCTTCACAGCAATGCAAGGACCTAAAACATTCCTAAAACAAGCACTCAAGGCAAAATGTCATCCACATCCAGAGAAAGAACCATGGAGTTGGAATGCAGAATGAAACTATGTTCTCCTTTGTTATATTGGGTTTTGTTTGGTTTTTCTCATGGTTTCTCCCATTTGGTATAATTTTTCTATGCAAGATGACTAATGTGAAAATACGTTTATTAAAAATATAGGTGTAGGGCCCATACAAGATTGCATGCCATCTTGGGGAGGGAGGGGGAGAAAATGTAAAACTTATGAAAGCGATTGTTAAAAAATTGAAAACAGGTAAATTAATAAATCTGAAAAAATAATAAACAAATCAGCATTCATTCAATACCTAATTTGGGCCTAATACTGTGCTGGAAGCAGGAGATACAGAGACAACAGTCTCTGCTCTCAAGATGTTTCCATTTTTTGGAGCAGAGGGGGAAACAGTATGTACACATATACATTGATACAAAATAGGCACAAAATTAACACAAAGTAGCTTTAGTGGAGAATGGGAAGGCATTCACAGTTGGGAGAGAGGGTCATGGAACAGGACAGGGCTGATGTGTCTTTCTGAGCTGGGCTTTGAAAGACACTAGAGATTTTACAAAGTAAAAATGAGGAAAGGATGTACTCCAAGGAGGGGGCACAGCCTGGGCAAAGGAATGGAGATGGAAATGGAATTGTGGTGTGAGGCACCTCAAGGAGACCAATAAGAGAGTAATATATTCTAAGTAGGGAAAGGTAGGCTCTAGCCAGACTGGGAAGGTCCATTTTCTTTTGTCTCTCTGAGTCTCATTTTCCTCATCTGTAAAATGGGGACAATTCTTCTCCTGTAACCAATGGAACAGGTCTGTTGGGAGGGAAGAACTTCAAAGTTATAAAACACTAGATAAGTGGGAGCTATCATTTTCACTGTTTTATATAGCTGTCCTAGTCAATGGTGATTCAGTGGTACCTATCCATCCACGTTCCTGGTTTTTGGCTGGTCTTTGGGACCTTAGTGACTGGGTACAGTCAGCTCTGAGGAACAATATTGAATGACTAGCTTGCTAGATCTGGAATTGGGAAGATAAGTATTTCAGTGTTGCCCCTAAGACTTGCTAGCTGTGTGAACACAGGCAGGGCAAATCATTTAATCCTTCAGAGCCTGAGGTTCCTCATTTGTTAACGGGGAACAATAATCCCTCCAGCACCCACCCCACAGGCTGGGAGTCTCAAGTAAGACATACAGTACTTTACACATTTTTAAGCCCTCTACAAGTGACAGTTATTATTAATAAGACACTGCCTTAAGCCTGTCTCAGCCATCAGGAGAGGAGGGGCACTGTTTTGAGTCTCTAATGACCTGAAAATATTAAAAAAATAAATAAAGAAAAGAGCTTTCTGATTAAAGATATTTGAAATAGCATTATTTGTAACTGCAAAAAACCTGGAAACAACTTAAGCATTCAGTCATGGGGTGGTAGTTTATATAGTCAAGCCTTAGTGATATGGAATTCTCCAAGGCGATTAAGTTTTTGGTTTGGGAATAGATCTGATTTTTAATCAGTAGAGGGAATTCCTGGTATGGGAACTCCCTCTGCCAAGATGACTCTTCATCGGCTCTTGTAACTTTGCTTCAGGAAAAGAGAGTGTCAGTGAGTTGGCCAGAGTCACACAGTCAGTAGGTGTCAGAGGTGAGACTGGAATCCAGGTTTTCCTTACTCTATGATTGACTCACTCCAACCACTAAGCCATATTGACTTCCAATGCAAAGGAGGATGAAAAAAGAAATCTGGAAAGACCTTACTGAATAAAAATGCTCTAGATGGCCCTCAAATCTCCTTCCAGCTCTAGTGCTTTGATTCTGCATGCTTTCCCAGTGTATACATACCCTCCAATACAGAAGGTAATACCCCTCTCTTGAAGAGTCACACAATAATAGCTGGCAGAGTATTTCCTATGTGCTATTTGGCTGGAACCTCTTGATAGTCCTGTGAAATAAATACCACATTTTTCAGAGAGGGAAATGGAGACTTAAATAGCACTGGGGACTTAAAGGACCCTAGGTTTAGAAATGGAATGGACCTTAGAGGTCCTCCAGTCTAATCAGCTTATTTTATTGATAAGGAAACTGAGGCCCACACAGATGAAGTGACCTGTCCAAGGTAAAAATACAGGTAATAAGAGTCACTTAGGGTTCAGCAGCTCCTTCCCCTGCCCCAGGATGCTTTGGGATCCTAGAGCTGGGAAATACCCAAAGAAGGATTTGAAATAAAGGTTTCTCCTGATTTTAAATCTGGCCCTTTCCCCTCTACTACAAGTACAGCCATGGCTGAGAATTTCATCTATTAGGCCTTCATTCTATAGATTTAGGTTTGATATCAGGAAATACTTCCCATACAAGCAATGGTCTGTCTTGAGGGATGGCAGGCTTCTCCTCCGTGGAGGTCTTCAAGATGTGATGGATGATTAATTAGACCCCTATTTTGTTCCAATCACTATTAATCATTTGTCACAAAACAGAGGCTGGAAGATCATTTGTTGGGTATATTATACTGGAGATTCCTTTGGGGCTTGAGTTGGACTGCTAAGGTCCCTTTTGATCTGAAATTTGGTGCATCTGTGATTCTCCAGCTTAGGTAGTATGGTCCTTTGTTGTTTTTCAGTTATTTCAGTCATGTCTCACTTTTCATGGACTTCTTGAGAGTTTCCTTGGCAAAGATCTGGAGTGGTTGGCCATTTCCTTCTCATTTTACAAATGAGGAAACTGAGGCAAACAGGGTTAAATGGCTTTGTTCAACCAGCTAATAAATGACTGAGGCTGGATTTGAATGCAGGTCTTCTTGACTCCAGGCCTGGTGCTCTATCCACTGCACCACTGAACAGGGTTCAAATCTTAGCCCTGCTACCTACATTCTGTATGACTTTAAGCAAGTCCTTTTTTTTCTCTGAGTCTCAATTTCTTAGTGGGGAAATGAGGGTGTTAGATTGGATGTTCTCTAAGGTAATAATAGTTCAGATATTTACATGTTTAGATATTCACAAGTTTGTGAAATACTTCTCATATATTATCTTACTTGAGCCTTTAAGTAGTCCTGGGAAGTAGCTAGACACTCAGGCAACAAGAATTATTAAGCTCTTACTGTATGCCAAGCCTGGTGCTTATATCCTAATAGGGGAAGACAAAGCAAAAAGAAAGCTGACAAGTGTGCATGTGGAGAAGGGTGAATGCTTAGGGGCTTGGTGTTGAAGCCCAGAAAATCAGAAGCAAAGTCAGAAGGGGATGAATACTGTCTTGGGCTGCTCCCCAAAATGGAGAACCAAAGCCCCCACCCAGGAATTTACCAATGGGAGAGGGGGGCTGACATGATGGAGGGATGTTTCAGGGTGGGAAGACTTCAGGGAAAGATGCATATTTTAGGTTGAAGAGGTCCCATGCCCTGAAGAAAGTTCTGTAGTGAGAAGTAGCTGAGGCATGATGGTGGAGTTGAGCCAGAATCAGAGGGAGAACCGAGAGGGGAAATGGTACTACGTATAGCATTACTCCTGAAAACAAGAGATTGGCTTCGGTCTTTGTAAGTGTTAACCCTAGCACCTAGTACAGTACCTGGCTTGTTGACTGATTAATTGATCAATATCCCCATTTGACAGGTGTAAAAACTGAGGTCGAGACATTTGAGTGATTTGCTCATGCTCACATAACTAATTGATACCAGGGGCATCTTGGGTCATCGTACACCTTGGGCCAGACTGCCTCTATCACCTTTCTTCCTAACCCCCAGTAGATATTTTATTCCCTAGCAATCATTAACTCAAACATAAACACTCAAAGTGAGATTACTTGGTTTTTATGGATGTTTAGTATTAAGTATTATAAATCATCACCCTGAAATCTTTCATAGTCTAATAATGGTTTTTATGTCATTTATTACTTCCTATGGGTTTTAGTCTATCTGATACCATGTAAGGTTTTGAATAAACTGAGCAAATTAGAGAGGGTAGAGGAGAGGAATGTTGACTTTTAGAAATGCCTTTCTAAGCGGAGAAATTCCATGATTATCAATAGTAATGACTGAAATCAAGAGACAGATTTACAGCCTGCCTTTGCCATTATAGTAACTCAGTGTTAGTTCTTGGCAAAATCCCATTTGCTCCCTAGATCTTGAGTTCCTGCTATGTAAAGTAACAGGGTTGTACCAGAAAATTTCTTTTCTTTCCTTTGGGTAAACAGTATTTTATTTTTTCCAATTACATGTAATGATAGTTTTCAACATTCATTTTTTATAAGCTTTGGAGTTTCATTTTTTTTCTCCTTTCCTCCTTTCCATTCCCCCTCTCCAAGAAGGCAAGCAACTCAGGTTATATATGCACAATCATGTAAATATATTTCCACATTAGTCATGTTGTGAAAGAAGAAACAGAATGAAAGGGAAAAGTCACCAAAAACAAAACCAAAAAAAAAAAATGTGAAAATAGTATACTTTGATCTGCATTCAGACTCCATAATTCTTTCTCTGTACCAGATAATACCTAAGATCTCTCTCAGTTTGTAAATTCTATATTTTAAGGCCTGTCTAGTTCCAACATTATATGTTCTAAAATCCTCAACTTAAACACATTACATTCTAACCCTCTATGCCCTAAGATCCCTTCTGGCCCTGACATTCCGTGTTCTAGGGTCCTTTTCACCTTTGACATTCTAGGTTCTTAAATCTTTCCCAGCTCAGACATTTTATATTCTAAGGTCCCTGTCAGCTCAAACATTCTATGTTTTAACAGTCCTTTCAGGTTTGAGATTCTATATTCTAGGGTCCTTTCCAGCTTGAATAACTGTGTTCTAATGTACCTTCCAACTCTGATATTCTATATTCTTAAATTTCTCCCAGCTCAGACATTCTGTGTTCCCAAGGTCTCTTCCAGCACTAATATTCAATGTTCTAAAGGTCTTCCCAGTTTAGCACATATTTTTTGTTCTAAGGTTTCTTCTAACATCCTATTTTCTGAAATCCCTCCCACCTCTGACATTTTGTCTTTGAAATTTCCTTCTAGCTTTAACATTTTAGGTTCTGAGGTTCCAACTTACTCTAATATTTTACGTTCTAAAGTCTCTTCCATCTGTAAAATTCTTTAATTTCTTATCTCTCTATACATATATTACATATACCTATATGTATGATACATATACATTCATATAGATTACATATACATACATGCATGTGTTCCATACTATGTGTGTGTATGTACAACTGTGTGTATGTGTGCATATGTTGTTTATTACAGGAGTGCTGGAGTTTAACAAATCTTTAAGGTCAATAGGAAAATTTTGAGAAGGGGGATTTGAGAGAATATAGAAGACAGATAATTTTAAAATGCCCATTAATTGAAAAAAATTAAAAAGCTAAAAACAGATACTTTTGATGATTAATTGATTTTAGGTACTTAGTAAATGTTGAATTGAATTGTTGAATGGAATGGGAATACAGAAACTTTTATGGTGTCTTTTGAGTTGAATTTCAGGATGGATCCCAACACTGGTATTGGGCAGCAGGTTGGCTTCTCTCAGGGGATCAGGGAGAGAATTCTCATATCACTTTTGTCAAAATGGCAGGTGAATTCAGAGGAAATCCTAGACAAATAGGACAGCTTTAGAACTTATGTATTGCATGACTGGGCACGTGTAACCTGTATCTGATTGCTTAGTGTCTCAGGGAGCAGGGAAGGGAGGGAGAAAAGAGAGGGATAGAACTTAGTAATTAAAATTAAAAAAAATGGTAAAAATTTCTTTTAACATGTAACTGGGGGAACATAAAATATATATTTAAAAAATAAAAAGGATATTAAAAAGAACTTGTGTATTGAATTTTATTATATTACAAGATGATAGATGGAAAGAGGGTAGATAGATAGAAGGTGGAAGGGAGATAGGATGACATAGAAAGATAGACAAATGGGTAGATAGAACAGACTCAAAATTTCACATATAATCTTCTTTTTCTGGTGGTTGTTCATGTTAGTGTTTATCAAGTTCAGAATAATAAAAAGTAAAAATAAAATGGCAGGCTATCTCTGGACAATTTAGCTTTGTATCTTGTACCTTATGGATAGAAAAAGCTCAATAAAATCTTCCTACTCCTCCCATTCTTTTTAATATTAGTGCTATTTAGCAAGGCAAAGTGGTGCAATGGATGATGAGCTGGCCTTAAAGTCAGGAAGACCAGGGTCCATTTCCTCCCACCGACATGGGCTGACTGTGTAATCCTAGACAAGTCACATAGCCTTTCTCGGTCCCAAGACATTTTCTAACAATAAGTTATAGGCAAGTACATGAGTAAGGGGAATTTTAATTTTTACCGCAGAGATAATTATTATGTTTTATTCATTTTTTTCTCTTTAAAGAAAAAAGCTTACTCTTTAACTTCTGAAATTCAGCACCCAATAAAATGAACATTTCTGAATGCATTGTAAAATAAAAGAAAGGGCTTGTATATGAAACTGTGGTTTCTATTATAGGGAGTTTGCCTTTCTTTTTAAGTGTATATACTAAATTCAAAATAGGGCTTTCAAAGCTATCTTTCTCTCTTTGGGGGCTGAGGGTGGGGATGGAGAGACAACCTTATCCCTATTCCTCTTTTCTCTCCCCCAATCTGAGAAGAGTGTCTATACCAGGTACAAACAGATCAAACCCCAGGTATAGACCAAAAAACCCCACCCTAAACTAAACCAACCCCTGATGCCTTTTAAGTTCATTTTGCCCAATGCATTTTTTTTTCCCAAAGCATTTTTACACTGAAGGTTTTATTAGGCTCTTAGAGTAGACTGTGAAGTTGGTAGGATAGGCATGTCCCCATATCAAATATAGAGAGGCTGCAGCCCACATCAATGGCTTGCCCACTTCTGAGTCAGTGTGGAACTCGAACAAAGAGCCAGATCTCCTGACTTGCAGCCCAATGCCCTCTCCATTCCAGAAACCTGCCAACTGTGACCAAGGTTGGCATATTTGTGAGCCGACAGTTCAGAGGAAAGTTACCACAAGGCAGCATGCTGACTGGTCTATGACTTCATCCCAGGAGCAGTGAAAGGTTCTGTAAGAAATAGATGAGGGAGGAAAAAATGCACCCTGAATGAAAGAGCAGGGATCAAGTCTGGCTGACTCATGAGAAGTCTTTTCACTTTATAAGGATATGTAGCAGGGTCAAGGGGGACTCACCATTCATTTACTGAAGCTCCTGTCCTACCTTTTCTCAAAGCTCATCACTTGACTTCTGGGAATTAAGTAAGCCATCCCCACCCCCAGTCACCTCCACCTTCCTTTCTGCAATATGTTGGGGGGGGCAGGAATACACTTTTTGTGCCTTTGTTTCTCCAAGTGTGATGTATTCTCTTTTCAGGGACAAGAAACGGGTTTTGTTACATTATCTTGGCCAGGTGTCTTCCTTTCTCTGGACCTCAGTTTCCTCATATGTAAAATGGGAGGGGAGAATGTCTGATTATGTGATCTTTAAGACATTTTCTTCTCTGACATTCTATGTTCTAGCATTCTGTATTCTAGGGTCCCTTCCATCTCTGGTGTTCTCTGTTCTGAGTTCCTGTTCAGCTTTGACATTCTTCATTCTATGATTTCTGCATTGACAGCTTATAACTGTGAAAGAGAAACATGAATTGACTTGTTAGAGATGTTTGGAATAAAGGTGCTCTCCAAAACAAAGTGATTTATCAATCAATGACAGCTAACATTTCTATGGAGGCAGCCTATGTGGCTCAGTAGGTAGAGCACTTGGTCTGGAATTCAAATCCAACCTCACACACTAGCTGTGTGAGGCAAATCACTTACCCTCTCTTTGCCTTAATCCACTGGAGAAGGAAATGGCAAACCCCTCCGGTATCTTTGTCAAGAAAACCCCATACAGTGTCATGAAAAGTCAGACATGATTGAACAATGCTTATATTGCGCCTTAAGGTTTGTAAAATATTACCTCATTTGGTCCTCACAACAACCCTGGAAGGTGGAAGTTAATTCTTATCCCCATTTTACAGAGAAGGAAACTAAGACTGACTAAGGTGTAAGTTGCCCAGTAAATGTCTGGGGTTTCGCTGACTCCAGATTCAGTGCTCTATTCACTGCACCATCTAGATGCTTTTGATCAGCAGATTAATCAACAGGCATTGAGTACTGCTGTGACCAGTAGAAAACAGAGTCCTTGCTTTGGCAGAATTTGCAATTTCAGGAAGATGATATGGGAACTATTGCCCATGGAGAAATGAGAGAACACTAATTAATGTGGTTCTGAAAACAGTGTGGGAATCCAGAGGAGGGATATACTGCTAAGTGCTTAATAATGGGCTCTCTTAAGGAGTAACTGGGTGGCACAATGGACAGAGCACTGGAAGCCAAGAGGACCTGAGTTCAGATCTGACCTCAGATACTCACTAGCTATGTGACCTTGGGCAAGTCTCATATAACCTTTACTGTCTCAAAAAAAATTTTTTTGTCTCTCCTTTAAAAAAAAAAAAACACTATCCACAACATACTTTTAAGTTTACTTTGCATTATTGGCATTTTCTCCACCACATTCTCAAATCTAGACAATCCACAAAACAACAAACCAAGCCCTAATTTGGGGAGTTTGTCAATTTCTGAGACGTAAAAGCTCATATTGGAAATTGGACAATCAGACTGGGGGGCAGCTAGCTCTAGCCTATACCTGGATTCAAGCTCATTGTGGGCTGGAGTGGTCAGGGAAGGCTTTCTGGAATGATGAGCCTTGAAAGATGTTGGGTTTTAGATCAGCAGAAGAAAGCATGATGAACATTCTCCCAGCCATCTAGTTCAACCCTTAGTAGAACAGAAATCCACACTATGGCATGGCTATCCATAGCCTTTGGTTGAAGACTTCCATTGAAGGGAGATCCCACTACCTCCCAAAGCAGCCTGTTCCATTTCCTGCTAAGGAAAGGTTTTCTTATGAGTTCCTAAATTTGTTCCTCTGCCATTCCACTCCGTGTTCCCAGCAACTTGGTTTTCTAAAATCCAGCAGCCCAAGCTTAAGCTCTCTTCCGTGTGATAACCCAAGACACCTCTCATGTCCCTGCTGTGTCTCCTTGAGGCTAAGCACCCTCAGTTTCCTCAACCAACCCCTCTATGGTATAGACTTTGACATCCCAGATTCCTCCGCTGGATCTCCCCATCTTACCAATGTCCTTCCCAAACTTCGTCACTAAAAACTGAACACAAGATTGCAGATGGGATTAGACCAGGGCAGGGTGCAGTGGGACCAATGCTTCCTTCTTCCTATAAAGCCATGTCTCTCTTAATAATCAACTGATTAGTATTGCATTGTCATGACTTGAGATTAGATTAATTTTAAGATAAGGTACAAAATTAAGATAAATAATTAAGCTTAAGGTATGAAGTGCTTCATAAACCTTAAAAAGCACTATACACGTACTAGTTGTTACCAAATGCAATAACTGCAATTTTGTTAGCTAGAGAAACTGAGGCGCAGAGTCACTTGGTTAAGGGTACACTGCTATTTACTTACTTATATATTTATTTATTTATTATTGTATTCGATCGTGGTATTTATTATTACTGTCATTGTGATGATAATGAATAACTGGTAGCTCCAACCAGTTCATGGACTGATTGTTAAATTTTCAGTGTGTGCAGTTGTTCAGTCACTTTTCAGTTATGTCCAACTTTCCATGACCCAATTTGAGGTTTTCTTGGCAAAGATATTGGAGCGATTTGCCATTTCCTTCTCCAGCTCATTTTACAGATGAAGAAACTGAGGCAAACAGGTTGAAGTGACTTACCCAGGATCACACAGCTAGCAAGTGTCTGAGGTGAGATTTGAATTCAAAAAGTTTTTAATTCCGGGCCCAGTGCTTAATCCACTGTGGGACAACTTGGAAATCAGTAAATGTTAGAAATGGGTGCTTGATTTATCATTTTATCGATTGATGAGATTTCAGAAAATGACAATAATGAAGATTAAGCGTAAATGTGTTTCATGCAGTTCCCCCCCTCCAGAGCTGATTGTTAAACATTTATCATCAGCATACTCTGAAAACCTATATAGTGTTTTATGCATTGCAAAATGTTTTTCTCACCACAACCCTTTGAGTAAGTAGGACAAGTATTATTACACCCATTCTATGGATGGGGAAACCAAAGATTAGAGAGAAAGTAATTTGCCCAATGGCTATACAGCTGGTATGTGGTCAGACTGGACCCCAGATCTTCTGACTCTTTCTGGCTATACCAGGCTGTCTCCAGTGACAACAGCAGTAACAGAAACAATGATTAAGTCACTGACATTGATTGGAAACAGAGTTTGTACAATTGAGAGCTGGTATCCGGTGATAAAGCGATGAAAATGACATAAATAAATGGACAAGACCCTACACTGATGTGGAGGTAAGTCCTTGTCGCATTCAGTTCCAGACTATCTGCTACAATCCTTGGTCTTAGGGATCCCAGCAGAATAGGTCAGGGTCTGTTGATCAATTTTTTCTTCCTCTCCCTAGTTCCTAGCCCAATGCCATGCACACAGTAGATACTTAATAAATGCTTGTCAAATCCAGTTTGGTGAGGTTCGGAGAGGTAGCTTGCCCAAGTTCATACCATTTGTTTATTTTCCAGGAAATAAAAACTCAGATAATTCCATTACAACATTTTTTTGTCTTAGAACCCTAGACTTTAATCTTATGCCACTTCCTGGCATGCAACCAGAGCTATCTAAAGACAGAAGTGGTTATCAGAGATGTCATCATGGTAGATAGGCTCCTCCTGGTGATAAAGGAAGAAAAATATAAACAGTTTTCTGTTTTGCTTTCTACCCCTGCCCTGGCAGAACACTGAAGGGAGATGGTAACTTCTGAGGAGGCTCGTCAGTCTTGACCCATAGGTGACCTGATCTTTGCTGCTCCTCACCCTCACACGTGTTCCCCTCTCTTCTGCCCACCAGGCAGCTACCAACCCTACTTACTTACTGACTTATCTAGCTATCATTTCTGGTTATTTATTTACCTTTTTAGCTGGGAGGAAACCCCAGGAATGGTGCCCTTTGACCAGGGCCAAATTTTCACCTGCCTTATTCCCACACCTTTTTCACATCCTTATAAAAATAGATCTTGGAATGATATTTAACACAACAGGGAGCACTAAAATGCCACCTTCTGTTCTTCATATAAAATCATAGGCTTAGAGTCAGAAGGGGCCTTAGCAGCAATCGAGGTCATATGTTTTATAGAGGAGGAAAATGAGGCCCAGGGAAATTAAATAATAATGACACACAAGTAGTGTGTCAAGGTAGGATTTGAACTTAGATCCTCTGAATGTCTTTCTATACCACCCACAGCTAGACTACAAATTCTATGAAAATAGAGTCTGTGTCTTATTTAAACTTTCTATCTCATCCAACCCTGAGCACAGAATTCTTGTACAGAGTAGGAGCTTAATATATGTTGGTTAAATCCCACTGTACCATGGGATCTCCTTTGCCCCAAATGTCTTTAGATATTAGAGATGTGTGTGTGTGGGTGGGAGGAAGATGTTCAGCTTAGAACTTGGAATGTCAGAGGTGGGGAGGGGTGTTTAGAATGCTGAATCAATCAACCAGAATTTATTAATGCTATGTGTAAGGTACCATTTCTGGTGATGCAAAAAAAGGGTAAAAATGCTCTCTCTGCCCTCTAGGAGCTCATAACTGGGGATGGAGGGGAGGGAGGGGGCTGGGAAACTGGACAATAAGCAAATACCTAAATACATATAGGATATGAACAAAAGTAATTGAAAAGTAATCTCAGAAGGAAGCCAGGGAACTGGGAAATGCTTCCTGCAGAAGGTGGTATTTGAGCTGAGTCTTGAATGATGTCAAGAAAACTAAGAGGTAGATGTGAGGAAGGAGAGCATTCTAGGTATGGGGGACAACCAATGCAAAAACAAAAAGGGGGGAGATGGAGTATTGTGTTCCAAGCATAGCAAGTGGGCCAGAATAGTTGAACTATAGAATACGTAGTGGGGAATTAAGTGAAGGAAGATTAGGAAGGTAGAAAGAGGATGGATTGTGAAAGGCTTTAAAAGCCAGAGGGCTTTATATTTGTTCCTGAACATAATAGAGAGTTACTGGGATTGATTGAGGCAGGGAGGTGACATGGCCAAACCTACACTTTAAGAAAAATTGCCTTGGCAGCTGCATGGAGGATGGAAATTGGATGGGAAGAGACTTGAGGCAAGGAGACCAACAAGAAGGCTGTTGCTAGGTGTGGGGGAATGACAGCTTGAGCTAGGTGTGAGTGGGGAGGAGCAGAGACATGCAAAGATAATTGTGAAGATAGAAATATTGACTGCATGGTACAAGTGAAAGTGACGATGGGAGATTAACATGGAGGTTATGAGCTTGGGTGGCCAGGAGGATGGTGGTACCTTGGACAGCAAAATGGGAAGTGGGAGTGGAAAGGTTTGGGGAGAAGATAATATGTTCATTTTGAGACATGTTGAGTCAAAGTTATCAAAAAGGTGGTTGGTGATACAGGGACCAGGACTACCATGTATCTATATCTAGAAGTCGTCTGCATAGAGATGATCACTGAACTCATGGGAGTTGATGGGAGCACCACATGAAGTATAGAAGAAGAGGACTCAGGATAGAATCCTGAGTGGCATGTGTAGTTAGAGGTATCTGGAGAATTCAGCAAAGGAGACATAGAACCAGGAGAAAACAGTATAATGACACCTAGAGAAAAGAGAATATCTAGGAACAGAAGGCAATCAACAGTGGCAGAGGCTATAGAGAGGTGAAGAAGGATAGGGACTGAGAAGAGGCCACTCAATTGAGTGATTTAGAGATCACTGACAACTTTGAAAAGAGGAGTTTCAGTTGAATGATGACGTTGGAAGCCAGGTTGTGAAGGGATTAGAGGGAAGTGTGAAGAGAGGAAATGGAGGCACCCAGGGTCGATGATTTTTTGGAGAAATTTAGCAGAAAGTGGAAGGAGAGATACTAGTGGGGAAGGTTGATCGAGTTCAAGAGGATTGGGTTTTTTGGCTAGAGGAGACATTGGTGCGTTTGTTGGCAGCATAAAAGTAGGCAATAGGGAGGAACTGAAGCCTATAAAAGGTGTGGATGATACAAGAGAAAGTCTGCTGGAGAAGGCATAATGTAATGGGATCAAGGGTGCATGTAGAAAGGTAGACATTGGCAAAAAGAAAAAAAAAAAGGACTAATCTTCACCAGAGATGGGAGGGAAGGAGGAGAAAGTAGGAGATGTCTGAGTGAATGACTAAAGGAGGAGAGAAGAGTGAGCTTTTGTTGAATTTTTGCCAGTGGGTCATAGCTGGAAAAGACCTTAGAACTTAGAATGTCAGAGCTGGAAGAACCCTTAGAACTCAGAATGTCAGAGCTTGGAAAGCCCTTAGAACATAGAATATTGATGGCTTGGAGGGCTTTTAGAACAGGGAATGTCAGAACTGGGAAGGGCCTTAGAATATGTCATAGCTGGAAAGGCTTTAGAATATGGACTGTTAGTGTTGAAAAGGGTGGTAACAGGCTAGTAGTAAGTAAAATGATACGTACTCATTATGATAGATTGATTCTGCTAAGGATCTCCTCAAGTGACCAAGGAAGGTAATGAGGAAGATGGGAGTTAAGCTTAAGTATCTTTGGCTATTGTCCCTTTGTGAATCACCCTTACATATGGACCCTTTGTTCTGGTGTCTTCAAGTTTCTTCCTTATTGGGTCAATGGCACAAGTAATTGGACCATGGACAGCTCTGACTTGTGAAGTAGACCCTGGAGCCTGTCTAGTCTGGTTCTTCATGTGATTAAAAAGGCTTTGATTTGGGGCTGCCCAGAGCATTTAAATGAATACATCCTGGCAAATTTTCATCAGGTCAAGTCATCTGGGTAAAATCTCCTGGGTCCCTAAATATTGCTACCCCTTCCTGATCAGTACAGAAGAGAACAAGTTAAACCAGAGGCTAGCAGCTTCAGAAGAATGAAGACTGGCCTTGAAATCAGAAAATCTGGAGGTCCATTACTAGTTCTGGCATTAACTAACCCACCTTGATCAAGTGAGCTGCCATTTCTTCATTTGTAAATTGGAGACAGTAATCCCATGTCCTCATAGAGGAGTTATGAGGGCCAAGTGAGAAAATATATGTGAAAGGGCTTTGTAACCATAAAGCACTGTATGAATATTGGGATTATTGTGACTATTATTCCAATTAATGACTAGGGTAGTGAGTCAATTTTTCTGTCTCCAGAGCTCTTCTGAATAACTCAGAGCAGATGGAAGCTGTTGACACAGGAATCAGCGTAATATAGTAAAAAGGATGCTGAACTGAGGATCAGAACGCCAAGGTTTGGATTCTCTGTCTGCTCCATGTGACGCTGTGACCTTGGCCACATCTCTCCCCTTCTCTGAGTTCTCTTTTCCTCAATCATAAAACAAGGCATTGTACCAGATAAGCACTGAGACCTTTCAGCTATGACATTCTGAGTTCTAAGGTATCTCCAGCTCAGATATTTCATGTTCTAAGGACCCTTCTAGCTCTGATATTCCTTGTTCTAAGGATCATCCCAGCTTGGACATTCTCTGTTCTAAAGTCCTTCCCAAGTCTGACATTCTGTATTCTAAGGTCTCTCCAGATCAGATATTCCATGTACTAAGGGCCATCCCAGCTCTGACAGTCTGGGTTCTAAGGGCCCTTCCAACTCTGACATTTTCTGTTCTAAGGTCTCTCTCATGTCTAAAATCCCATGATCTTATAAATTCCATGTCCCCAACTTCCTTCGATCTTGGTGGCAAAAATTCATTTTCTCTGCATGTGCAAGAAGGAGTTGAACCTGCTCCTAATTAATTGTTCCCAGGGTCATTAATTCTGAATGATTCACTCACAGAAGCTGCAGAGAAAATAGTGGCTCTGGGAATGCCAGAAGAAAACAGTGAACAGCGTGAATGGACTGAATTGTCTTCTGGCATGAGAGGGCCTTTGTATTTAATGTAGCTGGAAATGGGCTTGTCTGGCCATGGGACCCATCATCACAACTCTTTTAGAGAGATGCCCTGTCCATCGTCTGGGCTCATTGTCTGGCAAAGGGCATGGTTCCTGATGGACCTAAGCGTCAGCCTCCCAGGTGTCAGGCTGATGTAAGCAGGAAGAGGGCAGGGGAGTAAGGACTCACATGGCTGCCTGCTCCCCTCTGCAATACCCACTGGCTGGGTCATTTACCATCTCTCCAGTAGCTGGTCATTCCCATAGGGCTGCCTTGGTTTCAGGGTTGGTATGGCCTATAGTTGAGTCTCTGAGCTCACTGGGGGATATCTGAGAGTCAGCTAGATGTCACTTCTCATGCTACTTACTTATGAGGTGTGTCTCCATGCCAATGATTTTTATGTATCCAAAATTAGACCATTGGAATGAGTGAGGAAACTGAGGTTGGTGTAGCATCTTGGGTATGGCCCTTCCTCTCTTGTGGACTCAGTTTTCACCTCCATAAAATAAGGGGGAGGGCTTCAATGATCCCTAAGGCCCTGATAGAACTAAGGTTTTGTGGTGTATGTTTCAAGGTCCTATCCAGTGTGAACTTTCTATGTTTTACATTCCCTTTCAGCCCTAACACTTCCCTGGTTCAAATCCCACCTTGGACTCTTATTCCTTCTCTGACCTTGAGCAAGTCACTTAATCTTTAAAGACCTCAGACTCCTCATCTGTAAAATAAGAGGGTTGGTTTGTGAGGTCCCTCCCAGCTCATGCCTTTTCACTTTCCTGGTCCCCCAAGGATCTAGTCTGGTCCTTCTCTTCTTCCTCTAGTAGCTTGCTTGGTGAACTCATTAACTCCCCTGGGATCAGTCACCTGCTCCATTCATAATGATCCCTGGATCCACATATCCAGCTATATCCTCTCTCCTGCCCTCTTGTCTTGAATCATCAGCTCACAACTTTTTTGTAACCCCTCAAACTGGATGATCCATTGACACCTCAAACTCAGGAGGTCCAAAATGGAACTCATTATCTCATCCATCTCCCTCCCCCCACACTTTTCTCTTCCATCCTTCCTCTTACTATGAAAGACATCACCATCCATAATGCCCTGGCTCCCAACCTTCCTATTATCTTCAACTCCTCTGTATCTAGGTGGCACCATAACGCTCAGAGGGCTGGTCTTGAAGTCAGGAAAACTTGACTTCAGATTTAGCCGCAGACATGTATCAGCTGTGTGACCCTGAACAAGTCACCTAACCACTCTGTGCTTCAGTTTCCTCATCTGTAAAATAGGCATAACAATAGCACCTAAGCTACCAAGGTTACCAAGAGGATCAAATGAGAAAATATTTGTAAAATGCTTTGTAAATCTAAAGTCCTATAAAAAGTGCTAGCTGGTATTACTATTACTGGGTTAAATCAAGAAACCCTTATTTATTAATTTTATTGAATTAATAATTCATTTTTATCCATTTGTTATATGTTAGTAAGTTATTCATCTTTATTAATGGCCTGATTGGTTATTTTAAAGATGTTATTACTACTTTATTAAATAGTATGATTATGTTTAATTTTTTAATAAAGTAATAAACTATTGCTATTACAAAATAATAATGGTGGTGATAGCTAACATTTATGTAGCATTTACTATGCGTTAGGCACTATTGCTAAGTGCTTTATAATTATTGCCTCATTTGAATCTCCCAATGGCTATGGAAGGTAGGTGATATTGCCCTCATTTTACAAATGAAGAAACTTGAGGCAAGTAGAGATTACACGATCTGTCAATGTCACGCAACTTGCAAGCATCTGAAGCTGTATTTGAACTCAGGTCTTTCTAACAATTCCAGGCCCAGTAGTCTATCCACTGTGCCATCTGTAGCCACTTTAACCTTTCTGGGCCTCATCTTCCTGATTTGTAAAATGAAGAGTTTGGATAAGATATCCTCTGAGGTCCCTTCCAGATCTAGAACTAGGATTTCATGACCTCTCTGAGCCTCAGTTTCCCCACTTGTGAGATAAGAATGATCATGCACACACCACATATCTCATGAGGCTATTATAAACCAAAGTCTTTCTAAACCATCAAGTCTTATAGTAATGAGCTGCTGTGATGGTGATGTCAGGGAATTGATTATGATATGGAAACACATTAGAGCCTGGGATTTCTTTATATGGAAACAAGCTCAGCACCTTACACCTGCACCCCAATGGCCTCACTGGAATTTCCAGATTCCTAAGTCACCAGAGCAAAGGAGGCTCCCTTCTCTCCTCCCTCCCTCCCTGCTGAATTTCTTGGAAGGGTTTGGCCTTTGTTTGGGTAACTTGTTGTTAGAGTTTCCATGGGGTTGGCCCTGTTCTGGGCTTGCATTGGCTTCAGGTGAAAAATCTGGGTTGTTCACCATAGTTGGGAGCAAGAAACAGGCTGCTGGGGCAGACTCTTACCCAGGAGATCATCGGGGAAAGAAAAGAAAGGGGAGAAGGAAGAGGGGAAAGAAGAAGAGGAGGAGGAGGAGGCTTAACCTTGGATGATCCAGAGATGTCCTTATAGAGAAGAATGAGATTATGTCTAATGGATCTGATGATAGGAGGCCCAAGAGGGGTGAAAGAGGTTCCCAGTGTTACTGTCAAAAGCCAAGGATGTCTGATTTCCCAGATGTGCCCTGCACCCACCTCTCCTCATCAGAGTCCTCCCCCTCAGAAGGGCTTCACACTTCAAGCCTAGGACCATGTGCCCCATATTGAAGACATGGCTGGAGCAATTTGCGGTTCTGATTCAGTTTAATGCAACAAATGTTTAGTGTTTGCTTTATGCAGAGTAAGAAGGGGGGAAGAGATAAGGAATGAGAAGCAGTGTTGCTTAGTGGATAGAGAGTCATTCTTGAAGCCAAGAAGACATAGACTGTTGTTTAAGGAGCTTGAATTTGTGTTCAGGCCTCACCTCAGAAGCATCCTAACTGCATGAGCTTAGACGAGTTATTCACCCAATCGGTGCTCTGTCTAGCCAGAGGTAGCAAACTCATTGCCACAGCTGTTAAATCTGTGTAGATTATTGCAGAGAACTGTTTGCAAAAACCTGCCTATTTCATTTTAAAATCAATGTCAAGGATACCCTCATTATCCATGAACTCAATTTTATAAAGCTTTTACATATGAATACCAAAAGACCTGGGAATTCATCATTGTGAGAAACTCCTACAACGAGAGCTCTCTGCTGAATTACAATCTGCTTGTGAATGAATTAGTAGAGAAGTACTAGCTAGAGAGTTGCCAAAGGCAGGCAGAGGTAAAGTGCGCTGCTTGGGCATCAGGCTTTCATAGATTTAGAGCTGGAAGAGACATTAGAGGAGCACAGAGTCCATGGAATTTTCTCATTTTACAGATGAAGAAACTGAGGCACAGAACAGTGCAGTGACTTAGCCAGGGTCTCACAGCTAGTATCAGAGGCAAGATTTGTACCCTGGTGTTTTCAACTCCAAATATTATATCTATCATGCAACACTAACCCCTTAAAACTTCTTATAAAGGTGAGAAAACAGTTTGGTAATTACTGGTATTGTCTCGGGTTCCTTTTTTTTTATATTTAATATCAGTGATTCTCCTCCCCTCCCTCATCCTTTTGGTATTTCTCCCTCTCTGAGATAACTTGTAAAGTGTTTCTTCAATGCCTTCGAGATCTTAGTGTAAATTTCCTCATTGTGCTCTTGCTTGGGACCAACTCTTCTCCACTACTGTCTACTTCTTTCACAGATCATTTTAAGAAGTTGAGGTCCCAATGCAGGGGTTCTTCCACTGCCAGTTATGAAAATAGATGGTTAAGGAACCATTACCAGCTTTATTCCAGTTTACATCTGCTTGTCCTCTTGATCTTTTCAGGTATGGATGCTTTCGCAATGACATGGCTCATTTGGGTCTCATGCCAAATTTTCTATAGACATGTTTTTACATCCACTATATTTTTCCATTTTAAAAAGCAACGCTGCTCATACCCTTCCACAATACTCCTGGGAAGTGTTCTGCAAATGAGTTGGGTGGCTCTTGGTAGCCTTTGTTCTCCATTTGGAAAGGATATCAAGTGTTTGCTGTTTAAGGAGGCTTCTGAATTCTTTTTTAAAAAAATATTACTCACTTTGAATTTAAATCAAAAAGTCGAAAAAGGGGAATATTTTCATGCACATTGCATAGCATAAAAAGATTTTATATAAAACCACGAATTTTCATTTCACACTGCTTACTTTTTTAAAAAAAACTATGTGATAAATACTGCACATCATTTTCAAAGCTGCCCTACTTTTCTGTGTTTTCTTCTAAGTTTCCTTTTGTTCTCTGCTGTGCACTTTTTATTTTTTTCTTTCCCTCCCCACCCTACCCTAGAGAAATCTATCATTAGACAGACGTGTGTGTGTGTGTGTGTGTGTGTATGTGTATGAACCCATATTATGAATACTTCTATTTATCTGTTTTTCTCTGGATATGGATAGCATCTTCCTTCATAGAACTTTTGTAGTCCATCTGAGTATTTTTAATACTCAAAATGACTTAGTTGTTCAAGGGGCTTCTGGATTCTTGTGTCCTCCTTGTCATGGCTACCCTTGTTGTTCATTTCATTTTCCCCTTATTTGTTTTATGGAATGATTTACTAAAAACTTGAGAGGAGAAGTAGTGTAACAGTTGAGAAGCTTGCTCAGAAGGCCAGCAGAGCTACATGCAAATCCTGTCCCTGACACATGCTGTCTGTGTGGCCCTGTACAGGTCACTTCTCATTGTGTTTTGGTATGACTATAAATTGTAGAACATTGTTAGAGGAGTTTCCTCCCTCTGGATTTCTCTCTATACCTATGGAACTACAGGTTCAGTGCCTATCCTATTAAAGCTTACTATTATAAAATAGATAGTTTTGCTTCTATAGAACTAAAAATCTTAAACATGAATAAAGTTGATGTGGCTAGAATAGGGAGAGAAATACTTCAATGGGAAAAAAATCTTGACATCAAATATCTCTGTTAAGAGCCAGTTTCTTGTATCAAATATCTTAAGAGGAGGGGAGAAGAAGAAGAAAGGGAGAAAATTTGGAACTCAAAACAAATGATTAAATGGTTGTTAAAAATTGTCTTTACATGTAATTGGAAAAAATAAAATACTAAAAAAAAGCCAGATTCTCCTTTTGTCCATACCATTTGTCACTTGCTGTAATGTCTGGGGGCACTGGGAGGTACTGACTTGCCCAGGGTGGCACAGGTAGTTTGTGGTAAAAGTGGAATCTGAAATCAGGTCCTACTGACTTAAAGGCCACGCTGCCTCTTAAATATCTATCTGAGAGGTAGATACCCAAAGAAATAAATGCACAGATGGGCACGGAAAGTTTTAAAAGAATTGCAGACTATCCATAACCATATTAAATAATGAGAGGGATACAGTATAAAGCTACCCAGAGGTTTCACTTCCCAACCCTCAAAATGCAAAGATGACAAAGGAAGGAAATAGTCAATACTGGAGGGTTCTAGGAAGAGAGACACACAAGTCCATTGTGGAGCTACAAACTCATCCAGCCATGCTAGGAAACAATTTAGAATTATGTGAGAAGAGTCACTCAAATGTTCCTATTCTTTACCTAGAAATATTGGGCATGTGCCCCGAGGACTTCAAAGGTAGGAAGAAAGTTCCCATGTGTTCCAAAATATTTATACCACCACTTTATTGTTGTTGGAATAATTGGAAAGAATTCAACAAATGTTGCAAAAATTAGAAACAAAGTGGATGTCCTTCAACTGGAGAATGACTGAAAGAATTGTATTGTGCGAATGTAATGGAAATTATTACATCACTAGAAATGATGGATATGAGTAATTCAGACATCTGCTTTTGCTTTGTGCAAATGTGAACAGAGGAGCAGTTCAATGTATGAAATGATACAGATTAAAGTAAGCAGAACCAAGAAAACACTATATGCAGTGACTGCAATGATACAAAGAGTCACAATAAAAGACAGTAGAATGCTGATTAATGGTAATTACCAATCTCAGTCTTAGGGGATTGATGATGAAACCCTCCTCTCTTCTCTCCCTAGAGAGGATGCAGAATGGAATGCCGTATTGGCCATCAGACCGGTCACTGTGTCTACGGGCAGGCGCGGCTAGCTGAAACACTTTCCTTTGTTAAGAGGGAGGGAAGGATCATTGGGTAGGGAGGTATTAAGAGGGAATTACTTTGTTGTACAAACAAAAGGCAACAGTAACCCAACAAAAAAGATCACTAGGCAGGGAAAAGAATTAAAATTGAATAGCTACTCATTAAACTAGTTTAGTAACTTAGTAACTTTCAAAAATTTAATTAATTTCAAAGAAACAGATGTATCAGATCAAGTCTAATGGTTGAGAAACTCCAGCAGAGACTTTCAGAGGAAATTGTAGGGAGGAAGAGTTTCTCTCTTTCCTTCTCTCTCTTCTATCTCTCTTCCTTCTCCCCATACCCCAACCCGCTCCGAAGAGTTCAAAAGAGCCTGTGGTCTCATCAAAGGTCCAATGGGCAACCAGAACTGGCAATAGAGTGTACCTAAGCTGGTAATAGTAGCCACAAGAGTAGGAAGGTGACCAAACACTGACCTTGCAGAGAGCCATACCTATGGAGAGGACTCCATAAAGGGAGAAAAACTTCGAGGAACAAGGATTTGTGAATTTACCACTTTGGTCACAGATGTTCTTAAATGTACGCTTCACTAACTTTATATTTTTATTTTGAACCCACTCTACCCAGGGTGTACAGAGGGAAAGTACAATCTCTAGACTGGGGAGAATGTTTTATGCCACACTTTCTTACTTTATTTAACACATTGGATTGCCTGTTTGTATGTCATTATATGCCATGACAGGCTACTGCTACTTCCTATCTATTCCATTCTTTTTACATAAGGTCTGTTCTCCTAGGGTTCCAAGTCTCAAGTGAAGACATGTGACTTTAGGAGAGTAGACCTTATTATATAGGAGTCCTTTGGAAAATCTGCCCATTTTCCTAAGGAAAAGCAGCTTCAGTCATTGAATGCCCAGACTTTGGGAACTTAGACAAAGGGACACTTACCAGTTGTGTGACTATGGGCAAGTATTTAGCTTCTGTCTGCCTCAGTTTCTTCAACTGTTAAATGAGAATAATAAAGTACCAATCTCATGGAGTTATATAAACAATAAAAATGTTATTATTATCTCAAAAGTCACTCTTGAGTTTGGATTTCTTTTCACCCAGTTCTCCAGTTGAACCTCAAGCTTAGGAGCAGAATCAGGACTAGAGATGACAGCTCCTGCTCCCAGCTTTCACTACTGACCAGCTACAAATATGTTCAATGAGAATCCTAGACTCCTAAAGTGTTAGAGCTGGAAAGGACTTCGGAAGATCGAATGTTAGAGCTATAATGGAATTGGGAATACAAAATGTCAGAGCTGGGAGAGACTTTAGAACATGCCTGGTAGGGTCATCTTAGAGCATTGAATGTAAGAACTGGGTGGGGACCTTAGAGGAGAGACTGTTAGGGCTGGAAGGGACCATAGAGCATAACATAACAAAACTAGAACTAAGAACTAATTTAGAACTAGACTGTCAGAACTGGAAGGGCCTTCAAAAGATTAGGAATGAATGTGACTTTAAGGGCCATCTAATGAAACTTTCTCCTTTTATAGAGGAAGAAACTGAGGTCCAGGGACAGGAAATGATTTTCTTAAAGTCACACAGTTGGTGGCCAGACTGGAACTACTAACACGGGTCTCCTGAGTTCCTGGGAGGTCCTCTTCTCTGCCCACTAAACCATGCTATCCCTCTGTTTTCCAAAGTCCCTTTAGGCATATTGGCTAAAAGTTCAGCGTACACAAAGGGTATAGTCCAATTTCTTCGGGCTAAATTGGAGACTATGGATTGAAGCTCTTCTGACTTGTGTCTGAACAACTGTAGAAGTTGAGCTGACCACCTTGTTGGTAGAAGGTAAGCTGCCTGAGGGCAGGGGCCAAGTCATTTTAATTTTTTTATTTCCAGTACTGAGCAGAGTTCCTTGTACAAGTTCTGTGTTGCAAAGGAATCCAGCTTCCACCCAGGTTCAGTCCTCAGGGACAATTGTTGACATTTTATAGAATCATTTTCATTTCTTTTTGTGTCAACTGCCTAGCATCTTGGATTCGCTGGAAGTTTTTCTTCTAATAGTGATCAGAATCCTCCACAAAGTCCTACTTTGATGCTTCATTATGGTGTGCAGATAACTCAGAATAATAAAGTTATTCAATCAACAAGCAAAGCACCTACTCTGTGTTAGGCACTGTGCTAGGTACAGATGAATGGAATGCAGATTTGTTTTTTACCCCCAAGGAGCTTGTATTCCTTAGGGTTTCTATGGGAGTGAAACACAGGTTCTGGAAAGTTCTAGAATGCAAGAAATTCCGTAATAAAAAATGAGCACTTTGCAAAGCTCTTTAAATATGTAGTCTCATTTGTTCCTTTCAGACACCCTGAGAAGTAGGTGTTATTATTATCCCCATTTTAAAGATGAGAAAACAGAGGCAGATGGAAGCCAGGTAACTTGTACCAAGCTAAGTACCCACAAGATAAGTGTCTACATCAAGATTTGAATCCAGTTCTTTCTGGTTCCAAGTCCAATATACTATCCTCTGGGACATCTGGATGCTTCAGTATAGTTTCCAGGACAAACAGATTATACTTTATGATAATCAGTTCAGTCAACCTGTGCTCAACTCCACTGCCCCACTACTCCTCAAGTCACCTCTCTCTATTTGTGGTTGGCTCCCATGATTAGAAAGGGTTGATTTCTCCCCATTCTGAAATCAAAAGCAAAATTTTCTCTTTGTAATTTCCATTGGTTGTTCCTACACTATGACTTTAAACCCAGTAATGACAACTTTAGGAGATAGATGAAAATTTTAAATGGAAAATGCTAGGCATAATGATGGTAGAGTCTTTATAGATACTGGGAAGTTTCATACCTATCATTTGTAAATCACATGCAAATGCTCTCCTGGGAATTCTTCATTAGTTCCCACACTTAGGATAGGCTCTTGGGAAAGTGCTAATGGAGACCACTGCCTTTAATTAATTGGGAGTTTGGGGAGAGGCCAATGAGGATTGTGGGGGTGTTTAGTTGGAACCTTGCAGGTTGGGAGCGGTTGTTTATGACTGTGAGGGGGTATTGTTAGCCAAAGTTGTTGTGTGTTGGAATGTAGGGGTGGCTCTGGACTGTGGGGTGGTTATCTGGAGCCATTATCACCAACAAATGACAATTGGACATGCATAGTATGTCAGGTGTAATTCATTTTCATCTTGCTCCCACAATAAGCAGATAGATTCAATCTATTCTCTTCCTCTTTCCTGCTTCCTTCTTTTCATTTTGTTTTCCTTTTCTACTGGAGGTTTTCAGAGATCAAATTCACTTTATCAGGGAAGACTTCTTGGAAGAAGGTGGCTAGAAAGAAGTGATTTGGCAGATCCTCCCACCCAATTTTTTTATTAATTTGGAGTCTTGGAGACTCCACTGGGTCCTTTTGTGTTTCCATAAGCTGAATAACTCTTTACTCAGCTCTAGCTGAAAGCCACTCCTTGGAGAGATGGTATGTGCTGGATGTACTGAGCTGGAGTTAATTTATCTGCAGCTCAAACTGGCAAAATTGCAGCAACCTTCTGAGACACAGATTTCTCCAGAGCCACTCATGTCTTTTCTGCATCTCTTTAATAGCTTCCTCATCAGGTCTTTTCAAGCCTGGCTTATCTTCATTCATAACTTCTTTGGGAACCAGGTCAGTGCACTTGCTATAAATGACCTTATCCTTCCATTGTCCCTATAGAGCAATTGTATCATATTTAATTTTTCCCTCTGCATCTACCCAAATGGCCAATGCACTGGACATTTTCTTCTTTCTCTTCGTATCCAACTGGTATCAAGCCACATGCTTTTCTGGAAAAGTACCTCCATGTCCATAATTCTCTAACAAATGAGATCTCCAACCTTTCCACTACCCATATAGGGGAAATTCTCTTTATGATGGGACCACTGCAGTCTGCCTTGATATCTGTGATCTTGCTCTTTCCTCAGCCACAAGTTGGTCTTGTGAAAGCTGAGTTGGAGTGGACAAACAGCTGATCTGTGCCATCTTCCCTTGCTTCCGGTACTAGTGTGGCTGAGCTGGGAGGGATTTACTAAGTGGCTCAGTGTGGGTAATAGAATGGATGAAAAGCCAGAATCAGATATGGAGGAAACTGAGAAGGGGCTTGAAGGGAAGATTACTTGATCTAGAATGAGTTGAGTTGGAAAGATTAGGCATCAATGAAAAAAGATACCTTATGGGTGTTGTTGGTTCATATCTGGCTCTTCATGACCCCATGGACCATACTGTCAAAGGGTTTTCTTAGCAAAAATAATGGTGTAGTTTTCCATTTCCTTCTCCGATGGATTAAGGCTAACAGAGGTTAAGTGACTTGCCTAACATTACCCAGCTAGTAAGTGTTTGAGGCCAGATTTGAATTAAAGTCTTCCTAACTCCAGAAGCAAACCTCTATCCTGAGTCACCTAGCCCTGTGGGTAGAGTGTATTAAGAGAGAAATCAGGAGTTCTGGTTTAAGGAATGGAATTTTGCTGGAAAACAATTTACATGATGGCCACTATAATGTAAATGAAAACACCTGTAAATTATGACAAAGGACACCACTTGATGCGTGCATTGACCTATTATAACTTCAAAAGATTGGCAACCAAGTATGCTGCCCTCCTCTTAGTGAAGATTGGTTGGCTGTTGTCTTTCCTTCTGGAAGAGGACCAAAATGATATCACTATGGTAGAGTCAAGTTACAGCATGTTTGACTATGACTGGTCAGACCAATACAGGTTCAAAATGTTCTCTCATGAGCTGGGCACAAACAGTTCATGTGAATGTTTGGGGTGGATCTTCAAAATTTGTGCATCTTGAGTTTCTTTTGAGCTACTTCAGTTCTGCTTTGCTCATAGAGCACAGCACCTTCTCTGAGGTGCGCACATCGTGCTGAGTGGTCCTATGCCAGAGTCTTCTATGTTATACAATCAAAACCACAGTTCTTAAGAGCTACCTTGAGAGTGTCCTTGTATCACTTCTTCTGAGCACTACAAAAATGCTTGCCCTGTGTGTGTCTTCCATAAAAGAGTCTTTTTGGCAAGTATATGTTTTGCATTCAAATGTGGTGAGTCCATTGGAGCTACACTCTCTTCAGTAGAGTTTGAATTTTTGGCAATTTAGTTCAAGAAAGGACCTCAGAGTCTGATACTTTCTCCTGCTAGGGGATCTTTAGAATCTTCCTAAGACAGTTCAAATGGAAGTGATTCAGTTTCCTGGCATGGTGCTGGTAGACTGTCCAGGTTTCACAGGCATACAAGAGTGAGATGGTAGACTGGAGATGTACAATGAGGTATGTATTTCCAGATATGACCAGTGTGTTGAAATTTTTTTTTTTATGAAAGAGGGCTTCTATTTGGGAAGGGGGGAGTAAGTTAGTGGGTGGTGACAGACAAAAGGTAGATAAAGAAAAGAGCATCATTCAAATGCTTAAACAGGACAAAGAGATGATCAGAAGGAGACATAAAGGGTAACTGTCATTACTACAGTCAATGTAATATATATGATGGCTGATCAAAGGCACTCTGATCTTTTGGACTGGAACACCTCCAGTGACCTTGGGCATGTGCCCTGGTACTTCTCAGTGGGAAACGGCTCTGTCTCCCTGCTGAAGGACATATACCTTGTTGAGATGACCAGGAACTCCTGACGAATGAAAGGAATTGCATTGAAGATGAGTGGCCCCAGAGTCAGGAGCAGCCACCCACTCAGTGGGTTATAAGAAGTGCTCAGGAGAAACAACTTGCCCTTTTGCTGTGTCCTTTCCCTTGGAAGGTAGAGAAAGGGAATTGTGATCTCCCATAATGCCAATAGAGGCATGAAACTCATGGCATGAACAAAGTAATGAAAAGAGATTTATTTAGTACTTCCTATGGTCAAACTCTGTGCTAAGACTTGGGATACAAATTAAAGAGAAAGACAGTCCCTACTTTAAAAAGAACTCCCATTCTAATGGGGAAGGTAACATATACTTCAGCAGTAAGTCAGATGGAAAGGTCTCATGGTCCTAGGGTACAGTAACAAAGCAGATGGTAATGTATCCTAATCAGTCATTTCCATCGAAAAAACCATATCTATTTCTAGGGTTGAGTACTTTAAAAGGGATAAGGATTTTGATGGTGAGGACTTTCTTTTCTTTGTCTTGCTGAAAAGGCAAGAGTATCTGCAATGGAAGTTGACAGATCACATGTCCACAGGGACATGCAACTATAGGGGTCAGGCTGTAAGCAGGCAAGGTGGTTTGGAGGGTGTTGCTCTCTCTGGAATTCTTCAACTTACTTGCCTGCCTGTGATGGTTGGTTGGTTAGTGTTGGTGGTGGCAAGGAAGGCAAGTCCCTTCTTCATAAGGGAGGGTCTCCTTTTTGATAGCTCTTGGAGAAGGCCTGGAAGCAGGGCTGGTGGTCTGGAGGGTGCTGCCATTCCTGGGTTTTCTCCACTGAGGTATGAAGGGAGGCAGTGATCAAGGTGGAGGAAGGGAGGGTTGACCCAGTTAGCATATACCATCTCATCTCTCTCTCTCTAGGTGAGACTCTATGCCTGTCTCAGTGAAGCTGAGTCTTTGGCTGTCTTCTGCTTTCTGCTTTCTGCCTGATAAGAGGTCAGAGCACATGTCATGCAAAAAAGAACTGAGCATATGTCCAGTTTCATGAGAGGTCCTCCAGGCCAACAGATCAAGGCGTGCCCTGATAACTTCTCTTATGTATAATTTTTTTTTTTTAAAGTCACCTGTAAGTAACAGAAATTCATGGTTTCATATACAACTTTCCTTTTTGTTCCTTGTATATGGAAATATCCTTGCTTGTTAATGATTATTAAATTCATAATTAAAAATAATTTAAATTTGGGAAATGCTGGTTTGGTTAGTAGATGCTAATGGAGGTGAGGTCAGAGGTACATAGGACCATGAATTTAGAGCTACAAATAACCTTGGAGAGCACCTAGTCCAATCAGTTTATAGAAGAAGAAAAGAAGACTAAGATAGGTGAAATAATATGTCCAAGACAGCATAGCAAGAACTGGTCAGGTCTAGAACCTTGGTCCTGGGAGAGAAAGTCAGGATTATAGCCCGGGTTTTCTGACAACAAATCAGCACTCTTTCTTTGAGATCGTTGTACTCAGGAACCCTAATATCAATACTATTACAACTTTATGTGACCAGAGACAAATCACTTCTTTAACCTTGGGGGAATGTGTGTCATGTCATCTGGGTGGTACCTAGTAGTTTCTGAGATTCCTTTCTTACAGTATAAACATTGTATGTTCTGAAGTCTCTTCTGGTTGTCAGTCGATATCCTAAGCTCCCTCCCAGCTTTGACCCTCTGTGTTCTAAGAACCTTTCCAGTTCTGACATCCTGTGTCCTAAAGGCCCTCCCAGTTCTGACATCCTGTGTCCTAAAGGCCCTCCCAGTTCTGACATCTTGTGTTCTAAGGGCCCTCCCAGCTGATATTCTGTGTTATAATGTTCCTTCCAGCTCTAATGCTTCATTTTACGGGCTATACCTCCCTGAAAGGTTTGAAGGAAACTGGAATGATCAATCTCTTTGTCACAACTGAGGAAACAAGCCCAGAGGAAGAAGAATGTAAGAGTTCCCATTTCGACAGTAATTTATTGTTTATGTGGCTTATCATTGTATAGCAGGCAGTGTAGGTGAGTAGATGGAGAGCAAGCTTTACAACCAAAAAAATTGGATTAAAGTCTTGCCTTTTAATCCTGCTGGTTGTGTGGCCCTGGTCAAGTCACTTGACTTCTCAGTACAGTTCTCTAAGACTATAGACTGTAGAAGAGGCATTAGTTTCTGTTGGTAGAGGGAGTTTTCTCACCTGAGAATTCCCTCTATCATTGAGATCACAAGCCCAAAGCCTCTATCCTTCTCCTCCTAACCACCATATGAAAGCAGGAATATTTTACAGAGGAGAAACTGAGGCTGGGAGTGTGGAGGGGATTACTTCCTCAAGGTTACAGGTCTGACACATGGTGAAATCAGGACTCCAACCCACATCTCCTAATTCTCAGGAAAATGCTCTGGCCATGACATCAAGTTTTTTTGAGAGTCAGTGTGCTGTAATAGAAAGAGTTGATCTTTGAGCCCAAAAGATCCATGTTCAAGCCTTACGCCCAACATCTGCTGTCTGTGTGACCCTGCCTGAGTGACTTACCATTGAAGGGCCCTTGCCAGCTGGCTTCCTGAGATTGCAAGTTAAGGAGCATTGACAATCGTCATTGGTGGAAGGGTTTTCCTCACCCTCCATGAATAAAATCAGAGGTCTGGGTCAAAAAATCAAATAGTACAGTAAAATGGGGGCTCATGGGACCAGGAGGGAAGCTTGGGAAAGAAACCAGCTTTCCTAACTCTCAGTCCAATGCACTCACCATGACAAACCCATCCCCCTCTCCCGGCCTTTGCAAATGGTTCAGTTTTTCTGGGAATGGTTTGCCTTCTTCTGACTTCCTGCTGACCTTGGCCCAGGTCCCAGCTATAAGAAACACCATTCATGCAAGTCTCTGGTCTGGCCATCCTTTTTTTTCTTACAAGGAGCTCACTAACCAGCCTGGAGGAATCCAGCTCTGATTAGATAGAGAAGGAGACAGGATTAGAGAGTGGAGGGGGAGGAAAGAACTTGACACAGCCTTTATTTGTTATATCATTGACTCATGAGACAATCCCCTTAATCTGCTTCTCTACTTCTAAGCCAAAATTTTATTATATGACCTTTCCTTCTGAAGGTCACAGGATCATTTCCTCACATAGGATACTCCATCTCCCACCTTCAGGCCTTTGCATGGGCTGTTCTCTTGACCTGGAATCCCTCTCTCCTTACCTCCACTTCATAGATTACCTCTCTTCAAGACCCAGCTCAAGCATCACATCCTGCTCCCCACCCCTCCCAGCTCTCTGTCTCAGTCTCTCTGTCCATCTTTCCCCCTCTCTCTTCCTCTCTCTCTGACGCTAAATTATTTTGTATTTAATGAACTACTTTGCATATATTTGTATTTATTCTCTTTACATTTACATTATGTTACAACTGTATATGCTTTATCTCTGCCTCAGTTTCCTTACCTGTAAAGTGGGAATGCTAATGGCATCTCGCTCCCAAGGTTGTTGTGAGGATGAAATGGGATAATACATAGCAGACCTTAATAAACATTTGATTCCTTCCTATACACTTAGAGACAATTTGTCTTCCCCCAAAATCTATGAGTAAAATTTATGAGTAAGGATTATTTCATTTATTGTCTTTGTAACATTACCTAACCAAATGCTAGCCTTGCCTCATTGTAGGCAGTTGATAAATGGTTATTGCTTGATTAATCGGTTGAATTTAGAATTGCACGAGATCTTAGAGACCATCCAATCTAACCCCCTCATTTTCTGACCAAGAAACTGAGACCCAGAGAAAAGAAAGGACTTGCTTAAAGTCATCCAGAGTGTAGGTGGCAGAACTGGCTTAGTGGTGCAGTGGGTAGAACCACTGGGCCTGGAGTCAGGAAGGTGTGAGTTCAAATCTGGCCTCAGACACTTAACTAGCTGGGTGACACTGGATCAATCCCTTCACCCTGTTTGCCTCAGTCTCTTGATCTGTAAAATGAGCTGGAGAAGGAAATGGCAAAACACTTCGGTATTTTTGCCAAGAAAACCCCAAATGGGGTCAGGAAAAGTCAGAAATGACTGAAACAAATCAACAACAGCAAACGTGTAAGAAGCCTGGAAAGGTAGAGAGCAGCCAGGTTGTGAAGGTCTTTAAAATCCAGTCAGAGGATTTTGTATAAATTGCTAATGGACACAAATGAGATAATGCAGAAGTATTGGCCACATAGTTTCTTTAAAAAAATTTTTTATTGTATTTTTGGTATTCCTGTTACATATATCATTTCTCTGATGTCATGGTCTCCCTTGAAAATGAAAGATGAACACAGACCTATGATTAGACCAAGTTGCCTGAATGGGGACCCAGTAACTCAGCTCATCTGATCCCTTCTGTCCCCCGCTTCCTTCCCCTGTTCAAAGGAAGTTGAATGGCTGGAGGATGCCCAGTTAACTTGGAGTTTACGAGTCAGATTTCTTTCTTTGTTTCTTTCTTTCGTTGTTTCTTTCTTTCGTTGTTTCTTTCTTTCTTTTTCTTTCTTTCTTTCTTTCTTTCTTTCTTTCTTTCTTTCTTTCTTTCTTTCTTTCTTTCTTTCTTTCTTTCTTTCTTTCTTTCTTTCTTTCTTTCTTCCTCCCTCCCTCCCTCCTTCCCTCCCTTCTTCCTTCCTTCCTTCCTTCCTTCCTTCCTTCCTTCCTTCCTTCCTTCCTTCCTTCTTTCCTTTTTCTTTCTTTCTTTCCTCTTTTCTTTCTTTCTTTCTTTCTTTCTTTCTTTCTTTCTTTCTTTCTTTCTTTCTTTCTTTCTTTCTTTCTTTCTTTCTTTCTTTCTTTCTTTCTTTCTTTCTTTCTTTCTTTCTTTCTTTCTTTCTTTCTTTCTTTCTTTCTTTCTTTCTTTCTTTCTTTCTTTCTTTCTTTCTTTCTTTCTTTCTTTCTTTCTTTCTTTCTTCTTTCATCTTTCCCAAAACCTTAAGCACAGTGTCCTCTGAAACCCATACACTGCACAACAATAGGTCCCTGCCCATACTCCACTTAATGGCTCTTTTTGGGACCCTCCTGGTAGTAACTGTGGCTCTTTCTCTCCCAACTTGATTTACTTGTTTTTTTTTCTTTTGCTCATTAAAGGAGCCATTCCTTGATTACTTCTTAAAGAGATCTATCCAGTGAATGGGCATCACTTCACTCTAAGTAAGTACCTGAATAGACCAAGGTCTCCCACTGCATCCTGGGTCATCTCCAGTTATCCTGATGAATATCTGGTCACTGGATTCAGATGACTCTGGAGGAGAAGAGAGGCTGGTGACCTGAACAGCCCTCCCTCACTCAAAACAAAGTCAAATTCAAGTCATGTCATCATTTCTCTGATGTCAAGATCTGCTTCGAAAATGAAGGACGAACACAGACAGATTTCTTATTTATTCTTTCCTCCCCCTTCTACTCCCAGAGAGCCATCCCTTGTAATTAAAAATAAAAACAGAAGAAGAAAGACAAAAAACAAGTTCTGGAAAACTAAGCATAGTTATCAAAAGAATCTGAATTTTTTTGCCAGATTTGATACTCATGGATCCACACTTCTGTAAAGAAACCAGGGAAGGTGACTTCTCATATCTCTTTGCGGTCAAAGTTGGTAGTTACATTGTTTCAGCATTCAGTCTCGAGTATTGTTCTTTTCATTTAGATTATTATAGTTATTGTGTATCAGGGCAGTTAGGTGGTGCAGTAGATAGAACACCCACTCTGGAGTTAGAAGGACCTGAGTTCAAATCTTCCTTCAGACACTTACTAGCTGGGTGACCCTGGACAAGTCATTTAACCTTGTTAGAATCAGTTTCCTCATCTGTAAAATGAGATGGGGAAGGAAATGGCAAACCACTCTAGTATCTTTACCAAGAAAACTTCACATGGAGTTATGAAGAGAAGGTCACAACTGAAATGACTCAATTACAACAAAGTTATTGTGTATATTGCTTTCCTGGTTCTACTGATTGTAATTTGCATCAGTTCATATAAGCTTATCTTTCCATATTTTTATGTATTTATCATTTTCATCATTTCTCACAGTATAATAATATTCCTTCACAGTCATGTACTGCAACTTGTTTGGCCATCCCTCAATCAATGGACATCTGCTTTGTTCCCAGTTCTTTGTTACCACTAAAAGAACTGCTCCATAACTTGCCAGATATGGAGTCTTTTCTTCATTGATCTCTTTGGAGTATATACCTAGCACTGGAAACTCTGGGCCAAAGGGTATGGATACTTTCTTAGTATAACATTGAATTGTTTTCCAGAATGATTGTATCAATTCACAACCACAATAGTTTGTTGTGCCTGTTTTTCTACATCTCCAACATCAATTATGCCCATCTTTTAAAATACATTTTCAAGACCATAATGAAATAACTAGTAATAAATATAGGGCATATAGTAAAAGATATAGAACAAAATGAAGACCAAGTTGTTACATCCTGAATAATGTGTGAATTGAGGAATAAATTATGAAAACAAGAAAAACTATGTAAAAGAAAATGACAAGGAAGCATCATTTATGGGATGCAACTAAAGCAATGTTGAAAAGTATTATTTAAAAACATATTACAGAACAGAAAAAAGAATCAATAAGCTGAGCATATAATTTTTTAAAAATAGAAAATCATCCTTGAAACAAGCATGAAATAAAAAACTAAGAAGCATAGAAAATTGAAAACTCAAAGATGACAAAAGTGATCAACTAAACTAAGAGCTGAATGAGCAAAAACAGTAAAACTTTGGATAACCTGGTGAAAAAGATAGAAGAAAACCAAATAACTGAAAACAAATAGTAAATTAATAATGAACACAGAGAAAATAAAATGAATCATCAAAAACTACAGTATATAACTGGATTCTAGGAAATAAATATATAAAATATTCAAACTAACATATTAGAGCAATTAACCACTCTAGATTCAGAAGGAAAAATCAAGTAACCTGTAAAGGGTCTATCAAAAGCTGGGGGTAGGGAACCTGGTGCAGATGGATTTGCAAGTGAATTTTATAAAACATTTAAAAAAAATTAATACTTATGGTAAAAAATAATTGAGAAAGAAATGTACCCTACCAAACTCCTTTCATTAGACAAATGTGGTCTTCATATTTAAACCAGGAAGGGTTAAAACAGAAAAAGAAAATTATCAACCATTTTCATGAATGAAAATTGATATAAACATTTTCAATAAAACCTCAAAAATCTCAATATGTCTGAAGAATAATTAACTCCAAATAAGTTAGATATATACTTTGCAGACAAGGGTGTTTTACCATTAAAAAAACAGCGTAATCAAGCAAATAACAAAGCGATGTGGTTATTGGAGTAAATACAGGAAAAACCTTCAACAAAATACAGCACTCATTTTGTAGTTGCTATATCTCTCCTAGAAAGTACCATGTATTGATTTTGTATGTACTTAAATTTATACCTGTCATCTCTACTGATAGAATCTAATCTCCCTAAAGGCAGGGACTATTTTATCTTTCTCTTTCCATTCCTAGCACAGCAATACTTTCTGATCGCTTAAATATTTAATCAAAATTGTTTAACTCTTTAAAAAAGAGGATGCCCTAAGATCATAAGTTATGGTAGAGAACTTCTTTAGTATTACCAGAAAGCTATGTCTAAGATCAAAAGCTAGCATTATATACAGTGGAGAAATACTGGTAATGTTCCCAACAAGAACAGAGGAAAAGAAAGGATGCTCCTTTTCTTACTGTTATTTGACATAGTTATAGAAATTAAATTAAGGAACTAAACTTTACAAAGAAAAGACAAAACTAGCTGTATTTTCGGAAGATGGGCTATTTACTCAGAAAACATCAGAGAATTAGTGAAGAAACTCATGTGTATATTTAAGAGCTTCAATAAAGTAGTAGTATGTGAAATAAATCCATTAAAATAATCACCATTTCTATGTAGTGCTAATAAAACCCAAAATGAAACAATAGAGAAATTTCCTTTAAAATAACTTGCAAAATGCATAAAATTCTTGGGAGTTAATCCATTCAGGACTCTAATAAATAAAACTTTAATGTTCTCCAGAAGTAAAGGAAGAATAAATAATTGAAGAAACATTCATTGTTCATGACTGAGACAAATAAAAAAGTGGTGATGCTACCAAAATTAATTTTAACTAATTAATTAATTTGAGAACTTATTAATAAATAATAATAAATAAAAATAAAAATTACTAATAAAAATGAATAGTAAAAAATAAACTAGTAAGTAATAAATTAGTAGAAAATAAATTATTAGTAAAAAATTAATAATAATCAATCCATATAATGCTATATGTCAACATGTAATATAATATAAATAATATAGTAATAAATAATAAATCCATTTGGCAAACGCTTAAAAATTTAATTTAAAATTAATTTATATTAGTGCTTTACCAATCAAATTACTGAGAAGTTGTGTTATAGAATTAGACCTAATAATAACAAATTCATTTAGAGGAATAAAACTCATTTGAAGGAATCTCAAGGGGAATAGATGAATGCATAAATCATAACCTCACCAGAGCTCAGACTGTATTATAAAATAATATTCATTGGAAGTATTTGGCCCTCAACTGAAGAGGGGGGAGGAAAAAAGAAGGAACAAGCATTTGTTAAGTGTCTACTATGCGCCAGGCACTGTGGAAGTGCTTTACAAATATGATCCCAACTCAAATGGATTTGTGACCTCTTCATTGTATATGCTTCCTCCAGGAATTCAGATTTTGACTCACCCATGCGTGCTTATTTTGAGTGACTCTTGTTCAACTCCTCTCACAAGCTCACCACAGGGATATCATTGGGGGCCTGACCCATTTTCTTATGATATTATGAGGATCAAGATGGAGAATAATAATTGGTTGTGTAAAACTTGGCAATTCACTTAAGCTCTTATTGCTCAAGGTAGCTCTCTAAGACCATAGGTTGCAGAGATGGTGCTGATTTGCATTTGATAGAGTGAGTTTCCTTAGCTGAGAATTTCTTAAAACAATGAAATCACAGCTCTAGTCCCCATTCTCATTGTTGGGATACCAATGGAACACATGTGGTGTCTCCTAGTTATCCCTTGTGATCAGCCCATCTTTTGTTTGGATCAGATGTTCACTTGATAATATCTTTTACACTTATTTTTTTTTGCAAATTGATCAAAAATTAATAAAAAGTGTATCTTGAATCTGATTAGATAAGCAAGACTCAGAAGTACAGTAGTTTAGTATTTTCAAGTCAGAAAAACACAAACTACTGGGGAAAAGACTATTTGCCAAGAACTGTGGAGGAAACTACAAAATGGTTTGTCAAAAAATCAGTTTAGGCAAGTTTCTTACACCACATATCATAATGGCTCTAAATGGATAAACAACTTCATATCATAAAACAATTAGGGGGGCAGAGCCAAGATAGCAGAGTAGAAGCAGAAACCTGCTAGAGCTCTCCCTCCAACTCCCTCCAAAAAAACTGTAAAAAAATGACTGAACAAATTTTGGAGAAGCAGAAGCCACAAAACAACAGAGTGAAAGAGATTTCCAGCCCAAGACAGTCTGGAAGGCCAACAGTAAAGGTCTATCACACAGGGCACAGAGTGGAGCTCAGCCCAGAGTGGGCCACATGGCGTGGCAGGGACAGGACCTGAAACAGACTTCAGGGTGCCACCAGAAGAAGCAGTTCCCAAATTGCTCAGCCCACAAATGCCAAAGACAGCTTCAAAGGTCATTGAGAAAGCACTTTTACCTGAGTGAAAAGGGAACTTGGTATAGACTTGCCAGCAGCAGCCACTGCAGTAGCAGTGGCCATTTTTGGAGCTCTCTGCTTAAAGACCCTGGGGAAATCGAGCAGCTGATCTGAATCTCAGCCCTGAATGGCTCTCCTGGGTTGTGGAAGAGTGCTGGCAGTGGAACTGGGGGTGGCTCTGGAGAGGGAACCCTAATGGCAGATCCTGGGCAGAACAGAGTGCTTCTGGTTTCTCTCAGACCAGAGCACAGACAAGGAGAGGAGTAAACTCCTCTCCATTGAATGTGCCACCTTAGAGGAACTAAGAACTTACAGGTGCCCAGAGTATGCTCTCCTCTTGGCAAAGGACTCAAAAGTTAAGTAGGAAAAATTCCCCAAAAAGGGGAAAAAATAAGACTATAGAAGGCTACTTTCTTGGTAAACAGGTATTTTCTTCCATCCTTTTGGATGAGGAAGAACAAAGCATAGCATCAGAGAAAAACCTAAAAGTCAAGGTTTCTACATCCAAAGCCTCCAAAATAAATATGCAATGGTCTCAGGCCATGGAAGAGCTCAAAAAGGATTTTGAGAATAAAGTAAGAGAGGTGGAGGAAAAATTGGTTAGAGAAATGAGAGCAATGCAAGAAAATCATGAAAACGAAGTCAACAGTTTGCTAAAGAAGACCCAAAAAAATGTAGAAGAAAATTAGACCTTTAAAAATAGACTGCCTCAATTGGTGGGGCAGCTAGGTGGTGCAGTGGAAAGAGCACCAGTGCAGGAGTCAAGAGGGCCTGAGTTCAAATCTCACCTCAGACACTTGACACTCACTAGCTGTGTGACCTCAGGCAAGTCACTTAACCCCAATTGCCTCATCCTGGGTCATCTCCAGTCATCCTGATGAATATCTGGTCACTGGATTCAGATGGATCTGGAGGAGAAGTGAGGCTGGTGACCTTGCACAGCTCTCCTTCACTCAAAAACAATGTCAAGTGTAAGTCATGTCATTATTTCTGTGATGGCATGGTCTTCTTTGGCAAGAAAGGACTAATACACACACCTCAATTGACAAAAGGGGTCCAAAAAGCCAATGAGGAGAAGAATTCTTTAAAAAGTAGAATTAGTCAAATGGAAAAAGAGGTTCAAAAGCTCACTGAAGAAAATAGTTCTTTAAAAATTAGAATTGAGCAGATGGAAGCTAACGACTGTATGAGAAACCAAGAAATTACAAAACAAAACCAAGAGGATGAAAAAATAGAAGATAATGTGAAATATCTCATTGGAAAAACAACTGATCTGGAAAATAGATCCAGGAGAGACAATTTAAAAATTATGGGACTACCTGAAAGCCATGATCAAAAAAATAGCCTGGACATCCTCTTTCATGAAATTATTGAGGAAAATTGCCCTGATATTTCTAGAACCAGAAGGCAAAATTGAAAGAATCCACTAATCACCTCCTGAAAGAGATCTGAAAAGAGAAACTCCTAGGAATATTGTAGCCAAATTCCAGATTTCCCAGGTCAAAGAGAAAATATTGCAAGCAGCTAGAAAGAAACAATTAGAGTACTGCAGAAATACAATCAGCATAACACAAGATCTAGCAACTTCTAATTAAGGTACTGAAGGGCTTGGAATATGATATTTCAGAAGTCAAAGGAACTAGGATTAAAACCAAGAATCACCTACACAGCAAAACTGAGTATAATACTTCAGGGGAGAAAATGGTCATTCAATGAAATAGAGGACTTTCAAGCATTCCAGAACTGAATAGAAAGTTTGACTTTCAAACACAAGAATCAAGAGAAGCAGGAAAAGGTAAACAGGAAAGAGAAATCATAAGAGACTTTCTAAAATTGAACTGTTTACATTCCTACATAGAAAGACAATATTTGTAACTCTTGAAACTTTTCTCAGTATCTGGGTAGTTGGCAGAATTACACACACACACACACACACACACATATGGAGAGAGAAAGACAGAGAGCACAGGGTAAGTTGAATAGGAAGGGATCATATCTAAAAAAATGAAATTAAGGGGTGAGAGAGGAATATATTGGGAGAAAAAAGGGAGAAATGGAATGGGGTAAATTATCTCTCATAAAAGAGGCAAGAAAAAGCTTTTTCAGTGGAGGGGAAAAGGGGGGAGGTGAGGGGGGAAAAGTGAAGCTTACTCTCATCACATTTGGCTCAAGAAAGGAATAACATGCACACTTAATTTGGTATGAAAACCTATCTTACACTACAGGAAAGTAGGGGAGAAGGGGATAAGCAGGGTGGGGGGGGGATGATGGAAGGGAGGGCAAATGGGAGAAGGGAGCAATTAGAGGTAAACGCTGTTGGGGACAAGGTCGAAAGAGAGAACAAAAGAAATGAGGGGCAGGATAGGATGGAGGAAAATATAGTTAGTCTTACACAACATGACTATTATGGAAGTCATTTGCAAAACTACATATATATAGCCTACATTGAATTGTTTGCCTTCTCAGTGGGGATGGGTGGGGAGGGAGGAAGGAAGAGAAGTTGCAACTCAAAGTTTTACGAACAAATGTTGAGAACTCTTTTTGCATACCATTAGGAAATAAGAAGTACAGCTAATGGAGTATAGAAATTTGTCTTGCCCTACAGGACAAAAGAGAAGATGGGGATAAGGGAAGGGAGAGCAGATTGGTGGAAGGGCTAATCAGAATGCTTGGTGTTTTGGGGTGGGGGAAGGGGAGAGATGAGGAGAAAATTTGGAACTCAAAATTTTGTGGGAATGAATGTTGAAAACAAAATAAATAAATAATTTTTAAGAATTAGAATGTAGCAAATGGCAGCTAATGACTTTATGAGAAATCAACAAATTATAAAGTTAAACCAAAAGATTGAAAAATTGAAGACAATGTGAAGTATCTCATTGGAAAAACAACTAACCTGGAAAATGGATCCAGGAATGATAATTTAAAAATCATTGGACTACCTGAAAACCATTGTCAGGAAAAGAGCCTTTCATCCTTCAAGAAATTATCAAGGAAAATTGCCCTGATATTATAGAACCAGAGGGTAAAATAGAAATGGAGAGAATCCACTGATCACCTCCTGAAAGAAATCCCCAAAGGAAAACTCTTAGGAATAGTGTAACCAAATTCCTGAGTTCCCAGGTCAAGGAGAAAATATTACAAACAGTCAGAAAGAAACAATTCAAGTATTGTGGAAACACAATCAGTATAACACAAGATTTAGCAGTTTCTACACTAAGGGATCAGAGGGCTTGTAATATGATATTGCAGAGGTCAAAGGAGATAGGACTAAAACCAAGGATTAAAATTCACAAAACTGAGTATAATACTTCAGGGGAAAAAGTGGAACTTCAGTGAAATAAAGGACTTCCAAGTATTCTTTTTGAAAAGACCAGAGCTGAATAGAAAATTTGACTTTCAAATACAAGAAACAAGAAAAGGATGGAAAGGTAAACAGGAAAGCGAAATCATAAAGGACTTATTAAGCTGAACTGTTTATATTCCTACATGGAAAGATGGTATTTGTAACTCATGAGACCTTTCTCAATATTAGGATAGTTGGAGGGAATAAAGGGGTGTGTGTGTGTGTGTGTGTGTGTGTGTGTGTGTGTGTGTGTGTGTGTGTATGTGTGTATGTGTGTGTGAAGAGGAGGGGCACAAGGTGAGCTGAATATGAAGGGATGATATCTAAAAAAGAAAATTAAGTGTTGAGATAAATGTATTAGGAGAAAGAGAAAGGGAGAAGTAGAATCTAGTAAATCATCTCACATAAAAGAGGCAAGAAAGAGCTTTTACAATGGAAGGTAAGAAGCAAAAGTGAGAAGGAACAAGTGAGCCTTGTTTTCATGGGAGTTAGCTTCAGGAGGGAATAACATACACACTCAATTGGGTATGGAAGTTTATCTTACCCTATAGGAAAGCAGGGGGGAAGGGATAAGAGAGGGGGGATAATAGAAGGGATGGTAGATTGGAGGAAGGGGTCATTGGAAGCAAACACTTTGGTAGAAGGTCAGGTAAAAGGAGAGAATAGAACAAATGGAAGGCTGGACAGGATAGAAGGAAATCTAGTTAGTTTTCTCACAACATAATTATTATTTGCATGACTACACATGTATATCCTATATTGAATTGCTTGCCTTCTCAACAAAACTGGGTGGAGAGGGAGGAAGGAAGAGAATGTGGAACTCAAAGCTTTAAAAATGAATGTTAAAAATTGTTTTTACATGCAGCTAGGAAATAATATATATAGGCAATGGGGTATAGAAATCTCTCTTGCCCTAGAGGAAAACAGGAGGGAAGGGAATAAGGTGGGGGTGGGGGGAATAGAAGGGAGGGCAGATTGGAGGAAAGGCTAATCAGAATACATGCTGTCTTGATGTGGGGGGAGAGGGGAGATGGGGAGAAAATTTGAAATTCCAAATTTTGTGGAAATGAATGTTGAAGGGGGGCGGAGCCAAGATGGCGGAGTAGAAGGACGCACATTCACGAGCTCCAAGCCCACAACCCATGGAATTGAGGTAAAAGGAGAGCCCCATAAATTCTGAATCTCTGCAGGGGGTGCACAAACATAGGGGAAGAGATTTCCGTTCCACTGAACCCTGGAGAGCCGTCCCCGGGGTCTATCGCACCCCGGAAAGCGGACCCCACCCCCACCCCTGGCCGCGACCCAGAGAAGCTGACCTGAGCAGACTTCAGAGAGGAAAGCTCCGGGAGAATCTCCGGCAGCCGGGAAAGTCCCTCTGCCCACAGAAGCTAAAGGTCAGTTAAAAAGAAGCCTGCGCTAGGGGAGGGGAGCGGGCCCCTCGGGAGGAAGCGGCGGCGGCAGAGACGGGGCAGGAAGCGGCGGAGGCAGAGGCGTGGGCGGGCGGCTGAGGCGGCAACGGCCCGGGTCTCAGGAATCCCCCAGCAGCAGGTAGGATCTTCAATACTGAAGGTCTTTCCAACCTGAGGGAGCCGAGCAGGGGAGACGGCCCTGCCCCCACCCTGCTCTACTGCTGAACGCCTCTGAATAAAACCCCCAAGGGAGCTGAGCACAGCAGGCGGGGTCCCCCACCCCGCCCCCATCGGCTCTGTTCCTGAAAGTCTCTGCGGAAAGCCCCTGAGGGCCCAAGCTAGGAAGCGGCCCTGCCCCCACCCTGCGCCAGAACTAAAGCTTGCCGCGGGAAAGCGCATTTGAATCTCAGAGGTCAAGTACTAGCTGGGCGGATCCAGGCGGAGGTGGAAAGGAATCTCAGAAGTCAAGTAACTGGCTGGGAAAATGCCTAGAAAGGGAAAGAAAAATAAGACTTTAGAGAGTTTTTTCCAACAAATGCAAATGATCCCGACCTTCGGATCTGATGGGGAGGACGAGGACGTATTTTTCCCATCAGGGAAAGATGTGGAGGGCGGGGCCTCAGTACCCCAGACACCCCAGGGGGGTGTTGGGTGGGCTCAGGCCTTGGAAGAGCTTAAAAAGGATTTTGAAAAGCAAGTTAGACAGGTGGAGGAAAGACTGGGAAGAGAAATGACAAAGATGCAAGAAGAGTATGAAAAAAAGGTCAATATCTTGGTAAAGGAGTCCCAAAAAAATGCTGAGGAAATTAACACCCTGAAAAATAGGCTCACTCAATTGGCAAAAGAGGTTCAAAAAGCCAATGAGGAGAAGAATGCATTCAAAAGCAGAATGAGCCAAATGGAAAAAGAGGCTCAAAAGCTCACTGAATTTAATAGTTCTCTCAAAATTAGAATGGAACAGATGGAGTCTAATGACTTTATGAGAAACCAAGAAATCACCAAACAAAACCAAAAGAACGATAAAATGGAAGAGAATGTGAAATATCTCATGGGAAAAACAACTGACCTGGAAAATAGATCAAGGAGAGACAACTTAAAAATTATGGGACTACCTGAAAGCCATGATCAAAAAAAGAGCCTAGACATCGTCTTGCATGAAATTATCAAGGAAAACTGCCCTGACATTCTAGGACCAGAGGGCAAAATAAGTATTGAAAGAATCCATCGATCACCACCTGAAAGAGATCCAAAAAGAGAAACTCCTAGGAACATTGTGGCCAAATTCCAGAACTCCCAGCTCAAGGAAAAAATCTTGCAAGCAGCCAGAAACAAACAATTCCAGTACTGTGGAAATACAATCAGGATAACCCAAGATCTAGCAGCTTCTACATTAAGGGATCGAAGGGCGTGGAATAGGATATTCCAGAAGGCAAAGGAACTAGGACTCAAACCAAGAATCACCTACCCAGCTAAACTGAGTATAATACTGCAAGGGAAAATATGGTCTTTCAATGAAACAGAGGACTTTCAATCATTCTTAATGAAAAGACCAGAGCTGAAAAGAAAATTTGACTTTCAAACACAAGAATGAGAGGAAGCATGCAAAAGTAAACAGCAAGGAGAAGTATTAAGGGACTTACCAGAAATGAACTGTTTGCATTCATACAGGGAAGGACAATATTTCTAACTCTTAAAACTTTTCAGTATCTGGGTGGTTGGTGGGATCACACATACACATGTACACGCATGCACACACATACACACATGCATTCACATGCAGAGACAGAGAGCACAGATTGAACTGAATAGGATGGGACCATACCTTAAAAGAAATTAAGGTAAATGGTGAGAGAGAAATGTAGTGAGAGGAAAGAGGGGGAAATGGAAGGGGGTAACTATATGTCATTTAAGAGGCAAGTAGGAGATGTTTTTAGTGGAGGGAAAAAGAGGAGAGCTGAGGGAAAAAAAACAAACAAACAAACAAACAAACAAAAGTTTACCCTCATCACATTTGACTAAACGAAGGAGTGAAATGCACACTCATTTTGGTATGAAAACCTATCTTACAGTATAAGAAAGCGGGGGAGAAGGAGATATTGGGGGGGGGGGATGATGGAAGGGAGGGCAAAGGGAGGAGGGAGTAATTGAAAGTCAACACTTGGGGAGGGTCAGGATCAAAGGACAGAAGAGAAACAATGAGGGGCAGGTTAAGAGGGATGGCAATTCAGTTAGTCTTACACAACACGACTATCAGGAAGGTCACTTGCAAAGCTACACAGATATGGCCTATAATGAATTGCCTGCCGTACCAAAGGGAATGGATGGGGAGGGAGGGATGGGGAGAATTTGGAACTCAAAGTTTCAGGAACAATTGTTTAGTATTGTTGTTGCAACTAGGAAAGAAGACATACAGTTAATGAGGAATAGAAAGTCATCTGGCCCTACAGGAGAAAAGAGAAGATAGAGACAAGGGAAGGGAGGGATGACAGAAGAGAGGACAGATTGAAGATAGGGAAAATTAGATTGCTTGGGGTATTGGGGTGGGGGGAGGGGAGAAAAGGGGAGAAAATTTGGAACCCAAAAATTTGTGAAAATGAAAGTAAAAAGCTAAATAAATAAATTAATAAAAAAAAAATAAAATGAAAAAAAAAAATGAATGTTGAAAACTAAAAATAAATAAATAAGATAAAACAATAAAACAATTAGAGGATGATGGAAGGAAACACCTTTTATAGCAAAAGGTCATCATCCAAAATAAAACAGACAATTTTGATTTCATAACATTTAAATATTTTGTTACAAACTAAATCAATATCTTAGGAAAAGAATTAAAACTATCATTTGTGAAAAAAAAAACTTTAGCATCAAACATCTCATAAAAGCCTATCTTCAAAGCATATAGGGAATTTACACACATGTGAAAGACCAAAGCCATTCCCCAATAGACACTTTACATGGTCAAATATAACAAAGTTCTCAGAAGAATAACTGTATGCTATTAATAGCTATGTGAAATATTGCTCCAAATCACTAATATTAACTGATACAACAATGGAAAAAATTCTATTTTCTTTCACACTCAAAAAAATGTTGATGAAATCATGGGAAGATGAGAACACTAATACATTTTTGGGTAAGCTGTGAATTGGTCCTGCCATACTGAAGTTGCATGAAAAAGGTAACTGAACTATTACTATGCTTTGACCCAAAAATCCCACTCCTTGGTAGAGATAAGGATAGAAAGAAATACTCTATTGTGTCTAAATATTCATTGCAGTGTAACTTACTGGATAGAAAGGTGGCCTTGGGGATAGGAAGACCTGAGTTCAAGTTTTGTCTGTACCACATACTGGCTCCTTTTCTAGCTGCATTGATTTTGTTTATGCCCAAACTTTTAAATTTTATGTAGCTGAAATTATCTAGTTTATCTTTTGTGATGGTTCGTATCCCTCTTTAATTCAAAATTTTTCCCTTATGCCCATTGATTGGGGAATGGCTGAACAAGTTATGGCATATGAAGGTGAAGGAATAATAATAATTTAATAAATTAATAAACAAAATAGTAATAATTTAAGAAATGGTGAAGGGATTGATTTCAGAAAAACCTGGAAAGACTTATGTGAACTGATGCAGAATGAAGTAAGCAGAACTAGGAGATACTCTACACGGTAACAGTAATATTGTAAAGATGATCAAGCATAAAAGTTTTAGGAACTCTGATCAATACAATGATCCTCCACAGCTCCAAAGGACTCACAATGGATGCTATTCCCCTTCCAAAGACAGAAGTGATGAACTCTTAGTATAGATTGAAGTATTTTTTTTATCTTTTCTTTATTTTCTTTGCCTTTTTTGGGAGGGAGGGCATGGCTAATGCAGAAATACGTGTTGACTCACTCCATATGTATAATGATTTTTTAAAAAATTAAAGCATCATTTGGCTGTCTTCCTAAACAGTCCTAATCACCAAAGAGGTGTTGCCTCAGTCAAAGAAAGAACTCAGAAAGATCTTATCTTTAGAAGGTCAAGGTCTCCCACTACATCCTGGGCCATCTCCAGTTGTCCTGTTCTATATCTGACTGAAGGAATCAGATGATACCAGAGGATAAAGTGAGGCTGGTGACTTTGCACAGCCCTCCCTCACTTAAAACCAATTCACTCGCAAGTCATGGAAACATCTTTCATGGTCTTCAAGAATGAAGGACAAACCACAATAACATGTATAATAGATATTGTATTTTTGCCTCTTCACTAAGTCAGGAAGAGAGTAGAGAGAGGGAAAGAACTTTGAAATGAAAGTGAAAAAAGAATTAACCTCCTAGTCACAGCTGTGGAAGATATCTCCTTCCACTGTCCTCTGCCACATAATGTTTATGATTCTTGGCATTCATCTCAGTGCCCCAGGTAATTAAGATTATAAATTGCAGAGAAGGTGATGAACTTCAACTGATAGAGGAAATCCCTCACTTGGTGTTCCCTGCTTCAATGAAATTATATTCTGACCTGAAGAAAAATGTATGAAGTGATGTGAAGTAAGTAGATTCAGGAGAACAGTATTCATGATGATTCCAAGAATGCAAATGAAAACAATGATAAAACAAACTCAAATGCTTTATGATTATAATGACCAATATTTGTCCCTGAAGAAAATATGAGGAAATGTACCACCCTTCTTTCAATGGAGAGGTGGGAGACTCTTTCTGTGGAATGTTTCCTATTGATCTGATGTGGTCATGGTGTTGTTTGGTTTGTTATGAGAGGAGACTTACTATGGGGAGGAGTAGAGGCAAGGGAAGGTCATATCAAGAAATGACTGTGACATAAAAATAAAAAGCATCATTTAATTTTTTAAAAAAGAAATTCAAACTGTCAACAATTATGTGAAAAAATGCTCTAAAACTAATTATAAGAAAAATACAAATTAAAATTAACTTATTAATTTTAATTAATTAATTTTAACTAATTTTAAACAACCTGTTGTTTCATTAATTAAACTTAATTACTTGATTAAATTTTATTAGTTGTAAATAATTAAATTGGTTATTAAAATAATTCTGGGGTTTCACTTTCTATCCATTAAGTTATAAAGATGATAGATGGTGGAGATAGTCCAAACTGGAGCTGTTAAAAGACAGATACACAGCTGATCTTCAATACTCTGGCATTAAATTTTTGCTACTTCAAGCTTTTGATTTTATTAGTAATCTCATTTTCACTTTTGCATTGGCAACTGTACACATTTGCAGCTGTGCACAGAAGAGAAAAAAATGAGAGAGACGTGATACATGCATATCTATGGAACAGCTGGTATCCTACTAGATGCTTCACTGTTCTATTCACCCTACTATTGTAAAGAGTTTCCATACATTCTTTGCCTATTTTCTTTGCTTGCCTTTAAAACTTAAGTTTTATGGTGCAATTATGCCCAAAAGCATAGTGCAACCTTCATGACCTCCAATGCCATCCACCAGCTGTGAAGGACAGAAGGTTGAAGGTGATGTCAAGACCTCTTCAATTTCAACATCTTCTGACATCAGCCTCTTCCTTGGTTTTCAGGGGGTAGCCAAAGTAGAGAGTTTTACTTCAGTTTAGCATACAGTATAATGCCCCTTTGCCACCATCTGACACATGGAAGGTAAGATTCAGGTTAAAAAATGTTTTAGCTTTAAGAATTTTATTTGCTGTACAGTATTTATGGTACTCTAGATTTCATGTTATAAAAAGTGACTATTAACCTTTATAAGATTGCACACCATCTCGGAGAGGGAGTAAGGAAGGAGGGGAGAAGGAGGGGGAGGGAAGGGAAAAAACCTAAGATATATAGAAGTGATTGTAGAAAACGGAAAACAAATAAAATAATTTTAAAAAATTAAAAAAAACAAAAAAGTGATTTATTGTCTGAAATCAATTTTTTTTTTAAATTGAGAGGTTAGTACAAAAAGTCATAGAGTCTAGGGAATTACTAATGAGAAAAAATGCTTTTCATGTTTACCAATGTTATTTATATGCTTCATTTTATGAGTTATTTCATGGTTACTGTGTTAGGAAAATGATCAGAATTAATGTTTTATTATAAAGAATTGTGTGAGGAAAGATGCATTTTCAGTAATCTCTAATGAAAGATGATAGTTTTTGGTGGTTGCAGGAATCTAACCCTCTATTTCTCATAAGTTCATTATATCAACATTACATTTTTTGCTTTTGTTCCATTTTCTAGGAGCGTTACCCTCCTGTGAAAATTGAGAATTTATTGTATTAATATACTGTTGGTGGAGTTGTGAATTTCTCCAACTATTATGGAAAACAATTTGAAATTTCTGAGAAAAATCACTAAAATTTTCATTGTTTTTTGAACTACTGTTATCATTACTGAACACTTAGTCAAAGGAGGTCGAAGGCAGAAGAAAAGATCTCATATACACTAAAATAATCATAGAAGCATTTTTCATTGTAACAAAAAACTGGAGGGAAAGTGGGTGCCCATTGTTTGGGGAACAGTTGAATAAACTGTGAAAGAAGAACATAATAGCATCTTCTGGTACTATAAGAAACTATAAAGACAAGGAACTCAGAGAAAGGTGAGAAGAGTTATGAACTGATGCAAAATAAATAGAACCCAAAGAAATTTTATTTAAATAAATGAAACCAAGGGGCAGAGCCAAGATGGTAGAGTAAAAGCAGGGTCTTCCCTGAGCTCTTCCCCAAAGCCCTCCAAAATATCTGTAAAAAATGACTCTAAACAAATTCTAGAGCTCTGTCACCAAATGACAGAGTGAAACAAATCCCCAGCCCGAGATAACCTGGAAAGTTGACAGGAAGGGTCTGTCTCACCTGGCAGTGAGCCGAAGTCTGGCATGGGGCCCTCCGGCACAGATGGAAGGAGCAAGCCTCAGGGGACTGAATCATTGACAGCTGTAGCAATTTGCAGAATTCTCAACCCCCAAATGCCAGAAAGGTCAGTGGGAGAACTGTGGAACCTTGGTAAAAGAGAGACGGGTGCTCTGGCTGAGTCTGGCCCCAGCCCCAGGGTGATGGGGGTGGCCTGCAGCACTGTGGCAGCAGCTGCAGAAGCTGCTTCTGGAGCTCTGGGGCCACAGACAGTGGGGGATTAAGTGGCTGATACAAAATCCCTGAAACTTGGGACAGTATACCCACCCCCACCCCCCTGGAAGTAGAATCCTACCTTGACAAAGAGTTAGAAAGTCAAGTATTTGATTGGGAAGATGAGTAAACATTATAAAAGAACTCAAACTATAGAATCTTACTTTGGTGACAAAGGAAATCAAAACATACAACCAGAAAAAAACAACAAAGTCAGATCCTACATCAAAAATCTCTTTTTTGGAAAATTCATATTTTTCTTAAATATAAATTGGTTGCAGGCCATAAAAGAGCTCAAAAAGAAATTTGAAAATCAAGTAAGAGAAATAGAGGAAAAATTGAGAAGTGAAATGGAGTGATGCAAGAAAATTAGAGACCCAAAAAATACTGAAGAAAATAACACCTTAAAAAATAAATGAAATGAAAAGAATGGTGTTAATGTAAATGACATCATCACTAAAGGCCAACTAAATTTAAATTAATTGTCATGACCAATCTTTGTTCTGGAGAACAGATGATGAAACATAATTTGTTCCTCTTGGTAGAGAGGTAAGGCTTATATTGTCCAAGATCCTCCCATGACTGATTACAGCCCAATGCTGGAGAAAGTGAGGAAAACCAGAATGCATCAGGGACCTCTGTCCATATGTGTGGGACAATACAAAGCTGGTGTTTGGATCTCCCAGTTCAGAATGATGTCATGATAGCTGCCAGGCCATCCCCTCATGCCAACACAGTGTGAGACAAGGCAAGCTCAGAAGGTACTCTGCATGTGGAGACGTGCTCTTGGATCCTATGTCAGAACATGGAAATGTAGACACTCTAATGTCTAATGTCCTGAGACTCTGATAAAACTCAAAATCTTGGGTATTAGAGGCATGCTGGCCAGGGAGAGGGGCTATTGAGAGTGAGAGTGGGGACACTTGGCCAAATCTCACTTTTTTTCCTTTGGAGGCAATCAGGGTTAAGGGACTTGCCCAGGGTCCCACAACTAATAAGTGTCTGAAGTCACATTTGAACTCAGGACCTCCTGACCCCCTCCTGACTCCACTGTGCCACCTGGCTGCCCCAAATCTCACTTTAAAGAGAAAACAAAATTCATCCTTTCCAATAAGCATCTCGAATAAGAATCAAGAGATGAGTCTATTTATCTTATTGATTAAGGTACAAATAGCACAGTGATAAAAGCTCTGAGTGTAGGGGCAGGGGGCTTGAGGTCAAATCCTCACTTTACTGCCTGGGTGCAGTAGTTCTTGATGAGTCTGAGCCTGGGTCTTCTCATGGGTTGGGCTAAGCTGTCCTTAAAGTTTCTTCCAGCTCTAAATCTATGAAACCATAGATGGAGGTCCCAGTAGGTACAGATCTCTTTATTGCCTCTGGCCCCCTGGAACTGGGAATCTCCTCCTGGTCTCTGCCAGCTGCTATTGCTCCCCCCCTTCCACCTCAAAAATTATCTGTAATCTGTGTATTCTTCCATGAGCATATGCTGTCTACTCCTGATGCAACATGAGCTTCTCAAGGGAAGAACTGCTTCCTCTTTTGTCTTTGTAATCCTGGGACTTAGCATGGTGCCTGGCACATAGTAGCTGCTTATAACAATTGCCTATGGATTGATTTATGGATGCCCTACTCCATATGGATCTCTGATGGATTTGTTCACATCTTGCTGCAATTTCATTCATGTGTGATTCTTTGTGATCCCATTTTGGGGGCTTTCTTGACAAAGATATTTCAGTGGTTTGCCATTTTCTTCTCCAGTTCATATTACAGATGAGGAAACGAAAGCAAACAGGGTGAAGTGACTTGCTCCAGGTCACACAGTTTAGCAAGTGTTGGAGGCTAGATTTGAAATGAGATCTTTCTGACTCCAGGCTGGACACTCTATCCACTGTGTCATCTAGCTGCCCCTTCCCCCCTTGGGTCTCTGATGCGTTTATTTGGGATCTTATAAATTCCCTTAGTGCCAGCCCTCAAATGTTCTGATGGTAGCTAGGCAGTAAAAAGATAAAGCCTTTTACCTGGAGTGACAAAGACCTGAGTTCAGATCCTGCCTCAGACATTTAGTAGCTTGTTACCCTGGGCAAGTCACTTAACCTCAGTCTCAGTTTCTTCATCTGTAAAATGAGGATAATACCTCCCAGAGTTGCTGTGAGAATCAAATGAGATAATGAAAATAAAGAATTTTTGTATATCTTTAAATGCTATGTAAATGCTTGCAATAACTAAGATCTGAAGGGAAAAGGAGCAGATTAGGAGCATGAAGCCTATGTAGGAGGTTATTACGATAGACTAAGAAGAGACAAACCTAGAACTAGGACGGTAGGCACCATGTGAGAGAGATTTTGGAAACTGAAAGGATTTGGGAACTCATTCTTCTGGTGAAGTGAGAAAGAGGAAAAGTCGAATGTGACTCAGAAATTTGAAGCCCCTATAAGTGGGAAGATGGTGGTGCCATGAGCAGTTAATAGGGAGTGTATGGAGGAGTGGGGAATATGACAAATTCATTTCTGGACAAATTGAATTGGAGGCACTGGAGGGATATACACGTAGAGGTGTCCAGCATCGAATAACTCACTCCACTCCTTTGTGTCTTGTGTTTTTATTCATGTGAAGTACAGAATAATAGTGTCCAGGCCATGGTTGGTGGTGAATCAGTGTTTATTAAGTGCTTTGAGATCCTCTAATAACAAGAAGAAGGTAGGTGCAGAGGATTATTACTGTTAATAAAATACCAATGATAAAAATGATGATGAGCCCAGGTTTATGAGCCACCTGTGCCCGAAGGTCTCCGCTCATCTTTTAAAAGCACCTCTAAAATAATAATTATCATGGCAACAGAGTGAGTAGATGGCTAAGACAGGTTGGACCTGGTGGAGAATCCTCCAAGGTGACTCCTCCTCCCTTGTACCATATCTTTCCTAGCCCTGGAAATACAGAATGCCCCGGGATAAGACTGAGAATCTTAGGGGCTAGGAAAGGGGCAGAATCTTGTAATGTGATGATCCAGAAACATCAGTCCTTTAATTCAGATGTGATTTTGAGCCTCAGTTACATTATCTATAAATATCTATCATAAAATGGGGATTTAAAACCCCCCAGCAATTTCACCTGTCTGAAGGCAGGGCATGGACCAGATAATCTCTTGAATTTCTTGTGACTTAAAAGCTATAATTCTGTGATTGCCTTAAACTGTATCTTGTTCTTCCACCTCTCGTATGGCTCCTTAGATGAGGAAGAATCCTGTGGTTTGACATTCATTTAAATTTTTCATAAATAATATATGCTCATGGTGTATCCAAAAACCTTATTGACAAGGTTTGCATATTATAGATATGTTATAAGCATAACATAGTTGCTGTGATAGGATGTATTTCAAATATATGCCCAAATGTACTTTAACAACTGATTCCACCTTCATGTATTGGTACTTTGGGGCGGTAGAATGAGATTGGATTGAAAGTTCTAAGATTTAGCGTCTAGCCTTGCTTTTGCCTCTAAATAACGGTGTGATCTTGGTTATTTACTCTCTCTGGGTCTCCATGTCCTAGATCTCTACAATGAGTTAGTTGGATTAGAATACCCCTAAGGTCACTGTAACCATCTGGACATCCAGCCTCTAAGACCAGACTCGGAAGTTAGCTCCACACTCCACTTCCACCTCCACCCCAGGGGAGACTAATCAAACACGAAGCTAGGGGCTGGAGAGGAGGGAGAATGGGTAAATCAACTGCCCCCTGACCAACAAGGACCTAGATATTAGAATTCTAGTGGGTCTGGCCACCCAGATTGGCCTCTGTATTGCTGGACTGATCAGGGGGTCTCAGGTTCCAGAACCTTATCTCATCCCCACCCCTTCCCAAAACCTGTCTCCGAAAAGAAAATCAAATCCAAATCCAGCTGGGACCTTAGGTACACCTCCATTTCTGAGAAGGATGGGCTGATCTTTAAATCTGTAGTGAGTATATAAACCTCAAAAATCAGCAAAGACCACAAATCAGGGCTTGATGTATTTTTTTGTCAATTGTCTGGACTTAAGAAAATGTCTATAATATAGAATAGTCTTAAAAGTGTGTAGGGTGTACATTTCCCCCTCAATCCAAAGACATTTGTTAAACATTTACCAGCACATCTTTGGATGTGATACACTTCAATCTAGCATATGTTACAAAATCTTTTCCGCCTCTCCTAATCTGTGTGATTCATAGAGGAAGGCTGTTTTCCCTGCTACTGCTCCCAGATCTTTCATCCCCATCTACTTCAGCCCTACCCTTCCTGTGTTCTTGTCCAGCTCTGCCTTCCCTTTTCTCTGTGTCTCCCAGGCCAACAGTTTCTAGGATACTAGGTTCAGGGCTGAAAAGAACTTTAGAAGGCATCAAGTCTAGTCATTTCATTTTATGAAAAAAGAAACTGAGACCCAGAGAAGTTAAGTGACTTGCCTAGGGTCACATAGCTATACATCCAAGACAGGATTTGAACGCAGGTCTTTCCAGTGCCTAATCTACTTAACCAACTGCATCTTTAGTTCTACTGTTACCCAGTTGCCCTCTTGTCCTCTTTCAACCTTCAAATGAGGTAATATACAGAAAGCACTTTGCAAACCTTAAAGCATTATACAGATGCCAGCTATGATGATGAAGAGGAGGAAGGTGATTCTGCTGATGGCACTTAGGAAGACCTGGAGCCACCCCACCCCCCCAGCTGAAGAAGTCCTGTCCAGGACAATGTATCTTGGCTCATGGCCCCAATACACTGACCTAGGGAAAAGATAAGACTTACTCTTCATTCCTCATTGCTACTCCTACACCATCCTGCTGCCCACTGTCACTCCTTTGAGGTTCACTTCACCCAGATAGGTTGACCTATCTAGATCCAGGTGGTACTGATCTGTTGGAGACAGACTATTTTTTCTTCTACTTCAAGAAGAAGGCTCACAGTCTTCCTCAGAACACTAACCTTCCTCCTTTTATTTGGGGAATTTGAATGAATGAATGACTGAAAAAGCATTTATTAAGTACACACTGTCCCTATAGCTCTTAAGTGGCTCAGGTTCTTTAAGGGATTATGACAATCCTCTTGAACATCCAGGCTTTCCAGTTCACTAATTCCCCCAACCCCCAGGCCCTACATTGTCACTCTGGGGCAACCACACACAGGGATAGTTTATACCCAGGAGTGTGCTGGAACCAGCTTTTACAGCTGAAGAGCACCCACTGTTGAATTTTCAGTGTGAGCCTTTACACCATGGAAATTATTATTTTATTGATTGTCTAGACTTAGCTCTATGATTTGGCTAAACTTGTCTTCTTATTCCATTTCCCACCTGTACTTTTGCAGGGGTTGTTTCCTATACCTGGGATGCCCTCCCTCTGCCTTTTGTAACTCCTGTTTTCCCTCGAAGATCAGCTCATGTGCCACTTTTCGTTGTCTTCTGCTGAAGCCTTTCTTGATCTGTCCTAGATCCTCATGCTTTATATACACCTACATCTAACTGTACACACTGTCCTTCTGGGATAGATTGTAAGCTCTCTGAGAGGAGGCTCTTTTTCATTTTTCTCCCTTTTGTTTCCCTGGTGCATAGCAGGTAGCAGGCACTTAACAAAAACTTGTAGGTTGACTGACAGATTGGTTGAACCTAAGAAGCTCTCACTAGATGAGATTTCCTCAAGCTATTGTCCTCTATCTCTCCTCCCTTTCACAGCCAAACCCCAAGAAACTCCTGTCTGTGCTCATTGCCCCCAATTCCTTACATGCCAATTCCTTGCCATTCCTCCCATTGCATGGAAATATCTCTCCCCAGGCTTAAGAATTATCTCTTGGTTAAATTTGCTACCAGCATCTCTTCAGTCCCCAGACTTCTGGAGCCCTCTGTTTTGGGCACAGTTGGCCACCCTTTCTTTTCTCTGGGATGGTCTCTCCTCCCTGGGTTTTTGTGGTTCTTCAGGTTCTTTACCTTCCTGTCTGACCAATCACAGTCTCTTTTGGTGGATCATCACCCATTTTTTTTTGTGCCTATACTTTAGGGTTCTGTTCAGGGCTCTCTTTATTCTCTTTCTATTCCCACTGATTCAATTATTTTCTTTATACAGATGACTTGCAAATCGACATATTTAATCTTTGTTTCCCTTCTGAGCTCTAGTTCCCTATCACCAGCTATCTCTAGGTCATTAGGAGCACAATAGAACTTATTCTCTTTCCTTTTAAACCCAACCCATCTAGTTTTCTGGTTCTGTCAAAGAAACCATCATTCTTCCAGTCACTTGGGTTTGCTCAAGCAACCTTGAAGCTTAACTTTCCCTTATCCCACACATCCAATCAGTTGCCAGATCTCCCCTATTCTCTCTCCATGACATCTCTTGCGTCTGTCCTATTCTCTCCATTCACCCAGACACCTCCCTCATTCAGGGTCTCACCACCTCTCACCTGGGTTATTGTAATTCTCTCATAACTGGTCTTCCAGTCTCCAATCTTTACCCTCTCCATTCCATCTTTCAAACAGCTGTCAGATTTATATTCCTAAAGCATAGGCCTGACTAGGTCTACTCAAAAAGCTTCAATGGCTCCTAAGTGAATGGAGGCTAAAATATCAACTCCTCTATCTGACCTTTATAATCCTGCATCATCTGGCTCCAACCTGTCTTTCCAGACTGAGTCCATAGTACTCCCCTTCATAGATTTTATAATCAAACCAAAACTGTTTACTTTATGTTCTACATATGCTATATTCCATCGATTGCCCCCAGGCCTGGAATCCTCTGCCTCCTCATTCTTCCTCTTGGAATTGCTTGTCCCCCTTCAAGGCACTGCTTAAGTATCACCTCCTACAGGAAGTCTTTCTTGATTTCTCCTAATTTTTGGAGCTGTCCCTCTAATAACTCTGAAATTTTTTTCTATCTGATTTCTTATTTTCTTATCTGTACACACAGTGCTTCCTATCTGTAGAATAGAAATTTCCTGAAGGCAGGGACAATTTTGTTTTGTCTTCCTATACCAGTGTTTGGAATATAGTATTATCATTTTTCAGTCATTTTAGTCATGCTCAACTCCTTATAATCCCTTTTTTGGGGGGAGGTATTTCTAGCAAAGATACTATATTGATTTGCCATTTCCTTCTCTAACTCATTTTACAGATGAGGAAACTGAGGCAAACTGATTTTTTTTTCCCAGGGTCACAAAAATTGTGTCTGAAGCCAGGTTTGAACTCAGTCCTTTCTGACTCCAGATTCGATGCTCTATCCATTTTGCCATACACACCTACTATGTGTCAGGGGTGTAAGCACCTTACAAATATTATGTCATTTGAGCCTCACAACAACCTTACAAGATAAATGCTGTTATTATCTTCATTTTTTTGTTAAGGATTTGAACTCAGGTCTTTCTGACTAAAGATCCAGGGCTCCAGTCACTGTGCCATCTAACTGCCTTATTACATTGGTATATAATAGGTGTCTAATCAATGATTGCTGCATTGAATTATTCAGCTCTGACTTTCAAGGTGCCAATTTCTGAATTCTACAGCTTGCTTATTCATTTTATATTTTATGACAGCTTTCCCCCAGGTAATGGTAAGCTCCTTTGGGGCAGAATGAGGATCTTCTCATTGAACTAGGAACTCATTAAGAGTAGGGAGTGTCTTTTGCCTTTCTTTTTATCCTTATCACTTAGCATAGTACTAGGAATCTAGTAGGAACTTAATAAATGCTTGTGTCTGACCCTTATATACTAAGGTGATTGTAGGAAAAAATTGTCAGAACAAGGTTATAGGATGGAATGATAGGATCAGAAGATTTGAAAGTTAAGAGAACATCTAAGAGATTTCAAACCAAGGTCCTCATTTTACAGATTAGGAAATTGAGGCCCAGATTGGGAAGGTCATTTGGGTAATTAGTGTCGAAAGTCAGATCTTCTTGATTCTCCTCCCTGGACCCTGATCTTACCCCACGGAAACTTAGTCTTGGGGCTCTTTCCTCCTTTCTTTCCTCTCCCCCACCAAGAGCTTCCTTATCTGACCCATTTCCCTTCCTAGAATCAAAAACAGTCTCAGTATTGGAAGACTCTTCAGAGTTCAACTCAAATGTGAAGAGGAATTCCTTCTACTGGTCATTTAGCCTTTGCTCAAGATTTCTAGTGAGAGGAATCTCACTGGTCACTATGGCAGCCCATGCTACTTTGAAACCGCCATGATCAGTGGGATGGTTTGCCTTACATTGAGCTGAAATCTATTTTCCTCCCTCCTTCCCTAGGATTCCTACTTTTGGCCTGTGAGGCCAAGAGAATCAAACCCTGTCCCTTTCTCCCATAATATACCTACAGATATTTTTAGGCAGCTACTACAACCCTCCTAAATCTTTTCTTTTCAGATGACCCTTGTTTCCTTCTATGAACATGATCTTTCCATGGGTGACCACATCTCTGGGGGTTAATAATACCTAACATTTCCCACTTCAGGGTTTGCAGAGCACTTTACAAATTAGAGTTTGATCCTCCCAACAGCCCTGTGAAGAAGGTATTATATTGTCTTCATTTTACAGCTAAGAAAACTTGCTGAAAGATTTTGAGTAAATTGTCCAGAATCATTCAACAGCTCAAGTGCCTGGGGCAGGATTCAAAATCAGGCCTTCCTGACTTCAATACTGATGTATCTGTCTTTGCCTCTTGACGTCCTCCACTTCCTTCAAGTCCCAGATAACATCATTAATCCCTGAAAGGGAGTTGCCTCCATCAAACTAAGACCTAGGAAAGACCTTAACTTAAAAAAGCCAAGGTCCCCCCACTGCTTTCTGGGCCATCTCTATCTATTGCTATCTGGCTACTGGACCCAGATGGTTCCAGAAGAGCCCTCCCTCACTCAGATCCAATTCATTTGCAAGTCAAGGCATTACCTTCCTGATGCCATGATCCTTTTTGAGAATGAAGAACAAACAGCATCTGCTACAGAAAGCCTTTCCAAACCCCCCTTTCCCTCTGTTGATCATCTCCAATTTACCTTTTATATGTCTTGTTTGTATATTGTATATTGTCTGCATGTTTTCTCCCCCATTAGACTGTGAACTCCTCCTGGCCAGGGGCTGTCTTTTTATCTTTCTTTGTATCCCCAGAGCTTAGCACAATGTCTGGCACATAGTGGGCTCTTAATAAATATTTTATAGTTGGCAGGATCATAAAGTTAGAACTGGAAGGGGACCTTAGAAGCCATCAATTCCAATCTCCTCATTTTACAGATGAGAAAACTGAGGTTAAGTGATTTATCCAAGGAGACAAAGCTAGTAATGTCTAAGGAAGTGGTTTGGACCTCAGTTTTCATGACTCAAGGCCCAGGTACTGCACCACACTGCCCGATCTGGGTCCAGTGTGGCTCATCAAAGGACTTTTTAAAATGTGGTACCCAGAACTGGGAGGCAGAAGGAAAAAACCATCTGTCCACTAAGCTTTGATTCATACCAATGTCCTGCTGACCAATATTCAGATCACAGGGGATGCGTCCATCCATAGTGGAGTGCCCTGGGCAACCAAAAAGATTTCCCAACTCCAAAGGTGAATCAAGTTGATTTAAGTCTTAACTGACAGATGGGTATGATGACAGTGACCCAGTTGGGTCTCACCAAGCCCTCTGATCCTCCCACTGTTACTGCCAGAGGACTCGCTAAGGGGAAGTGGTTCCAGCTATAGCGTGGAGTTCCATAACTTACATGGGAGGGAGGAGGCATCTCTCCCTTCTTTTGACAATGGATGCGTGTCCCCTGAGGGAAGTCACAACTCCCATAAAAGCACACTCAAGTCTGTTGCTGAGGACACATGTCTGCCTTGCTCTTGTCTGACCTAAAATCTTGGCTTTGTGGATGTCAGCTATCTACCATGTTGAGCAGAGGAACTCATAGTATTGAGGATTTAAACATGGAAAGGAACTTAGAGATGACCTAGGCAGCTATATGATGTAGTAGGTAGAGCACAGGAATTAGAATACAATTTTAGATTTGTTGATTTTGAAATGTCTATGGGACATCAGATCCATAATGTCCAGTAGACAGGAGATGGTGCTGGACTGAAGCTCAGGAGGCAGACTAGAGCTGAATATACCAATTTGGGAGTCATCTGCATAAGAGCTAAGAATTAGATCATGGCAGATGATGTCATTGAGGTAGAAAGTATAGAGAGACAAGAGAAGAGAGTACAGGATGGAACCCTGGGCTACTGCAACAATCAGGGAGCAGAATATGCATGATGATTCAGCAAAAAAGACTAAGAAGTAATGGTCAGACAGGCGAATGGAGAGTCAAGGGAAATCATCATTCAGTTGTTTTTCAATCATATCCAACCCTCTGCAACCCTACTTGGGGTTTTTTTGGCAGAAATAAAGGAATTGTTTGCCATTTCCTTCTCTAGTTCATTTAACAGATGAGGAACTGAGGCAAATCATTTTAAGTGACTTGCCCAGGGTCACACAGCTAATGTCTGAGGCTGGATTTGAACTCAGGTCTTCCTGACTCCAGAGCCCAGGACTCTATCTAGTGTGCTGCCTAGCTGCCTGATGAAGGGAAATGTTGTCCTTATTTACTCATTTCAGTCCAACTCTTCATAACCTCTTTTTGGGGGTTTTCTTGGCAAAGATACTGGAATGATTTGTCATTTCTTTCTCCAGCTCATTTGACAGATGAGGAAAATGAGGCCAACAGGTTAAGTGACTTGCCCATGGTTACACAGCCAGGAAGTGTCTGAGGCCAGATTTGAACTCACAAAAAAACCCCGAGCCTTCCTGATTCTAAGTCTAGTGCTGTATCCACTGGGCCACCTAGCTGCTGAACTGAGGAGAAAGAATATCACAAAAAACTAAAGGGGAGAGAGTATCCAGGAAGACTGGTCAGTAGGGTCAAAGGCTGCAGAGAAGCAGGATAAGAGCTGATACAAGGCTGCCAGCCTTAGCAATTAAGAGATCATTAGTAACTTTGGAGAGAGCAATTTTGTTTGCATGATGAGCTAAGAATTCAGATTGGAAAGGGTAGAAGAGTGAGTGGGAGGAGAGGAAGTAGAAACAATGAGTATAAACAGCTTTTTCTAGGAATGTGCCTGTGAAGGGGAGGGAAAGTTGGAGGATGATAGTCTGAGAGGGTGATTTGGTTCAAGTAGGTGTTTTTAAAGGATAGGAAAGACTTGTAGACAGCAGAGAAGGAAGCTGTGACAGGGAGAAAATAAAGATCAGAGGAAGGGAGGTGATTGTGGGGGCAATCCACTAAAGAAAACGGGAGGGGATGGGATCAAGGTCACCTGGAGAGAAGAAAAACCATCCCACCTACAGAGATTGGAGTGAAAGAGGAGAGAATGAGGAAGATGATGGATTTGACGATATAGATAAGAGAAGAGAGAACTCTGCAGTGACTTATCTCCATTTTCTCTCGAGGGAAGGTCCTCTGTTGAGGGTATGATATGGGAGGCCTGTGGAGAGAAGAGAAGGTTTGGAACAGATGGGTCCAGCTGTGACTTCTCTGGGGCCAACATAATAAGCTGAATTCTCCTCTTCAGGGGCTTGAAGATAGCAACCTCATCCCATAAATTGTCTTTTCTTCTCCATTTCCAGAATCCCCCATTCTTCCAAATGATCCTCCTCAGATATTGTTTTTAAACACTTTTATATCCCCAGAGCCCTCTTTTGGGTGAGCTATGATTTGCCAGTCCCTGTGTTAAAATGTAATTCCCATAACTGAAGACAAAACTCCCAACAGTGCCTACTCATCACTGTCATAGACAAGGACATATAAGGACCTAGGGACCATGGCTGACCTACATATCAGAAAACATTGGTCTGCTTTCCCTTAGTGGAAAGATAGTGAAAGGAGTTCTGAGAAAGGAGCTCTGCTGAAGTAAGGCCTTGAGACTTCTGGGCAAGCCTCGACTTCCTCACCTATAAAAGAAGGGGGTTAGACCAATCAGACCTTTCTTACTTATGCCAGGAGGAATCAAGGGGCATGGAGTGTTTGAGTTGGCAAGATCCTCAAGAGACTCATGTATCCACAGATTCCTTTCAGTAAGAGCAGAGGTTGGTCAAGTTCAAGGTCTGACATGCTTTGAGGTTAATGTACACATGTCACCAGCAGGTTTTGTTTATTTTACAAATATTATAATTATTATACTATGTATACCAGAGAAGTAAACTTTCTAGTATTCTAGCAAAATTATTTATAAATTGTCTTTTATCTGGAATAATTGATCTAGAATTTCAAGGTAAACCTAATGAAACTCATCATACACTACTGTACTAAGGTACACAGGCAGGCATGTCAATTAAGGCAGCATCTTTGTTTTGCAATACACATTTTCATCCTTTGCCTCTATCTGCTTTACGTATTTAGAAAAAAGACTGCACTGACAGCTTGGTCCTTCAAGGAACTGAGTTCTGGTTCTTCTAGTGTTAAGAACCACTAGATTTGTACTCTATACTCCATTTGTTCTCAAGCCTTTTACAGCTTTGGTATTCTATATTACAAGGGTCCTTCCCACTCTGACATTCTTGGTTCTAAGGTCCCTTCTAGCTCTGACATGTTGTGAAGTTCTCAGTTCTGTCATTCCATGTTCTAAGGTCCCTCCCAGGTCTGATATTCTAGGTTCTAAGACTCCCTCCCAGTTCTGACCTTTTATGTTCTAAGGGCCCTCCTAGCTCTGATAACCTACATTGTGAAGTTCTTCATAGTTCTGTAATTCCAGGTTCTAAGATCCCTCCCATCTCTGGCATCCCATACTGTGAGGTTCCTCCCAGCTTTAATGTTCTATGATTCCTATATGCAACCTCACCAGTTACAAGATGGAAAGCAAGCAAGTCACCAGGGCTGCTCTGGCTGCTTCTGCTGTCCTCGTCATTTTACAGTTGTGTCCGTGACAATTTAGGGCCTATCCCCATCTTCAGGAATGGAGATCACCTCAGGCAGATTCCTCTTTTTCATTGTACTGAAAGGGACAATCCTCCAGACAGGAAATCCCCTTGACTCATGTTCTTGATGGGGTTGCCTCCCAGGAGACTACCTTCTCCCAGACTAATGGAACTCCTGCCCCTAGGAGGGAGGTGGCACAGTGAAGTCCTGACCTGTGTTTTCTCTGGACTTTGTGGGTGCATAGTTCAGCCATTTGTAAACAGGATCTTAACATCTTGCTTTGTACTTGAGAGTTTGGTCAATGCATAGATACAGGTGGTTAGTGATGTTGATTGTTCTTCATTATTGAAGACGACCATGATGAAAGGAAGGTGATGCCATGACTTGAAATTGAATTGGATTTAAGTGAGGCAGGGCTGTGCAAAGTCACCAGTCTCCCTCTGTCCTCCAGAGCCATCTGGGTCCAGATCCATCGATCAGGGCAACTGGAGATGGCCCTGGATGCAGTGGGAGACCTTGGCCTCTTTAAGCTAAGGTCTTTCCAAGTTCTCACTCTGATTTTGGGTAGGGAGGAGAGAGAGGAATACCTGTTGGAGCATGGGCCCCTATCTAGAACATAGCACTCCCACTAATCTCCTTGATCTTTAACCACAAGGGTCCTCCATTCATGAAATGTACCTTCTCAACCTGTATTGACCATCCCCTCACACTTCATTTTAAAGCTTCTCTATTCTGACATGGAGAAGTGAAAAAAGGGCATGGCCATGTCCCTGTGTTTCTTTCAGGCTGTAAATTCCCAGAAGGGCCCATCTTCAGGGTAGAGGGATTAATGAGCATTGGTTTATGGTAATGAGAAGCCTGAGCTCTCAGACTGAGAAAAGAGGCCAGTGGAAAGAGGAAGGGACTTGGAGTCAAGACACCTCATTTTGAAATCCAGCTCTGCCAGGACAGCTTGCTGGTAGGAGTTCTGCTCTCTGAGCTTGGAGAATTTATGCCCCTTGTCTAGGCCTCATTGTCCTCATCTGTAAAATAGATGAGCTGGACTCCCTGCTCTCCCTGGGATCTGGAATGTGTTGGCATTTGTCTTAAAGAAAGCATAGATTCCTAGTTCAGTTTTGGTTCATTTCCTGAAATTTCTACCCTCCACATCACAAAAATCTCAGAGCTGAAAGGGGCCTAAGAGACCATCTAGTCTGATGATATGCATAAGTGGCTTTTTGGGGGCTTAAAGGCTTTTACAGAAGAGGCAGTCCAGTTAGTGGTACTAATTTTTTTTGAAATAAAACCAGATATAGTTATTCATTCGTCAAGTATTTATTAAGTACCTACTATGTGCATGGTGAGAGTCAGAGTGTTTGCTGTTCATCCCTTGTTTTTGCAGATCAAAGATATTGTAATTTAATGTCTTGACTAGCACATGAATTCAGTATAAGTGAGACAGAGTTGCACAAAGTCATCAGCCTCTCTCTCTCTTTCAGTCATCGAAGTCCAGTGGGAAGACAGAAATCAATATGACTGGTGATGGCCCTGGATGCAGTGAATGACCTTGGGGTATTCTATGTCTGACCAAGCTCTAAGGGCTACACAGTGCCTGTTTTAATAAATTGTTCTCATCCACACATTCCACAGCAGAAAGTCTTCCCATGCTTGGGGTAGACAATCCCCTCACTCATCAAAGGCTTGAGACCCTTCTGTTATTCTCAACCTGGGAAGCCTGTCTGTCAAAGTGGTTTCCTGGGTTGTGGCTGCTGGGCATTGCTACAGCTTCTCAGAGCCACAGGAGAGGGTGGGTGAAAGGTAGACACCAGAGGTGGATTCAACAGCCCTTACACCAGCATTACTAGTCTTCCTGAACACATTGCACTCCAACAGAATGGAATAGGTCATAGAGAATCCATCTTGGAGTCAGAATCAGGTTTGAGCCTCACCTCTGACATACGCTAGCTGTGTGTTCCTGGGCAAATCACCTTAGTGCCCAAGGCTCTCTAAAATGGAATCAGCCTTCAATCTGCATTGGTAGAAGAAACATCCTTATACCAATGAAATCACTGATATAACTCCTTTCACCCTGTGTATTTGGGGAGACAGCAGTGTGTGCTGGATAGTGGTGAGGCAGGTATGGAAGACCTGGGTTGAAATCTGCCACTGCCACTGCCACTGACTATTCATGTAATCTCTGTGTGTCTCAGGCAATTTCATTCTATACTGTTATAGATCAGTTACACTGGGATCTTCCAGGGTAGGGGTCATAAAATCACAGGTCCCTCCTGTTTTTGAGTATCATGTCCCTCACAACTACTACAGATGAGAAAACTGAGCCTCAGACAGCTGTACGAAGTGGCATGCCCTAGGTGGGTCATTCAGCTATTCAGTGTCCATCCAAGGGAGGAGTCAAACCCAGGTCTCCTGGTGCCAAATCCCCGGGTTAGTAGCTTGACGCTGGATTTGTGGGGAGGATGGGCCACTCCCCCACCCAGGATTCCAGGGAACTTACGCCTATGACAAGGAATGGCGAATCCACCCAGAATAATTGTTTAAGCAAGCTGGCTGACGGTAATCACACAGGTTTTTTGCCTGGGGCGGCCATGAGAGCACGAGGCCAAGCAATGTGTTCCTTGCTGAATGCAGCCATCATGCCAAACTCTTTTTTGGGGGTAGGAAAGCAGGGGAATGATGAAGTATCTGCCCCAGCGTGGTGCTAAGGAAGTAAATTTTCACCCCAGTCTTGCACAGGGGTGTGGGGGTGTGGGGGTGTGTGTGTAGGGGAGATGTTTGAAATATCGCCCTTTGCCTCTGGGCTGTCCTGTTCAGTAGATCTCCTTCTTACACCTTAATTAATACTTAGTGAGTGGAGCTGAATTGAATTGAGCTAAACCTGGGAGTAAATAACTAGGAATATTTCTGAAGCCTCAGGACCCTGAGGGAGGTAACCAGCCTTGTGTGAGTTGGTTCAAATGATGGGTAGCTTTAGAAGTGGGTGTAACCAGTATTATGCTCCTTTTACAGGAGACAGAGATCCAGACAGGGGCACACAGCTAGGAAGTATAGGAACACTGTGGTCAGAGAGAAGTCTCCCGAGTCCCGCTACATAACTCTTTTGGATAGATGCAGTTTACATGGAACCATGATGGAATGCTCTTGGTGGCCTTAGAATAGTTTTTGAGTTTTTGTAGGTATGTACCTTGTCTCCTCAACAAAGTTGTAAATCCTTTTAAAGCATGTTCTCTCCTTTGTATAACTAAGGTATCATACTCTGTGATCTATATAAGGGCCCTGTGTTCTGGGTGCCCTCTCAGCTCCGACATTCTGTGTTCTAAGGGCTAGCTCTAACATTCTATGTTCTAAGGCTCCTCTCAGCTCCGACATTCTGTGTTCTAAGGACTAGCTCTAACATTCTATGTTCTAAGGGGTCCTCTCAGCTCTGATGTTCTGTGTCCTAAGGGGTCCTATCAGTTCTGACATTCTGTGTTCTAAGGGCCAGATCTTACATTCTATATTCTAAGAGGCCCTCTCAGCTCTGACATTCTGTGTTCTGTTGTCACTTGTCAGCTTCTAAGTTTTAAGGCATTTCTTAGCTCTGAAATTCCTCCTTCTGGCATTCTATTCCAATTTGGCTCTGTTACTTTTTCCAGTTTAATCACCTCCATTTCTCCAGCATGAACTTTAATTTCCAACAAAGGCCACTTTCTCATTATCCTCAGGTCATACTGCTGACTCCATCTAGAAAGAGAGAAAGAGGAATTCTGGGGCCTTGTGGAGGGTATGGTAACAGGTGGACTTGAGCAGGGGAGGGAAGCTTAGAGAACTCAAGGTCAGATGTTCTCCTGAAAAGGGGAGGAAGAATTCACCGATTGGGAGTGAGAGAGGTGGGAGTTGGGGACCCTGAGGAATGTGAAAAAGGCTTAAAACAGTCCCTGCGAGGAATGTTATAGGAAGTTAGCAAAAGGTCTGCCCCTTCTCCTCTGCCTCAGTTTCCCCATGTGTACAACAGGAGAATCTCACATTGTGTTCTGAGCTCTTTTCTAGCCCATACATTCCGTATTCTAGGGCTTCCTCCAGCTCTTGACATCCGACTTTCTAACATCCTAGGCTGGAAGATTCCTTCCACTCCAACCCTCTCTGGGCCTAGGGATTTAGTAAATGTTTACTGAATCGAACTGAATCAATGTTAAGCACCAGGCGGAAGAGCAGTCCGGCTCCCTCTCTCCGTGGGACCCGTATCTCTGCCAGGGCTGGCTGAGCAGAGACACATTTCAGACACTGCCAGCCCAGGTCACACCAGCCCGGGAGAAGGCTGTGTGATTCCAGCCCGGCCCGCACTCGGCTCCCGCCTCCCGTGCCCCGCCAGAGATGGGCACTGGAGGCAGGCTCTGCAAGGCACCGATCGCCAGGCGGAAATCAGAGGCACTGGCTCTCCCGGGCAGGCATCTCCGGACCAGGAGGGAATGTCCGCGAGCAGCGCAATCCGGGCTGGGACGGCGCTAGCGGGCTATTTAAGACAAGGGGAATGAGTGCGTGCGTGTGCATGCGTGTGCGCGTGCAAAGTGCCCTCATTCCGCCGGGTATGAGGCGGCGAAGGCGGCGGCCAAGCCTCTGCAGTCTCCCGCACGTTGGGCAGCCGGGCCTGGAGAGCAGGGCAGAAGCCGGGTCGCTGGAAGCTGCCCCTGCCTGCCGCAGAGCCCTGCCCTGAGTGAATGAATGAAATCACGTGCTGAGGCTGCCTGGGTAGGAGCCTCTGCAGCTACAAGAATTTTTTTTCCTTTTGCGGGCAGGAAGTGAGAGCTTTGCAAGGAAGCCAGGGACCCCGGGGAGAATTAAGTCGATCATCCGGTGATTTTAGGTGGTCGGTCCCTTTAAGAGAGCCAAGCGAGCAGCCCCTGCGGCCCCCCAAGGCTGGCTGGTCCAAGACGCATCCTTGCAGTCTGTGTCCCCGGGCAGAAAAACTGGAAGCAGGCGACTGGCCCGGAGAGCGAGAGGGGGGCGGGGCCAGGTCAGGGGGAGGGCGGGGCCGACTCTGCGGACCGCCGCGGGGAGGGAGGGGGAGCAGGCGGGGCCACGCACTGCGGGGGTCACTGAATGGGCGTGGCTTCGAGGCATCATTTAAACTGTGGGCGTGGCTTCTGGCGCTGAGGGTGGGCGGGGGCGCGGGTCTAGGGCCTGGAAAGGGCGGGCAGAGCACGGAGCCCCGGAGAGCCGCTTCGGGAGGCCGCGAGAGGGGCGGGGCCGGCAAGGGAGAGGCGGGGCCTGGTTCTGCAGAGGGCGGGGCTCACTGCGGGAGGGGGCGGGGCCGAGAGAATCCCCTTCCCGTGCGGCGGCGGCGGCGCCTCCAGTGTCGGTGACAGCCCCGGGAGTGGCCCTCGCCTAAGCCGCAGTTCAGCGCCCTGCCCCCCTCCTCGTAGCAGCAGCGCCGGCGGCCCCCGGGCGTCCGGACACCTCCGTCGTCTCTCGGCCACCTTTGGGTCCGAGCATCGCGGCACAGCGCCCTCCCCGCAGGCTCCCGGCGCCCGCGCGCAGCCCCTCCTGGCCCTGGACCCGGCGTCCCCACTGGCCCGGCCCCGCCGGGAGCCCGCCGCCGAGCTGGAGCCGCACCTGGAGCCGGCCCTGGAGCCGCGCCGCGGGGTCCCCGAGCCCCGCAGCCGGCGCATGGTGAACTCTTTGCTGTTCGGCGAGATGGCGCTGGCCTTCGGCTGCCCCCCGGGCGGCGGCGGCGGCCCGGGCGGCGGGGGAGCGGGCGGCGGGGGCGGGGGGCGCGGGGCCCGGGCCGTCGCCCGTGACCGCGGCGCTGCGGGACGACCTGGGCTCCAACATCTACCTCCTGAAGGGGCTCAACGTGCGCTTCCGCTGCTTCCTGGCCAAGGTGCACGAGCTGGAGCGGCGCAACCGGCTGCTGGAGAAGCAGCTGGAGCAGCAGCAGAGCGAGCGCGAGCGCCGGCTGCGCTACAAGACCTTCTCCCGCGAGCAGGCGGTGCAGACGGGCCCCGACCTCGCAGCCGGCCCGCACCCGCAGCAGCCCCCGCCGCCGCTCGGCGCCAACGGCAACGTGCCCCCGGGCGCCTGCGGCTCGCACCCGCAGCACTACAGCCGCCTGCCCGGCACCATCTGGAGCTACACGCAGGTCCGGCGCACGGGCGGCGGCGGCGTGGAGACGGTGCAGGGCCCCGGCGTGTCCTGGGTGCACCCGGACGGCGTGGGCGTGCAGATCGACACCATCACCCCCGAGATCCGGGCCCTGTACAACGTGCTGGCCAAGGTGAAGCGGGAGCGGGACGAGTACAAGAAAAAGTGAGTCACGTCGCCGGTGCCCCCACCCGAATGGGGGGAGGTGGGACCCCCACCCCCCGCCCCTGCACCCCCTGTCCGGGAGCCTCGGAGAGCCGGGCTGGCCTTTGGCCTTCTTTGTAGCCCCGGGGCTCAGCACGCTGCCTGGTACCTAGTAGGAATACTTATGGACTGCCCCCTCCCCGGGACAGCTGTCTCCGATAAAAAGCGCTTACTGTGTGCTTAACGGGCACTCCCTGCCCTGGACAAAGCAGATATCCCTTAGAACCGTGGTGATGCCAACTGGGTTAAAATCCAGAGTCCGACACCTCCTGTCCCACCCTGTGCTGGCGTCCCAGATCTGGGTGGGTGTGAGAACCTCCCCGCACCTTGAGGAGTTGGGTTGAAGTCTGGACCCGATGGTTTTGGGGCTAGCTGACTAGGCCTAAAAAAAGCCTCCTCCATTTACAGTGTACAAGTAGGGCCTTGGGCACCGTGGGACGGCTTTAAAGGATTCCTTCAAACAAAGCTCTTTAAACCTTCCCATTCATGGTGGCCTTAGCCTCACAAGCAGGCATTCGGGGAGGACAAAAACTTACTCTGGTAGAAATAGGGGGACATGGGGGGAATAAAGGCATCACGGTCCCCTCTCTCACAAGGAGCTGGCAGATTGACTTCAGCACGGGTCCCCCAGCTCTGCAGGACTGCACTGCCCTGCTACTGGCCTCTCTAGCCGGTTGTATCTTCTGCTGGGGTGGGGGAATGGAGAGGAGATCTGAGGTTACTTCCTGCTTGGAGCCTGGTTGACAGATCTGTCTGGCTGCCTGTCCTTTCCTGTCTATAAAGATTTCTCTGTCTGCTGGATGAAAGCAGAGATTTCTCTCTTTTGTTCCCCCTCCTTCATCTTCTTCCTCCTATGCATTTTGGAGCCCCCCCTCCAGTTCATCCCCTCCCCCTCACCAGAAGAGCTAATGAGAGAAGCCCTTGCTGGTCTTGGGTTACAGTGGTCACATGTGGTCACAGTGCCATATGGCTTTGGGGATGCCCTGATCATAGGCTTTCTTGGAGAAGCTCTCTAACTTTTCTCATTTATGTAAAAAAAAACAAGAGGTCTACTGTTTGGCCCAGGCCTCTGCACTTGGGTCCAAAAGGGAGGGAGCACCATACCCATCCTTATCCAGTCCCTCTGGGGTGAGATTGCAGAAAGTCTCTCTTCCTGCTACTACTAAGTATGTCATAGTTGGGCTAGGTTATTCCCCCACACCCTCAGTGAGCATCCTTCACTTCTCCAAAAGGGGCTGGGAGCAGTCTGGAGGGGTTGGGCTAAGTAAGCCAGGGACACCTTAGTAGTTAATATGATCCACTGAGGGAGTAGGATTCCAGCCCCTCCCTCCTCCTCTCTCTCTCCCTCCCTCCATCTTTACTGCCCCCCTTCCTCCCAAGTATTTGGAGAACTTGGCTATGGTTTGGTCTCTCCAAGCACCTTGGAGAAAAAGTCCCCACTGTGTCCGTGGGGAGTAGGTAACTGGAAAACAGGCCCTAGACCTCACTGGGGAGGAAGGGATTTGGTGGGAGCTTCCCTGTTGTGGATCAAAGTGCCACGGTGTCATCATGCTACTTACTACCAGCTTCTGTTGTTTTGGGGCTTTGCTGTGTGTGTTTTCTTTGGACTTGGGTACTAAGGAGAGAAAAGGAACTGTGCTTAGTGTTACAAGGGGCATTGAGCAACATTATGACACACTGGCACCCAGGGAGTGGGGATGATGTCAGCCCCTGGCATGGGCTTGGAATGCTTGAGACGTGGGTGCTGCTGGGCAAGGAAAGGGCTATGGGAGCCTTCTTCACCTCTTGTCTTTTTCCTCTACCCCAACACAATTGGGTCTTAGTGCTTTCTTTTATTTTATTTGGATTCCTCCAAAGCAAAGGTGTCAACCAGCTTGCTTGAATCCTCCCAGGGGTACCAGGGAACCAGTCAGAAGATCAGTTTGTTTTTGCCAAGAGGGCAAGGCATAGGGCCAAGTGCTGTGGGGATACTGAGGCCTGGAATGAGCTGGCTGAAGGGTTGGGTCAAGGCTAGTGTTAGTACGTCTGTGGCTTGATGGCCTTGATCCCACTGAGTCTGACTCCTTCAGAAGTCCTATTCTAGATCCTGACTCTTGGCTGGTTTCTGGTTTCTGGGAGGCAGGTGTGAGAATATCTCTAAATTCTGCCCAAGTACATTTGTGTGTCTGGTTAGGTCTCTTATGAGGACATTGCATCTCTTGGCTATGTCATCATTGTTCTGGACAGCTTGTGTCTAGCATTGGGAATTATTTTTTTCTGGTCCTTACACTCAGGCAAGCTGAGAGGCCCTACACTTGGGGGCTGCCATGCTGTACGTGTATTGGGCCAACTCGATCCAATGAGCATGAACTAAAAGCACAGTAGAAAGAGCTGGACATATGATAAGGAGAATTGATGCCGTTAAGGAGCTTACAGCCTATTTCCCTGGGACTGTTTCCTGTTTCCCCATGTACAAAAGGAGAGATTTAGATTCTATGATTTCCAAGGGATTTATAAGTTAGAACATTCTATGGTCTAAGGTTTCTTACCCATCTGACTTTATTGCTTTTTCTAATTCTGACATTGTAAGTTCTAAGATTCTTCCCATTTCTGATGTTTTATGTCCCAAAGCCTCTCCTACCTCTGACATTCAGTGCTCCGAGAGCTGATTCTGCTCTGATATTCTAGAACTGTATGGCTAGTGTGTTCCTATCTCACACAGAGGCTCATCCTGTCAGCCATTGCCAGAGATTTGGTGGGGGTTAGGGGGCAGATGGGAAGGGTAGTGGTTACAAAGTCCAGTGACTAGTTGGCAGGAGGGATAGACATGTCCAGGTCTCCAAGTCCTTACTGTCTGTTGGATTTCTCTGGGGACTGAGCTTGGGTTCACCCTTGACATCTTTTTCAGTTTGCCATTTCTGTGATTCTGTGACTTAGGGGGAGGGGGAGCTGCTCTTAGCCCTGAGGACCGCCCCCTCAAGTCCTTGGTCCTCCCCACCCCCCCATCTTGTGAACTTTCTCAAATCAGAGCTGGAGCAGTTCTGCTTGAAGCACCATCCTTAATTCAAGATATTACTAGAAAATGTGGTCATCGAAACCATAACATTGACAAGGTCGCTGAGCATAGATTTGGAAACCAAAACAAACATTTCCTGCACCTTCTGCCAGCTCAAAAAAAGAAACCCCTCTACGGGGCCAAAGTAACCCAAACTGGGTTGAAAGGAGCTGGGGCTTTCCACTGGGAGATTTGGAAAGAATGTACTTTGAATGAAATCGGATAGATGTGATGACAGTGAGGGTGGTGGTGATAATGCTAACACAAGGTTTACAAATAAATGCCTTACATAATTAGCTCATTTGAGCTTTCCAGGTATCAGCCAGCCAAAAAGCATTGATTAAGTGTTACCTGTGGACCTGGTACTTCGCTAATCACTAGGGTACAAAGAGAAAAGTTCCTGTTCTCAAAGACCTTACATTCTAATGGGTATGTACCAAACACCTAGGAATCGAATCCCAGGCAGGGCCAGCTGAGTGGAGGCGACTGGCGGGGTGGGGGGGAGGTGGGGGGTTGGGGAGAGAAATGAAAGGTCAATAGTGGATCCCCTCAGTTTTTCTTTAGAAAGAAGGCTGGACCTGGGTCAAGAGACCTGGTTTTTAGCCTTGACTTTGACACTCACTTATTAGATGATGGGCAAGTTGTCTCCCCCATCTAGGTCTCAGTTTTCCCATCTGTTAGATGAGAAGGCGGGACTAGATCAGGCAGCTGGTCCTGTGTCCCCCCAGACTTTGTCTAACACTTTGTCTAAATTACTCCTGTATAATGTACTGATTACATAATATTGAATATTGGAGTTATTGGTGTTTATATCGCAATTCCTCCTAGATTATAAATTCCATGAGGGTAAGAATATGTAGTGGTCATGTGTTACTGATTTTTAAAAAAACATTCCCTCTGTCTGAAGCACAGGCTTCCATATACAGCAGACACTTAGCACATGTTTATTGTATTGAAAATCAGGGGTTGGATTAAACCTGGGGATGTCCTGCAGAGACTGAAACTGAGAGAGAAATTCGCAGGAATTCTCAGCCACAGGAATGAGGATGGGGCTGGGGGTGACCTGGAGATTGAGCCAGTCTCACTGACTTCTAGGAGACACTGAGTCCCACAGTCTGGCTTCTCTGAGCCCAGCCTGGTCCCTTGCACCCTGCCCCCAGGCTCCATGAGTGGTGAGTCCCCTAAAATTCCTCTTTTCCCCCATTCAAAGAATTTGACAGGTAGCTGTAACAGGCTGGTGTCTTAGTAAGAGCCTTTGGTCTGGGAGTCATAGGATCATCAGATTCAAAGCTAGAAGGAATCTTTGGAGTCATTTAGCCCGACCTCCTAATTTTACAAAGGAGAAAACTGTCAGCGTCCCTAGAGAGGGGAAGTCATTTGTCCAGAGTATCAGTACAAAGTAGCAGAAACGGGTTTTAAATGGAGGCCTGACTCCAGAGAGAAGAGCGAGTGTCAGACTCGGAGCTAGGGAAACCCAAGTTCAAGCTCTGCCTGCTGGTGACCCTGGGCAAGTGACTTAATTTCTCCCAGCCTCAATTTCCTTTTCTGTAAAACGGATACTATCCACCTCACGAGGTTGATCCTATAAGCAGATTGGATAATTTACATAAAACATTTGGCTTAAAGTACCATATAGAAACATTAATCACCCTCATTGTCATGGCGAGGAAGACCTGGCTTCTGATACGGAATAGCTGTATGACCTTGATCATCATTTAACATCGCATTGCTCTAAGCACTTCTCTAAGACCATAACAGAGAAGGTGCCAACCTGCATTCCCTTTATGTTTGTTTGTTTTTGGGGAGACAACTGGGGTGAAGTGACTCACCTGGGGTCTTATAGCTCATAAGTGTCTGAGGCTGATTTTGAACTCAGGTCTTCCAGGGCCGGTGCTCTATCTAGTGTGCCACCTCAATAACCTTGCCAACCTGCTTTCTTAGAGGAAGCTCCTTACCTGGTGCCCCCTATGCCAGTAATATCACAGGGCCAGTCCTTATTCGTCTAATTCTTGTTATACCACTGGAAAACCTGTATTCAAGGCCCAGTTCTGCCACTGACTGCCTGCCATGTGACCTTTAAACAAGTCACTTCCTCTCAGTGGGCCTCAGTTTACCCCCCCTGTCAAATGGGGACAGTGATATTCATCCTCCTTGGGTCACAAGGATGGTTGGGAGGAAAGGCTCCCTATGTTAATTGTAAAGCCCCAGATGGAGATGACTTGTTAGCATTCTCTTGACCGAGGGTTAAAGTGTTTTTAGGGACTGGATTACTTCTTTCCCATGCCTGGGGCTCTTCCTGTCTCCAACTCTTGCATCCCTTTTAACCACTGCCACCCGGGTCTCAAAGTCTTCACTGTTGATTTTGGGTTCACCAAAGGCATTGTGTTGTGACTCTTCCCTGAGGGTGATTGGAGAGGCTGAGGTTGGACCAGTCCCCCTGGACAACACTGGCAGGCTCTGGGGGACGTAAGTGCCCTGGACTTGACATGAGGAGGAGGCTCTGCCAGTTAGTGGACCTTGGACATGTTGCTTCAGCTCCTGTGGGCCTCAGTACCCTCCCTTGACAAATGACTGGGGCTAGATTAGATGATCTCAGAGGCAGCCCTTCCATTTACTACCCCATCATGCCCATGTATCTGCTACTACCCTATTCTCATGGTGCAGTGAAATGACTCCCACGCTTTGCATCAGAAGACCCAGGTTTAAATACTGACCCCACTTCCTGAGACCCAGGGAAATAGAAGGGCTAAGCCCAGAGGCCCCACAGGTTATAAGCAGTGAGGGCACCAGGACTGGTGCTGGCAGGGATCATGGAGGAGATTACTTCAGCTTCAGAGAAGGGTGATCCATTCCTCTGATTCCTCAGCGGATGAACTGTGCCTCTGGGTCTTGTTTTTCTCCTCTGTGACTCCCCCCTCCCCTTTTGAATGCTTCAGCTAGTTCCTTCTGCATTCACTTGGGGACCATGCACCCTGTCTCTCAGCTTGGCTGTTTTTTGCTTCTGGGAAAACATTTGGGAGGGTTTGAAAAAGGTCAAGGCTGAGAAAGAGGGGGTGGAGGGAGCCAAGTCCCAAAGAAGAGAAGGGAGCTGACGCTTGGATTCTTTCTGGTTGGAATGTGTGGCATTCACTGGTTTCTTTCTGCCCCTATCAGAACAGCCAGACTAGTCAGGTACTTACCTGACTTCTTTCCTTCTTTCTTGATACCTTTAGTGAGAAAATCATAGATGTATACATTTAGAGGTAGGAGGGTCCTTAGAGGCCCCCAAGTTCAACTCTTACCTTTTAGAGATGAAGAAATGGAGGGCTGTGGAGGACAAATGACTTGCCCAAGGCCACATGACTATTAAGTGTCTAGAGTCTGGATTTAAACCAAGTCTTCTTGCCTCCAGGTGCAAATGTTTCATCCACTGCTTGCGCTGCCTTTCTGGGCAGTAGGGTAAAGGAGACATAGCAAAAGTGGAAAGCATTCTGGACTTGCTGCTTCTAACACCTCTGCCATCAATCCCTTGACCCTTGATGTGGCCTGGTTTGTGCCACTCTTGGCCATGAGACTTTGGGCAAGTCATTGGCCATAATCTGTGAAATAGGACAGTGATTTGTATACTAAGTATTGTAATGATAGAGTGATTTGTGAGGTGAGCCATAATACAGATCTTTTTAAATACCTAGAATCTCAATTAGGAATTTGAGGGATGGTGGGGTAGATTGGGAGACAGGAAAGGAGAGCTGGGAAAAAATCCTATGCAGGGAGAACAAACTCATAAAATATCAGAACTCATAAAGAACTTAGAAGGTTCCCAGAGCTGGGAGGAAACTTCAATCACAGAGTATCAGAAAGAGCTGGGAGAAACCTTAGAACCCAGAATATCAGAGTTGGGAGGGCCTTAGAACCCAAAATGTCAGAGCTGGGAGGAACCTTAGAAACCAGAATGTTGGAGCTGGGAGGGCCCTTAGAACAGAGAATGTCAAAGCTAGGAGGACTCTTAGAGAGCTCTACTCTAACTTCCCCATTTCCCAGACAAGGATCCTGAGGCTCAGGGAAATGGTGACATGCTTAAGGCTCCTTTGGTCACACAGTGAGTTAATGGCAGAGTAAAGACTCTCACCCAGGCTCCTGATACCTGTCTGGTGACATGCTCTCCCCTTCTGGGTACAAGCTTTTTCATTCTTGGCTCAGGGGGCAGGATGTGGTTTCTTTCTGTAGCTTCTCAAATACTAAAGAAGACTGGATGGTTGTCACGAGGCTGGAAACCATAAAGTTAACTCTCTCTTGCCTCTCTTGGGTGATTGGACTTCTCTAGAACTCAGTGGGTTGGGGGAGGCTCTTGTCCCCTGGGGATTCTTTGGCTAGCACCCCGCCTGCCTTGGCAACCTGGAGCAAATGGCCTCTTCTGCTGCCCAGCTGGGTTTAGCTTGTGGCTCCATTTCCCTGGCCATGACTTTGAATAGGAGACAGTTGAGCTTGTCATGTACCTGGTAACAGCTGGACTCCTGGGTTACAGAAATGATGCATGTCACATAGCTCTTAAGAGCCACTGTCATAGCTGAGGGGCCCTAGGAGTCTGGCAAAGCAAGTATAATTGTCCTCATTTTACAGAGGAGGAGATGAGACCCAGAGAAGGAGAAGTGATTTTTCCCAAACTGTCCCACAGGTGGCCAAGCTCAGACTCAAACTTGACTTGGTGTATACCAGTGCCTGAGAGGCCTCATGCCTGGATATTTAGGCCTCCCTTCCTAGTTAATAGGGAAGGTCTTGATTCAAAACTCCAAGAGGACATGGTGATTTATCTAATGAAATTTCTCATTTTCCTACCTATAACTTTCATTCCCAAGAAGGGGACCCTGAACCCTTTGTTGAATTGATTGAGAGAGGAGGAATCTTGGTATTTAGAAACTGAGGGGGACCTTAGAGGTCATTGATGAGTTCAGTCCTTGCCTTTTACAGACAGGGAAACAATATACAGAGAGACTGAGAAGTCGGTGTATCATAGGGATCTAACCTGTTCCCCAATGGCACCGGGATCTTTGAGGTGACTCTTTCAGGACTGTGTCAGCAGGTGGCTACTCAGTGAACAAAACCTTCCTATTGTCACTTTTTAAAAGATAGAAAAGGATCATGACAGGTAATATGGAGTCAGGCCTCCAGTGTTTCCCACTAAACAAGCCAGGCCATGTTTCATAGGGGAACTCTTTAGCTGAGAGATGTATCTCTTTCCTCCCTGGAAGCCTAGTAGTTGGCAAAGGTAGCTGGGAGGAGGCTTCTTGAGTACCAGAATTCAAAGAAACCTTAGAGGACAACTAAATCTTCCTTTTACATATCAGGAACTGAGGCCCCCAGTTGAGGTCCCAGATCATATAGTATTCTTGTAGACCGGACACTAGGATCTCGTCTAGGACTCGGTGAATCAGGAATTCCCAAGAGCCAGCAACACGGAGTTCTATGTTCTCTGATTTTAAGAGTTGTACTTTATATAATGTTAGAGTTGAACAGGGTTTTCTGACTTAGGATGTCAGAGCCAGGGAAGTGACCTCTGAACTATAAGCACAAACAAGACACTAGGTACATTAGAATAGAGAATGTGAGTCCATAGAATGTCAAAACTGGGAGGGCTCTTAGAACACGGAATGTCAGAGCTGGGAGGGCCCTTAGAACAGATGTCAGGATGTCAGAAGGATGTCAGAATGAATGGATGTCAGAAGGATGTCAGAAGAGCTCTGTCTCCTGGTCTGTTTCCTTTGGTCTCTCTGCTTCTCCTATTCCACCCCTCTCCCATTCCTTTTTTCTCCTCTGTTTATGCCTCAGGTCTTCTAGTGTTCTCCAGGGGACATCCAGGGTTGGAGTGATTTCTCAGCCATGGTCCGGTACTAGGCTCATCTTACTGAGTTTGGGTCTGATTTGGAGATGTTCAATGACTCCAGAGAAACCATTTAGGCCACAATGGGCAGTCTCATAATCTGGGAGCGGAATAGCGTGTCCAGGAGAGGTGGGGAGAAGAAAACATACCCAGTCACTGATGTAATATACAACCTTCAGAGAAGTATGTCTCTTCCTTTGTTGTCAGATGCAATACACCTTTGCCAGGTTGCAGGGAGGAAGTACATGGCTAATTTGTACTTGTCATTGAGTAAATAGAAAACAATGGGTGTATTCACCAGTGATCATCTTTTCCAAAGATTCAAGGTTCAATACTATAATAAATGAATGACTTTTTTTAATGATTAAATTTCCTGGTCAGTCCCAATGATCTTTTCCTAGCTTACCATTCTTCTGATTCTCTGTGATGTTGAGCACCATGGGTGACATCATTCTCATCCTCCTGCCTTCCTAATGACCCTAACTCTATCCTCTTTGGTTCTTCCCAGGAACTGTGATTGTGTTCCAAAGGTCCTTGGCCTCTGTTCTTTGCTCTGAATGCCAGGCCACTTATGGACTGGTGTGATTTCAATCCCATTTCTGGAAGGATAGGGATGACTCCCACATCTCTAGCCCCAAATCTGAATTTTTAAGAGTAATAGCTAATAAGAGCTAGCATTTATGTAGTACTTCTAAGGTTTGCAAAGGTGTTTATTTACATCTTTATCTCATTTGATTTTCACAACAATCCTGGAAAGGTGGTTATCCTCATTTAACAGAAAAGAAAATTGAGAAAAAAGGAGATTGATTGACTTGCTCAGGGTCACATAGTAAGTGTCTGAGATGAGATTTGAATTCAAGTCTTCTTGACTTCAGGTTCAATACTCTATCCACGGTAACACATCATGTATGGATTAGCGCTTCTTGATTCTTTGTTTTCTGGATTTGGAACTGGAAGGAAGACCAGAGATGCCATCTCGGCCAATCCTCTCATTTCACAAATGATGAAGCTAAGATCCAGAGAGGTTGTGGCATGTTCAAGGCTCTTCAGATCTTTAGCAGAAGTGAGATTTGAACTCGGGTCCTCTGGCTACCAACTTTAGCACTCATTGCATCACACTTGTCTAGCAGTGACTGTAGAAGATTTATCTGATCCTCTTCCCCTTTTACAATTGTGATGAGCTCCATTTCTTCACTTTAGTATCTCTTTGCAACCTTCCTATTTCCTGTTGATAATCTGCGTCTCCTGCAGTTTCTGGTTAACACTGTGTCCAGTGTCTAGGAGGTAACTGAGAAAGGCTTCTTGGTTTTAGTTTTGGAAAATGGGAACAATAACTTTGTTGGGTGAAGTTAAAGGACTGTTCCAGACAATCTCTGGAGGACCCCTCAAGCTCTGAAATTTCTCCTTTTGTACTTTGGAGAGTCTTGTTGTCATAGAACCATAGAATGTCAGAACAGGACGGAACTTGAGGATCTGGAATGCCAACCCTGGGACGGCCTTTAAAATATAAAGTATCAGAACTAGAAAGACCTTTGGTATACAAAATATCAGTGCTGGGAGAACCCTTGGAACATAGGATGCCAAAGCTAGAAGGAGCCATAGGTCATGGAATATTAGAACACAGGGTGTCAAAGCCAGGAGCCTTAGAAGGCTGATACCTCCTCAGCCTTCCTGGTGGGAAAACTTGCAGCCCCTTCTCCCTTTTTTCCTCCTTATTACCCTGACCAAATGACTCCCCAGGTACTGCATTTCCGTTTCTGTAACATCCTCATGAATTGCCTGGTTGTCTGCAGGGTTTGGCATCCAGGCCCTCGTTTAAACAAAAGAAAGCACCTTTCTCTGTCATCCCCTTCCCCTGGCTATGACAAACCCAAAAGGAATATTAGGCATACACCTGGTAAGTGTTTGGTTGAATTAAATTCAGGCATCAATTATGGTGCATGACAATAACTGGCAATTATATAGTACTTTAACATCTATTGTTTCTTTTAATCCTCCGGTGATGTTGTGAGGTAGGTGGTACCAGTGTTATGATCTCCATTTTGTGGAGACTGAGGTGCAGAGAGGAAATGATTGGGGCTGAGGTCACATTTAACAGAGCTAGGATCTGAGTTTAGGTTTTGCAGACTCCAGCTCCACTATTCTGATCTCTGGTCATGTTCCCTCCCAGTCACAAACATCTGTATGTTGATTGCAGAACACCTGCCTGGGATTATGATTTTGGAACAAAACCCCTTTGGCAAGTGGATCCCAGAGGAAGAGATGAGGCCGTTTCTGGAGAGGAGAATTGGAGTGGAGTTTGAGGAAGGGGCCAGGGCCAGGGCCGGGGGCTGCTACTCACATAGTGGCTCGTCCTGGAGCCCTCTTGAAAAGTGCTTGCTCAGCCCTCTCTTCCTTCTAAAACCCGATGGCTGGCACGTGCTCAGACTTCCTGATGTGCAAATGCAACCAGCCATCCAGAGAGGAGCCCCTGCACTGAAGATACCGCCTCCTGCTTTCTTAATTGACAATTTTTATTGCTTGGATTATTTAAGGCTGGGCTTGGCTTGGGGCCTCCTGCTTGCTTCCTTGGGGGAGGGGAGCAACTGAACTGTCCTTTTTCATTTCCCAGTCTGGTAGCAGACTCAGCTGTAGGAGTTAGTGAGTTGGAATCTTCTCAGCCCTGGGAATAGTAGTGTTTCCTGTCTTCTGGGCTAGCCAGAAGGATGGAGGCCTAGGCTGGAGGAACCCTGGGCCTTCAGGAGTGAAAAATGCACTTCGTGCTTTCCAGGGAAATAACTGACTCTTAAAGCTATCTGGGCCTTTAGAACATAGAACGGCTGAACTAGAAGGCTGTTAGAACAGAGAATGTCAGTGCTGGGAAGGCCTTTAGAACAGAGAATGTTAGAGTTGGAAGGGTCTTTAGAACCTGCAGTGTCAGAGCTGGGAAGGTCCTTAGAACCAAGAATGTCAGACCTGGGAAGGTCCTTAGAATTTACACTGTTGAAGTGAGAAAAGATCTTAGAAACCATCTAATCCATACAGAAGAGAACACTGACAAAAGAGGACACTGTCTCAAAAGTGACTTGTCCAGGGCTACACATCAAGTTCATGTCAGGGTCTCTATTTGAGCCCTGATTTCCTGACTTCCAGTCCAGTCCAGTTCCAGTCAGGGAGTCCCAGTTTGAGCCATGAGAAGATTCTGGTCCCATCCCCATTAAACTGTCTTCACAAACATGCAGCTAATCAACCATAGATCCAGTGGGGATGATTGAGGGCATCCTGTCTCCAGTACTGGGGACACAACTCCAACCCAGGTCCCCTGTGGGGTCTACAACCCAGAAGCAACTGTTTTCCACTTCTGTGCTCAGGGTAGGAGGGAGTTAGAGCAGGAATTTCTTTATAGCATTTACAGGCTGGGTTTGTATGTAATCACAGGGAGGGGTATGTGTGGCTGTATGGGAAGAGAAGGCAAGAGTGAGGGCTGGCTCTTACTGTCCCTGGGCTGAGGTCACTTGTGCTGTCTCTCCTTTCTCCCTCTTCCTCCTCTCCTCTCTCCCTCTCTCCTTTCTCCATTTTTCTCTTTTTTCTTTCTCTGTTTTCCTCTTAGATAAAGACACGGATTGAAAGGTAGACAGAGCATTAATTAAGTGATTGCTGTGTGCCCAGCACTCTGCAAGGAATATAAACAGGCCCATGGGAGACAGTCCCTGCTCGCAAAGAGCTTACTTTCTAATTGGAGGAAAAAGTAAGTACAGTCAGTACATTCAGAGTAGCCTTAGAGGAGAAAGTTCTCAACAGTGGAGGGAAAGGAAATGGCTAGGGGACATACTGCCAGGACCTCACTTCCCAGTAGGGTGTTTACAGAGAGCCTGTGTCCATGAAACTGTTACCTCTTGTTGGTCCCTGGGCCAGTCCTCTAAATTCTCTAGGCCTCAGTTTCCTCATTTATAAAATGAGGGTATTGGCCCGGATGGCCCCTAAGGTCCCTTCCAGCTCTCCATCTGTGTCCTTTCGGCCTTTCTCCTAGTTGGGCTGAGGATAAGCAGGCTGGCAGTGACCTCAGGAGGTCATTAAGTCCCTCCCCATGATCCCATCAGTAATAATGGCTTCTCTTCCTCCAGCACTTTTCCCTGGGCTTTGTCCTGTGAGGTAAGTGATACCAGTCTAATTGTCTCCATTTTATTGATGAGGAAACTGAGGCTCGAATAGAGAGCAAATGACTTTCTTATTCTAGATAAAAGTGTGTTCCCCAGTCTTCCTCCTTAATTTTCCTTTAGTTCATTTGCTCTACTTTCAAAGACTTTGTTTAGAGATTAGTGTTAATCACCATGATAAATTTTCCTGGAAGCTCTAAATTCCCTCTAGCAAAGCTGATAAAAGGGTAGTGACTCATTTTTTTAGGTGAGTAAACTGAGTCATTGAGGGGAAGTTAGCTTTTGGTCACTTGGACAAAGAGATGGGGCCCCAATGCCTCCAGAATATGATTAATTTTTTAAAGCTACAAAGGGCTGTGGGGTTTGTCTAGTCCAACTCTTTCATTTTACAAATGATGAAACTGAGGCCCAGAGAGGGAGACCAGCAAGGACAGATATGGAATTTGAATGCAGGTCACTTAGCGTCTACAGTACTGCTGCCTTACTGGCCTCTGGAATGGCACAGGCAGATTTCTTGAATGTGTCTCTCTCTTTAGATGAGGCTCTTCCTTTTTTGGGACTGTTTGTCCCTGGCCTAGGGGAGGGAGTAGGGTGGAAGTAGTCTCAAATACACAAGCTCTTCAAGGCTCAGCTAGTAAATCGGGGATTTTCAAAGAATGGGACTGAGCCCTGGCTAAGCCTTATCTATCTCTTGGGTGGTTGGATTTTTTTCCTGGAGTTTATCTCCTGGTTAGACCAGTGTTCTCATAGCTGGTAACTAAGAGAAAGCTGCCTGCTCCTTGGAGGCCAGACCTTAGAACCTAGAATGTAAGGGGGAGGTTGGGAAGGTGGCAGCAGCATCATATTGGCTCATGTCTGTGGTGCCTTTAGTGTTACAAATGTAACGTAATCCTTTGAGGTAGCTTGGTTTTACTAATGGGAGAAATGAGGCTCAGAGAGGAGACTGTCACAGCTGGGAGGGCCCTTAGAATCCAGGGTGTCTGAGCTGGGAGCATTCTTAGAACCCAGAATATCAGATCTGGGAGGGCCCTTAGAGCCCAGGATGTCAGAGTTGGGAGGGCCCTTAGAACCCAGGATGTCAGAGTTGGGAGAGCCCTTAGAACCCAGGATGACAGAACTGAGGGAAATGTTAGCAATTACATCAGAGTCCCTCAGAGAGAAAACAGCTTGGTCATGTGCAAAAATCAAACCAGCCCTGGCCAGAGCATTCTCCTGATGGCTGTATCACATTAGTGCCTTGGGCCTCAGTCTCTCCATCTGTCAGGTGAGAAGCTCTGTTGGGCTGGGGTGAAGGAGATCGGATGTATGTGAACTGCTTGAAAGTCTTTTGGAGATCAGAAGCATCTGAGAGCCAGGCCGTCTTAATAATGCTTTTCCTGATTTGCTCTAGAGGCTGGGCTTGGTTTAATATTTCGTCTAAGAGACAAAGGCAGTTTTGTGCCAGCAGCTGCCGTCCATCTGATTTGGGCCCGAGTGACTTAATCCCCCCAAGATGGGAAGTGGAGCTGTGAAAGCTACTGCAAACTGCTGAATTCAGCCAAGGGATTTTGGGGCTTGGGCCTCTCCCCTCTGGCCCTCTCTCCCCTTTTGCAGAAGGAAGACACACTCTCGCCTTGGCTCCTTGGATTCAGAGTGGCCACATAAATGAGCTTTTATAACATATGATCCTTTTTTAAAAGCAAGACATCCTGGGGTTAGACTGCTTGACAAAACTAGGGCTCATCTAGCCCCATCCTTACCTTAACAGGAGTGTGCCCAGCACAGTAGAGGGGATGGGGCATGGCATTTGGAGTCAGAGGCCCCAAGTTCAGAATCTGCCTCTACCCCTGAGTAACCTTGGGCAAGTCTCTTCACCTGGCTGGGCCTCTGTTTCCCCATCTGTAAAATGAGGGGTTTGGCTAGATGGGTTCTTTGAGTCTCTGATCTTCAAGGATTTCCGTTTCTATTTGGAGATCTCCAGTGATAGATGTCTCTCCCAGAGGTAGCCCACTGCACTTTGGGACAGCTAGATTTACTTTGAACTAGAATGGGTGAATCATGTCTTCATCTTTGCATTTAGGGTCTTTGCAGGACTTTCTTGTCTGCCTAGGGTGTGACTAGGTATGTAAATCCGAGTAATAGTCTGCCTGTGTGTCCCAGGTGGGGCAGGGCAGGGCTGGGCAGGGGGGGAATCCCGAAGGATTAGGGAGGCTGATATTCTGGGAGGAATGTGGACTGAGCTTCACGATGAGGAGGAGGAGGATTGCACCAGCTGTGCTTTTGAGCTGCTCTGTGCAGGAGGAATGCTCCCCTGGCTGGGGACAGGAGCAAAATGAGTTTGTCAGGCAGGTCTCAGGATTCTGTCCAGGGAACTGGGCTAAGTTTAGGGTTCGTTGCTCTCCTAGAATGTTAGAGTTGAAAGAGATCTAAGATCATCTAGTCCAGTCTTCATTTTACAGAAGAGGAAAGTGAGGCTGAAGATAATGTTCTTGGGTAACTTTGAAGAAAGCATGTACCTTTTATTGTCGCAGTTGAAAGATAGCTTGCACACGCTGAGCCTTCAGAACTCCTTCAGGGGTGTCTATGTAAACTGTTCATTGAGAGCTGGGAGAAATCTTAGAGGCCATCCAATCCAGTCTAACTTCCTCATTTTGCAGGTGAGGAAACTGAGGCTGTCTCAGAAGTTGCATGACTCATCTAAGGTAATACAGCTAGTAAATGGCAGAGCCAGAACCTGAACCCAGGTGCTTTGATGCCAAATCCAGTGTTCTTTCTACTCTACTGTGCTGGCTCCTTGCAACTATACATTTAGTTGAGTAGCCCAGATTTTTTTTCCCCTTAAAAATAATTTTTTGTTTATATTACCTTTAATTTTTAATATCTCCCTCTAAAGAATTTTTTAAAAAAGAAAGAGGGAAAAAAGTTCAGCAAAACCAATCACCATATGACCTGAGTCTGACTGTACAATGCTCCAAATCCTGAGTCCCCCACCTCTGCCAAGATGGAGAGAGTGCATTTTCTCAACTTCCTCTCCCATGTAACCAGCCCAGATGTGCCCTCAGAGCACCAACAGGTGTTTTTTTTGGGCAGGGATTCTTAACTGGGGAGAGGGGTGTGTGTCTATGAACTTAAAAAAGTATATCTTGATAACTATTTAATATCACTCATTTCCGTTGTAAGCCTACATATTTTATTTTGAGGCAGCTGGTGGCTCAGTGGATAGAACAGTGGGTACAGAGTCAGGAAGACCTGAATTCAAATCCAACCTCAGACACATTAGCTGTGTGACCCTGGGCAAGCCATTTAACCCTGTTTGCCTCAATGTCCTTTCCTATAAAATAAGGCAGAGAAACAAGGACAAATCACAGTAGTCAGTATCTTTGCCAAGAAAACCCCAAATGGGGTCAGGAAGAGTCAGATACTACTGAATAATGAACAAGATTTTATTTTATGCATTTAAATATTATTCTGAGAGGAATCCACAATGCCCAAAGAGTAGTTAAGAACTCCCTGCCTGAGTCCCAAACGAGAGCATTCAGATGCAACTCAGGGAAATTACAGCAAGTTAGCTCTTAACTCTGGTCAGAACAGAGCAAGTTATTGCTTGAGCCTAGGCCCAGGTTTGAACCCAGGCCTCTTTACTCCCAAGGCCCATTATCCAGCTGGGGACTGATGCCCTGGGAGTTTGGGATCCTTGCTTCTGGTCAGCTGAGCAGGTACATCAGAAGGAACCCTGCCACACTGACAAGCTGGTGGTGAGAATATGTCCTCCTACATCCTCCCTGACTCCATGGCAGCTTCAGGTCATGTTCCTTCAAGGCTGGATCTGGGGGCCCTGCTCCATGAGCTGACTTGTGGCTTCCCAGGTTTGCTGCTCTATTTTTTATCTCGTTTTCCTTAGACATTTTGTGGACTCCTTTGGTTGGAGGGACCCTACAGAGGTGATCTTGTCCCTCTACTTAGGTCAGGCCCATCGCAGAACTATTAAAAAAGAAAAAAGAGATGATGAAAAACTCCATCCATATCCAGAGAGAGAACTGACGAACTCTGAGGACGGATTGAAGTGTTTTCTTTTTCTTTTTCTTGCTTTTTTACCCCCCACAATGGCTAATATGGAAACCTGATTTGCTTGACTTCACATGTATAACTGATATGCTGCTAGCCTTCTCAATGGATGGGGGAGGGGCTGGAGTAGGGAGACAATTTGGAACTCAAACATTTTTAAAATTAATAGTATAAAGCATTTTTTAAAAGGGAGCTAAACTGAGTAGGGAGCCATGACATTCTCATTCCAGTTGTTTATTAGTTAAGAAAGATTCTTTAAATGAATTTGTTTTTAATTATCAAACATTCATTTTCCTTTCCCTTTCCACCTTGTCCTCCAGTGGGGCAAAAGTCTTGTAACAAACAGTGCATCGTCTAGTAAAATGTTTGCCGTGTCCAGAGGTGTGTCTTATCCTGCCTGTTGAACCTCTCAGGAGCAGGCTTCATCTGTGTTTTTCTGGAGTCGTAATCATATCAGCACGCATTTATCCAGATTGTTATGTGCTGTGGATTCAAAACCACACAGCCCCTGCCTTCCAGGAGTTGTTTGTCCTCTCCTTAGACCAAGACGGCAGGAAGTTATGTTTTCATGGAGAAGACCACATGTTAAGTCTAGGTGCAAAGAGGATGCCTAGGAGGTAATCTCAGAGAACCAGCACTGATGGCAAGAGGGGGCTGAAAGAGACCTTTTGGAGTTAGGGAAATTTGAGCCAAAGTTTGAAGGAAGTCATGGAATTCGAAAGGCAAGGAAAGGAGGGAGAGCATTCCAGGCATGGGGTACAGCCAGTGCAAAGGTGTAGTGATGGGAGATGGAGTATTCTGTTTGAAAAACTGCAAAGGAGGCCTTTCCATGTTCCTGGAGTAGAGAGTGTAAGGGGATAAAGAAAACTGGTGAGCTGAGGAGGGGCCAGGTTGTCAAGAGCAACTCTGAGTTAGGAGGGAGCTCAGTTGAGCCCAGGCCTGAACAAGAAGGCCCACCACAATATCCCTGACCAGTCTCTGCTTGGAGACCTCCAAGGAGAGTAAAGCCACAACGCAGACCTTCTCTTTCCATAGAAAGCCACTCATTCTGCTTTGGGACGGCTCCAACTGTTTTAGGATGGCTTTCCTTTTATAACAAGCATTATAAATGTGTGAATTAATTTATCTGCGTGTCAGTGGTCAAGTCACTTTCTTCTTAAAGCATCAGTTACTCCGTAAAATGGACTGTAATTATTCTTGTACTGCCTACCTGGCAGGGTGGTTGGAAGTAAAGTATTTTTGCAAACTTTAACTATCTACATAAATTAGTCACTCAAGCTCTGGGCCTCGGTTTTCCTCCTCTGTAAAATGGGGACTGTCATACCTACTCCACCTCCCACTCTGGGGAAAGCCCTTTGTAAATTGCCAGAGGCCTTCTCTGCAAGGGCTCCTCCTTTTAAAGCTCCTGACTCTTACAAGGGCCTTCCCGAGCCACTCCTGGTCACTGAGGCCTTGCAGCTAGCTTCCTTGTCAATCAGGAGGTGCTTCCCCATTTCTAACCTCAATCTCACACTGTGGTGGCTTCCCCTTTCTTCTGGCTGAGTCACCCGTGGGAGGGAGACAGGCTGAACTACAGCTTCCATCTGATAAGTAGAACCTGTCATACTGCTGAAGGTCCTTCGGGATCCCCTTGCCAACCCTCAGTGCCTTAACCTTGTCATAAGGAGCTGTTTCTTGATTGAGGCCTTTTAGTTAGCATGAGTTTTCTCCTTTTGAAGGTCTCCCTGACCATCTCTGTAGACTCTTGGACAACTCTTGTAGGCTCTTGGAATTGGGAAACCTGTGTTGTACCATTGGCTGGTTTTGCTGTTAGTGAGTCTTGAGGCCATGCTGAGTCTCATTTTCCTCATCTGTAAAATATGGGGGTTAGGTCTCTTCTCTCTCTGACTTTCCATGTTCTAAGGTCCCAGCTATGGCAGGCTGTCTTCCAGGTGTCCCTTCTAACTCCATCTTCATGTGTTCTAAGGGCCCTCCCAGCTCTGTCATTCTGTAATCTGACGTCACTTCTAGCTCTGACATTCTGTGGTTCTTTCCTAGGGCAGAGGGTCGTTTTTGATCTGGGAAATAATTGCAGAAGGCCTTGACTGTTGCTCTCTGTCCCTTTTTGGCCTTTCTTATAACTTGAGAAGTAGAAGGGCCCTCATCCATGATAGGTGTGCCCACTAAAACGTAGGTAGAGACTCCAAACTCAGCTTGAAGACCCCCAGTGAGAGTCCTGCCCCTGTCACTCTTCCCCCGCCCCCACCTCCCAGGCAGTCCATTCCACTTTGGGACAGCTATTATTGTCAGGATGTTTTTCCTGACACAGAGCTTAAACTGTTCCCTTTTTGATCCTACCCTCTTGACTAGCCCCTTCTCAAACAGGTGTCTTAGGGTGCTGAAGCAGCCAACTCCATCAACACCCCTGTTCAGCTCTTTAGAATGTGACCTTTACCCTCCCTTTCAGCACGGTGCTGGGGGTTGTCAGATTCCTGACGATCCAGGGCCATTCCCAGAAGCAGAGGCTGGGACTTCCTCTGTGTTGCCTAGGAGCTGGGGAGGGTCTGGCTTCTCCTGATGTCAATTCCATAAATCTGAGACCCTAGGGCTCAGGATAAATGTACTTGTTCTGGGCTTCTAAGAATTCTCAAGTCTAGAGAAAACCCCAAACAAACTCTTCTGCTGCCTTCTCATTCTCATCTAACTGGGATATTTGCTTTAGCCTAGTGCTAAATTTCCTGAGAATTCAAGATGGGCAGGGGATAGACTTTGTAGATTTCAGGAGGGTGAAGGGATGCCCAGGTAGCGTCACAACAAGTCTAGTTTGCAGAGAGGACGGTGTGTGACCCACTCTCATGTGGGAGTAGGATTGGCATATTGTAGCCAGGTTCTCTCCCCTTCCCTGCTCTGCCCTCACTGGAAGGAAGCCAGCTCTGGGCAGGCCTGGTATCTCCTAATGTCTCTGAAGTCCAGTTTTCTGTCCTCTTCAGCACTGATTCCATCACCTGCCTCCACTGTTAACCACATGGAGGTCTGGGTCACCCTTTGAATCCTCAGAGTTCTCCTTGCTTTTTATAGCTGGGACATCTCAGAGGGGGCACACAGTGGAAGAGGCATTACAGTGAGAGCATCCACATTCTTTGGGTAACCAGTTAGGTTGTTATGGGATCCCACAGAAAGTTGTGCACTCCTTCCACCACTGCCTCAGGTAAAATAGGGTCAGGAGAATGAGAAAGGAATTCTGGGTCAGTCATAGAATGTTGGAACCCAAAGGGACCTTATATATCATGAGAGCTGGATGGGACTCTAGAGTACTAACCTTTCCATTTTACAGATGAGGAAACTGAGGCCCAGAGAGGTGATGGATATAACCTGCCTAAGATCATACTGGTATGGAGACAGGATTTGAATCTAGGTCCTCTCATTCCAGAGACAGTACTCTTTGGATTGTACTGTCAAAGGCTGCTTCCTGCAAATCTAAGCACTTTTCTACTATACCACCATGGTTGGTACTTTTGACAGGCCTTTCTTCTGGATCAGGGCTGGGCTGGGCTGCTCACTGAAGCCTAGTTCAAAGATTTACAGCCTGGGGGGGGAGCAGGAGTCATTGGTGGGAGTCTTTCATTCAGGAGTTTCTTCTACCTTGGGGCAAGCTGATGCCATATGGTGGCAGGCATCATTGCAGTGATATCAGGCATCCAGAATCTAGCCTTTCATTCCTATCAGGAATCTGGGAACCCTGTACCTGTCCCTCTGCTCCCCTGAGGAATCTTTGGTAGGAAATCCAGGAGGATCCTTTTCCTTTCCCTGCTTCTTAAGAGATCACAGAATCTCCAAGCTGGAAGGGACCTCAGAAGTCATCAAGTCCAACCCTTTCATTTCACAGATGTGGAAACTGAGTCTCAGAGTGGTTAAGTGGTATGCCTAGGGTCACACAGCCAGCAGGTGTCTGAGGTGAGGTACAAACCCAGGTCTTTCTGACTCTAAGATCAGTGCTCTAACATGGTGGGTGAGTTGTAGTAGTAACCTACTGTTGGAGGTGGGCAGATAATGTAGTGTGTTAAGGTTACAAGGCATTTCCCTCCCCCCACAAAAGCCCAGGGAAGGTAGTCATTCAAGGGTTTTTATCCCTGTTTTACAGATAGATTGTTAACCACTTCCCACCCAGGGTCCTGTTCTGACTCCTTTTCTCTTCTTACTCAATATTTTCTCCTTTTGTGATCTCATTTGCTTCCACAGGTTCAGTTCTTTTCTTCCTCTACCCCAATATCCAAACAGTCACCAAATTTTGTTGATTGGACTCTCATTCTGTACTAGCCTCTTAATTGGACTCCCTGCCTCCATTTTCTTCTCTCCCTCTTCCATCCTTCCCACAGCTACCAAAATATATTCCCAAGATACAGATCCGACCATGTTACTCCTTTCCTCACAACATAATGCTTTGTTACATAATGCTGAATACAAAGTGGCATTAATTATCTTGAATTTTTGATGTTTGTATATATTGTATCCCTTCAGGGTAGGGGCACAAAGTAGACATTTAATTAACGTTTGTTGCGTTGAATTGGTTGAACTAAGAAAGTGAGGGTTAGTGAGGTGGTTGACTTGCCCAAGGTCATTGGATACCTTCACCAAGAGGCCATTGTCCTGACTGGGAAAGGGTTAAGTGGTCTGGTAGAATGAGAAGGGACGGCCTTCCCAGCTGGTATCTTGCCCCAGAATGTGCTCAGGCCATCTGGCCCCATGGCAGAGGACACTAACTCCCATCTGTCCCAAGGAGAAGGGTATTAAAGAGAAGCAACTGTACCTCTGTAGGCTTTGGGGGGGAGGAGATGCAGGGGGAGGGGGCAGGAGGAAGAAGGTTTCTAAAGCCAGCCCAGGACCTCTAGGGCAGGTGACTGAGCCTGGAGTCCCAGGACACAGGCCCTTAGCTCATGTTATAATGAGAATCGTCTCTGTTTCCTAAATTTAGTTTCTGGAGTATAATTTGAGATCTGCCCATGTATTCCAAGGCTCACAGAAATCATAGATTTAGAGCTAAGAGAGACTACAAAGGTCATCTAGTCTAACCATCTTCCTTTTACAAAGAATGAAACTGAGGTCCAGAGGAGCTAAATGACTTTGCTTAAAGGGTACACCGGTAGTAAGTAGTCGGCAAAACCAGGTTTTGAACTCAGGGACTGTGTGCTCTTTCTGCTGTTTTCTGACCACTATTCAACAAATTCATTTCAATTTAACAGCCACTTACGAAGTGCTTACTGTGTGGTAGCCTTCTTTGCAATTCATAGACTTAGAGAGTTGTCCACAGCGGTGGGGTTGTGACTTGCCCAGGGGCATACGACCAGGGTAAGCCAGAGTGGGGGCTGGAACCAAGGTCTTCCTGGTTCTGACTGGCCCTCTCACCTCCACAGTATGCTGTCTCTTGATGATAATAGCAATTACAATATCAATAATAATATAATAATAGCTGACAGCGTTTCTCTTTGTATCTCCAGCCCTTAACACAGTTCCTGGTAAGTAGTAGGTGATCATTCAGTGCTTGTGGATTGATAAAATGCTTTATTGTGAGTTATCTCATTGTTCCTGACAGCTAGTCTGTGAGATATTATCGTCCTCATTTTGCCGAAGAGGAAACTGAAGGTCAGAGGAGTTCCGTGGCTTGCCTAGTAACTGTTTAAGGCAGGATTTGCACCCAGCTCTTCTGATTCCAAGTTTAGGGCTCTGTCCCTTCCACCCTGCTCTCTGTGCTTAGTCCATTATTTTCACTGTACTATTGCAGATGAAGCTGAGAAAAATAAGTTAGTGATTTTTTCAGGGTCACACACCTCCTGAGTGCCAAGATCTGTAGAGTCCCCCCAGTCCCGATTCCTTGGCTCAGGGTCAGTCACATCTTACTTGGCTAGCCGAGGCATGTGCTAGGGAAGGAATGCATTCGCTTTTTTCTCCTTGGCCCTTCCCTGTGACACCTGGGGTGAGTCTAGACTCCTTCATTAAGAGACCAGAGGATCAGGTCTCAGAAGGAAGTAAGAGAGTCCTGGGGCAGGAAAAGAAAAGCTACACCAGAGAAAGAACGCTTATTCTTGGCTCATCTCTGCCAGGGAACATATTTGTCCTCTTTGTTCCTTGTTCCTTCCTTTTACCTCTCCTAAACTTTGCTGGGTGAAGTGTTGGATTGTAGATTTAATACTAGCCAACATGTATATGGTGCTTTAAGGTTAAGCAAAATACTTTTAAAATATTATCTCATTTGATCCACTTTACAGATAAGCAGACTGAGGTTAAATGGCTATGTTGTGCTATGAGGGCTCTGACTCTCTGTGTCTCTGTCTCTGTCTCTCTGTCTCTCTGTCTCTCTTTCTCTTCTTCTCTTCCTCTCTCCCCCTGCCTCCTTCTCCCTCTCTCTCCCTCTTATCTCTTCGCTCCTCTCTGTCTGTCTGTCTGCCTGCCTGTCTGTCTGTCTGTCTCTCTCTCTCTCTCTCTCTCTCCCTCTCTCTCTCTCTCTCTCTCTCTCTCTCCCTTCCTCTCCCTTCCCCCACCTCCCATACTGATCATGACCCCTCTAAAATATAGAAGGTAGGCTTGGAATATTGTTGTGGCCCTTGAACATTCGCCGTGTAGCCAACCTGGGGGTGCACATCCCTAATGTTAGAAGCGGGCTGGTGAATCCTGTCATTACGCCTGAATCCTCCTTTCTCAGTAGGAGCTGATAGAGCCCTTCCCCCGGGCAGTCACCCGCATGCCCCAGTAAGGTGTCAGAAGATGACTTTGGTAGAGATCCCCCCAAGATAAGGAACTGAAGGGTCAGAGCAGCCTCAGCATGGGCAGAAGTAGGGCTCAGCCCAAATCTTCTGATGCTTTGTACCCATCCTGTGGTCTCCCTAGACCCTGGCTGCCTCCTGCTGACAAGGAGGTGCCTTTTTCCTTTCCCAGGTTCCCCTCACCTTGTTCCTGCAGGCAGGCTGGGAGCAGCCTGGCCTCAGTGGGGAGGCCAGCTGGGGAGGTAGCCTCACCACTTTTTCATGTAAAGTTTAGTGTTTTGCCTATGCTACAACATGAAACTGATATTAAATAATGAGTCTGTTCCCTTGAGCAGTATTTAGTCAGCTAATCCCCTCCGCTTGGAACAGGCGATTACCAGTCTAATTACCTGTTCCAGGGAGCCAGGAGTCTGGTGTATTTCACCTCCAGTTATGACAATTACAGCGTAACACACAAGGGCAGGCAGGCGGGATGGGGCATCCCTAGCTGGCTGCCTGTTCTTTTATAAATCACCTTTCCTACTGTTTTTTCTTCCTTTGACCTCCTCTTCTCCTCTGCAATGGACCGGACTGTTCTGCAAAGGGGGCTTCTTCACACCTAGAAATAGAGTCTTAGCCAGGGTGCAGGTGTCCAGGCTTGTGTGGAAGGGGCTGAGGCTGGAGTGGATCTAAGGCAGGAAGGACCCCTGAGAGATGGATGCCCTCCCAGGACCTCAGTTCTACCTTGGGAAACCTTGAAGGCTGAAGAGTCTAAGGGACTTGACCAAAGGCATAGGGCAGTAAAGAGCAACTGAATCTGAGCCCTGGGGACCCAGGCTTAGCTCCCCACTCAGTCACATCTCATCTGCAAACAAATGACATTTCTGCACCTCAGTTTCCTCCTCTGCAAAATGGGGAAGCAAGATTCTAACTCTAAATTGGTGGTAGGCTGTCACAATGGAAAGATTGAGGACTACTGGTGTCATGGAACTTGAGTTCAAATTCTGTCTGCACAAGTCATTTAATCTTTCTGAGCCTCAGTTTCTTTTTCAGTATGATGATTGACCTCTCAGGGTTAAGTAGGGGGAATCCCAAGAGATGCAAAGTATTTCCCTCCTTGAGTCTTAGCTCCATCTGTAAAATAGACATACTACACTACTTCCCTCCCAGGGTTGTGGGGCAAGCACCTTGTATGCCATCCAACCCTATGGAAATGAGAGTTGTATCACCATGGTGATGAGCTGTTGGTCAAACAGAGGGAGACTCTTGAATGGAAGGGGCCGGAGGAGACACCCTTTCTTGATGGGTGGGGGATGTTCCTGATGAACCAGCATAGTGGCTTCTGGGTGCCAGGGGTTTGGAGACCATCCCAGGGAGGGTGACTCATGCCATTGTTATGCACCAGATGGGTACTCCCTCACATCTGGACAGAAGAGGTTGGGGAAGCTATTAGACAGGTTACCCCATAAGGAGTGCTTGATGAGTTGACTAATGGATGGGAATATGTAGGACATTACTTGTGAAAACGAACCCAGTACAAGCCAACAAACATATTAGACACTAACTATGTACAGATTTCTGTGTTGAGTGCTGGGGTAGACACATTATTCATATTCAGCCTGGTGTCATGGGTAGGGAGTCAGTTTTGAAGACAAGAAGAACCGAGTTCAAGTCTTGCCTCTGACACATGATGGTTGTGTGATCCTGGGCAAGTGTTCTAGGCAACTCAGACTATATAAGTGACAGAGAAGATGCCAACTTGTATTAGTGGGAGGAGTTTCCTCCCCTGGGAGTTCTCTATGCCAGTGAAATCATATGCCAGGTCCCTTTGCCTATATTTCTATGGCATTTTCAGGCTTGCTGAGTTCCTTCCTCCCAACAACCCTGGGAAGTTAGTCATCAAAGTATTATTATCTTCCTTATATTGATAAGGAAGTGGAGGCTCGAGAAGATTCAGTGGTTTACTCAAGGTCACACAGCTAGTAAGTGGTGGTGCTGGTCAGAGCGAGAGGGCCATCAGTGGAAACTTCCCAGAAATAACTTTTGAGTTGGGCTCTCAAGTTAATGATTGGATAAAGGGAAAGAGAGGACATTCATTCCATGAATAGGAATGACCTGAGCAAAGACTTGGAGGTAGGCGAGCACAGGGCATGCTCAGGGCGTCCCAGGGCAGTCTAGCTTGGCCGAAGTCTAGAGTGCTTTGGAAAAGGTATCTATGAGAAGACTAGGAAGATAGGCCCAGGTTGGAGAGAGCCTCAGATGCTAGGCAAAGAGCAAAGAGAACAGCTTGTGTATGTAGTGCTTTAGGCAGTCCTCAAAACAAGCCTGGGTCTTGGGGCTACAGGGGTTATTCCATGTCTTACCTTAGTGATCTTGGACAAGTCCATTTCCTTGGGCCTCAGTTTCCTCATCAAAGATATGAGGAGGTTGAAGTAGACGACCAGAACTAAATGTCTGATCCTCAGTGGTCCCTGTTGTCTTCGTTTTACAAATGAGAAACTGAGGTTGATAGTGGTTAAATGATTTGCCTATGGTTATATAAATTGCTTAAATATTGGAGCCAGTATTTGAACCTAGATTCCCCCGGACTCTAAGCCTCACAGTCTTTCCACTGCACCAGGCTGCCTCCCAAGGAGTTGGAATTTTACTTGTCAGGCAGCAGGGAGCCCCTGAAGTTGAGGAGGGACTGGACAGATCTCTGCATATAAAGTTTAGTCTGGTGTCCAGGTCAAAGGTAGATTGGACAGGGAGACAGGAGAAACTCGAAGGTCAATTGAGAGGTGACTCCTGAAGTCATCCAGGCAGCTGTTAATGAGGTGCCATGGCAGTTATGTCTTTGGGGACCCAGGGTTTTCCCAGGGTGAGTGAACCTGCCCTGCAGGAGGCTAGAGAGATCAGCCCGAGTGCTCCCAATTGCAGGGTGCCTTTGTTTACCTGGACGTAGAATCACAGGCAGTGGGCATAAACAACCCAGGGGCCCAAAGTGCTCATTAGCTGTCCAAAATAGGCCCTCTAGTCGAGGCGACTAGTTTTCCTCAAAGCTCTGTGTAAACAGAGTGAGGCAGGAGAGAAGCTGTCGGTGCCTCTGTGGATGAGAGCTATCCCATCTCCTGGGGGAAAGGAGGGACTCTGTAGGTGAGGGGGTTGGCTGATTCTGAATTTTTTCTTTCCTTTCCAAAAAAATAGGAAACATTTTTCCTTATGCTTTTTGTATGTTATATCAGTCACTCCGCCCCGCTCCAGATTGACTCCTCCTTTGTGACAAAGAAGAAATTAAGCAAAACCATCCAGTCCAGTGACCTCATCTGACGATGTATGCAATGCTCAGGCCTGGCCCTCCCCTGCCGGCCTTGCTGCTGTGAGCTCTGGGCTATGTCTGACTGGCTGCTCTCCCCTTGGTTTAGCAGTCCTTTCTGATCTAGGCCAGCCGTGAAAATGAGAGGGAGGCGCTGACACTAATTGTAAGAGACACAGCTCACCCTTTCCTAATGATTTACCCTTTACAAATAGCGTTTTCCCTAGTATAGACTGTGAGCTGTTAATGTTCTTAGGAGAGTGAGGAAGATTATCCCCATTTGACAGCTGGAAAAACAGAGGCTCTTGGCTCAGTTGCCTAAAACCTCTCAGTTTGTTCTCCGTTCACTTGGACTGTTGCTACTGGGCTGGCAAGACTTAAAAAGCCTGTTAAATTCAAACCATGGAAGGGAAGATGCAGATTCAGGTCCTGGACAGCTAATTATTATCTGGACAAGCTCCTTTCCCTCTATAAGCCTGTTTACTCCTCTCTACAATGAAGGGTTTGCTCTAAATGGTGCCTGATGCCCCTTTTAGCTCTGACATTCTGGGTTCTGAAAATCCTCCCCACTTTCTTACATTCAGTGTTCCATGAATCTCCGAGAACCTGACATTCTATGTTATAAGGAACCTCCTAATTATGATGTTCCATGTTGTAATGTCCACACCCTTGCCCCTAGCTCTGACCTTCTATGTTCTAAGGTTCTTTCCATTTCTCACATTCTCTATTCTAAGATCTTTCCCACCCTGGACACTCTGTGTCCTAAGGGCCCTCCCAGCCCTGACATCCTATGTTCTAAAGGCCCTTCATGCCCTGACACTTTGTGTTCTAAGGACCCTCCCACCTCTGACATTCTGTGGTCTAAGGTCCCTCCCAGACATGACACCGTATATTCTAAGATCCCTTCATTCCCTGCCAGTCTGTTCTAAAGGCCCTCCCAGCTCTGACATCCTGTGTTCTAAGGCCCTTCCAAGCTCTGACATTTTGTGTTCTAAGGGCCCACCCTACTCTGACCTTCTATAAAACCTCTGGAACCAAGGGTGTCTTTTGAATCAGGTATCTGCTTTGCCAAGCCAGCTGTTAGATTTTCAACCTTTGTTGAGTAGACTTTGGTTTGCGAATGGGGGTGGGTAGAGAAGCAGGCTTGAGGCCAGCTTCCTACCGTCTGCTCTCTGATAAGAACTGGGAGGTTAAGTGTGTCTGGGGGTGACTCTCAAGTGGCCCATTCATGCACTGAGAAGAGTTAAGATTATGAAACCTTTCCTTTCTGGATCGCTGCTGAGAGCTGGAAGGGGAAGGAGTAACCACCCCGCCCCCCCCCCCGCAACTGCCTTGTTCTCTGGCCTTTCTTTTCTGCGTAATGAGGCAGTGTGGGTTGGTTAGTCAGCATGACTGATCAAGTGCCCCCACTATGGGGGGCAGGAAGATAGAAGAGTCATGAACATCACAGACCTGGTGCTTGTGTGCTGGGGGGCGGTCTGTAGACTGCCCATCCCTTGCTCTTAGTGTGCTCCTAGGCAGAGGGGGCAATCACAGAATTAGGTGACTGTCTCCCAATTTTATAGATGAGGAAACTGAGTCATAGATAGGGACAAAGTAGAAGAGTCACATTTCATACCCAGATCCCCCAAATGTCAATCTGTTGTGCTTTTCCCAGCGTGCATCAAACTGTCCTACCTCAAAACTGAGGTGAAGGGCTCTGTTTAATTCATAGAGTTAGCTGGAGACAAGCTCCCTGGACTTAGGGAGCCCATTCAGTCTAAGAGGGGTGACCCAGGAAGAAGACTAAAAAAAAAACCCCACATACAAGATAGATTTTCCTTCAGCTCTGAGGGAGGTTACTCTTTAAAAAAAATAATAATGCCTTAAAAAATACTGGCACTGCAGCCTTGAATTCTGGTTAACCTCAGAGCTGAGACATTGGCCTGGAAATAGCAAAGGTTTCAGAATTCCTAGGGCTTCCCTTCTGGGTCCCAAAGCCCCATGGCTTACATCCTATGTGTGAGGGGTCCTGCTGGTAGGGATGGCTTCCCAGGAAGAGGGAGGCCAAGGCCACAAGCCCCAGGAGAGGTGAGGTGGGTGGCAGATTCCCAATCATGAGATTATTTAATTCCATCCCCTCTCCCTCATTTGACAGAAAATGAAATCAAGGTCTATAAAGGGGAAGGGGTTTGTCCTAAGACATCCAGACATAGATTTGGAATTCGAACCCCAGTTCCTACTTTCCTCTGCTGTCTTGCTCTGTGAGGCTTGTTACTTTCCTTCTCTGTGGCACTGACCTCATTTAAAATGGGCAGGACCTGCTGGGGTGTAGGTATAAGATGCACATGTGCTCCCGGAGGAGGGAAACTGCTGGGGAGCTGGGAGTGCCCTCCTAATTATGGGCGTCCCTGGATTCAGCATTTCCTCCAAGGGTGTCACCAGTAGTGGGAGTGATCCCCGAGCACTTGGCAAGTGTTAAGTGCTTGGTAATTGCTTGTTAATGACTGGATCTTAAGGACCCGGTTTAGTTGGGATTTATGAGGGGCTGGCAGCCCTCGTCTGCCCGAGATCAAACAATGGGAAGGCTGGGAGGGGATCCTTAGAACCCAGAATGACCTATTTGGGAGGGACCTTAGCTCATAGAGTGTCAGAGCTAGAACACGATAGAATGTCAGACCTGGGGGAGCCCCTAGAACTTGAAAAGTCAGCTCTGGTAGAGAGGTCAGAGATGGAAGGGATGTTAGAACATCATAGGAGATGAGAGCTAGGAGGGAGCTTAGAACATCAGGAAGAGGTAAGGTCTAGATTCAAACCCTGCCCTTCTGGCTCTAGCACTGACCTTCCCGCCCAGCTGCCATCTTGGGCTTCCGGGAAAGCAGTCATTTAGACATGGGCTCCTAACATTTGGAGGTGGCTGGGGGCATTTTTGAGGACAGTCTTCTGGCTCATTTATTGGGCTAAGTGCCTGATTATGGAGCCTGAGAAAGCCTCCCCTACCTGTCCAACCTCCCAGGCTACAAAGGCTTTTAATTAGTCCCAGTGTGAGTTGGTTGGGGGTGGGTGGTGTGTGGGCTTCTCAAAGGCCTCATTGTTCTGCTGAGCCTGCGGCTTAGCTTCTCCGAGAAAAAGCTTTGAACTTCTCCAGATGAGGGTGAGGCCATTAGCACTAGCTGGCTGAGGCTGCCAGGGATTGGGGCTACTGGATGTTGTCATACTCCCTTTCATAAAGGATCTCAAAGCACTGTTAAATGTGCATCCATCCATCTAATCCTCAGCATTCACTAGCAATGGGGAGGGAGGAATGTCCTTGCAGAGGTTTGAACTTAGCTGCCCAGTTCTTGACCCTCTGCTCCTACCCCATATTCCTCTCTTTGTCCAGTTACCTATGTCTGTTAGATTCAGCTTAAGTTTGGGCCTGGCATCTCATCTTTGCCTGTATATATGTGTGCACTTGTACGTTCATGGACTTATGCACCCAGCGGGGGTGCTGAAGGCAAGTTATAGTGTCCACACTTTCCCAGGAGCTCCTCACAGTGATGAAAACACAGGGCTAGATTTCATATCCTGAAAGGTTGAGGACTACTGTCTTAGAACACAGAATACCACAGGTGAGAAGGCCCTTAGAACACAGGATGTCAGAGCTGGGAGGGCTCTTAGAACACAGGATGTCAGAGCTGGGAGGGCTCTTAGAACACAGGATATCAGAGCTGAGAGGGCCCTTAGAACAGAGAATGTCAGAGCTGCATGGAATCTCAGAACATAGAATGATAGAACATGGAATGATAGAGATAGAAGGGTCCTTAATGACTGAAGTGGAGGAGACACTACAACAGGACTTTCAATGACTGTGTGTATGGGGGTACTCCCCAATTACTGGCCCTCTGTGGTTACCATCATAAACAGCTTGCTTGTTGCTCCATTAGGGCTGACTGTAATGGAATCGGCTGCCCTGGTTGAGCATTTGTATTAAATTAATGCCGCCTCCACAGAGACAATCAGTTGGCATTTAATTTTCATTTCCTTCAGTGAGTTGTTCAAGGACTTGGGTGTGAGCAGCCTGGGCAGCAGGTCATCTGATGGGCACTTCAGAGCCCAGCTTCCCCAGGACAGAAAACCCAGGGACTTGTGGCTGGCCTTTCTAGAGGAAGCAGACAGGGAGAAGAGATTTTTGGGGTGGGGTTGGAGATAAGGTTTGAAACAGCTCGACAAATGGCACAGTCCAGTTTGTTTGGTCTGTTTTTTTGTGGTGTTTTCTGTGATGGCTCAGAGATGTGAAGGCCAGTCTTCTGTCTTCCCTTTCTGAATTAGCCTTATGCCAAGGCCCAGCTGCTGGTTTGATCCTAGCCATTTGAGGCTTTGTTTTTCCCCACAGAAGAGAAAGGTTGATTAGAATTGAGTTGCCTTGCCAGTTGTCTGACAGTTAGAGAGCCACATTTAGAACACAGAATATTGTGGCTGGAAGGGCATCGGAATGGCCTTGGTGGGGAGTGGGAGAGTAAGCTCAGACCCCTGCCATCCAATCAGGGCTGATCAGCCAACAGAGAATTGTGAAGTCCGGTTCTTGACTGAGTTTTCCGTCTAGTTGGGAGGTCAGACTAACACATGGGAAAAAATTTGAGAAGAATCCAACTCACTGTGTAAGTACATGCTGACCATGGCCCAGTCGTGGATAGCTGAAGAAAGGGGCAGTCACCATGATTCATGGGATCTGGGCCTGAGCAGTTGAGTGTCTGTAGTAGGAGAGATTGGAGCCCCTCCGCACCTGCCCGGTCATGCATGCCACAGCTACCGTATGGGCTTGAGTCCTAAGATCTACATTTTAGGGAAGGACATGGGAAAGTTTAGCTCCAGAGATGAGGTGAGAGCTGAGTATCAAATCATTGCAGAATTATTAGATCAGAGATCTGGAAAGGGACCTGAGGGGCCCTCTCATCTGCCCTCCTTCCCCAGGGCCCTCCCAAGAGCACAGGGATCCAAGGCCCGGCTTTGCCAATTCTGGATTAGGAGGCTGGTGAAAAACCAAAGTTCTGTGAATGGCACAGAAGGAGGATTAGTTTGAGTAATGTGCCAGTCAGAGTCAATGGGCTCCAACATGCCATGAGTCCCACTCCCACTGGCCTGCACCACGCATGGCACACCCAGCATGTGGAGCCCAGGAAATAATTTCTCCGAAACTAGAAACTAGAAAAGGGTGCGCACTGAAGAGTGTGCCTAGAGAAAAGTCAGGGAGTCAAACACGTAATAGCTCCTCCTCCTCCCCACCGACTAACCCCTTTCCCACCAGGCAGTTGTTAAAATGTGTTAGTTGTAGGAAAGGTGGTAGTTGCATGTTGGAGAAGCCAGTGAAACCTCAACCTTCCCAATGCAGACTCAGGGGCTAAACAGGAAGAGAGAGCTCGAGGTCATGTCATGGAGCCCCTGACCTTCAGGCCCTGGGTCTGGCTGGTCTTCCGTGGCATGGCTTCAGTGGGCTAGATCTGCCAATCACTCGGAGTCTCCAGCTGGGAGAAGTTTGCATAATGGAAGAGGGAGGCTCCGAGGTATATTTGGCCTAGACCAGCCTGAGGGGGAGGAGCTGCCTTTGTACTCTCTAGCACCCTGGTGAGAGATCGATTTGCAGACCCTGTTTGCCTAGCTTTGAAGCTCTGAGGTGGGGGTTTGGAGGGGAGGGAAGCAGAAAATTTGTGCTTATAAACAGGAAATTCCAGCTCTTTGGAATCTTGCCGTAGGTAAAGGGAGAACATGGGGTCCCCAAAGAATACAGTCTATTTAAGAAAGAACGTAGGATGTCAGAGCTTGCAGGAGCCTTAGGATGCAAAATATTGGACTGTGGAGTTCATCCAGATGAAGGATTATTAACCTTTTGTGTGTCTGGTGAAACCTATGGACTCCTCAAAATAATGTTTTCAAACGCATAAAGTAAAACACAGACTTCCAAAGGAAACCAATTGCATTGAATTAGAGTAATGTAAATATTTAAAAGAACAAATTCATGGACCCCAGGTTAAGAACTCCTGATTTAGTTTCTTCCTTCCACTTTACAGATGAGGAAACTGAGGGCTGGGGTAATAAAATGACTTGTCTAAGGTCACACAGGCAATAGCCAAGACCAGATTCAAATCCAAATGTTCCCACCTCAATCCAGTCTTCTTTCTGCTACAGAGATACCTCCAGCTTCCAGCTGAAAGTCTTTGGGGGCTGGGCCCAGTTGCAGAGTCTCCTCGAATCCCTGTTCCTACTGATCTAGGGGCCTGGGATTCTTCGAGCTCTAGCTCTTTATGGGCAGGATGTGAAAAAAGCATGAGTCAATTGCGATGACTTCATGGATTTCCTTGCCTAGGCCGGCTGTGCTTTGTCAGCCTCTTCCCTCCAGAGCCATGTCTCATGGAGGCCCAGAAGGTTGTTTTGGGGGGAGGGGGAGCAGGCTTTTGTGTTACTGTGTTGGGGGTAGGGGGATAGGTGTCGTAAGAAGGCAGCTCTCCCCGGAGGAGGGCTATGTCTTATCAGCCCCAGACTGGGTTTGGAATGCAAGGTAGCCACATCTGCTGCTTCCCAGTCTGTCACTGGGTGCCTGGGAAAGGAGCAACAGGCCTGGAAGAATCCCTTGGGCTGGGGAAGGTCTCCCAGGAGCTCAGCAGCCAGGCAGCTGCAGAGATCACATCCAAAGCCCAGCCAAGCCTTGACCCAGCCAGCTTCAGGGGATCTGCCCCAGCCAGCTTTGCAGAGTCATTTCCTTGCTGCATTATTGACCTCCACATTCCTGCCGGCTCCCTGCTCTCTTTACTTCCCCTCCCCCAGGCTTGGGGATTTGTGGGAAGCCTGGAGAAAAGATTTCTCCATTTTTTCCCCTCTTCTTGCTTTCAGCCTTTTTGTAGGAGAGTGGCAGATGAGGGGCAGGGAGGGAGGAAGAAAATGCTGGCTTCTCCTGACCTCCGACCTTTCTCCCCAAAGGAGTTAACATAGCAGCGATCCTGCTTGGGAAAAGCTTACTTCAAACCAGTGCCTGGCTTGGTTGTTTTTTTTTTTTTAAGGGCATTTGAGACTGGTGGGAATGGATAGTGATGGTATTGGAAATCATAAACTTATAGAATGTTAGTTAGAAGGGAACTTAGAATGTAGACCTCTAGAACTAGGAAGAACATAATGTTAGATCTGTCTTAGAACACTGGAAAAATAGTCTCTGAGCTCCTTCAGCCCAGGCTTCCAGAATGGAGCAGAACCTTAAGGAAGTGTGAGCTATTATCTGAGACTCTCCCTCTTAGACATTCCCAAGGCACCGTTCGTAGAGCCCCGTATTCCCAGTGGAGCCTGCTTCCCCATTTATTCCCCAGCATCCTCAGGAGCATCTCCAGGAGACTTGCTGTTAACAAATTGGCGGCAGAAAGACTTTTCAGAGCACTGAAAGAGCAGCATGACTTCCGGGGTGCCCACTGGTCTCCTACTCATCTGGCTATGAATCACAGAAATATAACAGCTTCCAAGGAATCACAACAGTAGAACCAAAGGACTGTGAGGGGCAAAAAGTGGGCAGCACCACGTTGTCAGTGAGGACTGACTTTGAAGGGTGACCTTAAAAGAAAATGGGATGGTCATGGGACACACAGACATCCATGAAAGAGTAAGAAAGGCAGAGGAGGGCCCTGGTACTTTGGGGGTGCATCCTCTAAAGAACTGATGGAAAGACATGGGCATAAATCATCCCGGGTGAGAAGGCATGGATGGTGAGAGTCAACAGCACAGTAGGAAGAGCCTAGAAGGACCTAGGTTTGAATCCTAGCTGTATGACCATGGGCAAATTACTCAGCTTCCCTGGGCCTTCATTTCCTCATCTCTAAAATCTAGAGAATGGACCAGATGACCTTGAAATTCTCTTTTAGAAAATCCTTGGTTTCTCTAAAATGAGGGAGTTTGAGAGAAGTTCTAGATGTCTCTTTGGATATTTGGTATCCTGGGAGAGCCTTAAAGGATTGAGTCAGAACATACTGGCCCTGTTGGTGGCTGACATGACTGGGCAGGACTGCAAACCTGAACAGCCATTAGCCTAATGCAGCTCTTGGCCACAGTGGAGGAGATCAAGCCAGATTTGGATTGCTACTTGACCTGACACTCCTTCTATCTCTGGAATGGGATGAGCACTGGCCCCTTTGGGGAGGCTTCGTTTGGGAAGGAAAACCAAAAGTCTTAAGGGGCCTGGGGAGGAATGGAAGGAGGATTTCTTAGAGAAGTGAGAACAATAGGGATATGCTCAAAAGTTTTGGGAGGCACTGACTTGAAAGCCATCTCTATGATTCAGGGTCTAAACGTAACAGGAAAATAACACCAACTTAAGCTAATTACTTGGTCTCCCTTCTTCTGCCTTATTGTCTTGTCTATGAAATGAAAATGTTAAATTTGAATCTGCATGGGGTATGTTGGAGAGGATTGAGCTAATGTATTTCTTTCATGATCTGGGGAGAAAGGTGCTGTTTGGCTGGACATGAATATGAGACAGGAGGGTAGAAGTACATGGATTCCTTGGTTACCTTGTCCTTAAATTTTCTATCATCTTCTGACTGGACTAGTCCTTTATCCTATAACCTTACTTTCTAATAGGATAACTTCAATGTTATCTTCATCTATCAGTCCATCAACTATCATTCCAGACAGGAGTGTCTATGGCACTATTGGACAAGAGAGACTGGCCTTCTAAATGAAGCATCAGAACTGTAATAATCTTGCCTCCAGCTTGTCTTTGAGAATCTTTCTTTTTGCCATTCTTGGTCATAAAATCACTGAATGAGGTAGGACGGGGCTTAGAGCACAGGTCTGAGCTGGGAAGGCTCTTAGAACCCAGAATGTCAGAGCTGGAAGGGATCCTTAGAATAGGATCATAGGATGATAGATTGATTTGGAAAGTGACCTTAGTGGTCACAAAATCCAACATCTTAATTTTACAGATGAAGAAACTGAGAGCCAGAGAGAATGGGTGACTTGTCCAAGGTCGTACAGTAAATGAGTATCTGAGGTAGGATTTGAACTCAGGTCTCCCTGTTTCTAAAGTCTAGCACTCTGTCCATTATACCATGCTTCCTATCTGAACAGAGCACATCCGAACTGGGAAGGATCTTAGAGCACAAAATGCCAGAGCTAGGAGAGGACATCTGGGAGGGTCTTTAGAACATAGAATATCCCAACTCTGGGAGGGAGCTCAGAACCTAGAATATTCGAGTTGGAAGGGAGCTTACAGTGTAAAATGCTGGAAATAGGAGAAACCTTAGAGGGTTGTAATCCCCAAGAAGAATGACAGTAGGGAGTTGTTAAGACTATTATTGATGGCTTTGGAGAGAGAAACTCCTGAGGAGCCAGAAAGGAGACAGCAACTTGGAGTAGAAGGAAACATCAGCTTGTAAAGTCTGTAGCTTCCAAGACATTCAGAATCAGTACAAGTTTGGATTGTAGTAGGATGCCCCAAAATTGATAGTGGAAAAACACTACCCAACCCCTTCACTTTACAGCAGGGGCATTGGAGGCTCAGAGAGGTGAAGCAGTTTGCTCAGCATCTCACATTTGGTGGCAGAGTGGTACTTGAACCTAGGTCTCTTGGCTTTCAGTTCAAAGCTATTTTCTACTACCCTGCTTGCCACCTGTTGGTAGATGGGCCCTCAGGAGCCCATGCTGTGAAGGGAGCTATGACCAATAAGTAGGCACATGTGAGGAAGTGTGGCTTAGCTAGGGTGTTCTGGGAGAGTGAAGAGGGCAAAGGAGCACTCCTGACCAGTCTTATAATGCCAGGCTCTAAAAAGCCCAGAGTTCCTTTGCTACCAATGCCTGAAATAAAGAAGCTAGGAATTCCTCTTGACTGCTCTGGAGAGAGGGGAAGAGTGGGGGTGGGGCGTAACTAGGTCCCCCAGAGACAGTAAGTTTATCCTATAAAGCTGATTTGACATCAAGAAGGATATAAGATTAGATGAGTGTTCTTTCTTAAACCTTCTTGCGCTGGAAACCAGGCTAAGCAGCCAGCCTGGATTTAGAGATTAAAATACCTGGGACTATCATTGTGAAATATCATCTGTCCTAGGGTTTGGCAAGCACCAGTAAAGTGTGGCATAGTGGGAAAGCATAGTGTGGGGAGACAGTACACCTGGGTCCTAACTTTTGTCTTGCCACTAACTCACTATATGATTCCCCTAGGCCTCAGTTTCCCCATTTCTTCTTCCTAGGTTCTCCTCCAGCTCTGACATTGTCTATTCTAAGAATCCTCTCAGCTCCAACATTATCTGTTCTAAGGGCTCTCCCAGCTCTGACGTCCTGGGTTCTAAGAGCCCTCCCAGCTCTGATATCCTATGTTCTTGGGTCCTTTCCAGCTCAGATAGTTTCTGTTCAAGGTCTCTTCCAACTCTGATGGTCCAGTGAGGGGTGTTAGGAAGATCTGGCGCACTGAGAGTGTGGAGCTAGTGTGGGAGGAGCTCACCTGGTCTAGTCTGCAATCACTGGGCGGGGGGAGCTCACCATCTGGTAGCTTCCTAGTACAAGGAATGATTCTTGCCCGCTCGGTGCTCTGCGCTGTGGTTTCTGTGCTGAAATACTGTTTGTGCCCTCTGCATTTCAGTCAACTCTGATCAACCCTGCCCCAGGTATCTCTCTGTTCTAAGGTCCTGCTTCTAGTGGCAACCTTCTCTAGTCTGCTGTTCTCTAGTTATTGGATCCTTTCTGAGACTCACTGTTTCCTCATCTGTTAAATGGGGTTCTGATGCTGGTCCCGCCCCCCTCACAAAGTGTTTATAGAAATCTGATGAGAAGGGAGCATACTTTGATGTTTGTAGAGGGTTTTACTCACAGAGTTATGCTTCCCTTCCACCAGCCTGAAAATTGTCCTGTGTAGAGGCTTTCATTCGTGAAGAGTCATAGAACCACAGAGTCTTTGTGACCTCTTCAGGCATCATGTGCCAGAGCATCCCTCTTCAGCAGAGGGAGAGGAGAAAGCTGAGGCAGGCCAGCTGCTGAGCTGCTGCTCCTGGAGGGAGTGATGTGCAGGGGTCACCAGCAGTCCCGTGGAGGCCTCTCCCTCACTGGCTTTGGAAACTAGACCTCCCCAGCCTGTTTCCCAAGAGTAGTGGGACAGGACCAGAAGGAGGGATGATTCAGCTCCCTACTGCCCCCCACTTTTGTATCTTGACCCCTAACTGGGTAAGGAATTGAATGAGATGCCCTTTGTGGTCCCTTCCACTCTGACTCCTTGAGAGTGAGTTACTGCCTATTTTGGTGCACCTTCCCAAGGTCTACTCTCAGCAGCAGGGTACAATGGATAGACCCCAGTATTTAGGGATGGACACCCTGTCTTCTAGTCCTAAACCTGCCACCGCCTCAACTAGCTGTGTGACCTTGGGTAAATCATCTCCCCTCTCTCAGCCCTAGTTCATGGTTTTCTTTCCTTCTATGCAGGGACAGGGCTTGGATTAGGTTATCTCCAAGGTTTCAGCTCTAAATTTAGATTTGTCTGTAGATTCCCTCCACTTCTCCTTGCTTCTTAAGTCCTGGGCTGTTCCTTCTTATTAGGGGGCTTTCTCTTTCTGTCTCCCAATCAGAATCATTGCTTCAATTCAGCTCTGACATTTTGTGTTCTAAGGTTCTTTTCACCTTTCACATTCAATTTAAGTCCCTTTCAGCCCCAACATCCCATGTTTTAAGGATCTTCCCATTTCTCCCTTCCTGTGTTTTGAGGTCCTCACCCCTAGCTCTGACACTCTGTGTCCTAAGGTTCCTTAGGAACAGTGTGGGCTGCCAGCCTCTGTTCTAGGCCCCTTTACTCCTGTCCCAGACAGCTCCCTCTCTGCCAGAGTCCTGATAGACACAAAGACAGAGATGAACTGGCCTGCCTTCCTTGCCCTGGCTCCCTCCAGAGTGGGAGCAAAGGAGGAATTTTCCTCCATGTGTGGTGTGATGTGTGGTGTGTGTGTGTGTGTGTGTGGTTTGTGTGTGGTGTGTGTATGTGGGGGGTTCTGTGTGTGTGTGTGCAAACACTTGTTTCCAAAAAGTCGATGACGTGACTGAATCTCGCCAGGCTTGCCCATTTCTTCCCTTTGTCCTATTTTTAATCCTCCCCAGCGATGACTTTAAAAGAGAGAGAGAGAGTGTAGTGGAGGGAGATGTAGACTGGCTGCCTGCTCTGTTTTGCTCGCCAGGCACAGCCAGCAGGATGCTGGTATATTAGCAAAAAGCCAAACAAATCCCACAATCAAGCTGCTTAAAGGTCAGCTGGGGCTTACCCATCCAATTTGGGGGGGCAGCTCTGAGATCACTCAGAATTCCACCATCCCAGGCTGCAGAGAACTGGCAGGAGTGTGGGGGGGAATGAAGACTTTTCTCCTCTTGCCAGGCCTCCTATTCCCTCAGGGGTGGACTCTGCCAGTGTAATTGTACCCCCTGAAGTCTGTAATAGCAGCTCCAGCTTCTATATGAGACCGTGGTTCAGGAAACACTGCCCTGGCATTCTTAGGAGTGCCCGTGGGCTAATCCCTTTCTATCTGTAAGGGGGCTGAGCCTCTGAGAAAGGCAGCAGTTTGCCTAAGTCACAGCTGGCAAGTGACCGAGCCCAGATTCAGACCCAAATCTTTTGAACTCACATTCTGAGCTCAGATTTCTGTCAGTCTCAATGCTCCCCCAGTGCTCACTGCTCTCAAAATATCCCCCTAGGATACCAGGCCCTTCATAGTATTCTTGAATCTAAGCATCCTCTAGAATCTAACACCCTCTAGGCATCATTACCTCCTTCAGGAGACTAGCCCTTCCTGAAGTCCACCTTCCCTGAGGCAGCAGGTATATTGGAGTAGACTTAGAGGCAGGAAAGCTTGGCCTAGAATCTAGCTTTCTACACTCAGGAGCTGAGGAGGATTGTGGACACATCACTTAGTCTCAGTTTCCTCGCCTGTAAAATGGGCATCACCAAGTGTTACCAACTCCTGGAAGGCAAGGATGATTTCCCTTTTGTCTATGGATTCCCAGTACCCAGTACAGGGCATGGCAAATACTAAGCGATTAACCAATGCTTGTTGCAATGACTCAGATACTCAAGGTTGGAGGGGAGAGGGTCAGGACAGAAGCCTGCTTTTTGTGTTTGAATCCCCAAGCACCTAGCACAGTACCTGGCAAACTAGAGGTGTTTAATAAGTGTTTATTAAGTGAATGAATGCCTTCTACTCCGGTTGTGCTACAGTGGATAAGAGCACTGGTTTGAGAGTCAGAAGGCCCGGGTTCTAGTTTCAACCCCGACATTCTAAACCTACGTGAATTCAGACTAGTCACTTCAGCGCCTGTCTGTGAAATTGGGGCAGCAGTACCATGTACCTCACAGGATTATCTCATGGAGAGTACTTGTGAGTTATGGCGATCAAATCAAAGAAGCCAGGTGCCCATCAATCTGTCAGTCAACAAGCATTGATTAAATCTTATCCGTGGAGAACGGGGACTTCTCACAAAGCTGAGAGCTCCTGGGCTGGGAGCTGGAAGAGCCCATTTAGTTAACCTCTTCATTTAGCTCTTGAGGGGGATTGAGACCCAGAGGGGCCCAGTGACCTGCTTGAGGCTACGCTGGCAGCATTTGAATCCAAGTCTGTCCCCAAATCCAGGCCTGTTTCCACTGAACTCTGCTGTGGCATTATTTCCTCAAGAGTGCTCCTGAGACCTAACCCCCAAACCACTTTTGTGATCTGTTATAATAATTACCTACATCCAGTTGATCAGTCAGGGCCTGTGTTAAGTGCTGGAGATCCAGGGGGCCCTGCTGTCCAGGGGCTTTCATTCTGATGGGGGGACAGTGCCCATGGATGTGTGGACACACATTGCCCACATGAAATATACATTCTTCCACTATTTTACCAAGTACTATCCTCCAGCCCTGCACTGTGAGGTAGATGCTGCATGGGTGATTCTCTCCATTCTATAACTAGAAAACTGAGGTCCAGAGAGGCAGCAAGATCTGCCCCATGTCATACAATGAATAAGGGATAGAGACAGGATTTGAACCATGGTCCAGCATTCTTGCCACTGCCCCACTGCATGGCTAAGTGGGCTTGGAGTTGGCCTTTTCTGCTTTGTCTTTGTTCCCTTAGGGTCAGGATGGGGAATCACATCTGCCCTTAGCCTTCAGCTTGCCCCCACCCTTATCTCCTAATAATGATAATAATAACCACCTGGTGATATTTCCTGTCTCTTTCAGATGGGAGGAGGAGCTGGCCAAACGAATGAATCTGGAGACTATGGTGGAGACACTCCAGGAGGTAAGAGCCCCGTAAAGTGCCCCAAGATAACAGGGGGCAGGGCTCTCCCAAATAAGGAGGGACAAAGCACACCCCCCAGCCCCGGCACACAGAAGGAGAACAAGCTGGTTCTGATGGATTGTGGGGCTGGGGGGCTTTTCCTGTATTTTGTTATTGGGAACTGGGAGGTGTTTCACCTTGCTCACCTCTAGCGCACATGCAAATGTGCAGAAAGTCTGTGCTGTGATGAGCGTACTCCCAATGGGGAATCAAGAAACCTGGGTTGTGATCTTGTAACCTTGCCACTGGGTGAATGGGCGAATGACTTCCCCTGTCTGGGCCTCTGTCTCCCCATCTGTACATCAAAGGGGGCGCCAAGAATACTATCGAAGGTCCCCTCCCACTCTGACAGTCTGGGAGCCTTTAACTTTGAGGTTCTTGGAGGATCATTTCTTCCAGATCCTGAGCCTTAAGGCTAGGGGTCATTTCCTTGAAGGAGGATTCTCCCTGCCCTTCCTCTAGAGTTAAGGATCCCACCAATGGGGTTCAGTCAATAGAATTCCAGGCTAAGATGTCTCGTTTTTTTTTTTAATACCAACCCCACTATTTATGTGACCCTATCTTTCTGGGCCTTGTGAAAAATGGAGCTAACAGTACCTAGTTAGAGAGAGGGCACACTCATGAGCAAACATGCCTTGCCAACAGAAGGGATCTCCATTAAGCCTGACTCTAAACCAAGAGGGGTTGCCTCTCACTTCCTCCCCACTAATTCCCTACTTCCATTGACTCCCATCTTGAAAGACAGTGTGGGTGCCTTTATAATCAAAAGACTTGATTTCAAAACTGGGCCCTGGCTAGCTGAGTAACCTCTCCATGAATCTTAGTTTCCCTGTCTGTAAAACAAGGATAATCCATCCCAATCCAGTAATCCAATCCAGTCAACATTTTTTAAGCATCTTCTATGCCAGGCCCTGCTAGGGTCAAGGGGTTCCCTGTCCCATTTGGGGAGACAGCACACAAAAATAGCTGATGATGTTCACATTGCTTCTCTTGCTGGATGGTTCTGAGCAATGCCTTGTTCATATAATTATTCCATTTTCTCTGACTGGGGCCTGCCTTGGAGCAGGGTGAGCTGGGAAGATCTGCCATGTGATTGGACTGAGCCTTGTCTAGGCTCATGCTCTGAAGATGATGGGATAGGTAGCTCTCTGTTCCTTCCAGCTGGTGCTGCTCCCCTCCAGTTGTCAGAACCTCCTTAACTTTTGCTATCTCCTTCCCCTTTGCCTTCCCACCTTCCCCCACCACCCCTGCCCGGATCCCAGGCGGCTCAGGAGGCTGAGGCCATCCAGGAGGAGATGAATGAGAAGATCGAGCGGCTGAAGGCTGAGCTGGTGGTGTTTAAGGGGCTGATGAGTGATGTAAGTGCTCTTCCCACCCACCTTGTCCTTGCCCCTCCATCCTGGGTGGCATGACCTTTCCTTCCTTTCTTTCCCACCCCATCATGCAGGCGGCTTCATTCACCACCAGGGTCAGACTGTCCATCCGTCCGGTCCGGTCGTGGGCATTGCTTCATAGTTAGTATCCTGGCTGCGTTTGACTTGATGACAGATGCATCAGAGACTATTCATTCACCCTGCCCTCCCCCTAATGCCCCTTCAACCCATCCCTTTCCCTTCCCTCCTCCCTGTCCTCTTCCTTTTTGGTCTGTGTAGAGATGCATTCACCTGCTGCTTACCCCATGGCCTTGAGGGCTCCTTTTGACTGATTTGGGTATTTTCAGTAGAGGATCCCCAGCACAGGGTGCTGCACAGGTGACCTTGGGCCCAGGGGCCTGTGCGGGGGAGTTGTTATGGTCCAGCTCACTGTCCTCTCATGAAGAAGGGGAAAGGGAGAGCTCACACATCTGGACTTCCTTCTCCTCCAGTCCCAGCTGGGTCTTGGACTTGAAACTTTCTTTCCAGACTGTGGGATAACAGCACTTGACTAGGACTGACTTGAGTTCCCTGAAAGTCATGGGATCCAGCTAGGGACAAGGAGCAGTCCCAGGTAGGGGAGTTATTTCAGGAAGAATTTCCCTCTCTCAGGCTGGGAGAGACTTTTTTTATCTCCTGACCTCTGACCACCCTGGTATACAATCTGGGTCCAAACAGGACACAAACTTTATTTAATAGAAAAAGTCTGTACTGTTCTCTGAACTAGGGGAGAGAGAAAATTAAAAAGATATCTATTTCCTCCCCCATGGAGCTTACCATTTAGAAGGGGAATAAACCACAAATGGAGAAAACCTATTAATGAACCAAGAATGCCTTAGACAATGGCCTAATAAAATGCTATGGGACATCTGAGAGAGGAAATTTTTATTGACCAGAAAGGCTCCTGGGAGGAGGTAGAATTTGAGTTGTTGAAGGATGAGTATGAAAACAAGAGAAGAGTTGGGAGGACAGGCAATCCAGATGTCGGAGGTGGGGGGATATTGTGAGCAAAGGCTCATGGTCTTCTGCTGTGGAGGAGAAGGTCGAATATGCAACATCCTGTGCCCAAGCAGGGTTCATGCTTTCCCTCCAGAGAACCTTATGTGTAAAAGAAAACCCCCTCCCCTCCTGTTCTTAAGCAGGGAAACCTTGTGATTCCCCTCCTTTGAGGTCCCCAGATTCCCTTTCTCCAGGGAGCAGCCCTACTGAGGAGAGATGGTACTGCCAAAGCCTCATGAAATGGGCACCCAAAGAAGCCAGAGTGAATCAGCTCCAGTCAGCTGAGTGGAGGATGAAAGTAAGGGGCAGGCCCCTATGCTGCTGATGTCCTCACTGGCAGGGATGGAGGCTGGGCACCCACCCTGGCCTTCCTTGGGCATACCCTCTCTGTCTCTCATGGGCAAGTTGGGCCACTGAAGGATGTCTGTGGATGGAGGGGGGGCAGTGCCTCGGGTCTATGGATTTGGTTGTCAGGGTGGGGATGAAACCATGGGTAACAAGTCTCCATCTCTAGTCTCTTATCTGTCTTTCTTGGGGCTCTGTGTGAAGTGGAGCCTGCCTTGGTGGGTGGGGAAGAATGACAATCTTTCAACAGTTTTGGACTCTTCTTTTTTTTTTTTTTTTTAATTAACACAACTCACAATCTCTGTATAACTGCTGAGATGAGAGAGAAGATCCTTCCAGTCTTTAGCCAGGGCTGCAGTCACCTGGCTGAGAAATCTTGAGCCCTTGTAGGCCTACGTTGGAGCAGGGTGGGAGGCCTTAAGTCCAGCCAGTCATAGCCTCATGATGTCAACCACAGGACAGTTTCCAGGGACTCTTGTGAGGGCTGATCCCTCCCAATTTGGAAGAGTTGAGGTTTCCCCACAGGCTCTGGAGGGGTATTCCCCCCAGTCCTAAGGCCCTCCCTCACCCCCTCCCCACCGTTCACCCATCCACTAGGCTGGGAAAGGAGTTCTATGTGGTAGGGATAAGCCCCTACCAGTCTCTGGTCCTTTCCCCCACCCCCAACTCATGTAACCCCCATGCTATCCTCCCTGCAGCCCATGACAGACCTGGACACAAAGATCCAAGAGAAGGCCATGAAGGTGGACATGGATATCTGCCGGCGAATCGATATCACGGCCAAGCTGTGCGATGTCGCACAGCAGCGGAACTCAGAAGACGTGTCCAAGATCTTTCAGGTGAACAGGGCCTCCCAACCCTCACCACTTCCCAGCCCTGGTCCCACCCCTGTCTCCAGAAAGTGACTTAGGATCCCAGAGTTTGAGCTGGAAGAGACTTTAGAGGTCATCTGACCTTCCTCATTTACAAACGAGGACATGAGTCCCAGAGAGAGGGAAAGTGACTTAGAACCATAGATCTAAAGCTGGAAGTAAACTTACAGTTCTTCCTCATTTTAGAGACAAGGAAACCGAATCCCAGAGAAGAGGAATGACCTCTTTCAAGACAAAGCAAAACCGACCTAATTGCTTGATGGCAAGTCTGGGTCTTGGCCTGTAGGTTCACAGAATTGTAGTGAGGTCTTAGGGCTGGAAGAGACCTCAGGACATCCTAGCCAATCTAGCTAAGAACAAGCCCCTGTCTTTAACTCTCAGAACCCTTTCCCCCTTCTCCCTGAGAAGGTAGCCTTCCAGTGTTCTTATGTCTCCTCTGGTTTTTCTTGATTCCCATGGTCCGTGCTCACAGTTACAGGTTTTGCTGTTTTGCAAAGTCCAGTCCTATCATTTTACAGAGAAGGAGACTGAGTCAGTGAATAAAAAATGCTGTAGGATTTTAGAATCATAGATTCTAAACAGACCATGGTGGCTTTGTATCTAGTTCAAGCCCATTATTTTACAGAAGAGGAAATGGAGAACCAGTGAGAAAACATGGAATTTAGATTATGACTCTAAAGCTGGTAGGGACCTTGCTGGTCATCTAGTTCAATGCTCTCATTTGACAAAGGAAGAAACAGGCCCAGAATGGAGGAGTGAGTTAGGATCCTAGGTTGAATGCAAGTGTCCCTTTCTTTAACTGAAAAGGAAACCAAGGCCCAGTGACTTGGCTAAGGTCACAAAGGTAGTAAGCATTCAAACCTAGGTCTTTGGACTCTAAATCAGGCTTCCTTTGCTCTGTGTTCCACTACTTCAAGGTCATCCAGTTAGTGGTAGGGCTGGAACCCAGATCTGGGGCTCCTGACTTCAATCCATGGTCCTTGCCTTCTGAGCCTGTGGTGGCATCTTTGTTCCACTTAGTACTATTTGCTGCCTAACAATGGAGCTGCTGGGTTTGGTGGATTTCTAGGGCTGGGTCCTTTTCCTGCCATTTTGGGACTCTGACCCCAAAAAGCCAGGGCCAGGCATGGGTGAGCTAGTAATAAGAACCTAAGTTTGAAAGAGGAATTCTTTGACATTAATTGATCTGTCCCCTCTCTGACCAAGTATAGTTCCAGACCCAAGTGACCTAAATGAGACACTAATAAACGTGTGTGTGTGAGTGTGTGTGTATGTGTGTGTGTGTGGGTGTGGTGGGTGGGGGAAAAGAGGGAAAAAGGGAAAGAGAGAGAAAGAGAGAGGGAGAGAGGGGCTGATGATTCTTAGGGCAAACCCAGCCTGCTGGACAGTTTGTGGCCTTTTCATAGCTTGCTTCTGTTTGGGGGAAGCTGCTCTTTTTGACGTGGGAATTTTGGTTTGGCTTTTGCTTGATTTCAGGGGGAAGGGATGTGCTATTGCTTTTAAGTGTGTGACTGTGGACTTGGAGGGAGGCAGGGTGCAAAGATACCATTGCTGGAGGAAGTGTATTCCCCTCCCCACCAATCCAAATAGCCAGTGGAAGGAACTTGAAGGGGCAAAGGCCAGCTCCTCTGTTTGTATCTTCAAGCTTTGTGTGTGAGCTCTGCGTGTATCCCCTGCCCCTCCATCCTCCTGTCTGCATGTCATCAGAGATCCCCAGGAAACAGGGAGTGGTTTTTCTCTGTGGGTCTGGGTTCTGGGTTCTGGATCTCACCTGGCCTGTCTTGTTCCCTGACATCTCTCTCCTGCCATTCCATTCCCTTTGGGGAAGGCAGTCTCGGGGAGCTCTTTTGTGGACAGTGGGCTTCAAAGAGAGGGTAGGTCAGGGGGTCTTCTGCCATGGTGGTCTTCCTTCCCCTCACGCTGTTTGCTAACGTCCGCCCACCCGCTTTGTAGTGAGCTCTTACTGCTTGGCCCTGGCCGTGGCTGGCCTCAACTGCTTTCCATCCATTGCCCCAGAGGGGGAGCAGCCCCCCTCTCCCATCTTTCCTGGTCCTCCTAACTCCTCTCACTCTAGGCAGAGCCTTCCAGTCACTCCTCTTCTTTCACTTCCTTCCCTGGTTCAGGTAGCATCCAAGAAGAAAGACCGTAAGGTAACCACAGAGGATGACATTTCTGAGCAGGATGGGGAGGTCACCAGGTTGTCAGATGATGAGGTTAGCTCCATGAACATCACGGATGAAATGAAGCGAATGTTCAACCAGCTGTGAGTACTTGTGGGATGTACTTGGGGGTTCACTGAAAAGAATCTTGACCCTTGAGTTGGGACCTGGGTTCAAACTCCACCTCAATGCTTACTCCAAGATAACCTCGACTGATTCTGTCACTTCCCTGGGCCTCAGTTTCCTCATTTGTAAAATAAAGGAGTTGGTGACCAGTTCTAGAGCTGGATCCTGACCCTGGCTCTGCTACTTAATAACCAGACATGGGCCTGACCCTGGCCCATGCACTTTAATGCTAGGCAGATCAAAGACCTGTGATTCCCTGAAATCCCAGCTCCGTTGCTTCCTGTCTGACCTGAGCAGATCACTTGGTTTCCACATCCAGGAAATGGTGGTGGTGATGATGCTTCAGTTGTCTGCTCCCTCTGGATTTGTGAAGGAGCCCTTTTAGGAACCCTCAAGAGCTATATAGGACATGAACTCCAGGGTTGCTTTTTTAGAGAGGGAGGCAGGGTATACTGGTTTGCAGGTTAAGAAGATGCTACCAGTTACTAACCTCCCCAGGTCTCAGTTTCCTTCTCTGTAAAATGGGAGATTTGGACTACATCATGGCAGTCTTAACGTTTTTTATTTCTTGGACCCCTGTGGCAGGGTCTGGGGTAGCCCATGGGCCCCTTCTCCGAAGAATGTTAAGATAAAATGCAGAAGATTACAAAGATAACCCTAATAATGAAGTAGTTATCTTTTTTTTTTTTTTTAAGTTTGTGGACCTCCAGGGAAACAATCTCTGGACCACATGGTCTCTGAGATCTCATCTAAGTCTAGATCTGGGATCCTAAGAGATATAAAAATGTAAAGTGTAATGGGAGAAGGGACAGGGAGATTCCCCAACAAGTGAAGAGTTCCAGAAAGGAGGGAGGGAGAGAGAGAGACAGAGAGCGAAGAGAGGAGAGAAAAAGAGAGAGAGAGACAGAGAGAGAGAATGAGAGAGAGAGAGAGAGAGAGAGAGAGAGGGAGAGAGAGAGAGAGAGAGAGAGGGAGGAGATTGACAAGAAGAAAGGAAAAGAGAGGAGGGGAGGGGAGAGGACAGAGAGAGCAGTTGTTAAGACAGTGTTTTGCTTGGTATATCCATCTCTTGTCTGTATCATCCCATTGGTTGACTCCAGGGGGCCTGACTTACTTCCCTCGACCTGGCAAGGATGCTGTTGGAATTCAATCTATCTAGCTATCTAGATCTGCCCCCTCTATCTGTGTCTTGATCCCATCTTTTCTTTCATGGGAACATACATGGTTACTCATCATAATCATGACGGTGACTGCTCTCTGGATCTCCTTCCCTTCCCTGGAATCTTGGGGAAAGGAAGTGGAGTCTGAAAGGAGGGGGAGGGAGGAAGTGCTCATGCCCCAGGGGAGAGGAGTGTTTCCGGCTCCAGGATTGTCCTGAGAAGATTGTTTCTGATGACTTAATGAATCCCCCAAAAGGCCAGATTGTTCAGAAGCAGACTAGGGCGTCTAAGGGCAAAGGTAGTGACAACATGGGGTATTTATGGGCTACTCTGGGCCTATGGAGAAGACTTCCTCCTTGCCAGTGGGGTAGTGAAGCAGCTTTGTGGGGGAGGGAGTTGATGGGAAGGCATCTATAGCTCTCTCCCCCTCATAGCTGACCAGGGTTAGGGGCAAATTGGAAGACAGACTGGCATATTGAGAGGTTGAACCCACAGCAGTTCTCGGCTCTCTGCCTGGTCAGCCCCACACTGAATCTTGCTCCACCTTCACCTTTTTCCATCCCTTCCCCAATTTCTTTTCAAGCCAGCATCTGTCCTGCTCACTCTTCCATCCCTCTAGGAGGAAATGCAGGTGGTTCTGCTTGTCATTCCTGTCTAACCCACAGAACCCTCCCATCCCTGCAATGAAAGGGGGGAATTAATCAATAGGTGCCAGGCACTGACCTACAAGGATACAGAATGAAGCACCCCACTGAAGTAGGGTGCTTTGTGGGCAGGAGACATCAGATGAGGGCCATTGGTTTTCCCCATTTTTTTATTTTGTTCAGAGGGATAGCTCCTTTGGTAGGGGTCAGGACATAAAAATACAAAACATGAATAAAACTTATTTTAAAAAATGAAAGGGCAAGTTCCACTGGGGCCCTGGGCTTTGAATACCATTTTGTTCTGATTAAAATCAGTTGGTTTGGTTTCCAAGCCCAGACACTGTCAATGTGGAGAAGGGCCGAGCTTGGGGTCCCTGTAGATGTGTCGGGGAGGGAGGCCATCAGCTTCCTCTAGACCCCAGATAAGGCCACCCCCTTCTGGCCGAACCCCCAGGGTCCTGCCCGGGGCCCTGACCTCCCCTTCCCAGATCTGGCTTCTCTGGGAGCAGAGACACTCAAAAGGAAGCAGAGTGGTGAGGGGGAGAGGGAGGCAGGCCCCAGAGCAGAGCTGCCTAGGCTCCCTCCTGCCACTTCTCTCCCATGGAGCCATCCCTGCTGCCCTCTCCAGGCCCTAGTCCCTGAATTTACAGAGACACCTGGAGGCATAATTGGGAATTGCCTCCCAGGTCTTGACCAGTCTTGAAATCTGAATCTTGAACTTCCCCCTCCCCCTTTACCCCGTGGAAAAGTTGACCCCAGTGGAAGCAATTTGCCCAGCATTCTAGAGACCTGCTTCTCAATAAACTGGAAAAGTGAGGTCCTTGGGCCGATGACAGTGAAATATTTAATGATAGGCCAAGGAACTTTGGGAGGCAGTGGGGGTGATGTAGAAAGGGGCCCTGAGATCTAGTTCTTATTTTCTGGGTGGTGTTAGGAAAGTCATAGACCTCATTTTCTTTATCTGTCAAATGTTGGGGCTGGATTAGATAATCTGTAAGGCCCCTCCCAACTCTGACACTCTCTGTTCTAAGGTTCCTCTCCACTCTGACATTCAGGGTTCTGATGTTCCTCCCAACTCAACTTGATATTCTGCATTTAATCATTCTGTGTTCCAAAGTTCCTGTCAGCAATAAAATAAAATTCTGTGATTCTGCGAAGGGAAGGAAATAAGTGTTTATTAAACACCTGCTAAAGTACCAGAAACTGTACTAAGTGCTTTATAATATTATTTCATTTGATCACAACCCAATGAAATGGGTGTTATTAATCCCCATTTTACAGTTAAGGTAACTGAGGCAGTCAGAGGTAACTTGTGCCCAGCTCTTAAGTGTCTGAGGCTGGATTTGAACCAAGTCTTCCTGGTTCCAGGCCCAATACTCTCCCTACTGCGCCACCTTGGAAGGATTAAAGCTGGGGAGAGTGTCCTTAGAGTTTGGTCCCTGAAGTCTGTTGTCCAAGGAGTCAGTGTCTCTCCTGGCTTAGCACCTCTTTTTCTGGTCTTGTGCCCCCTCCTGCTTCTCCCCACCCCCACAGGAGAGAGACTTTTGACTTTGAGGATGATTGTGACAGCCTGACATGGGAAGAGAACGAGGATACTTTGCTGCTGTGGGAGGACTTTACCAACTGCAACCCATCCATTGACCTGCAGGGAGAGGTGAGCAAGGACGCACGATTCCCTTCTTGAGACAGCAAGTGTCCTCCCTGAGCCCAGTGCCCTCTGCCCATCCATCCCCTTCTGGGTAAAGGCTGAACTGGGGAGGGCGGAAGTTCTTCTTTGAGGGAGCTGCATTGCATTCACAAGGCCCCTCCCAGCTGCGGCACCCTGTGTTCTAAGGCCCCTCCCAGCCCTGACACCCTGGGTTCTAAGGCCCCTCCCAGCCCTGACACCCTGTGTTCTAAGGCCCCTCCCGGCCCTGACACCCTGGGTTCTAAGGCCCCTCCCAGCCGTGACACCCTGTGTTCTAAGGCCCCTCCCAGCTCTGACACCCTGGGTTCTAAGGCCCCTCCCAGCCCTGACACCCTGTGTTCTAAGGCCCCTCCCAGCTCTGACACCCTGGGTTCTAAGGCCCCTCCCAGCTCTGACACCCTGGTCCCCCTCCCAGCCCTGACACCCTGTGTTCTAAGGCCCCTCCCAGCCCTGACACCCTGTGTTCTAAGGCCCTCCCAGTGTGACACCCTCTAAGGCCCCTCCCAGCCCTGACACCCTGTGTTCTAAGGCCCCTCCCGGCCCCTGGCACCCTGTGTTCTAAGGCCCCTCCCGGCCCCTGACACCCTGTGTTCTAAGGCCCCTCCCGGCCCTGACACCCTGTGTTCTAAGGCCCCTCCCGGCCCTGACACCCTGTGTTCTAAGGCCCCTCCCGGCCCTGACACCCTGTGTTCTAAGGCCCCTCCCGGCCGTGGCACCCTGTGTTCTAAGGCCCCTCCCGGCTCTGACACCCTGTGTTCTAAGGCCCCTCCCGGCCCTGACACCCTGTGTTCTAAGGCCCCTCCCGGCTCTGACACCCTCTGTTCTAAGGCCCCTCCCGGCTCTGACACCCTCTGTTCTAAGGACCCTCCCGGCTCTGACACCCTCTGTTCTAAGGCCCCTCCCGGCTCTGACATCCTGGGTTCTAAGGCCTCTCCCAGCTCTGACACCCTGTGTTCTAAGGCCCCTCCCAGCAGTGATGTTCTGGGTTCTAAGACCTTTGCATCTCTGAGAATCTAAGACCCTTTCTAGTTCTGATGTTCAGTGTTGTAAGTTTCATTCTAGTTCTCATGCTCTGTCTCCTCTCTCATGGATCACTACTCCAGGACCCCATGGAATTCCAAGATCTGTCCCCCTAACTAGCTAATCTGCCTCTTGCTTTCATCTTTCTAGCAAGAGGAAAATTTGGGCAACTTGATTCATGAAACTGAATCCTTCTTCAAGACGAGAGACAAGGAGTACCAGGAGACAATTGGCCAGATTGAGGTGAGGACTGACAGAGAGTCCTGGGAAGAGTTGTTTTGTGCTTGACGTCCCATGTGTGGGGCTGCCCTATCCACGTAGGGGCTGCTGTTGACTGAAGAAAGAGGAGGCTGGGGTTCTGCTCTTGGGGAAGCTGATAATCCATCTGGGATGCCCTGAGCAGTACATACATTAGGGTAAACTGAACCTACAAATACTGAAGGTGGAATATTTGCGGTAAGTAGAACTGGGCCAGATTAGTCAGGGAAAGCTTCCTTAATACATGTGATAACAGTTAATAACTATTAATTATTGAAATGAGAGTCAGGCTCAGAGCCAGGGAGACCCCAATTCATGGCCTGCCTCTGCCCATGCTGGCCGTGTGACATCTCAGCACCCCCAGACAACCGTCTGAGACAAGTGACATGTAGGTTACTTGTCTGCATTGGGAGAAAGTATCTTCACACCAGGCAGCTCCCAGAATGGGTGAGGACCGTTAACAGTTTCATGGCATTGTGAGAAAAGGACCAGAGTGGAACTTCCAAAGTTTGTGTTCAAGGCCCAACTTTGTCCTTGCTTCACTGGCATTCCTCATCAGTCCCTTCAACTCTCATTTTACAAATGAGCTTAATAAACTGGCTATTGCAAGAATGTGTTGTTTTGTTTCCTTCTAGTTGGAACTCGCTACAGCCAAGAGCGACATGAACCGCCACTTGCATGAGTACATGGAGATGTGTAGCATGAAGAGAGGCCTGGATGTCCAGATGGAGACGTGCCGCCGGCTCATCAAGGGTTCTGCAGACAGGTAGTGGGCCAGGGGCCGCCCTGAGGGAGGGGGTGCAGCCACTCCAACCCCGCTCCCCTTCTGCGTTGTCGGGAAACTCCTCAGAACCAGGGATTTCTTAATAACCAGGGCTAGTCAGTAATGGAGTAGCAGGCTGGGGGCTCCCCCCATGCCTTGGGAGTCTTCATACAGGCCTTCCCAGAAGCTGTGAACATGCCCCAGATTGTAATAGACATTTTAAACTATGACCTCTAGAGCTGGTCTCTGTGTCCTAGAGGTGGGATGTCCAGCGCACAGGATGATAAGATCATTCCCCCCCTCATTTTTGTTCAGCCCCAGGGCAATGGGTGAATGCAGCAAAGAAGGAAATTTAGGCAACTTCCCACCACCAAGATCTGTCCCAAAGTGGAACGGGCTATTTTGAGAGGGGGGTGAATCCCCTGTCATTGGAGAACAGACACAGGATGACAAGTTTTGGGGTGTGTTACATTGGGAATTCCTTTCAGGTACAGGTGGCTGCTGAGGTCCTTCCACCTCTCGAATCCATGACCCCATTTGGGGTTTTCTTGGCAAAGATACTGGAGTGGTTTGCCATTTCCTTCTCTAGCTCATTTTACAGATGAGGAAATAGAGGCAAATAGGGTTAAGTGACTTGCCCAGGGTCACACAGCTAGTAAGTGTCTGAGGCCAGATTTGAACTCAGGTCTTCCTGACTCTAGGATTGGCACTCTGTGGCTAAAATATATGTATGTTAGAGGTCATAATCTTGTAAAAGTAAAGAAAGAGGTCTGGATTTGGAGTCAGAAGTCTGACAGCCAACTCTTCTACCTGTGTGACCTTCATGAAGGTACCTTCCCTCACTGGGCATCAGTTCCCTCCCCTGTAAGATGAGGGGCTTGCTCTTGGAGGTCCCTTCCCAGCTTTAAATGTTGTGAGCCTCTGTCCCCAAGTCCCAGACCCTAGCCTGACTCTTGCCCCCTCCCTTGTGTCCCAGGAACTCACCGTCCCCCAGCTCTATGGCCAGCAGTGACTCAGGAAGCACAGATGAAATCCAGGACGAGTTTGAGAGAGATGCTGATGTGGAGCCAATGGTCAGCTGATGAACCTCAGGGAGGGTGCCTGGAGAGCTGTGGGGAGAGCAGGAGTCCTCCCCTATCCCAGGAGAGGTGGGGGGACGAGGGAGCCAGCACTGACCACACCATGGACTTCCGCCACTCTCCCTCTCCCATCCCCATCGGATTGCTGCTTCCCACCGCCAGCCCACCTGCCCACCACATGCCACCCTCCTCTTCCTCCTCCATCGACTCACCTACCACCCCCCACCCGAGGATTGGTGCTGTCAATTTCTATTCTACACTACAAATGCGAACTCTGTCCAGAGATACGGTGTTAATTGTGCCTTTCCCCTTAAGCTGAGCCGCTTAAAGAACTCTTCCAAGCTGGTTTTTTTATATACTATTACCAGATGGGGGCAAAGGCCCCCGGGTGGCATGGATGGCGTTTTGTACCCTCCCACTTGCTGCACTGATTGGCGGTACTCCTTGCCTGCTCTGCCCTGCTCTGCCCTGCCCCACTGGCCCTTGACCACTCCAGGGGGAGGGCTGGGGGCCTTTGGCTCCAAATCCCCTGCAGAGGAAGGGGTGGAGGGAATCTCCCAGATATTTTCTGTGGAAGAAAGGACCTGTGCTGCCAATGTTTTGGGGGAGAAGGAAGAGTGGGGAAAATGCCTCCACCCCTTTATTTTTCTCTCAGCCCAAGTAACAAAAAGACAAGGCTTGGGGGGAGGGGGGAAGGGAAGGATTGACACTGTGTTCAAACTACTATGCAAAAAAAAAAAAGAGCTCGCCTTATTTATATATGAAATGTATAAATATTTCCCTCTCCCTGCCCCTACCTTAGGTTTTTCTCTGAACTGGGGAGAGAGGCTGCGGGCAATCTCTCCATCTGCCTCAAAGGCTTAGCTGTGACTTGGCTTCCAGGGATGCTGATTTAGCGGTGTGACCTTAGACAAGTCCCTTCCCTTCTCTCCACCTCAGTTTGCCCCCCTGTAAAATAGGAGCAGGCAGGTGGTGAACTAAGGTAATATTGAATGTCCCTTCTAGGGGCTGTGGTTGATGGCAGGTTCTTAGTTTACTGAGGCTGAGCCTCCCCCAAATAGTATTGTCCGTGGGAATCAATAGAATTGCTCTTTGTCCCACAGAGTCTAGAAGCAACACTTTCTCTGTGAGAAGGTAGGGGTTGGTGGTGTCAGGCGGATACCCCTCCTCGATCTCCAGTGTCACCTTAGGAGTAGAATAGCATTGTCTGGTTCTTCGATGCTAGGGTCTCTTCCCCTCACACAGTGACAAAGATAATGGCACCATCTTGCTTTCTCATCCCTGGGCTGGCTATAGCCACTGATAGGAGACCATCCAAGTGGAGGCCAGGGAGGGATGTTGGGACCTTGGTGTGGTTCTATGGAATCCAGATGGGGAACATTTCTTGCATGTTTTAGCCCACCACTATTTGTGAGATGTATTCTCTGCACTATGATATTGACTGACTTGACTGACTGACTGACTGACTGATGGCCAACTGACATGGGGAGTTGATGTGAGCAAGTGAGATGGTATCTCCCTGATAATTTGGTCTGGGTTGGTGGGATGCACTGGCATCTCAGCCCCTTGCCAGCCCCCAAAGTAGACTTTAAAAAAAAAAAGTGACCCCTACCCTTTGGGAGTGACCTTTTATTTTGACTCATGCGCTCCCCCTGGAGGGACAAGGAGCAATAACCATCCTGAGCCCAGCCTAGCTTTCTTCAGGGTGGTGAGGGAGGGTGAAGGGGTTGACCAGTTATCTCTGCTCCTTATCCCAAGCTGGGAGGCCAGACACAGCTCCTTGCTGCGCTGCTCCTCCTCATCTTCCAAGGAGCGCATTTGCCCACATCCCTCGTCCAGGGGCCCAGAGGGGCCCCTTTGGAAGCCGCCTCACTCCCCAAAGGGGACTTTTGTTTATTTCCAGTTACTTTTCTGTTATTGTTTATCCTAAAGCCATTCTGTATATAATATACATATTACAGATTAGATATATATGTATGTATGGAAAGAGATAGCATATGTGTGAGCACTTGTAATTTATCAGACCTCAGCGGCCTTTGTCATCCTTTCCTTGTTGGGGCGATGCCAAGCAGATGGAATTCCCCGCCTTTCAGTTGGCCAAGAGGTGCCATGGCTCATCTCCCCAGCAGCTCTGACTAGCCAAAGCAGTCCCTGGTCGTGAACCTGCAGGGAACAGTGACTTGGAGTAGTCGGGGGGCGAGCTTGCCCTCCTGCCTGCCCCACTCACTCTCTCTCCTTGTTTTTAGGCAACAGGGTTCAAACACACATCCTAGATGGAACCATCAGTTCTATTTTCATTTTAACCAAAGGGTAGCCAAGCCCTGTGGGCTTCAACCTCCGCTGCTAGGAAGAACTTTCCTTTCCCCTGGCTGGCCGATGTCTAGCCTCTTGTGTGTTCCCTCCCTCCCGGTCAAGGTTCCTATCTCTTTGCATATCCCCAAGGTCAGTGGGATCTGCCTGGGCTTTGATGATCCTTCAGAGCCAATCTCCCTGAGCCTCCTTTTCTCTTTTTCCCAGAACTGTAGGGCAAGAGGAAGAGCCAGGCAGAGTGTTGGCGGCAGATTCCCTTCAGGAAGGCCACCACCCCTTTGCTTGGTGTGCTGTGTCCCAGAGGCACAAATGACCTCCTTTCTGGGCATTATATTCCAGGTGATGGGAAGGTGACATATCTTTAGAGTTAAGACCCATCCGATAAGTATTTGAGGGCAGCTATTGCAGTTGCCATGGTGACTAGCTTCTGGTTGTATTATTTCGGCTTTTCTAAGCCCAGGTGGTTTCTTTCTGTGGGTTCTGTGGGGTGGTAAATAATTGGGTTAAGAGGAGCCAATGAGGCTGCCTTCTGGCCAGGCCATCTTTGCCAGTAGCTAATCCCCCTTCTGGCCGGAGGCCCGAGGGACTGTGGATGCCCTTCACTTGACAGGCAGGAGACCCTCTGGGTGGGTGTGGGGTGGGCTGGGGAGGGGCTGGAGCTGGCTTCCTTCTGGGATCTCCTAGCGATCAAGTTTCTGGATCTTAGACTGATTGAAGTTCAGCTCCAAATTATTGCAGGCCCCCTTTCCCTGAGCCCCACAGCTTTCCAGGAACTGTCCCGCCTCTCTTCCCCCTCCCACCACTGTTAGGGCCAGTACTGGGCCAACACTGGGACTACCCAGTCCTTCCTTTGTAAAGTTGTAAATACTTTCTTGTTTTTCTATTTCTAGGCACGGTATCATATTGATGCCGGTATTTTAGAAGGGTTCCTATACACACCTCTTTCCCTCCATCACTTTCTTGGGGTTTTGGTGGCAGGGGTGGTGGGAAGAGAGAAAACAGGTTTTTTTTTGTTTTGTTTTTGCTTAATGGCTTTGAGGCCAGACACATTATACATACACACTGAGAGAGCTGGGGGTGGGGGGTGGTACAGGGAAGGGAAGGCCGGGCAGAATTCTCATGGAGAAAATCCTTGTTTTCCATTGGCAGATTTTTTACCCAAAGTGTGTGTGTGTACGTGTGCGTGTGTGTGTGTGTGAGAGAGAGAGAGAGCGCGAGAGCTCACAAACACGGTGATAGCTCAATGAATGGAAAGTAGTGAATCAAGGTAGTTGGAGGTAGGTGGGGGTGGGGGTAAGGCAAAGAGAAAAAAGTGCGTGTAACTTTAGCTAAGTGTAATCTATTTATGAAACCGAGGAAGATTTTTACAAAGAGGAAGGTTTTGAATGTGTAGGTTGGCATCCAGCTCTGAGTTGTACAGGGCCTTCTAAAGGGAGAATGGTGTGTGCCTGCTTGTATCTTCTCTGCCCAGTCTCTCTTTTGTCCCCCCAGCTCTTCTTTCCTGCCCATGGGCCAGTGAGGGAAGCAGTGGGGTTCAGCCCAAGGAACACTGGATTGGGAGCCAGGAATCCCCACCCTGCTACTAGCCAGCTAGGTGACCTTATTCAAGGTAGTTCAAGCTTCATTTTTCCCTCTTGTATAATGAGCAGAGCCAGATGAGGTCAGATATCTTGAAGTCCCCCTGCCCCTCCTTAGGCCTAGGATTCAGTGATGCCCATTTAGTCTCATACGGATAAGGGTGCCAAGGACAAGAGTTGTCCCATCTTGGGAGCTACCAAGATCCATTTCCAAATCAATTTTTTTAAAAGAAAGATTAGCTTTGTCTCCAGAGTCCCCACTGATCCCTCCTACCTCCAGGTCCTGACCCTTGGAGATCATTCTTATCCTAAACATTTTACTTCTTCAGAATTCTTGGCTAGGTAAAACATAAGTCATTGGCAATGTCTTATTCCCTAGCATCCCCTATGAAGTTATCCTTCTTTCCAACCTGCCTTGGGTTGGGCCTGAAAGTTGGCTTGTCTCCATTTTAAGGAGAAGTCTATCTCTGAAGGTGGGGGGAAGGCTGTCCATGAACTCCAGATTTGGGTAGGGTTGAGGGGGTGTGGGAAGGTAGGTTTTGGAACAGCCCCTCATCTGCCTCTAGGCTGAGGAAGAAGGCTCTGGTCTTAGCAGAGAAACAGTAGATTTGGAGGGGTAGGAGAGAGGAGTAACTATGGGAGGTAAGGGCCTGACTTATTAAAGTCAGATCTAAGTTTGAACAAGATGAAATCCAAGCAAGAAGTTTTCCTTGGGACAGCCCAAAGAGGGACAGTTAGGATCAAGCACCAGAATGAGCTAGCCTAGGGCTAGGCATATTTGTTTTCTTCTCATTGGAAGAGATCAGAGACTGGGACAAGTCAGCAGATTCTTGCTCCTTCTGGCCTCTCAAAAAAAAAGAAAAAAATAGCATTGAAGCCCCTGTCCCTATCCCTAATGGTCCCTAATATTGGAGCCTAATGGTGTTTAAATATAATTGGAAACCTTAGCCCCAAAGGAATATTTATTTTAAGAGGCATCGTTGGGTGGGACTCATCCTGTCCCCAGCTGTCCTCCCACCATGGGGTCCTAGAGTGTCTTGGTTTGTTTTTATTTTATTTTCTATTCATCCAAACAGACTACTGACCCCATTGAAAACCAGCCTGTTTACTGTATTGTTGTAAATAATTGTGCCCTTTATATTCTGTATATTAGCTTCTTTTAAATAAAGTGAGATGTCTTAGAACGGCTCGTGTCGTTTGTTTGTTCTGGCCTAGAGGCCTGCTGGGAAGGGCTGGACACAGCCAACATGCCAGTATATTCTTACTCCGTTCAATCCAATAAATCCAACAATCAGTCAGTAACCGTATATTAATCACCTGCTATGTGCCAGTAAGGCCAAAGACAGTCTTTGCTCTCAAGGATCTCACGGTTCAGTGGAGGAGACAACCTATGGCAAGATACATGGGGGAAGATGGGGGTGAAGGGAGAACAAGCATTTATTAAGTACCTGCTGTGTGCCAGGCACTGTCCTACAAAGAAAGGCTAAGGACAGTCCCCATTTTCAAGGAGTCCACAGTGATGGGGAACAAAACACACAGACAGCTTGGTACCAACAAGCTACAGATAGAGCGACTGAATATGCCAGGTGCTCTGCTAGCCCCAGGCATACAAAAATAAATGAAATAATTCCTGCCTCTACCTGGGATCACAAGCTTGTCATAGTAGATAGAGAGTTAGAGTCAAGTCAAGAAAGATGCCAACCAAACTTCCAATAACCCAGTGAATCTGTGTTTTCCCATGGCGCCACTCCCAGGAATGTGCCACAGGGACCACCCTGGCATGCCAGGAGCTTTCATCAAGTCTTGTTGACAGATCCTGGATTCACATCTCCTCTGTGGCACCAACTAGCTGTGTTCCCCCCAGGGCTGGCCACTTCAGTGTTTAGTGCCTGAGGTTACTCCCTGCAATCTCCCCACCAAGATCTCCCTCTCAGATCACCTCCACCCAGTCAGAGATGACTATGATTGTCCTCTCCCCAAAGCATGAGCTCTTTGACTACTGAGTAGAGAAGTAGGGCACCATGTAGTCTCCTGGACCAGTCTCCTTTCTTCTCCCCCCACACCACACAGCATCCTTTATGTGACATCTTCCTCTGGTAGAAGGTAAGCTTCTCAAGGGTGACACCTGTCTTGAATTTTATACACACACACACACACACACACACACACACATATACGTCTATATACATATACATATAAATCTTATTTGATTTTGGTATAGTTCCCTCTTTCTCCCTCCATTCTCCCTCTCTGACTTTTTCTTTTCCCCTCCTCTGTCTCTGTCCCTTTCTCTCCCTCCATCTTTCCTCCCTCCCTCTCCCTTCCTCTTTCCCTCTCCCCCTCCTCTTGCTGTTTCCCTATTTCTCTCTCTCTCTTTCCCTCTCTCCCTTTCTCTACCTCCCCTCTCTCTCCTTCTCCCCTTCTCTCCTATCCCTTTCTCTCCATCCTCCCTCTCCTCTCCCTCCCTCTTTCCCTCTTCTCTCTCCCCATCCTCTCTGTCTCCCTCTCTCCCCTTTTATCCTTCTCTTTCCCTCTACTTCCTTCTCTCCTGCTCTTCTATCCCTAGAATAAAAATCACTGACCTTGGAGCCAGGGTCTGGAGTCAAATCCTGCTGTTGCTACTTGTTGCCTGTGAGAAACTGGGCAAGCCACTTTGCCTCACCAGCCTCAGTTTCCTCATCTATAAAATTAAAAAAAAATAAGACCTTTATTTACATACATTCTGTTCTTTTAAAAAGATGGAAAGGGGAAGGATTTATAAAATAAGAAAGACTGTAAAATAAGGGGCTGGCCTCTGGTCCTTCTGCCTCTAAAGTCCCATGTCCTGCTATCCCTCCCAAATTATGCCACCTTTGAGATCCAGTTCCTTTCAAAGGATCATAGATCTGGACCTGGAAGGGACCTTAGAGGTCAAGTCCAATCTCCTCATTTTATAGATGAGGAAACTAAGGCCCAGAGAGAGGCCAAGTGACTTGCCCCAGGGTCAAACAGCAAGAATCTGAGGCAGGATTTGAATTCAGACCTCCCCCCACTCCAAGTCCCACAATGCTGCTTGTTCTTTGTCCTTAATATGACTCCCTCTGACCCGAGCCCCACCGCCCCCTGCTTGTAATGCCAATTCGATACCCATAGCAGCTGTTATGAATATCCATGTTTACAGGGTAAATTCACAAAATGTAATAAATTCTCTTCCTCAAAGGCAAAACCAAAATATTTATTTGGGACATCATTAGAATACCAGGAGGTAAGATTTAATAGGGTACTTATCACTAATCCAGGGAGTGCCAACATCTTAAACTTTCGGTCAGGTCTCCCCACAAAAACAAGTTCCCCTAGACCAATTCTTCCCTCCACCCACTCACAGTTCGCTTCTCTCTCTCTCTTTCTCTCTCTCCTTCTCCTCCTTAGGCAAGCTCCTCCCAATCTGAGCTCCATATGACTCAGGCTCCATGTGATCACAAGCTCCATGTGTTAGTTCTATTAAAATGAGCGGGGAAGATCTTCCCATTCTATTAATACTATACTGCTTTTCATGTCTATTCCTCCCCCTCTCTCCCCACCCCTCCAGCCTGAGTTCTGGCCTCACTTTCCTCCCTTCATAGACTTGGTAGAGAGTCACTATCTTGCCCCCAAGTACCTTGCCCCTTCATCCTTCTGTAGTTCACACTCACCTTGCTAATCTTTAGCCCTGGATCTACTTTTTTCTACTTCCTTTTAGTCTTCCCCAACTTTCTTCCATCTACCTTCTCAATTCTGAGCCAAAGAGCATGCTTCAGGTATCACTCCAGGCCCACAACAATGCTGCACTGGTACAAGACACATCCATGTCTTCTCATCTCAATCCGGTCCTCCTTGCTGCTTGGCAAACCTTTTATCTGTTTGATTCCTGATTAAACCACCCAACGTATCTCTTCTAAACCTTTTCCTCTCTCTAGCCCACATTTCCACTCCAACGGCCTCTCTGGCTACATGGCCTCATTCCCTACTTTGTTAAGATCAAGGCCAGTCAACTTGACCTCCTCTTTCCTCTTCCCATAAACCAAATCTTTTCACCTCCTCTATTCCTTAGTCCCAGTCTCTGGGAAAGAGGTGACAATTCTTTCTTCTTAACTGCTAATTACGCCCTTAATAACTCTTCTTAGTAACTCTTTCAGGAAGTTGCCTTATTAGTCATTCATTCTCTTTCCCACCTCTTCTCTTCCTCCCTCTTTTCCCCCCTCAGCCCTCTCTTCTTCCTTCTTTTCTTTCTCCTCTGACTTTCAAGTTTTCTTTTCCCTTTTCTCCTTTCTCTTCCTTTCCCCACTCCCCCTCCTTTATTTACCATCTTCAAACATACTCAAGTCTCTTCTAGCCTTAAAAACAAACCCCTAAAACCTATTGACTCTATTTTCTCCTTAAAATCCAGCATTTCTCCTCCTTTTCCTCTGACAGTCCTAGAGACCACAAAGTCAGCTTCTCTAGAATGGAACTCATCCTGTTTCTCTGCAGACTTCAGTCTCTTCCTTCATAAAATGAAGGAATTGTGAAGTTGTCAAATTCAGCCTCAGACGCTTATTAGCCGTGCGACCCTGGGCATGCCTCCAAAAATATTAAAAAAGAAAAAAATGCGGGGACCGGTTGCAGAGTGGAGTAAGAAGAATATGCTACAACATGATGACACTAATGTAAATGAAATTAAAATCACTAAACGGAAGTTAAACTCTTGAATAACGGAAAATAGTACTGGAGAAGAGTTAGCAAACAGACATCTCCCTTGCTGCACTGAGGTGGCAATCAGCAGGATGGAATACTATATACTGTCAGATGAAGTTACTGTTGCCAATGTTTTTGCTTAATTGGTTTTCTTTGTCACAAGGGAGGTTGATCTTGAAGGCTGAATAGGAAACAGCTACGATGTAAGGATGAAATGTATCGCAAAATGTATTTGAAAAATAAAATCAAATGAAGATGTTGGACTAGATGACTTTTAAGGTCCCCTCTGACTTAGTCAACAAACACACCTAGGGACTGCCTGCTCTCAGCGTATATTGTTATGATTCAGATTTTTTTTTTCTTCAGTTCAACTCTTTGTGACCCCAATTGGAGTTTTCCTGGTAAAGATACTGGTTTGCCATTTCCTTCTCCAGTTCCTTTGACAGATGAGAAAACTGAGGTAAACAGGTTTAAGTAACTTGCCCAGGATCACACAGCTAGTAAGTGCCTAAGTTCAGATTTGAACTCAGGAAGATGAGTCTTCCTGACTTTAGGCCTAGTGCTCTGTCTATTATGCCATCTAGCTTATATTTACTAGGGGTAATATGATATAGTTCATAACAATATAATTTCAGAAATTAGAAACAAATATAGGACATTTACTAAAAAAATATACAGTATAGGGAGAAGGGGAGCAGGAATCAGGAAAGGCCTCTTGAAGGAGGCCTTGGAGAGATCTAAGAGGAAGAGCATCCATTCCAGTGCAGGTGACAGTCTGGGCAAAGGCATGGAGTCAGTCAGTCAGCATTAACCACTTACTATATACTACGTACTGTGCTGAGGGTGAGGGATATAAAAGAAAAACTTTGAAAGTTCATAGTCTAAAAAGGAAGACAACAGCTATGGACACTATGTAGTGTCAAAAGACTTTTAATTGTAGTCTGGCTTAGGCCAGTCTCTAACCTAGAGATGGCTGGAGCTGACCAGAGCAGGGCAGAGATAGGTGTGTCAGGAATCAAGGATCAGTTTAATTAATTTTGGAGGGAGGAAGGCAAGTTTGCAAACAAAAATATCCTAGAGAGAGCTTATCTTACGGGGGCAAAGGCAGAGTTTATGCACATAAAAATCATCAGAGGGGAAGTGGAGGTGGATAACAAGACAAACACTCTCAAGTCTTCAAATATCCCATTCGTGTATAACACAGGTGTTCTTGGGTCCTGTGGGAACAGTTCCTGATTGTCTCAAATCTTAAGGGTTGTTGAACCTTGTGATCGTTCATCGTGGTACAGAACCAGAGTTAGCATGATGGGAAAAGGAGTGCAGTAGCTTCCGGTCTGGTTCATTTTTTTGGGTTACAAACACTGGAATGCAGAAATTGGGAGAGTGTCAAGAGACCTTGATTTAATCACCTGCAGCTGCAACATATGGGCTCTGACTCCCAAGCTAGGAAGTTCTTAAATATCTAGTTAGTGTAATCATTAAGCATTTCATATCAGTTAATATGAGAATCACAAATCCCCTTACAGTACAAACAAGAGATAAACAATACAAATTATAGATAGAGGCAGGAAATTAAATGTTATGTACAAAAGAACAGTAAAATCTACCATCCCCCTTCTGTCCCTGGCACCATCATCCTCCCATACCACCCTAGGCTCAATAACTCTAGGGCCATGTTGGATGGTTGCCTCTCAACTCCCACATCCAAATGCCAGTTCTGTCAATTCTCTGTCCATGGCATCTTTTACACCTTTCCTCTTCTTATCACCATCACCCGCTACGTGGAGTATTTCCTAATAACCCCCCAACTTGTCTCCCTGCCTATCCAATCCATCAGCCAAAATAACCTGAACGCTGGTGGGGGTCAGTTCCTTGATCTAAAATCTATATCTAAAGATCTAGAGGTTCCTACCCAAGGGGCTCAGCTGGGAGGCAGAGTGCACAGAGTGCTGGGTCTGGAGTCAGGAAGATTCGTCTCCATGAGTTCAAATCCTTCCTTGCACCCTTCCTAGTGGTGTGACCCTGGGAAAGTCACTTCACCCTCTCTGCCTCAGTTTCCTCATCTGTAAAATGAGAAGAAGCCGGCAAATCTCTCCGGTATCTCTACCACGAAGGGTTGAAAGGAATGAATAACAAGGTGAATGGGTGGAGGCGGTTGGGAAGGACTTGGCCACCCGCCCGGAGGCAGGGGGATGGCCAAGATGATCTTTTGGGAAGGGTCAGTGTTCCTACAAATCCTAGGGTCACACCCAACGGCTGGATCTCCTGGCAGGCCAAAGGCCGGCTAGGAATGAGTACTACCCAGCATCTTTCCCCCACCTAGGCCCCGTACCTACCCGACCCCCGACCCTGACCAACTCCTGGCTTCAGACTCCCTTCCTCTCTCGCACGTGGAAATCCCGCACCTTCCCATTGGCTTCCATTTCCCCTTTCCCCTCCACCCTAGAAGGCCGCTATATAAGTGGAGCTTCTGATTGGTCCGAAGGCTTCAAGGGTCATTCTGATTGGCCGAAAGAGTTCACGCCTTCTCTTTGCTGCGGTCTCAACCTGGAGGTTGGGCTGAACCAAGAGGAAGACGTGGGGGGGGAAGCAACACAAAGTTCTTGGGGTGGGGGGGTGTCAGCGTTCTTTTGGGTGGCGCAGTCCTCGGGAACCACGCTGTGTTCGATACGGCTTTTCATATATTCTTCTTTCTGTCTTGGCTAGAGAGCGAGAGAGACCCGGGCGCTGGCCGACTGAAAGGAAGGTCCGGAGTGGTCGGGTTCCCCCCTTCGCTTTCCTCGGTGGTGTGGGCCGGGCGGGGCTCGAGGCGCAGGGGCTTTAGAGGCGTCTCAACCCCTGCTTGGCTCGTGCTGCTTCCGCTGCTTCCGCCGCGAGCTCGAGATGCTGCCGCTGCTGCCCCAGCTCCGCCGCGCCCTGCTCTTCGGCCCCTGGCGGACGGGGTGAGTGTCCGGCCTGCGGGGCTCTCTCCTCCCCCGCCCCCAAGGACCCCCAGGATCCCCTCCCCCTGTGCACCCTCAGGACCCGCTCCCCAACCGGAGCCCCAAGATGCCCTCCCCGCCTGCAGTCTTACGACCCCCTTGCCACTTAGGACTCTCCCTGCAGCCAGAGGACCATCTCCCTCCCTGGATCTCTGAGGGACCTCCCCCAAGTTGGATCCCTGAGACCCCTTCCTTTTAAGAGGCATCTCTCCCCTCCTCCCCCCCGCCCCCCTCCTCCTCTCCACCCCTTCTCCTCGCTTTATTTCTCTCTACACCCAATGGATCCTTCAGGGAAGCGATTTCTCACCTGGGGACTTAAAACTTGGTTTTAAAAGATATTTTGGTAACCATTTCAGCGTAATTAATGTACTTGGTAATCATGTGTATTTGGTGCTGTGCATTTAAAAACACGATTCTGAGGAGTCCATAGACTTCACCTAACTTTGTCTCACACACACACACACACACACACACGTTAAGCGTCCTCGGGTTTAGAGGCCCTCTTCCCCCTTCACAGGAACACCTTCCCCACCCCACCCCTAGTCTCTTTTTCCCTAGAGACTGATGCCTCTCCACCCACTGGATCCTTTTGGGTCACCCCTACTTATCAGATCCCTCAATTTACCCCCCTCTTAACCCCCTCAAGAGATTCCTCCAGAAAGGATTCTAGGTCTGGAGTTTTCCCGAGTGCGGATGGAGGCCAGCTTCCCATTCGTGCCCAAGCCCCAAGACTGAAGCCTCTCTCCCTATTGGAACCTGTGTTCTGAGTCTTCCTTATATTATTACTCGCTTGGTGCATGTGTTTCTCCGAGTTACTTCTCAGAACTTGGGCATCTCCTGCTTCTTCACCCTGGCTCCTAATCTTAGAAGAGGAAGGAACTATTGATCATATAGTGAAGGGACCTACCCCTTCCCCCATTTTAAGGAGGAGGCAACTGAGGCGTACAACCTGGGAAGTGACCTTAAGATGCTAAACTTGGGGTGGGGATGGAGAAGGGATTGGAACCCAGTCCCCTGACTCTCAGTTTAGGATTAGAATTCTCTGATTTATTCCAAAACTTTCCTAACACTCTTCTCCTCTCTCTACAACTCTAAACCTGTATGAGGTTATCATCTAGTCTGATCCATCTAACCGTATTTGGAACCTCCCTGAGGTCTGTAGGATTTTCCCAGCTGAGCGATCTTCCCTCATTTCCATTTATTTCTATGGCTTTCAGATATTAGAGCCATCCCCTTCCCCCACCTTCTACTTAACTATCTCTCTCATCTTCTTTCCCCTCCCCTTTGGACTCTTTTGCAGGTCAGTTTCCTAGAATACTGAGACATGCCCTATCAGTTATCCTGTACCCGAATGCTGAAGTGCTGAGCTGTGCCCTCAGAGTTAATCGGTATCTCCACCTCATAAGTGAACCAGAGCAGCTGCTTCTAGACAGACACTCTCTCAGTTCACCTCAGTTTTCTGAGTCTGTAAAATGAGGCTTCATAGGATTTAGAGCTGGAAGGGATAGCTTGTTGAATCTGCCTCATTTTACAGATTTCAGGTCCAGTGAGATTAAGTAAATTATCTGCTCTGATGTAGGAGGTAGGGAGCAGAGCTGCGCTTTGAACAAAACTCCCTGCAAATCTTGTACTCTTTCCATTACCCTAAGGCAGGCCCTCTAGGTCCTCAAGTGTGGCCCTTTGACTAAACCCAAACTTCACCAACAAATCCCCTTAAGTAAAGGATTTGTAGTGGAAAATTTGGACTCAGTCAAAAGGCTCCCCCCAGGGACCTGGAAGGCCACAGGTTCCCCACCCCTAAGATCATAGCTCCGTTTATATTGCTCTGTGAGGTTGGCAAGGCCCTGTTATCTCATGTGATAGACATAACATATGCATATGTTATCTCATTTGATCGTCACCATAACCGTGGGGAGGTAGACGCTGTTCTTATCCCCATTTTACAGATGAGTAACCTGGAGCTGAGAAAGACTCTACTGTTCTCTGTTTTGGAGTAGTAGAAGAAACACTGAACAGGGTCAGGTTTGAGTTCCTGCGGGGATACCGCCTCATTTAAGGCAAGTTACTTAACGTCTTAACTGCAGTGTCTTCAAAATCGAGCTTCAACAGTTTGTTTCTCCTTTCTAAGGCCCCTCCCAAACTGCGCTAATTCAGATCCATCCAGTTGGGGCTTCAAACAAACAAACACACACACACACAAACAAACGTACTCCTTTGTCTTGCCTTGTTCCCCGCCCCCATCTTCCCCTCGAAGTAGTGACCTTTGTTCTTAGGGCCCTATTCCATAATAATAGTAGCTAATATCATAGTACCAGCTCTATGTAGGGCACTGTACTAAGCATGTTACAGTTATTGGCTCATTTGAACCTCACCACACACTGGTAGGTAGGTGCTGCTGTGATCCCTGTTTTACCAGTGGAGGAAACTGAGGCAAACAGAGGTTAAATGATTTGCCTAGAGTCACATAGCAGGCTTTGCTCTTATCCACTGTGCTCCATGTTCTAAGGGTCCTCTCCACACTGCCATGCATTCTGTGACTTTTAAACATCTATTCTTTATCTTCCATTGGGACATCCACTCTTTCTTGTTCATTTAGTAGCTAGGGTTAGAGGTGCTGGTGAATTCTCCTTCATGGTGGAAAACAGAAATCCATAATTATCCCCATTAAAAAGAAATGCTGTGCTAGAGAGAGTCAAATCCAGATCTTCCTGATTGCAAGGCCAGCACTGTTTACTGTTATGGTTCATCCAGCCGAGGAGTCTAGATGCTTCTCCAGACTCATCTTCCATATTAAGTAGAGGTTGGCTTAACTTCTGTTTGAGCCCTGGCTCCTGTAGGGTATCTGACCTTAGGTGGTTGACTTTACCTCTGGAGCCTCAGTTTCCTGATTTCTAAAGTGTGTGTGGGGGGTGGTATCTATACCCTTGGGTGATTGTTTAGATGTGGCTCCAATGCTGTGCTTTGTATATAACCCATTTTTGTTAAACTGAGCTGAGATGATGCCTGTGAAAATTAAGAGGATCTTCCACCTGTCTGCATTTGTTAAGCTAGGTTTAAGGCTGCTCCGCTAAGCCTGGGGATTCATCCACTCTTGCACTTTCCCCTTCTCTACCTCCCCGGTCATTCCTATCTTCTTTCTCTTATCTCCTTGATAAGGGCGGCTTTGCTTTGTCAGGAGCTGTAGATTACAGCTAGGAAGCCTTTGAGGTCATGCTAGGCTGGGGAGGATTGAAGCCAGGTAAGGTTGCCAGCAGAGATACCCCAGTGGAAGGGGCTGCCTTGGAGTGTTGGCGCCTTCTCCCTGGAAGTCTTCCCACAGAGTCAGGGTGAACAGTGGAGGGCTGGGCATTCTTGTTCAAGCATGAGTAGGATTAAATGAACTTTGCTTTGAAAGCCTAGGAATCTGTGGCCAGCCCCCCAGGGTTCAACAGTTTCTCCGACCTGTTGTGCCTCCACCCTGCTCACCTCAGCTTGGAAGGTGGAAGAAAGGAGATGTTACTGTGTTGGTTTCTTTTTTTGATTTCCCACCTAAGCTAATCACATTCACTGCCAGCACCTAGAAGGGCCTGCCTTAGGGGAAAAGAACTGAACTATTTACAGGGACAATAATTATTCCTGACTATTTTAGATGTCATAGACTACCAGGGCTGTAAGGGACCTTAGATCTTAGAACATGAGAGCTGGGACGGAGCCTAGAATAGGCTATCAAGGCTTAGGGCATGAAATGTTAGGGCTGAGAGGGACGCTGTCTCAGAATTGAAAAGTACTTCATGCTGCATCTAGTCCAACCCGTATTTGACCAATCCCCACTAAATGGGTTGGATCTAGAAGTTACCTTAGAAGAGAATGTGAGATTAACTCTGGCCTCCCAGCCCGATGCCCTTCATATGCCACACTGCCTCTTAGTTTCTGGCAGATACTGCCAGGTTACTCTTCCTGAGATGGCTGCTACCATTGGCATCTTTCTTGACTGAAGTTCTCTGTGGCTAGTGGGGAAAATAAGTAGGCACGGTGTATATGTCTGACTGACAGGCCGTGTGGTATGGTGACCAGAGCATCCAGTCTGACCTTTGGAGAGAGAATGGGGGTGGTGCTTGAATTTAGATAACAGCTTTTGCCCCCCTACATGACCTTGAGGATGTCCCAGTTTTCTGCTTTGTAAATTCAGGTGGCTGATGGGCATGATCTCTGAGGTCCCTTCTGATTCTCAAGCTTCTGCTCTGTTAATTTGAGGTGGTTATCTGCTGTAGAGTGGGAACTCTCAAGGTTCCGGTTCTCCTACTTTCTCTCCTCCTGGGAGGCCTCAGACAGATACCTTTTCCTCTCTGGGCTTCTGCGCATCTCTGTCAGGCAGAAGTCCTTCATCTGGGAAACTGTGGAAGAGAGGGATTTAAAAAAAGCTAAATTACAACAAATTCTCTTTGCCGGGCAGATTTGCTGCAGTCTCTGTTTTCCAGTGCTCCCCCAGCAGAGACACAGTTTTCATGTGTTCTCTGATTCATGAAAGAAGAGGGTCCTGGAAGCCAGATGAAATGCATAAGATTTGCCCATATTTCTGTAGCATTTTATGGTTTGCAGAAGTATAGGCCCTAGAATAATCCCAAGAGTTGGGAACCATAGATTTAGAAAAGTGCTGAGAAAGAATTTTATTGGAAGGAACTGAGGGCTAGATAAATGCCCATGTACCCACATAAAAAGTGGCAGAGACTGCTTTCACACCCGGTTCCTTGGACTCCAAAACCATCGCACTCTTTACAGAGGAAGAAACAGACTTGGAGAAGAGTGGTGACCTGTCTAGGATGTGCAGCCAGAAAGGGCCAACCTTGGCTTCAAATCCAGATCTCCTGAGTCCATGTACCGATGTACTCGAGGGCACCTCCCACCAGGGAGGCAGCCAAGGTTTTAGGCCCCAGGCTCATAGCTAACATGGCTCAGATGAGTGCTTCGAGATCATGGCTGTCTCAGCTTATGTTTGGACTCAAGTTTCAGACCCTTGCATCTCTACTGAAGGGGGAGGCTGAATAGCGATCGTCATTAGGTAGGCAGTGTGGAGAATGAATGGGGGCTGTCAACACTGGGTGCTTTTCTCTCAATACACCCCATGCATGGGAACCATCTCTCTTGGGAAGCATGCATAGCCTCCTCCTGGCCCGTTTTATGGTTCTCCAGGTCTGGGCTGAGATCATGGCAGGGGGCCTGGGAGGGCCCCTCCAAGCAGGCTCCTCTCCCTGCTTCCCTTACTCTTTGAGCTCTCTTCCTGGTCTGTTTCCTAGAATGTTAAGATCCTCTCTCATCGTATCTACCACAGGACTGACTGGACTTTTTGGGTTAATCAGTAAACTTCCTCGCCTTGACTTCTGGGCATGGTCAGACACTCACTGCAGCCCAGACGTGGCCCAGACCTTGTCCTGTACTCTTTGTAGATCTCTGCATTTGTGAGACTGTAGCCTTCCCAGTCTCAGATTTGTCTTCCAAAAAATGGGGGTAATTCTAGTAGCTGTTGTTATTGGAAGGTTCATGTGAGACAAGTGATTGTAAAACACTTTGCGAACCTTAAAAGGACCGGAACTATGTGAGCCAATGTGATTGTTGTATTATGGGTAGGTGCTTCTCCCCTCCAGGCCTTACTTTTCCTCATCCATCCAGGCTAGGGTACTGGTCCAAGTGTGTGCTGAGATTACTTTCCCTTTAATGTCTTGTGTTCTAAGCCTTGGGATGTAATAGAAGGAGCACTGAACTGGGTGCTGGTTATCTCCCAGTCTGGACTCTGCCACCCACTTCCTGTGTGTTTGGGGCTCTCTGAGCTTCATAGGCTTTGTCTGTATTACAAAGGAGCTAGACTTGATGGACCCTTTTTCTCCTGCTGGTCTGTGTTCTAAGGGTTGTGATTTAAAGACCCTTCCTCCCAGCTCAGAGGTTATTTGTTGAGTGGGAGCAGCCGGGCTTCAGAGGGAAGAACTACCTCCCCAGCCCTTTCCTAATTTCTTGGGAAACCAGTTCCCCTCTGTCCTCTGCTGATTGCCTGGCAGCGCTGGCTGTGAGGCAGGGTGTGGTGTTGGCTCCTGTGGTTGGAATCTCTTAGATCTGTGTCTAGGTAACTAGTACAGAGACTGTCTGCAAGGGTCCGGACTCAAACAGGACCCTCTGTCTGCTCGTTCTCCTTGGGGGTCCCTGTAACACAGATCCCTTCAATTCTTCCCAAGGCCTTTCCTGTCAGCCAAGACCTCTGAGGTCCCTTCCTGCTCTTAAACCCATAGTCATTACAAATGCTTGAGTCAAAGCCTCCTTCTCTACCAAGCCTCTCTTAGGTTGTCTTCTTGCAAAGTTTGGACATTGTATCTTCTAAGATCCCTTGGCACTCTGGTGTTTTCCCTTCTGTTCCTCCAGAATTATCAACATTGTATGATTATGAAGTCACAGGGTCAAACATTCCTGATTTCAAACAAAGCCTTGACTCTCCATTTAATACTGTACTCCCAGGCCTGTAACTCTCCACTCTAAGTTCCTGATCTGTAGTAACGTCCCTACTGTACCCACCCTCTGTTGGGGACAGGATTTCAGAAGAAAAGGTGAATTCTTTGAGTCTACAGTGTGTTGTGACTCCTGAGCTGCTCCTGTCCCTCATACCTAGATCACACCCTGCTCTCAGCTGAGTCAGAGAAACAGAGAGGGACTTTATAACAGAGAACATCAGAGATGGAAAGGGCCACAGAAAATCAAATATCAAAGCTGGAAGGGACCTTAGAGAAAATGCCACAGTTGGAAAGGGATGGGCATTTTTGGGTAGAGATTATCAGAGATGGGGCAGTTCTCAGGCATCCTCTTTTACTTTGTAGTTGAGGAAGTTGAGGCCCATGGTGATGAAGTGATCCTATGATGTTGGGCAGCACGCTATAATCAGAATAAGAATCAAAACTCAGCTCTCCTTCAGCTATGCTGCAGTTATGTCATTTAACCAAGGGTTTGGATAAGTGCCTGGATGATGGAGCCAAACCAATCGTTGCAGGGTGATAAGGCCTTTAAGAGGTTGTTGGTGGGTCCTCAGTAGTATCCCTGCCTGACCCAAAGCAGTACTTACTGATCTGTCTTCTGTCCTTTTGCCTTAGGCTTCGATGGCAGCATGCTGCCTCAGTGAAAGTGACCAATGAGCCCATCTTGGCATTCACCCCAGGCAGCCCTGAACGAGAAGCCTTGCAGCAGGTATGTGGTGGGGACCAGATATAAAAACAGAGTAGAGGAAGAGAAGTACAGGTACTCCCTAAGTCACAGCATTACAAATAGGCAGCAGGGCATAGTAAAAAGAAGTCTGTTTCAAGAGCCAGAAGGACCTGGACTGAGTCTGACAGCATTTCAGACACTGACTGAGTGACCCAGCTCAGGCACTTCCTCTCAGAGTCTGTTCCTGTATTTTCAAAAGCAGGCTAATACTGTGTACATTTCCTACCTCATAGGATCATAGATTGAGAACTGGAAGGAAGCTAGGATCTTGTAATCCAACTCTCTACCCTCCCCCCCCTTTTTTTTTCTAGATGAACATTTGAGGCCAGAGTGGTTAAGTGACTTGTCCAAGGTCACACAGGTAGTAAGTGGCAGAGATGGAATTTGGACCCAAATCTTCTGACTTCAAACCAAATACTCCTTCCTTTACAACCTACTGCTTTTGTAGGTCATTGATTGACAAAGCATTTTCCTTATAGTCAGTGAACATAGAGGAAAATACAAACCTCACTCTCATAACTTTAAATGTGAATGGATTAAGCAATCCTATAAAATGACAAAAAGTGACCGACTGGACAAGAAAACAAAACCCTACAGTGTAACTATTGCTTAAAGGAAACACATTTTTAAAACAAAGACATACGCAAAATAAAATTGAAAGGATTAAAAAAAATTTACTATGTATCAAGTGGGTCTAAAAAAGGAGTTGCAGTTATATTACCTGACAGCAAAAACAAACATCTAAAAAATAAGGGATAAACAAGGGAATGACATTATACTGAAAGGAACCATAGAAAACATATATCAGTATCAGAAATAAATGTATATGCTCCAAATGCCTTATCCAGATTTATAAAGGAAACATTAAGCTATAAGAAGACATAGAGATTTCAGTATCCCTTGCCATCTTGGATAAGTCTAACAGAAAGATAAATCAAAGAGAAAATACAGCGCTGAACAAATGCTGGAGAAACTTAAGGCATCTCCTAGATAGGACAGCAGAAGACTATCCATGTTTCTCAGTACTACATGAAATTTCTACCAAAACTGATCATATATTGGGCACAGAGAAATTGCAAACAAATGTAAAAAGACAGAAATAGTTACTGTATCTTTTATAGATTGCAACGCAATAAAAGTAGCTATTGCTTCAGGGACCGTAAACAAAAAACATATCCAAATGTAGATTTAACAGTGGTATTCCAAGCAGGGGTGGGGAACGTGCGGCCCTGAAGTCACTGAAGTTTTGTGAAGTTTCGATTGTGTCAAAGGGCCACACTTGAGGACCTAGAGGTCCTGCCCTAAAGTGAGTCAAATAGCAAATAGAAACAATAATTATATGAAAGAAAATAAGGATGAAATAATGTTCCAGAATTTCTGGGATGCAAATTAGAAGTCCTCAAGAGAAAAATCACATCTCTACAAACATATATTAACAAAATAGTAAAAAAAAGAGGCTTAATTTACCGAAAATGCATTTTTAAAAATTAGAGAGCCAATAAATAAACCTCAAGTAAGCATAAAAGGGGAGGCAGTAAAAATAGAGGAGAAACAGACAAATCAGAAACCAAAAAACCCGAGAGAAATGATAAAACTAAAAACGAGTTCTTTGGAAAGACTAATACAATAGATAAACTTGTAGCAAAGATGAGTAATAAGAAGATAGAAAATCAAATCAATAAAATAACAGATGAACAAAGTGAAAACACAACAAAGCCAGAAGAAATAAAAATAATGATCAGAACATAGTATGTTCAGTTACATGCTAACAAATCTAAGAACACACAAGAAAAATTAGAGGATTACCTTCAAAAATGTAAAATACCCGAACTACCAGAAGGCCAGATAAAGATCTTAACCCAGTCTTAGGAAAGGAAATGGGTCTAACTGTAAAGGAAGTACAAGAAAAAACTCCTGGTCTTGATGGATTCTCAGGAGAAATCTGTCGCACTTTGGAAGAGCGATTAGTACCAGTACTTCACAAATTGTTCTTGGAAATTGAGAATGAAAATGCTCTCCATGAATCCTTTTATAGGACAGATATTTTCCTAATAACCTAAAGCAGGGAAAGATAAATCACAGAAGGAAAACTGGTGTTCCCCAATGCAGAGCTGCCCTTGCATGAGTTATACTCAGTATGAATGCCTGAGTTGTATGTTGAGTTTCCTTTTCCCCTTTCTCCTTCCCGTTCCTCCAGACTGCTTGCAATAAAGCTTTGCATTGAACTGAGTGAGGTTCTGGGAGGACTTTGGATGGAGGTTCTTGGAGCTGGCCAAATTGCATACTGGGTCAGGGCAAAATAATATCGTGGGGATTTAATTATCAGGAAGAAGAACACGCAGGCCATAGACAAAATATTGTTTTGGGAGTTTGCATTTCAGGGAGAAAAATGATCTCTTGGTAGACAAAATATTGTGTAGGTTATACAGCTACATCAGCCTTCAAAAAGATTATCAGTATGTTTCCGTGAGTATGTTCTGTAAAGTAACAGCCTTCCTTAAGGGAATGCTGTTATGATGGGCTCAGACCCATCAGGCTTAATCTTATTATAATGGTTTCTATCCATCCTATAAACTATAGATAGCCTCCCTTAATATAGAGGAAGCTGTCATGGTAGTCTCAAGACTGCCAGGCCTAATCTTACAACATTCCAAAGTGAATTTATATTTTTAATGCTATACCAGTCAAAATACCAAGAGGATACTTTGTGGAACTTGAGAAAACAATAAAATTAATTTGGAAAAATAGAAGATCTAGAATATTAAGAGAAAGTACCAAAAAAAAAGGTCAAAAGGAGAATAGCACTTATAGACATCAAACTAGGTTATAAAGCAGCAGTCGTTAAAACATCTGATATTGGTTAAAGGACAGAGAGATATATCAATGAAACAGACTAAACATGAGAGAATCGAAAACAGTGGAACTTAGTAGCCTAGTGCTTGATAGAGTGGAAAGCATAAGCATAAATTACCTAAGGAGAAGTTCCTTACTTGATAAAAACTTCTGGGAACAGTGGAAGTCAGTCTGGCAGAAATGAGGGCTAGAGTTAGACCAGTACCCCAAATCGTACTCTACAGTACATTCTAAATGGTTATGTGACCTTAATAATCAGACTAGGAAAAAAATGAGGAGAGAGGCAAATCATTTACCTCTCACCACTATGGGGAGGAGACGTGTTCTTAACCAAACAATCTTAACCAAACAAAAGATAGAGGCAATTACAAAAGATAAAATAGGTAACTTAGATTACATAAAAAAAAAAAGCTTCTGCATAGATAACATTAATGTGTCTAGGAAAGAAGGGAAGCAGTTGGATGGGAAAAATGTTTTTTTTGCATCAGATTTCTCTGTTAAGAGTTTGATATCTAAGATAGATGAACAATTGATAAATATGTGTAAGGCAGTGGTCAAAGGATATGTTACAGCCATGTGAAAGAATGCTTCAGATTATTTATAAAAGAAATACAAATAAAAACTTTAAGGTCGCACCTCACACTCTGTAAATTGGCACATGTGATGAAAAATGGTCAACAGTCAATGTTGAAAGGGTTATGGGAAGATAGGCACCCTAATACATTGTTGGTGGAGCTGTGAAATGGAACAACCATTTTGGAGAGCAATTCGGAATTATGCAAATAAAGTGACTAAAATGTCCCATTGAATCAGAGTCTTCTGTTACTGGGCTTATGCTCCAAGGAAACTGTTGATAAGAAGAAAGTCCTCATATTCCCAAATATTTATAACAGCACTTTTTGTGATAGCTAAGAATTGGAAATAAAGTAGATGTCCACCAATAGGGGAATGACTACCCAGATTGTGGCATGTGAATGTTACGGATATTATTATGCTATAGAAATGATGTTTGTGAGGAATGCAGAGAAGCCTGAAAAGAGCGACATGAACTGATGCAGAAGGAAGTAAGCAGAGCCAGGAAAACACTATATACCAAAAAACCCAAAAGTGAATGTAACACAGTTATAAAATCACACAGGATTTGAATCTAAAGAGATGAGATTTTCCCCCCTTCCTCACCCCTTGCTCCCCATAGAGGCAGGAGGTCACAGATGTCAACCTTGCATATGTTCTTAGGCATTTTCAGTGTATCAAATAGTCTTACTTACTCCCCTCCCCCCCTTTAAAAAATTGCCATTTGTCATATGGGATGATTCTCTGGGAGGGACAGGTGAGGTATACCTAGAATACTATGATGTAAGAAACAAAGTTATCAATTAAAAACTTATAAAATAATATGGTATTTTCCATTAAAAAAAGGAATTGACAAGTATTGATACCTGCTATGTGTTATTGTCTCAGGTGATTCTCTAAGATTGTAGGTTGCAAAGGAGGTCTTGATTTATTGTGGGAGATGTAATTTCTTCCCTGGGAGCTCAGGACACATGAAATCTCAGCTCTCCTCCAAAGAGTGAACAGGAGTCAAAGACAAAGAGATCCTGCCCTCAAGGGCTTACAGTCTGGATGAGTGTTTGCAGAGTGAACACAGCTTTAATGTACTCTAGGCCTTCAGTGGAGAGCAGGCTGGATTGGGAGTCAGGACATGGGTTCATATCCTGCCTTTTCTACTTAGAATCTGTGCGACTTTGGGCAGGTCACTTTGCCTTTAAGGGTCTCTTTTTTCTCTTCTGTAAAATGAGGGAGACTTTAGATGATTTCTAAATTCTCTTCGGGCTCGAAATCCTGTGATTTTTCTGAATCCCCTATTAGTCACTGTGGCCCTGGGCCTTCCAGGTTTAAAATTGACCCTTCTTGGCCCATGTTCTTGTAACCTAGAGTTCAGCATTCATTGGCTTCCAAGGTGTCTTCCAGTTTTTAATCTATGATCCTTATAAAACGAAACAAAAAAAATTTTTTTGCAGAACCAGCCAAACAATGATCATGTATGCAATGTTCCATACCTGTATTTCCCCATCTCTTCTAAAAGGGGAAGAAGATGCATTTTCACTTCTCTTCCATGGGATCAAGTTTTTGGGCTTTTAGCTTTAAAATTTAGACATGTTAGAATTTATACAAGTTTTGTGTCTTTGGTGCCTTAGCACAGTGCTTGGCACGTAGTGAGGACGTGATAGATCCTTGCTGATTAATTGTGGGCTGGCCTGGGAACCTGAAGACCTCACTGCCATTATTAATATGGAGAAATCCATCCCAATTACCAAATGGTCTCTTGGTGAAAGTCCTTGGAGGGTGGGAGGTTCCATCTTTGTCTTTGTGTCCCTGAGGTCTGGCGCAGGCCCTGGCACAGAGTAGGCTTCTGATAGAAGCTTGTTGATTGATTTCCACATTTTTGGAGGCCATTGCATATGTAAGTTGGGGGTGACTGAACTGAAAGCATTATAAATGTTAAGAATGCTACTTAGATGCCAGCTGTTGTTAGCCCTTATAAAAGTAATCTCTATCCTTCTTTCCTTTCTGGTAATTCCGTTGTGGGGTTTGGGCTCCCAGGAGGCCACCTGCAGTCTTCACCAGCTGTGGCGGATAGGCCCAATCTTGACCAAGCTCAGAGGTTGCCAGCCTTCCCTCAGCTCTCTGGATCTGCAGTTTCCTTCTTGTAACAAATCACTTTTTTGGTGAAAAGATCTTTCTTATACTCAGTGGATCTATGATCTCACCATTTAGCTGTTCCCTTCATGTGCTGATTGCACACCACTACCCCCGCCTCCCACATCCCCTTTGCCAGTTCAGCCTGCATTCTCCCTTGAGTTCTTCACAGTTAGGCCACTCAGTCTTGGGAGCTTGCTTCACTCTCTTTTATCTAGCCTGAATTATTGTAACCCTTCTGGCCTTTGACCCTTGGCCTGCGTAGGCCCACTGGATGGAAAGTTTGGGTCCTGGCCCAGCTACTAGCTTTCCAGATGACTTTGGGCCCTACCGGTATTCTGGTATTGTGTGATGCAGTCCAAGAGTATCTGTTTTTCCGTAAGCTTTGTTTGCCCCTGATCAGACCTCCTTTTGGCCCGCTGTTGAATTCTGCTGTTGGGAGCTTTCTGTATTTGCTGGAAGTGGGTAGGCAGACCTGGTATCCAGCCTAGGAAGGGACAGATTTCGTTTGTTAGCACTCATGCTTTTCTCCTTAGGCTTTGAAGGACCTGAAGGATAAGACAGAAGCCGTTCCGTGTGTCATTGGGGATGAAGAGGTGTGGACCTCAGATGTGCATTACCAGGTGTCGGTGAGTGCTCATGGGCCTGGCATGGTAGCTGGAGCTGTCTTCTTGCCTTTAAAGTTTTGGCCCTGAGGTCTCCCTCTGAGCCGAATCTCTGTGTGTCTCTGTTATTACCTAACCTTTGACTGGGATTGTTGACTTTTGGTGGGATGGAGTCTCCTCTTGGCTCCAATCTTCATTTTTCAAACTTTGAATCACTGTAGGACAGTGAGCCATTACCCTGAAGGGAGTCATCGTGGGGTAGGAGAAGGCTCTAGCTTTGAGTCCTAGCTCAGCTAGACTCTAGGCTTATACCAAGGGGGGATCCTTAGCAATGGGAATGGGCTGGAGGAAGGAGGATGGCCCCGGACACTGGGTCCTTCCAGGGAATCCCTGGAAAGGATGCTCCGCACCAGGTAAGCAGTCAACAGTGAATGAATGGAAGAGCCATGAGTGTTGACTTCCTTTGAAGACAAATAGAAAGAGGATTGAGTTCTCCTCAAACAGCATGCCTCCTAATAAGCCGCAGGTGTCTGTCAGCTGTTGGAGGCAGTAATCAGTTTAGGAAAGACAAGGCCTGGTAGGGAGGGAGTTGGGACATCAGCACAGCAGTATTACCAGAGGAGTGCGTTAGACAGGTACACAATTGATTGCTGCAGTAGGTTTAAAAGGAAGAAGGTAGAAATATGAAGGGGGGATCCAGGAAAGCTTCCTGGGAAAGGTGACCTTTTGGCTACGGGCTGAGATTCTGAGGCTGGGGAGTTGTTTGAGCTTGGGAGTTCTGAGCCAGTTGGGTATCCGTTCTAAGGGTCTAGCACCAATGTGGTGGAGCAAGAAAGATCAGGCTGCTGAAGAAACCCAGTTTGGAAACAGCAGGGCCAAGTGTTTGTGCTGATCAGCAGTGAAATCAGGCCACTGCCTGGCTGCTGCACTTCCAGTGAGATAGGGACACCCAGGCTCACCTCCTTACCCCCAAAATAGAGAAAGTGGCAGTCAGGCTGGGGTTAGAAGGATGGATAAGAGCTGAACAGGCCCAGAGATAGAAAGTGTGCCCTCTGGCCACAGCTTAGGGATCGCCCTGGCATCTTCCTGATCCTCCCTCCTAGTGGATGCCGAGGGGCGTGACTTGGACATCCCATAGATCCCATTCATCGCAAACTCTTCCTTCCTTCTTTGGAATTTCCATGTTAATCCTAGGACACTGTCAGGCATCCTCCTAGGTTTAAAACCTCAGGGTCATTCTAAGCTCTTCCCTCGCTCTCATTTTGTCTTATCTGCCTTCATCGCCTCTCTCACCCTATGTTCAGCTGTCCAAGTGATTTTCCTGAAGTGTAGGCCTGGACTTGTTACTCTGCTACTTCATCAACCCTGTCGGCTCCCTCTTCCCTCCACCCTCCTTGTCTTGCCAGGCTTTGTAACCTTTCTTCCCCTTCATAAACTCTAGGGTCCAGTCACAGCCTCCTCACAGTTCCTTGATACCCCATCTCCCAGCCCCATGTCTTTGCACTGATTACACCCCCACCCCGAGCCTGGACCATTCTCCCTTTTCATGTTCTCCTCTTGAAATCACTGCTTCTTTTAAGACTCAGCTCCAACATGGCCTGCTGTAGGAGGTCCCCTCCCTCCACGCCCCTGTGAGTGACCCCCTGTACCTCCCTGCTCCTCTCAGGTTCCCTTCCATCTCCTCTCTGTCTGGCTTTTCTGCCTCTAGTTCTTTACATTTAGAACATCAGCTTCTGGAGGGCAGATCTATTTCCCTTTTGTGTTAGGATGCCCAGTGCCTGGCGCACACAGTGGTGCCCAGTAAATGGTCATGGATTGATCTACTTCATCACAGTACAGAAGGGAGGTTAGGCCTGCTTAACGCAGGAGACAAACACAGCAAGGCAAGATGGTCAGAGGTAGAAAGGAAGGATGGCCCAGCTCTGCTCTTGGCAGAAGTGGGGAAGTCTAGAGGGAAGACAATTGAGGTTGGCTTTGGTCGGAGTGAGATGTCTGCAGGGTTCCCCTTGTAAATATCCAGAGGCCCGTGGTGATGGAGGAGACCCGCAGGTCCTCTGCCCCAGAGGTGCTGAACCTCTTGGAGCTCCTGGGAGAGCCTCCCTCTGAGGCACCTTCTGGCACCAGCTCGGTGATCCAGTGGGTGCATGCGTGCGTATGTGCATGTGCATGTGTGTGTGCGCATGTGTGTGTGTGCATGTGTGTGTGTGTGTGTAGATTAGGGAGAGTGGGTGGATGGCCACCCCTCCCCAGGATGAATGGTTTCTCATCTTCCTCTCCCCTCCTTCTCCTTACCCTCTTATTCCCCACTCCTTGTCTTCCTCCTTTTCCCCTCCCCCTTCCTTCTTCCTTCCTCTTCCCACTCCCTCTCCTCCTTCCATGAAGCTGTTCCCCCCCCCTTCCCCATATCTGCCCCCTAATCTGCGCAGGAGGACAGCAGAAATAAGTAGAAAGGGGGAGAGAGTCCAGGATTTGGTTTCTTGGGGCTGCAGGATGTCCTTTGTTCACCAAGTAAAGAGGAGTGAAAAGCAGGGCAAGATTTGAGAGTCCAGGAGGCCTGGCTCTGAGTCCAGGGTCATATCTTTGCTGACCTTAGTTAAGTTGTTTAATCTTTTGGAGCCTCAGTGTTTCCATTTGTAAAGTAGGGCCAGTCACACTTGTGCTGTGTCCCAGTGTTGTGATGAGGAAGGCCTTTGTGAACCTTACAACACAAATCTTCTAATGCACATTATTCTCATTTTACTTGGCCACCTGCTTTCTGGGCATTGTGAGGGGTTGAGAGTTCTGCCAGCATGTAGTGGGAGGAGCATGCTGGCTTTGGAGTCCCAGATTCTAAGGCAGCCTCCCACCTTTTGGGGTCTGGCCCCTTGGTGTGGAGGACTCTTCTCTGACAGCATCACTCAGTCCCTGGCTCTGCACCCAGTCTTAGAGGCTTGATTGCCTGTGACCAGCCTAGGATCATACAGCCAGGATAGGTCAGAGGGGCACTGGAACCTTCCAGGACAGCTCTCCATCCATTGAAGATGGGCTATACACTTGCTTAATATGTGTCTTAATAGAGCTGGCCTAAGTTTGAATCCCAGGTCTTCGTTTCCTGCTTTGTGACCTTGGGGAGGTCATCCACATCTAGCTCTCAGTTTCTTTACCTGTAGAATGAAGGGGGATGGACTAGCTGAACTCTGAGGTACTGTCTAGCCTCGAATCCTTTGATCTTACAACACAGAAAAGAAAATCCCCTGCAAGAGATGTGTTAGGATGTAAGCATCTTTACACAGCCATAGTGCTTTACACAGAAGTGGGTACTTGAGGATTCTTTGGACCTTGTTGAGATGTCAGAACCAAATGGCAGGTGCAGACCAATCTTAAGATCCTGTGGCTGTCATTGGCCTTCCCTCCTGGGGCTAGAAACTCTTTATTTTTCTCCAAGAATCTCGTGGTTTCTGGATGGTTTGCACATGTGGGTTGGGGAGGGGTTGACTCTTAGAGAAAGTGAATGAGATCCTGGGGAGGTCCTCGTGAGTGGGGGATGGAGGAGGAGAGCGGGAAGGAATTTTGTAGCCATCCTACTCCTCATTGGTCAGGGGAGGAACAAGGACTGAATCTATTGGAGATCGGAGAGAAAGGGAGGCCTGACAGAGTGGCCAGTGATGTGGCAGGATGAGGAGAGGAGAAAAGCATTGCAGTCTTTGTTGTCTTTAGCAAGCCCTCCTCAGTTGATCTCTCCCCATCAGTTAAAGCTGGATGTGGGAGAAGGCTGACTTTAGGACAAAATGAGCCCGGACAGGTCCCCTCCAGCTCCACATTCTGTGGCTGTTGTCACTGGTCCTAATACATCCTTGCCCAGGGAATGTCTCTCTGGGGTCTTTCAGCTGTGGTCCGCAAATTAAGTTAGGAAAGTCATCAGGAGGATTGGGAACATTAGTGGGGATGGTGATGACAGTCATGGGATTGAACAAGTGAGATCCTCAAGACAGTGGTGACCCATAGGGTCAGCAGTAACTTGGCACGTTCTCTTTCTCTCCAGCCATTTAACCATGGGCGCAAGGTGGCTAAATACTGCTATGCTGACAAGGTGGGTACTTCCCCATGGTTCTTTCTCCCTTACTCCTTCCCCCCAAGCTGAAAATGTTTGGTGTTTCCTCTGGGAGTGTGTTGGGTCTGGAGTAAGGAGCACCCTTTCTACTTCCTCATCCTGTGGGACCCCCCCTAGGCAAAAGAATCCCTAGTCCCAGTGGTGTGTGGGGGGAATGCTGCCTCCCTTGAGGTGGGAGCCCTCATCTCTACCCCAGTAATATCCCCAAAGGGCTTTTGGTTTCTGGTGAGGGCATCAGGACTGTTGGCCCCAAACCCAAGAGGGTGTGCCATCCAATTTCCTTCACCCTTTCCAGGCCCTACTCAACAAAGCTATTGAAGCTGCCCTGGCTGCCCGGAAGGAGTGGGACCTGAGGCCCATCTCTGACCGGGCTCAGATCTTTTTGAAAGCTGCAGACATGCTGAGTGGCCCCCGAAGGGCAGAGATCCTCGCCAAGACCATGATTGGGCAGGTGAGAAGGGGAATTGGGCTGTGGAGCGCTGTGGGTGTTGTGTGTGCCCCCTGATCCTAGACCACAAGGATAGGTAACTCTGGCTCGAGGAAAGAGAGAAAATACTTTTTCCTCCTCTTCAAATTTCTTTTGGTCTCTTTTGTTTTTTACCTCACTTCCATTTCTGAACTTGTCCCTCTTTCCTCTGTTGAATTAGCAAAGATTTAAGAAAAGGGACAAAGCAGGTCATCAAAGCCAAGTCTTAGAGCAAGTGCACTGAGACATCCCCGTAGGCCTCCGCCTCCACAAAGAAGGGTCTCTGGCGCCAGGCTCTCTTGTCATCAGCCCTGGAGGCCTCTTTTCTTCACATTCGTGCTCCTCTGCCTGGAGGTTGTGCTGTTGGAGCCTCTGGGTGCTGGAGGAGGCTTAGGGGGCGGCAGAAAGGTCAGACCTGGTTGTCCTCAAACCATGTGGGGCATGTAGGAGGTGCTTCATAAATGCTTGCTGGTGGATCCATTGATTCTTTACTACTCTGATCCAGAGAGAGCCCCTAATGTCAGAGCTTGGAGGGGCCTCAGAGGGCCCTGGGCCCTACCACATGCGGTGGGAATCTCCCCTCCAGGATGCCCCGTCTGTCCAACATCTGCTGGAGGACTCCCTAGGCATGTCCAGGCTACTTTGGAAAAGTGAAGATTTCACCAGATCATCTCTAGCCTCCCAACACTGGCTTCTCTCCTCCAAGCTAAACACCCCAGTTCCTTCAGTTGATTATGGGCCTCAGAGCCAGGAGACAACACAGCCTGTTGTCTAGGAGCCCTCTGCCTTGTTGACGTCTTTCCTAAATGTGTGTCTAGAATGAAGCACGTTGCCCCAGACTTGGTTCCCTGCCACTTCCCAGACTCTCATTGCCTCAGGAGAGGCTTCTTTTTGAGTCATGATGGCCAAACATGTACTAGCCTGGTGGTCAGCCTTTTGGTGATAACTTTTAAGCCCTAAAGATAGTAGAAATCTTTTTCATGAACTGTCTACTTTGCTGCTGCCTTAAGCATTTCCCTGCTTGTGGTTTAACTGTGGGGTCCTCAGGAATCTGCCTGAAGAGGGCTGCAGTGGTGGCTGGTTTGTGGGCTCAGCCTCATCATCGGCTGTTTTCTTGAAAACAAGACAAAAGGCCTGATCTCATAGTTTTACATCTTCCACATTTCTTAATGTGTTGTTCCATCCCCCCAGCCATCCCTTCCAACCCCATTCCGCCAAACTGACTGACATTAGAGAAGCGTGACCTGCTACGCAGGGCCCCAGTGTCTTCTCCAGGCCATATTAATTCCCCTGATCTCCTTTTTCCACTTTTGGCAGTAGGCCCATGGGAATCTTCTCCTGCTTCTCTCCATCTTTCTTTCTCCTTCATCTCTTAGATTAGTCACAGTCCACATTTAGCCATTTGTTGCGTTTCCTGGGACTGGGCCCAGACTTCCACACTCCTGGCTCTGTTTGGTAGCTGGGCCTGTGGGAGGTGTGCCAGATGATGGAGGCATAGGTACTGGGTAACCTTGGGCAGGTCACTTCCCCTCCACGGGCATCTGTAAAATGGGGATCATACTGGCCCTCACTGCCGCACCAGGAGGATGCTGCTACTTAATATAAGGGGTCTACAATATGCTATAATACTGCTTAAAATAAGTGTTCTTCTCCCTCTGGCTCTTGGTGGTATACAGAGGCTTTTCTTTGCCACAGCCCTCAGAGGGGTGAGTTAGAGGAGGAAGTGATCAGTCTCCTGTCATTGGGCTAATGACTATGGGGCCTACATTGGAATTGAGGGCTCTTGACTCAGCTTCCAACGCCTCATGATTATTATGCCACAGGCCTCATGGATCGTAGATTTGGAGCTGGAAGGAAATTTAAGAGGCCATTAAATGCCAGCCCCTCATTTCACCGATGAGGAAACTGAGGTCCAGAGAAACTGACTTGCCCAAAGTTGCGCATGCTTTGTGTCTGAGGTGGAATTTGAACTCGATCCTCTGGCCATGTATGCAAATTACTTTGTAACTTTAGAGTATTATGTGTCACTAATGATAGTAATAAATTATATTTACTAATATTGAGATGCTAAAGTTCCATTCAGGTAGGGGCTGCCATCTAATCCGAATAACATGCTCAGTACTAGACATGTTGTTATACGTACAGATTGCCCTTAGTGAATATTTGTCACCTTGTGTTGTTACCGTACCTTCCAGGGCAAGACTGTGATCCAGGCTGAGATTGATGCTGCTGCTGAGCTCATTGATTTCTTCAGATTCAATGCCAAGTTTGCCATGGAGCTGGAGGGTGAGAAGCTCATCAACGTCCCTCCCAGCACCAACAGAGTGGTCTACCGAGGCCTGGAGGTAGCTCGGAGGGTTATGAGCCAGAAGGGGGTTCCCCACCCTTGCCCTCCAGGCACTTGACCTCCCTGCTCCCTCTCCCACAGGGCTTCGTGGCAGCTGTCTCTCCCTTTAACTTCACAGCGATTGGAGGCAACCTAGCTGGGGCTCCGGCCTTGATGGTGAGTCTGGGGCTGCTCAGTGCCAGGAGGTCAGGAGGTCTCAGGGCCAGGAGGTCTCAGAGCCAGGAGGCTAAGTCTTTTTGCTCCCATCAACTCTGCAAAAGAGGGCCCAGGCTGGGAGGGAGGGTGTGGAGGTGCCTTCTGATATGCTTGTTTGGGACCAGACTTGGTCAGCATAGTTTCACAGCAGTCAGTTTTGATTGTCTTCAGAAAACATTTTTTGAGCTGTGGTTATCAGGCCAAGGGCTGGGGACAAAGACAAAGCCAAACCCTGCCCATGGGGAGCTCCAACATGGAAATGATGAGGCTCCTAGACTTGGGGCAGCGAGGTGGCCCAGTGGATAGAGCGCTGGGCCTGGAGTCAAGAAGGCCTAAGTTCAAATCCAGCTTCAGTCACCTATTAGCTGTGTGACCATGGGCAAGTCACTTAACTCTACCTGCCTCAGTTTCCTCTTTTGGTAGAATGGAGATAACAACAGCATCCACCTCATCAGGTAGCTGTGTGGATCCAGTGAGATTTCTGTAAAACCCTTGGCACACCTAGAAGTGCTCTTTCTTTCCCCTTCCATCTCCCCTCCACCCCAAATGGAGACACAGTTCACAAGAGTTGACTCAATCTTAGATTCCCTGGAGTCTTCAATGGTGACTAGAACCAGTCCCCAGCAGGAATATATTGAGTACCAGGTTGGGCTCTGCATGCTGGCTGTGGGCCATACAGGGACAGGAAATGAGCCTTGTCCTCAGGAGCCTCACATTCTAATGAGGGAAACCACATGTACAAAGAGAAGTGAGCATCATATGGATAGGAAGGGATTTCAAGGATGGGCCAGAGGATCTCAGACCCTCAGAGGGCCCCTCATTTTATAGAGGAAGAAATCAAGCCCCTGAGAGGTTATGGGTGTGCTTCCTGCAGAAAAGCCAGAGCGAGGTCCTTGGGTCTGAGCGGCAGGGTGTCAGAGGGCCTGGCGAATGTATGAAGGCATGAAAGGAGAGTGAAGGCGTGAAAGGAGAGTGAAGGCGCGTGTCTGCACATTCTGGGAAGTGTGGCAGCTTTTGATCCTTATAGCAATCCTGGCAGGTAGGGGCTGTTTTTTTTCCATTTTACAGATGAGGAACCTGAGGCAGGCAGCAGTTGAAGGGTCACACAGATCAGGTGTTTGAAGCTGGATTTGAACTTGGGTCTTCCTGACTCTAGGCCCAGCACTCTGTCCAGTGTGGCATCACCTAGCTGGCAGATGTATGGAACATGGAAGGCATAGCTGCCCAGCATCCCACATGCTCCCTCCTGTCCCAGGGCAATGTAGTATTGTGGAAGCCCAGCGACACAGCTATTCTGGCCAGCTACACTGTGTACAGAGTCCTCCGAGAGGCCGGTCTCCCCCCAAACATCATCCAGTTTGTCCCAGCTGATGGGCCCGTCTTCGGAGATACAGTCACCAGCTCAGAGCACTTCTGTGGGCTCAATTTCACTGGCAGTGTGCCGTAAGTCTGAAGGGCTCTGGGGATGTGCAGTGAGGGAAGAGTGGGCCTTGGGGGGAGCCTTCCAGGTGTGGCCAGCCAGCAAAATCTGAAAGATTGAACCCTGGAAGTTGAGGGTGGGGGAGGTAACAGCCCATGGTCATCTGCCCTGGTCAGGCTGCATCTAGAGCACCATGTCCAGGTCTCAATGTCACCCTTTGGAGAGTGTCCAGAGGAGGACAGTCCGAGCCCACCAAATGGGGGAATAAGGGATATTGGGGTGTTTGGTCTAAATTAGAGACTTCTCCTTGGGCTGGGGGAACAACCCGAGAGCTGTTGTGTGGGAGCAGGGATAAGACTTGTCTTGCTAGGTCCCAGAGGGCAGGAATAGCTGTCATCTGTCAGGGCTGATGAGAGTCAGATTTAGGTCTAATGTTAGAAAAAACACCTAAATAGAACTTTCTCAAAGTGAGATGAGGGTATGCCAGCAGAGACAGGATGACCAGTCTTCTGGGCTGTGGTGGAGGCAATCTTTGTTCAAAGAGGAGTTGGACTCTACGATCTGTGGTTCTCCACGCTTCTTTGATCAGGAAAGGGCCGTCCCTTCTGCCTGAGCATCGTTCTCTCCCTTTAGTTTAGCCCAGATCTGTTTTTCTGGCCTCCATTCCCAGGACACCTTTGCCTCAGAATCGCATCAGGCTCTGCCAGCTCAAGGCCCACACCCCTCTGGGATTCAGGGACCCCAGGGAGCCCTGCTTTGAAGCACAAGGGGATTTGAGGGGTGTGGCCTGCGGCAGCCTGACCAGAGAACAACCAATATTGACAGTGCTACCAAGTTTGCCCAGGACTCTGACATTGTTTGGAGAGGATATCCCATCTCTCTGGTCTTTCAGGTTTCTTTCCTGGGAGGGAAGGAGTGTAACTGTTATCCCCTATTTTGTAAGGGAGACACATGGCAAGTAAGCACCAGTTCAGGGTTTGGAATCCCAGTTGTTTCAGTCATTTCTGACACTTCGTGACCCTGTGAACCTTTGTCCCTGGGGTTTGCTTGGCAAAGATACTGGGGTGGTTTGCCCTGTCTTTCACCAGGGCAAACAGACGTTAGGTGACTTGCCTAAGGTCACACAGCTAGGAGGTTTCTGAGGCTGGATTTGAACTCTGGTCTTCCTGGCCCCAAGCCCAGTACTCTACTCACTGTGCCACTTAACTTCCCTTTTTCCTGATACTCTAAGTCTTCCCACCCCATTTCCACCCCGGCCTTGCTAAAAGCCGGAGCCTGTGCCTGTAAGGGAGGAGCCTTCTTGTTCCTTTTTCTTTTTTTCTGGAGACAGTGGGTATACAGGAAAAAGAGCCCGAGACTAGAAATTAGGGGACCTGAGTTCGAGGATCAGCTGGGCCACTAACTACCTATGTGGCCACAGGCAGGCTGTGTCTTCAGAGCCTCAGCTGACTTGTGTGTAAAATGAGAGACTCAGATTAAATGATGTTTAAGACCCCTCCCAGCTCTCAAGTGTTCTGAGGCCCCTTTCTGTCCTGACGTGCCATGTTCTCAGATCCTTTCTGGTTTTGACATTCTTTGTCCTAAGACTCTCTTGTAGCTTTGACATTCTGGGATTCCCTGCTTCAGAAACCTCCTGGTCCCTGGCACAGCCCATACCCTGCTGGTCCCCTCCCCTGGGGGAGAATGTGCCCAGCACCCATGGGCAGAATTGCTGAAGAGGGTTGTTTTCCAAAATTCTCTGCTTCCCTCTGAGCTTCTGTCCCCCCAGGCACCAGCCTATTAAAGAGGGGAGCGGGCAAGGCTGGCTTCTGCCATGCTTTGATGAGTGTCAGGGCGCCAAGGTAGGAAAGCCATAAATTAGTATTAGGCACTGTGTCGCCTATGAGGAGGCGATTAGCATTTTTATTGTTTGGTGCCACTAGGGTTGGTCACACTGCAAGCCTGGGAGAAGAGAGCTGGAGACCTAGGCCTCTGCTCCAGGTCTCTGGAGGCCTGCACTGCTACCATCTAAACTCTGAGCCTTCCCCTCTGAGGAGTCTCTGGAGCCATTGTTAGCAAGGGGCCAGGTCAGCTGAGATCACTCACTGCTAGTCTATATCTAAAGCAGTAGGCTCCTCCTTTCCTCACCTTCCCCTTCATGCCCACATGTGTCTGTTTCAGGACCTTTAAACACCTATGGAAGCAGGTGGCAGACAACTTGGATCGTTATCGTACCTTCCCACGTTTGGCTGGAGGTAAGACTGCCGCCTCAGCTTAGAATCCCTCCCATCTCTGACATCCTGTGTTCTAAGGCCCCCTTCCAGCTCTGACATCTTAGGTTCTAAGGCCCCTCCCAGCTCTGACATCCAGTGTTCTAAGGCCCCCTTCCAGCTCTAGCATCTTAGGTTCTAAGGCCCCTCCCAGCTCTGACATCCTGTGTTCTAAGGGCCCTCCCAGCTCTGACACCCTGTGTTCTAAGGGCCCTCCCAGCTCTGACACCCTGTGTTCTAAGGGCCCTCCCAGCCTTGACATTATCTGTTCAGAGGTCTCTTTCATGTCTTCTCCAGTGATGATGACTGTACATTTCTTTGGCACCGTAAGCTTTATGAAGGGCTTTCCACATGGTAGTTGTAGAGGATCATAAGTAGTTGTATCTTCATTGTTGAGGACATTAATACCCAGGATTGTACAGCTAGTCAGGCCTTCCCGACTCCTGTCCATCCATTGCTCTGTCCATGGGCACTACTCTTTTTGCTCTGCCAGTCCCTGTTCTCTGAAGTCTCTTCTGGTTTTGAGACTCTGCTCATTAGAAAACCTCTGTTGTTTGTACCCCTATCTGTTTACCAGTGACTGTTGTGGAGGAGAGGATTTCACAGACACAGGCCCCAGAGGCCATGTGACACAGTGGATTGGAGTCTAGACCTGATTCAGATTCCAGCTTTCTCATTCACTGTGTGGGGCCTTGGCTTTCTCACCAGGGCTGGGCATGGAATCACCTCTTCTAAGGTCCCTTTTCACCCAGAGATCCTCTGGTGCTTCCTTAGCTTTCTCATCCCACCATGGGGGCAGGGACCCTGAACCTGGCCCCCTTCCTCAGGCTTGAGTGGCAGGAGCCCTTGGATCCTCCCCTCATCTTTCCTTCCCTTTTCCTCTCCCCCAGAATGCGGTGGGAAGAACTTCCATTTTGTGCATAGCTCAGCAGATGTGGCCAGTGTGGTGAGCGGGACACTTCGCTCCGCCTTCGAGTATGGTGGTCAGAAGTGTTCAGCCTGCTCGCGCCTGTATGTCCCAGACTCGCTGTGGCCCAAGATCAAAGAGCAGCTTCTACAGGAGCATAGCCAGATCCGAGTGGGAGATGTGAGTGACCCATTTGTCCATGGGCTTCTGGGTTCCAGGTCAGGGAGTCCTGTTCAGACTTTGGTTCTGCCTCTTCCTCCTGGAGTGACCTTGGGCCAGTGCCTTCTGCACCTCAGGGCCTCTGAGGCCGGTTGGACTTGGCCTGTAAGGTCCCTGCCAGCTCCAAGCCCATGCTTAGGGTTATGACTAAAGGCTGTCAGGGAGCACAAAGCTTGGAGTACAGGCCCAGGCTTGGGTTGTGTGCTTGTTTTCCAAGGGCCAACACAGCAGAACCTCATCCCCAGGCCAAGTGGCCACAGCAGCCATCAGGACCAGCAGTGTCGAACCCTAGCTCTGGAGGGACCGGCCCCACTGCAGAAAGCACAGTTCTTTGAAATGCCAGCCTTTGCTTTACTCATTACAATCCCAAGGGAGGAAATACAATGACTTTAGCCCTGTTTTTTTTATGACAAAACTGAGGTTCCTGACTAGAGAAGGGTAGAAGAAATGTTAACCTTTCCCCCAGGCCCCGGCCAGCTTTTTGTCTGCTTGTTACCTGGGGCTGTTTTCCCCTAAAGTTCCAGTGTGCTTGTGGGAAATTTCCCCATTTCCCAAGTACTGTGGGCCAGGATTCAAGGCAGAGCCAGGGCTAGGAGAGCTGCTCTTGACCTTGGGCCCATCAGTTACTTGGCCTTGTTTCCTCTGCTTTCCCTTGACCCCTCTCTAGCCTGTGGAAGATTTTGGAACATTCTTCTCTGCTGTCATTGATGCTAAGGTAAGAAGCCTTGTTTCCTCTGGCTGCCTGACACGCTAGGGGCCATGGGTCAGGACTTGGTGGAGTCTGCCTTGGGGCAGCTTCTAGTCTCACTGGCCTTGGAGGGTGGGGGGCAGATACACTCCTCCCCTCTGGCAGCTTCCAGTCTGATAAGGGAGATGGCCCCTGTATTAGGGAACCTTTAATGTGGGGGGGTTCCAGGATACCCCTTGAATGGATGGCTATGTAATACTGAGAATGCAGATAGAAAACAGGAGACAGCCCTGCCCTTGGGGAGCTCACTGTCTTCATTGGAAGACAGGCCACATGCCCAAGAGCCCAGCTTCAGGGCTGGACTAGAGCTGAGAGGCCTGGGGGGAGTTGTGGCAGATCCTGGGTGTCTGAAGGGTCTGGATGGTGCAGTGGCAGCAAAGCGGCTAACAAGGGGCCCCTGGCTTTCCTCTCCCTGGAAAGGTTCTTACAGACAGCCTTGGGTGTGGTCTGGGTGCCCAGGGTAGAAGGAGGGGTGATGAGACCAACCTAATGCACTCTTAGGCATTTTCCTAATTTCCTCCTTTCCCAATGTGGAAAAAGCACAAATGCCCTGCCTCCAGAATTGTGTCACCCACTTGATCTGCAAGCATTTATTAATTCCTTACTGTGTGCTTGCCTCTGGCAGGTTTACTCCAAGCTCCATGGCAGTCTTGTGCTCCTCTCTGGGTGGGAGGGCAGGGGAGGAAGCCTTGACTTTGACCAGCATGTGGAAGAGCTTAAGGTCTCAAAGAGCCTCTCCTCTGACACTGTGGCCAGGCCCAGAGGCTGTGGAATGTTGTTTGGTTTGAGCCACTCGTTGGGACCTGAGAGGGCAGCCTCCTAGCCTCATCATTTCTGTCATTTTGTATCTTCCCAGTCTTTTGGGCGCATTAAGAAATGGCTGGAGTACATACGGTCCTCGCCCAACCTTAGCATCCTGGCTGGGGGCCAGTGTGACGACTCTGTGGGCTACTTTGTCCAGCCCTGCATCGTGGAGAGCAAGGACCCACAAGACTCCATCTTGAAAGAGGTGGGTAGGGATAGGCATCGGCCTAGGATTACCGGAGGGTGGATGGGGGCAGCTCAGGCCCGAGACTGGCACACCCTGGGGAAACTGAGACCTCAAAAAGTCAGAGTCAGAGGACTTAGAGCCAAAAAGGGTCTCCAGGGACCTGGTCCGAGCCCTGTGTTCGTTTTTCATTTTTATGTTGTACTTGGTAGGTCAGTGAAGTCAGACAGCCGTGCAGCTGACAGCCCCTGGGCCCGTCCCCCATCCTTCACCTCTGCAATGAAGGGGGAAGGTGCTTGTTCTTGTCACAGGCCAGATTGGCCCTTTCATTACCGATGAGGAAGCAGCAGCTCAGAGAAGGATCCTGGAGTGACTTTAACAGGATGGAAGGGAGCTTAGGGGTATTTGGGCCAACACCCCATTTTCTAAGTGGGGAGATGGGCCTGGAGGACTTCAGTAACTCAGGTGACCCAAGGCTGCAGCACTGGGAAGTGGCCGAGTCACAATTCCTGTGTGTCACTGTCTCTTTTGCACCAGAGTGACCTGCTCACAATCCCAGAGGGAAGACATCGCTGCTTAGCTACCCTGAGTCTACACTATGTGGTCATTTCTCAGGACTACACTGACTCCTGGGTGGGAGCAGGAAGGGAAGAGAATGGGGCACAGCAGGCACTGGAGTCTAGTTGGGAGTCAGGACTCCCAGAATTGAAAAATGATAGTGCTAGAACACAGTGTCAGAGCTGGGAGGGCCCTTAGAACCCAGGATGTCAGAGCTGGGAGGGCCCTTAGAATCCAGGATGTCAGAGCTGGGAGGGCCTTTAGAACCCAGGATGTTAGATCTGGGAGGGCCTTTGGTTCAGCCTCTTCTTTCCAATAGTGGAAGTGAGGAGTAGAGAAGGGAAGGAGACTTGTCTCCTGATGCCCAGTCTGTGCCATGATGAGATAAAAGTTGGTTAGCACTCCTCCAAGTGGTATTGGGACTTCAGCTGTAGGTGGTTAAGGAAGGGATACATGATGACCTGTAGAGCCTTTGCCAGCTGGTTGTGGGAGGGAGCAGGCTGGGGTGACCCGAACGTGGCTCAGCAGGGATTGAGGAGAGATTTGGAGCCATTGCTGACTGGGGAGAAGCAGGTATTCATCTTGTGAGGCCAGTAGGGCAGGCCCTTGCCCGTCCCTGGTTCCATCTGAGCCAGGGGGCTCCCACCTCGCCTCCTTCTCCCTTAGAGGCCTGTGTGCCCTGACCCTGGCTGTCATCTGTTTGCAGGAAATCTTTGGCCCCATCCTGACTGTCTACGTGTACCCAGAATGCCAGTACAAGGAGACTCTTCGGCTGGTGGACAGCACCTCCCCCTATGGCCTCACGGGGGCAGTATTTGCTCAGGATAAGTGAGTGGCCTGGCTGATGGGGAAGGGGCATTGCTGCAGGGCTGGGGTCTTCCTCCCTGCACCTGCTTGGCCCCTACTAGATAGTTAGCTCCATTTCCGGATACGTTGTACCCCCTCCATCCATATGTCCCCTCCTGAGATTCTAGTTCTGGTTTTGGCACTCCCAGCTCCTGGCTCTGTCTTTAGAAACCTTAGTAGTCAGAGGCAGGAAGGAGCTAAGGGTAGGGAATGTCAGAACCACACGGTGGGGACATTAGAACAGAGAACTTCACTACTCATTGTATCTTGGAGACTTCTAGGCCATCTGGTTTTCCCCTGATCCCCTAGAGTTTGGCTCCATGGCCATGGGGACAGTCACTGAGTGTTCTCTCAAGAAGGTGGGTGAGTGGGGAACACTGGGAGTGGGGCTTGCCCCCAGATTTCTGCTGTGAGCAGGTGATTTTCTCTTTTCCTTTGTGGTTTGATTCTGATTGATGGAGGAGTTGTTTTCTGTTGACCTGACTGACCTCTTTTGCATTGGCTAAAGAAAGGAGGATTGGAGGTGGCTCACTTGAGTCAGAGGACTGATGTATGGGATGCCCCCTGGGAAGCCTGAGCCCTGGGCTGGGGAAAGGGGACATATGGATCAGGCTGACTTTGTGCTTTATTTCTTCCTTTCCAATCCCTGGTAGGAACGTCATTAATGAGGCCACGAAGATGCTGAGAAATGCAGCTGGCAACTTTTATATCAATGATAAGTCCACCGGTTCAGTGGTGGCTCAGCAGCCTTTTGGGGGCTCCCGTGTGTCAGGTGAGCCTCTGTTAGTTGAGGAGAAGGGGAGGGGGCACAGAATGTCGAAACAGGGAGGGAGGGAGGGGCTTTGGAACATAGAATGTCAGAGATGGGTGGGAGGGTACTGAAAACCCAGAATGTCAGAGCTGGGAGGTCACTTAGAACACAGCATGTCAGAGCTGGGAGAGCCCTTAGAACACAGGATGTCAGAGGTGGCGGGGCCCTTAGAACACAGGATGTCAGAGGTGGCGGGGCCCTCAGAACACAGGATGTCAGAGGTGGCGGGGCCCTTAGAACACAGGATGTCAGAGGTGGCGGGGCCCTTAGAACACAGGATGTCAGAGGTGGTGGGGCCCTTAGAACACAAGATGTCAGAGGTGGGAGAGCCCTTAGAACATGGAATTTCAGAACTGGCCCCTAGAACACAGGTTCTCTCTGACTCAGTCAGTCTCAGGAATGGTGTTGTGCAGCCTCATAATTTTATATTTGAGGAAGCTGAGCTTCAAAGAGGGAAAGTTTCTTGGCCAAGGCTCCATGTGTAAGAGCAGGGTTGAGCTAGGACTAGATTCTTGAACTTTATAGCTTGTGTGTTTGGTACATCCTGGTACCTCCAAGAAGCCCCAACCCATGACCACTGCCATTGTCTTGGTCTGTCTAATCCAGCCATGTTCCCAACATTGCTCTCCTGTTTCTTGGATTCTCCCTTTTTCTCTCCTTTTGGTGTCCTCCCCATCCCCTTCTCGGGCCATTCCCCTCTTTTCAGCATCAGCCAAGGGCAGCTTTGTACATCCCTGTGGGAGGTGGGGAGGGTTTGCTGGGGTTATTTTATCCTCTGCCAGCAGGTTCAAAGACAGGCACTCTGTCACCCTCGTGGCCCTCCCAGTGTGGGTGTATCATGTATCACTTGGCAGCTTTACAGGATAATCTTCAGTCAGTGGGTTAGCTCCTCACATTTATCCCTCTTGGCACCATGGTTTTTTTTTTTAAACCTTCTCTCTTCAAACAGGCACAAATGACAAGCCAGGTGGCCCCCATTATGTCCTCCGCTGGACCTCGCCCCAGGTCATCAAAGAGACTCATGCTCCCCTTGGGGACTGGAAGTATTCTTATATGCAGTGAGCCACAGAGACCAGCTCCTCATCCGTCCAAACTACTGACTGGTAGTCTGCCTACACTGTTAGCTCTTGGTCTCTTCTCACCTCTCTGTGCTCTGGAGCTGAGCTTCTGGGTAGTGATGTCAGATCACGCACATACACATACACACATATACTCCCACGGTTGCTAATTCTCCTAGCTCAGGCCATGGAAGTTGCCATTTTTTATGAATCCAGAAGCAGGATTTGGTAGAGCATTGAGTTGGGCATCCTCAGGAAGGTGGGCGAAGCTGCCCTTCTTGAGCTTTTGTCAGGTCTTTGTATGTGCACCCTACCCCCACCCCCCAGGGTTTTGTCTTCCAGGGCAGACAGACTTGCCTCCTTCTGTCACCTAAGGGCTGTCATTGAATTTCACCAGAGCCTTAAGAACTGAAGGGGAAGGTTTCCTTTTCTGTCCTTCATCTCCAAAAATCACCTTTAGCCAATGGTTCTCAGTGCTGGCTGCCTGCCTGCCTTGTTTCTCTCTCTTTCTTTCTTGGTCTTTTCCTCTCATGTATTGGCACATATTTGTGTAGGTAAAAGTAGAGCATCCTTACCTGTTCTCTGTAGGTGCTTTCCTAGTCTGCCTTAAGCCCACCTGGGTGGAACCAAGACCAGGGATCTTCCCCCTTAGGCATTCTGGTAGCTGAGTCCATTTAACTCTTTACTCTGGATGCATACTAGGAAAATAGTCTGAGGAGTTCAGCTAACTCCTTCATTATCTCCTATGATTTGGGGGTGAGGGAAGGATGAAGTGGGGAGTTATATGGTTTCAGCCTTATACCTGATCTCTTGTTAGCTAGAGTTTAGCTAATGATCCTGTGGTCCCTGGTGCAGCACTTCCAAACATGTCAGCTTCCAGCCCTCTCAGGCCCTGAGATGTGTTCCCCCATGGGGATGAAGAAGCCTAGAATGTGCCTGTGGGCAGTTGGCTCAATAAACATTGCCAGCCCCTTCAGCTCCCAAGACCCACTTGGGGCCCACTGCCCTTGGAATGTTCTGGACTTCCAGATATAGACCACTCATGTGACCCTGAGGAAATCCCTTTTGTCTCTCTGTGCCTTGGTTTCCTCATCAGATAATTACCTAATTAGCCTGGATCCATTTGAGGCAGCCAATTGGTACCCCACCTGAAGGGTTCCCACATTAGATAAGAATGGGGTCATAGGCATTTGAGTGGATCCTGAGATATGACTGAGTATTTAGGCTTCACTTCCTAGGGGAAAGAGGAGTGACTGTCTTGGGGTGCAATGGAAAAATCAACAGAAGGGTTGGTTCTCTGTGTCCTCAGAAATCTGAGAACACAACTGCTCCTCATAATGTTACTGTTTCCCATCTTCCTCTGGGATTGTACTTGGACATCACTAGCACAAGTCAATCTGTGGTTTATATTGGCTCTTGAGGGGCAGAGAGGAGTCCTGTTGTTTTTGCTTTGGGCATGTTTGAGTTTTTCTGTGGTGGCGGTGGAATGTATCTTTGTGTTTAATCACAGTTCAGAACCAAGGAAGCCTTTCTGAGTAAAGAACTGTGATGTGGAACATGGGTGTGTACTGAAGATTACCTGCTGGCTAATAAAATTCTGAGTATTTATGCAAGCCTTTCTAATGGTGTGGCCTTCTTTGGGGCAGAGGGCACTTTGGGAGCTTCAAGGTTCAGACACATTGCTGCTCACTCTATTATTTAGGGGTAGCATTTCTAGTTTGTAGATGATTGGGCATTCAGTTACCATTTATTAAGCACCTACTGTGTTCCAGGTACTGTTTTAATTGTTGGGGATACAAAGAAAGGTAAAAGATAGCCCTTACCCTTGAGGTGCTTGTTCCAAGCATCTTTGTTTTTAAGATTAAGATCTGTATGGAGCTAGGATGGCGGAGTGATCAGTAATTGCTATCTCTCTCCCCTTGTTGATCTTGAAGAACCCAGAGAATATTTCCTCAGGAAAAATCCTGGAACAGTGGGAGTAGCAGAAGGGGTAAACAGTCTCTTAGTATGAGGCTAGGAAAATCGCAAAGGAGGGTCCCTCTTGCTGTGGCTGAGGGGGACCAGTACAGGACTGGAGCTGTCCCATATAGCCCCTCCTCAGCAAACTGGGAGAAGATCCTGAGCCCCAGCGGGGTGGAGCCTGCAATCGCCAACATCAGGACACCAGGCATACCCCAGCACCCCAGGGGTATTGGGAAGACCCTCGTGCAGATGGAATCACCTGCCGCTGAGCTTGCCTATGCTCTAGTTCAGCAGACAAGACCTCCCATGGCCAGACCATCCCTCCCCCACACTTAATGAGCTAGCTCCAGGGTATCTCTGGGGAAACCCAAAAAGACTTCACCTGGCCTCTGCTTTCCAACCACAGCCAATTTTAGCTTATTGCTGAAAGAACTAGAGGCCATAACACATGCCTCAAGTTTTAGGCACAAGAACTGTGAGACAGCTCCCTGTGCCCCAGATGCAGAGATCTACTTGAAAAACGAGAAAAAGGGTGATCATCATGAGTAAGAAGCAAAGCAGAAAAGAAAAGACCATAGAATCTTTCAATGGGGCAAGGACCAAAACATGAATACTGAAGAGGTCAGCACTGAGACTACTCCCTAATATGAACTGGTCTGAAGCACAAAGAGCATTCTTGGAAGAGCTCAGGAAGGATTTAAAAAGCTAAATTAGAAAAATAGAAGAAAAACTGACCAATGATTTTAAAAATATGAAAAAAATCATAGAAGAATTTAAAAGGAAAATTGGACAAATGGAAAAGGAAGAACAAAACCTAACTGGAGAAAATAACTCCTTAAAAGGAACAATTGGACAGATGGAAAGGAGATGCAAAAGTTAACTGAAGATAAAGATTTTGAATCAGGCAAGTAGAAGCTAATGACTCTGTGAGACATCAAGAATCAAACAGAATGAAAAGATAGAAGAAATGTAAAATATCTAATTGGAAAAAATAACTGACCTGAAAAATAGATCCAGGAGAGAAAATCTGAGGATTATTGGTCTACCAGAAAACCACGTTGAAAAAAAGAACTGGGACAAATATCATCCAAGAAATCAAGGAAAATTGCCCAGAAGTCCTAGATCCAGAGGGCAAAAGAGTTATTGAAAGAATCCACTGTTCACCTCTTGAAAGGGATCCCAAACTAAAAACACCAAAGAATATCACTGCCAAATTCCAGAACTATCAAGTGAAGGAGAAAATACTGCAGGCAGCCAGAAAGGAACAATTCAAATATTGAAGAGCTACGGTAAGGATCACACAGGACCTTGCAGCTTCTACATTAAAAGATCGAAGGAATTGGAATACGATATTCTGTAAGGCAAAGGAACTGGGATTAAAACCAAGGATCAATTACCCAGCAAAGTTGAGCATAATATTTCAGGCAAGGAGATGAACATTCAATGAAATAAGAGATTTCCAGACTTTGCTGATGAAAAGGCCAGAGCTCAATAGAAAATTCAATCTTCAGTTGCAGGTCTCAAGAGAGGCATAAAAAGGTAAATGGGGAAAAAAACTTGTTATTCAGTATGGGCAAACTGTTTACATCCCTATAAGGGAAAAATGATACTTGTGAATCTTGAGAATTGTATGTTACGATATGTAAAAAGGAAATACATAGAGGGAGCAGTATGAAGTAAATGACATGATGAAAATGTGATTTAAGAGTGTGAAGGGATTGTAATGGGAGATGTGAAAAGGAGTCAAAAAAAGGTAAATTTCATCACAGGAAGAGGCACAAAATATATTACAGTAGAGGGAAAGGAGATGGACATTGTTTGAGAGTTACCCTTATCTGATTGGTTCAAGGAGGGAACAACAACTCAGTTAAGTATTTGAAATACAACTAGCTATATAGGCAGTAGGAGAGGAAGGGGGAAAGAAGGGAAGGGAGGCTAAAAGGGAGGGAAGAAGTAGTAAGGGAAAGGGGTATTAAAAGGGAGAGGGGCTGAAAGAAGAGAGGGAAGGCTGAGGGAGGCGGTGGTCAAAAATTAAAACTTGTGAAGGGGAAGGGAGATGAGAGAACTACAAGCATAAACGGGGTGGGGGGAAGGGGATGGAGGGAAAGACACAGTAATTGTAACTGAATGTGAATGGGATGAACTCTCCCACAAAATGGAGACGGATGGCAGAATGAATTAAAAACCGTAATCCAACAATATATTTACAAGAAACACATTTGAAACAGGTAAAGATTAAAGGTTGGAGCAGAATATCTTGTTTCAGCTGATATAAAAAAAGCAGGGGTAGCAATTCTAATCTCAGATAAAGCAAAAGCAGAAATAGATCTAATCAAAAGAGATAAGGAAGAAAACTATATCCTGCTAAAAGGCACCTTAGACAACGAAGCAGTTTCATTACTAAACATATATGCTTCAAGTAGTATAGCATCCAGATTCATAGAGGAGAAGTTAAGGGAGTTACAGAAGAAATAGCAAAACTATGCTAGCGGGGGACCTGAACCTCCCCCTTTCTGAATTTGATAAATCTAACCTCAAACAAGAAAGAAGTTAAGGAGGTGAATAAAACTCTGGATAAGGTAGATAGTATAGATCTCTGGAGAAAATTGAATGGGAATAGAAAGGAATATACCTTTATCTCAGCAACACATGGCACATACACAAAAATTGATCATGTTCTAGGGCATAAAAACCTCACAATCGAGTGCAGAAAGGCAGAGGTAGTCAATGCATTCTCAGATCATAATGCAGTAAAAATTATATGTAATCAAAGGCCATGGAAATATAAACCAAAAATTAATTGGAAACTAAACAATCTAATCCTAAAGAATGAGTGGGTTAACCAACAAATTATAGAAACAATCAGCAACTTCATTCAAGAGAGTGACAATAATGAGAGAACGTACCAAATCTTATGGGATACTGCAAAAGCAATTCTTAGGGGAAGTTTTATATCTTTGAATGCCTACATGAATATAATAGAGAAAGAGGAGATCAATGAATTGGGTATGCAACTGATAAAGGTAGAAAAAGAACAAACTGAAAATCCCCAAGTAAATACCAAATTAGAAATACTGAAAACCAAAGGAGAGATTAATGAAATTAAGAAAACTATTGAACTAATAAAACTAATAATTAGTTTTATGAAAAAAAACCAATAAAGTTGATAAACCTTTGGTCAATTTGATTTAAAAAAAAGAAAACCAAATTACCAATATCAAAAATGAAAAGGGTGAACTCATCTTCAATGAGGAGAAAATTAAAACAATAATTAGAAACTACTTTCCCAACTGTATGCCCATAAATCCGACAATCTAAATGGGATGGAGGATTATTTTAAAAAATATAAATTGCCCAGATTAATAGAAGAGGAAGTTGAATACTTAACCCCCTCTCAGAAAAAGAAATGGAATAAACCATCAATGAACTCCCTAGGCAAAAACTCCAGGGTCAGATGGATTTACAAGTGAATTCTATCAAACATTTAAAGAACAGTTAATTCCAGTACTATATAGACTATTTAGGAAAATTGCCAAAAAAGGAGTCCTGCCAAATTCTTTTTATGATACAAATATGGTTCTAATACCTAAACCAGAAGAGCCAAAACAGAGAAAATTATAGATCAATTTCTCTAATGAATATAGATGCAAACATTTTAAGTAAGATATTAGCAAAAAGAATATTTCAACTTATCACGAGAATAATACATTATGATCAGGTAGGATTTATACCAGGAATGCAAGGCTGGTTCAATATTAGGAAAACTGGTAGCATTATTAGTCATAACAACAAAACTAACAGAAACCACATGATTCTCAATAGATGCAGGAAAAGTTTTTGACAAAACAGAGCACCTATTCCTATTGAAAACACTGGAAAGTATAGGAATAAATGGAATTTTCCATAAAATAATGAGCAGTATCTACCTAAAACCATAAGCAAGCATATGCAATGGGGACAAGCTAGATGCATTTCCAATAAACACATCATAACTGAATGTGAGTGGGACGAACTCTCCAATAAAACGGAGACAGATAGCAGATTGGATTAAAAACCATAATCCAACAATATGTTGTTTACCAGAAACACATTTAAAACGGGGGCATACACACAAGGTAAAAGTAAAAGGTTGGAGTGAAACACAGATGTCCATTATCACCACTGTTATTCAATATGGTATTAGAAATGCTAGCTCTAGTAATAAGAGAAGAAAAAGAAATTGAAGGAATTAGAATATGCAAAGTAGAAACTAAGTTATCACTCTTTGCAGATGATGTGATGATACACTTAAGAAAATCCCATAGAATCAAGTAAAAAACTACTTGAAATAATACACAACTCTGGCAAAGTTGCAGGTTATAAAAAAAAAAAAACCAGATGAATCATCTGCATTTCTATATATTACTAACAAAGCCCAACAGCAAGAGATAGAAAGAGAAATCCCATTTAAAGCCATGGTAGACACCATAAAATATCAGGGAGTTTACCTTCCGAAACAAACCCCGGGACTGTATGAACACACTTACAAAACACTTCGCACAAATAAAATCAGATCTAAGTAAGTGGAAAAACATCAATTGCTCATGGATAGGCTGAGCTAATATAATAAAAATGACAATTCTACCTAAATTAATTTACTTATTCAGTGCCATACCAATCAAACGACCGGATAATTATTTTCCAGAGCTAGAAAAAGTAATATCAAAATTCATCTGGAAGAACAAAAGGTCCAGAATATCAAGGAACCAATGAAAAGAAATGCTAGGGAAGGTGGCCTAGCCCTACTAGATCTCAAATTGTATTATAAAGCAGCAATTATCAAAACCATTTGGTACTGGCTAAGAAACAGAGGGGTTGACCAGTGGAATAGGTTAGCTACTCAAGAAACCATAGTCAATAAATATAGCAATCTACTGTTTGATAAACCCAAGGACCCCAGCTTTTGGGATATGAGTTCACTGTTTGACAAAAATTGCTGGGAAAACTGGATAACAGTATAGTGGAAACTGGGCATAGACCAATGCCTGAAACCTTACACAAGAATAAAGTTCAAATGGATACATGATCTAGGTATAAAGATTGATACTATAAACAAATTAGGGGAGTAAGGAATAGCATGTTTGTGAGATTTGTGCAGAAATTTATGATCAAACCAGAGACAGAGAACATTATGTAGTGCAAAATGGACAATTTTGATTACATTAAATTGAAAAGTTTTTGCACAAAGAAACCCAATGCAACCAAGATTAGGAGGGAAGCAGAAAACTGGGAAAGAATTTTTTGCAACTAATGTCTGTGAGAAAGGTCTCATTTCTAAAATATATAAAGAACTGAGTCAAATGTACAAGAATATAAATCATTCCCCAATTGATAAATGGTCAAAGGATATGAACGGAGTTTTTAGAGGAAGTAATTAAAGCTACCTATAATCATATGAAGAAATGCTCCAAATCACTATTGATTAGAGAGATGCAAATTAAAACACCTCTAAGGTACCACATCACACCTGTCAGATTGGCTAACATGATAAAACAGGAAGATGAGAAATGTTGGAGACTATTTTCTTTTATATTATGTATTGTTCTGTTTTATGGTTTCTCCCATTCATTTTAAATCTTCCATGCTACATGTATTTAACAAGAATGTACGTGTAGAACCTATATAAGATAGTACACTGCCTCAGAGAGAGCATTAGGAGGCGGAGTGGAGTGAGTGATAGATTGAAGGGAGGGTAAATTGAGGGAGGCAGTGGTGGAAAGCAAAATTCTAGTGAGGAGGGAAAGGGAGAAAGGGGAGAGAAAAGCGTAAATGGGGAAAAGTAGGATGGAGAGAAAGAAACAGTAATCATAACTGTGAATGTGAATGGGATGAACTATCCCATAAAATGGAAGTGGATAGCAGAGTAGATTGAAAACCATAATCCTACAATATGTCGTTTAAAAGAAACACATTTGAAGCAGAGGGTTATAAACAGAGTAAAGGTAAAAGGCTGAAACAGAATATATTATGCTTCAGCTAAAGTAAAAAAAAAAAAACAGGCAAGAATACTGATCTCAGACAAAGCAAAAGCAAAAATAAATCTAATTAAGAGATAAGGAAAGTACCATAGATAAAATTGTGCATGCCCTTTGACCCAGCAATACCATTTCTAGGTCTGTATTCCAAAGAGGTCATAGAAACAGGAGGACTCACATGTACAAAAATATTATATAGCAGATCTTTCTGTGGTAGCAAAGAATTGGAAATTGAGGGGATATCCATCAGTTGGGAAATGGCTGAATACATTGTATATGAATGTAATGGAATATTGTTGTTCCATAAGAAGTGATGAGCAGGCAGATTTCAGAAAAACCTGGAAAGACTTACACGAACTGATGCTGAGTGAGTGAGCAGAACCAGAAGAACATTGTAAACAGTAGTAGACACATTATGTGCTGGCTGACCTTGATAGACTTCTCAGCAATGCAAGGATCTAAGACAACTTGATGGAAAATGCTGTGCACATCCAGAGATAGAACTTGGGAGTTTGACTGCAGATGGATACATACTATTTGTTCTCCTTTTCCTTTGCTGTTTGTTTCTTCTTTGTAGTGATTCCTCCCATTAATATTAATTCTTCTTTACATCACATCTAATGTGAAAATATATTTAATATGAATGTATAAGTGGAGCCTATATCAGATTGCATGCTGTCTTAGGGAGAGGGAGGAGAGGGTGGGGTAGAAAATTCAAAACTCAAATCTTATGGAAGTGAATATTGAAAACTAAAAATTAATTATATATTTAAAAATTACAGTAAAATGCTTATTCATCATAGATAGTGTGGTAAGAATAATATTTGAAAAATAAGATTGTCCATTACATGTATACACCAACCTCAAAACACATCAGCTCCTGAACTGCCAATAAACCAAAAGAAATTTGCTCCTGAAGAAGGGAAAATATGCATGTAGTTTCTCCCAACTTTCTCCTACTCTTTCCAATATAAACACTGACTGTGTATTCCTAGTGGCAAAAAAATATTCACTTGTAAGTTTTGAGAACAACTGGTTTAGTGGAGTGCCAGAGGTGGGAAGGTTCTTAGAACACAGAATGTCAGAGCTGAGAGGGCCCTTGGAATGGAATATTGGAGAGTTAGGAAGGACCTTAATCTAATTCAGCTTCTATGTAGGAATGAAGGAACGTCCAGATGTGCTGTTACTCATCCATAGTCACACAGAACAGAGAATGTCGGAGCTGAGGGAAATCTTTAGACCAAGCAGATCGACCTCCCATCTAGGTGGACTTGAAGCCCTGTTTGGTGACTGTTGGTCCCACAGCAAAACAGAGACTCAAATATTTCCCAGTGGGCACAACTACTGTTTTTCTCTAATGTTCCTTTTTAACCTCCAGTAAGGATATGGGCTTTAATGGGTGCATGTTTGTTCATTACTGTAGTTCCCACCCTAGCCTGCCTTCTCACCAAAGGGAGCATTACTTGGGAGGGGGCCCAAACCCTCTGGGTCCCAGCCTCTTCTCGAATAGTCCTGGTGTGACAGCTGCTTTGCATGGTCTATAAGGTAAATCCTCGAGTCTCAGAAACCAAAGGAGTCTCTTCATTTCCCTGCTTCAGCTGAGGGGACCTGGGCAGGGACCATTTGACTAGAAATGGGTGTCTCCACTGTGACTGTCATGCCTCATGACCATGACAGGCTGGGCTCTTGTAAGGAAATGAAGGGGCACCTGCATCAGCTTCCTTCAGGAGGTATGGCCAGAGTGTTCTTGTGGAATTGGGACTCAACAGGAAATGGGAAGGTTGGAGCATCACAGAATTTTAAGGTGCCCATCTAATTCTGAAGAGGAATGCCCTCTAACATACTGAAAAAATGGCCATTCAGCCTCTGCTCAAAGGCCTCCAATAGGCATGAACTCCCCACTGTCAAAACATTTGGTCAGACATGCTGATATATTGGTTTGCTTGCTTAACTGTACTTTGTTACAAAATGAAAAAAGCTCACATTTATATGGCATTTTAAGGTTTGCAAATTATTCTATTTATTTGATTTGATTCTTGCAACAACCTTGAGAGGTAAATGCTATTATTGTTGTTTCACAGATGAAACATAAAATTTCATGTAAGTTTCTTAGAAAAGTGAAGTAATTTGCCCACAGTCAAAGGAATGTTTTCCTTTCTCCAAGGCTCCAAGGTCTTTCCTAGGTCTTTGTTTGAGGCAACACCCATTCAATGATTTACTGAGATTAAAGGTACAGTTCACTAAAAGATCATTTTTTTCCATAGAAAAAATGTCCTAATCTCTCCTCCTTTTTCATTTTGTACTTATGAAGCTCATTTTAAAAACCGTTGTGCAAAACCTTTTGTCTCTAATTGATTTTCATTTTATTCAATCTGACCCAATATTTGGCCCAGGGCTGACTGCCTTCAGCCCATGACACCCCCTGAGTGAGGCTCTCACCAGATTAAAATGTAGTTCCTATCTGATTTTATATTGATGTATTAATTAAGAAAAAAGAAATCCATAAATGTGTGGCTTTCTAAGTCAACATGTGGCCTGCATGGGTCCTTCTGTGTGGCTCAATGGCCCCCATTCCCATTTCAGTGTGACACCATTGTTCTAGCCTCCTAAAATATTTTTGAATACTAATTCTGTCATTTCATGTGTTAGCTATTTTTTCCAGCTTGGCGTCCCAGATTTCTTTTCCATGCTGCAAATTCAATAAGTAGGCCATCCATGCTTTCCCTCCAACCTCCCAATCATTGATAAAAATGTTAGATGGCTCAAGGCCAAGCATTCTGCTGGAGATCTTCCAACTTGACATGGAACCATTAACACCTACTCTTGAGGCCTGGTCATTCAATCACTTCTGTATCTACTAACTGTATTCTCTTTCCATCTAGCCCAAATCCCTCCATCTTTTCCACAAGTGAACCCAACAGAAAGAAGCAATATTGTCACTGGAGTATCAGGAAGAGGAAGATGGCGAGGCAAAGAGGAGGATGTTTATAAATGGTGGCTTGTTACACTGAAGAGGGAGTGCTGAGCTTAGAGTCACTGGAACTGGGTTCTAATCTGAGCTCTGACACTTTCCCTCTCTGGGTCTCAGTTTCCTCATCTGTAAAATGAAGGGATTGGACTCAATGGCCTCTAAGGGTCCTTCCCACTCTAGCTCTGATTCTAGGATTTATTTGACTCATTATCATAGTTTGTGAATTGTGTATAGACAGCTGAGGTCACAGGGAATCCTGGATCCTTTCTTGCATTTTGCCTCTTGTGAATTTCTGAAAGTTTCAGCTGTTATTTTTCTCACTTTGTGGCTTTCTAGCTTGTTGGGCATGCTTGCTGTTTAGTCAAGCAGTTGTGTCTGACTCTCCATGACCCCATTTGGGGTTTTGTTGGCTAAGATACTGGAGTAGCTTGGCATTTTCTTCTCCAGCTCATTTTAAAGATGAGGAAACTGAGGCAAACAGGGTGAAGTGATTGCCCAAGGTCACACAGATATTAAGTGTCTAAGGCCATATTTGAACTCAGGAAGAGGAGTTCAGGCCCAGTGCTCTGTCCACTGTGCCATCTTTTTCTTTTTTTTCTAATTTATTTATTTATTCATTCATTCATTTATTTATTTATTTAACTTTTTACATTCACTTTCACAAAATTTTGGGTTCCAAATTTTCTCCCCTTTTATCCCCTCCCCCCACCCCAATACCCCAAGCATCTAATTTTCCCTATCTCCAATCTGCTCTCTCTTCTATCATCCCACCCTTCCCTTGTCTCCATCTTCTCTTTTCTCCTGTAGGGCCAGATGACTTTCTATTCCTCATTAACTGTATGTCTTCTTTCCTAGTAGCAGCAGCAATACTAAACAGTTGTTCCTAAAACTTTAAGTTCCAAATTCTCCCCATCCCTCCCTCCCCACCCATTCCCTTTGGGAAGGCAGGCAATTCAATATAGGCCATATCTGTGTAATTTTGCAAATGACTTCCCTGATAGTCGTGTTGTGTAAGACTAACTGAATTACCCTCCATCCTACCCTGCCCCTCATTGTTTCTCTTCTGTCTTTTGATCCTGTCCCTCCCCAAGTGTTGACTTCAAATTGCTTTCTCCTCCTTTTGCCCTCCCTTCCATTATCCCCCCCTTGCTTATCTCCTTCTCCCCCACTTTCTTATACTGTAAGATAGGTTTTCATACCAAAATGAGTGTGCATTTTATTCCTTCCTTTAGTCAAATGTGATGAGGGTAAACTAATTGTTTTTTTTTTCTCAGCTCTCCTCTTTTTCCCTCCACTAAAAAGTCTCCTACTTGCCTCTTAAATGACATATAATTACCCCATTCCATTTCACCCTCTTTCCTCCCACTACATTTCTCTCTCATCATTTACCTTAATTTCTTTTAAGATATGGTCCCATCCTATTCAATTCACTCTGTACTCTCTGTCTCTGTGTGTGTGTGCATGTGTGTATGTGTGTGTGCGTGCATGCGTGTACATGTGTGTGTGTGATCCCACCAACTACCCAGATACTGAAAAGTTTTAAGAGTTACAAATATTGTCTTTCCATGTAGGAATGTAAACAGTTCACTTCTGGTAAGTCCCTTAAGACTTCTCTTTGCTGTTTACTTTTTCATGCTTCTTCTCATTCTTGTGTTTGGAAGTCAAATTTTCTTTTCAGCTCTGGTCTTTTCATCAAGAATGATTGAAAGTCCTCTGTTTCATTGAAAGACCATATTTTCCCCTGAAGTATTATACTCAGTTTAGCTGGGTAGGTGATTCTTGGTTTGAGTCCTAGTTCCTTTGACTTCTGGAATATCCTATTCCACGCCCTTCGATCCCTTAATGTAGAAGCTGCTAGATCTTGAGTTATCCTGATTGTATTTCCACAGTACTGGAATTGTTTCTTTCTAGCTGCTTGCAAGATTTTCTCCTTGAGCTGGGAGTTCTGGAATTTGACCACAATGTTCCTAGGAGTTTCTCTTTTTGGATCTCTTTCAGGTGGTGATCGATGGATTCTTTCAATACTTATTTTGCCCTCTGGTTGTAGAATGTCAGGGCAGTTTTCCTTGATAATTTCATGGAAGATGATGTCTAGGCTCTTTTTTTGATCATGACTTTCAGGTAGTCCCATAATTTTTAAATTGTCTCTCCTGGATCTATTTTCCAGGTCAGTTGTTTTTCCCATGAGATATTTCACATTCTCTTCCATTTTTTTCATTCTTTTGTTTTGTTTGGTGATTTCTTGGTTTCTCGTAAAGCCATTAGACTCCATCTGTTCCATTCTAATTTTGAGAGAACTATTCTCTTCAGTGAGCTTTTGAACCTCGTTTTCCATTTGGCTCATTCTGCTTTTGAAAGCATTCTTCTCCTCATTGGCTTTTTGAACCTCTTTTGCCAATTGAGTGAGCCTATTCTTCAAGGTGTTATTTTCTTCAGCATTTTTTTGGGTCTCCTTAACCAAGGTATTGACCCGTTTTTCATACTTTTCTTGCATCTCTCTCATTTCTCTTCCCAGTTTTTCCTCCACCTGTCTAAGTTGCTTTTCAAAATCCTTTTTGAGCTCATCCAAGGCCTGAGCCCACCCGACATCCCCCTGGGGTGTCTGGGGTACTGAGGCCCCACCCTCCACGTCTTTCCCTGATGGCAAGAATATGTCCTCGTCATCAGATCCGAATGTCGGGATTATTTGCATTTGTTGGAAAAAACTCTATAGTCTTATTTTTCTTCCCTTTTCTAGGCATTTTCCAGCCAGTTACTTGACTTTTGAGATTCCTGTCCACCCCCGCCTAGATCTGCCCAGCTAGTGCTTGGGGTCTGAGAGTCAAATGTGCTTTCCTCACTAATCAATGTGACCTTTAGTTCTGGTGCTGGGGTGGGGGCAGGGCCGCCTGCCAGGCTCAGCTCCCTCAGGGGCTTTATGCGGAGACCTTCAGGAATGGAGCGGGTGTGGGGGGGCCGCCTCCCAGGCTCAGTTCCCTCAGGTTGTTTATGCAGAGACTTTCAGTAATGAAGATCCTGCCTGCTGCTGGGGGAGTGCCGGGCCACCGCCGCCGCCGCTGCCTCCACTGCCACCCACACCTCTGCCTCCGCCGCTTCCTGCCCCCGTCTCTGCCGCCACCACTTCCTGCCCCCGTCTCTGCCACCGCTTCCTCCCGAGGGGGCCCGAGTCACGGAGACACCCCACTCCCCTCAGCCAGCCAGCCGTCTCTCTCACTGACCTGTAGCTTCTGTGGGCGGAGGGACTTTCCCGGCTGCCAGAGCTTCCGTCCCTGAAGCCTGCTCAGGTCAGCTTCTCTGGGGTCTCGGCCAGGGCAGTGGTGGGGTGGGGTCCGCTTTCCAGGGCGCGACGGACTCTGGGGACGGGTCTCCAGGGCTCTCTGGCACGGAAATCTCTTCCACTCCATTTCTGTACCCCTTTCAGTGGTCCAGAAGTTATGGGGGTCTCTTTTTACATTAATTCTATGGGCTGTGGGTTGGAGCTCGTAAACTTGCATCCTTCTACTCCGCCATCTTGGCTCCGCCCCCCCACTGTGCCATCTAACTGCTCTCTGCTGGGTATACAAGGGCTCATTTTCCCCTTCCTCTTCCCTTTCTGTTTTACATTCAGCTTTATAATATTGTAGGCAAATATTATCTTATTAGCCTTTGTTAAGTGCCCTAAGTCTCTGGCCAGGAATTTGTCTTACAATTTTAAGCCACACTCTAGAAACACATTTCCTATTCTCAGAGCTTTCTTCTTAACTGGCGCGATCGCTTCTTAAATCTGGCCTCTCTTCTCAATCTCATCTGATTTGGTTTAACCAATATTTCCTTAGTACCACATTGTGTAAGGTATTGCATTAGGTTCTGGGCATAAAAAGACAGAAATGAGGCAGTCCTGCCCTTATGGAGCTTACATTGCCCTGGGTTTATTCTTATGTTCCTAGAAAACAAGGTTTTTATTGATATGATTTTCCCCCTATAAAGCTCAAATCTCTCTCCCCCTCCCCCCATCTATTCTTAAATTCTAATGAACTCTTGCATCAGTCATGGAAGGGAGATCTGGGCCATTGACTGGTGAATGGTTAACCACACTGAGGAGGACTCTGGAGAGATGAAAGGAGAATGAAAAAGGAAGGTGCAGGAGGGGCCTTGGATCACATGGATTTTGTGCAGACTTGAAACTCAGGAGAGATCTGCAGGGAACCCAACAAGCCTTTATTAATTAAGCACCTACTGTGTGCTAGGCCAGATGCTATGCAATGGGAATACAAAGAAAGGCCAAAGCACCTTCAGGGTGCTTGTGATCTAATCAGGGAGACAACAGGTAGACAACTCCATCTGGGGATTGGAGATAATCAATGAAGGGAAGTTGCTAGAATTAACAGGGTTGGGATATGTGGAAGGTGGGGTTTAGCTGGGACTTGAAGGGAACCAGGGAAACCAGGAGGCAGAGATGAGGAGGAAGGAGGCAATTCCTCACTAGTGTTTTGTCTCCAGTTTCTCCTCTCTCCACTCAGCTGCCAAAGCGATTGTCCTAAACCTTAGGTCTGATCAGGCCACCTCCATTGCTTAGTCAACTTCAGTGACTTTCAATCACCCCTAGGATAAGATAGAAATTGGCCTTTCTGCTTTGAAAGTCTTCACAATCTGGTCCTTTCCTATATTTGCAGTATTCTTATGCTTGATTTTCCTCTGAACCCTCTACAGTACAGGAACACCAACCTCCTTACTGTTTTTTGTACAAGACACTCCATCTCCCATCTTCCATCTCCCATCCTCTGTCTTCCATCCTCCATCTCCCATCTCTGAGCTCTTTCTATTTGGCCCCAGAATCACAATGGATCAAATTGTAGGAACAGAATTGGGATCAATGTGAGGAAAACTGCCTTAATGATTGAAACTCTCCCAAAGTGGGTCAGGCTGTTTTAGGAATGAGCTCTTTGCCCAACATTGGAGATCTTCTCTTCTGTGTTGTAGAGGGGAAGTCTTGTTCAGGTTTGGATAAGACTATATGGCCTCTGGGATCCCTCCCAACTCCTAGCTGGTGAGATCTAGGACTCTAAAGAAAATCTATACTCCTTCTGTCCTTTAAAGCTTCGTGGAGTGGTGGATGGACTAGTTAATCCTGAAGGGATCCCTTCCAGTTCTACATAAAATGAATATGCTAGGGGTGGTAGGAGGTAAGAGCTGGGACCCCCTTCCTCCCCTCTATTCACTCTGAAAGGGTCTCCTGGCAAGGTTGGCAGTCCCACAGTCTGACTTTGACGTTGAAAGTGGCTTTTGTTCACTGTTATTCAGTTGATGAGCCATGTCTGACTCTCCATGACACCCTGGACCCCTAAGGCCATTCTGCACTCTTCTGTCTCCCAAAGTCTGTCCAAGTTAATGTTCATTGTTTCCATGATGCTATCTTTCCATTTCATCCTCTACAATCCCCTCCATCTTTTGCCTTCAATCTTTCCCAACACCAGGGTTATTACCAAGGATTCTGTGTCTTCATTATGTATGTGGCTATGGCTACCATCATCCTACTTCAGCCCAAATTTCCTTTTGCTTAAAATAAACAGGGAAAAATATTCTTTCCCGTTAGTATCTTGACAAACAAATCCCCAGGCAAATGGTTTGGTTTTTTCAAACCCCCACATTTTCCTGGCTCATCACCCCACCTCCTTTCTCCCCCCGCATCACTTTGCATAGGATGATTGACTTTCTGTTGCCTGACAACCTGACAACAGAGGCCTCCAGGTGCAACAGCCTGCCCATTGAGGTGGATTGGCTATCCAGGTCAGGATGGTAGGGAACAGGGTCTGGGGAAGGAAAGTGTTGTGTAAGTTCTCAAAGGCAGTGCTGAAGCAGGCCCTATGAGTAGTCCTATTTCATGACACCTTCATTAAAATAAACAAAACAAAATGAAGCCAAGCTAAATACAAGTGAGAAAACCTATTCCTTTGTGAGCTTCTACCAGGAGTGGGGAACAAATGAGGCCTTTTGGTTCTGTAAAACTTGGACTCAGTCAAAGGGCTGCACTTGAGGACCTATCCCTCTAGGGGCCGCATGTAGCCTTGAGGAGACAGGCTCCCCACCCCTGTATTCTAATCATGGGTTAGATAGTATAGTAATCACAGAATTTCAGAGCTGGAAGAATGAGAGCTCATTTTGGGTCGGGATTGTTTCATTCTTTGTAAGATACTTGTATTCCTGGGCAAATATTTGTCGATCGACTTGCTGATTGATTGGAAGGGATCTTAGAGACTATTTAATCCAACTCTTTCAAGAAAAGGTGAGCCTTAGGAAGGGTGGGGAACTTGGTGGCAGAGTCAGGATCCAACTGCAGGTCTCCTAACTCTTTCCAAGATGATGGCAGCCTCCTTCTGGTTAATGCTTGCAATATTGATTGAATACAGATGGAAGCAATTCATTTTTTTCTTGTAGGACAGGGCGGGTCTTCTTTTCTGTGTTGTAGAGGGGAGTCCTGTTCAGGTTTGGGTTAGACTATAGGACAGGACAATCCACATTGCATCATTCACCATTCTTTTTACTTGAGTTTTTCTAGCATCTGCCTCCAGTCCTGTGTATTGTACTTCATCTTCGAAGAGGACCCAAATAACGTCACCTTGATAAAGTGAAATTCAGTGTGTCCGACTGTGGCTGATCAGACCAATATGAGCTTGAATGCTTTACCACAGGTTGGGCACAGATAGTTCGTGTGAATATTTGGGGGTGGATATCCCAAATTTGCTCTTCCTGTGTTTACTTTGTGCTGTCTCACTTCTGCTTTGCTCAAAGAGCACAGCACCCATTCTGATGTGGGCACGCCATGCTAAGTGGTCCTGTGCCATTGTTTCCTATGTTGCAAAATCAAATCCAAAGTTCTTGAGAGAGACCTTGAGAGTGTCCTTATATTGTTTCTTCTGGCCACCATGTGATCACCTGCCTCATTCGAGTTCTCCATAAAATGGTCTTTTTGGCAAGTGTACATTTTACATTCGAACAATGGGTGGTCAGCCCATCAGAGTTGCGCTCTCTGAAGCATAGTTTGAATGCTTGGCAGTTCAGCTTGAGCAAACACTTCAGTGTCTGGTACCTTGTCCTTCCAGGTGATCCTCAGAATCTTTCTAAGACAGTTCAAATGGAAGTGATTCAGTTTCCTGGTATGGCACTGGTAGACTGCCCATGTTTCAGGAGCATATAACAATGAGGTCAGCACAATGGCTCTGTAGACCGTCAGTTTGGTAGTCAGTCTAACACCTCTTCTCACCCAAACTTTTCTTCAGAGCCTCCCAAACACTGAGCTAGCTCTGGCAATATGTGCATCAACTTCACTGTCAATGTGTACATCCCTGGAAAGTATACTACCAAGGTTAGTGAACTTATCCACAGCATTCAAAACTTTTTCACTTGTGACCAATGGTTCCACGTATGGATGGTATGATGGTGGCTGATGGAGTGCCTGTGTTTTCTTAGTATTAATTATTAGGCCAAAATTAGCACAGGCAGCAGAGAATTGATCATTCCTCTAAGTGCAGCTTTGGACCTACCAACTACAGGAAGCTTTCTCTGATCATTTTAGGCTGCAGGAATTTCTCCCTTTCCTTAAAGTCTTAGCACCTGCAATATGCACTAAACCAATTAATGATCACTATCTATAAAACTAGAAGCTGGGTTTAGTGATTTCTAAAATTTTAGCACCCTGTGTTTCAAGGTTCAGCTCTGACATTCTTGGTTTTATGAGATGGACCCAAGGCCTTTTTGCCTTCTTGGAAGGGTTTGGGACCCAGCTCACTGATGTGGACTTGGGCAATTCATTTCTCCTTGTTGGGCCTCAGTTTATCCTTCTGTAAAGTGAGGCCATTGGACTTAAAAATTTCTAAGGTCCCTTCCATCTCCACCATGGCTATGACTTCTTGTTGGGCCATTGTGCCCAGGCTGGAGTTAATGGCACCATCTTGTGGCAGGTCTTATTCACTACAAGGAGAAAGCTGGATTTTTCTAAGGCTCCCTTCTTTTAGAATTGATGGTAGCTCTTCTAATCTGCAATTTAGGATCGCAGATGCAGGGTTGAAACATACTTTAAAGGTCACTTACTAGCTAAGCGGCATTAAGTCACGTCACCTGACTGTGAAATAAAGGGAGGGGGATCAGGTGACCCCTAAGGTCTCAGCCAAGGGGCAAGTCTGTGATCCTATGGCTCCTGCCCTCAGGGAGTTTCCATTCTAACTGGGGCATCAGACCCCAGCCCCACCCAAAGGATAAATTATGACACCTGATGTCACATGATCAGCAGGACAGAGAGCTGCAATACACTCTTAGCAAAGTCACTGCCCCCTCTCCCAAGGCCAGCCCCAGCTTCTTCCTGTGGCTTTTTGAGGTTGGAAAGGAAGTCATGGGAAGCTGGATTAAGGAGATGAGGTTGGAAGGCAATCAAGCAGGCATTCTGAAATGCTGACATCATAGGCTGACCAACTCGGAGATTCCAATTCCAGTGAACAAGGTTCTTAGAAGGACTTCTGCTGGGTGGGAATGTGCAGATAGCTAGGACATGGTCCTTGTGTCTTCTCTCTCTCTCTCTCTCTCTCTCTCTCTCTCTCTCTCTCTCTCTCTCTCTCTCTCTTCCTTTCTTCCTCTTTTTTCCCAATTTTTAAAACATTTTTTAATTTAAAGTTTTGAGTTCCAAATTCTATTCCTCCCTCCCTTCCCTAAACAGTAAGTAATCAGATATAGGTTATACATGTGCAATTATGTAAAACATCTTAGTCATTTTGTACTAGAAGACTTGAATAAAAGAAAAAATTGAAAGAAATAAAGTGAAAAATGGCATGCTTCAGTCTGTATTCAATCAATATCAGTTCTTTCTCTGGAGCCAGATAGTATGTTTTATTTTTAGTCCTTTGGGATTGTCTTGGATCATTGTATTGCTGAGAACTAAGTCATTTCACAGTGTTTCATTGAGTGATATTGCTGCTATTGTGTACAGCATTCTCCTGGTTCTGCCCACCTCACTTTGCATCAGTTCATGTAAGTCTTTCCAGGTTTTTCTGAAATCTGTCTGCTCATCATTTCTTATGGCACAATAATACTCCATTCCATTCATATACTGTAACCAGTTCAGCCATTCTCCAGTTGATGGGCATCCCCTCAATTTCCAGTTCTTAGCCACCACAAAAAGAGCTGCTATACATATTTTTGTACAAACAGATTCTTTTCCTTTTTTTTTTGAATGTCTTTGGGCTCTTGCTGGGTCAGAGGGTTTGCAGTTTTAGAATTCCTTGGGCAGGGTTCCAAATTTCCCTCTAGAATGGTTGAGTCAGTGTAGGCATCCTTTTTCAGGGAGCTTTACACTTTAATAGGCAGGAGGAAAAGAGAAGGTAATATCTCCCCTTTGGCCATTTCCAACTGGCTTCTTTGGCAACTGGAGCACATTCAGAGAAGACTTAGAATCTGGAAGTGCACAACTCTGTTCTCAGTGAGGACATTATTTTTCCTCAAGACAAGGAGGCTATGCCTGGAGACCTTGGACAGTCACCTGTCATTTCTGTTTCTTCTGGCAATGAGGATGTAGGACCCTGGCTAGCTAGGACTTCTGTTCTGAGGGCCCTCCCAACACTGACATTCTGTGTTCTAAGGACCTTCACAGCTCTGACATCCTGTGTTCTAAGAACCCTGCCAGCTCTGACATCATGTGTTCCAAGGTCTCTCCTAATTCTGACATTCTGTTTTTTAAGGACCCTTCCACCTCTGACAATCTGTATTTAAGGTCTCTCCTATCTCAGACATTCAAACAGATTCCAGTCAGAATTCATTCTATTTTGTCCTCCACTCTGTCCCAGAAACAGACACACACACACACAGACACACACACACACACACGTGCAAAACTGACTAGATTCTCCCTGTCTCCCTGGCACTGACCCCTAGTCCTCAGCACAATCAGGTCCATGACTCCAGGTCTTGGGAGATTTCTCACTTCCCCATCCCAGACTAGCTCTCATTTCTTATCCACTCCCCACCTGCTTATTCTCTTTCCCCCATGACTCTATGTAAATGGGCTCCTTAGAGGCTGTACAAATAAACAGGATGGGGTAAGTCCCAGCCAGAGGCACCTGGACCCCGTTAGGTGCAGAGGGCAGCAAGGAACAACAGGACAGAACCATGGGGACCACCATTTCCTGGATGCTCTTGCTCCTTCTGCTGATACCGGTGGAGGTCCAGGAGAGTTCTGATTTCCATCTGGCTGGGGATTACCTCCTGGGGGGATTGTTCACCCTCCATGCCAATATCAAGGGCACAACTCATCTCAATTACATGCAGGTGCCCCAGTGCAAAGAGTGAGTTCATGAAAGAGTGATTTCATGATGGGGAGGCAGATAGAAATGATGACAGTGGTGGGGGTGGTCATTGGGGCATCAAAAGAAGGGTGATGGGAATGTGGATGGTGGCAAGTAATTATTTGGGGTGTCCTGTGATGGTTACTGTTGTGAAAGTGACAATGGTGATAATGGTAATAGTAGGGATAGTGATGGTGAATGGTGATGGAGAGCAGTGAAAGTGAGGACTGTGATAGCATTGAGGGTGATGAAGTAGGTAAAAGTAGATCCAGAAGTGGGGAGAGTGAGGATAGTGAAAATGGAGGTTGTGAAAGAGATGATGGTGATGGTAATAGGAAAAGTAGAATTCAGTGCTGGTGTAAAAGTGGAGAAAGGAGTGGGGATGGGGATGGTGGGATGGGAGTGGGGATGGTAGAAGTGAGGGTGGGAATGGTGGAAGTGAGGGTGGGGATGGTGGAAGTGAGGGTGAGAGTGTGGATGGGCATGAGGAAAATAAGGATGAGGATCTTAGTGGTGAATATGATTTGATAAAGAGACCAGAATTCCCCAGTGCAACTGGTGCTGTGGACAGATATTAGTTTTACCATAGAAAGTAAGAGTGGGGTTGACCCATCTCTCTCTCTCTCTCTCTCTGTCTCTGTCTTTTTCCTCTCTCTGTCTGTTTCTCTCTGTCTCTCTCCTCTTTCTGTCTCTCCTCTCTCTGTCTCCATCTCTCTGTCCATCTCTGTCTCTCCTCTCTCTCTGTCTCCATCTCTTTGTCTCCCTCTCTCCGTCTCCATCTCTCCTCTCTGTCTTCATCTCTCTGTCTCTTCTCTATGTCTCCATCTCTTTGTCCCTCTCTGTCTCTCTCCTCTCTCTGTCTCCCCATACCTCCCTTGGTGCACCTGCCGTCAGCTATGACATGAAGATTCTGGGCTACAATCTGATGCAAGCCATGCGCTTTGCAGTGGAGGAGATCAACAATGACAGTAGGCTGCTGCCGGGGCTGTTGCTGGGGTATGAGATAGTGGATGTATGTTACGTCACCAACAACATCCAGCCCATCCTCTACTTCCTGGCCAAGGAGAACTTCAATCTGCCCATCCAGCGAGACTACAGCCACTATGAGCCCCGAGTGGTGGCTGTCATTGGCCCTGACACCTCAGAATCTGTCACCACTGTCAGCAACCTCCTTTCCCTCTTTCTCCTTCCACAGGTGAGTCATTCTTGCTACCTAGGGCAGCGTGCCTTGGACCTGGATTCAGGAAGACCTGGCTGCAAATCCAGCCTCAGACACTTATTAGTTCTAGGACCCTGGGAAACTCGATTAGCCTTTCTTAGCCTCAGCCTCCTTTTCTGTAAAATCAGAGGGTCAGACTAGGTTGAAACATCTTTGCTTTCTTCCTCAGTCACTTAACGTCTGGTCTCTATTTCTTCCTCTGTAAAATGGGAGGGTTGGATGGAGCAGCTGCCATGTTTCCTCCTAAGTCCCATGTTTCCCTTTTGCTTTTACGGCTAGTATCAGTGATTATGACATCTCTTCCCTGACCTCCCAGATCAGCTACAGCGCCATCAGTGATGACTTTCGGGACAACAGTAGGTTCCCGGCTTTATTTCGCACCATCCTCAGTGGCGAGCATCACGTTGAGGCCATGATTCAGCTCATGAGTTACTTCAGGTGGAACTGGGTCATCGTCATAGCAAGCAACGATGATTATGGCCGAGAGAACAGCCAACTGTTCAATGAGAAGCTGGCATCACGGGAGATGTGTATTGCCTTCCAGGAGACACTCCCTGTCCCAATGGGCAACCAGACCTTAACGGCCCAGGATAAGAAAAGGATAGAGGTCATAGTGGATAAGATCAAGAGAAGTACAGCCAATGTGGTGGCTGTGATGTCATTGGACCTGGCCCTCTTCAACTTCTTTGAGGAGGTCATCTGTCAGAACCTCACAGGCACTGTGTGGATCGCCTCAGAGTCCTGGTCCATCGACCCTCTCCTCCATGGAATCCCCCATATCCAGCAAGCTGGCACCTTTCTGGGCATCACCTCCCAGAACATCCCCATCCCAGGCTTCAGTGACTTCAGGGTCAGACAGACTCACGTTGAGAGACCCCTAGTGCCCAAGAACACCTCTGAGCCCACCTGCAACCAGGAATGTGATGGTTGCCTGAACACCATAAAATCCTGCAGCAACATCCTCACCCTCGCTGGGGATCGTGTGGCCTACAACGTCTACTCAGCTGTCTATACCGTGGCCCATGCCCTGCACCACCTGCTTGGCTGCAGTGAGACCAGCTGCTCCAAAGATGTGGTGTATCCCTGGAAGGTGAGTCTGTCTTGGGATGGGGAGTGGGACTGACCCACCATTGGCTGACTTTAGGGCAGCAAGGAGTCTATCCTGTAGGGGTATCCAGTTGATAGAGCACTGGGCTTGGAGAAAGGAAGACCTGAGTTCACATTTGCCTCAGATACCAGGATTGCTAGTTCTGTGACCCTGGACAAATTGCTTGATCTCTCGTAGTCTCAGTTTCCTCATCTGTAAAGTAGGGAAAATAATAGCATTTACCTTACATAGTTGCTCCAAGGAGCAAATGAGCTAATATAGGTAAAGTGTTCTGCAAACCCCAGTGTTGTATAAATGCTTTTATTTCCAGTAGCAACAAGTCTAACCCCTACACAGGCTTGTGCAGGGGATGGAGTATTGGATTTGGAGTCAGGAAAATCTAAATGTGAATCCTGGTTCAGGCACTTATTTACTGGCTGTGTGACCTTGGACAAACAAACTGCTTGCCTCAGTTTCCTCATCTGTCAAATGAGCTGGAGGAGGAAATGGCAAACCACTCCAGTATCTCTGCCAAAAACCCACAAATGGGGTCATGAAGAGTCAGACACATTTGAAAAATGACTAAACAGCAACACAAATAATGGAGGGGATCAAGAAAGGTCTTACCCAGGACAGGGCCCTCGAGTCTGAACTTTGAAGGAAACTGGGAATGAGGCAGAGGTCAGCAGGAATGCACGCCGGACATGGAGCTTTGAGTGTACAAGGACACTGAATCAGGAGATGGGTGGCCACATGCAGCGGGGCCTCTGTCAGGCTGGTTTGAATGCTCTGGAGGGTAGGTAAGGAGAGTAATACAAATAAGCCTGGGAAGGTAGGCAGGCCAGATTGTGGGGGGCCTTGAATGCCAAGTTAAGGAAATTTGATGCAATAGGAGATTTTTTTTTTTTTTACTAGATGTAACATGAGATTTGTATTTTTGGAATGTTGGTTTGGGAGCAGTATGGGGCATGGGTTCCACTAAGAAGAGAAAGGAGGTAGGCAAAGCAATGAGGGGTCTATAAACTTAGTCCAGTGGGTGAAGGGTAATGGGGTCAGGAGAAGAAAATTGACTCATCTAAAGGTGCACATGTCTATTCTGTCCTTTGACAAGTCATTCTAGTGCCCTTATACAGCCAGGAAATGCTCCTTGGTGTTGGACCTAAAGCCACCTTCCTATAACTCCCCAGCCTTGGAGGACCTTCTGTCCTTATCAAACATCCTCTGGCTCCCACACCCATGTCCTTTCCACTATAATATTGTGCCTCTCTCATTTGTACCACGTGCGCTCGTGTGTGCATGCGTGCGTGCGTGCGTGTGTGTGTGTGTGTGTGTGTCCTCCATTATACTATGAGCTCCTTGGGGACAGGGACAGTGTTTTTGCCTTTCATTGTGTGCCTGGCTGACTGATCCAGATTCTGGGACTGAGGGAAGGGGATGGAGAACTGGGGCATCCTTCCTTGGGGGCTAGTGAGCTCCATCCTTGCCCTTGACTTTTCCCCAACTTAGTTGCTCCAGGAGATTCGGAAGGTGAACTTTACCCTATTAGGCCACAGAATCTTCTTTAATGAGCATGGAGATTCACCCATGGGCTTAGAGATCGTTCACTGGCAATGGGATGAAGGTCGCAACCCTTTTGAGAGCATCGCCTTCTACAAACCAGGACAGCAGTTGCAGAATATGACTGCCAATATCTCTTGGAACACACCCAACAACATGGTCAGTTCTGGGGCAGGGACTTGATGGTGTGGGGGTGGCAGTGCCCAGGGACCTGGCCTGGAGAGTCTTTGGAGAAAATTTAGTAAAAACACTTCTTTTTATAAGAGAGAATACACAGAGAGGTGAAGGGATTTGCCCAGGTCTCATTGTAGATTCTAAAAGAAGAAATCTGTGGGGGATCGGTGCTCCCTTCAGAGATCATGACAGAGGCATTAGGGAGGAGGGAGAAATGCACAGAGGCAGAGCAGGGCAGGCTGAGGTTGGGAAAAAGCTAATGGTCTACTTTGGCTGGAATGTAGAACTCATGACAAGGTACAGTATTAGATAAAGGCTAGCAAAGAGAGATTGTGCAGGTGCTCAAGTAGGGAAGTGATGTGGTCAGAGGTATAGAGTGGAATGATTATTTTTATAGTCATGTGAAGGATGGGTTGGAGAAGGGGACAGACAAGTTAGGTAGAAGACTCTAACCATAGTCCTGGTGACGAAGGCCTCAGCTCAGCTGGGCACAGTGGCATTGGAGGGAAAGGACCCAGGAAGGGAACAGAGTGGCTCAGCAACTCTCCACTCTCCCCGATTCAGGTTCCTTCCTCTGTCTGCTCCAAGAATTGTCAGCTGGGTCAGCAGAAGAAGCCAGTGGGCCTGCACACCTGCTGCTTTGAGTGTATCAACTGCAAGGCTGGGACCTATCTCAACCAATCAGGTAGGAACATGTAACTTCCCCAGACAGCCCAGAGGCCCAAGCTCCCAGATGGCCAAGCCATAGGGTAGGGTACCAGCATCTCAGACCCTCAGACCATTGATACTCCCTCCCACTCCACCAAAAGAGCCCATAAATGGGCCTCCCCAATCTGGCCTATTTCAGCTGGCCAATCCCTGTTTGGGTTGGAGGGTGCAGAGATCCCCCAGGGGATGGGAGGAGGTGAGAAGCTGTTTTTGCTGCAGGCGAATTGAGTTATGGAGCAACAAGACTCATAGTATGAATGAAAGCACCAGTCTCTCATCCCCTCTGAAGCTGCCTAGAGAGAACTTAGGAAGGCTGGGAGAGCCTTGAGGGGGGAGGGGCTTGCACTTGCCACAATTCCCTATTTGAGAGCATCAATGACAGAGAAAGCCACAGAGTTAGGCAAAACCTCCTGGTAGCGTATTAGTATCATTTAAGGAGTGGGGAATCAATTTCCCAAGTGGCTTTCCCCTGGTTAGAGGCCACAGGACCCTGGTATCACCAGAATAATTTCCAGGCCCCCACTACTTCTTGGTGTGCCTAGAGAACTGACTTTCACCCCCCACCCCTCCTTTTCCTGCTTCAGTTTTAACATCTCCAAAATGATGGGAATCATAAGGGTGAGGTTAACCCAGAATGCAATGGGAATTTGTCCTGACTCCTTCTTCACCTAACCATTGGCTCACTCAACAATCACATTCGCCTAATACTTTATCCTTTCCTAGATATTTTCTTCATAACAACCCCGGGATGCAAGTGTTATTGTAGCCATTATACAGAGGAAGAAACTGAGGTTCAGAGATCATGATATAACAATAATAAAAAAGCTTATCATTTTTGTTATTCTATCCCCTTCCTATCCATGAGCTCATGGGATCCTTACCACAACTAGATGAAATAAGATGTCACCTGGGCAGAGATGGTCCTCATTTTACACGGGAAAAAACCAAGACCCAAAGAATAAATAATTATTCATCATGAGGAATGACTTCTTCTTTCTACAGCCCTCTAAGATTTCCATGATACTTTTCTCACAACGGTCTAGGAAGTAAGATAGTTCACGCATTATCCGGTGCATTTTGCAATGAGGAAATTGAGGCCCAGAGAGGTCATAAAGACCCATCATGAGTAAATGTCAGAGGAATTGAGCCCAGTTCTTGTAATGCCAAGTTCAGTCCTCTTTCTGCTTTATACTGTGCTACCTTCCAAGCAAGGGTTGTGTTTTCAATCATAGTCAGTATAGACAGTGAATCCTTCAGCACATTAAAGAAAGAGGAGTTGATTGTGGGCTTTAGAAAGTCAAGAAAGTCTTCACAGAGTAGGTAGAATGGGAAAGGAAAAGGAATGCATGATGGAACCAGCACCATGGGCAAAGATAGAGAGGTGTGTGTGTGTGTGTATGTGTGTGTGTGTGTGTATGTGTGTGTGTGTGTGCGCAGGTGTGGAGGGTAGACACTGGGGAGAGAAGAAGGAGTGCTAGGTGGGTAGGTTGGCTGTAGAGGGCATTGGATACCAGGTAGAAAATTTTGGACTTAAAGTAATAGGGAGTTGTTATAGGATCTTGAGCAGAGAAGTGACATGATGAAGACTGAGTTTTATAAAGATGACCACGTCAAGAGGAATTGGAGGGATAGAAGCAAAAGTGTGGGTACCAGGCAAAAGGCTATGGCATTGACCCAAGTATATGAGGTGATGAGGGCTCAGACCTCTTTGGCACTGACTGCTCATCATAATGGGTGGTGGGAATGGCTGTCTTTGAAGATAGGGCTGCTCCTTATTCTACCCCCCACCCTTCAACCTGGCTTATTGCAGATGATTTTGAATGCCAGGCCTGCCCAGAGTCTGAGTGGTCAAAGGAAGGGGATGTCCAATGTTTCAAAAGGCGCCTGCGGTTCCTGGAATGGCAGGAGCCAACCACCATCCTTGTTGTCATCTTTGCCAGCCTGGGCTTTCTCAGTACCCTAGCCATCTTCATCATCTTCTGGGTACATTTCCAGACACCCATGGTGCGTTCGGCGGGGGGCCGGATGTGCTTTCTGATGCTGACACCCTTGCTGGTGGCCTATGCCTCAGTGCCCGTGTACATAGGGCGGCCCACTGTCTTCACCTGCCTCTGCCGCCAGACCCTCTTCACCCTCTGCTTTACAGTCTGTATTGCCTGCATCACTGTCCGGTCCTTCCAGATTGTCTGCATCTTCAAGATGGCGCGTCGGTTGCCTTGGGCCTATAGTTACTGGGTCAAGTACAATGGGCCCTATGTCTTTGTGGTACTTATCACTTTGCTTAAGGTGATCATTGTGACTACCAATGTTATGTTCACACCTACCAATCTCACCATCGGATTTGATCCTGATGATGCCCGGATAATGATTCTCAATTGCAATGCCAACTATGGCAAGGCCTTGTTGCTCAACACTAGCTTGGATCTCATCCTCTCTGTCTTTGGCTTCAGTTTTGCCTACATGGGCAAGGAGCTGCCCACTAATTACAATGAAGCCAAGTTCATCACACTCAGCATGACCTTCTACTTCATCTCTTCTGTCTTCCTCTGCACATTCATGTCTGTCTACCAGGGAGTTCTAGTCAGCATCTTTGATGTGTCTGTCACAGTCATCAACTTGCTTGGCATCAGCATGGGGTATTTTGGTCCCAAGTGTTACATGATTCTTTTCTATCCTGAGCGTAACACGTTGGCCTATTTCAACAGTGTGATCCAGGGCTACACCATGAGGAAGGATTAGTCTGGGCTGAGTGGGCAAGGGGGAGACATGGAGAGAGGGGTTAGGAAATCCCTTAACATTTGAATAGGTTGGAAGAGTTGAAGGACACAAGACTTACTTGGATCAAGGCTTATGTCCTTCAGGAAGTTTTCCTTGATGGACAGTAATGACCTCACTTTTCACCTTCTTTTAACTCTCCTTATTCAAATTTCACCAGAACTGGTCCTCTTCTGCTGGATTAAAAAACATTGATGCTCCCTTTTCTCCAATTAGTCTTAGGGGAATAATCCAAGCACAGGCTGGTTCTGGTGTTAATGAGTTAGTTCCCTATCACTGGAGATCTTCCAGGAAAAATTGGTTGACCATGGATGTCATAGGAAAGATTTCATGGTTATCTGTGATCCATGGTTATATCTTGTCATAGAGAGGATTAGTCTTCTTATAGGGGTTGACCTAGATGAACTCTGAAGCCCAATGAGTCTAGGCCTCTTTGGGCTCCAAAACGTTGTCAGCTTTTTACTTGAATGATACTCAACTTCCAACTGGTGGTGATGATGGGCAATGACAAACTTATACTTAACCAAATTTGTGAAGCCCTTTAAATGATCTGTAGAGATCTTATAGGATTTAGAGCTAAAAAGGACCTTAGAGACCAGCTAACCCAACTTCCACATTGTACAGGTAGGGAATCTTCCACTTCTACTTTTCAGAAAGGCTTCTACTTATGAACTGTAGTGAAGGGTATGCTGGTAAATGTCTAACAACAGTCTCCCTGGAAAAAAAAAAGTGCACATGACATCCTTTTAAATTTTATTCTGTATTATTACCATTTTTTCCATTTAGATAATTAACAAAACCAATAACTCAGACCTTGGTTTGTAGCTTGCTGAAGTATAAATGGTTGCATTAGAAATTTAACAATCAACTCTCTAAAGCCGCTAGGAACAGACTCCAGCATACCCCTATAATAAAAAAAGATCAAATGTGATCATAGATGTAAAATGCTTTGCAAACCTTAAAAGTACTTTATAAATGCTAGCTCTTGTTTTATTATAAAGGTGAGAATGCCTGTAGAGTGTCTTTCTGTAGTCTTCTTTCCCCAGCTTCTGAAAGGTGGAGATCTTGTCTTCTCTCTAAAGAATGCCTTGTACAGTCCTGATCTTGAAAAAGACATGTAATAAATGCTTGTCAAATAGACCTTTGTCTATCCTGTTGTTTGAGCTCTCCTTGGGTAAAAGTGGGATCAAAACCATCCCATTTGGGTTGGTGCCTAGACTAGACTTTTGATTGAATCATCCTGGATGTGAGCAGGGCCTGTATACCTCCTCAAATCAATCAAAGCCAATCAGTGAGAAAAATTGGTCATGCCCTAAGCAATTTGTGTAAAAAGGAGAAACCATCTCAGGGTGGAAAAGGGTTCTGAGAGCCTGGATTCAAGGGGTTACAGCAAATGGAGCAAAACTGGGACAGAGATGTGGCAGAGAGGAGAGATAGCAAGAAAATGAGAGCTATTTCAGAGAGGGATACCTAGGATAAAGGAAGTCCCAAGGAAAAGTCAGCTCTTTCTTTTATGTGCCTTCTAACTTCCTGGTTATTTACAGATACTATAATGTTATTTGCTGTTTCCTTACCCCTACATTTCAAGTAAACTGAATTTTACCTCAGTCATAGAGAGGTCAGGGGATAAATAAAAATAGATATAGATGTAGGGTTAGATAAAAAACCCAACTTTTAGCCTAGGTAATTGGAATTTTCCTAACTGGAGACTTGGAGCAGTTGCAACTAAACTCAGATTTGGAAAATGGAAAATAAACTCCCTAAAGGCAAACCAGTGAGAATTAAGTGGACCTTAGGAGCCACTATATTGTCCCCTAGGCTAAAAATGAGGTAATTATTATAACCAAGTGTTAGGATTGGAAGGGAATTTCTCTCCCTGTAGTTCATGTAAATGTAGAATTGAAAGACAGGAAGTTGCTTCTTAAGTCTAGCCTGAGTCTGCCTTGCTATTATACTCTACATGCTCTCAGGTCATGGAAGAGCTCAAAAAGGAATTTGAAAATCAAACAAGAGAAGTAAGGTAAAAATTGCAAAGAGAAATGAGAGCAATGCAAGAATATCATGAAAAATGAATCAACTGATTGATAAAGGAGACCCCCCCCTACCCAAAATGCTGAAGAAAATAACACTTTAAAAACTAGACTAACCCAAATGGCAAAGAGACTTGAAAAACCATTTGAGGAGAAGAATGCCCTAAAAAGCAGAATTGGTCAGATGAAAAAGGAGGTCCAAAAACTTACTGAAGAAAATAATGCCTTAAAGATTAGAATGGAGCAGATGGAAACTATGAAAAATCAAGAAATTACAAAAGAAAGCCAAAGGAATGAAAAGATAGCAGACAATGTGAAATATCTCATTGGAAAAACATCTGACCTGGAAAATAGATCCAGGAGAGACAACTTAAAAATTATTGGACTACCTGAAAGCCATGATTAAAATAGAGTGCTGAAGCTGGACAAGTCACTTAATTGCTGCATGCCTCAGTTTCCTCACCTGTAAAATGGGAATAATATCAGCACCTACCTCCCAAGGTTGCTCTGAAGAGTTGGTTTCCTTTTCCAGCTGCTGTTATTTCTTCACTGTGCTCTTGAATTTCTAAGGAGAATGTTGCTGAATCTAAAATGAAAGTCCATGGCCTTGGGGAATGGTCTTGTGGAAAACACCTAAGTGGAGAGGAGGGAGCAGGACCTTCCACATGAGGATATTGGGAAGGACACTCATTGGATTTGGAGCCAGGTGACTCAGGTTTGAATACAAGCTCTTTTGCTCACTACTTGTGTGATTTTGGATAAGTCACTCCTCCTCTGGGCTTCAGGGTCCTCATCTGTAAAATGGATGGGTGAAGGTTAGCCTAGATAGACTTCAGCTTCATATCTATAATAATATTATCTTATGATCCAGTCTGAGAGACTTTGGGTAAATCATTTCTCCTCTCTGCGCATCAGGTTCCTCTTCCGTAAAACATAGGGATGGGACTAGTGATACCTTCAAGCCCTAAATTCTGTATTGCAGATCAAACCTGTTGAGCCTTTGATGTTCCTATTATATACCTATCATCATGGATTCTCCAAGTCCTTATTAAAATGCTTTACATTTTCTGACTTGCTCTCCTTCTTGTAACTAACAAGCCCATGAGACACTATCATGAGGACAGTCTCTTCCCATGAATGGAGATGGATCCTCTTCTCTACAATCCAAAAGTAATTTGTTTCACTTTAAAATATTATCAAAAGATCCTAGGGACCCCACAGTCAAGGCCAGTGGCTCAGCCACGAACTCTAGGAGATCTTGTGAAGGTCTTCCCTTCTCTGGGACTCAGTTTCCTCATTTGTGAACCTCAATTCAATCTAGATCAACAAGTATTTATTAAGTGTCTACTAAGTGCCAGGTACTATAGGATATAACAATGAAGATGAGGGAATTCCTGACCTTACTAAGAAGATTATATTCTATTGAGGAAAACAGAATGTACAGAGATGGATAAACCAAAATATATAGAAGCAAACATAAAGCAAATGACTTTGGGGGACAGTTGAATAGGGGGTACTAACAACTAGGAGAAATCAGGAGAGCAGGTCACACTGAGCTTTGAAGGCACCTAAGGATTCCATGAAGCAGAAGGTGAGGAGGGGGAGACTCTAATCATGTGACTCCATATATCCCTTCCATCTCTAAGTCCTCAGGTCCTCTGCTGTCTCTTGTGGGGATCAAGTGAGTTCATTTATGGAAAACAACTTAAAAGCTTTAAAGTATGATGTAAATGTGAGGTATTCTTATTATTTATGGTTATTGTTGGTCCTTGCTCCCACAGTCCTGACTCATCTCCATTTCTAGTACTTTGAACCCAACCCAAAGCCTGTAAGATAAATCAGAGCTAGGAAAAAGCACACTGAGCTGGAATGCTTAGAAAAGTCTTCCTGTGGGGAGAACTTTGGAAATGGAGAAGACCCGAGGGCCATGTAACCTGACCTATACCCAAAAGGAATTCCCTCTATAACATCTTTGATGACAGTGGTCCAGCCTCTGTTGAAAGACCTCCAGGAACAGGACCCATTCCCTTACCCTGCTGTCATTTCACTTTGGGGCGGCTCTCTTTTTTAGACAGTTTATCTTGACATTTTGGCCCCAGTTTACCTCTTTGCCACTTCCACCCATTGTTCCCACCCCTTTTTGGCCCCTCTGGGGCCAAAAGAATCAATTCTTTCTCCATATGATGGCTCTTCAAATACTTGGTTCCCCATCAACTTCAGGAATCAAGTAGGAAATCATCTCTTCGACTTTTTATGCCCTTTCCTAACTCACCAGCCTTCTTACACTTCGCATCCCCTGTGCGTACTCTTTGGTCTAGTGTCTCTGGCCTCCTGGATGATCCTTGAAAACTCCGTCTGTCAATCAAGTACTTTTTCTGGCCTCGCTCTCTCCCTGGAATTCCCTCCCTCCTCATCTCTGCCTTCTGGCTTCCCTGGCTTCCTGCACATTTCAGCTCAAGACCCATCTACTGCCAGAACCCTTCACCAGTCCCAGTCCTCCTTAATCTTAGTGTCTTCCCTCTGAGACCCTCTCTCTTACTTGTTTGTACGTTTACAAAATGTTATTTATTTCCCCCATTGGACTGTGAATTCCTTGAGAACTGTTGTTTGCCTTCCTGGGCGGTCTGCCTGACTTCAAGACAGGCACCACAAGACCCTCCTGAGTCTTTTCCAAGTTGTGTGTGTGTGTGTGTGTGTGTGTGTGTTCAGTCATGCCTCACCCTCTGGGACCCCATTTATGGTTTTCTTAACAAGATATTGGAATGGTTTGCCATTTTCTTCTCCAGCTCATTTTATAGATGGGAAAACTGAGGCAAACAGGGTGAAGTGACTTGCCCAGAGTGACACAGGTAGTAAGTATCTGAAGCTGGATTTAAACTCAGATCTTCCTGACTCCAGGTCCAGTGCTCTATCCATTGAGCCAATTCTTTTAGCTAATCTTCATATAACATAGACCCTTCCCCATACCAATGCCCTCCTTTGAATGCTACTAGTTTATCAATGTCCTTCGTAAACTGTGGGGCCCAGAGTGTAGCATGATGCCCCAGATGAGGTTTGATGAGGCAAGGGCAGTGGGAACTCTTCTTCCTCATTCTGGGCATTTGAGATCCATTTAATGAAGGCCAAGTTCACATCAAAATCTAGAACTGAAAAATGCCCTTTGAGATTATCTAATCCAATACCCTCATTTTAAAGATAAGAAATTTTAAAAAAGAAAATTAAAAAAATAAAGAATTTAAAGATAAGTAATTAATACCCAGTCAGTCAGTTATTTAGCAAACACTTTTAAACTTTTACTATGTGTCAAACAAGGGCAGCTAGGTGACACAATGGATAGAGCCCTGAACTTGGAATCAGGAAAACTCTTCTTTGTGAGTACAAATTTGGTCACAGACATGTACCAGCTGTGTGACCCTGGGAAAGTCATTTAACCTTGTTTGCCTCAGTTTCCTCATCTGTAAATGAGCTGGAGAAGGAAGTAGCAAACTACTCCAGTATCTTTGCTAAGAAAACCCCAAATGAGGTTGTGAAGAGTCTGATATAACTAAAACAACTGAACAATAAAAAATGTGCCAAGAATTTAGGATAATAATGCTTCAAGTCTCTTTCCATTCCAATCCATTGACTACACAGCCTTCAACATGTTCTTCCTAAATTACAGGTCTGACCATGTCACCCCATGCCTCCCCACTCAAAAAACTCTCATGGCTCCCTGTTACCTCCAAAGTCTGTTTCAGTCTTTTCCAGTCCCTCTTAATTCTAGTGCCTTCCCTTTGTGTTGTGTTGAGGGAAAGAGACAGAGAGACAGAGACAGAGAGGGAGAGAGCTAGAGGAGACAGAGAGAGGGAGAGAGAATACTTCCCTGTAGACGTGATTAGATCTAGGGGGTCATGGGTTCTCTTTTGTCCTTTCCTAATTGCATGGTCAACTCCTTTAAAGCAAAAAAATAAATCAGAATATGATGAAGATCAGCTCGTCTTTATCTAGAGATAAAATTCACTATAAACACACAAGCTTTAAGGTAAGATGCCAGCTAGCCAGTCATGATGGCAGATTGGGAAAGGGGAGGAGGTGGAGCAGGGATAAATTCACCAGGTGCCTGTAACCATCACATTCAGGGAAATAACAAAATTCCGTCCTAGTAGATCATTCCTGAAGCTGGTTGGTGAGCCAGAGGAGGTTTTTGGAGTCTTGTACTGACTGTATTCAGCTTAGGGGCAGCACTGTCCTTCACTTGTATTAGCTAGCCACTGCCCCTCATCTGTAAACTCGTCCTCTCTTCTCAGTGGAGCTCCAAAATTCCCAGGTTCCTCCCTCCTCCCCCATCCCTCATAGCTTTAGCCTTCAGTGTTTGCTTCCAGCTGGGAAAAATTACACTTTCTATTAGTTCCGTTGCCTAGAATGGGCCAATGTAAGGTCATAGATTAAGAGTCAGAAGGGACCTCAGAGATCCCCAGTCTAATTTTATAAAAAATGAACTGAGGTGAAGAGAAGGGAAATGATTTGTCCAAGATCACACAGGTAGTCAACAACAGAGCAGGAATTATACCACTAGTCCTCTGATTCTAAGCATCCAAGGACATGGGACGTTAGTCGGTCTTGGGAGGATAGAGCTAAGGGGAGAAATGGTGGCAAGGCATTCCAGATGGGGGTGTGGGCCTAACCTGCTGAGCTTCCTTTGATAATAAAACACAGATCCATCATCATGCATTTCTCTGAACCCTTATTGAACTGATTTACGCTTTTGGTCTGGACTCCATCTTGTGGTAACAAGATCCATAAGGTTATTCCCTATAGTCTGAGGTGGGACTTCCTCTTCCTTACCTCCTAAGAGCTCTGTGGGGACTCCCCAATCAGAATATCCTGGAATCTGGTGAACAGTCCTCATTCCAGGCAGGATTCCAGGTATAGGATTTAGAGCATAATACTTACAGATAGGGAACTAGGGTTCAAATCTTGCCTTAGACACTTAGAATTGGGAGATCATAGGCAAACTATTCGCCCCTTCAGAGTCTTGGATTCTTCTCTTGTAAAATGGAAATAATGATACTCCCTGGCAAATAGGATTGTGAAAGAAAGAATTCCCTCTGTGGACTCTTTTCAATTTATCCTTTATGTAGGCTTGTTTGTACATAGTTGTATTTTGCTACTGATACCCTCCACTTTATGGTTGGAGAAACTGAGGGAAACAGGTGAAGTGCCTGTGCCTTGGCAAGGTCACACAGCTGAGCAGTATCTGAGGCTGGGTTTGACCTGATTGCAGGCCCAGTGCTCTATCCACCAAATCTCTCTTAGGAAGAAGGTTATCTCTGAATTATTAGGCTCCTAGAAGTCAGAGACAGTGCCACTTTTGTCTTTTTATCTCTAGAATTTAGCAAAGTGCTCGGGCAAGAGGTAATCAGTGAATAAAAGCCCTGAGTAGCAGCCAAAGGCAAATAGAATCTAAGTGACTTGTCCCAAGATAAGTATTTAGTAAGTGTCAGAGGCAGGATTTGACTGACTCTAAGTCCTGGATGATACCCACTATGCCAAAAGGTTTGATGGAAAGTTTTAAAAGTTGTAGAAAGAACACTGGAATCAGCTTCAGGGGGCCAACATCCAGTTTGGTATCAGTTAATAGTGATATGAGCTTGAGCCAATCACTTTCCTTTTCCAGGTCCTTGGTATCTCACTCAAAGTGAGAATGTGATAAGACCTTACCCTGAAAGGGCCAAGGTCTTACATTGCATCCTGGGCCATCTCCAGTTGTCCTGATGAATTTCAAGTCACTGGACCCAGATGGATCATGAGAAGAAAGTGAGGTTGGTGACCTTGAACAGCCCTCCTTCACTCAAATCCAAGTCAACTGTGAGTCATGTCATCATCTGGATGTCATGGTCCTCTTTGAGAATGAAGGACAAACACCACCACCACCACCACAACATGCTCCTGAGGACAGAGTCTGTCTTTTATCTTTCTTTGTATCCCCAGAACTTAGCCCAATGCTTGGCACATAATAAATGTTTACAGGGGATGGAGCCAAGATGGCAGAGTAGAAAGACGTATACATAATTAGCTCTTCCCACACAGACCATAAAACACCTGTAAAGAAAGACTCCCAACAAATTCTAGAGCAGCAGAAGTGGAGAACAACAGAGCGGAGGAGATTTCCAACCCAGGGCGATCTGAAAGGCCAACAGGAAGCTTCTGTAGCACCAGATGTGGAGTGGAACCCAGCCCAGCCTTAGGGTGCAACTCTGGGAGGAGGACTCGAGCAGGCCTCAGGGGCAGAATCCCCAGTCACAGTAGCAGTGGTTCGAAGATCCCTCAACCCACAGGTGCTAAAGGTCAGTGAAAGGGTTTTTTCAGCTGGCTGAGAAAGGAGAAGGGCCTTCCCATAGCTCTGGCCTCAGGCAGTGGCTGCAGAGGCCATATGGGGCAGGTGGCAGTAGTTCCCATAGCAGCCCCTACAGCAACCCGCATCCATTGTTGGATTGTAAAACCCCTCGGGGCACTGAGCAGCTGATTCTTACCTTAGCCCTGTGTAGAGGCCCTGCAGCAGCTGATCTTTATTTCACACTGAATGGCCACCCTGTCTCCTCCCTCCCTCCATCCTTGGTGGAACTGAAGGTAAGGTGGTTGTGAAAAGGGAACTCTACGAAGATTCTGGGCACAAAAATCTCTTCTTGCTCTCAGATCAGTGTGCACGCTTGATTGTGCCACCTTGGAGGAACTGAGATCTTACAGATTCCCAGAGTATACCCTACTCTTGACAGGACTGAAAAGTCAAGTAACTGGTTGGGAAAAAGCCCAAAAAAGGGGAAAAAAACAAGACTATAGAAGGTTACTTTCTTGGTGAACAGATATCTTCTCCCAACCTTTCAGATGAGGAAGAACAATTCTTACCATCAGGGAAAGACATAAAAGTTAAGGCTTCTGTATCCCAAACATTCAAAATAGATATTCAATGGTCTCAAGCCATGGAAGACCCGAAAAAGGATTTTAAGAATCAAGTAAGAGAGGTGGAGGAAAAATTGTGATGAGAAATGAGAGAGATGCAAGAAAAACATGAAAAGCAAGTCAACAACTTGCTAAAGGAGACCCAAAAAATGCTGAAGAAAATAACACGTTGAAAAATAAGCTAACTCAACTGGCAAAAGAGGTTTCAAAAAGCCAATGAGGAGAAGAATGCTTTCAAAAGCAGAATTAGCTAAATGGAAAAGGAGGTTCAAAAGCTCACTGAAGAAAATAGTTCTTTAAAAATTAGAATGGAACAGATGGAGGCTAATGACTTTATGAGAAACCCAAGAAATCACAAAACAAAACCAAAAGAATGAGAAAATGGAAGATAATGTGAAATATCTCATTGGAAAAACAACTGACCTGGAGAATAGATCCAGGAAAGACAATTTAAAAATTATGGGACTACCTGAAAGCCATGACCAAAAAAAGAGCCTAGACATCATCTTTCATGAAATTATCAAGGAAAATTGCCCTGATATTTTAGAACCAGGGGGCAAAATAAATATTGAAAGAATCCACTGATCACCTCCTGAAAGAGATCTGAAAAGAGAAACTCCTAGGAACATTGTAGCCAAATTCCAGAGTTCCCAGGTCAAGGAGAACATATTGCAAGCAGCTAGAAAGAAACAATTTGAGTATTGTGGAAATACAATCAGGATAACTCAAGATCTAGCAGCTTCAACATTAAGGGATCTAAGGGGGTGGAATATGATATTCCAGAAGTCAAAGGAACTAGGACTAAAACCGAAAATCACCTACCCAGAAAAACTGAGTATAATACTTCGGGGGGGAAAATGGTCTTTCAATGATATAGAGTACTTTGAAGCATTCTTGATGAAAAGACCAGAGCTGAAAAGAAAATTTGACTTTCAAACATAAGAATCAAGAGAAGCATGAAAAGGTAAACAGAAAAAATAAATCATAAGGGACTTACTAAAGTTGAGCTGTTTACATTCATACTTGGAAAGATAATATTTGTAACTCTTGAAACTTTTTTCAATATTTGGATAGTTGGTGGGATTACACACACACACACAAACACACACACACCACATATATAGAGAGAGACAGAGAACACAGGGTGAGTTGAATAGGATGGGATCATATCTAAAAAAAATGAAATTAAGGGATGAGAGAGAGAGGAATATATTGGAAGGAGAAAGGGAGAAATGAAATGGGGCAAATTATCTCTCATAAAAGAGGCAAGTAAAAGACTTCCATGGAGGGAAAAAGGGGGAAGGTGAGAGAGAAAACTTATATGAAGCTTATTCTCATCACATTCTACTCAAGAAAGGAATAAAATACACACTCATTTTGGTATGAAAACCTCTCTTACAATACCAGAAAGTGGGGGAGAAGGGGATTAGCAGGGTGTGGGGGATGATGGAAGGGAGGGCAATGAGCAGAGGGAGCAATTAGAAGTCAACACTCTTGGGGAGGGACAAGGTCAAAAGAGAGAATAGAAGAAATGGGGGGCAGGATAGGATGGAAGGAAATATAGTTAGTCTTACACAACATGACTATTATGGAAGACATTTGCAAAACTACACATATATGGCCTATATTGAATTGCTTGCCTTCCCAATGGGGATGGATGGGGAGGGAGGAAGGAAGAGAAGTTGGAACTCAAAGTTTTAGGAACAACTGTTGAGTATTTTTCTTGCATACAACTGGAAGATAAGAAATACAGGCAATGGGGTATAAAAATTTATCTTGCCCTACAGGACAAAAGACAAGATGGGGATAAGGGAAGGGAGGGATGTTAGAAGGGAGGGCTGATTGGTGATAGAGGTAATTAGAATGCTTGGAGTTTTGGGGTGGGGAAGGGGAGAGATGGAGAGAAAATGTGGAACTCAAAATTTTTGTGCAAATGAATGTTGAAAACTTAAATAAAAAAAATAAATGTTTACTGACTGACTGATATCACTCCTCTCCACTACACTCTACAATCTAGCCATTTTGCCTTACTTACCTTTCCTCAGACATCGTACTCTATCCTACCTCTATACCTTTTCACTGGTCATGTCCCATGCTTAGAAGGCTCTTCCCCCTTTGAAGTCCTCTTCTTTCAAGATTTGACTCAAACATCATCTTCAGATATCTTGTATCTACTTTGTTTCTGTCTTGAATATTTATATACCATCTCCCCCATTGGAATGTAACCACCTTGAGGGTAGTGATTATCTCCAGTGCCTAGCATAGTGCTAAGTACATTGTAAACCTAGTAAATATTTGCATAATCAGTGTTCGTGGAGTGAGTGATTGAACCCATGGACTAACATTCTAAAGGGTAAATCAATTCAAGAGGGATGGGAAGTTCTGAGGGATGGCATTCTGAAGACACAAAGGAAAGCAATTCCAAAGGGGAGGAAAATCTAAAGTTTTCTGAAGAGAGCCATGCGATTACTGATTAGATTTGATCTGCAGAAAATGAAAGCAAGGATTGGTAATAGAAATGAATACAAAAGCTAGGTAGGGTCATAGAAGAATATTTTCAGCAGTGCTAAAATTCGGTAGGACAATATATTGCTATGAATAAAAGTAGAGAAAAAATAAAGTTGCTCCACACCTAAGAGAAGAATGGAGAGCCTGTGTGTTGAAATTTCTCATGACAGGAGAACTATCCTTGACGAATTCAAATCACTTGGCCAAGGTGAACAACATCCCTTGGGTGTTGAGGCAACAGGGGGCTATGATTGTGAACCAGTCAGGGATGTTTGTAAAATACTGAGACAGTGGGAGAGGTACCATAGACCTGGGGATGGGCAAATGTTACCCTAGGATTCAGAAAGGTAGAGGGGCAATGGTTTGTGAACTATAGAGCAGTGAGTTTGACATCAGTTCCTTTTGGATGACTTGTGCAAGGCTAACCTTATTTCCTCTTATGATAGGAGTACTCAACTAAAGAATCAGAGAAATTATATGGAGTTTATATGAGTTTTTAGCAAAGTATTTGAAAAGTCTCTTGTGGAAAAGATAAGATTAGGGATATAGTGATAGTATAATGAGATGGATTCATAACTGGTTGAAAGACCATATCCAAAGAAAAGTCATTAGTGGCACAGTTTCACTGTGAAAGATGGCCAGTAGGTATTAGGGCTTTAGGCGTCTGTGCTTAGTCCTATTCTGTTTAATATTTTTATCTGCAGTGAGGAAGAGAATTTTTTCATGGGCTAAAATACATTACCAAGATAGGAATGTGTGCTAAGTGAGTAGAGAGTAATGACATTAACTTTTTAGAATACCTTTTGTTTTTTCTCAAATTAATTTGCATGCTAAAACAGAGAGATTATTGGCAATTGCTAATCCTAGATCAGATAATTTTCTGAGGCACAGGACTGATCTCTGGTCCAGACACAGGAGTCAAAAAGAAACCTCAATACCATTCTGAGGACTTTTTTTTTTTTTTTTAATCTGTGTGAGGTTTGGCTACAAGTAGGGAACTCTGAAAGTGTCTTTATCAGGGAGAAGCTTCCTAGTCACTATACTTTAGTAGTTGAGAACTGAAATAGTTGCCAGGTGGTCCAGATGAGATGAAGCCCCAAAACTTGTTGCATCATCTAGCAAAGACTACAAAGCCAGCAGAGTGATGCCCCTGGTTTTGGTTGTTGTCCTTCGTTTTCGAAGAGGACCAAAATGACATCACCAGGATAAAGTGAGGTTTCAGTGCGTCCAACTGTGGCTGATCAGACCAATACAAGCTCAGAATGTTCTACCACAGGTTGGGCACAGGTAGTCTGTGTGAATCTCTGGGGTGGACACTCCAAATTTGCACATCCCACATTTACTTTGTGCTGTCTCAATTCTACTTTGCTCAAAGAGCACAGCAGTTTTTCTCATGTGGGCACGCCATGCTGAGCGGTCCTGTGCCAGTGTCTCCCATGTTGCACAATCAAATCCAAAGTTCTTGAGAGAGACCTTGACAGTGTCCTTGTATCATTTCTTCTGGCCACCATGTGATCTCCTGCCCCACTTCAGCTCTCCATAAAATAGTCTTTTTGGCAAGCGTATATTTTGCGTTGGAAAGAGATAGAGGTGAGTAGCAGCAGAGACACAATGCCCATATTGTTTGAACAGACATGACACTAAGGTATAATAAGCATGATGAAATGCCCATGTGCAGGCCCAGCAGAAAGCAGACATGGACAGATATCAGTGCAAAGATGGCACAAGAAAACTCTGATGACTTCTGGGCATTGAAGGTGTTAGTTGTTAATTCATGCATGTGCCCTGGTCACAGACATTTCTTATATATGTGCCCATCCTGAATGATCTATGTACATGCCTTCTCTTGCCACTGGTGGTTCATGTATTTATGGGAGACTGAGTAAATCTCAAATCTATGGGAGGTAGGATGGGGAAAAATGGTCTGTTGCTGCTTTTCTTTGTTATTTCATTAAATATTTTTTTGAATTAGAGAAAACAATAAACACATCCATTGTGGCTACAGATGCACAGCCTATAACTCAACTATATCAATCAGAGCATCAACAGGCATTAAATATTTACTATGTGCCAGGTACTCTGCTAGGTGCTGGGAATAAAATGTCAGAAACAAAACAGTCCCTGTCCTCAAGAAGCTTACCTTGTATTCATTGGAGTAGGAGTATACGTGGAAATAACAGGAACATGTGTATGTGTGTGTGTGTGTGTGTGTGTGTGTATGTGTGTATGGGCAGCTAGGTGGCACCATTGCATAGAGTGCCAGGTCTGGCCTCAAGAAGACTTGTCTTTCTGAATTCAAATTTGACCTCAGATACTTACTAGCTGTGTGACCCTGGGCAAGTGATTTCACCCTGTTTGCCTCTGTTTCTTCATCTGTAAAATAAGAGAGGGAAATAGTGAACTACTCCAGTATCTTTACCAAGAAAACCCTGACTAGGATCACAGAGTCACTTAGAAATGATGAAACAGCAATAAAATATATACTATACACAGGTGAATATAGGGTAATTTGAAAAATACATCTTGTTTGTTGCAATCAGTCAAAATCTGCCTTCTTACTCTCCCTACCAATTGAGAACCCAAGAAAAAAATAAAACTCATTATTAACATGTACAGTGTAGTCAGTCAAAACAAATGTCCACAATGGCCATGTCCTCTTACCCCTAAATGTGTCTCATTCTGCATCCTGAGTCCTTCACCTCTCTGTTAGGAGACGGATAGCAAGTTTCATCAATAGTCCTTTGGAACTGTGGTTGATCATTACTGTGTTAAGAAATCGATACAATAATATTCTACCACATTTCTATTGCCATGACTTGTTCTTCATTTCCCCAACTGATGGGCACCCCCTTAGATTCCCATGCTTTCCCACCCCAAAAAGAGCTGTAAATATCTTTGTGCCTTCTTAGAGTTAATTTTGCTTAGAACTAATTTCTCCCTTCATCTACCCTCTATCAAATTTTCCCTCCCCTATTCTCGTCTCTTCTGCTTTTTTTACTTAGTGAAATTTCTCTACCCAACCCACTCTGTCTGTCTGTCTGTCTGTCTCTCTCTCTCTTTCTCTCTCTCTCCTTCTTTTGACCAGCTAAGATGAGAGTAAAATTCAAGCATCAGTTACTCCTCCCATCTCCTCCTTGTTTGGATATAGATGTTTACTTGTGCACCCTGATTATGTGAGATAATTTTCTCTAATTTTCCTTCCTTTCCCCCAATGTCTTCCTCTTCCCTTTTCTTTCTATTCTTTTCTTAAGATCATCAAGACATAACAAAACCATTTCCAGGCCTTTTCTAATTGGACTCCCTCGATGACCCTTGATGATGATAGTGGACGCAGTATCATCTTCCCATATTTGAATTTAAGAAGTTTATTGTTTTTCAGCTCTTTATAATTGTTCATTCAAGTTTACCTTCTAATATTTCTCTTCATTCCTGTGTTTGAACTTCAAAGTTTCCATGTTTTTTTTAACAGGAATCCTTGCAATTGCTCTATTTCATTAAAGGTCCTTTTCTCCTCCTGTAGCATTAAACTCAGGGCAAGTTATCCTTGGCTGTAAACCTATAACATTTGCCTTCTGGAATATTATAATCCAAGCTCTCTACTCCTTTGTAGGTGTGGCTGCTAAGTCATGTGTGATCCTGACTGTGGTTCCTCAGTATTTGAATTCTTTCATTTCAACTGCTTACAATATTTTTTCTTTGATTAGAAATTCTGGATTTTGGCTCTGATGTTCCTGGGAATTGTCATTTGGGGATTTCTTTCTGTTTTTACTGAGGGGATCCTTTTTGTTTTTAACATTGCTTTCTGGTTCTGAGCCATCTAGGTATTTTAAGATTTCTAGAAATGGGATGTCTAGGCTTTTTATTTGTTCATGGTATTCAGACAGTCCAATGATTCTTATATTTTTCTCTCCTCAATCTGTTATCCAGGTCAATTTTTTTAATTGTTGCTATTAGATACCTTCTATTTTCTTCTATTTTTTCCAGTCCTTTGACTGTTTTAATATTTCTTGTTGATTCATGGGATTATTGATTTCTATTGGGGCCATTTTAATTTTCAGAGAATTTTTTGCTTGGGCCAAGCTGTTAATTCTCTCCCCAATTCTTTCTTCCACAACTCTCATTTCTTTTCCAATTTCTCCCCCAAAGGGCTCTCATTTCACTTATAAAAACATTTTAAAACTCCTTTAAAACAAACGAACAAAAATTTTGCTTCATGTTTCCTGGAAGTTCTATGTGAATTTTTGTCCAACCTGTGTTTTACTCTGAAGTTTTGCTTGTAGCTGTTTTGGAATCATTATCTTTTGTGTTTTTGTCTTGAGCTTCCCTGACACCATAATTGCTTTTTTGTGGCAGATTTTTCCTTTCCTTTCCTTTCCTTTCCTTTCCTTTCCTTTCCTTTCCTTTCCTTTCCTTTCCCTTTCCTTTCCTTTCCTTTCCTTTCCTTTCCTTTCCTTTCCTTTCCTTCCCTTCCCTTCCCTTCCCTTCCCTTCCCTTCCCTTCCCCTTCCCTTTCCTTTCCTTTCCCTTTCCTTTCCTTTTCCTTTCCTTTCCTTTCCTTTCTCTTTCCTTTCCTTTTCCTTTCCTTTCCTTTCCTTTCCTTTCCTTTCCTTCCCTTCCCTTCCCTTCCCTTCCCTTCCTTTCCTTTCCTCTTTTTTTCTTTTCTCTTCTTTTTTCTTTTCTCTTTTCTTTTCTTTTCTTTTCTTTTCTTTTCTTTTTTTGCTCATTCTTCTAGTGTATTTCTTGACTTTGGACTTGATGTTAGGACTTGGCTCTGTGGCACCTCCGGAGAGCTCTGGGCTGATCCTCTTGCTGTTTTCTTGGGGTATTGAGTATTACTTCAGGATCTCAGGGACAAGACCTGCACGCCTTCAGTACTTCCAAAATAGTTTGATCCAGTGGTTTGTCAGTTTTCTCTTCACCTTCCCCTGCCCTGGCTATTTCTCTGAAGGCTGGGCTAGATGCTTGAAGTGAGACCCTGCTCTGTTCCTGAGGCCTAAGCCACACCTCTGCCACTGTTGTTGTTTGTTAGCTTTTGAATTTCCTTCTTTCTTGTAGACCACTTAGGCATAGAAGTGTACAGATCCTCCTACAGATCTCCTTTTCAATCTACCCTGGATCTGTGATCTAAAACTGATGAGTAACAAAGCCACCAACTGGCACCTTGCCCCATTGAATTGACCCAGCATTGGTCTTTGAGTGCCCTAGTATGAGTATGGTACCTCCTCTTGTATTGGAATGTAGCCTCTCTCTGGGCATTAGAGTGCTGTGTACTTCTGCCCCATCCAGTGAGCAGTGTCTATGCTCTTCCCTCTTTGACTCCCTACCTTGAGTTGAACTGGTTAAATGACTCACTGTGACTTTTTCTGAATTTCTTTACCAAGATTCAATCTGTTCTGTTTAGAGGAGTTTTATGGTTCCTACCACTCTGCAATTTTGGCTCCTCTGTCCATATAAGGCTATTTTGTGGGAGAAGATACAAGTAGCTGGGGGAAGGGGGGAAGAACAGGGAAGGATCAGGAAAGGTGATGGTGCTTTAATTGAGTCTTGTAAGAAGCCTGGGAAAGCAGAGGTGAGGAAGGAGAGCATTCCAGGAGAGGGGGACAGCCAGGACAAAGGTCCAGAGTCAGGAGGTGGAGTATTATGCATTGGAGGAACAGCAGAGGGGATTAAGAATGGTCCTCCTTTTTCTGGACTTTGCCCTCTTCTCCCACTGGTAAGTTCTTTCCCAAACCTCCATTTTGGGGAAGAGTCTAGACTTGTTGTTCAGTTATTTAAGTAGTGTCCAACTCTTTGTCACACCATTTGGGGTTTTCTTGGCAGAGATACTGCAGCAGCTTTGCCATTTCCTTCTTCAGTTCATTTTACAGATGAGGAAACTGAGGCCAATAGGATGAAGCAGTATGCCCAGGGTCACAGCTAGTAAGTGTCTGAGGCCAGATTTGATCTGAGGAAGATGAATTCCCTGACTTTAGGACTGGCACACTACTCACTATAGCACCACCTAACTGCCCCAAGACTAGCCATCCCTCGTTCTCTAGACTTCCTATATTATAGAGTTATTCTGAGGGTGATTAAAGATTAGCAGAATTACACAGCCACTATGTGCTAGAGATAACGCTTGAATCTAGGTCTTTCTGACTCCAAGACCCTCCTCCCATATATATGTATATATATATCATATCACACAATGAGAAGCAACATGGCATCATGAATAGTGGACCAGTCTTTGGGTCAATAAGCCCTAGATTCAAGTCCTGCCACCAATATAGGCCAGCTATGTAATGATGGGGCAGCCTCCAAGGCTGCCATTCTGCCTTGGGGAAGGGAGTTTTGACATTAAAAGTTCCCAGTGCTCATGAAATCACAGATCTGGACCAAAAATCATGCAATAAAATAGATGAGAGGCAGTGTGGTATATTGGATAGAGGGAATGTGCCTCACCTAGTCTCATAGTGCTCTAAGCAAATCTCTAAGACTAAAAGTCATGGAGAAAGTGCTGATCAGCATCTGTGGAGGGAGTTTCTTCATCTGGGAATACTCTACATTAGAGCTTCTTAAACTTTTTCCGCTCTATTCTGACAGCATTTGTTGGTTTTGTGTGGCTTGAGGACATGTGCAGAGCAAAGTGCTCATGCTTTGAGTTTAGAACCAAGGCTGCACTGAAACTGCTGGATACAGCACGGCAAGTGCTTCCAGAATCTCCTTGGATTCATTATGCATTTGATTTTTAATTAATTTTTGGTCATTGCACATTCAGAAATCTTTTACTGTTGCCAAATTTTTTGTGACCCCATGTGAGGTCTCCACCCACGGTTTAAGAAGTGCTGCTCTGTACTGATGAAATGTGTAACTGAGGCTTGCCTGCTGGTGCCCGGTTTGCTTAGCATAGAGGGGATCTTGAAAAACCCTTTTGAGCACATCTGGATTGCTTCATCCCCTACCATGTGAATGGATGTAGCCTCCTTTGATTGGCTGCCTGTCAATAGCAGGGCACTGGAAAGGATGTGAAGTATAAGAAAACTGGAAAGGTAAGAAGAGGCCAGGGTCTGAAGGCCTGTTCTGAGTATAGCTAACTTTTAGGATTGTAGTTTTTTATTATTATATTATATTATTGTTGTTTTATGATTTATTATATTACATTGATCGATTGCACAACTCCACTTCCCAGATTCCTAATTTGGCACACCCATGGATCAACAGTTATCCAGCCATTCCCCAAATACTCTCTGTTTCTAGGTTTTTTTGGATCTGTGAACTCTTTTGCAGAGATTTGCTTTCTGTCTTAGTGTCAGGAGGAATGAATAGTTTAGTGACATTTCTAGCACAATTCCAAATTATTTTCTAGAATAATTGGACCCATTCAAAACTCAATCAGCAGTGTATTAGTGAGTAGCTCTATATGTGAAGAATCTCAAACCGTGTAAGAAATTATGAAAGTGGAGGGTTTGGGGCAACGTGGGAAGACTTAGAAGAGCCTTCACTGCAGAGTGAAGTTCAGGGTGTTCAGGAGGACTGGCACCTCTGGTATGAGGGCTTTACCAAGCCCTTTTCACGACTGCTCATTCACTTTTGGTGTCCACCTTCACCCAGCTCTCACCTGTGGCTCCAAGAAGCTGTAGCATGGGCAGCAGCCACACCCTGGGAAACCATCCCAGCAGATGGGCGCTTGTTAGTGAGTTAGGGGGATGTCTACCCCAAGCATGCGCAGTGGTTAAGAGCAGTTTGTTCCAACAGTCATGAAGGCAGAGTAAGCAGGCATTGTGGAGCGCTTAGAGCCTGGTCAGACATTGAAGCTGCCAAGGTCATCCTGGGCCATCACCAGTCGTCCTGACTTTTGTCCTGCCTTTGGACTTGGATGTCTCAGGAGGAGACAGGGAGGCTGATGACCTCACTTCCATCCAATTCACTCCCAAGTCAAGATGTCACACCATGATGTCATTGGTTTTCAGGAATGAAGGACAAACTACAGCAACCATGCAAAGAACAATGCGTACGATAACAACAAAGCTGGAAAGACAAAAAACTTAGAGGAATTAAAAAATGACCAATCCAGTGATCACCCAGTGAATTTGACCTGGGGTCAAGAAGACCTGAGTTTACAGTCCAGCCTCAGACATTTACTAGCTGTGTGACCCTCAGTCTTAGTTTGCTCCTCTATGAAATGGGGACAGTGATAACAATGACTTGGGAGGGTTGTTGTCATTTGTAAATATTTGTAAAGCACTGTGCAAACCTTGAATTGTTATATCATAGCTTATTATTGTTCCCATCGCTGTTGGTATTATCCAAGGGGACAGATGGTGAACTGCACCGCTCTGAGAGACATGAGGGACTCAAGATACAGAAGGAGACACACGTTTTTGGACTTGGTCAACGTCGGAATTGGTTTCTCTTGACTGTGTGTGTATTTGTTACAAGGGCTTTTTGGGGGTTTTGTTTTCTTTTAAATAGGAGGGGGAGCTGTATGGGAGAGAGAAAAAAGAAATGTTTGTAAATTGAAAACTAAAAATATCCAAAACTACAACAAAAAGAATATTGGTCAAGTCGTATTTAAGTCCTCTAGGTCTGTTTTCAGCTTGGTTAAAATGAGGGGATTGGATGGTCTCCAAGACACCCTTCCCACTTTCTGCAGTTCCATGGTTCAGATAAGGAAACTGACGGTTAGTGACATCTTTCTTCCAGTGTTTTCAAAGGGAGAGCTTAGAACTCTCTCTCCTTCCCCCTCCTCTTTCTTCCTCCCTTCCTCTCCTCTCTCGCTCCTTCCCTCCCCTCTTTCTGTCTTTCTCTTTCTGTGTCTCTCCCTCCCTCCCTCCCTTTGTCTCTCCCTCCGTCTCTGTCTCTCTCTCTCTCTGTCTCTGTCTATCTGTCTGTCTTTTTCTCCTTTGCCACCAGCCAATCCACCCTCTCTCACCTCCTGAATGAGTTTTCAGGGCTGCCTTGAAGCTGCTCACTTAGGCAGCAGATCCTGTTCAACTAATTTGTCGGCTTATGGCTAGGAAGACTCTTCTGAAAGGGCCTCCTTCGCTTTCTGCAGACCTAGTCTTTCCTCTTCTTCCCTCAGGGGCAACTTTTCAGAGACTGAGAGAACTTTAAGCTCTTAATTTTCATTGTCCTTGCTTGCCTCGGTTGCCCAGTTTTTAAGGACTGTCTTCCATGACCTAGTTTACTTCATCCTCTTTTGTCAGGCAACATCATAAGACAGGGTTCTAGAATGTTAAACTTGGAAGGACTTTTATGGCTTGAAATATTCTGTTAGATTTAATCAATCAGCAAGTATTGAGTGATTGAAGAACAAGGTTATTCCTTGACCTCTCTCTCCTGTCTTTCATTGGTCAGTGCCCTCCCGCCCTTCTGTATCTCCAGTCTTGTCCTTCTCTCCTGTCCCTTCCCTTTCAAACCCATTCCATGGTTGATATTGGAAAGCTCACTTTCCTTTCTCTGGGCCTGATTTTTCTCAACTGTAAAAGGAGAGGTGATCTTTCAGGTTTCCTCCAAACTCTCACTTTTATATTCAGACATTTTATGTTCTAAGTTTTCTCCCAGTTTCTACTTTCTGTGTTCTAAGGCACCTTCAATTCTAACATTCTATGTGTCAAGGATTCTCCCAACTTTGGTGTTCTGTTCTAAGGTCCCTGAAAGCTCCCTTAGTTAGTGTTCTAAGATTACTTTCAGTTCTGATGTTCTGCGCTCTTAAAGAACCTTTTCAGCTTGAATATTCTTGTCCTAAAATTACTTTGAACTCTTGCATCCTGTATTCTAAGATTACTTCTAGCTGAATTCAGAGCTTAACAAGCTAACTTCTCTCTAGTTCCCTTTTGGAAATGACTTTCTATTGTTAATGTTTTGGTGCCTGGATGTGCTTTTTCTTAAAGAAATTCAGTCTAGGGGGTCTCTAGTCAGTTGGTGATTCCTAAGAGACCTCTTTCTTCCCCTCCTAACTACTCCCTGCCTCAGTGCTCCCCACTAGCATTTCTCTGGTGAAATTTGATAACTCAGGTAAGTTGGAAAGGCTAGCCCTGGGCAGGTCTCACAGTCCTCTCTCCCTCCTCAAGTATTACATCCCTTACAGCTTTCACTGCAACTTAGAATACAGAATGATACACTCCATCTCCATCCCCATGTCCATCTTCCAACATTTCTATCCATCTCCACTTTCTCTGGATCTAAGAGAACAGGAACAGAGTGCCTCAGTGTACCCCAACCACATCTTTGGACATCAGGGGTCTTTGAACATCATGTAGTGATGTTCACTCCCCTCCCTCCAATCCCTCTTTAAAAATGGACCAAGGAGTCCACCAATGGAAAGCAACTGAATTGAGTTAAACTGAATTACATCAAAATTCCTCCTGAGAAAGAACTAATTTATCACCAAGCATCGATTAAGCACCTTCTATGTGTCAAGCACAGTACTAGAAACTGGGGACCCAAAGACGAAGAATGAGACAATCCCTGCTCTCAAGGAGGCTATATTCTAGTCCAAGGCCCAATTATGCAGGTACCACAGAGAGTATTGGCAATGATCTAGGGGAGTCCTGGGTCTTGTGGGAATAATTGTGATCAGAAATAGCAAGCAACAGGAACTCTCTTCCAACTCTCTTCTGAGCAAGACAGGGAAGCTAAATCTATGTGGACATCATCTTTCTCCTTGATCTCCAAGGCTTGCTGGGAATCTCCAATGGGATGCTATCTGGATGATGGAATATCGAAGAGTCCCATCTCCTGTCCATCACACGGCAGAATGGGAAACAGTAGATAACTCCATATGATAATGTACGTGTCCATCTGCTTCCAGTTAGCAGCTCAGAGTGAGGCTAATTGGCAGATCAAACCATTTGATGTACCATGTTAGATAAATAGTTAGAACAACCCCGATGGCGTATGACACGTTTTTGGATGGATCCCAAAGTCATTTCTGTTCGACCACCATAGGGGCCAGGGGTGCTAATGCACACCAGATTGGGATGCACAGAAGTTATGAGCAAGTGTGAGAAGTCTTTAAAGTGCTGGCAGACGGCAGTCCTGTATCCTAAATACGGCAAGACCCTGAAAGTTCCCTCTAGGAAGAGGCAAGAGAAACAAAAGATGGGAAGTTAATTCAGAGATGAGCAGATCATGGAGGGCTATTTTCTGACTCAGAGTTGTAGTGTTTGAAAGCCACCCAGTCAGCTGTAAAAAGCTGCCCCTATTTCTAAAGGTCACCTTCTCCCCATCCTTGGGTCAAGTAGATCCCTATTTCCATCCTATGACCAACTTCCTCCAGAATCTTACTTACCTTTTCTCTGATTGCACAGCAAGATTTAGGAGAGAGGCAGTGTCTCCTAAAACACTATCCTCCCCTTATCCTCATCCAAATGTTTTGGCATGTAGATTGCAGAGTGAATCCAGAGGTCAGAGAGTGGCTAGAAAGTATTTGTAAAATGGCGGAACTGGACTAGATGATTGAAGAAAGACAGAGATGTCTAGTAACTATTTTGTGGGCTTCATGGGGTCCAGAACACTTCAGAGTGTGACTCAGATTCAAATGTAATCAGAAAATAATAAAGTAAATAAAAACAATAAAAGTAGATTTTACATAAAGATATACACACACATGGGTTTTAAAGTCAATGTGTGGGTTCTTATGTATAGTTTAGTCACCCTTGTTTTATTTGGGTTTGATATCACTGATCTAAGATGTTTCTTCCGGTTCTCACATTTCCTATTTTTACCTTCATTCACTCATTCATTGACTTAACAAACATTTATTAAGGGTTATTATTTGTTGGGGACTGTTCTATATGTTGGAGAAAGGCTTTATGCTTTGAGGACTTGTCTAGCTCAGATTTCCTCTGTTCTAAAGTCTTTCCATGCCCTGACATTCTGTAAGTTAAAAGCACCTTTAGCTTGGGCCTTCTATAGTTTAAGGCTCTTCCCTACTCAGGAGGCAGTTAGGTGATTCAGTGGATAGAGTTCTAGGCACAGAGTCAGGAAGACCTGTGTTCAAATTTGGCCTTAGGCTCTCACTAGTTGTATGACGTTGGGCAAGTCACTTAACTTCTGTTTGCCTTAATCTGCTGGAAAAGGAAATGGCAAGCCACTTCAGTACCTTAGCCAAAAAAACCTTACAGGGTCATGGAGAGTCAGACATGAACAACAGAAGAAGAAGAAGAAGAAGAAGAAGAAGAAGAAGAAGAAGAAGAAGAAGAAGAAGAAGAAGAAGAAGAAGAAGAAGAAGAAGAAGAAGAAGAAGAAGAAGAAGAAGAAGAAGAAGAAGAAGAAGGAAGGAGGAGGAGGAGGAGGAGGAGGAGGAGGAGGAGGAGGAGGAGGAGAAGGAGGAGAAGAAGAAAAAGAAGAAGGAGGAGAAGAAGAAGGAAAAGGAGGAGGAGAAGAAAAAGTAGTAGTAGTAGTAGTAGTAGAAGCTGAAGTAGCAGTAGTAACAACTACATCAGTCTCTACTCTGACATGCCATGTTCTAAGGTCCCTTCCAACTCTGACATTCTGTATTCTAAGGCCCCTCCAAACTTTGACATTCCATGATCCAAGGACCCTTCCAACTCTGACACTCAAAGTTCTAAGTTACTTCTGCGTTCTGACATTCCATTTTCTAATGGCCCTCCTCGCTCTAGTATGGGATGCCCTAAGATAATGTCTAGCTCTGACATTCTATCAGGACAGCCAATGGAAAGAAGCCCAGGGAGTAAAGTGAAACCTGGCTGGAACCTGCATAATAGGGTGGACCACATGAAAGCCTCCCCCATCAGGACAGTGGGGCCCTAGTCAGGAGTTCTAGAAGTAAGAAGGTAAGTTCTGTTCTCTGGTCTCAGTGGTGATGTTGGCAGTGTTGTTGATGGAGAAGGGGATGAGGAGGAGGTGGATAATGGTTGCCATGATGATGATGGCAGTGATAGTAGTGATGGGGGGAATGTGGATAATCATGATGGTGTATGTGGAGGTGGTGGTGATAATAGCGATTGCCTCATCAGTGATGGTGAGGGTGATGATGGTGATACAAGTAATGTTGTTGGGAATGGTGGTAACGATGATGGTGATATTGGGGATGATAATGGAATATTAGCAGTAGGGGCTATGATGGTGACAGCGGTGACCTTGATAGTGACCAGGATGATGACAGTGACAATGTTAATCCCCTCCCCCCTCGGATTTCAACATTAATGATAACGCTAGTAGTGTCGTCAGTGAAGATTGTTTTGATGGTTGTACCATTGGCGCTGTTGATGAGAGTGGTCTTGGTGCTGGTTGGTGATATTTGTACCATCAAGAATTTGGGATTCCTCAGAGGTTTCATAGGTAGAAAAGTCACATATGGTAAAAGGAGGGATGCTTACTGCTCCTACCTCCTAACCTGGTGTGAGGCTCTAGAGATAGCATTTCCTCTTAAGACAAAGCTAGTCAAGAGGGGACTGCTCCAGTCAATTCACACACTCCCAAATCACTCATCACATGCAAAGTTCACATTTTACCTAAGAACAAGCCTCCCCCCATTGGTTCCTCAGGAGCCAGGTTGCCTCACTAACCAAGGTCACCTTTGCCCAAAAGAGACTTGTGAAATGAATAGTAAAGTGAGAATTAGAGATAAGATAAGATATTATATCCTAACCCTAATTCTTACCTAGACTTTTTTCATTCTTCTTGACAACTGAGATTGAAATCAGATGCTCTGCATGAAAAAATGTACACCCAGTAATACATGTTACTTGTGAAACATTTTTAATGTTTGCAAAGTATTTTGCATACATTATATTATGACAGACAGCTATGTAAGATAGGGACTGCTCTAATCATTATTCTCATTTAATAGATAAGGAAACTGAAGCTCTGAGTAAGGTTAAGAGTCACACAGCTAGGAAGTTTCAGAGGTAGGATTTAAACTCAGGTGTTCCAGACTTCAAGTCCTATTCTTTACCCACTGAGCCTTGCTGCCAATCCTTCAGGGTGTATGTAGCCTTGAACTTTGTCAGCAAAAGGGATTTGCACCAAGTTGGGAAGAGAGAGTTTGCCTAGGGCCCAGTGATCACTTTGGGGGCAGGTTGTAGAGGGGGCTCTCAGTCAGGTATGGGTTAGACTAGCTGCTTTCTGAAGCCCCTTCTGACTCTGAGATTCTGTGGTTCTTTCTAAACCACCGTATATAGGGCCAACCTCCCCTTACATTAATCCCATGAAATAAGGCATATCGATATTATTATCCCCATTGTACATATAAGGAAACTGAGACTCAGAAGACTAATAAATGGTTGAATTATGTGTCCCTCATATCATTGGCCCCTTTCTATCTTTCTGGGACTTCCCTCTATTTTTTCCATGTGTGTACACAGGCGAATCAGTCCTCAACATACTGGTCTCTCAAGGCACATCAGAATAGAGTGAAATGAGAGGGGATCAGCACATTTTGCATGAACCTCTCTTTTGGGCTCTTCTCAGGACTTCTGCTTCAGGGACCCTTCCTCATCTCCAGTCTTAAACATCTATATCCTAGTTACCTCTCAGTGCAAGGTCATACAAAGATTTTGAAACCATTCTCAAAAGGATTCAGAATTTGAATGTTTCCTCCAACCCAGGAGATTGCTTCCAAGATACCTTCATTCCTGACTGCCCATCCTATGCTACTCTCATGTATGACTTTGACCTGACCATTCACACAGGAAAGTCCAAGTGAATGAAGAAATCCTTTTGCATAGATTATAATTTACAGTCAGAGAGATTATAGAGCTTGTCCATCTGTATATATTGGCTTAAATTAAACAGGAGGAGAGCAGGCTGCATTACTTTAGAGAAATGACAAAATGCTATTAATGACACCTAACCTCCCAGGAACAACTTACATAGCTGGCAAGCATTCTACCCAGGACTTTTCATTCAAAATTTCAGCACTCTTGTTCTGACTTTGGAGTAAATTCAACCTTAGTTCTTGAGGTAGACTTGTCACATTCCCTTTCATTCAAAGGCCCATGGCTTCAAGACACTAGCAGAATAGTGGAATTAAAGCAATGAGCTCTCCTGCTTTATAAAATGGGTAAAATCCTTTGTACTCTGCCCAGAACAAAGGTTCTGAGGAAAGTCATTTGTAAATTGTAAATCAGACATGTAAATAAATTGCTGTTATTATTAATGCAATAGGCAAATGCAGAACCCACAAGGTGAAAATAAAGACATAATCCTGAGGCCAAAGAAGAAATCAGGAGGAAAAACAACCTACTGTCTGCAAACTTGAAAGCTAGAGGAGGAGGGAGGGGAAAGTTAGAAACTTCTTAGAAACACTTAATACCCAACTTAATACCCAATGTTAAAATAATAATGGTGACCGAGATGATAAAATACTTTCCTAGAACCCTAGCTAACTTTCATAGGACCCCAGCTAACTTCCGTAGAACTCTCACTAGCCTTCACAGAGCCCCGGTTGGCTATCAATGAACCCAGTTAGGAAGCTTGGTTGATCTCCATGACATCCAGGCTGCCTTCGTTGAACCTGAATTGCCTTTAGAACCCTAGACAGCCAAGCTCCACTAAAAGAACTCAAGTGATCTTCGTGGAATTCTAGCCTGCTGCCACTTGTTTGGTCATAGCATCTTAGCTCTCAGCTTCCTCCAAACCCTTGGGTTCTAGAACACAAATGTCAGACCCTTATCCCTAAGTTCCAATCCCACTTCAGATATTTCCTAGCTTTGTGACTCCTTATAAAAACTCCCATGACCTAAGTTCTCAGCCTCAGTTTCCCCTCCTTGAAGATGGGGATAATAATGATAATGATGCCTCCCTCATAGGATTGTTGTGAGGACAAAATGAGAAAATATATATAAAGTGCTCTAGAAATATTAGCTATTATTGTTAATTATAACAACATCCTCATCCTGGGTCCTGACTCTGCAACTAATGGTGATCCCAGAATTGGACAGCAGATGGTGCTGTTGGCCCCATTCTGGGCCAAAGGGAGCGTAGGCTTTAGAGTAGACAGTTGGCCTCTCCTTGCTGAGAATCTTGGCCCCTGGACTCTGCCAGTCAGGGTGGGGCTTCCCCATTTGCTCTCCCTTCAGCTCCAAAACTAGGAGTATAGCTCTCTGGGCCACGATTCTGGCATCTGCCCAAGGGGGAAAGGAAATAAATCTCTCGGTGGCTGGAGAGTTGGCCAGGTACAAGCGTCCCTGGAGACAGGCATTTCCTCCGGCTTCCAAGCAGCGTTAGGGTGGCAGGTGAGGGCATTGGTGTGAGGCTGTATGGACTGTCATTGTGCTGTCGACACTTGGATCAGAGATTTAGGGAATGTGCAGCTTGGGTGGTCCAGCATTACACTGGAGGAAGGGGGACAGAATAATAGACTTTGGAGTTCAGTTGTGCCTTGCACCCTTACTAACTGACTTGGAGCAAGTCATTTTCCTTCCCTGAACCTCAGTTTTCTCATCTGAAAAAAATGTGAACCTAGGATCATATTAGAGAGGACCTTCAAGGCCACTGAGTTCAACCTCCCATTTTACAGATGAGGAAGCTGAGACACAGAGAACAACTTGCCCAGGGTCACACAGCTAATTAAAATTTGTAGTATCTACCTCAGGGGGCTCAGGGGGTTATTGAGTGTGGAAATGAATGAGAAACTTAAAGTGGTAAATGCGAAAGGGAAAAATAATGGTCCCAGTTAAAGAGCTATGGAAATATCACCTCTGTGTGTGTGTGTGTGTGTGTGTGTGTGTTCGCATCTGTGTATTGTGCATTATGTAATAGATCTGGAGCTGGAATGGACCTGGGAGGCTACTGAGTCAACCTTTTTCTCTAAGCCAGTTTTAAAACTGAGTAAACTGAGGCACAGAGAGGTTATAGGATTTGGCCAACTAGCAAGTGTCTGAGGCAGGATTTGAACCCAGTCTCTCTTAACCCTAAATCCTTTGCCCTATGTGTGTGGCTCTGCATATGGGCACTATCTCTGTGTGAGTGGATGTGACAGAGGACACCAGGGGAAAGGTCTCCATATGACTGTTCCTCAAAAAGGTGGGAAACCTCCCAGGCAAGGAGACCATGGTGCCAACATTAGTGCTTATGCATGTAATTATGAGTGCATGCGGTACCTATGTTTCTGTGCATGTGTGTTGGTGTGTGAAAGGTCTTAGGTCAAAGAAAAGACCATCCTAGCTCACCCGGGGGTCATGGACCTCATGAGGCTGACTGAGAAGAGGAGTAAATTACATAGAGATTTGGAGAAATTTCAAGCCTTTGGCTTGATGTCAGGACCAACTTCTTACTAAAAGTGGAACAGGCTGCCTTGGCAGGTAGCGGATCTCCTGTCCCTGGATGTAATAAAGGAGAGGCTGGGTGGGCATTTTCTGAGGAGGTTTCAGAATAGATTTTTTTTTCAGGATTGGGATAGACTAGTTGGCTTTCAAGGTCTTTTCCAACTTGGAGGGTCTGCCTGGTTCTGTCTATGAATTCCTGGGCCTTGGTTCTATGCTAGATTATTAAAGGAGTCAGGAGGTGCTCAAAGCACATCAATCAATCCATTAATAAGCATTTATTAAGTGCCTGCTGCATGCCAGGCACCATGCTAAGTTCTGGATGTAGACAAAAACAAACCAGTATCTACTCATAAGGGCCTTAAATCTATCATATGTAAGTATAATCAAGATATATGCAAAATTGATCCATCATAAACGGGGTATATGGGGTGTTCAGGAGGACAAGTACCTCTGGGGTGAGGGCTGCTCATACACTTTTGATGTCCACCTGTCATTCAGCTCTCACCTGTGGCGCCAAGAAGATGTAACTTGTTCAGTGGCTATGCCTCAGTAGACCCATCTCTGAAGATGAGCTAACTCGAGTTGAGAGTAACTGAGGCCTCAGACTTACTGGTTAGTCAGGGGGATGTCTACCTCAAGCATGTGAAAACTTCCTCTGATGGAATGGGTGAATGAGAACAGTTTATTCCAACAGTCATGAAGGTGGAGGAAGCAGGTGTTATGGAGCTTGGTCAGACATCGAAGACACCAAGGTCATCCTCTGCATCCCGGGCCATCATCAGTTGTCCTGATTTGTCCTCTTACTGGACTTCAATGACTGGAGGAGAGAGTGAAACTGAGAACTTAGTGCAACTCTGCCTCACTTAAATCCAATTCACATGCAAGTCAAGCCATCACCCATGATGTTATCAGTTCTCTTTGAAAATGAAAAACAAACTGTATTATAAATATGAAGAGAGGCACTGACATCTAGAGGGACCAGAAAAGACTTTCTGTAGAAGGGGGCACTTGAGCTGAGCTTGGAAAGAAAAAACATTCTAAGGGATGGAGACGGGAAATGGGTGCATTTCAGACATGAGGAGCAGCCATTGCAAAAACATGATAATAGGAGGCATGTCCTGCTTATGTTAAAAGAATGTTAAAGAAGGTTGAAAAGATAGATATGAGATCAGGTTTTGAAGGACTTTAAATGCCAAACAGAGGATTTTGTATTTGATCCTAGAGGTGATAGGGAGCCACTGAAAGGTATTGAGTAGGGGAGTGACATGCTTAGAAGTGTGCTTTAAGAAAATACCCTTGGGCATGTCATGGAGAGTGAGTTGGAGCTGGAAGACCTGTTTAGAAGGCTATGAATTAGAGGCATTAGAGAAGAAACAGAAAGACATTCATGGGAAACCTTTGTTCTGATGGATCCCACAGGACAGATCTGGGTGGAATGGGTAGAAATTACAGGGAAACAGGGTTAAACAAAAGGGAAAACTTCTTGACAATGCAAGCTTGCCCAAAACAGAATGGGCTGTCTGGTGAAGTGATGAGTTTCCCATCAATGGGAGTATTTAAGCCTGAGGCTAGATGGCCATGGCAGGACTCCTGTTTAGAGGTCAGACTAGATGCCCTCTGAGATCCCTTTCAATGCTGAGATTCTATGAGTTTATGAGTTGATGAGGACCTGTGGCTTTTGCTGCCTACAGTTTTCTCAGCATACCTTTGGGAGCTTGGGGCAGAGCTAGCTTGAGGCAAGGAACAGGTGAGCATAAGCCAGGACTGCTGCTGTTGCTAGTGGGTCTCTGAGCTTCTGAGTGGACCCCTGGGAGGCTTCTTAAGGCTTAGTTATGAGGTATTGGCTGGGATGACAAGCTTGATACCCAGGGAGTTGAGAGGGGGTGTTGGACAGCCTGGCTTGGGTCCAAGGCATCTCCTGGGGGTGGAAATACCAGACAGTAGCTAGCTTCAATGACCCCTCTGACACACTGCTCATAAGCATCTGTTACCTACCATGCCCCAGTCCACTTGGAGACCATCAAGTGGGGAATCCTTTATTCCGTACTTTAAGTTACCCTGGGTTTGAGCAGATGCTGGGAATGGGCCCAAGTGGACTAGATGATGGGGGCAGGAGGTGCTGATACTGCTGGAGAGGAGAAGGTAGAAAGACGGGATGGAGGACCATGATGGGTGATCTTGGGCAAATCATTTCCTTTTTCACAGCCTCAGAGTCAACATTTATAGAATGAAAAAGTTGATCTTGAAGACAGCTAACACCCCCTTGGTGTTAGCTAGTCAGCCAGTCAGGCTTGCTTGCTTATTTTCTGACTCAGTGTTATCTAAGGTTCTTTTCAGCTCTGTCATTTTATATTCTAAAGTTCTTCCAATCTCTGCCATTCTACATCCTATGGACCCTCCTGGTTCTATCATTCTGTGTTCTGAGGTTCCTTCAGAACTTTATTCTATGTTCTAATGTTCCTTCTTGTTCTGACATTCTTGTTCTAAGCATTTAACAGTTGGGTGACCATGCAGAAGACATTTAAACTTTCAGAGCCTCAGTTTCCTTTTTTTGTAAAATCAATAACCAACTTCTCAGGGTTATGGAGGGCAAAGTGCTTGACCAACGCTAGTGTCCTATGAGAATGGAGCTCTGAGCCTTGAGGGCCCTGTGATCACGGGTACTCCATAAATACTTATTGATAAATCTGTTTAGCAATTTGGGAGGCCCCTGCATGCCTTCAGAGACCTGGAATTTGAACTCTGACCCTTGGAAACTTTCTCACTGACACATGCTCCCTGGGCTCATACAGATCATTCCACCATATAACACAGGAGGAAGAGAGTTCCAGGGTCATCTAATATAATCTGCTTGTGAACAGGAATTCCCCCATTACATCCCTAATAATGCTCAGACTGCCTTGATGTGGAGGCATTGCTGACAGGGATACTCATTTTCCCCCATGGTAGCCCACTGCACTTTGGGACAGCTCTGAATCTTAGGATCTAAAACAAAATCTGTCACTTTGCAAATTGTGCCCATTCCTCCTGGTTCTGACTTCTTAGGACTAGCAGAATGGGGCTAATCCCTCTTGTATATGACAGTCCTTCAGATACTCTAAGACAGCTCTGTGCTCCATGGAAGCTAACATGGGAAAGAGCCCTCAGTTTTTTTTAGCTGATCTACATATGGTCTGGTCTCCAGTCCCTAAACTTTCTATGTTTATCCTGAGATTCTGTTCATTGAGGTGATTCAGGAGCCCAAGAGCTAGGCAGAAGATCTGTCAGCACGTGCTACGGTTTCAGACGGGGACCTACATGAGATTAGTGGGAATCTGTTCCAGCTTGATGTGTGGGACAAGAATAATGCTATGGGCATGGGGGTGAGGGAGAGGGGAGTTGGGCAGAGGTAGGACAATTTGGGAGCCCATGCCCTAGCTTTCTCTCCTTTCCTCTTTGTTTATTTTTAAAATTTATTTTCAATATATAATTTATTTATTTTCAGTTTTTAATATTCACTTCCACAAGAATTTGAATTCAAAATTTTCTCTCCATCTCTCCTCACCTCCCACCCCAGGACAGTATGCACCCATCCACCCCTTCCTCCAGTCTGTCCTCCCTCCTATTACCCACCCTTCCATTTCCCTTCCACTCTATTTTCCTGTAGGGCAGAATAGATTTTTATACTCCATTGCCTGTATAGCTTAATTTTCAGTTGCATGCTAGAACGGTTTTTAGCATTCATTCTTAAAGCTTTGAGTTCCTTATTCTCTCCTTCCCTCCTCACCCACTCTCATTGAGGAAACAAGCAATTCAATATAGGTCATATATGTGTAACAATGCGAAGCTCTTCCATAATATTCTTGTCGTAAAAGACTAACCACATTTCCCTCTGTCCTATCCTGCCCTTCATTTATTCCATTCTCTCCCTTGATCTGTCCTCCCACAATAATATTTGCTTCTAATTATCCCTTTCCCCAATTTTCTGTCCCTTCTATTATCTTCCCTCTCCTGTCCCCTTCCCCCTTGCCTTCCTGCAGGGTAAAATAGATTTCCACATCCAGTTGAGTGTGTGTTATTCCCTCCTTAAGCCAAAGCCCATGAGAGTAAGGCTCAGTTATTTCCTTTCATCTCCCCTCTCTTCCCCTCCATTGTAAAAACTCATTCTTCCCTCTTTTATGTGAGAGGATTTGCTACATTCTACATTTTCCTTTCACTTACTCCTAGTACATTCCATTCAACAGTAAATTTTATTTTTTTTAGATATTCTCCCTTCATATTCAGCTTATCTTTTGCTCTCTATGTATATATACGTATATATGTACACACATACATCCATGTACATATGCATACATATTCCCTTTAACTCTCCTAATACTGAAGAAAGGTCTCATGAGTTACAAATAACATCTTTCCATACAGGAATATAAACAGCTCAATTTTATTGAGTTCCTTGAGACTTCTTTTTCCCGTTTACCTTTTCATGTTTCCCTTAATTCTTGTATTTGAAAGTCAAGTTTTCTATTCAACTTTGGTCTTTTTGACAAGAATACTTGGAAGTCCTCTATTTCATTGAAATTCCATTTCTTCCCCTGAAGTATTATACTGAATTTTGCTGGATAGGTGATTCTTGGTTTTAATCCTATCTCCTTTGATATAATATCATATGCAATATCATATTCTAAGTCCTTCAATCCCTTAGTGGAAAAGCTGCTAAATCCCGTGTTATTCCGATTGTATTTCCACAATACTTGAATATGATCACTGCTTGTAATATTTTCTCCTTGACCTGGGAACTCTGGAATTTGGCTACAATATTCCTAGGAGTTTTCCTTTTGAGATCTCTTTCAAGAGGTGATCAATGAATTCTTTCCATTTCTATTTTACCCTCTGGTTCTAGAATATCAGGGCAGTTTTCCTTGATAATTTCTTGGAAGTTGATGTCTAGGCTCCTTTTTTGATCATGCTTTTCAAGTACACTAATAATTTTTAAATGATCTCTCTTGGATCCATTTTCCAGGTCAGTTGTTTTTTCAATGAGATATTTCACATTATCTTCTTTTTTTTCACTCTTTTGGCTTTGTTTTGTAATTTCTTGGTTTCTCATAAAGTCATTAGCTTCCATCTGCTCTGTTCTAATTTTTAAAGAACATTTTATTGAGTGAGTTTTTGAATCTCCATTGGTCTATTTTGTTTTTTAAAGCATTCTTCTCCTCATTGGCTTTTTGGACTTCTTTTGCCATTTGGGTTAGTCTATTTTTAAAGATATTATTTTTCTTCACCATTTTTGGGTCTCCTTTAGCAAACTGTTGACTTGTTTTTCATGATTTTCTTGTATTCCTCTCATTTCTCTTCTCAGTTTTTCCTCCACACCTCTTACTTGATTTTCAAAATCCTTTTTGAGCTCTTCCATGGCCTGAGACCATTGCATTTTTTATTGGAGGTTTTGGATGTAGAAGCTTTGCCTTTTATGTCTTCCTCTGATGGTATACTTTGTTCTTCCTCATCTGAAAGGATGGAAGAAAATACCTGTTCACCGAGAAAGTAACCTTATATACTCTTATTTTTCCCCCCCTTTTGGGGGCATTTTCCCAGCCAGTTACCTGACTTTTGAGTACTTTGTCAAGTGGAGGGTAAACTCTAGGGACCTGTAAGTTCTCAGTTCCTCGAAGGAGGCACAATCAAGGAAGAGGAGTTTGCTCCTCTCCTGGTCTGCACTCTGGTCTGTGAGCAACCACAAGTAATCTTTTATGCCCTGGAACTATGAGTAGGATTCCCTCTCCATAGCTTCCATCAGCTCCACCATGCCAGTGCTCCTCCTCACCCCAGGACTGCCACTCAGGACTGAGACTCAGATCAGCTGTTCAATTCCCCCAGGGTCTTTAGGCCAAGGGATTTAAAAGTGGCTGCTTCCACCCTAGGACTGGGGCTGGGGCCAGACCATCTCCCTTCTCACCCAGGTGAAAGAACTTTCTTACTGAGCTTTAAAGCTGTCTTTGGTGTTTGTAGGTTGAGAAATCTGGGAACCACAACTGCTACCCATGATTACATGCCCTCATGCCTGCTCCAGTCCTGCCACCACAGCCCAGGCTGAACTGTGCTTCACTCTGAGCCCAGTGTGATAGACCTTTCCTGTTGGCCTTCCAGGCTGTCTTGGGCGGGGGTGGGGGGAATCTCTTTCACTCTGTTGTTTTGTGGCTTCTGCTGCTCTAGAATTTGTTTAGAGCTATTTTTTGCAAGTATTTTATGGGCTATGGGGGCAGATTTGGAGGACGTCTGTCCTTCTACTCTGCCATCTTGGCTCCATTTCCTCCTCTCCTCTCGTCCCTTATTGAATACTTACTATGGTGTTTAATAAAGCTTGTTGACTCCACCGACTTTCCAGAGAGTGTGCCCTGGAAGACTTAACCTCTAGAACTGCTACCCCAGAGACTCTACTGTGCTGATCTGTGAGTGTCTTTTGAGGTCCACCCAGCCATATGCTTCCCTTTCATTCCCAGTCATCTTTCATCCATTCCCCACTTCTTGACTGCAACAATAATCTAGTTAGTCAGTCCTACTGACTGTCATTCCACAGCTACTGGAATGAATGTGTCAGTCTATTGCTCTCTGGCTCCCTTGTCATCTTCCAAGCCAACAATCCCTTCTTGAGCTCCACTTTCCCATTTACACTGTCTCCCTCTTTAGAGTATAAGTTCCATGAGATCAGAGACTGTCTTTGCTTTTATATTTCTATCTGAAGCACTGGACACATAGTTAAGTGCTTTTTCATCCATTCATCCATTTATCTATCTGTTCATTCTTCCATTCATTCTTTCATTCTTTGCTCTTGGGGCTCTAACCAGCCCTGAGAAGAAATGCCCATCCTCAGTGTTGGTCAGAATTGTCTGTAGAAATGGAAGCAGTCTGTAGCATCCATCAGTGATGGCTGTTGTTGGAGGGGTCACAAAGAAGCTACCATTAACAATCTGCATGAATGTAACATGAAGCAGACTGGTCTTCTTGTAAGGTTGAGGGATTGGGAATCTAAGCCCCTGATTCAAATCCTACAGGGTTACTTAACCTCTCTGGACCTCAGTCTCCTCATCTTTAAAATGAGGGAGTTGGATTTGTTCTTGCTGTCATAGTCATGTCCAACACTTCATGATCTCATTTGAGATTTTTTTTTTTTGGTAAGGATACTGGAGTAGTTTGCCATTTCCTTCTCCAGTTCATTTTACAGATGAGAAAACTGATGTCCCTTCCAGCTGAAGTTCTATGATCCTGTGACAGATGGGTGTCATTCTGATCTATAAGAAAGGTTAAGAGGAAGATCTCCTTCTGAATAAGTTCGGTGGATCAGTTCTAGACAATATATGGAAAGATCATAGGTATGCATACTTATCTAGTACATGTTCTATGTACTTCTATGGGAAATACATGGATCTAAGTGCCATGCAATGAGAAAAGAATGGAAAGACCTTAGGCTTTAGAGCTGAAAAAAATCCTCGTAGATTCATCTAGGCTTATCTCATCATTTTTTTTTTTACAGATAAGAAAACCGAAGCATGAGCATTGAAGTGACTTAAGATGACATAGGTAGGAAGTAGCCAAACCAGGATTTGCATTCAGGCATTTTGTCTTCAAATCTAGTGCTTTTTCTCCTAGACCAGGGATTCTTGACTTTTTTTTACGTCATTGATCCCTTGACTTGTATCCTTCCCCTCACTTTGGCAGTCTGTTTTTAAGTCTATGTTTTTAAACACATGAAAAATATAAGGGATGACAAAAAGGAACTAATTATATTGAAACACAGCTACCAAAATATATTTTAAAAACAAATCTCAGGTTGTTTAGACTCTGAAACCATCTCAATGTGTTATGAGGGGCAACCCCTTTACCAATAAGATAATAACATAGGCAGGACCTCATAGTCTAGACATGCCAGTATGGTAGGGTAGAAGAAGCATAGCTAGAGCTGGAATCCAAAGACCTGAGCTGAATTCTAGCTCTGCTCTTGCTAGCTGGGTTACTTCCTTAACCTCTCTGGTTTTTCATTTCCTCATCTTTAAAATGGACAATTTGAATTCAGTAGTCTCAAAGATCCCCTCCCGCTCTCAGACTTCTATGGTCACTCAACCAAAACATTTATTTTGTACTTACTATGTTCTAGGCACTGTGCTCCTATGACCTTTGATCTTAAATCCAGCTGAAAACCCTAATCTCTGAACCAGGTCTGCTAAGAGAAAGGGGAGGTGACCCACTTCAAAGGCAGGAGTAGTTGGAAGACCCTAGGAATTGAAAGGAACTGGGGGAGTTGGAGGATCTCAGAGGCCAAGAATAGACTACTGACAGCCACAGTAAGCTGTGAATGGAGCTACTTTCCAGAGAGTCTGGGATCAGTGAAGTCATAAGATCATAGAACTTATATCTGGGAAGAAGCTCAATGTCCATTGGTTCCAACCTCCTCTTTTTACAAAGGAGGAAACCGAGGCCTGGGGAGGTTGAGTGACTTGTCAACATCCAATTGAAGATGATAGGACCCCAGATTTAGAATTGGAAAGAAATTTATAGATCATATATTCCAAGTCCCTCATTTGACAGAGTACACACCGTAGAAGAAACCCCCTGGAAAGTCAAAGTTTGGCTAGTTTCCTCCCTGCCTGGTTTTCACTTCCTCCTAGCTTCCCTGCTTGCTCCAGCCCCTTCCTTAGCCTCGGAGTTCCTTGGGGAGAAGGCATTCAGTAGTCTACTTGCCTCCTCATCCTTCCCCATATCTACATGTTTAAAATGTATCTAGGGCCGCATCTCCATCTCATCCTTCCCATCCCCGGGTGATAAGCCATCTGTGTGCATGCTTGAAGCCTGGGGAAAATGCTTCCGATCTAAGCCCTGATCCTCCTCTATAATGGTGTTCCTTTCCCTCCCCAAATCAATTATTCATATTATCACAGTCTCAGGCCAGCCTCAGTGTTGGTTCCATCTAAGGTTTTCCTTTTTTCATCCCTTCTCTCTTTCCGGGCTGTGTGCATGTGAGCTGGGGAGGGCTGGTTGCCAATTTAAGATCACACACTTGACATTTCAGTGTCTGCTTCATCGTGCCAGGCGGGCACCCAGCTCGAACAATCAATTCTCTCTGCATAATCTATCAGTGCCATCCGAAACATTTAATCAACCCAGATCAGTCCTTCCGGCTGCTTTCTCTTTCTTACTGGCTCATGCTGGCTGTCTCATTTTCTCTCATTGACTCAGCCCACATTTATTGGGCACCTACTGTGTTAAGAGTCCTGTCCCTACCCTCATGGAGCTTACCCAGAGGTAACTTGGATGGATCTATGATCGTGTTAATGTGAGTTCTCAAAATGGCCCCCATTTGAACCCATTCATATCTTGCCCATGACCTCTCATAAAGCTTTTGTGGTGGGCTCACCTAGTGTTGGGGGGGGGGCAGGAATCCTCTCTACATCTCTTGACGTTTCATGGGCACTGAGGTAGCCCATAGCCTACTGTTGGTCTCTTATCCTTTACTTTTGCTTCATGAACATCCCATCTCCTCTTGGCTTCCTTCGGCAAATCCCAGCTGAAGACTCACCTTCATCTACCTTTAGTCCCATCCTCCTTAGTGCTAGTTCTCACTCTCTGTTGATTATCTCCAATTTATCCTGTTTGTAGATTGTATGGACACAGTTGTTTGCATGTTGACTCCCCCCATTAGACAGGGAGATCCTTGGGAGCAGGAACTGTCTTTTGCCTTTCTTTGTATCTCTAGCATTTAGCACTGTGCCTGGCACAGTGATGTCCTGGTGATGTCCAAAAAATATATGACTTGTTCTGCGTCTTGAGTCCTGATGACATCTTTTCATTGATAATATGCTATGACCTATTTATAAAGGTCACCAGAAGAATCCATGATTTTATCAGGACAGGGAACTTCTGATGTGGGAACTCTCTTTTCTCCCATCAATGATATTTTATATATATAAATTGGGCAGCTAGGTGGTGCAATGGATAGAGCACTGGGCCTACATTTGGAAAGTCATGAGTTCAGATATGGTTAACTGAAAAAAAATGGAATTTATAAAATTATATCGCTAAAGAGAAATATTAACAGAAAAGGAACCAGTGAGTCAATGAGAATTGATTAGGGAGGGACTATGTGCCAGGCGCTGTGGGATACAAAGAAAGGCAAAAGACAGCCCTTTGCTCTCCTGTATGTAAGGCTCTATGCAAGGGCTTGAGGAAATTCCTGAGATGAAATAAGATGCTAGTTCCTATTTTCAAGTAGCATACAGAAGAGATAGGGTTTATACACAGGTAAACATAATCTGCAGAGGGATGCAATAAACATCCCAGACTCCATGAAAATCGTATTCATTAAATTAATCCAAAAGAGGGAATGTGTTTGGGGTAAGTTCCATGGAGAAGGGACTTTTGCTCTTTCTGTTACACTGCATGAACTCTGAAACCCTTTCTAGCCCTAAAGTTTAGATTACTTGAGCATAGTACAGTGTATGCTGACTTGCTTAAGGGCAGGAATCCATGGAACAGAGTACCTTACAAATAGCTGTTGCTTGAACAAGCACACAAATGGATGAGAAGCAATGTGGTGGAGGAAATAATGTACAGGATTGAGATTGGGAGATCTCAATTCAAATCTCATCTCAGTCACTTACTGTATGGTCAAAGCCTCCGTTTTCCTCATCTGTAAAATGGACACAGCAGTACTGGTAACTACCTACTCCAAAAAAGTTATTCTGAGAGGACTATGGTACTGGATTTTAAATTTTATCTGGGGGAGAAAGAGGGTGGGACAGCTAGGGAATTTTTTTTAACATGAGGACAGAAACAGATGTTGGGTGTGTGTGTGCGCATAAAGCCTGGGATGTGGCAATGACAGATCAGATTGTGTGTGTGTGTGTGTGTGTGTGTATGAATAGTCTGACCACAAGTGCTGAGAAGCCAGAGCAGAAGGTGATCTGTCTCCCCTCTCACTTCCCCAATCCATCAATCAAGAATTGTCACCCACTGCATGACAGGCACAGTGTTATCTATTGATACAAAGACTTAAATGAAACATTCCCCCATCTTCCACTAGGCCAGGTCTTTTCTCCTTTTCCTTCCCTTGGAGTTTGTTCCCTCTTCCCAATACCCATAGAGATACAGGCCTGTAGAGGACCAGGGGATGTAGGGACCACTGTGGAAAAGATGTAGGCATTCAGGGAAGACGGCCTGGCCACCTTTCCTTAGTTGCAGGCAAGAGCAAGATTTTCAAGACATTTCAAATGCTTCTTTAATTGCCTTCCCCATGGATTACTCAAGAATTACAACCGTAAGAAGAGGACCTCCCATTCTCTGTCTCATCACACCCTCACCATAACCCCTGAGGGTGAGTTAGGACAGTTTCATTATCTGGATTTTACAGGTTCAGAAAGGGAAGATTCACACAGCTGGTTAATGGCAAAGTCGAGATTAGAACCCAGATATCTTGACTCCTAGACCAGTGGTCTGTAGTGAAAAGGGAATACCGTAGGTGACAGGATAATGCTTAACTTGGGATAAAATGAAGAGACTGACACAGTGACCCCAGGACATTTCTCCAGGCTTCCAGGGATCTAGAGGGTTGGTGACAGAAATGTTTGATGGGAAGAATTGGAAGTCTAGCTGAGAGAGATGAGGGCTCTCTGTGGGAAGAGTGCATGGGACAAACTGATGTCTAATAGTAAGAAGAACAGTTCCAGAGGGATAGAAATGGGGCATTGGTGGGGTGTGGGGGGGGAGGGGAATTGAGAGATCTCTGGAGGAGAAACGTGCAGGAGAGAAGTGATAAGGGGACTGGGAGAGACTAAGAGAAGTAAGGGATAAAGGGGATGTTGAGGTCCTCCTGTGGGAGAAATGGGCAAGGGCCTTGGGGAAAAGTGGGGTGCCTGGAGGGAGAAGTGGGAGGAATCTTGGAGGGACAAGATGGGGAGGACTGGGGGAATTCAAGGGTCCTGGGGAAGGATGAAGGGGTTCTTGGGGAGAAGTGGGGGACTAAGGATAGAGGGGAGAGGGGGGAGGGAGGCTGGAGGGAGTGGAATGAGGGCGGGAGCCAAGCTGACATAAGGTCCTAAAGAATGCACCAACCCCATGGAGGGAGCCCTGTAATCCCGGTGAGGTCTGGGGATGTATGGAGACAGCTGTGCTGATCCAGCTCAGGCTAACTGGCTGACATCACAGACCTGCTATGAGAGGCCACTCCGGGAGCCTGGGCTCTGTTTCCTTCTCTCGCCTTTCCAGGGAGAGATGGCAGCCAAGGGAGGGGGAGGATACGGAAGGAACAGAGTCACGCTATTAACTCCAACTTGGCCATGGTGTGGAGACAGAGGATGGCATTTTGAGGGCAATGAACCAAGGGGCAGAAATGAGGAGGAGACGTCCCTTGAAAGTGGAAAGATGTGGAGCTTGAGTGTCTGCCACTGGCTTGTCTATGGGCTCAGAGGCTCACCTAGTTTCACACTTTCCCTAGGAGGGATCCAGCTCCAAGAAAGGGCTCAGGAACACATGTAGATGTTAGACCATTGGTCTGGGGGTTTGGGGGGCAACAGGGACCAAAAGCTATGGATTGGAACCTCCAATGTGTAACTGTAGGCAAACGCTGACCTTGGGCAAGCTGCTTCATATAGGGCCTCAGTTTCTTTACCTGTAAGTTGAAGAACTTGCACTGGAAGACTTCTGAAGGCCCCTTAAGTTCTAGAGCTTTGATCCAACCTCTGTAACTTACTATTTATGCTAAGCATGAGTCAGTAAGTCATTTAACTTCCTGGTCGCTATTTCCTCCTTTGTGAAGAGAGAGTCTCATTCTAAAACCTCCAATGTTCCTTTAAACTCTAAAGCTATGATCCCATGTAGTAAAAAGTAGAAGCACTTCTTACTTCAATTCTCTTTCCACCCTGGAGGGAGAGACAAGAAAAAGAAAGGAAAAGAGGAGACTGAAGGGAAAGAAAATTAGGACGAGGAAGAGAGAGTTGAAACAGGAAGAAAGGAGAAAGAGAGAAGGGATGGGTCAGGAGAAGAAAAGAGAGAGGAGGAAAGAAAAAGAGAGGAAAGGAGAAGAGGAGAGAGGAGTGGAATAGGGGAGAGAAAAGAGAAAAGAGAATAAGGAAAGAAGGAAACAAGAAGGAAAATGAGTGGTAAAAAGAAGGAAAAGATATTAGAAAAGGAGCATTCATTCAGAGAAGGAAATGGTGATGAGAGAAGAAGGCTAAAAGAAAAGGAGGGAACTCTAGAGGACCATACAAAGCTATTTTCATCTCTTTAGCATTGTCGATTCAGAGCCAGAGGGAACCTAGAGATGGTGGTGGGGGTTTGCTGGTCCAATGCCCTCATTTTACAGAGGAAAAATGGAGACCTTGAGAGAGGGTATGACTTGCCCAAGGTCACCCAGAGAGGATGTAGGGAGCAGAGCTGGGGTTTGGTGGAGATGCTCTGACTCTAAGTTCAGTGCTCACACTAGGTTTCTTTCGTCTCTCTGCTCTCCCAAGCCTCCTGAAGTGTTGCAGCTGGAAATAAAGAGAGCTCCCTCCCTTCATGGAGCCTGTGGCTAGTGGCCAGAGAATTCGCTAGTGTTTTTGGGCCACCCAGGCCAGAGAATGAGGACTCTCCTCTTTTCCCAAGGACAGACAGGGCTACATGGCCCTCTCTTCACACCGAAGAGATATTGGATCCCTCTGCTCTAATTCTTTCTCCTTCCTGGGAAAAAGAGAAGTTTTGAAATGCACCAAGTATCCCCAGACACCAAACATGTATGTGAATTCTGAGGGGAAAGATTGGTCTGAGCTGCTGTGAAGTTGTAATGAGAGAAGCTGTAGAGCAATAAATACAGAATGTCAGAGCAAGGGGCAACTTAGAACCCAGAATGTCAGGGCTGGGAGGGATCCTAGAATAGAGAATGTTAGACCAAGAAAGGCTTTTAGAACTAGAATTCCAGAACTGGGAGGAACCATAGAACGAAGAATGTTGGGGCTGCTGAGGAGGCTCTTGGATCCAGAGCCACAGTGAAGGTAGTGTCACTTTATTTAGAGGATTTCAAATAAATCTAATTTAGAGGACTAAAAATTCAACACTTTTACTCCTTCAGAAAAAAAACACAACTGAACTTAGCATTTAGTTCACAAGAATAAATAGTTAAAACAAGAAGGTATCTCATTTCAGCATTGTTAGTGACACCCGTTATGATGCCCTTTGGCGATTAATTAGTTCAGCTCCACTGAATTTTGTCTCAATTGTTTCTTTCATTGCTTTCATATTATGATTCACCAAGCTGATGTGGTGGTATGGGTGCTCCTTGCCCCGGGCACCAAAATGTCTGGGTATGGTCCTGCTTAGAGCAGAGCAGAAGCAAGCAGAGGCTCATAGATTTGTTTCTGGAAGGGACCTTAGAGACCATCTAATATAACTCCTTTTACATATGTAGGAACTGAGGCTAAGAGAGGGGAAATGGATTGTATTGGAACACATAGTTAATCAAGGCAGTAAAAATATAATTTAAAGCCTTTCAAGTACCATAACTGAGCATAGTAACTCAACTGAAGTTTGTGAATCTTTGCCTAGTCCTTGATTCTAATGAATGTACTTAATGATCTGAAAAGAAATAATTTTTCATGAATACATAAAGAGTTTGTAAACTGATATTTCTGGAGAGCTTGAAAAGCTTAGCTAGGAGAAGAAATTATGCTGTTGTGGAAAAGAGAGCACAATTTAGAATGAAAAGATCTGAGTTCAAAGTCCAGCTCTTTTACATATTTCTGGGTGACTTTGGGAAAGTCATTTCCAAGTCCCAAGTATTTTGGCATTCCTCCTTAAATCTTCTGTATACTATTAACTTACCTATTTTTCAGGAAAGGGGTTGTTAAGCAAAGGTCAATCTTTAGTTTTACCTCTTTCTGAGACCAGATGGCTGTTGGCATCTCTTTCAACTCTCAAACTTTGTAATGTTTTGAGTGCTTGAATTTTAGAACTTCCGAAAGAATAGGTCCAGATCAAGACAGTTAAACTGCATTGTTTATCCAGAGTACAGATCTTTCAAGTGAATTCAATTCCACCATCAGCTAATAAGAATCTACTATGTGCCAGGCCCTCTGCTGAGGGCGTGCAGACACAAATACACAAACGAAGAGGCAGGAGCTTAATTAAATAATGGTACGCAGATAAATAAATTCCTCTAAAATGCAAATTAAATACAACCCAATTTTTGGAGGTGGGGATGGGATGGCACTAACCACGGAGGTCAGAATGTGGCTCTTATAGACCCAAGGTGGTAAAAGGTTATTTCAGTACCCAGGCAGAGCCTCTGGTTAAGAGGTATGGCTTTCTTTCCCAGCTCCACCACTCTCTTAAAGTGTTCATTGACTCAAGCTCCTTAATCTATCTGGATCTCTGTTTCCCCACAGGTGAACTGAGGGGACCTTTAGAGGTCAGAGTGTGATCAATGTTAGAGCTCAGTCTGGGCCAAGGTTTAGTAAAAGTGAAGGAAAGCAAGGGATCTCAGCATCAATTTTTTCTTTCTTTTCCTGAAAAGCATTGTCTGGAGGTGCACCCATTCATCTCTCCCTCCTCTCCCCCCAAACAAAGGAGGGGCTCCCTAGGGCAGCTACAGGGAGCCCCCCTTTTCCCCCTGCCACTAAATAAGAGCCTCTGTGTCTCATGGGCCACTCTGACCAGGCTCCAAGGCCAGCGGGGAGATTAATCAGGTAATGCATGTCAGCAGCAAGGAGCCTGGGTTGGGGGAGCAAGGTGTTGGCTGAATACAAAGCATTATTATCACAGACAAGGAAAATAGCCAACTCAGTATGAGTCCAAGGCTTGTGATTTCTAGTCTCTTATTATCACCAAGGCTCAGGGCACCCAGAGATGAGTGTTCCAAAGCTGAAATGTCCCTGTCACTTTCCAGTGAAGACACTACTTGTGTCTGGTGGACAGGAGTCCTAAAGACATTTTGTCTGAAGTGGGGGGAGGGTAAAACCAAGCCTCCCTTTTAGAGATTCTGCAAAAGTCAATGTCCCTTGGAGGGAAGGAGAAAAGGCAAGCTGAGAATGTCTTCCATTACACTTGGCATCCTGGGCCTCTACCCTCTGGGCTGATCACTCCTCCCCATGGAAGAGTCATCTGGCTAGGACTGATGGATTACCCCTTATAGATATAGATACTCATGTCATATGGAGTCATGAGCTATTAAACCTGAGAGGGACCTTAGAGTTGGGAGCCTAGTGGTCAGCTATAGCATCACCCTGACCCTCGGACTGAAAAGCCGACAAAAATCTGGGCTGGGGAAGATCATGGAGCACCTTTGTGCACTACAACAGCAGTAACAAAATCAAATAGAAATGGATTTCTGTTGGCTGCATATTGACTTAGAAAACCACAGATTGTCTTTCTCTATGTTATATTTTTATTTATTTTGCTAAACATTTCCCAGTTATATTTTAATATGATTTGTTTGGACCTGCGAGTTTGACACATCTGGACTAGCACATGGGACAATGGGCTGATTGTATGTCACTGTTTATTCAAGGGGTGTGAAAAATATGGCAGAAATAGAATCTTTTTCAGTGCCCCTACAAGAATGGGCTGGTAAGAAAACCAGTCTGCAAGTCTATGGTATCAGATGGTTGAACGATTAGCTCCTTCAGAAAGATTTTTCTTCATTGTCATAGAGCTTAGAACTTGATAATTGGAAGTTCCCCTGCGGTTCATTCAGTCTAATCTCTTCACTTTACAATTGGGAAAATGGAATCCCAGAGTGGGGCAAGTGGCTGCTCAAAGTCTCAGAGCTTGTCAGTGGTAAGGCTGGAACTTGAATCCAGGTCTCCTGACTCTAGCCCAGGGCTTCTTCTGGCGAGAAGGAAAACCTTGCAGGGAGGAGGAAGGAGTTGTGAGTTTCCTGTCTCTGGAGGATTAGGGCCTGAATCTCATTCTATTCTCATTGGAAGGCTGTGGTTAGTACCTCGTTGCATATTTTCTACCTCTGTCTCAGATCCTGGGAACAATAAAAAACTCTAATCTGCTGTTGACATTCTATGGGTGTTTGAGGCTGTGGGGATAGCTAGAGTTTCATTCGAGCCCATGTGATCATCGGGAGGCCCCATTACAGCCGACTCTGGGAAGAGCACTTGTTCCGTGTCACTCCGAAGTGGATTAGGCTCCATTGAGCAGGGGGGATTTGGTTTGGAGAAAGGAGGAATCAGATGGAGAATGTTCCAGGGCTGGGCGCTGGGTAAGGGCACAGGGCCAGAGTCCAACCTAACTCTCTTTCCTCCTTCTCTTATTCTGTGACTATTCTGAAGCACCAGCAAGGAGAAATCAGTGGAAAGGATGCCAGCTTTGAATTCAGTAGATCTGGGCTCATCTTGGACAAATCATCACACCTTCTCTGGACCTCAGTTTCCTTATTTGTAAAATGAAGGAGTTGATCTATAGCTCTGATATTATTAGCCCCTGTCCAGTGCTGATATTCTATATTGTGGGTTTCTGACATTTTATGACCTAGAGCCTCTTCTAACACTGACATTCTGTGTTCTATGTTCTCTCTTTACTCTGACAATCTGTGTCCTAAGGCCCCTTCCAGCACTGACATTCTCCATTCTCAGCTACATTGCAACTCTAACATTCAACATTTTAAGGCTTCTCTCAACCCAATATTCTTTGATTCTGAGGTTCTGATTTTATCTGCATCCTACTGTGAAATGTGGAATGTGGTTGGATGAGGTGGATGGTTTAGATTGGCTCTAAACCTTGCTGGATCTCAACTCCAGGACTGGTCCACTCAGAGATGGCCATGCCACTCTGGTCACCTAAGCCTAGCCTGCTTCTGTGTCTGGTGCCCCAGGTTGTGTCCTGGCTGCTGTTCTGCTGGCATGGTGACTTCATGATGGGCTGGCTGCAGGTTACTGCTGGGGGGGGAGGCGTTGTCTAGGCTATTAGCCATTCAACCCTTGAAAATCTGATCTTGCTGGGCCCATCGCCCTGATGGTTTCCCCAAAACCATCAATCAGCAGTGGAGACATGATCATATTTTATAGCTAGAAGGGAGGGTGAAACCTAAGCCCTGGGCTCAGGGTTCTGCGTGCTCAGGGGGATCAAGGCAAAGCCCCAGCTTGGTTTTTAACCCTTTGTGGTCAGGCATTCCTCTCCTGACCCCACTGACTTTCTACCATAGTTCTTCTGTGTGAAGGGAATGGCCAGTGAAGTCAGGGGAGCACTTTAGGAATTGGGCCACTAGTAGCTTAATCTAGATGAGAGGGACCCAACTCCCCTTGACTACCAGTCTTTGTAGCCTCCTTTCAGATAAAAAGTCAAGTGTTCCACATTGTTCCACATTCTATGTTTTAGTATCCTTTGGAAACAGAAATTAGGGTGCCATAAAGGACAGTGGATTCTCTGCTACTGACTGGAGGTGGGTTGGGGCAAATCCTTCCTCTCTAGGCTTCAGTTTGCTCATTTGCAAAATGAGGGGGCTAGACCAGAAGAATTATAAGGTCCCTTCCAGTTCTAAGAATCTGTGGCTCCAGGGACCTGGTTTGGCATCCTGGGAGAAAGTTCTTTATATCCCTGGGCTATGCTGAAGGTGTGGACCCTGTGGTTATGGCTGCTAAGAGTGAGAATATGTCATGGAAGGGCCCAGTGCTGGAATATCTAGACTGTTCCAGCAGAAAACATTTTAAAATGCTCCATGAATCCAGTCGACTCTCTTCCAGGGTCAGACTTTCAGATCCCCAAAGGCAGCGATGGCAAACTGCTCTGAGAGGGACTGGCAGCATTTAGACAGAGGCTAGATGTTCCAATTTCTCTCTCTCTCTCTCTCTCTCTCTCTCTCTCTCTCTCTCTCTCTCTCTCTCTCTCTCTCTCTCTCTCCTCTCTTCTCCTCTCTTTTTTGTAAATTTTATTATTTATTTTAAACTTAAATGCAAAGTGAGGAAAGAAAAAAAATTGCCCTGTACACAGCAGGACATGAGAGGATTCAATGTAAAACAATAAATTTCCATCTCAAGAAAGCCTATATAATAAATACTACACATTGTTTTCAAAGCTTCCCAGCTTCTTTGCTTCCTGTAAGTTTTCCTCTGTTCTCTGCTGTGCACTTTGTACTCTGTTTTTCCCCTCCCTTCCTCACCCCCAAAGAATGCTACAATTAAGTGTGGAGATATATATATATATATATATATATATATATATATATATATATATATATATATATATATGTATGTATATATGTATATATACATATGCATATATATACATATACATAGATATCTATAAACATACACATAAACACTCATATATGTATGTAAGACAAAAGTATGCTTAATTCCACCTGTCATCTGTTTCCCTGAAGGTGGGTAGCATCTTCCTTCATAAGTCCAAATCTTTCCATGTTTTTCTAAATCAACCAACTCATCATTTCCTACATCACAGCACTATTTCAACCCAATCATATCCTGTCTGAAAGACTGTCTATGAAAGTTTTCCTCCAATTTTCTGTGTTCCCATTCTTGGCTGGATAGGTTTTATTTATACAAGGAAATTTTAATTTAAAATAATCCATTTTGTACTTCAACAATGCTCTCACCTTGTCATATAGCTTAGGGTCTAATATTTCTAACTGCTTCTTTTATATCTTTTCCCCTTTTCTTTGAAATCCTTGACATTTTGTTCTTCCATGTGAACTTTGTTAATATTTTTTCTAACTCAGTAAGATAATTTTTTGGTAATTTAATGAGGATTGCATTGAATAAATAGATTAGTTAGGTAAAATTGCTTTTTTTGTTATATTGACTTTACCTACCCATGAACAATAAATATCAATTTAAATATTTAGATCTGACTTTATTTGTATAAAAAGTATTTTATGTTTATGTTCATATAGTTCCTGTATCTGTTTTGGCAGGTATACTCTTAAGTATTTTATATTGTATAGTTATTTTAAATGGTCTAAAACAATATTAAATAATATTGCTGACACATAGTATAATTTCCCTCTTGTTCTCTTTTGATTAGTACTATTTTAGCTTTAACTTTGCCCTGAGATCATGATTACCACCCCTGCTTTTTTTTTTTACATAAAACTCTACTCCTGACCTTTATTTTATTTTTGTGTTTATCTCTCATTTTTACAACATTTCCTGAAAGCATCATACTTTTGAATTCAAATTTTTAATCTGCTATGTTTCCATTTTATGGGTAAATCCATTCCATTCACATTCTAAGCTATAATTGCTTATGTATTTTCCTCCTTGCTATTTTTTTTTTACTATCCTTCTCACTCTCCTCGCAGCTCTGCTTTATTTCTGTCTTCTACCTTGCCCTCCTATTCCTTAACCTACTCACCTCTCTTTTATCCTTCCCACTACCCTATCCTCTTGCTCTCTTATTTCTTTCTGTATTTAGAAGACTTATATATATATGAGTGTGTGTAGACCCTCCCCCTACTAGCTTTTTCTGTACAACTTTTTTCCTTTTATGCCTCATCTGAGATAATTGCTTCTTTTTATCTCTACACAATTTTATTTTTTTTAGTTACCTCATCATACAAAGCTTAGCCCAAGACTTTTTTTTCAAACTACCCAAATGACAGTCATAAGAGTACTGATAATATTTTCACCCATAAAAAGTAAACAATCTGACCTCATTGTGTCTCTTATATAGGTCTCTGAGTCTTTAATATTCATCTCATATTTCTCTTGGATGTTACGTATTGAATTTTCTCTTATGTTCTGCTGTTTTTGTCACAAATACCCGAAAGTCAGTTCACTAAATGTCCTTTTTAAAATTCAGTATTTTGTTAAATTTGCTGGGTAAGTTATCCTTGATCATAACTCCAGCTCTTTTGCTTTATGAAATATATATTATTCCAAGACCTATGGTCCTTCAATATGGTAGCTGCTAGGTCTTGTGTAATTCTTATTGTAGCTCCATGATGTTTAAATTATTTTCTTGTTGTTTCCAATATTTTCCCCTGGAAGCTATGAAGCTTGGCTATGCTATTCCTGTAAGTTTTCCTCAGGTGGTGATTGGTGGATTTTTTCCTTTTCTGCTTTGCCTTTGTATTCTAGAAATTCAGGGCAATTTTCCTGGGTAATTTCTTGTAATATTGTATCAAGATTTTTTAGAAGTAATTTTCAGGTAGTCTGACTATTTTTATATCATTTCTCCTTGATTGATTCTTAAGATCAGTTGCTTTTGTGATGAGATGTTTCACATTCTCTTCTATTTTTCCATTCCTTTGATTTTGTTTTAATATTTCTTGGTGTTTCATAAGGTTATTAGCTTCCTTTTGCCCAATTCTAGTTTTCAGAGAATCATTTTCTTAAGTTTCTGATTCTCTATTTCAAATTGGTTAATTTTCTTTTCATAATTTTCTTGATTTTTCTTGGATTTCTCTTATTTTTTTTCTAATTTTTTCCTCAGTCTCTCAATTTGATTTTAAAGTCCTTTATAAGTTCCTCCAAGAACTCTTTTTGTGATTGGTGTCATTTGATGTTTCTCATTGAAAAAGGAGCTTTTACTCCATTATATTCCTTTGAATATGAAAGCAGGTCTTCTCTATCCCCATAGTAGCTATTTGTGGTTGAGTTCTTTCTCCTTTGCTTACTCATTGCTTATTCATTCATTCATTCATTCATTCATTCATTCATTCATTCATTCATTCATTCGTTTGTTCATTCATTTGTTTGTCTGTCTATCTATTCATTCATTTGTTTGTTTGTTTATGGCAGCTTTTAGTGTAGTCAAGTTTCAGTGCCAAGGTATGGGGAATGATGCCCCAAGCCTCTGGTCCTTCTTACTGTTATTTTCTGAGCTCTGTCTCAGGGGCCCTCCCCTCCACTCCTAAAGTCATGGCTAGGGTCCATAGCTACACTGTCCCACAAATGATCTTGCTCCCTTCAGTCCCTCCTTCCCTTCAGGCTGAAGACTACAGCTGTCCTCTCTGCCCTGGTCCTGAAACCAGGGACTCTACTCTCCTGTAAATGCCCAGCTACTGCTGCTACACTCACCATGTGTATGCTAGCTCCTTCTCCCTGTAAGTCACAGCCTGGGACACGACTGGTCAGCACAGCTGTGCTTGGCATCCCTTGACAGTGAAAGGTCCTTTAGTCTTCTCCTTCTTAGCCATCAGATCCCCCAACCTTGTCTGTGAGATGATAGCTTCTAAGACTGAGGCTGCCTCCCAAACCACCTGCCTCCAGGGCTTGTTGTTTGATGATTTGGTTCTGGAGGTGTTTGAACTGGGCTGAGAAGATAGAGTCTTTCCTGGGGTCTTCTTAGGTTGTTTTGGAGCAGGGGTGTGGAACCTGTGACTTCGAGGCCACATGTGACCTTCTAGGTCCTCAAGTGTGGCCCTTTGACTTTGAATCCAAACCTCACAGAACAAAGTCCCTTAATAAAAGGATTCTCCCAAGCCTTAGGAGAACAACTGCTTAACCTTCATTTTTGTTTATTTCCACTGCTCTGCATTCCCTCTGAAGCAATGTTCTCTTATTGTGTACAGGAAATTTGGAGAGCTGAAATTTTTCTGATCTACTCTGCCATCTTTCCAGAATCATCTCCCCTATATGTCTCTTTCAGGAATGGTGTAAGCAGAGGGGACCCTTGAACTGGAGGCTGGCTTAGATGACCTTAAGACCTAACAGTCCATTCTAGAATATTCCTTCTAGCTCTGATAGTCTGTGTTTTCAAGTCACTGGTACCCATTTCCCCCCACACCAACCCCATCTCTGACATTGTGTGTTCTAAGGGGCCCAAGGTTGTGCATCCTCCCAAAGTCTAATTTTCTCCTTGCCAATTTTCTCTTTCCTTAAATGACAATGATTATGATAATGAGCAATCAATCAGATGCTGTGAAGCCCTCTTATTTGTCCCATCCCCCCAAGGCATTTTGCAGTTCCCTAGGGTCTCTAGCTTGAGAGTCCTGTTCTCTCCCCAATGGGCATCTCCTTTTGAGACACCTTCCCTCACCACAATCCAGGGAGACTTCCCTGGACCCTTTAACCCTGACTCGTCCCCAGCCTCATGACTGGTTTCTGCTGGACCAAAGAGCCATCAGTTACGCTTAGACCTACAAGGCCCTTCTCCTTCAATAACTTCAGTTTATCCTCATACTCTTCATCTGAGACCTAGCAGGGCAGGCAGGAGTCTAGGCTCCTCATTTGACAACTGGGCCCTTCTGATAGGGAGGAGGAGGGAATGGGTCCAAGGTCTCATGTTGACTTGATGGCCATTAAACATGACAAGATCTTACCCTGACTCCTATCCCAGTGCTAGAACCCCTCCTCTCCTTTCTTCCCTTTCTTCACTCATATTACCCCCAAATATCCTGCATATGGGGATCTCAAATTAATAGTAACAATAGCTCACATTTCCATAAAGATTAGAAAGCATGACCTTGGGAGGCAGAAAGGACAAGGATCTGATGGAATCCTATCTAATGGGTCTTCCTGCCTGTAGACTGTCCCCTTTCTGGTCCATCCTCTACTCCACCACCACGGCCATCTTTTGGAAGTATAGGCCTGACCATGTCACTCCCCCTTGCTCAAGTTATCTCCTGTGGCTCCCTAGTACCACCAAGATCCAACAGAAAGTCCTTTGCTTGGCATTTAAAGTTCATAACTTGAGGGCCACTTTTCCACTGTCCTTATCTTTTCTTTGTTCCTCATACACTGACCTCCTGGCTGTTCCTCACATAGGACAAACACTATCGTATTTGTGCTATTGATTCCCCACACCATCAATGCTCCCCTGTCTCACTTCTCTCTTAGCTTCCCCCTGAAATTCAAATCCCACCTCCTGTAGGAGGTTTCTCCAGGTCATTTTCCTCCTCACCCACTGCTAGAACCTTCTCTCTGAGATGACCTCCCATCTACTCTGTATACATCTTATACACAACTCATTATTTACATGAGGGCAGGGATCAGTTTTTTGCCTTTCTTTGTAACCTCATTGTTTGGCACTTAGCAAAATGCTTAATAAATGCTAACAGACTGACTAGCAACACAGAAGAGGAAACTGAGTTTGAGAGTGATTTACTCATAGCCAGGAAGTGTCAGACAGGGCTAGGGCTCAGATCCAGATCTCCTGTCTCCAAATTCAGGTAGAAGAAAAGATCCCTGTTGATGAAGGCAAAGTTGGAGGGGAGCAGATGCCTAGATGAAGTCTCTGGGCACTCATTTTCTGGTTCTTGTCTTATATCTTGGGTGTTGAACTTCATCTCCCCCTACCAAACCCTTCCTGTTATTTGGGGCAGCCCTGAGTAGGAGAGTTCAAATTCCGAAGACCTGATCCAGGTGGGGCATGAGCTCACAGTCATGATTTTATGGGATTCACAGCTAGAAAGGTCCTTAGAGATCAACAGATCAGAGGATCTAAAGTTGGAGATTGAAATCCAGTTTCCCTGACTTCAGAGCCAATACTCTTTCTGTTCTACCATCTTACCTTGCTATGATTGATAGTCTAGCCCTGCCATTTTACAAATAAGAAAATTGAGGCCCAAAGCAGTTAAAGGTCTTGCTCCAGGTAGAAAGTAGCAGAATCAGAATTCAAACACAGGTCCTCTGATATCAAATCCAGGATCTTCCCCTTTGCCAGGCTGTCCAGGAAGAAGCTGCTGGATTGGTATCCCCTTTCAGGGTCATCTAGTTGCCATGCTCCAAGAACCAAAGGGAACTTTGAAGAAGTAGGGCTTGTTAGAGGTGAGTTTCCCAGGCAGAAAATGGTCTTGTGGTATCTGGGAATCTTTGAACAACTCCATCACACTGAACTGATGGATATCTGTTGGCCAATCAAGAAATGTTTATTAAACATTTTAAAATTTTAAATTGTTTTAAATTTTTAAATTAAATTTTTAATTAGATTAAATTTTAAAATTAAACATTATTAAACATTTACTATCTATAGGTGCTGTGCTAAGTATTGGGGATACAGAGAAAGGAGAAAGCAAGAATGACAAAGTAGGTCATTATAATGCCATGTAAACAATCATGTACATACAAGATATATACATAGGGTAAGTGTTGGTGATCTTGGAAGGAAGACACCAGCAGGGGTGTGACCTGGGAAATGCCTCTTATCTTACAAAGATAGAAACTGAGTCTCAGGGATGTTTTGGACCTTAATAGTTTAATGATTTCTCATGTGTGCAATGTATAAAAATGCTTCTATCACCCAAAGGCCATAGGTTTTCAGAACTGGTAGGGACTTAGAACACAAAATTTCAGGAGTGAGAAAGGCCTTTGAATATAGAACTTCAGAGCTGAAAGTTCTGAAGTTCTAGAAAGTGTCTAGAAAGACAGCGCTGGACTGAATCTTAGAACACACAATGTCAGGGATGGGAGGAACCTTAGAACACAGACTATCAGGAGGATTCTTAGAACCTAGTCAGTGCTGTGCTGACTTTAGAGAAGATTTTCTGTTCTTAGAGGTCATCTAATTTAACTTCCTAACTGATTTACAAATCTCTCATTTGATGATATGACAAATGAAATTCTAGAGAGAGGACGGGCCTGCTCAGAGTCAAGTTAATATTCATACCCAGGTTGCTGACTCCCAGACAGGGATCTTTGAATCTTTCAGTACCTAGCACAGAGCTGGGCACATAGTAGGTACCCAGCAAACACTTTTGCCTTATTGTCTTCCTCTCTCCTTCCTTTTTCTCCATCCTTTGAAATGGAATTTTTAGAAATTGTTAATATTTTGCTTTTGATGATCTTAAAGCACTTTAATAAATAGAAAATAGTAAGCTTTCAGAAGTTGAAAATTATTGGGTATTTTTCAAGGTCACTTCCAGCTCATTTTTGCAGATGTGGAAACTGGAGTCCAGAGAGTAAGGTAATTTGTCTAAGGCAACCCAGCACACTAATTGCTCCACTGGGCTTAGAATAAAGCTGTTAACTCTGTCAAAGGGCCAACTATACCCTGTTGGCTCTTGGAGTGGAAGGGGAGAAGAGGTTAGGGATAGCCGGGCTATAGGGATTTTGGCTGATTTCTCACCATTTGAAAAATCCCTAGAATTCTCAGTCTGACTCTACAATTTGTTTATAGCTTCTTTCTTTCTTTTTTTCTCTTTGGCTCAGGATGTAAAGTGCTCAGGGACAGAAGCCCTGGCTGAAGTCCTTCCCATTTATCTTATCCCAGCTGGAGGGCTCCACATGGGAACTACTGACAGCCCTGGAGGGATGAGTCCACCTGTTACTTTCACTCACTCATGGATTTAGGGCACTGAAGGGCCATTCCAGTCCTGAGCTAGGCAATAGATATTAGTCTAAATGTATCTGTATACTATATCTCTATGTACTATATATTATATCAAATGTAATTTCTGCTACTATATATCAAATATATTTTCTACTATTATATAATTATTTAGACTTACATCTAACCTATTTTCTATTATTGTAATATTTTACATTATAATATGTCTAATGCATAGCTAATTTATCATATATGAATGTGTATGTGTGTATGTGTGCATGTATATTAGAATTGTATTGCTGGGAGGATCTTTATAATATAGAATGTTAGAACATGGGAGAGACCTTAGAACAATGACTGAACCTAGAGTGGCAGGATTTGATATCAGGAGACCAGGGCATAAAATGTTACAGCTGAAGTTGAAAATCTGAGAACATAGATATAAAAATGTTAGGATACAGAATGGCAGAGCTGGAAGGGGCCTTGGAGCATGTCAGATCTAGGAAGAACCTTAGAACACAGAATGTCTGAGGTGGGAAGGGTTTCAGAACATAGAATGTCAGAGAAAGATCTTTCATCTCATTAAGATTAATCCTGTCATTTTAGACTTCAGAGAAGTCACATAGCTTCCTTGAAGGAGATGTGGAATAAAAGTCTTGGGACTTAATTAACGTAATCTGTCCATCATAATATAACCTTCCCTTGTTTCTTGTTTAACTGAAGGGCCTCCTCTTCCAGGAAACCTTTTGAGATTTATTTATCTCATTCTCTCAACCTACACCCTTTCCCCTCTTTACTTTGAAAAATTTCATTGATTTTTTCATTGTCAATTTTATTTATATTTTGTAAGTAGAGCATTATACAATTATATTTTCTCACTTTCTGACCTATAGATACCCTAAACAGAAATCTTTTTCAAAATTATGTACATCCAAAATGCAACAATCACAGATAACAGTAATTCACAAAGCATCATTTACTAGGCCATATCCTAAAAATTTCAGAGCAGCCAGTCAAGAGAAAATCCGACCAATTTAGCAATCAAATATTTACATTTTCCAAAACGAACATGTCAATTACCTAAACTCCCAAGTCAGAAACTTGGAAGATTTAAAAATTTTTTTCAGTGAAACAGTAGTTTGTCTGGGTTTCTGCCCTACTCCCTAGGACCTAGGCTGGTCTTTTACACATGACAATCCTTCAATAGATATATAGAGATAATGATCCTGGCTCCTCTAACTTTTCTCATCTCCAGGTCTTACAATAACAAATTTAATATGGAATTTTAAAGTTTCCAAAATGATGTAAATGTTACCTCATTTGATCCTCAAATAGCATCTAAATGCTGTTATTGTCTTCAGTTTACTGAAACTGAGGCTGAGTGATTTGCCCAGGGTCCTACAACTAGTGTCTGCAGCAGGATTCGAATGCAGGTCTTCCTGATTCTAAGTATAATACTCTATTCACTATACCATCATGATAATATCAGCTGATTTTATGGAGTGTTTAACATAGATTTTCATCTTTGAGCTTCACAATAACATTCCATTTTACAGAGAAGAAAACTGAGGCTCTAAAGTTAAGTGACTTGTCCAAGGTCATTCAGCCTCATGTCTAGATCCTTCAAAATCTACGCTTTTCCCACGTTGAGTCTCTGGTGCTAAACACCATTTCCTTTCCCTAATACCTTCGAACCCTGAGCAGCCTCTTCACTTAGATGGTAACCTACATGGTAGCCTATTTAGTAGTCCACTGATGCAACCTTTATGGTTCCATCTTAGGGTTACAACAGTTTCCATCCATTATCCCATTTGATATCTGCAGCAGCTCTGCAAGAGAGAGGCAGAATGGGAATGGTCCTCATTTGTTTTATAGAAAGGGAAACTGAGGGTGAAAGTCAAGAGGATTAGTGCCTCACCCACAGTCTGATGCCTCATACAGAGCTCTTCCCACTGTGCTGTCGGGGTTCCTTATGCCCCCCTCAACTCCAGAACAAACCCAAAGGGACTTGTGGCAGGGGGTGGTTTGAGTTTTTGGCCACAGCAAGAGCAGCTGTACAGGGGGTGAGGTGTCATCTTTCGAGGCTGGGTTGGGAGGATCCTGTCATAACCTCTGAAGCCTTCGTTCTCATTCCCAGGACTAAGACTTTGGCACCACTTCAGACTTTCTCCTCTTTCCCTGGGAGAGATGGGCGCCAGCTGCCTGCCTGTTTTCAGCCTGCCCTGGGAAAATGCTTCGACATTTCCCAGAGACTCTGAAACCTGAGTGGCCCCTGAAGTAGCGCCCCCACCCAAGCCCTGCCTCAAAAAAACCCTCACCCACAATTTTCCTCTTCTCCCTCCTGTTCACATTCTGTCTCTTCTCTTGCCTCTCTTTGTTTTTTCCTTTCTTTTCTTCTCCTTTTTCCTTTCCTCCCTTCTCTCTCCCTTTTCTCCCTGTTTCTCTGTATTTAAAGCAAGGGACCTGAATTCAAATTTCTGGGCTGTCACTTTTTGTGTTACCTTAGACAAATGATTCTCCTCAGTTTCATCGTCTGCAAAATGAGTTGGACAAGATCATGTCTAAGGTCCTTTCCAACTCTAAAATTACGATCCTATGATTCCTCTTTCTTCTTTTCATCTCTTTCTTTCTTTCCTTCTCTCCCTCTTCATTTTCTTCCTCATCATTTTCTTCCTTTATTTCCCAACAATTTACAGAGGAAGGGGATTTGGTGTTAATAATTGGAATTATGAGGAATAGCCAGCAAGTCAAGTCAACAGATACTTAAAAAAATTATTTTTCTTTTCAGATCCAAATTCTCTTTCTCCCCCTGCTCCTCTTCCACCCATTGAGAAAGTAAGAAATATGATACCCATTATACACATACAATCATGCAAAACGTATTTCCTCATTAACCACATTTAAAAAAACACAAAGAAAAATAAAGGGAAGAAACCTACATGCTTGAATTTGTACTCAGAGTCCATCAGTTCTTTCTCTGGAGATAGCATTTTTCATCATAGGTCCTTTGAAATTATCTTGGACCATTGGTAGCTAAGTCTTTCACAGTTGTTTATTGCTACAATATTTCTGTTACTATGTGCAGTGTTCTCCTGGTTCTGCTCGATTCACTTTGTAACAGTTTATATAACTCTTCCCAGGTTTTTCTGAAACCAACTTCATCATTCCTTACAGCATAATAATATTCCAACACATCCATATTCCATGACTTATTCAGCCATTCTCCGGTCAATGGACATTCCCCTCAGTTTCCAATTCTTTACCATCATAAGAAGAGCTGCTATAAATATTTTTCAATATATAAGTCCTGTTCCTTTTTATCTTGATATGTGGTGTGAGATGTTGGTCTGTGCCTAGTTTCTGCCAGACTGCTTTCCAGTTTTCCTGACAACATAAACATCTTAAACACTTAACTTTGTGCTGGGCAGTCAGGAAGACCTGAAATGGATTCCAGCCTTAGATATTAGCTGTGTGACCCTATGCAAGTCACTTAATCTCTGACTGCCTCAGTTTCCTCAGCTGAAGAGTTGTTGTAAGGATAAAATGAGATAATATTTGCAAAGTGCTTAGCTTACTTACTCTTTTCTTTGTTTTCTTTAGTCGGAATACAACTATTAACAATAGAAAGAAGACAGCCCCAGCCCTCAAGGAGCTCATATTTTAATGATTGAGGACAACACATAAAAAAAGATGAAAATGAAGTGGGGGGAGGTACTGGCCCTGGGCAGGGTGAAGAAAGTCTGAGAGTTGAAAGTAGAGTTAGGAAAAGAATGAAGGATGAATAGGTTATTACTGTCAAAAGTCTACCAAAGGATTCCCACTTATTTGACTTTCCACTGAAGTGAGAATGTTACTTATACATCTACAAGGCCCTCCAGCTGGGATCTCCCATGGAAGACATTAAGTGGGTGCTCTGTAGTCAAAAGACCTGGTCAACCCTGGTTAGCTGTGACATTGGTTGACTTATTTTTTTCTGCCTGGGCCTCAGTTTCTCATTTGTGAAGCAAAAGGACAGTCTTTAAGGACTCTGACATTCTATATTCTAAGGTTCCTTCTGGCTACTAGATTCTATAATCATCTCTACTCTAATATTTCTTTCTGTTCAGACATTGTATGCCCTAACAATCTGTATTCTGAGGTCTTCTCCAGTTTTGAAAGTCTATGCTCTAAGTTCTCTTATAGTTCTAAGGTTCTCTGTTCTGTCTGTGATTATCCTGCCCCACCTTAAGCCTTCCTCCAATTAGCCTCCAGGAAAACAACTTACTGGACAGCTGCCAAGAGGTACCATTGGTGGAGGACATTCCTATATTTCTATACCTTGTCCTTCTGTCCCAGGGAGGTCTGTGGGATGCAGGATTGCTTGGTATTTCAAGAGAGACCAGGAAATGGGTGTGAGCACAGCATTTCTGTCACACATACTGGGTCTGGGACATCTGGTTCTGCCTGCTGCCCTACTTCCTGGTCCTGGCTGTCAGAATGGGGCCAGTTAAGTCAATTTGATCCTCTCACCAGCTGCCTCCCTGAGTCACTGTCCAGCCAGGACAGTGTGTGTGTGTGTGTGTGTGTGTGTTGTGTATACACTACATATGTATAACACTTGACAAATTAACAGGCTCACTCGTTATTTTATGATGTCTTCACCTTAGCACCATAAAACAGGCAGGGCAGGAGTAATTAATTATATGACCTTTACAAGTGGGTAAACTGAAGCTCAGGGAGTGAAGTCATTTGCCCTAATTCACACAGGGGATAGAGCTGGGACTTGGTTCCAATATTCTGTTGTTCAGTTGTGTCCTACTCTTTGCGACTCCATTTGGGGTTTTCTTGGCAGAGATACTAGGGTGGTTTGCCATTTCCTTCTCCAGATCATTTTACAGGTGAGGAAATTGAGGTAAGCAAATTTAAGTGACTTTCCTAGGGTCACATAGCTAGTAAATGATTGAGGCTGGATTTGAACTCAGGAAGATGAGTCTTCCCGACTCCAGACTTGGTGCTCTATCCACTATGGCACTTCCTAGCTGCCCTGTCCAACTTATCAAGTTCCATTTTCTCATCTCAGTCTTGTCCTCATCCTTAAAGTCAATTCTGTTCACCAGCATTGTTGAAATGCCTCCTACATCACACCCTCCACACACACATACTCAATAAACTTCAGTGGCTCCCTATTAGTTCAGATCTTTTAAAACTGTTTTTGATAATTAGAACCCTGCACAATCTACTTCCTTTCTCTTTCCAGGCTTCTCATACTTTGCTCCATTTCATGTACTCTTAAGATCCACTGACACAGGTCTTCTCACCATCCCTCACGTAAGGATGTTCTCCTTCCTACCGCTGACACCTAGCTTCCCCTGCTTCCTTCAAGCCTCAGTGCCAATTCTCCCTTCTTTCTTTCCCTGACGCCTTTAATGCTCATGCCTGTCCTCTGCTGACTGTCTTCAATTTACCCTGCCTATCTCTTATACGTACATAATTATTTTCATTGAACTAGGTGCTCCCTGAAGGCAAGGACTAGTTTTTTGCCTTTCTTCACATCCCCAGCCCTTAGCTTGGTGCCTGGTATATGATAGGAGCTTAATGAATGTTTATTGACTGACTGCACTGCATGCAAGTCACTGTGCTTGTAGCTGAGTTTGCAAAGATAAAATATTACCCACTTGGAGCCTTTAAAGGACTACAGGACTCTATTTAGCCCAAATACTAGGGAGATTCCTGCTTTGTTTGGTGATTTGGGCCAGAGAAGGATTTTTTTTCTTAATGCCTAGACCTAGGGTATACTTTAGAAACATGTAGTCTAACTCCTGACCTCTACGTGGAAAATGAGACTGAGGCCCCAAGGGGCCAAGGGACTTAGAGCCTTAGGATTTAGAGTTAAAAGGGACCCTAGGGTTGGTTAAGCCTAATCTTTGGTTTCCATATATAGGACTCCTGGGGTCCAAAGAAGTTGAGATCACATTGCGAGTAAGGAAGCCCAGCTGTGCTCATGTCTAGGATCTTGGACCCCAAATCTGCCACAAATCTTTCCACTCTACGCCATGTTTCCATTTGTCCATTCATCTTCCTGATCCCTGCCCACCTTCTCCTGACAGACTTCCCATGTCCCATTTCCCATGCCCACTCTTGTTTGACTTTTCTTCCATAGTCCCTGAAATGGATGTTACGTCTGGGACTTGGGTCCTTCCTTGAGGTATTAAATCCCCTCCCTCCCACCTCCTCTCCCTTTGGCTGGCTCAGGATTCTCCCCTAAGCCCCAGGCCTGGGAATGGCCCCTCTGGCCAGGGCAAGGACTTGCTACAGGCCCCAGCTGGCAAGGGTCTGGCCTAGCCTGGCAGGGGAACCTCGCAGGGGATTGATGGGAACACCACTTCCCTGCTTGGGCCCCAGTGTTGGAGCCAAAGACCGGCTGCCATGGGGCCGGGCTGTTCCCCAGCACTTTCCAGGGGGAATAGAGGGTCTAGTGAGGAGGGGCAGTCAGCCAAGGTGGAATAAATAGCGAAACAGGAGACCAGAGAGGCTGGGACCATTTCTGGGAAACACCCTTTGAAAATCAATTCACAGTGTAAAGAACAAACATGCAGAACCTTGGCCCTTTGGCTCTTGTGGCTTCTTATGCATTTCCCCCTTTGTACAGGCTGGTGTAAGAGAAAGAATACTATATCTGGAGTCAAATGGCTTCAGTTTAAAGCTGAGCTTTGAGCTGTATGACCTAGGGCTGGTCATTTTCTCTCTTTGGGTCTCATTCAATTTCCTCATCTGGTTCCTTACAGAGGATATTCTATGGCCAAAGGTCTATCTAGTAGTTCTGACATCTGTTGTTCTAAGTTCCTCTGCATCTCTGACAGTGTGTTCTAAGAACTCTCCCATGTCTGACATCCTGTGTTCTAAGGCCCCAACTCTGACATTCTGTGTTCTAAGGGCCTCCCCAGCTCTGACATTCCCTGTTCTAATGCCCCTCTCAACTCTGATATCCTGTATTCTAAGGTTCCTTCCCAGCTCTGATATTCTGTGTTCTAAGGCCTCTTCCAGTTCTGACATTCTGTGGCCTCTCTCAGCTCTAAATCCGGTTAATCTAAATGTAAAGAAGATGTCCAGACAATCTTATTTTTAAAAACATCAAGGAAGAAAGAGGTTACTTTCTCTTAAAGTCATCTCAGTTAATAAGCAGTCATTGCATTCCTTCCTAGATGCTGGGTGCAAGGATACAGTTGGAGCTAAGTTGCAGGTCTGACTGTCATTTCCCTACTCAAACCTTTGTCTTGCCACTAGGATAGAAATATATGCACTTTAAGCCTGGCATTCAAGGCCCTCAATAATCTGGCTTCAAACTATTTTTCCAGCTTTATTCACCATCTTCCTCTGTACACCCATGATGTTCTAGGGGAAACTGGGATTCTAACCAGTTCTCAAAGAGCATGCACCACTTCTATGTATTTATGTGGGATCATCTCCTATGGACTTCCTTTTCTTTTGTGTTTTTCACTATTCTTAGCTTTCTTCAAGAATCTACTCATGAGCCTCCTCCACCACAAAACCTCCCCTGATCTCTCCCAGTGGAAGCACCCTCTTCCTTCTCAAATTTCCCTAGAGCTCTTAGTCTGCGTTTGTCTTTTGGCCAGTCTCTCTTTTCTCCAACTTTTCTCCAACTTACCTGGATGGACTTGTGTAATACTCTCTCTTACCTCAGCTAGTTTCCATAAGGGCAGATACCCCAGAATGCCTTGTATGTCAGTTATTCAATCACCAAACATTTATCAAGTTTATTTATTAAGGCCTGCTATGTGCCAAGCACTTTGCTAAGTGCTGGGGATTCAAAAAGGGTTCAAAGACAGGCCCTGCCTTCAGAGAACTTATAATCTGATGGGGGAGACAACATGCACGGGAACATATACAAGGCAATCTACATTCAGGACAAATAGGAAATTATTAAGAGAGAGAAGATGCTAGAAGAAGGGTTGGGGAAGGCTTCCAGGAGCAGGTGAGATTTTATTTATTTATTGTATTTATATAGATATATTTTTTTTGTATTTATTATTTATTTTATTTAGGCCCCAAAGGAAGTCAGGGAGGTCAGTAGTTGCAGTGGAGGACATTCCAGGCATGAGGGACAGCTCTGGGAGCTTACTATTAGTTGAATTAAGTCAAACTGAAACTGGCTCCCAGAGAAGTTAAATGACCTACCCAAGATCATACAGCTAGTGAGGAGGTGAATTGGGATTGGAATCCCAGTCTTATTCTAAATTTAGTGTTTTTTTATGATAAATGAGCCATTTACACAGGGGAAAGGGCCTGTACTTGAGATTTTGTGAGAATGGGAAACTCCAGCGGAAAATAATGCAGATTGGCAACTTTAGGTCTCAAAAAGTTGCCAAGGGTGCAGAGAGCTTAAGCAATTTGTCCAAAGTCACAGCAAGTGTGTATAAAAGGCAGAACTCGAACCTAGGTCTTCCCAGCTCTTTTAGTCCTGTGATTTTAGTAGTTTTGGTGTCCCTCATGATCTTGGAGAACTGCTTCTGGGTTAAGTGACTTGTCCTGGGACACACAGTAAATAGGTGTCAGAAGCAGGATTTGAACCCAGGTCTTCTTAATTCTGAGGCTGGCTCTCTGTCCTCCAGACAGCGCTCTCCTCTGGCTTTTGGCTTTGCATACTCAGAGAAGACAAGGCGAAAGATGTGAAGTGTGGGGGGGGTGCGGTTTGAGGAAGGATCTGGAAGGTAAGAATGGCAGTTTCTTCCCCCCTCCACTCCTCAGATCCTATGTATACCTCTAGAGCTTCTGGAGGTCACACCGCCTCCTCCCTGTCACCATCCCATCCCTTCCAGTCAGCCACCACCTTGGCAGTCATCCAAAGCTCTCCTCCCCACTCACTGATGACCCTAATGAAGGCTGATGGCTGAAAGGCCTGTCCATTAACTGGGGCTTAATGGGTGAACAGCTGGCCGGCAGCATAGGAGACATCGGCAGCCAAGGTCAGCTGGGGCATTCCACCCTGCCTCTGAGTCTCCCCCATTCCCTTACCTTCCTGCAAGGCCCTGAGTGGTCTTAGGTACTCCTCTCTGTATCCTTGTGATGGAAGGTATGCAGGTGGGGTGGTGGGGTCAGGAGGATGTCGGGAAACCTGGGCTCAGTCTTGCCTCTGTCCCTAACTTGGACTGACTTTGAATAGACCACCTCTCTCTCTGGGCCTCAGTTTCCTCAACTGTAAAAGGAAGGGCTGGGTCAAGGTTGCTTTCAGCTTAACTAGTCTGTAATTCCAGCAGGTGAGGGTGGGGAGAAAGGTTGGAGAGACCTGGGGGAAGGCTTGGGTTTCATCTTTCCCCAGCTGCCTGGCTGCTAAGGAGGTGTGAAAAATATATCCGGAAGCCCTGTGGACTGCAAACATAGAAAACACTGGGGAGAAGGAGGGGAATGAGGCTTTCACACCTTCTGGCTAATTGAATTTATACCCGAACTGCGGTAGCCAATAAGCCCCTAGGCCGGAAGGACGTTTTTCATACAACGCTGTGTGCTGCCGAATGTTATAATAACTTTAGCAAAGTATTATATTTCCCGGGAGAAGGGAGCAAACCAGAGGCCCTGGAAAGGTCACTGTCAGGTGGGAGGGAGATAGAGGATCTGGGAAGGGACTGAACATTGGTGAAGAAATTGGGGGGAGGGGAAGGGAAGGGAAGAGGGAAACTGAGCACGTCCTGTGGGCACTACATACTACACTACACTTCCTTTTCCTCTACCTCTCCTTCAGCTCCTATTATCAGGGGACCCCAAATTAGTGAAGGAAGACAAGGGTCTCTGCTCTCAGGATTCTCTCAACTTTTTGGATCTAGCACTGGAAGAGACAAGAGCCCTGTCCTCAGAGTGCTCTGGGTCTGATCATGTCATCTCTTAACTCCTTAAATTCCAGGGACTTCCCATCATCTCTATTATCAAAAACTCTCCTTCTGTCTTGCTTTTAAAATTCTTTATAACCCAGCTCCCACTTCATTTTCCTGCTTCCAGAAGCTCTATTGTCCAGCCAAATGGGCAAGCTTGCTATATCTCACACATCAGGTGGTGTGCTGGTAAATGTTTAACAGGCAGTTCTCCAGAAAAAAAAGGATGACACACTTTTAAGTGTGATTTACATTATTAACATTTTCTCCATCACATTCTTACTTCTAGAAGTCAACAACACAATAAATTAGCCCCTTATGTGTAATGTTTGCTGATTTCTGAGGTCAAAATTTAACAATCAGCTCTCCAAAGTCAGGTGGAGCTGGTTCCAGCACACTTATGCATAGGACAATACAACTCTTCATCATGTGCTTTTGCTTAGGTTTTTCTCTCATGCCTGGAATGCTGTTCCCTCATAGCCTCCATCAAGAATCCCTGGTTTCCTTCAATACTCAGTTCAAATGCCTCCCTGTTGACCCAGATGCTGGTGTCTTCTCCCCAAGATTGTCATGATCTATTTTGCATGTTTAAATATAATTGTGTGGTAGTATATGGTTGTGATGGAATGCTACTGTGCTATAAGAAATGATGAGCAGAAAAACCTGGGAAGACTTCAATGAACTGATGCAAAGCAAAAGGGCAGAACCAGGAGAACACAGGACCAGCATTATTGTATGACGATCAACTATGAAAGACGGCTATTCTCAGTAATATAATGTTCCAAGGTAATTCCAAAGGATGCATGATGAAAAATATTATCTTGCTACAGAGAAAGAACTCATGGAGGCTAAATGCAGATTGTAGCGTATTTTTTTCACTTTGTTAATTTTTCTTGCTTTTGTTTTTGCAACATGGCTAATATGGAAATATGTTCTGCATGACTTTGCTTATATAAGGCATATCCTATAGCTTGTCTTCTCAATGGGTAGGGGAGGGAATGGGAGGAGGGAAAGAATTTGGAATTTAAATTTTTAAAAATTAATTTAAAAAATGTAACTATGTGCATGTTGTTTCCAGCCTCACTGCCTAGACCCAGGATCCAGACTTCACAGGGCAGCCAAAGAGCAAAATGTCTGCTCATACTGCACAACATGGGTGGGAGTCATCAACTCTAATCCTTCAGATGAGGTGGGTGACCACCAGGCCTTACCTTTTGCCTTGACAGTGTATTACGAGCATCCTTCAGGCCTTCTCACCTTCTGTGATATTACACCCACATGCCCTGGGACATGGTCATCTGACTTTATGATATTCCCTAAGTAATGCGATTTTCATTCAGCCCTTTGCTCTGCTCTCAGGACTTCTAGGCCTTTCTATTCACCCTGATGACAATCTGTCTTTTATGTGTTGCCTCCCCAGGTGGAGACACAGCGCTTAATAAATGTTTGCTGATTCATTAGGCCCTGCCAGCTCTGACATCCTGTGTTCTAAGGGTCCTCCCAACTCTGACATTTTATGTTGTAAGTCCTTTCCAGCTCTGACATCCTGTGTTCTAAGGGTCCTCCCAGCTCTGACATTTTATGTTCTAAGTCCTTTCCAGCTCTGACATCCTGTGTTCTAAGGGTCCTCCCAGCTCTGATATCCTGTGTTCTAAGGACCCTCCCAGCTCTGACATTTTATGTTCTAAGTCCTTTCCAGCTCTGACATTTTATGTTCTAAGTCCTTTCCAGCTCTGACATCCTGTGTTCTAAGGATCCTCCCAGCTCTGACATCCTGTGTTCTAAGGGTCCTCCCAGCTCTGACATTTTATGTTCCAAGTCCTTTCCAGCTCTGACATTCTGTGTTCTAAGGGCCCCCTCTCTTCTGCTCTGACTTTCTGAGTTGTAACGTCTCTTTCAACTCTAACATTTTATGATCTAAGGCCCTCTTAAGTTCTGACATTCTGCGTTCTAAGTCCTTTTCAGCTCTGACATTACATGTTCTAAGACCCTCTTAGCTCTGACATTGTGTGTTCTAAGGCCCTCCCAGCTCTGATATTCTATGCTCTAAGTCCTTTCCAATTTGGAGATTTTAAAATTCTACTCATCTTTGAACCCAAGTCTTGTCCCTAGACCTCATTTACATGGCAACCATTATGTGTCCTTGCTGTAGGAGTGTGTGCATGCGTGTGTGTGTGTGTGTGTGTGTGTGTGTGTGTGTGTGTGTAGCACACTTGTCCCAGGGTCTGAGGTTTTGTAGGCCTCCACACCTGGCTCAGGGATTCAGGGCAGGGGAAAGATAACAAACACAGCAGAACAATGCATGTGACGTCCTGTGAATTAATCAGAGCTCAGGGCCAGCGCTCTGGGCAAACACGAGTTGGAATTGTGTCTCTAACCTTGATTAAATTAGAAAGCTCTCCGGCGATGAACACAAACACCCGTCAGCAAACAGCCCGGAGTGGGGCTAATGAAGTGGATAAGTGGAGGGTTGACAAGTGAGGGGTGGTGGTGGGGAACAGACCCAAGGAGGGGGATGTGACCACAGAGACGCAAGGCACAGAGAGGGGATGAAAGGCTCTTGTAGTTGGAAGAAGCCATGGGATGGTGTGAGTGTGTGTGTGTGTGTGTGTGTGTGTGTGTGTGGAGGGAGCAAGGGTCCATCTTTAGCTACTATGTTCCCATCTGGGAAATGGGGATGCTTGGTGAGAATTAGGTTCTTTCACCGAATGGAGCTCATGGCTTGGTTTTAGATAAGATTAAAAAATGTAACTATGTGTACGATGTTTCCAGCCTCACTGCCTAGACCCAGGATCCAGACTTCACAGGGCAGCCAAAGAGCAAAACGTCTGTTAATACTGTACAACATTAAGTTTTAGGGATTATAAGAAGATCGCCACCCTTGGTTAATTTAGAAAGCTTTCTATCTTTGAACGCATCCATCAGTATAACCATTTCATTTTTCAGATAAGGAAACTGAGTCCCAGAGGGAAATTGTGCCTCACCCAAGGTCAAAGAAAGAATAAGCAACAAAGCCAGGATCTGAATCCTGGTGCTCTTATCCTGTGTTTTCCCTGCTCTACGTTCTTTATTCTAGAATGTTACAGTCAGAGGGACCTAGGGTACTAGAGCTGGAAGTGGCATTAGAACACAGAATGTCATGGCTTGGAACTGTCAGAGCCAGACTTAAGAGATCATCTCTGGTGATCCCAGAGAGGGAAACTGTTTTTTTTTCAAAGTTACTCAGTGATTCGGTAACTAAGTTGATTCTTTGTCACTGTCAAGGTCCCTTAGCCTTTGTCTCTGGGTTCCTTAGGGGATCAGTTCCTACTGTGACTTTCAGTTGTCAGTTGTACTTTTTGGGTGTGGGATAAACAAAGATCCCCAAAAGCTGGATCCATCTTTCAAACTGAATTGCCTTGGAGACAGTGGGATCATCCTAACCACAGCTGACCCTTGGGATAATCCTTTATTCACTGACCATGCAGATGTAGCCTTAGTATCATTGGTGTGCTACAAAATGCAGAGAACTTAGCAAGATGAGTCTTTCTGACTCCAGGCTCCATAAGCTATCCATGGAGCCACCTAGCTGCTCTAATGTGGCAGCTGGGGGGTAGCACAGTGCTCAAAGCCCTGGGCCTGGAGTCAGGAAAACCCAAATTCGAATCTAGCCTCAGACACATGTTAGTTGTAGGAACTCTGAGCAAGTTTATTGTAGTTTAGTTGTTTTAGTCACATCTGACTTTTTCTGACCCCATTTGGCATTTTCTTGGCAGAGATAATGAAGTGATTTGCCATTACCTTTTACAGTTTATTTTTCAGATGAGGAAACTGAGAAAAGCAGGGATAAGAGACTTGCCTAGGATCACACAGTTAGTGTCTAAGGTTGAATTTGAACGCAGATTTTCCTGATTCCAGGCCCAGCACTCTATCTGCTTCACTACCTACTGCCCCTGGGCAAGTTGCTGAATGACTATTTGCCTCAGTTCCCTCAACTGTAAAAAGAGGGTAACAATCACATGTACATCTCAGGGCTGTTGTGAGAATCAAATGAGATAACATTCATTTTATTATTTATTTATGTACTTAGTCCAGTACTAAACACATAGTAGGTGATTAATAAATGCTTTAAAAATACCCAAGCTAATTCAATCTTAGGCTATATTCATAGATGTTTAATATCAAAAACAAGTGAGGTGACGGTCCCAGCATTCTCTGTGTTGGTCAAACCACAACTAATGTGTCCTGTTCTGGATATCATATCTTTAAATTAATTTTATATCTTTCAAATAAAGATTTAGGTATCTGTCATGTTTTAAAAGGGATTTTGTAAAGTTAAAGCATAGCCCTAGTGTGAGGACAGTGAACAAATGGGACTTCTATCCACATCATTATAGGAATAGTTGAGAGAAATGTGTTTATACATACTGAAGAGAAAAAAATAAGATCTCCTCTTTCTTTACTGTAGTCTCAGAAAGATATCCTTATGTGTCACTGCAGAGTTATCTAGTAAAAGGGAAGGCAACAAGAATTTATTAAGCACTCACTGTATACCCATACAAATAAAGCAAAAAGAACAAGAAAGACAGAATTTCATTCTAATGGGGGAAGATGACATAAAAGGGAATGGGGGAGTTGGGTGGGGAGGTAACTGGCAGGGAACATGGTGGAAAAGTATGGAAAGTCAGATGCTTAGTAAGAGGGGAATGAAAGAGGCCCTTGGAAAGAACTCACCAGTGGGAAAAGGAGGAAGATGGGATGGCCTGCCATTACAGGGTGACAAAGCCCAAGGCATTGAGGAAAATTCCAAGGGGAGAAGGTACATGAGTCTTGGTGATTAAGTCTTGGACAGTCAGTGAATCAGAAATACAGCCAGGAGGGGAAGAAGAGGGACTGGGATAGTTAGGCTTGGCCTATAAGGCCTAACTGGGAAGAAAATGTAGGAAATGAGAGAGAAACAGATTTTAGCATGATATAAAGAATTTCTTATCTGAAAATGGAGAAAGCCATCTTGTCAAGAATTGAGCTCCCCATCTTTGAGAGTGTTCAAGAAGAGAATAGATGGGGGCAGTTAGGTGGCACAGTGGATAGAGTGCCAGCCTTGGAGTCAGGAAGACTTACTTGTGTTCAAATCTGGCCTTGGATGCTTACTAACTATGTGACCTTGGGCAAGCCACTTAATCCCAATTGCCTCCAAAAATGAAAAAGAGCTTAAGTGGGTATCTGGTAGGGATGCTAGAGATTCCATCTTTGGTAGGCAAATTGAGCCTTGATATAAGGAAATGTCTCCTATGAGAACTGTCCCAAAGTGAAACAGGCTGCCTCAGGAGCCAGTGGCTTCTCCCTCACTGGAGATCTCCTAGCAAAGGCTGAGTGGCCACTTGTTTAGACTATGGAAGGGGGCACTTTAAAAAAAAATTCAGGCATAAATTGGACCAGATGTCATCTAGGTCCCTTCTTATTCTGAAAATCTGTGCTTGCCAGGGTAGATCAAGAAACTGAGGTCTGGGAGGGGCACAAGAAAATATTCTGGGGTTACTGGGTCAGACAAAAATCGTTAGAGACTCAGGCTGCCTCTCCTAATTATTAAAATAATTCTTGTTTCTTTCAAATCTCAATCAAATGAAGGAGGCAGAATTCTTTCTTCCTGGAAGGCTATAGTCTGATTGAGAGACTGCACATGTATCAGAAATTATAGGTTAATGGGAGATGGCTGAGGATGGCAGAATTGACCTGGGTTCAAATCCTGATTCTGGGGCTTCTTAACTGTGTGCACCTGGCAAGTCATTCACCTCTCAGTTTTCTCATCTGTAAAATGGGGATAAGACTGTAGAATTTGTCTTACAGGGTGGCTGGGAGACCCAAATGACATGATATGTATGTAGAGCAAACCTTGAAAAGCTACATCAATGTCAGTTGTTATAACTACAAGAAATAGAAATATCCAACTGTTATCAAGAGGAACAGATTGAAAGACATCATGTGAGTGGCCTGGAGGTGGAGTTGTACAACAGTCAAGTTAGGATTTGGAGAAGCAGAGGATTTAGAGTTAGTTACACAATTCTAAGACTCATCTTCCTGAGTTCAAATCCGGCTCCAGACACTTCCTAGCTGTGTGACCCTAGACAAGTCACTTAATCCTGTTTGCCTCACCTATAAAATGAGTTGGAGAAGGAAATGGCAAACCACTCCAGGATCTTTGCCACACACACACACACACACACACACACACACACACACACACACACACACACACACCACAAACCCAAATGGGTAGAACATGACTGAACAGCAAATAGCAACAGAGACACCCTCTAGTCCATTTTACAGATGAGCAAACTGAGGCTAAGAAAACTGACTTACCCAAGGTCACATGACTCCTAAGTATGTAACAGAGCCAGTTATTCAATCAGCTTTTATTAAGCTCCTACTATGTGCCAGATACTGAGCTAAGCATTGAGAATACAAAAAGAGACAAAAAACCCAAATCCAAAATCAGTCCCTGCCCTCAAGGAACTTACAATCTAATGAACTAGAATTCAAACCCTAGGTCTTGGGACCATATAAGTGGAAAGAGGGGTGTGCTATTGAACCATTAACTTTTCAATGCAAAAGTTTCCACTTTGGAAATCAGCCAGTGATACAAATCAGGTCTTGATTTATCGTTTGTTGACTCTGTAGTCTTAAGAAAGTGATGCAGGAAGTGTTAATAATGCATTTTAAATGTGAGTGACTTCTATGGACATTTTTTTCTTTTTAGGAGAGGGGGAAGAGCTTGTTGTTAAACATTTATCAGCATATCTCTGAAGGGGGACTCTCATTTTACAAATGAGGAAACTGAGGCTCAGAGATGTTTAGCAATTAGCCCAAGGTCTTACCATTAATAACCCTGTTTAAGACAAGATTTGAATCTCAGTCTTCCCGACTCCAAGCTGAGGGATTGCACTATCTGATGTACTATCCTACTTTCTGATTACCCATCCCCCTCAGGCCTGCCTCCCTCCCCCGCTTCATCTGATATTCATTTTGATAGGTCATGGAACTGAGATGTTGGTGTTGAGGAAGAAGAGGCAGGACACTAGCAAGAGGAAGAGTACATGTGAAGGCTGGACCAGGCTTGGTTGAGGCTGTGTTTGGACCACAGATCAAGGAGCACCAAAGTGGGAAGAGTCAGAAGACAGACCAGCATAGTGAGGTGAGCTGGGAAAGCCAGGCTAGGATTGCCCATTTTCAGAGGCTGCAGCTTTCAAAGGTCTCCAGGCCTTAGGCTTGGCGTCACTCACCTGGGCCTCCAGAGACATCTCCACCAGAATGGGGAGGGAGTCTCATTTTCTCTAATGGCTAGAGAAATCAACTACAGTCCGTCCCCTGACCCCTCCAAACCGGACCCTTTGACCCCAGTTCGTTCCTATGGCCATATTTACCCAGAATCTCAAGTCCAGTTTCCCAGTGACTCAGGATGTCAGAGCTTTACAGCCCTTTACTAGACTGATCTATGGCCAATTCTATGGTCATTTTCCCACACAAGGACTGGAAGCTACATCACTCTTTTCCTTCCTTCCATCCATTCTCCCTCCCTTCGTTTCTTCCTCCCTCCCTCCCTCCCTCCCTCCCTCCCTCCCTCCCTTCCTTCCTTCCTTCCTTCTTTCCTTCCTTCCTTCCTTCCTTCCTTCCTTCCTTCCTTCCTTCCTTCCTTCCTTCCTTCCTTCCTCCTTCCTTCCTTCCTTCCTTCCTTCCTTCCTCCCTTCCCTTCCTTTCCTGATTCTCTTTTCCTTCTCCCTTCCCCTCCCTCCTTTTCCCTTCCTTCCTTCCTTCCTTCCTTCCTTCCTTCCTTCCTTCCTTCCTTCCTTTCTTTCTTTCTTTCTTTCCTTCCTTTCCCTCCCTTCTCTTCTTCCCTTTTCCCTTCCCCTCCTTCTCTTTCTTTCTGCCTTTCTTTCCTCCCTCCCTCCCTTCTTCCTTGCCTTTCCCTCTTTCATTTATTCATTCAACTACTCATTTACTCACACATTCAATATCAACTCACTTATTCACAGCCATTTATTCGTTTACTCATTTGTTCACCAATTCCCTCCCTTATCCTTTTGTTCCCTCATTTACTCATATAAACAATGGATGTCAACGCTACAAGGGATTTGACTAGTGGCTATCTGGCCTGGTTTCCTACGCTTGGACACTTCCAGTGACAAGGAGCTCACTCCCTATTGAATCAACCCTGAAATGGCACTAGAAACCTACGATCCTGTAACTCCCATCCATTGCTCCTCATTCAGCCTTCTGGGCCAAGCAGAACAAATCTACCTCCTCCCTGCAACAGCCCTCTAGGTACTGCGAGACTGCCATGATGTCTCTACCTCCTTCCTCCCACCCCCAGTGACTTCCCTTCTCTCTTTCTCTGTCTCTGTCTTTCTCCCTGGGTCTCTTTCTCTCCTCTCTGTGTCTCTCTGTCTGTGTCTGTCTCTCTGGGTCTGTCTCACTCTGTGTCTATGTCTCTCTGTCTCTGTCTGTCTCTCCTTTCCTTTCTCTTTCCCTCCCTCTCTTCCTCTCCTCTGAACCTCTTGTCTGTCCCTTTGCTCTCTGATTCCCCGGGACTCTTCCCCCCTACCCTTCTTCGCCGCCGCCGCTCTCTCTACGGGGGCCTGGCCGGTATGGGGAGCTGGCCAGCACCCCGCTTCCATCCCAGCCTATTTCCCCGCCCCCCCGCCGGCCACGCTGCTGAATTTCCAATTTTCAGCTAATCTGGAGGTCGTGACAGAGGCACAGAGGCCCTGGTCGGACATAATGGCAGAAGAATTGTAAATGTCGCCTTTAGTGAATCCCCAATGAGGACGGACGGGGAGGGGAAATTTTCCATCCGAGGCTGAGCCCTGAATCAGGGAATACATTTTCTCTCGGAGTGTGTCGCATTAGATTTCCAGAGGTGGTAGGCACCAGGTACATGTCATTAGTAACAGTTTGGGGGATAATGAATCCTTTTATTTCTCATCCTCACAGCTCATGAATACATAAAGAGACCCAGCTCAGGAGCATCTGGTTCGACTGTAGGAGCCTCACATAACTTAATCTCATCGCCTCTCCAATATTGCAGCAGCCCAGCTGGGGCCATCCTTAAAGGGGCCAGGAGCCCTTTTCCTGCCCTGACAGGGGGTGGTCTAAGAAGGGGAAGGGGGCTCAGGACTGGAGTAGGGAGGTTCATAGGTATGGAAGGTAGAGTCAGAAGGAAACTTGAAGATAGACTCCAAGTCCCTTATTTTGCAGAGGAGGAGACTGAGATCCAGAAAAGCAAATGAACTTGCCAAGGACATGGTGAGTGGCACAGTCAAGATCTGACCTTAATATGGTAGAAAGAAAACTGCCTTTGTATTAAAAGGTCCCAAACTCAAATCCCAGCTCTGACACCTACTACCTATGTAACTGTGGGGAAATCATTAAACTTCTCTGGCCTCAGTTTCCTCATCTATAAAATGAGAGGGTTGTATTAGATGGCCTCTGAGGTCCCTTTTAGCTCTAGACTGTGAAGTCATTCTATGACTCCAAATTCAGGACCCTTTTCAATACTGGAATCCCACCGGATACTATGATGTCTTCGGTGGTCAGTGACTCTATGATACCATTCCACTCTCCACTCCTCCGGGGCCAGGGGCAGAAAGGCTGGCAGGAAGAGTGATGAGGCACAAAACTGAAGAGGTAGTGAAAGAGGATGGAGTTGTGCTTAATGGACCATGGATGTTTCTTAAATGCTGTTTCTGACTTTGAAGCACCCAATACTCTTTTGTGTTTGGTGCCAGGTCCCAGTGACCACTGATGGCAAGGGTCCCATGACCTCAGACTCAGACGTATCCTAGAGAAATAAGATTGGGAAGAAGGTGTTAAGGATTTAGTCTTTGTGACTCAGAATCATCACTGCCCAGCTTCTTGTCTGACTCTTAGCCCAAGCGCAGTTTGATGGGGTTCCCTGTAGGTATACCTGGAACAAAGAAAGGTAAACACAGAGATGCAGGAAAGCTACCCACATAGCCAGCCTCTCCAAGACTGCCTGACTTGGTCACAATGAGATCTCTTCTGTCAACACACTCAGGGCTATAGTCAAAATATGAAAGTCATCTTAGGGAATGTTAGTTCAAAGGCACAGAGCACCTCTGATGTTTTAGCCTGCTTACAGGCAACAAGAGAAAGGAGCAATTGATGGTAACTGATGATTTCACATCTCAATGGCCATATCTCCAAGGCTGAGATAACATTTGGGATCCAACTTAGAGCCTCTAAGGTGGGCCAGTCATCACAGCTACCACCATCACTATCGCTGGTCATCATCATCATTACCATCAACTCTGACCTATCCAGGAACCCAGGTGCATTCAGCCTGCTGGGAAAGAATTTAACTGTTCAGTGACCCAGAGATGATGTACGAATCCTGAGGTCTGTAGGCTACAGAACCAGGTTTCACCTACCAGTTTATTAGGTTATCACCATCTCCATCACCCTCTGCACCATTATTTTAATTGTCACCATGACTGTATTTCTGTCTTTAAGTATTTGGAAGACTGTCATGTGGAAGAGCCATTAAATGTGCCCTGTGTGGCCCTAGGAACAAAGGGGAGGGTTTGTTGAATTCATTTGTTTTCAGTCATGTCCAACTCTTTCTGACTGACTCTATTTGGGGTTTTCTTGGCAAAGATACAGGAGTGGTTGACCTTTTGCTTCTCCAGGACATTTTACAGATGAGGAAACTGAGGCAAACGGGGTGAAGTGACTTGCCCAGGCTAGGAACTGTCTGAGGCTGGATTTGAACTCAAGTCTTCCCGACTGTAGGTCTGGAGTTCTATTAACTACAACACCTGGCTGCCCAAAAGAAAGGTAGGGGGACAGAAATGGGGAAATAACAAAAAGAACAGTTGGGGCTCCATATAAAGGGAAAACCATAATATTTAGGGTTAGAAAAAACCTTAGAGATCATATAATCTAGTGCCCTAATTTTAAGCATGAGAAGTGAGATTCTGAGTTTTGAGGTCAAAGATGACCACCACCCTTAACATAACCACCCTCATCCCAATTGTCACATTCTCTATCAATTATCGTTATGGCCACCATCACACCATTATCACTGTTCAATGTAAATGATTCGAAGCATTTATGAAGTATCTCCTGTTTCTAGGTTCTTTAATGGAAAAGACTCTGACTTAGAATCCAGGGAGATGAGCTCAAATCCTGCCTCCAATTCTTGCTAGCTGGGCAAGTAATTTTGCTCTGAACCTCAGTTTTCTCATTTGTAAAATAACTGTGTGATCCGAACAGCAGCACTGATCGGACAGGGTATCTGATGAAATAACATATGTTAAACAATTTATTAATTGTAAAGAAATATGGAAATACCTGTTATAATTGCTATTGTAATTCTAATTGTTTTAGAAGGCAACTAAATGGTTCAGTGGATAGAGTGCTAAGCCTGCATTCAGGAAGATCTGAATTCAAATCTAGTCCCAGACACTAACTCTATGACCCTGGGCAAGTCATTTCATCTTTGCCTGCCTCAGTTTCCTCCATTGAAAAATAGGGATAATAATAGCACCTACCTTCTAGAGTTGTTGTGAAGATCAATATTTGTAGTGTTTAGCACAGTGCCTGGCACATGGTATGTATTATATAAATGTTAGCTATAATAATAGTAACATTATTATTACTTTTCCAAAGTCATAGATAGTGGTAGGAAGTACCAGAATAAGCATCCCAAGCATAAAGTTCTCAGCCTCACTCTCTCTTCCTGAATCATCAAAGTCCAGTGGCAAGATAAAGGTTAGGACAACTAGGAATGGCCTGGAATGCCGTGAATGGCCTTGGTTTCTTTGATGTCTGACCAAGTTCTGAGCGCTCTGCAGCTCCTGTTTCAACCACTTTCTTGGCCATTGGAACAAACTGTTCTCTTCTGCCTGTTCTGCTGGGGGAAGTCTTTACATGCTTGAGTAGACATCCCCCTAACTCACTGATGGGTTCGAGGCCTTACTTGTAGGTTACTTTTAACCTGATGGAGCCCATCTGTCAAGATGGATTTTACCAGAATGTGGCCACTGAGCATGTTACGCTTCTTGGAGTCACCGATGAGAGACAGGTGACAAATGGACACCAAAAGTGGATGAGCAGTCTTGTACAGGGCCCAGGGCCCTTACACCAGAGATCCTGGTCCTCTCAGAATATCCCATCTGCCCCAAGCTGAGACTGGATGGCTGCTGTTCAGGGATGCTGTAGATAAGGTTCATATCTGGGATATGAATTTAACCATATAGATCTTAGATCTCATCTTAGATGTCTTCCAATTCTGAGATTCTGAGTTTTGAGGTCAAAGATGACCTCAACCCTTAACATTACCACCCTCATCCCAATTGTTACATTTTCTATCAATTATCATTATGTCCACAATCACACCATTATCACTGTTCAATGCAAATGATTCAAAGCATTTATGAAGTATCTCCTGTTGCTAGGTTCTGTGCTGGGGCTTGAGGATAAAATGACACAGAAAAGAAACATCCATTGACTTCAAGGAGCAGATATCCTTATGGGGGAAGCAATATGTACCCAGATAAACGTAGAGAGTCAATGAAAAATAATTTCAGGGTGTGTGTGTATGGGAAGACACTAATTACTGAGGGGATTAGGAAGGGCTTCCTGTAGGAGATGGTACCTAAGCTGTGCTTTGGGAGAAGATAGGAATTCTATGAAGTGGCAATGAAAGGGAGGGCAATGCTGTGTGCAAACAGCAACGTGAGCCTCTCTGGTCAAAACTAAGACTAGGACAGATGGATTGGAGCCAGATTGTGAAAGACATTTAATGCCAGACAGAAATTGATATTAAACTCTGTAAATAATAGGCAGACACTCACACATCTTGAGTGGGGGAGGACTATGATGAGGCAATCTTTATCCCAGTATTATTTTCATCACTTTCACTACCATCATTGTCAATATCACCTTCATCTAAACAAAATTTTGGTCAAGTGAAAATAGACCAATATACCTAGGAAATATCATCAGTTCATGACCCTGGAAGGTTTCGGCTAAGTTAGATGTTTATGAGGAGAGACCTATCATAGAAACACAGACACCCCTACATCAAAGAAATGGTTAAGTTAAGTGAAGCTTTTAGATCCTTCCTGGCTGGTCCATGAGAGTGGCCATCACCTATACTGGATTCTCTCCCTGACTTGCAGGCAGAACCTGCTACACACCCGATCCCTGGTTGCGTTTCTTCGAAAGTATCTCATATTCTACTCCCATAGGAAGCTTTCATGGACTGATGGAGAGAAGGCTACAAACACCCCCTGGCTTCTGTTTTTCTGACCATGCCCTTTGGCACAATATCTACCATCTATTAAAGGCTCATATCTGCTTGAGAAGTATGTGGTTATTTATTCCTTATATTTCTATTCTCAGTCAGTGATGGACTGAGAGGGACCCAAGCACAGAGAATGTCAGAGCGGGGAAGGGCCTTAGAACACAGGGTGTCAGAGCTGGGATGGCCCTTAGAACACAGGGTGTCAGAGCTGGGAGGGCCCTTAGAACACAGGATGTCAGAGCTGGGTGAACCCTTAAAACACAGGATGTCAGAGCTGAGAGAACCCTTAAAACACAGGATGTCAGAGCTGGGAGGGCCCTTAGGGACACAGGATGTCAGAGCTGGGAGGGCCTTTAGAATATAAAATGTCAGAGCTGGAGCCAGTTGGGAGAGGCTATGGCATGGACTATCAGATTTGGAAGGTACTGTGGAGATCACGTAGTCTAATCCCTTCATCTTATGGATGAGAAAACCAAGGAGAAGGAACTTTGACCAACTTAGCCAAGGTCAAACATCTAGCACATAGCACAGTCCAGGCTTGGTCTCTGGTCTCTTGTCTCCCAAACTAGGACTAGGCATCAGCTTCCCAGTGTTCTAGGCTGTCTTACTCCTCATTTGGCCTTTGGGATTGCTGTTCAAGGGTCCCGTGTGCATTGGTTTTATCCAACTTGACAATTCTGGGCAGAGAGCTGTGCATCCAGGGGCTTGGCACACAGTGTCACTAAATTGCTGAATGCTAGAGCTGGAAGGACCTAGTCCAAGCTCTTCATTATGCAGATGAAGAAGGCCAGGGAAGAATACCATGGCCAGTATTGTCACAGTATATGACTGGCCAGGTCAGTCAGCTAGCAAGGGGCAGAGACAGGATATGAACCTCAGATCTTCTTTTCCTGAATGAAGCTCTTGGTAAGGGTGAAATGAGTGAAGGAAAGACACCATAGTTAATTTCCAGAGCAGTGGCCATCATCCTTTCAGGAAGGGCCTTTGATGGCCACTGGACAGGGGAGGGCTTTCTGACCTCAGTTTATTGGGCTTTAGCTATTGACTTTGGCCCCACTCAATCACCTTGCTGCCCGTGACGGTCCTGGAATGTCAAGCTGAATTTGATTTGACCTGTTCAACAGGCTGGCCCTTAAACCAAACCACATTTCCCATCAACCTCTCATCCACCAGCATCCCCATTCCCAGGGGGAGCTCTAGCCAGGCCCTCTCCAGGGCTGCAGGCCCTGGGGCCACATCGGCTAGCCTTTGCTAGAGGTGGGCCTCCCAAACTAATTTCATAATCCCTGGCCCTCCGCTCCATAAGGCTCTGGGCCTGTTCTCTACTGGCCAATCTTGATTCCACCTTCCTGCCTGTCTCCCTGCCCCAGGTCTCCCCCTTTGTCCCCCCCAACCCCTTCCAGGATCCAGCTGAGGTGTTTCTGAAACTCATTTAGCCTCCTTGCTTGGATGGCCTCTCCCCCCCACCTTGTACCCTATAATGAGAACCAGATGTTCTTGACCTTGCCTGAAAGTGCTTTTCTCCAGGTCCCCCACATTAATCGGTTACAGCTATGGGCCAAGGGGAAGGTGAGTCACTCTGGGAGTGAGGAGGGGGTTCAAATCCTGACTCTGATGCTTACTGGTCTTGTAGCCTTGGGCAAATCATTTCCTTTCTCTGGGCCTCAGTTTCCTTATCTGTAAAACAAGGACTAAACAGTCTCTAATACTCTAAATGCTCTAAGCATTATAGGAATCAGACCGTGTAGAGGGAGGGACAGTGCCCAGGAGTCAGATCTAGCCATAACCCAGATGTTTTCCACTTCTCATTTGGATAGGCTTTGATTCTTCCTTGACCTGGAAAGGCTCATAGATCTAGCCCAGGAAAAGGACCTAGGAGGTCAATCTCCCAGCCTCAATTCACAGATGAGGAAACAGAGGCTGAGGAAGGTTAAGGGACTTGGTCCAATTCAAGTAGATCATTGGAGCAGAATAGGAACCCAGCTCCTTTGACCAGGGAATGAACGTGCTTCCTACTATGCTATGTAACTCCTTCCTATCGGGGAATGGACAGCTCCAGCTAGTGATCCTCTTTGGCTGTGTTCACCTTGGGAGGAGAGAGGTAGGTTGGTGACCACCAAGGGAGGAAGACATGAGGGGTCCTTCCTTGGGGAATTACTATTCTGGTGGTAGACCAACTTTGCATTAGGCAGCTTTTTACTCTCTAGTGGGGGAAAACACAATTTCCACCTAAAGAAGCTCCCAGTCTTACTGGAGCAGGAGGGAGTGACCTTAGAGAATCCTGGTATAGGATAGCAGGAAGATCACTGGTATTGGTGTCAAAAGACAGGTTCAAATCCCAGTTGCCACATATGAGCAAGTCACTTTATAGTTTTCTCAGCTGTAAAAGGGGAGTAATTATATTTACAGTACCTAACTCCTTTGTGGGTTGTAAAGAATTCTAGAAAAGTGAACTATTATTAAGTTGTAGTTGAGTTGTTTCAGACTCTTCATGACCCCTTTTGGGATTTTCTTGGCGAAGATGGAGAGGTTTGCCATTTCTCTCTCCAACTCATTTTACAGATGAGGAAACTGAGGCAAACAGTGTTAAAGGACTTGCTCAGTGTCACATAGCTAATAAGTGTGGCCCAGCACTCAATCCTCTACATCACCTAGCTGCTCATTATTTTTAAGTAGACAGATGCAAATGTTGAGAATCACTGATGAAAGATCCTATTTCTATAGGCTTTCTAGGTATTCAAACCATGGGTCTACCCTCTATGAGTCTTTGTAGTAGCTGGTCTCAGAAACTTCCTAGCTGTATGACCCTGGGTAAGTCACTTCATTCTGTATACCTCAGTTTCCTCATCTGTATAATGACCTGGAGAAGGAAGTGGCAAACCACACCAGTATCTTTGCCAAGAAAATCCCAGATGGGGTCATGAAGAGATGGACACAACTGAGATGACTGAATAGATAGATAGAAAGATAGATAAATAGATAGATAAGATACCCTGGGCTGTGCAGACATGACTCAAGAATAAACTTGATGCCCATTTGTCATCCATATTCCCATGGCTGAGGGCAAGAGGATTTTGGCAATGAGGTGATGCAGTGGATAAAGTGTTGGACTTGTAATCAGGAAGACCTGAGTTCAAATTTAGCCTCAAACATTTACTAGCTGTGTGATTCTGACCAAGTTACTTCAGCTAGGTCAGCCTCAGTTTTCTCATCTGTACAAAGGGGATAATAATAGCACCTATTCTCCAGGGTGGTTGTGACGTGAGGATCAAATGTGATTATGTTTGTAAAGCACTTAGCACAATGCTTGGCACATAGTAGGAACTTAATAAGGGATCACTTTCTGTCCCTTCTTGGTTTCTGAAATCCGCTCTGAGCCTTAGTGGGGAGGAGAGGGGAGAGTCAGGGGTGACTTTCTTCTATGAGGTTTTAATTTCAGAGCAGAGAATTTGAGAGCTAGAAAGCATCTCATGGGTCCATACCTAAAAGCAATTCTCACTCCACTGAGCCTGACATCGTTTCTCTAGTCTTTCCTTAAAGACCTTCAAAGAGGGGAAAATCCCTACCTCTGACAGTTCTAATTGTAAGAAAGTGTTTCCTGTGTCAAACCCAAATCTGCCTCCTTGCCATATCTACCCATAGTTCCTGGTTCTGTCCACAGGGCCAAGCAAAATAAGGTTCATCCCTCTTCCACAAGACAGCTCTTCAGATCCTTAAAGAAAGTGATCTTGTCTGCCTTGAAACTTCTCTGTATTAAACATATCAGGGTTCTAATAACAATCCCATCTCAATAGCAGAGAGGCACGATGATGGAGCTGACTTTGGCAACAGGAAGACTCTGGATTCAAATGTTTTCTGTAACACACACTCACTTAACCTCTCACTGCCCTAGGCAGCTCAGTAGGACCATGAATTGCAGAGAAGATGCTGACCTGCATTGGTAGAGGGAATTTCCTTGACAGGATTCCCCTATACCAATACAGCAGAGATCCAGTCTCTGCCTTTATTTCTATAGCATTTTCAGATTTCAAAAGACTTTTCTTCCAGAATACTGAAATAAGAGAGGCAAGGTGATTTTTCCATGATCCCAATAGAGTTAAGTCAATAACCATTTATTAAGTGCCTACTATGTGCCAGGCACTGTTCCAATCACTGGGAATACCGAGAAAGGCAAGAGATGGTCCCTCTTTCAAGGTGTCTAAAGGGGGAGACGAGGCAAACAACTATATGCAAAGAAACTATATACATGACACATTGCAAATAACAGAGGGAAGGCACTAGAACTCATGAGGATGGGGAAGGCTTCTTCAGAAGGGTGAGGCTGGCATCTTATCAGGCTGCTTTTCTGAGAATTCTGACCTGATCTCCAATCACTGTTCCCAGTGACCTCTTCCCTGCTCCTCCTCCTGCCCAGGGAATTCCATGCAGATAGCAGCAATAGGTTCCATGAGACAGAAAGCTCCTACACTGGGACGTCCCAGTCTACCTGACCATGTATGTCTCTCAGATACATACTGCATTGAAGTGCAGTGAGATGGTTACTAAGGGAGGCTGCCCATGGCACTGGGACAAGGTTTTTTCTCCATGTGTCCAGTCATGATTCTCTAGTCAACCAAGCATTTATTAAGCACCTACTGTGTGCCAGGCACTGTGATAATCTCTGGGGACACAAAGAAAGGCAAAAACTATTTCTCCCCCTTTCCCAATACCTCTCAATTGTAATGCCCTCCCTCTGCTAATAGTTTCCTATTTATACTGTACATAGTTTACTTCATTTATATTTGTTTGCAGGTTGTCTCTTTGAGAACCAGGACTGAATTTTGAACCTTTTTTGGTATCCCCTCTGCTTAGTACAGGGTTTAACACATAGTCTACACTTAATACATGTTTACTGATGGATTGAATTGGTTGGGTATGGACAGGGTGAGAGAAAATGAGGAGTCAAGGACGAAACCTTCCTTGGCTAAGTCTAGGTGACTGGGAAGATAGGATGGTGGAATCATCACAACTAAGCTAAGGAAGAGGGAAGGAAAAGATGAGATATGGGAAGGGGGCAGGGGGAGATAATGAACTCCAGTCATGGACATGTTGAATTTAAGGATCCTCCATGACAACCAGTTAAGACGTCTAATAGGCAGCTGGAGCTGTGAGACTGAAGATCAGGAGGGAGGTGAGGGCTGGATGAATTGGTCAGTCATCGGCACAGAAATGATGACTGAGTCAGGGGGTGCTGAAGACGTCACCAAGTGAAACGTTATAAAAGGAGAAGAGAGTCCAGGTTGGAGCCTTGGAGAACCCACACCTCACTCCTCAGCTCATGGATGAAGACCCACAAAAGAGATACAAAAGGAGCTCTGAGGAAGGAGAGAACAATGTCAGAGAGTGAGTCAGGGAGAAGAACGTGATGGATGGTATCAAAGGATGCAGAGGCTAGATGTAGACTCTGGTCTTCCTGAACTGAGGTCCAATAGTCCCTCCACTGAGCTACCAAGCTTCCTGGCATTTTAGGAGCAGCAATAATGAGTTGAAGAGCATCCAGATTAAGGTGACTGGCATCAAGGGGAGTGGAGACCATGATATGCAAGGATTGACTAAGGGAATGAGAGATGTTTATTGTGGAAAAGAGAAGAACTTGGGTGAGGGGGTTCCAGGCTACACAAAAGGTGTATTAAAGTGGGGCGGGGGAATTAAGCTTGGGTTAGTTTGCCCCAGAAGGGAAAATAGAGGCATTGGGTGGGAGGTACAGATTTAAGCTGGAAGTCCTGAGAAATCTCATAGCTCTGAGAGACCCTCCAAAGGTAGAAGGTGCTGTGGGGGAGGGGATAGCAGATTTCCTTCATTAGAAGGGAAAGCTGGAATACTTGTCAGGGATGTTCTAGAGAGGGTCACCATTCAGGGAAATGTAACTTCAATGGCCTTTCAGATTCTTCCCAACTCTGTGAGCTAGCTCTGACATTCTGTGTTCTAAGGGCTCTCCCACCACTGACATTCTCTGTTCTAAGGGCCCTCCCAACTCTGAAAATCTGTGTTCTAAGGACCCTCACAGCTCTGACATTTTGTCTTCTAAAGCCCCTCCCAGCTCTGATAATCTGTGTTCTAAGGGCCCACCCAGTTCCAACATTCTATATCTTCATGTTTAAAATTCTATCATTCTGTGTTCATATTTTGAAAGATGATAATGCTTAACCTAAAGCAATGCCTCAGTAATGGTAGGATTTCTACCATGTGCCAGTGGAGAGATTTGGGGGCAGAGGGTCCCTACCCTTAAATCACCCCCCTGCATTGCAGGCCTTGGCAGGCTGGCTCAGCCTCTCTTCTCCTCACTTCCTCTGAGTCTCAAAGTTTCATATGCGCATATATAATTCCTGGAGCCGGAGCATGGAGCTGGTGACTGCCAAGACCCCCTTTCTTCTCCTGCCGTAAAAATATGAGGGAATGAGAAAATAATTAAAAAATAAAAGCACAAGAGGGGAAAAACGGGGAGGAGGAGATGAGGGGGAAGCGGAGGGTTAGTGGGGCGGGGGAGGGCGGGAAGATAGCCAACAGATGTGATTCTTCAGATAAGCGTAATAATTTAAGATAAATCTCCAGGCTTTGGAGCTGGTCGCTTGCGTCCTCTCTCTCCATCTCTCCCTCCCTCTTTCTCTTTCTATGTCTGCTTTTTTTTTTTTTTTTTTCAATTTTATCTCCAGAGCAGAGGGAGGGGATGGCGTGAGCTCTTGGATAGGTGGGGGCTCTGAGGTTTGGGGACGGGGAACAAAGGGTTGGGGGAGAGCTTCATCTCTGGTCAGTTCCTCTTTGCTTTTTAATGTGTTTTTCCCAGAAGGTGGGAAATGCCAACACACTCACCCGAGCCCTGAGAAGGCGGCCTATGTTTTTTAAAAGGCGGCGGACAAAAATCAAAATATTTGAAAATGTATTTCATGGTAATTATGTCATATTTCATGGACTGGTGGCACTACTGAAAGAGAGGCTGAATGCCTTAATTTGTATAGAAATTGTAATCATTTGTTCATTTCAAGGTGAAAATTGCATTTTTTAATTTAAATTGTATCCTGCACGATAGTCTATTATCTAGTAAAATTGTCTCCATGTCTGAATGCCTTATATGCAGCTGCAATGCTTGTTACAAATCCACTTATGGTCATAAAAGCGGGTGGGCATCTCAGGAAATAGAAACAGCTTTCTTCTGGTATGTGCTTGTATGTGTGTGTGTGTGTGTGTGTGTGTGTTGTGTGTGTCTACTCTTCCTGGGTCTCTCCTCCCCCCCGCCCCACCTGTACTGGACTGCCTACCACCACCCCCATATTCACATTTTCTCCAATATGACTTTCTGGATCCTATGAAAAAATTACAAATGCTGCAGATGAAGGAGGCAGCATAGAGTGGTGGACAAGATGGTAATGTGAGAGTGAGAAGATCTGGGTTCTCTTGCAAGGTCTGCCACTGAGGGGCAGCTTGAATTTGGATGTGCTTCTTCCTCCCTTTGGGTCTGTTTTCTCTTCTATTAAATGTGGAAGTTGGACCAGATTGTCTCTGAGGCCCTCTTCAACTCTAGCATTATGGAGTCTCCTGGCTTTGACCTCTGTTCTAAGAGCTTTCCTCCTATCTGACAGTCTAAGTTTTAAGGTTCTGCCCAACTCTGCCATTCCATATTATATGGACCTTCCTGACAATGCCACTCTATGAACTGAGGTCTGACCTTCTATATTCTTTATTTCCTATTCTGACAGAAGATGCTTTCCAGCTCTAACATTCTATGTTCTAAGGTCTGTTCTGTGTTCTAAGGTTCATTCTAGCTCTACCATATCATGTTTTAAGGTCCTTTCTAGCTCTAACATCCTATGTTCCAAGGTCTCTTGCAGCTCTAACATTCTATGATCTAAGGTCCATTCTATGTTCTAAGGCTCATTCCAGCTCTAACATTTCATGTTTTAAGGTCTTTTCCAGCTCTAACATCCTATGTTCTAAGGTCCTTTCCAGCTCTAACATCTAGCTGCCCTGGTTGAGTCAATAGTCTACTAAAATTCCCAAATATCTTGCAGGTAAATACTCTAACCATACTTCATACTATCTTGTCTTTGTGAAGTCACTTTAAAAAAGCCCTGTAAAATTCTCTATTTGTCGCTATTACATTTCATCTTATTCAATTGAGCCCAAGGCGCTACTACCTCAAAGTGTATTTGGGTTCCTGATTCCATTGTGCAGTATGTTGGCTCTTTTTTTGGTTTTGCCTGGGAAACAGCATAGTATGACGGAAACAGCTTAGGTCAGACCCCAAGTTCAGATCCTGTCTCTGACACATTCCCAGTGTGGTATCAGGCAAGTCACTCAAACTCTACAGTGAAGGGGTTGGGCCACAACCAATCAAGGGGTCAAGTTCAAGGTCACACAGGTAGAAAGGGGCAGAGCTGAAGGCGCTTTGGAGGCTACATAGTCCAATCTGTACCTGAACAGGAATCTCCTGGATGATACCCCTACCATGTACTCATTCAGAAACTCCTAAACTGGTTCCTTTCTTAGCCACAGTGTTTAGCATAGTTCTTGGCATACAATAGATGATTAATAAATACTTATTTATGATTGACATCTCAGAGTAGTAACTTAATAAATACTTGTTGATTGGCAGCTCATAGTAAGCACTCAATAAACACTTACTGATTGACTGACGGACATAATGAGTAAAATTTTCTGTACATTAGGCCAACATCTGTCTCTCTTCCCAGTTCTTCCCTCTTCGCTGCAGTATAAGACTTATCTTCCTTCCACATACTTGCTGTTCAAATCCTCGAGGGGAAGAATCAGGTCATTTCCAAGTTTTCTTTTCTTCATGTCAAACATCTTTTTTCCTTGAAGTAATGCTTTGATGGAATGATCCTCTCCTCTCCTCCTCTCCCCTTCCCTCATCTCTCTTCCCCTCCTTTCCCTTCCCCTCCCCTCCTTTCCTTTCTCCTCCTCTCCCTTCCCTCCTTTCCCCTGCTCCCCCTTCCTCTCCTCTCTCTTCTCCTCCTCTTCCTTCCCCTCTTCTCCCTTCACCTCCTTTCCCTTCCCCTCCTCTCCCTTCCCCTCTTCTCCCTAATCTTCCCCTCCCCTTCTCTCTCTTCCCCAATTTTTCTCTCCTCTTCACTCCTCTTCTCTCCTGAAGTTAAAGTATAAGATGAGCTCATTGGTCACCTCTAGGTCCTTACTTTGGCCATATTCAAGGATGAGAAAAGTCAAAAATGCCTAGCTGAATTCCAAGCAAGTAGCTCACCTTAAGCCATGGACTGACCCTGAACAGCCCTTAGATGTTAGAGGGCTGTTGGGGGTTGATACTGAGGCAGACCAATGGAACCTGATGTTCTGATCTCCCTTCATAGACTATGGCTAGTTCTGTATATTCCAACCATAGGCAGGTGAGATGAAGCTGCCAGGCCACCAGGTCTCATAGACTTCCTTGGCAGGTGGAAGTTAGGAACTGTACTCATGACCTCTAGGCACTCCAGTCATTTCTCTCCACAGGTTTCTCCTCTGCCCCTGGCTGAAAGGGCCTGATCTAACTGGCCCATACCGTTTCAAGGAAACCAAGGCTCAGGAAAATAAAGTGACTTACCCAGGGTCACATAGCTAATAGGTATCCTAGGCAGAATTGAATCCAAGTCTTCCTGATTCCAAGTTCAGGCTTATGCTACCTTCCAAAAGTTTAGGCCCCATCCCAGGGTGGGTGGATCAGCAGCCTTATTTGTCATAATTATACTGGTCAGAATTATCCAGCAGGGCTGAGGTTAGCTGTAAGAGCTATTGTCCTTGATCACTGAAGGTATGCCTTTTCAAGGGTCTTCCCCAAAGTGAATGATCACTCCCATTCAGAAGAACAAGAAAGGACATGCTTTTTTCCCCTCATATCAGTAGCGAATGAATGAATCAATAAGTATTTAGTTATTCTCCCCATTGTGTGACAAAGAAGAAGAAATAGAACCACTGAAAAGACCTAAGACTGGGGTGGGAGGAGGGGGAGAGGGGAGAATGGAAAGAAAGGGCACAGGAGATGGAGGAAGGGTTCAGAAACAGAGGGGAATGGATGAAGAGACAGTCAAATGATTTGCATCACCATTTTGCCCTTATCCCGGAGGTGGGGCTTCAGGCCAGTGATGTTGGAGGAGCTTTAGATGAGGATACCAATCCCAGCTCTGCCTGGCAATGCCCAAGTGACTTCGGGCAAAACTCATAGCTCCTCTGAACCTGTATGCCCATACAGTGAGGGGTTGAACTAGATTCTTTCCAGTTCTAGCTCTGTGAGCCTGTGTGCATGTATATACTAGAAAGAATCTCAGAAGGTACAGTATTAGAGCTGTGAAAAATCTGAAAGCATAAATATTAGGAGTGGAAGGAGCATTAGAACATAGGATGTCAGAACTGATAGGGGCCTTAGAACACAAGAATGCCAGAGCTAGGAGCACCTTAGAAAAGAACATTAGAACTGGGAAGTCCCTGAGGATATAGAATATCAGATCTGGGAGAGGCTTTAGAATGCAAAATATCAGAGCTGGAAACGAACTTAGAACATGGAATGTCAGAACTCGGAAGGTAACTTAGAATATAGAATCAGAGAATTTAGAGATGGAAGGGATCTAAATAGGGATCTAGCTAAGACCATACCAGTAAATCAGGGAGAACCCACTACCTCCTGTGCCACTTTGGGATCACTCTAAGTCTTAAGAACATAGTTGTTATATCAAGTCTAAATTTGCTTCTCTTCATCTTCCATCTCTTGCTCCTGTTTCTGTCCTATGGGTCCAAGTAGAACATATTTAATCTCTCTTCCAGGTGACAGCCCATCAGAGAATGTTAGAACAAAATAGATGAGGTGGAAGAGAGTGTGTGTTCTAAGGCCCCTCCCAGCTCTGACATCCTCTGTTCTAAGAGCCTTTCAATATCTCCCATTCTATGTTCTTTTATATTTATATTATATATGTATTTAATATATATTTTCAGTTACATGTGAAAACAATTATAGCATTCCTATTTAAAATTTTTGAATGGCAAATTCTATTTCCCCCCCCATAGTTGAGAAGGCAAGACATTTGATATAGGTTATACATATGCAGTCATGCTAAAACATATTTCTATATTAGCCTTGTTGTGAAAGAAAACCTATACAAAAAACCCCAAGGAAATAAAGAAAGCTTTAAAACAGTTTGCTTCCATGTGCATTCAGACTATCAGTTCTTTCTCTGGAGGATAGCATTTTTCACTATAAGTCCTTCAGAGTTGTCATGGATAATTGTATTGCTGAGAACAGCTAAGTCATTCGCAGTAGGTCATTATACAATGTTGCTGTTACTATGTACATTGTTCTCCTGGTTCTGCTCACTTCACCTTGTATCAGTTCACAAAAGTCTTTCCAAGTTTTTCTGAAAGCCTCCTGCTCATCATTTCTTATAGCACAATAATTGTATTCTATCATGACCATTTGCCACAACTTGCTCAATCATCTCTTAATTCATAGGCATCACCTCAATTTCCAATTCTTTGCCACCACAAAAAGAGCTGCTGTAAATATTTTTGTAGATATAGATCCTTTCTCTTTTTTCCCTTTTAAAATCTCTTCGGGAGATCATAAACATGGGAAAGGGCCCCACATGTACAAAAATATTTATAGCAGGTCTCTTTGTGGTAGCCAAGAACTGGAAATCAAGGGGATACCCATCAATTGGGGAATGGTTGAACAAGTTGTGGTATAGGAATGTAATGGAATATTATTGTGATATAAGAAATGATGAACAGGAATACTTCAGAGAGGCCTGGAAGGACCTATACAAACTGATGCTGAGTGAAAGGAGCAGAACCAGGAGAACTTTGTATACAGCAACAACCACAGTGTATGAGGAATTTTTTCTGACAGACTTAGCCCTTCCCAGCAACGCAAGGACCTAAAAAATTGTCCATGGTCTCTTGAGGCAAAAATGCCTTCCACATTCAGAGAAAGAACTACGGAATTTGATCGCAGAATGAAGCAGACCATTTTCCCTTGTGTTATGTTTTGTTTTGATGATTTCTCCCATTTGTTTTAATTCTTCTATGCAACATGACTAAGGTGAAAATATATTTAATAAGAATGTATGTGTAAAACCTATATAAGGTTGCATGCCATCTTGGGGAGAAAGTGGAGAGGGAAGGGGGAAGGTGGGAAAAGGAAAGGGGAAAAATCTAAGATGTATGGAAGTGATTATAGAAAACTGAAAACAAATTAATTAATTAATTAAAAAAAAAAAAAAAGAAATCTCTTTGAGATACTGACCCAGTAGTGATATTGCTGGGTTAAAGGGTATATATAACTTGATAGCCCTTTGGGCATAGTTCCAAATTGTTCTACAGAATGGTTGGATCAATTCACAACTTCAACAACACTGCATTAGAGTCCCAATTTTCTTCTTCTCTTTTCTTTCATTGGAATAATATCTCCCCCAACAACATATAAAAACATTTTAATATTAATTTTTAAAAACTTTGAGTTCTGAATTCTTTCCTTTTTTACTTTTATTCATTTCTCCCCAACAATAAGCAATATCATATAGGTTAAATACACATGCAATCATGCAAGACATATTTTCATATTAGCCAATCTGATAGGTGTGAGGTAAAACATCAGAGCTTTTCAAATTTACACTTCTCTGACTAATAGTGGTTTAAGATTTTTTTAATGCTTTGTATATTTATTAAGTATATTTATATATACTTTAAGTAAATTTAAGGATATTTAAGTTCACTTACATACGCTTTAAGGTTAAATCAATTCAACTCTACACTGTTTTCTTCCCTTGAATCCTTGGTCCCCTTATCATATTGTCAATTATGCCCAGCCATGCCTCAGTCTTGGATCACTCCTTCCACATTGCCTTTGTGTCTACACATGTGCTCCTCAACGAAAGTAGAGAAAGACATGTGATCTTTCTGACTGGATCCGCTACAGATTTTTGTTATATAACCTCAAGGGAGCCCTCACTGCGTTAGGCAATCCTACTATGCTTCCCTTATAGACTCACTCTGTCACTCTTCCCTGCAGCTCTTCCAAATCCTTTCATTCCTCCTCAAACCCTCCATGGCTTCCCATCCCTCTACTCTCTTAGCTGAGAAACTTGCCACAATTTAGGATATTTTTATGTGAATGTTGATAGATTTGGTTTCTTCATCTGAAAATTGCTTGTTCACATCTTTTGACCATTTATTAGTTGGGAAATGACTTGTTTTCTTATAAATTTGGTTCAGTTCTCTATATATGTGAGAAATGAGACCTTTCTTGGGTACACTTACTATAAAAATATTCCTCCAGTTTTCTGTTTTCTCCTAATCTTGCTTACATTAGTTTCATTTGTTCAAACCCTTTTTAATTTAATATACTCAAAATAATCCATTTTACATTTCTTAATGTTTTCTCTCTTTGGTCATAAATTCTTTCCTTTTCCATGGATCTGAGAAGTAAATTATTCCTTGTTTTCCTAATTTATTTATAGTATTACCTTTTATGTCTAAATCATGCACCCATTTTGACCTTATCTTGGTATATGGTATAAGATGTTGGTCTATACCTAGTTTCCGCCATAACGTTTTCCAGTTTTCCCAGAAGCTTTTGTCAAATAGTGAGTTCTTGTTCCAAAAACTTGAGTCTTTGAGTTTATTAAACACTAGATTAATCTGTCCATATACTACTATGTATTGTGTACCTAATCTATTCCACTTATCCAACACTCTGTTTCTTAGTACCAGATTGTTTTGATGATTACCATCTTGTAATATAATTTGAGATTTGGTACTGCTAGATCACTTTCCTTCATGTTTTTCCCCATTGACTCCCTTAGTATTCTAGATCTTTTGTTCTTCCAGATGAATTTTGTAATTATTTTTTCTGGCACCATAAACTAATTTTTTCATAATTTGGCATGACACTGGATAAATAAATTAGGCAGAATTGTCATTTTATTATATTGGCTTGGTCTATTCATAAGCAATTATTATTTTTCCAGTTGTAGAGATCTGACTTTATTCGTGTGAAAAGTGTTTTGTAATTGCATTCATGTAGTTCCTGGGTTTTTCTTGGCAGATAGAGTCCCAAGTATTTTATATTCTCTACAATTATTTTAAATGGATTTTTTCTATCTCTTGTTATTGAATTTTGTTAAAATATAGACATTTTCATGTGGGTTTATGTGGGTTTATTTTATATACTGAAACTTAGTGGAAGTTGTTAATGATTTCATTTAGTTTTTTCAGTTGGTTTTTTTTTTAGGGTTATCTAAGCATGCCATCATATTATCTGCAAAGAGTGATAGTTTTATTTCTCATTGTCTTTTGTAATTATTTCAATTTCTTTTTCTTCTCTTATTGCTGTAGCTAGCATTTCTAGTACAATATTGAATAATAACAGTGATGATGGGCATCCTTGTTTTGGCTGAAAATTTTTTGGGAAGGATTCTGGCTTATTCCCATTACAGAAAGTGCTTATTGATGGTTTTAGATATATACTATTTATTATTTTAAGGAAAGCTCCATTTATTCCCTATGCTTTCTAGTGTTTTTTAACAGAAATTAGGCTTGTATTTTGTCAAAAGCTTTTTCTACATCTGTTGAGATGATCATATAGTTTTAGTTGGTTTTCTTATTGATATCATCAATTATGCTGATAGTTTTCCTAATATTAAATCAGACCTACATTTTTGATATAAATCTCACCTGATGATACTGCATGATCTTTGTGATTTGCTTCTGTAATCTCCTTACTAGTATTTTATTTAAAATTTTGCATCAGTATTCATTAGGGAAATCGGCCTGTACTTTTTCTTCTCCTTTTGACTCTTCCTGGTTTGAGTATCAGCACCATATTTGTGTTGTAAAAGGAATCTTGTAGGACTCCTTTCCTATTTTTTCCAAATAGTTTATATGATATTTGGAATTAATTTTCTTTAAATGTTTGGTAAAATTCACTTGTGAATCCATCTGGTTCTGAAGATTTTTTTTAGGGAACTCACTGGTGGCTTATTCAATTTCTTTTTCTAACGTAAGATTATTTTAGCATTGGATTCCCTTTTCTAGTAATCTTGGCAATTTATATTTTGGCAAATATTCATGCATTTTACTTAATTTTTTTCATCTATTTCATTATAAATTGTTAGATTAATTGGCATATTATTGGGCAAAATAGCTTCTAAAAATTACTTTAATTTCCTCTTCATTGACGGTGAATTCACCCCTTTCATTTGTGATACTGGTAATTTCTTTCTTTCTTTCTTTTTTTTTTTAAATCAAATTAGCCAAAGGTTTATCCATTTTATTGGGCTTTCCCCCCATAAAACCACCTCTTAGTTTTATCTATTAGTTCAATGGTTTTCTTACTTTCAATTTTATTAATCTCTCCTTTGATTTTTTGGGATATTCAATTTGTTTAATTGGGCATTTTAAAAATTGTTTTCATTCTAATAGTTTTTATCGAGCTGCTCTTTTGTCATCTGTATTGATGTGTTTTAGAGAAGTAAAATTTCCCTTAAGTATTGCTTTGGTATTCTGTCATTCCCTTTAATGAAACCATTGATTGTTTCTATGATTTGTCTTTGATTCACTAATTCTTTAGGATTAGATTATTTAGTTTCCAATTAAATTTTAATCTATATTTCCACAGCTCTTTGCTGAATGTAATTTTTATTGCATTATTAATTTGAAATAATATATTTAATTTTTCTGTTTTACCCCATTTGATTGTGAGGTTTTTATGCACTACTACATGGTTAATTTTTGTTTAGGTGCCATATACTGCTGAGAAAAAAATGCATATTTCTTTCTATTCCCATTCAATTTTCTCCAGAGATCTCTCACATCTATTTTTTTTTCTAAAATTCTATTCATCTCCTCTTTCTTCCTTTTTTTGGTTATATTTATCTAGTTCTGAGAGGGGAAAGTCGAGGTCCCTTCCTAGTACATTGTTACTGTCCATTTCTTTCTGCAACTCTTTAACTTTTTCTTTAATAATTTGGATGCTATATGCTCATATGCATAATATTGATATTACTTCATTGTCTATAGTACCTTCTAATAAAAATGTAGTTTCCCTGTCTATATCCTTTAATTATGTCTATTTTTGCTTTTGCTTTGTTTGAAATCATGATTACTAATCTTGCTTGTTTTAATTTAGCTGAAGCAAAATAGATTCTGCTCCAGCCTCTTACCTTTACTTTGTGTCTCTCTTTACTTCAAGTGTGTTTCTTGTAAGCAACATATTGTTAAATTCTGTTTTTTAATCCCTCTGCTATCTGCTTCCATTTTATGGGTGAATTTATCCCATTCATATTCACAGTTATGATTACTAACTGTACTTCCTTTCATGCTATTTTGTCCCCCCATTTTTCTTCACCTCTCTCTTTTTTCACCCTTTCCCTTTTCAAAAATGTTTTACTTCTGACCACCACCTCTCCCAATTTGCCCTCCATTCTATCTGCTCCCTGTGGGGTAAGATAGAAGTCTATACCCAACTGGATGTGTATATTATTTTCTCTTTAATCCCAATGACAGTAGGGTTCAAATGCTGCCTGTCACCCTGTGCATCTTCCCCTCTACTGTAAAAACTCTTTGTTTTGTGCCTCTTTTGTGTGAGATAACATACTCTATTCTGCCTCTTGCTTCCCTCTTCTCCCAGTACACTTCTCTTTCTCACCCCTTAGCTTTATTTTTTTGAAGCTCTCTTATTATAATCAACTCACACCAGTACCCTCTGTTTATGCATATCACTTCTTACTGCCCTAATAATCATAAAATTTACAAGTATCAGCTTCTCATAGGGAAATGTAACTAGCTTAATCTTATTGAATCCCTCTGTTTTACCTTTTTATGCTTCTGGTGAGTCTTACATTTGAAAGTCCATTTTTCTATTCAGCTCTGTTCTTTTCATCAGAAATATTGGAAAGTTCTCTATTTCATTGAATATCCATTTCTCCCATGAAGGATTATACTCAGTTTTTATGGTTAGTTTGTTTTTGGTTTTAATCCTTTCCCCTCCAGAAAATCACATTCCAAGTCCTCTGATTCTTTAATGTAAAAACTGTTTAATCTTGTGCTATTATGACTGTGGCTCCATGATATTTGGACTTTTTGCTTGCAATATTTTAGCCTTGAACTGGGAGCTCTGGCATTTGGCTATAATATTTGTGAAAAATTTCAGGGGCGGAGTCAAGATGGCAGAGTAGAAAGATGCACATTTACGAGCTCCGAAACCACAGCCCATAGAATTAATGTAAAAAGAGATCCCCATAAGTTCCTGATCACTATAAGGGGTGCAGAAACAGAGTGGAAGAGATTTCCATTCCAGAGAGCCCTGGAGAGCTGTCCACAGGGTCCGTCGTGCCCCGGAAAGTGGACCCCACCCCAGCGCTGCCCTGGCCACGGCCCCAAAGAAGCTGATCCAAGCAGGCTTCAGGGACGGAAGCTCCGGCGGTCGGGAAAGTCCCTCCGCCCACAGAAGCTACAGGTCAGTGAGAGAGACAGCTGGGCTGGAAGAGGGGAGCAGGGTGTCTCCGTGACTTGGGCCCCCTTGGGAGGAAGCAGCGGCAGCAGAGATGGGGGCAGGAAGCAGCGGAGGCAGAGGCAGGGGCGGCAGCAGAGGCAGCAGCTGTGGCGGCAGCAGCAGGCAGAATCTTCATTACTGAAGTTCTCCGCATAAACCACCTGAAGGAGCTGAGCCTGGGAGATGGCCCTGCCCCACCTGCTCCATTACTGAAAGTCTCTGCATAAAGCCCCTGAGGGAACTGAGCCTGGGAGGCGGCCCCGCCCCCACCCCAGCACCAGAACTAAAGCTCACATTGATTAGCAGCCGCTTGCTGCGGAAAGCCCATTTGAATCTCAGACCCCAAGCACTAGCTGGGTGGATCTAGGCGGGGGTGGACAGGAATCTCAGAAGTCAAGTAACTGGCTGGGAAAATACCTAGAAAAGGGAAGAAAAATAAGACTATAGAGAGTTTTTTTGAACAGATGCAAATGATCCCGACATTTGGATCTGATGACGAGGACATATTCTTGCCATCAGGGAAAGACGTGGAGGGAGGGGCCTCGGTACCCCAGACATCCCAGGGGGATGTTGGGTGGGCTCAGGCCTTGGAAGAGCTCAAAAAGGATTTTGAAAAGCAAGTTAGACAGGTGGAGGAAAAACTGGGAAGAGAAATGAGAGAGATGCAAGAAAAGTATGAAAAACGGGTCAATACCTTGGTAAAGGAAACCCCAAAAAATGCTGAAGAAAATAACACCTTGAAAAATAGGCTCACTCAATTGGCAAAAGAGGTTCAAAAAGCCAATGAGGAGAAGAATGCTTTCAAAAGCAGAATTAGCCAATGGAAAAAGAGTTTCAAAAGCTCACTGAAGAGAATAGTTCTCTCAAAATTAGAATGGAACAGATGGAGTCTAATGACTTTACAAAAAACCAAGAAATCACCAAACAAAACCAAAAGAATGAAAAAATGGAAGAGAACGTGAAATATCTCATGGGAAAAACAACTGACCTGGAAAATAGATCCAGGAGAGACAATTTAAAAATTATGGGACTACCTGAAAGTCATGATCAAAAAAAGAGCCTAGATATCATCTTCCATGAAAGTATCGAGGAAAACTGCCCTGACATTCTACAACCAGAGGGCAAAATAAGTATTGAAAGAATCCATCGGTCACCACCTGAAAGAGATCCAAAAAGAGAAACTCCTAGGAACATTGTGGCCAAATTCCAGAATTCCCAGCTCAAGGAGAAAATATTGGAAGCAGCTAGAAAGAAACAATTCCAATACTGTGGAAATACAATCAGGATAACTCAAGATCTAGCAGCTTCTACATTAAGGGATCGAAGGGCGTGGAATAAGATATTCCAGAAGTCAAAGGAACTAGGACTGAAACCAAGAATCACCTACCCAGCAAAACTGAGTATAATACTTCAGGGGAAAATATGGTCTTTCAATGAAATAGAGGACTTTCAAGCATTCTTGATGAAAAGACCAGAGCTGAAAAGAAAATTTGACTTTCAAACACAAGAATGAGAAGAAGCATGAAAAAGTAAACAGCAAAGAGAAGTCTTAAGGGACTTACCATAAGTGAACTGTTTACATTCCTACATGGACAGACAATATTTGTAACTCTTAAAACTTTTCAGTATCTGGGTAGTTGGTGGGTCCATACACACACACACATACACACATGCACACACATACAGAGACAGAGAGCACAGAGTGAATTGAATAGGATGGGACCATATCTTAGAAGAAATTAAGGTAAATGGTGAGAGAGAAATGTAGTGGGAGGAAGAGGGTGAAATGGAATGGGGTAATTATATGTCATTTAAGAGGCAAGTAGGAGACTTTTTAGTGGAGGGATAAAGAGGACAGCTGAGAAAAAAAAAACAAGAAGTTTACCCTCATCACATTTGACTAAAGGAAGGAATAAAATGCACACTCATTTAGGTATGAAAACCTATCTTACAGTACAGGAAAGTGGGGGAGAAGGAGATAAGCAAGGGGGGGGATGATGGAAGGGAGGGCAAAGGGAGGAGGGAGCAATTTGAAGTCAACACTTGGGGAGGGACAGGATCAAAAGACAGAAGAGAAACAATGAGGGGCAGGTTAGGATGGAGGGTAAGTCTTACACAACACGACTATCAGGGAAGTCATTTGCAAAACTACACAGATATGGCCTATAATGAATTGCCTGCCTTCCCAAAGGGAATGGGTGGGGAGGGAGGGATGGGGAGAATTTGGAACTCAATGTTTTAGGAACAACTGTTGAGTATTGTTCTTGGTACTAGGAAAGAAGATATACAGGAGAAAAGAGAAGATGGAGACAAGAGAAGGGAGGGATGACAGAAGAGAGGGTAGATTGGAGATAGGGAAAATTAGACTGCTTGGGGTATTGGGGTGGGGGGAGGGGATCAAAGGGGAGAAAATTTGGAACCCAAAATTTTGTGAAAATGAACGTAAAAAATTAAATAAATAAATAAATATTAAAAAAAAATAAAATAAAATTTGATTTTCCCTAAAAAAAAAAAAAGAAAAATTTCATTTTTGGCTCTTTTTAAGAAGTGATCAGTGTATTCTTTCAATTTTATTTTACCCTCTGGTTCTAGAATGTTAGGGCAGTTTTCCCTGATAATTTCTTGAAAGATATTATCCGATCTTTTTTAAATCTTAACTTTCAGGTAGTTCAATAATTCTTAAATGATACCTCCTCAATCTATTTTTCAGGTCATTTGTTTTTTTTTTCCAATAAGATAGTCTACATGTTCTTTTTTAATTATTCTTTTGATTTTGTTTTACTATTTCTTGATGTCTCCTGGAGTTGTTAGATTCCACTTGCCCAATTCTAATTTTTTAAGTAATTATTTTCTTCAATGAACTTTTGTGCCTCCCCAACCTCCTATTTGGCCAATTCTGTTTTTTAAAGAGTTCTTCTCTTCAATAGATTTTTATGCCTCTTTTGTCATTTGGTTAATTTTGTTTTTTTAAGTGTTCTTTCCTTCAGTATTTTTGTGCCTTCTTTATCAAGCTGTTGAATTTTTAAAAATGATTTTCCTATTTTCCTCTCATTTTTTCACCGGTTTTTCCTCTACTTCCCTTATTTGATTTCTAAAATCCTTTTTGAGCTCTTTTAGGAATTATTTTTTTGGGTCTGTGACCAATTCATATTTTTTCTTTGAGGCTTTGCATGTAGCTGTTTTGACTTCATTGTCTTCTTCTGAGTTTGTGTTTCAATCTTTCTTGTCACCTTAGTAATTTTCTATGGTCATCTTCTTTGTTCTTATTTGCTCATCTCCCCAGCCTCTTTTTTGACTTTTAACTTTAAATTAAAGTTGAGTTCTGGTCTTAGGGTGGAGGAAGCACTCTTTCAAGTTTCAAGTTTTTTGTGTTGCCATTTTCAGAGGTAGTTCTGAGGATCTGCAAATTTTTGATTCTTCCATGGTGGTATGATTTTAGGAGAGGTTTGGTTACTGCTCTCTTGGTCTGTGCTCTGGTCTATGAGTGACCACAAGCACTCTTTTCTGCCTTTCAACTGTGATCAGGGTTCCCACTCCCCTGGGGCCACCTGCTCTAGTATGGTAGTGTTCTTCCTTGCCCTGGGACTGTGACTTAAAGCTGTGTATGGACAATGCAACAGAGTCCTGCACCCAGTGCCAGCAAAGAGCTCCCTATATCTTTTGACCAGTTTTCTGGCTCTCTTACTGTTCATGGGCTTAGAGCTCTAGAAGTCTCTGTGACAGATGCAGATACACCCCAGGCCTACTGTTGCCATGTAGAGTGTGATCTGTGCTGCCCTACATTCCACTCACACCAATGAGACAGACTTTTCTTGCTCATCTTCTAAGCTGTCTTGGGATGGAAAAGTTCTGCAACCCAACCTCTTGTTAGGTCTGCCACTCTAGGATTCTTTCTGAGGCAGTCATTTGGAGAGTAATTTGGGAGAGCTCAGGAGAGTCTTTGCCTTTACTCTGCTATCTTGGCTTCACCTCATCCTATTATATATTCTAAGGGTCAGTCCATCTCTTACATTCTGTGTTCTAAGGATCCTCCCATCTCTGACATCCTGTAATTTCTAGGAGCAGTTATCTTTTTTTCCTGGACAAGGCTAGGTTGAACCTGATCTTCCTTAAAGGCATACCCTTACTCTTTTCAACTAAACCAAGTTGGGTTTCCTTCCCTTTTCTTGTTTTCATGACTTGAAGCTCTGGGGATGGCCCAAGCTGTGCTTTATTGGGTACATCGGTTTGTGAAAAGTGCATGTGACACAATACACTGATAATTTTCATCTTCACCAATAACAGGAATGAGGACTGGACTTGTGATTTCATTGACATAGGGAAGTGAGCAAACTTTCTACGCAAGTGGGTAGATATTTTGTCTTCAGTCTATAGTTTGAACATACTGCCTGAGACATTGAGAGGACTTTCCTAGGGTCACACTACCAGTGAGTGTGAGAGGCAGGACTTGAACCCAGGTCTTCCTGATTCTTTATCCATATATCTCCCTGGCTGACACGATGCAGATAACAATTCAGAGAGTTGATCAGGAATTTGTTTGAAAAATCACTGTTTGATTATTTTGCCCAGATACCCACAGCCCAAGGGATCCTTGATAACTCAGTTTCCAAATTTGTAAAATGGAGCTAACCCTAGTTAGAACTCTAATTCTAACCTTTATTATTGCTACTGTTGCAATTCAGTTGTGTCCAATTCCTTGTAACCCCATTTGGGTTATTTTTGGGCAAAGACCCTGGAGTGGTCTGCCATTTCCTTCTCCAGCTCATTTTTATAGATGAAGAAACTGAGGCAAACAGGGTTAGCTGATTTGCCCAGGGTCACATGGCTGGAAAGTGTCTGAAGATGAGTCCTCCTGACCTCAGGCCTGGCCCTCTATCCACTGTGCTATTTACCTTTAATGTAGACCCAATTCTCATCCTTACCCTAAGGCTGAATCTGAGACTAGCTCAAGAAGTAATTGTTATCATGAGTGGAGAGCTGGCCTCATGGTCAGAAAGTTCAAGCTTTCTCCACATATATTCGTTATGTGATCCTGGGCAGGTCGTTTAATACTTTGGTGCCTCAAGAAGTTCTCTAAGACTAGAAACTGCAGATCAATCACTAATCTGTGTTGGTGTAGGGCTCCCTCAGTCAATGAAATATGATTCCTCCCCCCCAAAAAAGTCCAATAGCTTTTGCCTTGAAGCAGGTAGTACAAAAAATATCTTACCCCATTTGGTAGATTACCAGATGGCATGGGCTAGGACAAAGCATCAGAAGATTTGGATTCCATTCCTGAGTCTCCTACTTCTAGGTTTGTGACTGTTGTAACCTTCCTTCTCTGGCCTTTAGTTTTCTCATCTCTAAAATGGAAGGCTTCGCTTAAGTTTTCTCCCAGTGTTAAATCATATGAGGAAAAGATGAAGTGACTTTTTTGAACTGAAATAGCTTTTAAATTCTATAGAAAGAACAAAAATTTGCATCTCCTGAGTCCAGCCTTGGCATTGTCCTTGGTAGTACTGGGACTTCTAGTTCAACCCAGCTGTTGACAAGCTGTGTGACTTCAGGCAAGACATTCTGTGTCTCTGAATCTCATTTGCCTCATCTGTAGAATGGTAACTTTCCAGTAGTAACTCAAGGATAATGGAAAGGAACCTTTGAGGACATCTAATCAAGCCCTGTCATTTTACACAGGAGAAAGCTGGGTCTCAGAGAGATGAGGCGATGCCTAAGGTCACACAGCTAAGAATTCACAGAGCTGGAATACAGACAGGTTGTCTGGCTTGGAGCACTGGAAATTCCTAACACCCACTACCTTGTAATCTCTGAAATCCAATCCTAACCCTTCTGCTAATCCTAAAAGTGCCCCAGCCCCATCACTGGCCCGATGTCTAATCCTCATTCTCTCCTCAGTCTTAAATTTTCTCCCAACATTAATAACCCAGACCCTGTTCCCTTAATTCTCACCTTTGTTGTAACTCTAGCCTAACTCTGTCCCAGAACCTAACCCTAATCCCAACCCTTGCCCTAACCCTTCATTTTCCCATGAGGATGATTGAAACCAAACTTTTAATCCCCATGAAGAGCTCAGAGTTCATGACCATCATATCCCCCTTTGCTCCTGGCCATGGAAAGGGCCCCATCTGGATTTCCGGCCAGGCTAAGCTGTTGGAGCAGCAGCTCTAGCAGCCCCCAGATGCAAGGTTCTCATCTCTGCATCTCCCCACCCCCCCTCTAAGCTCCAGGGACTGGCACCTTCTCAGCAGCAGCTGTCAGAGGAGGCATTTCTGTGTGGTTCCCAAAAGCCAGAGCTTGGTGGATGTTTTCAACAGTCCTCCAGAAATTCCACTGGGGGAGTGGAATGTGCTCACCCCCTGGGCTCTTTTCCAGCTTACAATCTGCTACTTCTTTGCTCTGGTTGACTGGAGGGGAGATGGGATCACCTCCTTCATTTTCAGGCAGCTGTTCTGGATATGAGTGCCCGAAAGGACAGGGGCAAAAACTCCCATTGTTTTCCAGAACCTCTGAGATTGTCCCAAATTTTGTGCAACAGCCATGGAATAGAGAATGTAAAAATAGGAAGGGACCTCAGAAAATAGAATGTGACATGAAATGTCACAGCTGTGATGTGCCCAAGAACATAGAATGTTAGTTTTCAAAGAGAGCTTAGAGCATAAAATATCAGAGCCAAGGGGCTGGGGGGTCTTAGAATATAGAATGTCAGAGCTGGGAGGGGACTTAGAACACAAAATGTCTAAGCTAGGAGGACCCTTGGACATAGAATGTCAGAGCTGAGAGGGCCCTTAGAACACAGTATGTCAGAGCTGGAGGGCCCTCAGAACACAGAATGTGAGAGTTGGGAGGACCCTTAGAACACAGAGCTGGGATGGCCTTGGAAAAGAAAATACCAACAGGCTGAATTTATCTAGCAGGCCTGTTACTTTCCCTATTACCAATTTTATCTTTTCCTCTACTTATACATCCCAGTCACCCAGTGCTCCCCCTTCCCAGTATTGGATGGGTCATTAATTTCTTAGTGTGAATAAATTTAATGTAATAACAATGTCTACCTAAAGAGGAACCCAAAGGAACCAAACTAGAATGGCAGGACATGGCACATGGTGGCCCTGAGTAAGGGGCATCTTTTCTGGCTGAGAGTGCTTTCCAGTGGTCCTCCAGCAGGCTTATGAAGACAATGACCCCTTTGGCCTTTGCTGGGGGCCAGTCCAGCTTCAATGAATGCCTTTTCCCATACCTGGAGCCATCTTCCCTCTTTTCTTGAATCATTGTCATTCGTGGTCCTCCTTCCCAATAAGAGAAGTATTATAGTATGCCTTTTATTCTTTCCCCACATCTGTACAGTGAGGCTTCATGTATCTGATATCAATAGAGTCCAAACTGACCCACAGAAGTGAATCTTTGAAACAGCTGAAGCTTACCCCACATGAGGCAAAACTATCCTTTTTAAAAACCTGGTTTGATGGAAGACACTAAAAAAATTGTATCTTATACTTCCCCTGCCTTCTCAAACAAAGACTATAGAACAGAGCTATCTATACGGTAACCTTTTCTCTAAGATCCAAGGTCATCCTAATAAATATCTACTATCATTCTGTTTACTAAGACACAGCACAGTTCTATGTCTGTCTTTGAGCATGGTTGCTTCTTCTTTCCCTGCCAGGGTGCCAACTGTCACCTCTCACTGATTTATGTTGGCCCCTAAAAGCCTCTCCACCCTCCTACTTCGGTGTGTGGAGACACCAGATAACCAAATTCGTTGCTACATCTTAAGTGAGAGTGAGCATCTAAAAGCTTGACTTTGTCACAGCATCTTCATGAGGAGAACATGGTCTCCCCTCACCCCTTTGGGGCTGTGCTCTGGAGAGACCTGACCCTACTTATACCACTGGCAGAATGAGTGAGGTGTTAATGAATTTTCTTTTCTTTGCAGAATCTCTAACTTCCTTGCAGGTATTACTTTCTCCACAAAGCTCTTCCCAGTTCCTGAAACTCTCACTCTGGAAATAACTTTGTATTCATTTTGTTTATACTTTGTAATGACTTCTATGTGTATATGTTGTAAACCTCCCCTTCTCCCCATTAGAACAAAAAGTTCCTTGAAGGTAGGGCTTCTGGCTTTTTTTTTTTTTTTGAGGTGGGGGTTGTTATCCTTAGAATCTTTTTTTCAGTTCCTTTTTATGTGTTGACTTCCCCCATTAGAATCTAAGCTCCTTGGGCGAAGGAACTTCTTTAGTTTTCTATTTGTAATTCCAGAGCTCAGTGCAGTGCTGTGCACATAGTCAATGCTTTGATAAATTTTAATAAATGCCTGTTGACTTTTTGGCCAGCACCTAGCCCAGTCTACTATATACATAGTAGATTGGTAGCAAACTGGCAATAAACTGCTGAATTTATACAAACTGAGTCTATCCTCTCTTGGGTATGCAAGAATGAGAGAAAGCAGAGTAGCTGATTTTTAGGAACAGCAAAGTCGGTTTTGGTGAGACAGATTGGAGGTTGCTGCCTGATTTCTGATGCCAATATCATGTCCATGATCTCTCCCCATCCGCGGTAGGGTCCTTTTAATTAGGTCGGTGCCATGGAGTCACTATGTTTTTTGCAGCCATATTTCAGGGACCGTATTAAATACACTGAGCCTTCAAAGCGGCTTTTAATTTATTTTTTTTTTAATGTATAACAGTTATGCCTGAGTTACAGGGAAACACCTACAGGCAGCAGGTAGGAAAGCAACCGGCAGCTTCTCTTACTAGTCTACTACTCCATATAGCTGAATAAATTATGGTGCGATTATATTTAAACACACGCTCACCCGGACACACTTTCTGCACGCCTCCCGCGCACACGTGCACACACGTACTCGCTCTCACATGTAGGGAAATGGTTATGTCTCAAACACAGAAGCAAATGAAATTGGCAGATACTAGCAAGAAGGAATGTTCTATATCACTAGCAGACATGTCCCGGGTAGGGGAGGTGGCTGTGTTAGAAGCATTAAATACACAAATGTCTATGAGCAGCGAGGTGCCACTATTTAAGGGAGGTGGCTCGGGTCCCCCTCCCCCTCAATTTGGTCTTGGGTTGGCACCCCTAAAGGTGGGCAGAGAGAAGATATATCTGCTCCCCGGAATGTCCAAATGTGGGGGTAGAGAGAGAGTGTGGTCGGGAGAGAGAAGACCCAGAGTGTCCTTGGGTTGTGAAAACATGATGCTTGAGGTTCCTGGGGCCATGAAAGGCTTTCAAGGGTCAGAACATGTGTCCCATTTGGTCCTAAATGAGATTGGCTGCTTTTGAAGACAGACTGGGTGTCTGCCATTCAGATCTCGTCCGATCCTGGACCTCACCATTGAGCCCCATAATGGTCTTCTCATTTCTTCTTCTGGGTGAATCTCTGCACATCTCTTTCTCTCTTGGTCCCCCCCCCCCCCCCCCCCCCCCCCCCCCCCGCTCTGCTCCCACCTCTGTTTCCCCGTTTCCTTCAGCCCCACTATGTTCCTTTGGTGAGGGAAGAGGAGAACAGGGAAATAGCAAATGGGCTTTTTTTTTTTTTAAAGCAAGCAAACAGTGCCTGGTTCTTCACATATGAATGTCTCTTTTTCTTTCTTTTTTGTAGCAAGGAAGGAAAATCAGAGGAAGGGAACAGGATGAAGACAATATAATCCCAACGGATCCTGGAATGTATCTTTCCAAACACACAATATGCAGATCTTTACAGGTGGCCCCACGGTACTAGCACATCACTCACTGTGGGATGAGGTGGGGAGGGGGAGGGTTGTCTTTTCAGTATCAAAAACCAAACAAAAACAACAAAACTTCCTATAAACGAACAGCACGTCACCAAGTTTTGAGCTAATGTACAATGAGCCCCTGAGGGTTGACCTCAGAGGAAGGGTAAATAGCTAGTTTCGATCAGACAGGGGTATTTTCTTATTTCTCTAAGGACTCTATTTACAGCGATAGTTGGAGAGGGTGGCTTTTGGGGTTTTCCAAACCACCTGGAATATATGCCTTCATGTTAAGACTTCAATGAACCTGCTTGACAACTTGCCTCTGATCTTTAGAGGCCTTTTGCCTCTTCTCTCGTAACTGTCCACTAATATGAGGGGCTGATTTACATAGAAGGGATCCCCAGTTCTTCCTCCCCTTCTAAACATACACATACACAGGGCATGGTTGAAAAACTAGATGGGAGTCAAAAGGAAAGCCTATTGGGGATGTCTTTTGTCCCCATGAGAGTAGTTTTAGGGAGCTCTGGGGGAGTTGAATTCACTGAGAAATGGCTTATCTGGGATAATGGAAATGCTTTGGGTACTGGGCATTCTGTTTTAAGGTTTGGGGAAGGGTTTTGTGGGGAAGTGAATTGGTCCTGGTCGTGGAATGTTACCTCTTGAAGGCTGGAGTTGGGGAAGCTTCAGGTGACCACATTTCTGAGAAAACACACAAAAGAACAGCTCAGAAGTGGTCTCTGTAAACATAACCAAGCCATCAGCAGAATACAACCTCCAGCAGAAGGAATGCTTGTTCAGGAAACATCTCTGAAGGCCAAAGTTAGGCCAAGGAAGGACCTTCTGGTTGTGACAATTTTAAATCTTAGAATGGGTTGCCAAGGAAAGACGTGGCATCTCCCCCTGGTCTTGAAAGAAAAAGACATCACTGGGGATGTCAAGGGCTGGATGTTTTCCAGACCTAGATTTTCACTGTGATTTCTGACCCTCAATGGAGTGAGCGATCTGACTGTAACCAACCATCCTGGTGATACTCCTAGGTCAGGCTCCAAGGCTGAAGTTAGGAAGTGATTTCCTGCTCATCGTGGTGGAAATACCCACAGCAGCACTCTTCCTATCTTTCCTCCAACTTCCCAGGAATGGCCGAGGGCCTATGTTTCAGCAGGATCTCTTGGTCTTATGGACATTCTCTCTGGAAACTTCTCACTTAATACGGAGGAAGAGAAAGGAGCCCAAAGGAGAAGTGCTCAGAAAGCTTCTTATCATCCTGTTGGTTACCCAAGCCTGAGACAAGACAACTTGGGCCCAAGTTTTCTGGATACGATGACAGGACCTCCAGGCAACTTCAAAATGAAGATGACATAATGATAAAAATGAAGACAAAATAATTTCCATCTCTGTGGTGCTTTAGGGTTTGCAAAGCACCATTTCCTCACAACATCCCTGTGAGGTAGGTAGAACAAGTGTTATGATCCCCATTTTACAGATGGGGATCCTAGGATCTGATTGAGAGCTGGAAGGAAACTTATGGGTCATTTAGTCCAAGCCTCTCCTTCTACGGATAAAGAAACTGAGCCCTAGAGCAGTTCAGGGACCCTGAGCCTCAGTCTCAGACAGGATGAAGGACTTGCTCCAGGTAACGCTGCAGAGGAGAGCTGGAGCTCCAATTTCTAAGTCCAAGTCTGCTACACCATAATGAAGATTATGATAGTAGAAAATGGCAGGTGGAAAGTCAAAGCTAAAAATGGTAATGGTAATGCAGATGGTGATGATGCCAGAGAGGTCCAGTGGAAGCCAGGAACCTGAAATTTCTCCCCAAAGGTTACGATTTTCAAAGGAACAGGGTCTGGGGAGAACCTTTAGAAGACCCTGGAAAGCCGGAGAAGGCCAACTTTTCCCTCATTCTTGGAGTCTAGGAGAATCCTACATCATCGATGCTAACCTTACTTCACTCTAGCTCCAATGGTCTCAAACCACAGCTCTGGCCATGCTGAACCTGAGGAAGGTACCCAAGGGGTGCACTGGGCAGAGATGCCCCTATGTTTGAATGGTGGACCTTTAGGCTCCCCACTCTCTTCATATTGGAAGTTGGGATTTGAACTTCAGGGTAGGGTAGGGATCCCATCCCCTTCTCATTGAAATGCTGAGAGAAACCAGGGACTGGGCTTCCTCAGGGACCACCATTCATTCAACAAAGAACACAGGAAAGGAAAGGGTTGCAAGGGAGTTAGTTTTAAAAATCTCTTTCATAGCAATTTTTAATCATCTCCAAACTCCCATCCATACCTAGTAAGCTGGACAAACTCCACAGGCAAGGCAACCTTTGAGTGGGAGTAGGAATCAAGAGAGCAAAAGAAGAAGGGTCTTTGTGGGAAAAGGTGGGGGGTCCTGTTGAAATGGGATTGGTGGTTTGCTGAAGACAAATGTGACCTCAGTAAGCCCACTGAACTCATGAGGCAGATTCAATAGTAACAAAGATCTTAGGATTCTCTCATCTGCCATCTCCCTCCCTGATTCCCTGCCCCATCCCCAGAAGAAGGAAGATAAGTCTAAAACCCAGAGTTCCCTTCTCAGCCTCCTGTTTGTGCACCTGCCCAGGTGGTCAGTCACCCTTGCATGATCAGGTCCAGCCTGGCCTGAAGAAATCAGTGTTCCCCTTTGCTGGAGGTGCTGGGGGGTCTTTGTTCCTGAAAATGTCTCACAGAAATCAGCAAACAGCTTTGGAAAAGGACAAAATTGGAAGCTCAGAGCTTCAATCAAGCTTCAGAGCCCTTAACTTCTCACTTGTAGCTTCTGGGTGCAATGTCTCCAAGTACCAGTGACTTGAGTAAGGTCCTACTCTCCTAAGTGCCTTTCACTTTCTGAATGGTCCCCTCCATGGTAAGTCAGCACTTGCCTCATCTGTCCCCATGGGACTGAATGCTAGTGATGCAAGCCCACTGATTTTTCCAAAAGGTATTTCCTTTAGGCTCAAAGTCTCTCCTTGGCTTCCCTATCACCTGCCCCTGCATAGGGCATGTCCCACCATCCCACATTAGTCATATCGAGCCCAGGTCTCCTTCCTGAACTGGGCAACTCCATCCCCTCAGCCCATCCTAACCTCTCTGCCAAGGTCCTATTGTTGAAGGGTTAAAGGATTTGGATTTTGGTCATGCTCATCCAGGTTATCAGCTTGGGAAAGAGAGAGCAGCATGTCCAGTTGGGGTCTAGGTGCTCTCTCCCTTCACTCCCAAGGCCTTCCTGGTCAAATGGCATTATCTCTATATGGCAGGGTGCAACCTCAGGGGCAGTTAACTTGTTTTCTTCTTACTCTCATGTGGTTCCAAAGGTTCATAGGATTTGGAACCAGAAGGGGATCTTAGAGGCCATCTGGTCTTGGTTCTTCACTTTCCAGATGATGAAGCTGAGACCCAGAGAGTAGAAATAACTTGACCAAAGTCACACAAATCATAAGTGGAAGTGTTGGGATTTGAACTCAGGGACTTTGACTCCAAATCTAGTGCTCTTTCCATTACACCAAGAGTTCTAGGATACTATCCCTTCAGAGCTGTCTTGCCTGCTGCACCCTCTGTGATGGGAAGCATTTCTAAAGTCTATACATTTGAAGGAAGGGAAGGGCCTTGAGTGAGAGAGAAATCTCATAGAAGTCATAATTCAGCTTGGGTTTTACCCATTGCTTAAAGCAAGATTGAAGGTGAGGGCAGGGGGTTAAATCAGTCCAGTAATCCAGCTGGGATCAGAATTGGGATCAAGAGCAAGAAGGGGATTGTGTCCCTCATAGTCTATGGTAACAGATTTTTGCCAGAGGGTGGTGGCATGGGAAGAGAGTGGGGATTATTGGTCCTACTTCTTCAGAGGATGCATCTAGGGAGATGGTCTGGGACTTGGGGTCAAAGAGGCACAGGGATGAGTGTAGGATAGGCTGGCAGGGATGGTGGGGATACAGGAGTCAAGGGTCTGGGATAGGGGACCCTAGGGCTTTAGTATGCTTGACCCGTTTCCACAGGCAGGAGCCCCAGCACAGCTGAGTGCTCTCCCAATTTCATCCGACGCTGTGTGGACAGGCTCACATTCTTTGCCAGATAGTCAACAGCAGCTAAGAAAAAAAGGGAGAGAGGCATATTTAGCAATTGATATTCTTATTTTATATCTTTGTCCTTCTATATGTCTAGTCTTCCATTTTCCAATCTGTCCAACCATCCATCTCTCCCCACACATCTTCATCTTTCCATCTATTTCTGCATTCATCATCCATCAATCCCTCTCTCCCACCCACCCTCCATCAGTTTCCCCATCTATCCATCCATTCATCAGTCTATGTATAGCACATAATAGATATCATAAAATATTTGAAAGGCTAATACATGGGTAAAGGATTGGCCTTGTTCTGCTTGGTCTCTGGAGGCAGAAGAACCAGGAACAATGAATAGAACTTGCAGAGAGGTAGATTAAGGCTTGATTGTCAGAGAAAATGTTCTAAACCATCTAAGAGCAGTAGGCTATCTCAGAAGGCAGTAGGTTCCTTTTTGCTAGAAGCTTTGCTGTCAAGGTTGAGTAACTAATTGTTGAGTGTGGTACAGAGGAGATTGCATATGAACAACCATCCAACCATTCATCCAATTAACCATCTGACCATCCAACTATTATTCAATCCATCTGCTTGTCCATCTGTTCGTCCAGTCATCTCTCCATCCACCCATCCATCCATCCATCCATCCATCCATCCATCCATCCATCCATCTATCCATCCATACATCCATCTATCCACTCCTCCAGTCCTCTATCCAGCAAAAACTTATTGAACCCATAATCTATGTTAACACTGTGCTAAATATGATGGAGAATACAAAAACAAACAAGCAAGAAAAAAACCATGACAGCATCCCTGCCCTCAGGAACTTTTCAATTTAATTAAGTAAACAAAATACACCCACATGGAAAGTTAAATAATGATACTCTTAAGGCAGCCTATACAAAGAGGCAATTACTGAATGTAGAAATGCACAAGAAGGAGAGATCTTTGTGGCTGGAATGCTCCTAAGACCACTGGTGGAGAGAACTCATCTCAGAGGGCTTTGAAGAATGACTGTGACTTGGATAGCTTTACAGCAGGGTGGCAAGCACTTCAGATACACTGTACCATGTGAATAAAAGTCTAGAGAAAATGATGAGTAGGGTATTGGTGCTGCAGAGCCTTCTAGGTCAATCCCCACATTTTACAGATGAGAACCTGAGGTTAAGAGAGGCTAAATGATTTGCTCAAGGTCACACAGGTAGCAGAAGTCAGCACCTGAACTTCACTTCTCTGACTCTAGATTCAGTGTTCTTTGCATAGTATCAAGCAGTCTTTCATCTTTTAAAATATTCAGGTATTCATAGGAGATGGAAATCCAAAAAAAGGAGTCATTAAACGCTGAGACCTTGAATGTCTATACACAAAGTATAGAGAATCAACAACACTAATTATGGGTCTGATTCAAGGAGGCAAATTTGACTACAGTCAGTCAACCAGGGTTTATTAAGGGCCTACTATGTGCCAGGTACTATGCTTAATGCTGAGCATACAAAGACAGGCAAAAGATAGTCCCTGCTCTCAAGGAGTTCCCAGACTAAGTCTCATAGTTATAACATGTTTGCTGGTATGACACCAATGACTGAATGTGACTCTGGAAGGAGGATATATCTTACACCATAGTAAGAGGACAGGTAAAGGTGAAAGGTAAGGAGGAAACAATGAGGTAGCATTATATATCCAAAAAGTATACTATGTGAGGAAATCCAGGAATTGGAGTGGTGAGGCATGTTGAAGAGTATTATGAAAGGAGGACAAACAAAAGTGATTTTATCATTGGAATCTACTATAGACCACCAGGACAGAAAGAGAAAATAGATGAGAAGTTTGGGAAACTGATCACAAGTCTGGTATAGAGGTCTGGAATGATAAGGACAAGGGACTTCTATGATCCAAACATCTACTCAAGCTCCCTCCTAGTCAAAAGCAGAACAGTGAACAATTTCTTGACTTGTCTTAATAATGATCATTTCATCCTTCCAAATGTGGAATAACCTACAAGGAGAAATTTTATTTTTGACCTGATTCTCACCAAGATAAAGAAACTAGTTACTGGGATAGAAATGACAGGAGCATTAGAGGGGAGTGACCACTGCCTGCTAGAATTTGTGGTAGAGAGAAAGGTTAGGCATAGTCAGACATTCACTGTGGATTTGGGGGAGAAGATTTCAAAGGGTTCAGCAGAAGAATATTAGGAGCAGGTGGACAAAAATTCTATAAGGGTATGTTGGCTGAGAAGGTGTGAGAAATTGTTATTGTCTATATCAATTAATATTCTGAAGATACAAAAAGGAAACAATTGTGATGAGGCAGAAAAAGCCAGTGACAATCTAGAGATAGATGTGGTTGCACAGTGAACTCATCAACCTAGATCTTAAAAAGAGATTGATGTACAGAAAATGGAAATAAAGGCAAGTAACAGCCGATGAAAACAAAGGCATAACACTATTTGGTAAAAGTGATATCAGGACTGCTAAAGGTCGGAATGAACTTCAGCTGGAGAAGAGAGTTAAAGATGACAAAAAATGGTTTTATGAAAGGAGGACTTTGACCAACCTCTAAGCCAAGAAGATCCGGCTTCATATCCTACCTTTGAAACGAAAGGATTATGTGACCTTCAATAAGTCACTTGACTCTCTCAGAGCTCCAGGAATGTCTCCAAGACTAAGAGTTGGAGAGAAGGTACTGACCTACATTGGGAGAGGAAGTTTTCTCATCTGAGAGATCTTCATACTAAACAAATCACAACAGAGAGAAATTCTATATAGAGAAAACTGTGGGATCTAAGAAAAGATAGAGAATAGGGGTACCTACGTGGTGCAGTGGACAGAGCACCAGGTCTGCTGAGTTCAAATCCAGCCTTAGACAATTACTAGCTGTGTGACCCTCGGCAAGTCACTTCACCCTGTTTGCCTCTGTTTCCCCATCTGTAAAATGATCTGGGGAAGGAAATGGCAAACTGCTCCTCCTATATCTTTGCCAAGAAAACCCCATATGGGGCCATAAAGTCAGACATGATTAAAACAATGACCAACAACAAAAAGAATATGTAGGTTAATGCAGGACTAGAGGCAGGCAAAAAAGAGACCAGAGCAGTGAGCTTGATTTTGATTCCAGGGAAAACCAATTCTTTCTGAAAAAAATGTTTAATGAATATCTAGCAATGGAAGCACTAGTCATAAAGAATCATCAGCATGACTTCTTCCACAGCAGGTCATTTCAGAGTAATCTTACTTCCTTTTTGACAGAGTTACTGGTAAATAAGAGGAACGCTGTAGATATTTTAGCAAAGCATCTGATTAAATTAAAATTTGATTATTGTTGGGGAAAATGGATCAATGGGGGCTAAATGACAGTAGCTAAATTTGTACTGGTTAGATGGCTGGATTCAGAATACACATTAATACTTCTGCTGAAGCCGGGCACGGAGTCACCAGAGGAGAGCCCCAGGGATCTGTGCTTGGCCCTGTGGTGTCCAATGGGCTTGGATAAAAATATAGATGGGAGGCTCCTCAAATCTGTATTTGAGGTTAGAATTTTGGGTCTAATTGAACAAGACAAAATTGAATGGGCAGGAATATAAAGTCCTGACTCTGGGTTCAACATATTTATTTGACAAGAAGGAGGAGGCATGACTAGTAAGTAATTTGTCTGAAAAAGGTCTAGGCATTATAGTGGACTTCAAAGTCATTATGCATTAGTAGGTTAAAAAAAAAATCTCAGGTGGCCTTGGTTGGATTGAGAGAGGCATGACTCCCAGGAGTCTCAGCGATATTTTGCCCTGGTCAGACCACATATGGACCCATTACGGTCAGTTCTGAGCATCGCAGTTTTAGAAAGGATTTTGTTAAGTCCCGAGGAAGACAAGTAGGATGACATAGAAGGATCGACCGAGGTAACCATGAAGGCTTAGTGTAAGGTCATTATAGCTATGCTAAAGAACTCAAAAACTGTCTTATTCAAGAGGGATTTGATTTGTTCTCATCAGAAGGCAGAACAAGATTGAACCTACAGAGAGGTACACTGAGGCTAGAAAACTCTCCCTAACAACTGAGCTACCCCTGTGTGGGATGCCTTGGGAGTTGGTGGGTTCTCCCTCCCTGATTGGGGTCTTCAAGCAGAGGCTGAATGACCAAGTAGTTCACATGTTGCAGAGATTCTTGATCAGGAGTAGTCGCTAAAGTCATTTCCACCTCTGAGATCTTGTGACTGTGATTCTGAGTTCAGTTTTGAACATGTTGAGTTGGGGCAAGGACCAGAACTTTCCAGTAACCAGTTGGTCAAGATCATATGAAAGCCCAGGGTGGGGGTAGGGGTGGGCAGACATAACTAAAGGAGAAATTACAATGTCTCCTGCCCTCCTGTGTCTTCCTCACTAAGCCAATCCTTCGAGGCCTACTCAAGATGCACTCAAGATGCCTGCCGAGGAAGCTTTTCCAGACTAAGCCCCCCTTTCCCCCACACCGGGATCTCTCTCTGGCTCTAAATGTTCTCCATATTCCTCTGTCTAGTCTATTTCTCCCTGATTCACACGGTACTTAGCACCATGTTCTACACACAGTTGCACATAATAAATATTATTTGAATGAATGAATCTTTTCATATTCTTCTCTGCTTGTTTCATGGGAGTTCCCTGAGAACAGGAACTCTGACTGATCCTTCTCTCTCATCCCAGACAGCACCTCTAGACCCACTCAAGGGGATGGATTCATGTCCATTGAGCTAGAGTGACTTAGATGAACCTGACAACCAATGGACTTTTCCAAACCCTGGGTCAACTTGAAGGACAACTAATTCTGGCCCCGTGGTGTGTCTTCCCCTTGACAGGGACGACAGGAGGGGGACAGGAAGGGCAGGACTGTGACATTCCCCATTAGAGGCCTCAGTCAAACCTTCTCTCTGTCTCGTTGTCTCTCTATATGTCTCTTCCTCTGCCTCTCCCTCTTTCCCTAGCTATAAACGCCTCAAATTAGATTAATCAGGAGTTGGCAGGAGATGCGGAGGGCCGGTGCCAGTGAGTAAACAAATCTCAGCCGTCACTGCCTCGTCAGCCTCCGGCCCCAAAGGAGGTCCCTTCTAGACACAAATTCTTATTAGACTTGTCATATCTATTAAAATTCTTTTCACACTTCTGCGTTCTATCAGCAGCACCATTAGCTCGGCCCTGGCCTTTGGGAACTGCCAGGACTATATTAATCTGGCATCCGCCCCCTTCCACCCCCCTACCTCCACCCATTCCCTAGGAACTGGAGGATGGAGGAATGAAGGAATGGATGGATGGATGGATGGACAGATCATCTCTGTATGTGTCTGGTAGAGAATGGGACAGCATTAAAAAGAGCAACCTTAGCTAGAATTTTGCCCCAGAACATACAAGGCTTTGTTGATGTGTGTGAATTAGGGAAGAGTACATGTGTAAAAAGAGACTTCAGTACATAAAATATCTGGCAGGGCCCTTAGAGCACAGAAAGTCACAGCTGGGAGGGCCCTTAGAGTACAGAATGTCAGAGATAGAAGGGACCTTAGAATACAGAAAGTCACAGCTGGGAGGGCCCTTAGAGCACAGAATGTCAGAGCTAGGAAGGCCCTTAGAACACAGTATGTCAGAGATAGAAGGGACCTTAGAATACAGAAAGTCACAGCTGGGAGGGCCCTTAGAGCACAGAATGTCAGAGCTGGGAGGGCCCTTAGAACACAGTATGTCAGAGATAGAAGGGACCTTAGAATACAGAAAGTCACAGCTGGGAGGGCCCTTAGAGCACAGAAAGTCACAGCTGGGAGGGTCCTTTGAAAACCACTTCTGGTCTAAGTAGTTTCCTTTGGGGTAGAAGTGAGAAGTCTGGCTCAGAAGGTAACAGATTTTGGATTGAAAGATGAATTCCCAGCTTTCATTGGAGGTTGGTATGAAGATTGGCATGGGAATGATGGCAAAGGATTGAAGTGGGGCATTCCTGCCTCAACCTTCCCCCAGATCTGTACCAGTGACAATAGAAGAATCTTATAGGATTTGAGATTCTGAAAGAGAAAGTGGTGGAGGCATCTTTTTTTTTTTTAAGTGCCACTCTCCTGGGACCAGACTCTGTTTCAACTTATGGCTGGGAAGCCATGTGACCAAATGTGGGACTTGGGTTCACTTAACTCATTTGGGAAAGAAGATCACCTGGAGGGATTGAGAACCTCACTGAAATTGAAAAATCAGACAAGGGGAGATGCTAGGGGGTAGTGGAAGTAGCATTTACTGGAGATTTACATCATGTAAATAAATTTAATGTTCAGAGACAAAGAAACTCAGGTCAAAGTCAGTATTAATGGCCACTGTTAAAAGAACATCGTCCCCTTTCTTTTAGCAATCAACAAACTAGCTGGGTTTTATATATATATATATTTTTTTTTGATGGGGATGTGATATGCAGATGTATGCCCCCACTTCCTTTGTACAAATGAATGAAAAAATGTTAAAGAAGTACTTGCTAAATGCCAAGGTACTGTGCTAAAGAAGTTACTTCAGATATTTTTTAATTCTGCCAAAAAATAGATATCAATGTTTTAATTTAAAAAAAAAAAAAGAGAGAAACTGCGCTGTCCTCTTAAGATAAAAGGTAAGGCTTAGCTCCGCCACTTAGCAGTGAGGTGACTTGGGGCAAACCCCTTCTCTGGAAACCTCAGTCTTGTCATCTGTAAAATGAGTGGGTACAATAGTACTGATTTCTCCATTCTAAGCTACCTTTCAGCTTTGCCATTCCACATTCTTTAGAACACAAAGCCTCTCACATTTCTTACTGTCTGTGTTCCAAGGTTCCTCCCCATTCTGACAGTCCTTCCCAGCTCAGACACTGCGTTCCAAGATCTCGTTGGGTTCTGCATTATTCCTTCTAAGAGCTCTCAGAACTCTGACATTCTGGGTTCGAAGTCCGCCTTTTTCCCTCCCTGTGGCCTTCTCTGGTTCCTCTCAGATCTGACATTCTAAGGTCTCTCCCAGCCCTGTCGTTCTGTTTTAAGACACCATCTCCGTTCCAGCGGCCCGGTCCAGCTCTGGTATTCTGAGGTTCTCAGGCCCAGGAATGAGCTGAAAGGGATTAGGTAGAAAGCCCACACCCCCATTCCTGGAGACAAACCGGGAGTGGGAAAGACCGTCAAGAGCTGGAATGAATGTAACGGGGCAGGATTGAGGGGGGCGAGAGGGGCTCCCCTGGCCCACATTTCCCTAGGCAGTTTCTCTAAACCAAACAAACGCTCCTTTCTCCCCTGTTCCCCATTCTCCCCAGCCCGCATCCTTTCCCCTTTTGATCTGCTTGGATCCTTTCTTCCTCTTTCTCTCACTTCAATAAAGGGGGGAGGGGAGCTAATTTTATTTCCTACCCGGGCTTTATTTTTTGTGCCTCGGTCTGCGGGCACACACGGGGTGTGACTAACCCGGGCCGGGGGCGTCGGGGCCAGTCCTCGCTCTTGGAATTGGTTTCGGATCTTTATCATTAACATGTGTCCAGCTCCACACTCCCCTCGCCCTCCCCGCCCAGGACCGGGAGCAAGGGGAAGGTCAGGGGGTTGCCGTTCCAGCTCCCTCGGAAAAACCCCCACCCTTACCCCACCCCTAGGAGAACCGGGGTCTAAAGCTGCTATTGATCCCCCGGCAGCCGGTTCCCATTTAGCTAGAGAAATTAAGGACATTAAAGGGGCGTTGTGGGGTGTGTGTACGATTGGTGGGGTGGGGTGGAGGGAAAGGTGCAGTCCCGGGTCATTGAGGACAAGTTAAGGAGGGGGGTAGGGGAAGGATACACCTTTAACCCCAGCCGGGTCTCCCTGGGTTGCCACACGTCGTTCTGATTAGTTTGACACCAGCAGGTGAAGCTGCCTGGGCTGCGAAGGGATGGGGAGGGGGCTGGGGACTCTGGGGAAGGAAGGATAATCATTCCCATTTCTATAATGCTTTCGAGTTTACAAAGCAGTTTCCTCTCCAATAAACCCAGGAAGTGGATTTTTTTCTTCCTGTTTTACAGAAGTTCCGCACTTTTCAGAAACCGCGGCTCAGAGGTAAAGTGAATGGTCCAGAAGAGGCAGACCTGACCACATCATTGTGCTGAGTGAGGAAACTGAGGCCAGAGCAGGGAAGGCACTAGCTTCCCAAAGTCATGTGCTAAATCAACAAGCCAGGTCTTAAGACTCCTGTTAGAGCCACCACATTATTCTTTACCCAAGGCTACCCAGTGGGTAAAAGCTGGGACTCAAGGATTTCAAGTCCAATGCTCTTCTCATCATGCCAAAGGAGGGAAGGGATTTGGCCAAGGTCACACAGCTAGGATTTTCTGAGTCCAAATTACCCACTGAAGAACCTAATCTTACTCTGCTTGAGGCCTCTCTTTCCAATCTTCGAGTAGTCTCTGACATGGTCCTGATGGGTAGGGATGCAGTGGGGTATACCTCAAGATTAGGGAAGACCCTGTTACAGAAACTCAAGAAACCCAAGGGACTGAGGAGAAAATGAGGGGCCTGAGATCAGATGGCTGGACTGTGAAGACAGACTGTGAAGCAGAAATTTCCAGTATAGAAAGAGGGTAGCTGAGGGGAGACAAGAGTGAAATCTATAAAAACCCTCTAGGATGTGCGCTAGAGGACAAAGTTCATGTTTTATGGATCATTCTATCCCTCATCTTGCCCAGCATGGGGACTTACACAGAATAAATGCTTGATAAATCTTTCTTAAATGAATGAAATAATTGAGTGAGTGAATGAATGAATGTTTTGGTGAATGAATGAATGAATAGTAGCAAGTACCCCTTTAAAGGAGTCCTAGGTTTAGGGAGATGGGAGTTAGAATGCCAGGGCATCACTGTAGCCCATTTTTCCACACCAAGTCAAGGTTTGGAGTAATAGCCTCTATAGGCAGAGCCAGGGAAGAGGTACACTCACTCTGTCCATACTGGCCATACTGGTAGCCAGCCACAGGGTCCACACTGTAGCCAGTGGTGCTGTAGGTGGGGGGGCAGTAGGACTGCGAAGTGGGGAGGCTGTCCACGGACTTGATAGAATCACTGCGCTGGCTGCAGCTGGCTGAGATGGAGTTGGCGGTGTCCAGACCCCCATGCAGTGGGGAGATGGAGAAGTCAGCCTGGGGCTGGGGGGGTACCCCACTTGGGTTGCTCAGGATACTCATCACCTAAAAGGGAAAGAAAGCTTGAGAATGAATGAAGACATTAAGGGGTGCCATGAAACTTACTAATATCACAGGGAATCAGCTATATGTCCCAGAGAGCTGGCACGATGCTTCCAAACATCCCATAGGGCAAAAGTCAGCAATCAGGGTATGAGAATCCAAATGACTTCTGAAAAATGTGTGGAGGTCTGTTAGTTTTGTTTTCTATCCATCCTTCTTGAAATGCCTTCCTCTCTCTCCTATCTACTTATCCTAAGAATAATAGTGACTGTAGTAGTGGTCCTAAGGTCCTGTTGGTGGTGAGGATGATGATAAAAGAACTGATATTTATATAACTCATTAAGGTTTTCTAAGTGATTTATATATGTGGACTCATTTTAGTTTCCTAACAATGGCATCAGGGACATGCTGCAGGTATTATTATCCCCATTTTACAGATAAGAAAACTGTGGCTCAGTGATTTGACCAGAGTCACCCAAAGTTCCTAAGTATCAAAGGTTGCATTTGAATCCCAATCTTCCTAAATTCAAGTTCTATCTACTATGCCATATTGACACTATTAATAATAATTATGTTTATGCTGCTGGATGGGGATGGTGATTGTGGCGGTGGTAGAGGATGTGATGGTGCTGGGGATGATGACGATGGTCACAGAGACCATAATAGTGACAGTAATGATGATAAGGGGTAATGTTGACAAGAGTGATGATGATGGTGATGGTGGTAATGGTGTTTCTGGTGATGGTAGAGGTGGTAGTGGTGATGGTGGTGGGGAATCATAGAGACCAAGACAGTGGTAATAATGATGGTTAGGGTGATATTGATGACAGAGATTGTGATGGTGATCATGGTGAAGATCATGGAGTCCATGATAGTGACAGAAATGAAAATGAGAGTGATGGTAATGGCGGTGATATAGACCATGATAATGACAATAGTGGTAGTGGTGCTAAGGGTGATGGGGATGACAGTGATAGTGATACTGATGTTGAGGTGGTGATGGTGGTGATGATGGAGGTGAGTGGATAACAGTTGTGGTGGTGACAATGATGGTGCTCATGGTAATGGAAGGGACTTGCCCATATGCAAGTTGCTGAATTTTTGAGGCAGAACTCAAACCTGGGTCTTTCCAACTCCAAGACTAACACTCTGTCCACTCAAACCAAGTTGCCTTTTTGAGTTGAGCAATAGGGTCAGGGATCAGGGGGTTATCCTCATTTTCTCTGGTCCACTCTTCATTACCAGACAGATATATCTCTGTGGCATAGCTGATGGGGTTAAAAGGAATTGGGGAGGCAGTGTGGAGTAGTGGACAGAGTGCTGAATTGGGAGTCAGAAAGACCTGAGTCTCAATCCCATCTCTGATACTTCCTAGCCATATGACTCTGGTCAAGTCACTCAATGTCTCTGAGCCTCAGTTTCCTCATCTGCAATGTCACAGGTGAGAGATTTCTCATAAGCCACATGATCCTGGATAATCATCATGACCATATCTGGAAATAACATCACTTCTATGGGCCTCAGTTTCCCCATCTGTAAAATGAAGAGGTTGGACTACTCAGACTATTTGAATGAGGTAGAAGTCAACACTTCTGTTCCTATTGTAAGATGGATGCCATCTAACCTCTTTTCCCGTTCTTCTTTCTTTCCCCCTTTGGGGACTTGACTTTTGTTTAATGTGTTACTTCTCAGTACATTAACAACGTTAACTCATAATCAATATCCTCTCTCCACCACTCTGCTGCTGCATCCTGAGGTCCTTTAGGTCTTACCATCTGCTCTCTCTGTGCCCTTCAGATCACTGGGCACTGTCATCTGATCTATGGCTACAACAGAAAACCCCCTGGGTCTTGCCCTGCTATAGAAACCTTAGGGTTTCCAGGACTCTTCTTCCATCCATTTTACTATGAGTTGCTCCTCCAATTAGGATGTGAGCTCCTTGAGGCCAGGGACTGTCTGGATTTTTCTATTTGTAAATCAAGACTGTAGCATAGCACTTGGCTTAAGTAAACAATAAATATGTTTTTAAAAATTTAGTCATTCATTCATTAACAATTTCTAAAGTACCTCCCAGCTCAGAAAAAAAATCAATATTCTAACATTGTATGTTCTATCCTCCCTTATTCTATGTCAAAAGTCCCTACTGGCTTTAATCGAGCTTGAATCCAATTCCTGGCAAAATTCTAGAACTTATTATTGAAAGGACAGTTTGTCAGTATTTAGAAAGGGGAACAGTGATAGCTAAGAATTAGCACAGCTTCATCAAGAACAGATTATGTCAAAATAACTTCATTTTCCTTTTTGATATCTCCTTTTGGTCTGGTAGATTGGAGTAATGCCATAGATTTGATGCCTAAATTTCTGCGAACCGCCTAGTTGTCTCTGGCATTCTCTTTTGAGAGTAAGGGAGTCTTCGTGTTCTGATTCTGTACTGGTTGGATGACTGGACCTACAGAAGACTCACTAATAGGGCTGAGGTTAACTTGCATTATTCTTAGGAATATGTGCTATGTCCCCCTTGGTGAATGGAAGCTCTTTGAAGGCAAGAACTATATCATTTTAAAAATCTTTTTATCTCCAACACATAGATATCATAGTGCCTAGCACACAGTAGGCACTTAATAAATGTTGTAGGTTAACAGAAATTGGCAAAGGGCTTAGACTTATTCTGCTCACCCCAGAAGGAAGAGCTATGAGGAAGAGGTAGAATTTGCAGAAAGGGGGCGTTAGACTGTGTTAGGATCAACTTTCTAATAATTAGAGCTGTCCAAAAGCTTCAGAATGAGCTGCCATGGGATGTAGGGGTTTCCCCTTTACCAAGTGTCTTCAAGCAGATGCTAGGTAACTGCTTTGTGGATAGAGATTATAGAAAGGCTTCCTATTCAGGTTGGGCAGATGACCTCTGGGTCCATTTCCACTCTAGCACTCTGTGATTCTATGGTTTGAAGGCCCCTCCCAGCTCTGACATTCTGTTCTAAGGGCCCTCCCAGCTCTGACATTCTGTTCTAAGGGTCCTCTCAGCTCTGACATTCTGTTCTAAGGGCCCTCCTAGCTCTGACATCCTGTGTTCTAAGGCCCAGCTCCATCATTCTAGGATCCATTCTTCTGTTCTAAGGTCATGTGTGTGTGTATATCACACACCCCTGCCAGCTGTAACCTGATCTTTGGAACAGGGAACAGACAAGAAAGAGTAACCTGGCTGGATAATGAAACCCGAATCTTAAATATCAGCGAGAGGTGGGTCTGAGAGGAGGAAGCTGACCATGCCTACCATATTTGGCTTTGCCTCTTGACCTCCATCCCCAGGAAGCTGGTAACTAGTCAGTATCCTCTTTTCTCTAAAATCAAGAAAAGGTCTCCCCTAGGTCTGGGGTCTGAGTCTGCAGTGAGCAAACTTTTGAATTTAAGGAAGTCAAGGTCTGATGTGATAATCCCCCCCCCCCCTTAAGAATGCAAAGTCCTTTAACAGGGTGAGTTCTCTTCCGCCACCCCTCTTCCTTATTTTTTTTGTGACCTTGCTTTTGTCTAATGTATTACTTCTTGGTACATTACTGATGCTAACTCAAAATCAATATACTTTCCACATCTGCAAGATTTTATCTGAAGGCAAATCTCCAGGCTGCCCATCATAATGATTGACAGGCATCCCTTCCCCTCCTTTGCTCATTCATTACTCCCCCCCCCCAAAGCCTCAACCTCCTCTGCTCCAAATCAGTCCCAGCTTCATCGTCAGGGTAAATCAATGAGTGCCCTCGTTTCCGCCAGTTAGAAACTTGTTTGTTAGAAGGGAATGGGGGCTGGGGGTGGGGAAGGCAGGGAGACTGTGTCATGGGGCTGTAATAACAGAGAAGGTGCTTTCTGTGCTAAATCGGACCTTTCCCCTGTTCTCTTCCAAAATCACTGATATTTAAAGCTGGAAGGGACTTAGAGATCTCCTAGGCTATTTTCTTCATTTTACAGTAGGGGAAACTGAGGCCCAGAGAGAGGGAAGTGAAGTCATAGAGCTAGGAAGCCGAAGAAGAGGGGACTCAAACCCACAGCTTTGGCCTCGAACTCTGATACTCCTACACTCCCAGCCCCCACCTCCAGACCCCATTTCCACCTCCTCCACATCCCCCCTTCTTCCTCCTCTCCCCTCCCTTCCCCGGTCGTTCCATCACTCTCCCATACTTTAAAAGAAGGAGACGGAGAAAATGTAATTAATTCCCTCCGTCTCTGAGCTGGCCCTGAGGGCCTGTGGCCGAGGTGCCTGAGCTGGGGAGATCTGCACCCTCTGTGATAACCGAGCGGAGCTTTGGGAGCTTGCCTCCCAATTAGGAGGGGCCATCTGTACCATCAGGGCTCCGTGGCGGGGTTTACTGGAGGGAAGCTACGGGTGACAGTGGGGCTGGGAGGAGGGGCCCGCTGGGCGATGCAGCCCAGGGGAGGGGGCAGGGCCACTTTAAGGACTTGGGGATCGTAGTTACTGGGGCTGCTTTGGGCTGGAGTGCGGAATCCGGGGTGCATGAGGCTGGGGGGGAGGGGAGAGAGGGGTGACTTGTGGGAAGTTCAGACCCCAGCCTTTCCGAAGGAAAGTTATAGAGCCAAGCAGAGGGCACTGGGGCGGGGTCCAAGAACCTGAGTTTGAATCCTGTCATTGCCATTTAGCTTGGAACAAGTCAGTCGGCCTGGACCTCAGTTTCCTCATCTGTTAGATGAAGGGAGGGGAGTGAATGATATCTATCAGCCAACCCACAAACAAGGCCCAAAGGAAGCACCTACTCAGTGCCAGCATTGTTCTAGTTGCTGAGACTACAAATTAAAAGTGAAAGAGCTGGCTCTCAAGAACAGTCTATTCTACAGGGACGAACCCATAAATTTAGGGAAGAGTATGCAAAAACAGCAGCTAGGGGCCGCCACAGTGCATAGAGCGCTGGCCCTGAAGTCAGAAAGACTCATCTTCATGAGTTCAGATCAGGCCTTGGACACCTACTAGCTGTGTGACCCTGAGCCAGTCACTTCACCCTGTTTGCCTCAGTCTCCTCATCTGTAAAACTAGCTGGAAAAGGAAATGGCAAACCACTCTGGTATTTTTGCCAAGAAAATCTCAAATGAGTTAATGAAGAGTCAGACGTGATTTAAAGCCAACTGAATGACAACAATGTAAGAGGCACCCAACATTTAAATATAAAGTGGCAACGGGGAAGACACAAGAAGCTTAGGGGAACCAGGAAGGCTTCCTACAGAAAGTAGTGACTGAGCTTAGTCTTGAAGGAAATTAGGGATTCTAAGAAATAGAAGGAAGCAGTGCATACAAGGCAAAAGTGACAGCCAGGAAAAAGGCATGGTGATGGGAAATGAAGCATCATGTACAACACATGACTTGTCAGGAGCAATAGTAAGAAGGCCAAGTTAGGTTGGATTATACAATGTTTGAAGGAGAATAATTTGTAATAATGGTAGGTTAGAGTCAGGTTTAAATGCCAAAGACAGAATTTATATTTAAATCTATGGCAATGGCAACACTGGAATTTATTAAGGAGGGAAGCGATGCTGTCAGAATTGTGCTTTAGGAAAATCATTTTGGCAGCTATAAGGAGGATGGGAAGAGAGGAGAGAGGAGAGAGACAAAGGAGGATTCAAGTGAGGTTTGATAAGGGCCTGACCTTAGCAAGCAGCTGGGTGAATTGAGAGAAGGGGACAGATATGAGAAATTTTATGACAGTAAAAAGGAAAAGATTTATCGGATGGAGTGAGTAAGAGAGAGAGGTTGAGGATCACACTGGGATAGGTGGTGACCATAGGGGACTGGAAGGACTATGGTGTCCTCCATGCCCATAGGGAAATTAAGAAGTGGATTTTGGGGGAAAAAGAATGAGTTCTGTTTTGGACATCGTAAGTTTGAGATGCCTCTGGGCCATCATGTAGGACTGGGGAGAGAGTAAGACTGGAAATATAAATCTGTGAATTATCTGCATAGATAATAATTATGGGAGTTGATGAGGTCATGGAGTGAAGGAATATACAGAGAGAAGAATACCCTGGAAAGAGTCTTGGGGGACACTCAGGAATTTGCTGGAACCAGCTGAAACTGTCTCTCCCAAGAGCTGATTGTTAAATTTTCAGTGAGAACATTTACACTTCAGAAATCAGCAAATGCTACAAACTAGGACTCAATTTACTGTTTTGTTGATTGTCTAGACTTTAAAAAGTGATGGAGGAAATGTTAATAACACAGGTTAAACTTAAAAATATGTCATGCTACAATCTTTTTTTCCTGGAGAGCTGGTTATTAAATATCTACCAGCACACTCCTGTGGACACTCATAAATCATGTCCATATATCATGTCCCCTAATTATGTCATCAGGGGACATGATATAGATGATGATGCAGCAAAGGGAATTGAGAAGATGCTAAGAGACACATAGGCAGAGAACCAAGAGAGACCAAGGAAGTGTTATGAAAACCTAGAGAGGAGGAAGTATCCAGGAGGAAAGGGTGGTCAAATGCAGCAGGGACGCTAGGAATGAAGAGACTATCTGATCTAGCAATTCAGAGACCCCTGGTAACTTTGGAAGAAACATTTTCAGTTGAATGATGAAGTCAGAGGCTGGCCTGCAAAGAAATGAAAGCAAGAAGAGGCAGTGGTGGTGATGAATGTAGATAACATCTTCTACTAGTTCGACTAAGAAAGGAAAAAGGTTGGGGATGCTAGCTTAAGAAAATCATATGATTCTACATACTGCTAATGGGAAATATCCTTGAGTTTTAGAAGAAGGAAGTTTTGAGACATCTAGGGGCAGTTAGGTGTCACAAGGAATAGAGTACCAGGCATGGAGTCAGGAACCTGAGTTTAAATCTAGCTTTAGAGACTTATTATCTGTGTGACCCTGGGCAAATCATTTAACTACTGCCTATTTCTTCATCTGTAAAATGGGAATGGTAAATGGGAGCCTACCTCCCAGGGTTGTTATAAGGATCAAATGAGATAATATTTGTGAATACCTAGTACAATGATTGCACATAGTAGGTGCTATAAAAAAGCCAGTTATTATTATTTTGTCCAGTGGTTCTCAAACTTTTCCATAGCGATAGCACCCTTCAGTTTAAACAAAACTTTGACATTATCCTTGTAATAAAATCCTCTAAAATTATTATTTTTAATTCCTATTAAGAAACAATATTTGGTTCATTTAAAAATCAATCAAACCTGTGGTGTTTCAAGATTCCTCCCGGCACAGTTTGACAAATACTGATCTCATCCAACTCAGAGACAGGAAGCAGATTGCTTACATACACATAGCAAGCTAGTGACACTTTCTGAAGTGAGCTACTCCAAAATAACTGCAATGACTAACATTTGTATGGGACTTTAAGGTTTGTAAAACACTTTCCATGTTATATATATATATATATATATACATACATGCATACACATATATGTATATATTCATACACATATACACATGTATATACACACATACACATATCTATATCTATATACATGTGTATGCATATACACACATACATATACCCCAGGAGATTGGTTCTGTTATTATCCTCATTTTACAGATGAGGAAACTGAGGTAAACAGGTTAAATGATTTGCCCAAGGTCACACAGCTGGTGTCTGAACTCTCACATTAGTCTTCTTTCCACTGCAGCATGTTGCCCCCCTTTTTAAAGGTGAGTTTGGGCTCTTCTGTAGCTCTGAAGTGGGGAAACTCATGATTTCTCATGAGTTTCAAATTTTTCTTTTTCGTGGTGCAGTGGATAGAGCATGGACTGAGTGGGCATTGAGTTCAAATACTGTCTTGCACACTTACTAGCTATGTGACCCTGGGCAAGTCACTTCACTCTGTTGCCTCAGTTTCTTCATCTGTAAAATGATCTGGAGAAGGCCATAACAAACCACTCTAGTATCTTTGCCAAGAAAACTCCAAATGAGGTCACAAAGTGAAGAACATGACTGAAACGACCCTACAAAAATATTACTCAGAAGTTTATACTGACATCAAGCCTCTATTTGCCTTTTTGTCACTTCTACCTGCTCCTTCTGATCCTATTCCTTGGGCCAAGCTGAACAAGTAGAGTTCCTCTTTCACCTGAGATTTCACATCTGCTTTAGACTCTAGGCTAAACGTCCCTATGTGGCCTTGCCTTATCCTGGTTGCTTATAAAACTTGGAAACCATGTTGAAGACCAGGTGTCTGGATTTTTGCTGGCTCTGCTACTGTTCTCATTTTCTTAATCTGAAAATTATCTCTTATCTCTTTCTCCAGAAAGGCTGTTGATGAGAATCTCTGCCCACTGATGCACCATGATTGGAACCCAGGGCAGTACCATTCACATGTTGCTGTGGGAGGGGTTTTGCTAGAAGGGAGGTAGGTCTGCTTCCCTCCCAGGAGAGGTGGAGCCTGGGGGAAGAGTGCAGGGAACAGGGATGGTACCCACCTCCAAGTCAGACTCTTCATGGCCAAGAAGACCATGCCCCCAGTAATGAAGACCTGGGTTCCTCTGCCTGCCTCTCTTACTTGTAATCTCAAGGTACAAGAGATATGCCTTCAACCTAGCTTTGCTGCTTACTAGCTGTGTGTCCCTGGGCAAATCATTTCCTTTCCTGGACCTTCAGTTTCCTCATGTTAGAAAGACAGATTAATATTTGTAATTACTGACCTCACAGGGCTACTGTGTAGATTTAATGAGAGTCTGCAGGCAAAGCACTTTAGAACCCTCTGAGAGCCAAACAGATGCCTATAATGACGAATATCTTTACTTCCTATTTCCTCCCAGGGCTGTGGTGAAGAAGGTATTTTGTTAACATGATCATGTTAATTGGGAGCAGTTATTATCTGCTTCTCAGGTTCCCTTCCCTTGGAGGAGGGATGAGTGTCACCCAGTTCCTTTCCTAACTCTCCCCCTCCTGCGTAACCATGAAGAGCTATGTTCTCTATTCACATATGTACAGAGGCATACATTAGCTCAGTCTCATCTTTTTCAATAGGGCTTAGAGATAAATGGCACCAGGACAAGTTGCTGTTCTGTGTATCTTTTTATGTTAAATGTTCTATGCATTATATTGAACAGGTGGATGAAATAGCTATGTTTGTGGTATTACAGCATAAGCTTAATTAGCAACAAGCACTTATTAAGAGCCAACTATAGTTCAGACTGTGTGCTAGGGCCTGGGGCTAAAAACAAAAAGACTGAAACAAGCCCTATTCTGGAGGAACTTACCATAGTAATCATTATTATCATCATTTTTAATATCATAGTAGATTACAAGATCCTTGAGGATAGAGATCAATTGATTTTGCTTTTGTAAAGTACCTTGGACAATTTGTGCCCAGTCTGTGGTAGAGCATTCCGAGCTCATATTGGTCTGATCAGATACAGTGGGACACATTGAAACTTGACTTTATCATAGTGATATCATTTTTTGTCCTCTTTGGGAACACAGGACAACAACCAACCAACATACAGACACTTAATAAAGTTCTGTTGAATCAGCAGCAGCAGCAGCAGCTGCCATAGAAGCAGCAATTGGACCGTTTAATTCCAGTGGGTTCATACATAGTAGATGCTTGACAATTATTGACGGAGTCCAGTAGTGTATCTGGGATCTCTATAACTCAAGGATTCTCAGATGTATAGTCAGGTTTTATTGTCCAAATCTTTCTGCAGCTTGAGGGTTTATGGCCCCAATTGCTGGGTTCTGTTCCTATCATGATATAAAGATGAGACTTCCCCCTCCTCCAGCAAGGATATACAGTGGAAGATAACATGGTAGACCAGAGAAGCATTTAGAAAATGGAAAATTCTCTGTCAAAAACAGTTTGGGTTGTAACAAGATGAACATGTCTTTATTAAGGGCCTGTTGTGTGCTTGGTACTTGGGGAAAAAAAGGCAAAATAGAAAAATACGAATGACCAAAAGCTCTTCCTGAAGACCATATTGTGAGAAACAACATGGCTTCCAGGGCAGTAGGAGCTGGGGGTGATGAGGGAGAATTGGGTGAGAATCCAGGAATAGCCATCCTTCCTTTTATTGGGCTATAGAAAGGCTAACAGAAAGAACCTGAGGCTGGTCTTTCCTCTAGAGATTTATATGAGTCCTATATGTGCAGCAGAGAGAATAAAGAACTGATGGAAGACTCCAAAGATCCCAGTTCAGTCTCAAGAAGTTTTCCTGCCATGTCCCTTGGTGAGGAGGAAAGTCATTGCCTTCCCAAGTCCTGGGATAGCCCCCAGGCCAGTAAATGAACAGAGCAGGGACTGAACTGCATTGGTGGAGAGAAATTTCTTCCCTGGAAATGGAATCACAGATCTGGATTGGAAAACCCAAACCCAAACTGTCTGTAATTGCTTGGCTGAAGCCTGCTGGAACATAGGCAAGTGGACATGACCATCTTTGGCCCACATTTTGTAATTTGTACTTTCCCAAAGAATGACAGTAACAGAGAACGAGCCTTGAAGTCAGAATGACCTAGATTCAAATCCCTTGTAATAAATCCTTTGGACATACACTATCTGTGGGACCCTAGGCAAGTGATTTAACCTTCTGTGGCTTTAAACAAACCCTCTAAGACAAAAAAAAAAGATACAGATCAATGTTCAGTCTTCTCAGACTCTTCCTGACCCTTCCTGGGGTTTTCTTGGTAAAGATACTGGAATGATTTACCAGTTTCCCTTTCTTATTTTATATGAGGGAACTGAGGCAGACAGGGTTAAGTGACTTGCCCAAGGTCACACAGCTAGTAAGTATCTGAGGCTGGATTTGAACTCAGGCTTTCCTGATGCCAGGCCCATCATTTTATCCCCTGTGCCACCCACCTGCCCTATCAGTTGCTACCTGCATGAATGGCTTAAGTCCAATATCCAGACCACCACCACTAATAATGATAACTAACATTTATGTGGTACCTACTGTATGCCTAGCACCATGTAAGGTACCTAACAAATATTATCTCATTTGAGGCTCACCACAACCTGGAAGGTGGGTGCTATTATTATCCCCATTTTACAGATGAAGAAACTGAGGGAAGTGGAGGTTAAGTGACTTGCCCAGGATCAGACAAATAGGAGGTGTCTGAGGCTAGATTTGAACACTTGTCTTCCTGCCTCCAGGCCCTGAACTCTGTTCACCTATAGCACCAAATGCTACACGATGACAACAAAATTGGAATCTACACAATGCCAATATAACTGGAAACACTCTTTGCATTGTTGGGCCAGGGTCTCTTCCTTCCCCCTATACCCAATCATCCAATCCATGGGGGGGGCATGGAGTGAGGGTGGGATAGGAATATGCTTTCTATAGGAGTTTAACCGAAAGAGTAGTGGTTCTTGGAGTCAGCGGACCTGAGATCCAGTTTGACTTACGGTTTATTAAGTGTGCCTTTGTAATTCCTTTCCCCACTCTGGGCCTCCGTTTATTTCTATGTAAAAAGAGTGTATTGGATTTCACGGCTTTCAAGGTCCTTTCTAGAGTTAAATCTAAGACTCTCATTTTACTGGGGTTCATTTTACTGGGGTTCAGGAGTAGGGAAAGGACTTACCCAAGGTCACTCAGCCTGGTCTCAGGCTGCCCAGCCTGTGCCCTCTTCCCCCTGCCGCTCCCAAGGCCCCTCCCTGCAGTTGGGGAGGTGGGGGGACGTCCCACCTCGCTGATGGCGAGATAAATGTTGGAAAGAGGATTAGCACGACTTTCACAAGAGAGAGGAGAGACTGAGAAGGGGGCTGATCGCCGGGAAAGATATGACTATTTAAAGATAATGATTGCATAAATTTAATTAGCACATTTTCATGCGGCAAATGGCCGTTTTGTAATTAATGTATCTGGCCTCGCTAAGCATGGCAGATCCCATCTCCTCCTCCCTCCCCGCCGCCCGGCCCCTACCCCCTCCCCTCCTAGTTAATGGAAGACAGAAAGCAGATGACAGAAACAATTTGTCAGGCGGTGCAGGTGTCAGGAGCCCAGTGGGGAGGAGGAAGGAGGGAGGGAGGGGATAGGATGGGTTGGGAGGGCGGCAGCTCTCGGGCTCCCGGGGCCCCAGCCCCGATGGGACCGGAGGGCGCAGGGGGAGGGGCAGGGCCTGCGGCGCAGGGGGAGGGGAGCAGGCACTAGGGTCTCATTAATTGGCGAGGATGAGGACGAAAATTAGCCTTGGCAGAGACTGGGCAGCGACACACGGGCCTCATTATTACCTGCGCAAACAAGCTGCCACGTCTCACAATGCGTTAAGGGACCAAGGCAGTGATCACTGGGCCTTGCCTAGCTTGGGCCTGGGGGTTGGAGTGGGAGAATGAGGGAAAGTCAAGGGCTCTTAGGACCCATAGGTCTAGAGCTGCCAGGGACTGGGTGGTTATCCAATCCAATTCCCTTCTCCCCACCCCCACCCCCCAATTTTTACTGGATTGAAAACTGAGTCCCAGAAAGAGAACTGTAAGGGACTTTAAGAGGCCAGTCTAACCCTAACCCTTATTTTACAAAAAGGGAAACTGAGGCCATAATGGTAGGAATGGGTAGACCTGGGATTCGAATTCAGATTCTATGCTAGGTCAAGAGATCTCAGAGTTCTAGTCCTAGCTAAGTCCTAATGAGCTCCATTAGCTTGGGAGGGGTGGAGAGTATACTGGTTAGGGGCCACAGAGGCCATTTAATCCATCTTTCTCATTTCATAGAGAGGAAACTGAGATACAGAGCATGTAAGTAATTGGCCCAAGGTCACAGAGATAGGGGGTGACAGCATAGGGATTTGAATCCACATCCTCTGATCCCAAATCCATAGCTTTTTCCACAGGCCCAGACTGCCTTCTGCCTTAGCCACTGCATAATATAGCTGACAGCTAGTTACATGGTACTTTGCATAGATTATCTCATTTAAATGCATCCCAAGGATACTTTTGAGGTAGCATTATTATCCCTATTTTGTAGATGAGGGAACAGGCTCAAATATGCTAAGTGCTCATAATTACTCATCTGTGTGATCTTTAGCCAGTCATTTAAAATCTCTGGGCCTCAGTTTCCTTATCTGTAAAATGAGACAGACTAGATGACCCATAAACTAGCTTTCCCAGTGCTCCCATTCTCTATGTTCCAAGGTCCCTTCGAAGGTCTCCCTCTAAGGCAAAGGACATTCTACATCATGCTGTTTTATGTTCTAAGCTCTATCCTGGTCTCAAGATTTTAAAATGTGGGTTTGAACTCCAATTTTGTCAACTAAATTTCTTCATCTGTAAAATGGGGAAGGGGAAACTGCCCATATTAGTGGTGAGAGGCTGTTTACAGATGAAGCTCAGAGAAGGGGGAAGTTGGTGACAATAGGGAGACCCAGAACTTAGCCTGAGGCAGCTAGGTGACACCATAGTGCATAGAGTGCCCAACTTGGAGTCAAGAAGACCTGAGTTCAAATCCTGCCCCAGACACTTGGTAGTTGTGTGACCCTGTGCCAGACAGTTCAGCCTGTCTGCCTCAGTTTCCTCAAATCTGTCAAATGAGCTGGAGGAGGAAATGGTAAACCACTCCAGTATCTTTACTAAGAAAACCCCATAAGAGGTCATGAAAAGTCAGACAGGACTGAAATAACCAAACAACCATAAGAAGAACTTAGGTTTCCAGATTCGAGCTCACAGACCTTTCTTTACACCCCCTACCCTCCAATGGCTCGTGAGTTCTTCCCTCAGACTGAAGTAGGAGGTCTGATGGTGAAATAAATGTAAAGAGGAGAGTGTCTGACAAAACAGGAGGGGAATTAGAACTCCTTGACAGAATATTGACTATCGGTAACAACTGGTTCTTACGTATCTGATGTTTGCTATGTGCCCAGACGCCTCAGCACATAGACACACACACACATACATGTAGAGACACACAAACACACAAACAAATAGGAAAACAATGCTCAGAAAGGTCAGCTGAGTTGCCCCTTGGTCATATGGGGCTAATACATCTCAAAGGCAGGATATGAACTCAGGTCTTTTAGCCTCTGAATTTTCCATTCTTTCCACTACACCCTAGCTATCTGTATAGCATTCTGCGGTGATAGAGGTTAGCTGGGGCTCAGTAATTGTATTATCATGGCTCTTCATCTAATAATGCTAATAATGATAATTAATATTTATGTAGCTCTTATTATATGACAGGCACTGTTGCTAAGAACTTTACCAACATTACTGTGTCATTTGATCCTCACAACACCCCTGGAAGGTAGGTGCTGTTATTATTCCCATTTTATAGATGAGAAAACTGAGCTAGACATAGGTGAAGTGACTTGCCCAGGGTCCCACAACTAGGCAGCGACTAATGAGGAAACTGAGACAAATAGGGTTAAATGACTTGCCCAGGGTCACACTGCTAGGAAGTGTCTGAGGCTGGATTTGAACTCAAGTCTTCCTGACTCCAGATTCGGTGCTCTACCACTTCACCGCCTACCTACCTTCACCTCTTTTTTGGGTCAAATGATATAACTAGACTTATCTGAGAAGACTCAACAGAAAGCACATTTCAGCTAAGGATCTGCTTAATTTTAAAGGATGTTCCCTTGTCCTAGATCCTGTGTGAGGGAGGCCATTCCTCAGGAGGCAGTTTGTAAAGTGCTTAGCATAGTGACCTAAAATAAATGTTTATTCTCCATCCCCCATAGAGAGCTGGGCCCAGTTGAGGCTGAGGAATCTACATTTCTAGGGGATGTCAGGCATCACTCTCAGGCTTCTGAACCCTCTGATGCTCCCTTAGGGAACAGTAAAAAGGGCAGGTCTCCTTTCCCATTTATAAGTAGTTTGAAGGAACTGGGGATATTTTGTCGGTAGAAGAGAAAACTTGGGTTGTGAGTAGGGAGAGGTATTTGAAAAGCTCATATGGAAGAGGAATTAGGCTTGTTCTGTTTGATCCCAGAGGGCAGAGTTGGAGGCACAGAGGGAAAGCTGCAAAGAAGCCAATTTAGGTCTCTTTCAATGAAAAACTTCCTAAGACTAGGAGCTGTCCAGAGTGGGGAGGGCTCTACCAGGGGGTGCTGGATTCCCCCTCCTTGGGGCACCTCAAGCAGGAGCTAGAGGATCACTGGTTGAGTCAGCTTTAGTAGGCACTCCTTAAGGGTGTGACTGGCTCAGATGGCTCCCTCCCGACTGAAATTCCGTGAAGGAAACACCAGAACAATTCTGACTTGTTTTCTGAGTGCAAATCTGACATGTGCAGTCTGAGCTATCTTTCCAGAAGTAGGAATTTGTGCTACTGAGCTCTCTGGACCCTCTCATCCTGGATACTTTGTGAACAGAAGCGTTATCTGTTCTGTTAATGACTGAAAGACAGGTGAGAGGTGGGCGGCTACAAGGACACGATGTTGCATATCTTATAAGAGGCAATTACTGTGTCAGACATGTTTGCTTGTTTTATTTTGTTTTGTTTTCGGATACAAGGGAAGGCTCACTTGAGAAGGGTGGATGGATAGATGGAGATGGAGATTTCCAGAAATGACTATGAGGTAAAAACACCTGATTGTCATTTGGTTTGTGTCTCTAGGGCTGGAGTCAAGGCTCGGGCTAGGGTTAGGTCAAAGCCTAAGGTCCGTATCTCCCTCCCTCCCTTTCTCCCTTCCTCCCTCCCTCCCTCCCTCCCTCCCTTCCTTCCTTCCTTCCTTCCTTCCTTCCTTCCTTCCTTCCTTCCTTCCTTCCTTCCTTCCTTCCTTCCTTCCTTCCTTCCTTCCTTCCTTCCTCCCTTCCTCCATCCCTCCCTTCCTTCCTCCCTCCCTCCCTCCCTTCCTTCTCTTCTTTCCCTCTCTAGACATAATTTTAATCATTCCCTTTTGTGCAGTCTATGTTCCAGCCAATCAGTATTCCATCTCCTGCCTTTCTGCCTTTGCATAGGCTGTGTCTCCTGCCCAGCATGCCCTCTCTCCTTACTTTCCTTCACAGCTCAGCTCAAATGTTACCTCTTATAGGAAACCTTTATTGATCCCTCCCCTCATCCCCTTCCACTTATTCTTATTTTCTGCCACATCAAATTATCTATTATTTATTTATCTGTTTATATGTTGACTATTTTTCCTTCTTGAGGGGGAAGATGTCTTTATATCCCCAGCATTTATTTTTACAGGATTCAGTTGAATGAATTCACTCAACAAACAGCAGCAGGGCCAGAGCTCTTAGTGTGTGGCCAGGGCTCAGTCTGGGGTCCACAGACATTGTTTTTCACTGTGTGAAGCCAAGTTATCCTTGTCCACGGGTTGCAGCCATAATTGTGGCCTCTAATTATCTCTTGGATCTTGCCATTGAAGGAAGCTGTTCTGTGTGTGGTGGATTGTGACTTATTTTCTACCCTTTCCCCCTTCCTCACTGGTCCAAAACAGTGTTGGGTGGTCTCTCTGACTTTTCCTGTCCATATGCGAGCTTGCCTCCTCCTCACCAGGACAGGCCCTGGATTTGGTCACAGAGTTTCTGGTCAGTAATCTTTTTCTTACCCACTGTGTGATCCAGGGCAAATCAGAACCTCTCCAAGGTCTCCCCTTCCTCATGTATAAAATGATTTTAGGGGTCTCTTGTACTTCCACATCTGTGAGCCAGTCTAAGCCAACTTAATACAATGAAGATTTCTTAAGTATCTACATGACAAAGCCCACTCACACCCCCCAAATCATCTTACAAAGAGGTTTCCTATATCTTAGGCCTAAACACATCATACCTCAACAATCTCTGGTGGCTCCCTATTGCTCCAGGATGGAATTGTTACTTAAAGCTCTTAACACCATGGTCCCTCCCTCCCTACTTTTCCAGTCTTCTTATACTTTATCACCCCGCCTCTTTGCAATTTATCTTCCAGCCTTACTTACTGTTCTGTACACATGACGCTCCATCTCCTACCTCAAGACCTTTGTATTAGCTGTGCACCATGCCTAGAATACATTTCTTCCTCATCCTGCCTCTTGCAATCCTGCTTCCCTTCAGGATTCCTTTCAAGCACCATGTTCTACATGAGGCCTTTCCTGATCCTTGGGGTGCCTGCTGACTTTTAGCACAGGATTATCTTGTATCTTTTTTGTTTGTTTGTTTGTTTTTTTTGGCAAATGTTTTGTCTACATTTAACTATATTTGGAAGTCCGAGTGAAAACAGAATGTCACTTGAGAATGTAAGTTCCCAGAAAGCAGGAACTGTTTTGCTTTTATTTTTGCATATATATCACTCAGCACAGTACCTAAGTACCCTAATGCACTGTAGGTGCCTCATAAAGCACTTGTGGATTGATTGACTTCCAATGCCCACCTGAGGATTTTGTACTTTTTCTAAAGGCAATTCAGAGTCCCTAAAGGGCGCCCTCTTGAGGAATGGATGGATCAGAGCTGGGTTTTATGATCCATTCTCCCCACCCATGAAGGGTGAGCACCAATGTTCATGGTGCAGGTTCTGGACAAGTGACTGGATTCAAGGCTGCTTCAGGGGACAGCAGATGTTTCCTTCCTAAAAGTCTTCAAGCAAACAAAGCTGGGTGGCCATGGTAGGGGTAGGTTATAGATGGGGTTTTAATTCAAATTCAAGTTGGACTAGACAGCCTCTCACTAAGCCATTCTGTGTCTCTGACCTCTTCTGTCTCATCTTTGTTTATGATAGAGATCAGACTACATCTCGTCTCGACTTCTTTCCCAAACTTATCTTAGGTAACCGCCAGGAGTTACAGTAGATGACCCTGGATTCAGGAAGACCTGAGTTCAAAACCCACCCCAGAAACTTACTAGCTGAGCAAGTCATTGAATCTCTGTCAGCCTCAGTTTTCTCAACTAAAATGGGGATAATAACCACACCTATCTTCCAGGATTGTTGTGAGGTTCAAAGGAGATAATGTTTATAAATTGCTTTGTGAGCCTGAAAGCATTACCAAAGTGCTAGCTATTCATTCCTTACTGTATTTCATGTTGGAAATACCAAGATAGAAATGGATATAGTCCCTTACACTTATTTGGGTGGATGCAATATGTACACAATTATGTGTGATAAAGAGAAAATACTGAATGCATTGGAGGGACAAGTCAGCAAGCATTTATTAAATGCTACTGTATGCCAGTTACCTGGATCACTTTTACCTAACAGGTTGTAAGCTCCTTGAAGTCAAAAAACCAAAGTCATCTCTACCCTTAAAAGGATGACATTATTAAAAAGTTATGGCTATTTGAAATTTTATAACACCTTTATTCTTTATTCCTCAGTATTTATCTCCTGACTTTTCTCCTGAGAGCCAGCCGTGTAATAAAGAAGGAAAAAAAGGTCATCAGCGAAACTAACCGATACATCCACAGAATCCAGCAGTATAGGCAATGGTTCACACCCATAGACTCCTACCTCTGCAAGGAAAGGAGGGAGCTACATACTCGTGGATGTGTATTATGTTCTTATATCCCATGGAGTAAATGTGGTCAGAATTGTTTTAGAGGTTCATAAAGGAAACAATCACCCCTGGCTGGGGCTGAGGGTAGAGGAAGCAGAGGTGCATCATGGAATGGATGTCACTGGAGTCTTAATAACAGTTCATATTCTAAGGTCCTTCCAGTTCTGACATCCTGTGTTTTAAGGGTCTTCCCAGCTCTGACACCCTATGCCCTAAGCTCCCTTCCATCTCCGACATTGTATCCCCTAAGGATCCTTCTGTCTCTCCCATTCTACATTCTTTGGTCTTATCCAGCATTGGCTCTGATATTCTGTATTCTAAGAAGGTGGAGGTGGGGGGAGGACACCAGCTACTGACCTCCCTTCCCTGTTGTCATGGACAAAGGCAGCCACCAGCAAGTTGGGCACTGTGGGGAGACAGGCAACTGCGGGGGGCACTCAGGCCCAGCCCAAATTCAATTTCAAAGTTCAATGGGTCGCACAAGGGCGGCTGAGCCATCGCCAGCCCCAGCCTTGGCCTTGGCCTCACTGGCTGAGCAGCTTCCATCCAGGCCACGGAGCTGGTGACTATTGGGAGGAGGGGGGAGGGGAGTCTCAGCGCTGCCACGAGGAGGGCGGGGGCAGCAAGCGAGTGAAAAATGTCACAGCGAATTACTCTTGACAGAGTTAATATCTGCACCTCATCGCCATAATGACATGTAAATAAACAGTGAGTCTCACTCAGCTGGAGGCTCTTCGGTGAGGACAGATGCTACTAACCACCAGCTGGGGACCTCAAGCTCAGGGTTGTTGGCGGGGGGGGGGCTCTTTTTCTCTTTCTCCTTCCTTCTTGGATTCTCCCTCCCCCAGCCTCTGCTCCCCAATCCCTCCTTGCCAAGGGGAACAGAGTTTCTCTGGCCATTTGGAAATTCATATGGAAAATGGAGCAAAAGAAAGAGTGAGTGGGGATATGGGCCCAAATCCAGATGTTTGAGTCCCTTGGTGCTGTGCACTGGGATGTCGGGAAAGAGCCTGGCTGATTCCTTCCGTCCTCGCCTCTTCCAGGTCCCATCCAGATATGTCACCTCCGAAAAGAGCAGTACTAGGTTCCCTCCTTTCCCCAACCTCCTGAGGGGTTTGGGGCAAGGGAAATTTCTTTCTGCCTGAGCCCTATTTCTAGTCAATCTTGAGAATGTGAACAGACACTGTTATTTGTGGTACCCCTAACAAAGGTAACTGGGAATGTGGTATCCTCAATCCCAGGAACAATGAAGGTGGAGACCTCCCAGTCCTTCTCCCCTTGTGTTCCCTGTTCCACACAGAGGAGACAGGAGACAAGAAAGGGACAGTGATTTGTCCAGCTCCCCACAGTACTTCAGAACAGAGGTGCAAGAAGACTGTTAGGGATTCTGAGGGTCTTCTACACTTCCAACTGTCTGACTCTAACAATTCCACACCTAGGCCTGGAGTGATCCAAGGATCTCTCCCCTCAGTGACTGACCCCTGCTCCCAATTTCTTTTTTTTTTATAGATGGAAAAACTGAGACACTTTGAGGCTAGAACCCTAGACTGCCACAAATCTGGTTAAGTTCTAAATCCCAAAGTTCTTAGGCTCAAACCTCTCTTCAATTTATAGGAGTCATAGAATTTAGGTGCTGGAAGAGAACCACATTGAAATGGAATTGGGAGATACTTAAGAAAATAATTAAAAATACAACAAAACATAGATAACATTACATTTTAAGACCAAGTCAATATGTGTCCTACAGGGATCCTTAGTGGATTGGTGGCCCAAGTTTTTGAATTTAACATCATTGTAGAATGTCAGGGCTGGAAAAAGCCTCAGAACATAGAATGTTAGGCATGGAACTGAGTTGGAACTGGGAACACAGAAGGTCAAAGCTGGGAGAGCCCTTAGAACAGACTGTCAGAGCTGGGGTGGGGCCTTAGAATACAGGATGTCAGGGTTTACAACTGACTTTAGGCTCTTAGAACTTAGAACTTAGGCCCTTGAACACAGAATGTTAGAATAAGGAGGCATCTTAGAATACAGAATATTAGAGCTAGAAAGGAAATTAGAACAGTGAACTTCTCAGAAGAGAACTGAGAAGCTATTAAATCCATCCCTTCATTTGACCAATGGGGAAACTGAGGCCCAGAGAGATGAAGTGCCCCTCCTCCATGGTAGTTTTATTTCTGAGCCTCAGCTGGATTCTGAACCACCTCGTTCTAGGTCAACAAGCTCCCCCAGCCCATCCCCACTCTAGTTGCTAAAATCCATTGAGAGGGGGGCGGGACAGGGACCTCCTGGCTAGGGCCTGGCAGAGCCCTGGTTCACGCAGAACAGGGCAGCAAACGTGGCTCCATTCTTTGGGAAACAAACGTCTTCTTTAGCACGGCCCCCTCGTCAGACACCTTCTTGTTTAGCTCAACGACTAATCCACTTATCTCGGATAAAGCCGCCAGTGAATCCCCCGTTTGATAAAGGCAGCCACAAAATTAGCAAAAATTTGCCCAGGGCTCTGACACACGGAACAAACAAGAGGGATGAGCTGGAAAGGGGGGAGAAGGATTTCTCTTTTTTTCTGTCCCAGGTCCCTGGGAAAGATGTAAGCAAGATAACTGCTGTCTCTTTAACTTGCTGGCTTTGGGGAATGAGATTTCTGGGGGGATTAGAGCCCCATTGGGGGTGGGTGGAAAAGGGGTCCCCATTCTCCTTTCCCTACCCTGTCTCTTAACCCTATGGGAATGTGGAGCCAATCAAGTCATCCACAAAGAGTTAGGGAGAGGTAGTGGGATGGCATTCTAAGCTATGGAGGTAGCAGGTTTCAGAGCCACAGGATGAGAGATTGGGAGCCCAGCCCTTTCCTCTGACAGAAAAGACAACTGAGGCTGCAGATGGGTTCAAGTGATTTGTCCAGAGTCACTCAGCTACTGGAGCTGAGAACTCAACCTATATCTTACTGCCACAAGTCTGAGTTCTCCTCACTGCACCACTGGCTAGTTCTGGCTCTATCACTTCTCTGGGCTTCAGTTTTATTAGTATTAAAAGAAAGGGGTTGGACTTGGTGGTCTTTGAGAACAGGGACGTTGGCTTTGTTAAAGCCTGGTATGTTGTAGGTGCTTAATAAGTGCGTGTTTTATGTGGTTAAATTTTTGAGATCTCTTGGACAATCAAAAGTTGTATAACCTTGGGCAAATAACTTCTCCTTTCTGGGTGGAAAGTCATATAGTAAGAGGGAGCTAGAATAAGGTCTCTGGACCCTTTTCACTGACACTTTAGCTTTTTTTTTACGTTTCTGACATTCCGTGTTCTAAGAACCCTTCCAGCTCTGATCTTTGCACTAAGGTCTCTTTCAGCTGTAACAGTCTATGTTCTCTATGGCCTCTCCCAGTTTTGATATTTTCTGTCTTACATCCCTTCCCACTCTGTCATTCCCTGGTCTAAGGGCCCTCCCAGCTCTGACATCCTGTGTTCTAATGGTCCTCCCAGCTCTGACATCCTGTGTTCTAAGATCCCTTTCAGCTTTGATATTCTAGTTTCCCATCTAGCTCTGGCATTCTTCCGTCTAGGGCAGGCTTCTTCACATTTCTTTTACATCAAGTCCTCTCAGGCAGATTTTGGTGAAGCCTATGGATCCTTTCTCAGAATAGTTATTAAATGAATAAAATAAACCATATAAAATCACAGAGGAAATCAATCCTATTGAAATAGCAAAATTTTAAAATTCACAGATTCTCTATAACCTCTCCATTGACCCCTTTGTGGTCTGTGGACCCCAGGTTAAGAGTCCTTGCTTTAGGGTCTCATACAGTTCTAACATTTGATGATGGTGATGATAACAATTGACATTGATATAGGGGTTACTATGTTCTAGGCACTGTGCCAGGAACTTTACAATTGTTCTTTATAACTACCTGAGAGGTTAAGTCCTATGATCATCCATGCTTTACAGTTGAGGAAACTGAGGCAAACAGAGGTTAAGTGACTTGTCCAGGATCACACAGCTAGGCAGTATCTGGGGCTGGATTTGCACTCTGATTTTCCTGAATCCAGGCCCAGTGCTCTACCCAACCCACTGTGCCACTCAGCCATTCCTATATTCTGAGTTCCCCTCCATATTTAACATTATCTAACTCTGAATTGACATAAACATATGATAGGACCCTACTTTCATATGACATCAAACCAGTATTTACACCCAATGTCCACCAATAAGTCACAGAGATAAAGATATTTCCAGAATTGTACATGGAGTCTGCAATTGGGAGCCCCAGGTCACTACTTGATATGGGATCAGGGGTAATTTTTTAATTTCTTAGTGCCTCCGTTTGCTCATCTATAAAATGGGGCTAATAGCCAATGAACTATATGTTTACCAGGATTTTTGTGAGGACAGTCAGTAAAGGATTCTAGGAATGAATTATTAGAGTTATTGTATTCTGCCTGTGTTCCTTGGGTGTGATAAGGATGGCTACTGATAAAAATGGTTTGGGTCGCTGTCAAGCTTGCTCCAAATGCCTCTTGGCCCTTTGTGGCTATGACGATCACCCAATGACAGGAAGGTCAACAGGTTTATAAATCCCACTGGGCAGATGAGAAAACAGAAGTTCGGACTGGGAAACTTGGCCACGGTCAGATGGCCACTTAGGGGGCGGAGACTGGGAAGGATCCTAAAAATAGTTCCCTAGTATCCTGAATCCCAGTCTAGCCCCTCCATTCAGGGCTTGCCCACTAAAGGCTGGGGTAGGGAGAGAGAAAGTACTTGGGCCTATGCAAGGAATTAATCACCGGGAAGCACCTGTCAGGTCGGCATCTGGAACTAAATAGAAGCACTTGCTGAAAGAGGGGACCTTTCACCTCTGGGTCTCTGGGTCTTTAAAGCTCTGGGACTAACCACTCTATCTCCTGTCCCTCATTCCCAGAAGCAAGAGCTCCCAGACTGGAGGAAGGTTTTTGGGGCCAGGTCCCAGGCCTCCCCCTAGTATAACTTCCAAGGACAAAAACCTTACAGGACCCCTCAGCCCTTATAGCTAAGGCCTCTCTCCCTCACCCTACTTCACGTGGGTTTAGCAGAGAGAAACAAATCCAAGGGGACGAGGGAGGGGATTAGATTGAGGTGAGAGGGAGGGCAGGCTGGGTGCAAAGGCAGGAGGGGACAGTGACCAGAGGGGAAGGAAGGTTATCAGGCAACGAACCCTGGAGCCTTCAACCCAGCGACTCAGAAAGTGGACCCCTAGATTCCCAGGCAAAATGACGTTGACTCCAGCCTTCATTGGTAATGAAACTGTAGGGACGGTGAGATATGGGGGCAGGGCAGGACTGGACTCGGTCAAGAAAAGCTGAGTTCAAATTCCCATCTCAGTCATGGGCAAATCACCTCAGTTTGTCTGTTTCCTCATCTGTAACATGGGGATAATAATTGTATCTAGCTTCTAAAGTGGTTGTGAGGATAAAATGAGATGATATTTGTAAAGTGCTTAAGAATACCTGCCACATAATAAATGCTTATTTTTTCCCTTCCTGCCTGATGTGTGTATATATATATATATATATACATACACATGCAAATGTGTGTATGCATGTATGGGTGTATGTATTGTGCATGCGTATGTATGTGTGTATACATTTATATGTGTGTCTATATGTATACATGTATATGTATGTATATATTTATTTATTTCCTCTTCTATTAGAATGTAACTCTTTGAAGACTAAAACTGTCTCTCTGTTTTCTTTATATTCCCAATACCTGGCAGAGTGCTCAGCATACAACAGGCTCTAAATAAAACCATATTCATTGAGTGATTTTTAAAAAAAGATTACATTTATATAACAGTTTAAGGTTTAACACTCTTGTTTTACCTCACTTGATTCTGATAGCAATCCTCAGGAATCCATACTATATTTAGCATATTTAAATTAAGCACCCACTATATCTAAAGCAGCTCGGTGGTTCAGTAGATAGCGAGGTCTGGAGTCAGGAAGACTCATCTTCCTGAGTTCAAATCTGACTCCACACACTTACTAGCTGTGTGACCCTGAGCAATTCACTTAACCTTGTTTGCTTCAGTGTCCTTGTCTGTAAAATGAGATGGAGAAGAAAACGGCAAACCACTCTAGTATTTTTGCCAAAGAAACCCCAAACAGGGTTACAAAGAGTCAGTCATGATTGAAAAACTACTGAATAACGTGTAAAATCAGTATGTTAATGTCTGAGGATATAAAGGAAAAAGGAAAGAAAGAAAGAAGGAAAGAAAGAAAAGAGCTCAACCTTTCAAGACTCTTATATTCTCCTTAGAGTGATATCACCTTTAAACAAATCAGTAAATTGAATATCATTGGAGGAAGGAGGGAACACTAATAACCACGGAGATCAGTAAAGGCTTTCTGTGAGAAATGGCACCTGAGTTGAGTTGAGCATCAAAGGAAGTTAGTGATACTAAGAAGCAGAGGTGAAAAGGCAGTGCGTTTTAGGCATGAGAGGACAGCCTGTAGCAAAAGCTTGGAGGTAGGAAATGGAACACTGAGTTAAGAGAACACTAAAGTAGGTCAATTTGGCTGAAATATATTGAAAAATACTGAAGGGGAGTAATACGAAATAAGTCTCAAAAAATAGTCAGGAAGAAGATTTTGAAGGATTTAAAATGTCAGACTGTCTTTATTGGAAGTGGCTAAGGGAGCTAGTGAAGATTTTGTAATAGAAGAGTGAACTGGGCAGACCTACACTAGGGACCAGAGAAGGGGACAGACTGGAGGTAGGAAGGTCTTCCAATAGTCCAGGTGAGAAATGATGACCTTGTCCAAAGAAGTGGCCACGTGAGTAGAGAGAATGGGAAGGATATGAGAGATGCTGTGAAGGGAGAATTGGTAAATGTTGGCAACTCACTGGTTCTGAAGAGCACAAGTAGATAGATGAGAGAGAGAGAGAGAGAGGGAGAGAGAGAGAGAGAGAGAGAGAGAGAGAGAGAGAGAGAGAGAGAGAGAGAGAGAGAGAGGTTAGCAGGTAGGTAGATGGCATAGACAGATATAGATAGATGATAGATAATCTATCTCTCAATCTTTCTCTCTCTCTCTCTCTCTCTCTCTCTCTCTCTCTCTCTCTCTCTCTCTCTCTCTCTCTCTCTCTCTCTCTATCTGTCTCTGTCTCTCATCTATCTATGACAGATAGAAAGGAAAAAAACCCAAACATTTATTTATTAAATGTCTACTCTGAAAGAACAAAGCCTGCCTGCCAGGTTGAAAACCTAAGTGATTAGAAGGATGGCAGTTTCCTCAGCTATGTAGTTCACTGGGCAGGGAGTTGAATTTGGGAATCAGGAAGACCTGAGTTCGAATACTGTCTTGAACACTTCTTTGCTGTGTGACCCTGGGCAATTCACTTAACCTCTCTAAGTCTTAATTTCCCCAAGTGTAAAATGGGGATGATGATAACATCCCTGTCCATATAGGGCTGTTAGGTTGATCAAATGACATAATGGATGTAAAGTACTTTGCAAAGCTTAAAGCACTATGTAAATACTAGATGTTACTATTATCATCATTAAAGAGAAATCTGATGGAAAGATGACTTTAACAGGGAAAGATGAGTTTTACTTCTGTTGGTTCTACTTGAGATCTCTCTACGGAGAGATCTAGCTGGGAAGATAGATTTGGGTGTTGTCTGCCCAGAGATGACAGGGGAGCCCATGGGAGCTGCTGAGGTCTCCAGAGCATGTAGGAATCAAAGAAAGTCAGTGAATGGCAGGTAGAGGGTTTGAGCCCTCCACCTCCCGATGTAAAGCCCGTGCTCTTTCCACTGTGCAACACTGCCTTTTGTTTCACACTTCTCTAGAAAGGGGAGGGGACCACCTCCAGTTGTCTCCAGCTATCCCTTTTTATTTAAGTAAGTAAAGCCATTTATGCAAGCAGATGTAAAATGCTAGCTCTCCTTAATAGCTCCTCTCCACTTTTCTCCTTCTCCCTCTCCCTTTCCTTTCTTCTTCCTCTTCCTTTTCCTTGCTTCTCCCTCTCTTCTCTTCCCCACTCTCTCCTGTGTTAATTCTTCATCTCCTCTGCTACCTGTTTTTTTTCAGCCAATCTGTTTTCGTTTACTTCAGGTTCCTTCATTCCCTCTTTCTTACTTAGCTTCTGTTTCTTTTTAGCTCATCACCAAACAATGCCTGGCTGCCTGTTCCCTGCAGGATCCAATACTGGGTGCTGTGGAGGAATATATGAGATTTAGGCTCTACCCTCACGGAGCATCCAGGAACCAGTACAATACATGGCATCTCCTTTTTTGTCTCTGACTTGAAATGCTGTTCAGTTCTCTCTCTGTCTCTTTCTCTCCCCTGTCCTCTCTCCCTCCATAACTTCCTCTGTCTGTCGCTCTCTCTCTCTCTCTCTCTCTCTCTCTCTCTCTCTCTCTCTCTCTCTCTCTCTCTCTCTCTCCCATCCTCTCTCCCTAACTTCCCCTCTGTCTGGCTGTCTGTTTCTCCTTCTCTCTCTCCCCCATCCTCTCTCCCTAACTTCCCCTCTGTCTGTCTGTTTCTCCTTCTCTCTCTCCCCCATCCTCTCTCCCTAACTTCCCCTCTGTCTGGCTGTCTGTTTCTCCTTCTCTCTCTCCCCCATCCTCTCTCCCTCCATAACTTCCCCTGTCTGTCTCTCTGTCTGATTCTCCCTCTCTCTCCCGTCCTCTCTCCCTCCCTTCCTTCCCTGCTCTGTTTCTGTTCGTCTCTTTCTCTGTCTCTCTCTTCTTGTCCCTCCTTGCCTCTATGTCTCCTTCTCTTAGACTCCCTCCTTGGGCGCATCAATGTGACTCTGTCACTCTCCTTTGGTCTCGGACTCTGTCTGTCTGTCTGTCCCCTCTCCCTGCCTAGTAGCATTCAGCTCCGGAGCGTCCCCAGCAGGGCTCACTTCTCGCATCAGCCAGAGGAGCTTAGAAGCTCCATCTCTTCGGATTTAGACTCAAATGTTGATTTTCTGCAGTGGTTAGATAATGTGGCAATCCTGCTCCCTGATCCTCGGCTGTTTATCAGCTCGGCACAGGACAGTTCTGGGTGGGAGAGGCTCCTAACCCATATCCCTCCTGCTCTTCCTCCTCGCTTCTTTGGGGGAGCATGACTCTCTCACCTAATCTCCTCTCTCCCCACCCAGAAAATTCCTCTTCTTGCCCTGCCCCCCAACTCATATAGACAAAGTTTCCACAAGGGGGCTTCAAATCAGAGAATGTCATTCAGGCCATCCCCCTGCTTCCAAAACAATCATAGATAATTGGCTCCTCTCCCATTCTTAAAACCCTCAGCACAATTACACAGGCTTTTTTGGCTGCTGGTCCAGGTGCTTAATCATTCCTCTTTCTGGGGATGGGGGGGGGGGGGGGGCGGAGTTCTTCGTTAGATCTGGCCTGAATTTCTCCTAGAGTTGTTTGATTTCATTTGTCCTAGTGTGGTCCTCAGGATTTAGGATTCATACAAATAAGGTAGACTGAAATTCAGTGAAGACTATGAGTTGAAAAGGCCCTTAGAACATAGAGCATTAGCATGGAGAGAGATCTTGGAACAGAGAGTGCTAGATGGCGAAGTGGATAGAGTGCCAGGCGTGGAGTCAGGAAGACTTAAATTCAAATCCAGCTTCGGATACTGACTGACTGTATGACTTTGGGCAAGTCACTTAACCTCTGTCTCGGATTCCTCTGTAAAATGGCGATAATAATAGCACCCCCCTCCCAGGGCTGCTGTGAGGATCAAATGAGATATTTATAAAACACTTGGGACAATGTCCGACTCATAGTAAGTGCTACATAGATGTTAGCTATTTAGTGTTACTGTCATTGTAACTGTGAGCACTGAAAGGAAGCTTAGAATAGAGAGAGTAAGGTCTACAGGAGATCTTAGACTACAGGAAGTCAGGACCAGAGGATTTTAAAGCATATATCGGAGTTATGAGGTCCCTTAGAATGCAGAAAGTCAGAGCTGGGAAGGATCTTAGAACAGAGAATGGCAGAGCTAGAATGGACCTTAGAACAAGGAATGTCAGAGTTGGTGGGAACATTTTAGACCATCTATTCCAGGAGTTCTTAACTTTTTTGTGTCATGGACCTTTTTGGCAAGTCTGATGAAGCCTGTGGACACCATTCTCAGATTACCATTGCTTGCTTATATTCATAATTGATACAAATGCTCATTTTTGGTCACAGGTCAGTGAAAACAAAGATATCCTTTTTCATCCAAGTTCACAGATCCCTTGGCAGGTTAAGAACCTTTGATCTAGTTGAGCTCTTTGTTTCACCTCTGGGAAAGCCAAAGCCCAAAATGGTGGAGCTGTGACTGGTCCAAGGTCACATGGTGAGTGTGTTATATCTCCTATGATGCCTGGATGACCAAACCCTCTGGAAATGAAGCTTACTTTCAACAAAGTGACTCCAGTTTGAGGGCACTGAGGAGCGTTCTCAGCTCCTCATCAGGGAGCCTACCTGGCACCATCTGGGCTTGGTTCCTATGGTCTCATGGATCTTTTCCCCAAGAGTGACCTCACCAGAGCCATTTTCTAACTGTGGGTTCCTGAGAGAGAAGAAAATGCCAACAAGCCCCCCAGTCTCTACAGTGATGATGACTCACCTAACAATGTCCAGATACCCTGAAGGAGATAGAATACCCCATCAGGGAAAAGGGTCTGCTGTTATATCTGAATGAGGCAATGATGTTTCTGATGACTAAGGGCACCATATAAACATGTCTTTGTAACCAGAGGCCTATCACAAGCCATCGAACATAGAATTTAAGATGAAAGAAACCTTACAGTGGCTGAAGTGTCTCATTTTAAAGCAGGGGGAAACTAAGGCCCACAGAAACGAAATGACTTGTCAAAGCTTATACCAGGAAGAAATAGTGGAGCTGGGATTTGAACCCAGATTCTCGAATTACAAATCCATTTTTCTTTCCTTTAATACCATAGCTGAGGTCCTTAATCAGCCTCCCAACTCCCATAGGTACCTCCTTCTCATCAGGGCTGGCTCTGAGGCTGAAGTCCTTACCAATGACCTCCTGGGAGTACCTTTCCAGCTGAATGTCAGTTTCTAATCCCCTACATGCATACCTGGACCAGGGTTTGAGACCTGTATAGTCTAGGGGTGGGTAGGACCAAAATATCCTTGGGAAAATGGGTGAATGAATGAAAAAGCATTTATTAAATGCTTATAATGCATTAAACTAGTCAAGTTCAACTTGTTTAAGAGACCCATAGAGATCCCAACAGGGTGGACAGAGATGTGAGCTATCAGGAATGGAACTGCAGCCTAGGTTCCCCGCCCCACTCCCCAGGGTTAGAGTCATGGTTTCTTGCCTTAGGTTTGGAGGCAAGAGCCATTCTTGTACTGGAGTTTTCATTAAGTAATCACTGCGTTGGGTAATCATGCTATGCTATCACCTGAGACTGTACCTTTGTCTTTTAATTTACCTCTAATTCCTTCATGCCCCATCTTAAATGCCCCTGTCTACAGATAGTCTTTCCTAGTCTCATTCCATACCTCCTTTTCCCTTCTTCCTCCCTTTCATTTTGAGAGTACCTCCCACCTACTCTGTATATATCTTGTATGTCTCTGGTTATTTGCATGTTTTCTCCAAACTCCTTCAGGGAAGGGAGGTTCTGCCTTAAAAAAAAATCCCCAATGCTTAGCAAGCACTTAATAAACGCATGCTGACTGACTCACTCTGGGCTTCAGGGTCCTCCTCTGTAAAATGGGGATAGTACCAACCTCACTGCTCCTCCTCACAGCGTTAATGCAAAGAAGAAACTGCCTTCCATTGTGCTGTAGAAGTGGGGAGGGGAAGAAGGGAAGGGGGTGTCCATGAACAAAGTTGTCCTCAGGGGCTCAGAATTCTTAACTTCCACCTCTGGCTAGACGACTCTATTTCAATCTGGACATGTCCTCTGTATGATAAGGGCTTTGTCAAGCTCTCTCTCATGATCTTAATCCATAGCCTCAGGTCAGGGGGCCCTGTTCTGAGAAGTTCTAAAGAGCTGAATGGATTGGTTTGGCCTGGGGACTTTTCATTTTCAACTGATCCCAGGGCTGCTGGGGGGGCTGTATTCCTGAGCCTCTCCCTGGCCCTAGCCCCTCCAGCAACACCTCCCTCCCCAGCTCTCCCAGGAAGGGAGAGAACAAGCACTAATGGACCCTCTGCCTGAAACTCCTTCCTACCATTTTGTTCGACTCACAGTGGAAACGGTTTGACAGTGGAAAGGCACCTGAAGACATCATATTTTTTGGCTATTATTGTTGAATTCTTTTCAGTCATGACCCCTTTTGGGGGTTTTCTTGGCAAAAATACTGGAGCAGTTTGCCATTTCCTTCTCTAGACCATGTTACAGATGAGGAAACTGAGGTAGACAGGGTAAAGTGACTTGCCCAGGGTCACACAGCCAGTAAGTGTCTGAGGCTACATTTGAACTCAGGTCTTCTTGATTCCTGACTGGGCACTCTATTCACTGCACCATCTACTTGCTATCTAGATCACTAAGGAGGGAACTGTGGGCCAGAGGGAAGGAATTTGCTCAAGGCCATAGACTTAGTGAGTGGCAAACTAGAACCAGAAGCTTCCTGGTTCTCAGTCCAATCATCTACTTACAACAGTAAATAGATGATTCTTCAGTTCTGCCCCTTTGAAACCACAGAAGATGAGTCTCCTCTCTCTTCCACATGACAACCCTTAGAATATTTCATTTATCTTGTTTATATCTCCTTTGTTGTGCCCCCCTCCCACCCTTAGACTGGGAGCTTCCTGAGGGCAGGGCCTGGGTTTTGCCCTTTGTTGTAGTCCCATACAGTAAGCCCCTAATAAATGCTCATTGATTTGATTACAGAGGTATTTGTCTCCAGACCACAGAGGGATGTGATGTGGGCCCTAAGAGTGGGGGGAGAGGGGGGAGGGCGCTTGACTGACTCTGAGGAAAGTCTTTTTCCTGCTGCTTCTATGCAAAGGGCTTACAATGTTCTTGAATCATAGAATTTAGCAATAGGACAGGACTTAAAAGAGTCCAGAATGTCAGAGCTGGGAGGACCATAGAACACAGGATGCCAGAGCTGGGGGGCCCTTTGAACACAGGATGTCAGAGCTGGGAGGGCCCTTAGAACCCAGAATTGTTAGAATGCAGAATATGGGAGCCAGAAGAGCCCTCAAAACAGAGAACATCAGGGGTGGAAGGGATCTTGGAACGTAGCTTGTTCAACCTGAAAGGATCTGTAGGGCATAAAATAGTGGCATATGAATTTCTGAAAGAATTCAGACTTCTCATTTTACAGATAGGGAAACTGAGGCTCAGAGAGTTGACATGCCTTGCTAAATATATCACTAATCAGTTGTGACTAGAAGCCAGGTCTGTTTCCTGACTATCAATAATAATGTCAACATTGATCAGTAGCTCATTAGAGCAGGCCAGAGAGCACATACCTCCTTCCTTCCCCACCAGCTGTATCTACACTTGACCCCCAAGAGGCCTGCTGAAAGGACAAGAGACACTGGCCTTCACATCCAGAGGCAGCATGGCACAGAGGTGTGGGTATGACCTGCTCCCCTACCCCTGATGGTGCCTGGCACCAGCAGCATTCTGACATGGGGGCCTTGAAGACAAACATAAAAGAGAAGAAGCAAACATGTGGGTAGGTTTCTAAAAGGCAGCCCCTCCCTCCAAAACCTGGGCCTCAGTGGGCGGGTGGGCCCCCTTGTTCTCCGGGCAGGCAGGCAGCCTGGCTGCCAGTTTCATTCCTCTGGTTTCAAGTGACTCCATTTCTTATGGAAAGGGAGAGAGAGGAGGTATTAAAAAAAAAAAAAAGCCCGCCAAGACACAGAGCGCATCCTTATCTCAGGGAGACAGTTGTCGGGAATCACTTTGACGGAGTCGTTTTTGTCTCCATGCCTTTTTCACTGTCAAGCAGGCCTCAGGACATGGATCAAAGGAGAGGCGCTGAGCGGCCCAGCTACTGCTGATCCCCCCACCCACCCAGCCAGGGAGGGAGCCCAGCCTCGGCTTGGTCCTGTCTGCCTGCCTAGCCAGCCCCAGCCCACCGGCAGAGGCAGGGACAGAGACACCAAGAGACCCACACAGAGACAAAGGCAGACAGACAAAGAGACAGACAGTTTAGCAAGAGACAGTCAGAGAGAGACAGAGAAACAGAGTAGGGAAGAAGGCAAATGAAGGAGAGACAAAACAGATGACAGAGATGTCAGGGAGGGAGAGATAAGAGTGGCAAAAGAAGAGGCACACACATAGGGTCCGAGAGACGGAACGGAAAGCACCAGGTATACAAGGGAGCAAGAAGGATGCCAGGTCCTCTCAGGGGGATGAGAGGGGCCAAAGCCGGGCAGGTGGAGAAAGATAATGAGCTTGGAAGGGAAGACAGGATGTGGGGATGCACTTGGAGTGCTGATAAGCTCACACCAAGGAGTACCAAGGCAGGAAAGAAGGTCCCTGATGACCCAAAGTCTGACCCATAGTCTCCTACCCCCGGCCCCTCCCTGGTATAAAGTCTTGGATGTCTGTGCTGGGAAAATGAGTATGCAGCCAAACTGGCCCCCATGACCCCTCCCAGGCAAGGGAGGGTGTCAGAGCCTCCCATCCCACTCCCATCCTGTATTCTGGGGGTTATGCCTCACCTCCCTCCAAACACTTGCTGTTATCCAGAGATCCATTTAGCTTCCCTTCTGCCAGTTTTAAGCAATGAGCCTGTACTTGGATTGGATTTTGTGCATTTTGTGTCTCAGCAAACTGATGCTCCCTGAGGGCAGTGTGCTGCCCCTCCCCCATTGGAGGATTGCGGAAATCAGAGGCCATGTCTCTCCATCAGAGTTGTAGTTTCCTGATGGCAGGGATTCTGTCACCAGGATCAAACTGAGACCTGACTGTCTCTTCATTCTCTCCTCCTTTCCTACCCACCCACTCCTCAAGTCATGGGGTGATAGATTTTAGAGCCAGATAGGACTTTTGAGACTATGTCATTCAACAGTTTCATTTTCTAGATGAGAAAACTCAAAGACCAAACTCAAAGACTCTCTTTTCTATCAAACTGGAAGCTTCCTGAGGTCAGGTTCTTGACCTAAAAGAATGTATAATTTTGAACTTTAGCACCAGAAAGGACCTCAGAGGGCATCTTGCAGGCCACCACTTCCCTCCTTGGGAAAGGAATTTGTGTAAGATGAGTCAGCAGTAGAGGTGGGACTAGGACTTGTCTCCTTAGTTCTGAACCTTCACAAGCAGGGCTGTCCTATCCATTTGCAGAAGATACTATGAAGTAGCAATGAATAATCGCAGTCATGTTGCAGTGTTGTCTAATGGACAGAGGCATGGTCCTAAAGTCAAGTCTTGCCTCTATCCTTCATTGGTTGTGCAGTTCTGGCCAAGTCATATAGCCTGTTAGCACCCCCAAGCAGCTCTCTACTTTTGTAATGTTGCAGGACAGATGACAATGAGGAGCTCCTTACAACAATGAAATCACAGGTCCAGTATAAAAAGGGCAGGAGAGCTAGGTAGAGAAGTGGATTGATAGAAAGAGCACTGGCTCTAGAGTCAGGAGGACCTGAGTTCAAATCCAGCCTTAGACATTTACTGGTTGTGTGACCCTGGGCAAGTCATTTTGACCCTTTAAGCCTTAGTTTGCTCATCTGTAAAATGGGGTAATGACAGTACTTCCTGGGGTTGTTTTGAGGATCAAATGACACAAAAATATGTAAAGTCTACCAGTTACTATTCATAACAGGAATGGGACAAAAAAGTGTAGCTGGCTAAGCACCATTCAACACCCAGTGCTAAAGTAGTTTAAATTCCATGATTTAAGGTGGCTCAGGAGCAGTCCTTTATTCTTAAGTCATGGAATTACACAGTGGGAAGGATCTGAGAACACAGAGTGTCTGAGCTGGCAGAGACCCGAGGATGCCGAATGTTAGGACTGAAATGGGCAGGCTTGCAGTGTTAGCCCTGCTTTGACCCAGCACTTAACCATGGGAAATTGGGGAGGGCTCAGGGTTTAGTCTCCTAATGCCCCTTTATGGTTCTAACCCAAAAGTCTGAGATCCCAAGAGGGTCAGAAAACCCAGGATCTGGGAATTTCAGGTTCCTATGGTTCTATTATTCTAGGTTCCAAGAAAGCGGAATTTTGTTGTTCCAAATTTCTAGAATTGAATGATTCTAGTAATCAGAGACCAACCGTCCAAACATCTTCTTTTATAAATGAGGAAAATGATCCCCAGAGAAGGGGATATGGCTATTGTGAGTAACACAGCTAGGGTTCAGACTCAGTTCCTATACTATCAAATTCAGTGATTTTCCCTCGTTTTACCAGCCCAAGGTCACACCTGGCATGAGGAGCTTGGGTAGGAAAAGAAGAATGGAGGAGGGGATGGAAGGAAGTTCTTGGAACCCCTTGGTGGTGGTGGGAAATATGGAGAGAAGAAAAGGGGAAAGGAGAGAAGAGGAGACAGAGACAGACAGTCAGACAGACACAGAGGCAGACAGAAAGAGAGACAGAAACAGACAGAGAGACAGAGAGAGACAGAGAGAGACACATAGAGACAGAGACACAGAGAGACAAAGACAGACAGAGACACGGTAGGGTGTGTGTGTGTGTGTGTGTGTGTGTGTGTGTGTGTGTGTGTGTGTGTGTGTGTGTGTGTGTGTGTGTGTGTGTGAAAAGCCTAAAAGACAGGTAGTCAGGAAGAGGCTCGAGTCAAAGAGAGAAAATGAAAGAAAAAAGGGGGGAGGGAGCAAGCACAGGGGGCACAGTGTAGTCGTGAAGGTGTGAGACTTGAGGTCAGAAGACATGGGTTTGAATCCTGGCTCTGCTCAGGATTAGCCTGTAAGACCTAGAGCTCTGACATCTCATGTTCTAAGGCTCTCCCAGCTCTGACATCCTGGGTTCGAAGGGCCCTCTCAGCTCTGACATCCTGAGTTCGAAGGGCCCTCTCAGCTCTGACATCCTGGGTTCGAAGGGTCCCCCTAGCCCTGACATCCTGTGTTCTAAGGGCCCCCCTAGCCCTGACATCCTGTGTTCTAAGGGCCCCCCTAGCCCTGACATCCTGTGTTCTAAGGGCCCCCCTAGCCCTGACATCCTGTGTTCTAAGGGCCCCCCTAGCCCTGACATCCTGTGTTCTAAGGGCCCCCCTAGCCCTGACATCCTGGGTTCTAAGCCCTCTCCCAGCTCTGACATCCTGGGTTCTAAGGGCCCTCCCAGCTCTGACATCCTGGGTTCTAAGGGTCCTCCCAGCTCTGACATTCCATGTTTTCACATTCTACAGGTCAAAGTCCCTTCCAGCTCTAAACTGTTCCTAGGCAGTCAGAATGGCAGACACAGACTTAGCATGTTCCCTGGAGGCCAAGAGAGAAGCTCTGCTCTGCTCTCCCCTCCTACTGGCTTTGCCATCTTGGCCTTCCTAGATGTTGCTCCCACATCCCCCTGATCTCCCCGACTTGGTAGTCTCATGTTCTTCTGGTCTCCCTGGCCCAGGTCCCTTCTCCTCAGTTCTCAGTCCTGAGCCCTGAGCTTTCAGTGGCAGGGCCCTGATCCCCCTGGCTGCCTCCCTCATACAAGGAGTCCCCCAAGGGACAGCCCTCCTTGGTTCTCACCCAGTCTGCCTGCTGTAATAATTACTAATCTCTCATTTTCTCCCCCTCTATCTGCTTGCCTTGCCTTGTCCTGAGCTCTCGTATTAATCAAAAAGGACAAATCCAGCATTTGCATGCTTAACTCACCAGGCTTCCCATATCAGTCATGATAAACCACCCCCAGACAGGAATTCTTGCCAAGCAAAGGGATCCCTCCAGGGATAAGGAGCAGAGGAAAGGGCAGCATGGAAGAGTCAACCCGCGGTCTCCTTTGGTCTGGGAAGCCATGTCACCCATCTACATGGGTTGCTGATATAGGAATCTGTGTCATGAATGTAAAGGGTCATGTGTCTAGGAAAGTCCGATGTAGAAGGGTGCTACAGATCTGAGAAGCTGAGTTACACATGTGTTTGATTTGGAAAACTTGCACATGCACAGATGCTGGATGCAGGGAATGGTCATCATCATCATCATCATCATCATCATCATCTTCATAGCTAGTACTTATATATCACCTACTATCTGCTAGGTACTGTGTTAAGCACTTTATGAATACTATCTCATTTGAGCCTCCTGACAACCCTAGGAGGTAGATGCTATTATGGCTCCCACTTTATAGTTGAGGAAACTGAGGCAAACAGAAGTTAAGTGACTTGCCCAGGGTCACACAGCTGGTAAGTATCTGAAGTAGGATTTGAACTCAGTCCCTGCTAACTCCAGGTCCAGAGCTCAATCCACCACACTACCTACCAGAATGATTTGGCCAAGGACACACAGTTAACAAATGCCACCAACGTGACTCAAACCTAGGACTCCCTGTTTGCAGTTCAGTATTCCTTTCTTTACTGGGAACTCTGGGTTGAGTCTGAGGCATGGGGAAGGATGGGCGTGTCTTACTCTGAAAGTTATTTATACTTTTGATAGGATCAGAAATCTAACCCATAAATACAGTCAGCCTGGACTAGCTCAGCCTCAGTGGGTGGGATGGGCTAACCTGCTATAATTAGTGGCAGGTCTGGATTAGAGGCTGTTCCACTGTGTCTGGAATGCCTTGACTTCCCCTCCACCCCTCCAGGGTTGCCTCATCCTTCCAAGGCTGAGTTCCAGCTCCCCTCCTCCATGAATCTTTCCTTGGTCATTGAACCCCAATACAGTTAATGATGGTGATGGGGGAGAGGTTGCTGCCATAGGGTTAAAAGGGACCTTAGAGATCCAGTGTAACTCCACCTTCCCCACCAACCCTCATGTTACAGATGAATGAATTACATGAAAGGTGATTTGTCTAAGGGCAAAGAGGTAATTTTTGTTAATGTTCCATCATTTCAGTTTGTTAATGTTCCATCATTTCAGTGTCCAACCCTTCATGACCCCATTTGGCGTTCTCTTGGCATTTGCCATTGCCTTCTCCAGATCATTTTACAGATGAGGAAACTGAGGCAAATAGAGTGAAGTGAATTGCTCAGCATCACACGGCTGGCATCTGAGGCCAAATTTAAACTCATGTCTTCCTGATTCTAAGCCCTGCACTCTATCCCAGTGCAGAACCTAGTTCACAGAGGTAATAATAAGCTGTAAAACTGGGATTTGAACCTTGTTCCCCAACCCCAAAATCCAGGGCTCTTTCCATATACCTTTCACTGCTAATTATCATGTGATTGAGATACAGAGCCCCCACTGGATTGCGGACCCCTTGGGCATGGAGACAATGCTGTTACTGTAGAAATGACCCTGAACTTGGAGACAGTGGGGCTGGAGGTCAAAACCCTGATCTCTCACTTTCTGCCTTTTGTGACGCTCTCGATGCCTCAGTTTCAATAAAGTGAGGGGTTTGGGCTAAAGTTCTTTCCAGCTTCAGATCTCTGATCTCAGTTATTTTTGTAATCCCTACATGATGAGGGCTTGGTAAATCACTAACTGGCTGGATTTTAAAGAAATGTTATGCTATCGCCTTCGAGTACAGACTTGTTTTATTACTTTGCTGTGAGAACGGCTTCAGCACCTCTGGGAATCTGTGCATGAAATGCTGCAAATGCTGGAATTTCTAAAGCGAAACATCCCACTTTCTCCTTCCAATTCCATCTACACTGACCCACTGGTTTAGCAAACCTCTTTGGTCATCAAGAATGGCAAAAGTTAGACTCCACTTTGTAGATTCTGAATTTTTGGAGTCCCAGTAAGTGAGGTTCTCCTGTACTATGGGTTTCCAGTGTCATCTCTTTTTTTACTAAGCTCAAAGCACTTTACCCAGACACCATAAGGAGGCAGGGGTGAGTCTCCTATAACTGCCTTTATAGTTCTAACCTGGTATTCTAAGAGGATGAGAAGAATCAGGAATTTCAGATTCCTAAGATTCTATTATTTTATGTTCTAAGAAATCAGAATTTTATTCTCCCACCTTTCTAAAATTCAACAATTCTGTGTCTTTGACTCTATGCCCCCTCTACCTGGGGAATTTGATTTAATATGGGGGTTCCCTGCAAGATCCCAGGCCTTCAAGCTCCCCATGGAGCTTGAACACACACACACACACACACAGACACATACACACAGACACACAGACACACACACACACACACATTCACTCTCAAAAATCTTCTCCTCAAAGGATGCTGCTCCAGTGGAAGATTTTTGGACCCTGGCCAGCCCTTCTCCCCTCCTCAGGGTGGATTTTCCCTCTCTCCCTTGCCTCCACCCAGGAAAAAGTGAGAGAGGCACAGAAATAAATGTGAGTCTGTTTTCACATGAGAATACCATTCCCCTCCCCCTCCCCTTGCTGCCCACAGCCTCAGCGTCTAATTGACATGAGCAGATGGTATTGTTTGGGGAAAAACTTGAGCAGGAGGGAAAAAACTCGGCTTTTCAGGAGAATGTAGATTAAAAGTTCACAAAAGCGGGAGCTGATTTTGAGGGTGGGAGAGTGAGGGAAAATACCAAAGGCATCTTGGCAGAGTCTACGTGGTCAGGTTTGGGAAAGGCCCAAGGGTGCCAGGACTAAAGGTTTCCATGCTTCCATGTCCCCACCTCCACCTAATACCTTCAGGCCTGACCATGGACACCAGGGCTGAGAACACATTGAGGGGCACAGAGGGGAGCCTCAGTGTGGGTGAGAAGCTCAAAGACCTCTTCTAATTTATTCCCCTCCACAGCCTCCAGGAGCTAGAGACGCTAGCCAGAAGGCTGTTCCCTCCATCTCCCACCTCAATGCTTTTGTAGTGGCTGTCCCTCATGCCTGAAATGCAGTCCCTCTTCACCTCCACCTCTTGGAACTCTGATCAATTTCCAAAACTCAGTGTAAGAGCCATGAGGTCTTTCCTGATCTGTCCTCCTCAACCAGGTGTTAACACTCCCCACCTCACCCACTGTCTAATTACTTATTGCATTTCATCTGAACCTGTTTCATCTCTCCAGTAGAATATAAGCTTCTAGAAGGCAGAAAAGGTTTTGTTTTTGTCTTTGGGACCCCAATCTCTGGTAGAGAGCCTGGTCTAGAGTAGATACATAAAGAGCGGATTGAAAGACATAAACTTATAGAATGATGGAATTTGAAAAGACCTTAGAATATGGAATGTCAGAGCTGGGAGGGACCTCAGAACACAGGATGTCAGAGCTGGGAGGACCCTTAGAACACAGGATGTCAGAGCTGGGAGGGCCCTTAGAACCCAGAATGTCAGAGCTGGGAGGGACCTCAGAACACAGAATGTCAGAACTGGGTACAATCTCCAGGGTAATCTCTGACCTCATTTTACAGATGAAGGAAAGTGAGGGGCTGAAGCCTTCAATGCTTTGCCCAAGGTGTCTACCATAACATTAGTGGGATTAGAACCAGGGCTTTCTGATTCCTGGGGCAGTGCCCTTTATGCTTTGTAAATCCCATTATCTCACCATTCCCTGCCTTCTCAGGATGGAAGTTCAACCCACCTCTGTGGCTCATTCCTCTGATTGGCCAGTTCCTCCCAAGACCTCCATTTTAAGCCAAGTGCCCAGGACAGCCATGTCTTCATTCCTCTTTAGGGTTTGTTTCTGACTTTTCTAACTTTCTCCACCATATCCCGAAGCAAGAACCTTTGCCACTGCTTATTTTTCAGTTCCTTTTTATATGTTATCTTGTCCTTAATTGGGGAAAGCTCCTTAAAGGCAGGCACTATCTTTTTCTTTGTATACAAGCACTCAGCATTTAGGTGACTCACTTAATAGAGTCGCCTGGCCTGGAGTCAGGAAGACACATCTTTGTGGGTTCAAATCCAGCCTCAGACACTTGCTTAGCAGTGTGATCCTGGACAAATCATTTAACCCTGTTTGCCTCAGTTTCCTCAACTGTAAAATGAGCTGGAGAAGGAAATAACAAACCACTCCAGTGTCTCTACCAAAAAAACCCTAAAGGGGGTCATGAAGAGTTGGACATGGTAAACAACAACCATAATCTTGTTTTCTAGGTTTATAGGTTTATATTGTTTCTCCCAAATAGAATATAAGCTCGTTGAGGGCAGGGACTGTTTTATTTTATATCTATATCCTCAGTAGCTAGTACAGTGCCTAGCACTTAACAAATTCTTAACAAATGTTGGCTGAATCTTGAAGAGCAGTGCTCTATCATGTAGGGAGTTGGGCAATGGAGTGAGGGAAGGAGAGGAGAAGGTGAGGGAAGGGAGTTCAGCAGGGAAAGCTGGTCCATCCCTGGTAAAGATATGAACCTTGGATTCTTAGTATGTCAGAGCTTACTTAGAACATTGATATCACAACTGAGAGGGCTATTAGAACACAGAATGTCAGAGCTGAGAAGGCCTTTAGAACACAGAGTGTCAGAGCCGGGAAGGTCCTTAGAACAGAGAATGTCAGAGCTGGGAGAGCTCTGAGAACACAGATGGAAGGGATATTAGAACATCTAATGTCAGAGGTGGGAGAAACCTTAGAACATAGAACATCAGAGCTAGAAGTGGGCCTTAAAAGATATAATGGTAGAGCTGAGTGGAACTTGAATACAGAATGCAAGAGTGAGATGGACCCATAGTTATAGAGGTTGTTATCAGAAGTGGCTGTGTCAGTTTCACCAGATTAAGAGATGAAAGTTTTGACTTGAAGTTTTCTCTATGTACCAGGCATGGACACAATGTCCATCTCACCTTTGAGAGGCGTGGTAGCTCCTCTCCTACCTACTTAAGGATGGGCACAGGGCCCCTGCCCTTTGGTAACCTGTTGGCCAGGCAGATGATTGATTGAATCATAGGTACTATACATCTGACCCTTTAAAGAGACCACATTGATCTAAGGATGAGAGAGTCAATGGGGACAAACTTGAGAATGGACAGAGACTAGAGCTTAGAGAGGTTTTACTCTAGAAGACCTAACTTGGATGCTTGGGAAGTAGGGAGAGAGAGAGAGAGAGAGAGAGAGAGAGAGAGAGAGAGAGAGAGAGAGAGAGAGAGAGAGAGAGAGAGAGAGAGAGACAAAGAGAGACAGAGACAGACAGAGAGAGACAGAGAGAGACAGAGAGACAGAGAGAGGAGATGAAGGCGGAGGAGGAGGAAAGCTGAAGGACACAAGGGAAGCCATTGGAAGAAGGCTCAAGCAAGGAGACAAGGTGGAATAAAGATTTGGAGTCAGAGGTGCTGGGTTCTGATCTGAGTTCCACTTCCTACTGGCTGTATAAGCTTGGAGAAGTCATTCTTTCCCTTTGGACCTCAGTTTCCTCCTAAGTAAAATGAAAGGGGTGGATGAAATGGTTTCTAAGGTCCCTTCCTGCTCTAAATCCTATGATCTGAAGAGATGATATTCGTCACAGGGCAAAAGAGAGACTTCCTGGAAGGGAGAAGAAAGGCTTTGGTGAGGACGGGAGAGAGAGATCAGCAGAGGCTCGAACCTGTGCAAAAGCTCTGTGTTCCTACAGACTGATAAGCCGGGGAAATGAATTCTGATCCCTCCAAAACCCAACCCTGGAAAATTTGTGAGAGAAGGGTCTCCTTTTCAGGCAAATGGGAAATCCTCAGCGCTTCCTCCAGCCGCCCCGGTAATGCCAGGATGTCCCCAATCTGCTTTGAGGGATGTAGAGATTAAGAATAATAAAAAAAATTGCAATAAAATATGTGTGAAGGAGGGGGTAATTGTGGACAAATGCAGCATTCAAATTCATTTTTCAGCTCTTTTACACACCATTTCAATCTTATTTTCTGCTTGTTAATGAGATCTTGTTGCTTGGGCTGGGCAAAGCCTTCCAATATCAGGAAGTAATTGCACATAATTTTCTCTCCTACTAGTGATTTGCATCTGTTTTTTTTTAAATTCTGGGCTCTTTAACACCATCCCCTCCCCTCTTCCCCCCTCCCCAGTTTCCTTATGACAAATCTCTCTCCTCTTTCTTACATTTCTCTGGTCCAGCAACACTTGTTTTAAATGCTCATTATAAACATGGTGTTATCAATAGAAACAAAGCAATAACAAACTAAAAGAGTAGGGAGAGCCAGAGGACGTCCCCAAGATCTGGCCGAGAGACATGTCCTCCGTCCCTAGTGTAGGCAGGTAGGAGGCAGCTACCGTCCATTGGGAAAACACTGGTGGGAGACTGGAGATCTGTCAGCTCTCGGTTCTGCTGCTTACTAGCTGGATGACCTTAGGAAGGTTACTTTCCCTCTCTGAGTCCCCATTTCCTCCTCAGAAAAATGAGGAGCTTGAATGAGATTACCTAAAGTATCCTTCCAGCTTGGACATCTTCACAAGACTTCCGTCATCCCACCTAGCCGTAATCGATCTCGTTCCTTACCCTTTGTGCTCTGTCTGCATCAGTCATTGTTTGGTGTTCTATATCTTTTGCCCCTACTAAGTTAAAAGTTCCTTGGAGACAAGGACCATGTCCTATTGAATTTTGTCTTTCCCTTGGCACCTAGCATAGCACGTACACTATACAGAAGAGATGATTAATAAATATTCACTCAACAAAAGAATAAATGAACAATAGGTCACATTTGTACAGTGTTTTATGATAAGTAAAGCACTTTCCTCACAAAAACCTCTATGAAGTAGGGAGTGCTGGTATTACCATTTTACAGATGAGAAAACTGAGTCTCAGATGTGAAGTGATTTGCCCTGGATTAGCAGTAAGCCTCAGGGCCAGGATTTAAGCCCAGATCTATTCCAATTCAATTCAATTTAATTCCACAGTTTATTAAGAATGTACTCTGTGCAAGACACTGTGCTGGGTCTACTAGTCCAGGGTTCTTTGTATTACATATGCTAAGAAGCTTTTCTCTCTGAAGGAAGGAAGAAAAAAAGGAAGGAAGGAAGAAGGGAATAAGGGAGAAAGGACAGAATTGAAGAAAGGTAGGAGGGAGGAAGAATGTCCTGGGAGGGCCCTTAGAACATGGAGTGTCAGAGCTGGAGAGATCTTTGAGCATAGACCACCTAAATTAAAGGGATCTCAGAACATAGAATGTTGAACCTAGGAGGAACCTTAGAACATTGATTGTTAGAGTAAGGAAGGACCATGGAACAGAGAATGTCATAGGCAGTCATCTTTTGGGGACACTGGTTTCCCTGTCTTCTATATACATCTTGGCCCTTGCTGTGGTCTCTCTCTATTGGAGAAGACGCTCAGTGTATGGCTCCCTGGGGTGCGGTCATGGAAACATCACATGCCTTGTTTATGGAGGGGTTGTAGGGGGAGGCAGACACCAGAAGCAATAAGCAAGTGATGAGCTGAATTCCTCCAGTCCCAGTCCCCTGCTGTTTGTCTGAAACTTCCTGCTAGGGGCTTCTCCTTTCCCCTGAGAACCACAGACACACTAATGCCCACTGAACCAAATCCAAACTCCTAGAGAAAAGAACACTTGGACAGGAGGTGAGATGGGAAGGGAGAGAATGGGATGGCAAATGCTGTTTTCATCATGTGAAGAGTCATTGTGTAGAATTTGGATTAGATATTCTGCTTGGTCACAGAAGGTAGGACCAACAGCCATGAGACAGATATGGGTCCCATATAAGGAAGAATTCACTAACAGAGCTATTCACCAGCAGAAAGGGATATCTCAGGAGCTCTCTGTAACTGGGAAGACTCCAGATGAACAGACTTTTATTAAGCACCTACTGTGTGGTCTGTGTAGGGATCTTGATGGCTCACTGTCAAAAATGAACAGACATTTTACTTATATCCCATTTGATCTTTCCAACAATCCTATCAGGTGGGTGCTACTGTTATCCCCATTTTACGGATGAGGAAACTGAGGCAGACTAAGGTTATATAATTGCCAAGTGTCTATATGTTTCTGAGGCATCAATAAAACCTTTTTTTTTAAAGCACAAATTCTATTCTCTCCATTTGCCAGAAGTATCTGGGTGGTACAGTGGATAGAGTCTGGAGTCAGAAAGAACCAAGTTCAAACCAAGTTCAAGTCACTTAACCTTTTCCTACCTCAGTTTTCTCATCTGTAACATGGGGATAATAATAACACATGCTTTGAAGGGTTAAGTGAAATAGTATTTGTAAAAAGTGCTTAGTGCAGTAAAGCCTGACACACAGTAGGTGCTTGTTCCCTGCCAGAGGGAGGAAATTAAAAGATTTGCCCAAAGACTCACAGCTAATATTTGTCAGTTGGGACTAGAACCTAGGCTGGCTCTCCTGCTCCTTTCACTGATCCAAATATTCTAATGTCTCTCTTCTAATTACTAAAGAATAAACAATGATGGACTATGGGGCTCTATGAGTCCTCAGTGATACTAACTTACATTTAACTCCAAAAAATATTCCCACATTCCTTTATATCCATCATCTTCCCATAACCACATGAGCTAGCTGGCGGCAACCAGCGGGGCAGGAGGAATGTGGAAAGAACGCTGGAGATGAGTCAGAAGCCCTGAGTTTGAACTGTGCCTCTGACACTCAGGAGTGAAGGCTGTGCTGCTCCCTAGTCATGTGACCTTGGACAATGTCTTCTGGCCTCAGTCTTTATAAAATAAATGGGTTGGCTTTTTGCAACTTGTGGATGAGGATGTAAAGTTTCAAGGATGGATTGTCTGGTTTTGGGGAATCACTTTTGTTCTCTTTTTTATTCTTTGTTTAATAAGGGGTGAATTGTTGGATGGAGGAAAATATGTTTGAAAATGAAAATACTTTTTAAAGTAATAGGATGGAGGGAAGGATTTATAAATCTGTTTCAGAGTAAAGACCATGCCTGTCTAATTAGAAGGAATTGGTCTGAATTCTGATGGGAAAAAAGACAGAGTGGGGAAGAGTGGTGGGACCTGAGCAACAAACCTTCCCCCTTCCTATTCCCCTACCCCTACCCCATGCCTGTTTGGTGATCTCTGTCTGTGGCTGAGCAAGGAAGGGGGCTTTTACCCTCAGGGCAACAAGCCTGGCTGCAGGACTCTGGCAGAGAGAAGGTCACATCTGCTCATTCCCTTCCTAATCCTCTTTTCTTTTTGCAAAGCTGAAAAAAAAATACCCTTCCTATAGAATTTCAATTGCCAGGACAGATACTGTTGGGGTTCTTGCCAAGATACCCAATCCTGGGGTAACTGGACAGGGCAATAGAGCAGCAGAAAGGATGGATGGCCACTGCTGGACACAGACTGTGCCCTCCTTCATTTCTCCCTAGCTAAGGGGCAAAGAAATCCCCCTCCTATTCGGGGCATCATCACAGAATCTCTTTATTGGAAGGACCTAAGGAACCATCTAGTGCACTCCACACCTAAAGGAGGAATCCCTTGATGATCTCCATGTTGGACAACTCTCATTGTTGAGGAACAGCACTGCATGGAAATGTCCCTCTCTGTAATTTGCCCTCTCGAATCCCCCAGCCCTCTGGGGCCAAGCAGAACAAGTCCAATCGTGAGAGTCCTTCAAACATGACTAGAAGACAGTGTTAATGCCTCTCTCCCCAAAACAGGCATCTTGAAATTTTTTTTTCTCTGGACTGAATATCCCTAGTTCATTCTGTCAATGATTATATGCAACGCTGGTGCGCTGGCCACATGGTTCAAATGCCAAATATATGTTTGCCTAAAAGACTATTTTATGGAGAACTCACACAGGGCAAGTGCTCACACAGTGGTCAGAAGAAGCAATACAAGGACGCTCTCAAGGACTCTCTTAAGGACTTTGAGATTTACACTGACACAGGGTCACTCAGCATGGTGTGCCCTTATCAGAGAAGGTGCTGTGCTCTATGAGCAAAGCAGAATTGTAGTAGCTCATACGAAATGGGAGATGCACAAATTTAGAGTTCACATGGACTATTTGTGGCCGACCTGTAGAGTATTTCAAGCTCATGTTGGTCTGATGGGCCACAGTGGGACACACTGTATCTTGACTCTGATTGGAACAACAGTAATGCATGATCTCCAGTGCTTCCACTGTCCTGGCCACCTCACCCTGGACTCACTCCAACCTGGCAATGTCTTTCATAAAATGTGGCCCATCACCACTAATAAGAAGATAAGTTGGAGCTGATACTGGATCCAAAAAAAGGGGGGAAGAGAGAGAGAGATGGCGGGTGACATGGTGGTGCATATTTATAATCCCAGCTAACAGGGAGGTTGAGACTGGCAGATTTCCTGATCTTGGGAGTTCTGTGCTAGAGTAGGCTAAGCCACTGGGTGTCTCCACTAAGTTGGGCATCAATATAGTTAGCCCCCAGGAGCAGGGGAGGTGGGAGCAGGAAGGGCATCATCCGGTTGACTAAGGAGAGGCAATTCAACCCAGGTGGGAAATGGAAATGGAGTGGGTCAAAAAGGGTATATGTGAATTAGTGATATTGGGTCTGCGAATAGCCTTGGCACAGGAAAGAAAAAAAAGAAAGAAAGGGAGGAAGGAAAGAAAGAGAGAGAAAGAAGGAAAAAGAAAGGAAGAAGGGAATAGACAGAGGAAGGAAGGAATGAAAGAAAGAAGGAAAGGAAACACAGGAAGCAGAGATGGAGGTAGGAAAGAGAGGAAGGAGGGAAAGAAGGAAGGGAAGATAAAATAGAGAAAGGAAATAAAGAGTGAGACATGAATAGGTGGCATTTCCCTGACTAAAGCCCATAAACCTACATCCCTATCAGCTTTGAGAACGTCATTGTTAGGAAACTGAATAAAACTAGCTCTCAATGATCGACATCAATGGATGGTATCACCAACTGACACTAATGAATAATACAGGATAATGGAAAAGCAACTTTTTTTCCTTTGTATTTGGCTTTGGAGCTCCTGTGCTCCATTTTAAAGGAACTAAACTCTAGGTGTTGTCTAACCAGAGCAGCAAATTCCCATTAAGACAACTTATTGGAAGGGAAGATTATAAGCTCCTTGAAGGCAGGGATTGTTTTCCATTTTGTCTTTATGTTTCCAAAGGATAGAGTAATGTAGTAGAAAGAAAGTTTCTGTTGGACCCAGAAAGACCAGGGTTCTAGTCCCACCTGTAATGCATCCTGGCTATGTGAACTTGGCTGTCCCTTCATCTTGCAGTGCTCTGGCAGCCCTCTAAGTTTCAGAGAAAGGGCCATTCTCCATTGGTAGAGGGAGAATCCACATTCCATCTACCAATGAAAATTCAACTCTAGTCTTTATTCTCCTCTACCTTTTGTATCCACAGAACCTAGTACAATGTCTTGTACACAGTAGGCATTTAATAAATGCTTGCTCAATTGTATCTAGTCCAACCTCTGTTGGAAGCATGAATCCCTTCTATGATATCCCTCAATAGGTAGTCCTTTAAACCACTACTCCATCATCTTCAGTAATAAGGAACCAGATAGTGAAAGATGACAGAACTCAAGGGCAGGTATCTTGAACATTGTATTTGTCATTCAATTCAAACATTAATTGAAGCATCTGCTGTGTACAAAGTGCTGGAAACTCCATATATATTTAGTAAGTGCCTTTTGTGTACAATGTTCTGCACTTACAATAAGGATATTCTGATTTTTTTTTTAATGGAAAGGTTTTTTCCCTCAAGGAACTTACAAGGAACTTTCTTTTCTTTTTTAAATTGGATCTATGATTTCACTGGTGTAAAGGGGCTCTTGGTAAGAAAGCTCCCTCTGTCAATGCAGAGCAGTACCTGTTCTGTAACTTATAGTCTTAGAGACCTGACCAGAGTCATATAAGCATATATGCCTGAGACAGGATTTGAACCCAGGACAGCTTTCTATCAACCTGATCACATTACCTCTTTTTAACATTCCACTGCTGTTTAAAATTTGATTGCCTTGGCATCTGTTCTCACCAGAGAACTCTGGGAATCTGGCCTACAAGGTATCTGATGGGAAGTGTTTCTGTTTCTTGGCATTTTTTTTAACTTTGATCAAATAACAAATCATAAACTGATGGGAGCAGAAGAAATGGCAAATGGCAAAGACTTTGGTTCTGGAGTCAGAGGACTTGTGTTCCAATCCCACATCTGACACTTACTGCCTAAAGATCCCCTGTCAATTCTCTTAACCTTTCTGGGCCTCAGTTTCCCTATCTGTAAAATGACTTGTCCAGGATCAAACAGCTAGTAAGTATCTAACACTGGATTTTAACTCAGGTCTTCCTGACTCTAGGACTAGTGTTCTCTCTACTATACCACAAGCTGCCTCAAAATTAAAGTCACCTGGTTCACTGTTCATTCCCTCCTTATACTTAGGTCCCTCCTAGCTCTGACATTCTGTGTTCTAAGGGCCCTCCCAGCTCTGACATTCTGTGTTCTAAGGTTCCTCCCAGCTCTGACATTTTGTATTCTAAGGTCCCTCCCAGCTCTGACATTCTGTGTTCTAAGGGCTTCCCCATTACTCTCAGAGAAAATGTACGTTATTGATACCTCCTACATACTAACTTCTATCAACAAACATTATGTAGACCACTAACAGTCTCCTATAAGAAGCACAACCAATTTCCCCCAACCCCCTCCAACTTCTGGGTCTCTACAGCTTGCTCTCACCCATCCTTATTTGAGTTTCTGTTGTGTCTATCTACCTACTTCTAAAGGTTAACTCAGCTGGTTAGCCCTCAGGGCTAATGAGCCCAAGGTCATGGGTTCAATCCCCACTGGGGCCAATTAGCTTTCATCAGCAAAACTTAACTCTACAGCCTATACCCCCTAATGTAAACGTTGAGTCTTGGGGTGAGAGGGTATGACTGACTTGGGGTAGCCTGGGTATCCCCACTGTCCAGATGTGAAATCAAAGTACAGGCCCTGTGGCTGCCATGCTGAAAGTGTCATTTAGACATATAAAGGACAGGAATAAGGACTTATTGCTCTAGATGAAAACTAGGAAATTACATTCCTGAGAATGTTTAGAATATCACAATCAGGAAATCTGAAGTCTACTAAATTGTAATCATTGCCACTAATGAGGAGACATACAGTTGTATCCAAAATTGTGGATAACAAAAAAAAAATTCAATATGTTTTTGGAAGTCCCATTTCTAGGGAAGTTGTGTACCTTGTGTTTTAGATTTTTTTTTTGCCGATATGAAAATGAGTTTACATTTCCTGACCTCTGATCAGCAGACATTAAGGAGACAATCCTTGGGAACATGTTGGCTGACAGGGAAAAACCATGCTGGAATTTAAAAAAATCTGTTGTGATATGTACAAAATACTGAGAGTAACACTTTTTGTGGTAACCTAGAAACGGAATCTAAGGAGGTACCCTTCATTTTGAGAATGGCTGATCAAATTATGTTATATGGGCATGATGGAATACTATTGTGTTATAAGAAACGATGAATGGAATGAATTCAGAGAAACCTGGTAAGACTTATATGAACTGATGCAGAGGGAAGTGAACGAGACCAGAAGAACAATGAAAAAATGAATATTGTAAATACAAACAACTTTAAAAGACTTCAGAATTGTGATCAATTCAATGGCCAACCACAATTCCTTAGAAGACCAATAATAAAAACTGTTACCCACCTCCTGGAAAAGAGGTGATGGACTATAGGCGTAGAATCAGACATACATTTTCAGACACAATTAATGTGTGAATACTTAGTTGATACACGTTAATTGTTACATGGTATGCTTTTATTTGTTGAGGAAAATATCTTGGGGGTGAGGAGCGTAGGGTAGTAGTGATAGAGACAAAAAAAAGAGCAAAAAAAGAAGCATCCATGAATCTATTCAAATGCACAGAAAAGAGAAAAGGAAGGAATTCAGGAAGGGATATAAACTAGGAGGGCAGCATTATTGGTACTCCTGGGTTACATTTAATGCATATTTAAAACCAAGTTTCCATAGAGATTCATAATTTCATAGATATTATTCTCTTTTGTTCTTTTGTACAGAAATATTCAGATTTATTGATATTTGTAAAGTCCAAAATCAACAAAAGAAAATTTATGGATACTGAAGAAATCATCATGGTAACCCAATATGGGCTTGGAATTGCCTTCAAAGTCATCTATAACAGCCTCTCCCTCCTAGTATCTAAAGCAATCCTGGGCTGTGACTAGGACATGTCATCCTCCAGGAGCAGATTTGAAGGTCCCTTGTAGTTTTCCCACCTCCCATTCATTCAGACAACCAATCATCATTCTCAATGGAGTTCGATTCCAAAGGGCAATGTTAGGACAAAACTCCAGTTTTATGGACTCTTGTTTTATTGTCCCTTGGACAATGGGATACCCTGCACCATGCCTATGTTACTGGTAGACCACTACTATGGGGTCAGGAGAAGGGGGATAAGTATAGATGGTTCTATTCCTAAATCCCAACCACAAGCAAAATTCTACGAGCAACATGGAAAGCACTCCATCAGCTGATGAAATGCCCTCATAAGGCCTTCTTTCCATTGGCTGACTATTTAGGAGGTCAAGTAGAGCTGGACAAAATGAAACTGGCCCTTTGATGAGGGCTGTGTGAGCAGGTTGGGCAAGAGGAATGTATTGATGGGATGGGGTCTGCCCTTTGGCTCCTGACAAGACCTAGATTCAATTCATTCAATAATGTTTACTGCTTGGCACCTGACTGACAGGAAGCACCATCTATTATGGAAACTCTCTCTCCATGGGACCAAGAAAAACCAAAGGGATACCAGGAGACAGTTGTCAACAACACAATTAGACATAACTCATTGTGAAGGTTAAGGTAGCATGGAAGGCAAAAGGTATAAGACACACAGTCCTCATTTCCTGAAGTTCAGGTTGAAACTGCACAAGGACCTTACGTGTCTGGGGAGAGCCTGCCCACCTCACCACCCCACTCCCCCACATAAGACTTTTGAATAGGGAGGGAGGGTGAGAGGAGAAGCTTTTATACAGTACCTACTGTGTGCTAAGCACTTCCCAAAAATATCTCATTTGATCCTCACAACCTTTGGATGTTGGAGCTGTTATTATCCCCATTTTACAGATGGGAAATCTGAGGCAAACAGAGGTTCAGTGACTTGGCCAGAGTCACCCAACTAATCGTTTTCACCAGTCAACAGCATCCCTATGTCATTAGGAGGACCACTATGTCGTCCAAATGTAATGTCTTCCTTTCTGAATGGAACAAGGGTCACAATGTGGAAATGATGGTGTATGGGTACATACCTGGGGAGATAGCCCGCTGCTGACTGCGTTCATGTGGTTGGTGGGAGCTGCTGGGTTCATGAAGCTGTCCGAGTAGCTGGAAAAGCCATGGCGGGCCCCATAGGCAGAGCTGGTGTCAGCAGCTGCGGCAGCTGCGGCCAAACCCCCCTGGTGCATGGTGGAAGGTGGAAGGGGCTGGGGCCGGTGCACTGTGCTTCCCCCATCTGCCAAGAAACCAGGAAGAGGCTTTAGAATTTTAGAAACAAGGAATGTGAAGAGGGGAAGAGGCCTTGGAAAGTAGAACTGTAGAGCTGGGAGGGATCTTAGAATACAGGATGACAGAGCTGGGAGGAACTATAGATCAGAGAATATCAGATCTAGGAAGGCCCTTAGAACCCAAATGTTAGAGCTGGGAGGGCCTTTAGAATGCAGAATGTCAGGGCTGGGAGGCCCTTAGAACACAGAATATCAGAGCTGATTAAATATTAAATAATTAGTAATTAAATAGTGCAGGGTTTTAAAGGAGGAAGGTCTCTTAAAGACAACCTACTTCAACTACTTTATAATGAAGAAAATTAAGTCCATGGAGAGTCAGTAAGTTATACAAAGTAACAAAATACATAACAGAGCTGGGATTTGAAACCTGGCTTTCTAACTCCAACCCAGTAGAGACCCAGCAACAGAAAGGAAACCCCACTTCCCTAAGCAGGCCAAACAAATTCTCATGAATCCAAAGCCACTGAGTGAACGAGATCTTCATCAAGATCCCAATCCAACTGGATTTAGTAAGCCAGAAGCCCTCTTTTTTTTGCACCTGTTATAGATGTGGGTCTAAATGGTGCAGACAACTTGTCCCAGCCTTCCCATTCCTGTGCCCCTTCTCTAGGATGGGCCCAAGCTGTGTCTGTCCACAATGCCAAATTCCCAGATGAGAAATGTTTCCATCCCTTCCCCAGAGATTGGTCTGCTCTCTGCCAAAGAGCTAGATGCCTTGGAAACATGTGGAGGTTGGGCCAGGCCTTTAGCATTTCTTCCTCAGGGTGATTTGGCCCTGTGTGGCCACAGCTGCTGCCTGATGTCATGTTTCCGGGACAGGATCTGCCACAGCAGGTGCTGTTTCCTGAGGGATCTGAGGGAGGGGCAGCACAGGAGGAAGGCCAGAGGAGGAAGAGGGGAAAGGAGTACTTGACAACTCCTGGCCCTGACTCACCTTGGGAAATAGTGGTACTGGGATAGGTAGAGTCTGGCAGTTGATATGGAGGGATTGTGGGCATGCCTGTAGGTGGGAAGCCTCCTGGGAGAAGGTGGTTGAATGCTGCAAGCTGATTGGCGCCTGCCTGCTTACGCCACCGTGCCCTGCGGTTGCTGAACCACACCTGGGAGGGAGAGAAGGGACAATGGATAAGTGGTATGGAGTGTGAGATGTGAGCATGAAAGAACCCGGCCCCACGTCCAGCCCCTACCCCAGAGGTGCTTTGTCAGTATCCCCGACACTGAACCAACACCAGCTGGTAACCAAAGCAAAACATCCAGCTTTCCTTGCTGGCCATCCCCGAGCTGCGTGACTCTCCCTCCTACATTTACACAGCCTTTTATGGTCATCAGTCAATCAGCCAATCATTCGGTAAGCATTTGTTAAGCACTGTGAGCTAGGCACTGAGCTTGTGGAAACAGATGGGAACCAGTCCTCGTCTTCAAGGAGTTTTCATTCTATCAGGCAAGACAGTGCTCACACAGATAGGTTTACATCAAATCTACTTTATACAGGCAAGATAATTTGGGGCAGAAGACACTCGAATCTGGAGCAGGCAGGAAAGGCATCAGGAAAGAAGTCGTGTTTAAAATGAACTTTGAAGATGAAGTATGGGAAGGGAAGGGTGGGGAGAGAGAGAGAGGGAAAGAGAGACACACAGAGAGAGACAGTGAGACAGAGACACAGGGACAGACTGAGAGAGACATATATATAGAGAAACATAGAGAGAGAAGAGAGAAAGGGAGAGGGAAATGAGAGAATGGGAAGAGAGAAAGAAGGGAGATGGAAAGGTACAGAGAAAAGAGAGACAAAGGAAGAGAAGGAAAGGAAGAGAGAGATTAAAGGAGACAGAAAGAGAAAGGGTGAAAGAAGAGAGAAAAGGGGAAAAGAGAAAGGAAGAGAGAAGAATGAGAAGAGAAAAAGGGAAGGAGAAGACAGAGAAAGGAAGAGACAAGAGAGAAAGAAGGAAGAGAGAAAGGGAGAGATAAAAAAGAGAACAAGAAAGAGAGAAGAAAGTAAAAGGAAAAAAGATAAAGAAGAAAGAGAAGAGAGGAGAAAGAGAAGGAGGGAGGGAGAGAGGGAGAGAGAGAGAGAAGAAAGAAAAGAGAAAGAAATGAGAGAGAATGAGAGGGAAGAGACACATGAGGGGGAGCCAGTGGTGCTGAGAGATGGAAAGTCATATGTGAAAGAGCAAGGCTGACTGATCGATGGATCCACTAGAGCCTGGAAGCTCGTTAGTGCTTCTGCAGTACTTCATGGTTGACTGAGGACTAAGAGGGCCAGTCTGGCTAAGCCAAGGAGAGCACGGAACAAGGAATATCAGAGCTGGGAGGGCCCTTAGAACACAGAATGTTAGAGCTGGGAGGACCCTTAGAACACAGAATATCAGAGCTGGGAAGGCCCTTGGAACACAGAATGTCAGAGCTGGGAGGACCCTTAGAACACAGGATGTCAGAGCTGGGAGGACCCTTAGAACACAGAATGTTAGAGCTGGGAGGGCCCTTAGAACACAGAATATCAGAGCTGGGAGGGCCCTTAGAACACAGAATGTTAGAGCTGGGAGGGCCCTTAGAACACAGAATATCAGAGCTGGGAGGGCCCTTGGAACACAGAATGTCAGAGCTGGGAGGACCCTTAGAACACAGGATGTCAGAGCTGGGAGGACCCTTAGAACACAGGATGTCAGAGCTGGGAGGACCCTTAGAACACAGAATGTCAGAGCTGGGAGGACCCTTAGAACACAGAATGTCAGAGCGGGGAGGGCCCTTAGAACACAGGATGTCAGAGTTGGGAGGGACTTTAGGAAAAATCTCTCATTGCTTTCCTCCCTATGAGGACCTTTTGTCACACAGCTAACAAGTGACTGAGCCAATACCTGACCCAAAGTCTTTTCAAGCCCTCTGCCCTCCCTGCTCTAGTGTTTTGTGGAAATCTTCCCCTGAGGGTCAGCCACCTATCTGAGACTATGCCCACAAAATCCTGCCTGGAGGTCAGAAATTGTAGCATATGGCTGTAGCATCCTAGATTTAGAGTGGATGTCCAGTTTAACCCCCTTCATTTTACAGATGAGAAAACCAAGGCTCAGTCAGGTGATTTACTCAATGTCACACAGTTAGTCAGGGACCCCAAAGGCTTCCAGCTCCTTCTCTCCATGTTCACATTCTGTGATGGAAGGCATGAGGGGATGGTCCTCGACTTTTTTCCCTCCACTAGGTGGGGAAACCCCTTCATGCCCTACGACCCCCATCTACCCCCACAGCCCTAGGTTTAGGGTTCCTCACTGATCCCCACTATTTGTTTTACCCTACCTTGTGGAGGGGGGGAGGAGGATAAGCTTTCAAACCAGATGAGAGAGCAGCTGCTGGGTTTGTCCAAGACAATGACGCATGATCAGGTTTCATGTCCAAGGCAGAGGGTGGTGGGAGCCAGCTTCAGAGTGCAAGCCAGGCAGTCAGAGGCCATGCTCTCCCCTCCCCCACCTTCCCACGGCCCTGAAGACCCCTCAGAATGATGCTGGGTGGGGGGTGCAGGGGAGAATTGGGTTGGACCAACAGTGTCCAGGCAAAACCAGGGCAGCACCTGTACTTAGTGTCATTAGGTAGCCTCGGATTCTAACTGAACCATGGACCTCAACCCTGACTGGGGCCTCTACCTCTCCATATGAAAAATGGACAGAATCTCCCTCAGGGAAGGGTAAAGAAAACAGATCATTTCCTCTTTGCATCAATAAATACTTCAGGTGTCCTTCAAGAACCTGCAATGCTCTATTTTACATGATGCCTTTTCTACTTTCTTAGTGTGGCAGGGATTTCATCCTTATTGGATCTCAAAGCACGTATTGTTCATGTGTATATCTCTATCTATCTATATAGGTATACACATGTGTATATATGTCTATATGTGTATACACACATGCATGTATATGCGTATGTGTATATATGTGTATATATATGCACATACACATATATTTGTATTGTCTTCCCTCCCCCATCTTTCTCTTTCTCTCTCTTCTCTCTCTCCCTCTCGTTCTTTCTTTCTCCCTTTCTGTCTCTCTCAGTCCCTGTCTTTCTCACCATCTCAGTCTTTATCTCTCTCCCTTTCTCTCTCCATCTCTTTATTTCTCTTTCTCTTTCTTTCTCTATCTCTTACACACACACACGCAGACACAGACACCACTTGTACTAGAGACTCAGCATGCTACCATGGACAGTGTATTGGGCCAAGTAAACCTGAGTTCAAACCCTGCTTCTAACATTTCCTATCTATGTGGCTGGAAGTTGTTTAACTAAGACCATGAGTTACTGATGGATCATGATTTGCATCAGTGGAAGAGTTTCCTGAACCAGGGGTTCCTACATCAAGAAATCTCCAGATCTTAGATCCAGGGTTGAAACAGACCTCCAAACCATTTTACAGTTGAGGAAACTGAGGCCCAGGAAACTTTGGAATTGCCTAAGATCCTATGGTAACATGTGTCTCTTGATGTATTTGAGAGTAATGGAAACCATAAACTAATCCAACCATTTTGGAGAATAGTCTGGAATTGTGTCTAAAGAGTTATAAAATTGTATATGCCTTTTGACTATCAGGTCTGTTTCCATAGGTGATCAGGGGAAAAGGAAAATAACCTATATGTTCTAAAGATATTTGTAATAGTTCTCTTTGTGATGACAAAGAACTGGAAATTGAGGGAATGCCCATCAATTGTGGAATGACTAAACAAGTTTTGGTATATGATCATAATGGAATATTACTGTATTATAAGAAAGGATGAGAAGTATGCTTTCAGAAAAACCTGGAAAGATTTATATGAACTGATGCAAAGTGACATGAGCAGAACCAGGAGGACACTGTTCACACTAACAGCAATATCATATAACAACCAATTGTAGATGACTTAGCTCTTCTCAGCAATGCAATGATCCAAGACAATTCCAAAGGACTCGTGATGAAAAATGCCTCCACCTCCACCTCCAGAGAAAGAATGGAGGGGGGCTGAATGTACATCAGAGCATACTATTTTTCAACTTCTTTTTCACCTTTGGGTCCGTGTCTTCTTTCACAACATGACTATTATGGTAATAAATAAATGAATGGATAAACAAACAAATAAAGGAAGCGGTTACAAAGAGTGAAGATTTCCTTTCTTTACAGTTGTGCTTTTTTTTTAAATAGAGAAACTTGAACGGACGGTAGAGAAGACAGTCATGTTCTTTCATTTTACATAAGATGAAACTGAGACCTAAGGGGGAAATGACTGATCATTCAGCTCTCTTCCTTTTCTCTTCTTCTACCTTCTCCTTTTTCTCCATTCTTTTTTCTTTCCCTTTTAGCTCCTTCTCCTTGACAATTTACAATTCCTACATCATTTATTAAGCAGTTACCGTAAGCAAAACACTGTACTTGACCCTCAGGGAGAAATGAAGTTGACATAAGGGAAGATCCTAACCCTCCTGGATCTTTAGTCAAGTAGGGACAGCATGATATATTGTGTTAGACCTGGTATCAGGAAGACTTGGTTTCGAATCCTGTCCCTGATATATGCTAGTTGTGTGACCCTGGACAAATCACTTAATCCTTCAGCACGGCAGATTTAGGAAGTGTTAGAGGACAGACACAAGGTCAGCTGTCCTGATTCATCCCACCAACCTAGACTATTTCTCAGTAATAATTAGTGATAATTATTTGTAAAATTATATATAAGAAATGCATGATAAAATAGGATAAACATATAATTAATAATAATAATAAAATCATTGACAGAGTACTCTAAGGCTTGTATAGAACTTTATAAATATAACCTCATTTGACCCTCACAATCACCCTGGGAGGTAGGTGCTATCATTACCCCCATTTTACAGATGAGGAAACTGAGGCAAATGGAGGTTAAGCGCTTATTCAGAGTCATACAACTAGTAATTGTCTGATGTAGGCTTTGAAATCAGATCTTCCTCATTCCAAGTCTAGTGTTCAAGCCACTAAGCTATTTTTCACCTCAACAAGACCTCTTGGGTATCTTAGCCCTGGCCTGTAACACCTAACTTCATCTCTGTTATTTTGCAAAAGAAACTCAAGACGTGCAAAATTAGAGAATCCACCCTAAATGTTCGCATGGCCTGTTTGTGCACAACCTGTGGTAAAGCATTCGGAGCTCATATTGGTTTGATCAGACACAGTGGGACTCATGGCAACTTGATACTAACATGGTGATGTCATTTTGGTCCTAGTTGAGAAAGGAAGGCCAACAGGCCTCCTTCTTCTGTCCACATTCACCGAGTCTGTTTCCTTGCCATCCTAGGGAGGCCTGATTGCTATAGTTACATGTGTCTTGCTTATTCTGCAGGTTCCAGAGGGCAGAATTCAGAGCAGTGAGGGGGCTGGGGCAGGGGGGACAGGGTTACAGGGAAGCTAGTTTGGGTTTGATGTAAGGAAGAGTTTAATAACCAAGGCTACCCAACAACCCAAGCTTTGTTAAGAGCTGAGCTCCCCATCACTTAGATATAGGCAGCTAGCTAGCAGGTGCAATAGAGGGATAGCTCTATATTCAGATCTGACCCTGACACTAGCTGTGCAACCCTGAGAAAGTCACTTGATTGCTGCCTAATGTGGTTTCCTCATTTGTAGAATGGGGATAATAATGGCCCCTACCTCTTGGAGTTAGCGTGAGGATAAAATGAGATGTCTGTAAAGTGTTTTGCAACCCTTAAGGCACTATATAAAATGTTGTCTTTTACTGTTATTATTTTTATCCGCTCAGATGCAGGCTGGAGATATACATTTCAAGGATGTTGCTGAGTCAGTTTACTGTACTAGGGGGAGAGGTTTAATTAGATCACCTGTGCAGTCCTTCTTCTGACATTCTATGCTCCAACATGCTAAATGCTTGCAGACCACTGACTGACTGACTGTCAGGTTCCAAGTTTCTTTCCAGCTCTGTTCCAGTTCTTCTTTGTTCTAATGGCTCTCCCATATCTGACATTTTCTGATTCTGATTCCTTCCCTGACCCTCTCCCTAAGCCTCTCTGATTTCTCAGCCCAGCTGACATTTATACCAGAACAATGGGACCTAAATTGGCTCCTCCCCTACCAGGCACCCTGCCCCCAGTGTAAGTTCACCGCATTCCTTTCTGTAAAAACCCAGGATTTCATCAATAATTGTTAGAGTTTCTGGAAACCTTGCATTAGAAATTTCAATACAATGAATTCCAGTGAGTGAACATTTGTGGGGATAGGGGAGAATGGAGGTGCATTCCACCAAATACGGATCTACTGAACACTTAAAATATGAGTGAGGTCTACTTTAAGCAAATAAATTAAAGAGAATGATTCACCCTAGGATTCCTTAAGTATGGAGTCCCATAATTGTATTTAGAAACACAAGTCCACAGACCTACAACTGAAAACCTCTGAGGGGCCATCTAGCCCACCCCCTAATTTTGCAAATGAGGAAATTGAGGCCCTGCTAGGGTAAGAGACACACCCAAGGCTGTAAATGAAAGTAGGACTTGGTTTATAAAAGTTGTTTGGAACTGTGGATAGTTATTAAGCAAATCAAATTACTTTTACAAGCTGTTGTGTGCTACTGTTGATCAATTAATCCATCGACAAGTGTTTATTAAGCACCTACTCTGTGACTAGAATAAGAATGGTATTTCTTCATGCTCAGCTAAGCACATGAGGGCTGTTCACGTTAGCTTGGGATCAGATCAATCCTAAGAGCCTCTGTTTCAACTGGAAACACATAGAGACAGCCAACCAGTCACTCAGGATGAAGCTAGGTTTATTGTCCTTCAGAGAAGGTACATGCTAGGTAGTCCTCTAAGAAATAAAAATTAAAACACCTTCTAGAGAAAAGGGCTATTACAGATAGCATCACGAACCTTTCCCTCCTTGGCCCCTGTGTGTACCCCTCCCCCCTTCTCCCACCCCCTTTTCCCTTCCCCTAGCCCCTTCCCACAGGTGGGTCAGGCTTCCTGCTGAGGGTAGGCATCCTTTTATTGGCAGATCAGCCAAATCGAGGGGAAGGACCATGTAATGTGGGGCCGGCTTCAAAGGGAGGCCGCTTCTGCTGGGGCGTGGGTCAGGTCTGGCCAGCCCACAAGGAGCCCGTTTGTGAAAGGATCTCATTACCCTTGAGGTAGGGCTCCCATTGACCTAGAGGGATTGGGGGTTCAGGAAAGGGCGGGAGGCGGAAAGAGAAACCACATATCTACTAGTGTATAGGTGAGACTAGCCACAGTTGGAATTTCTTAGAACAGGGCTAAGTATCCCCTGGAACATTAGGACCCTGGAAACTTAGAGTCATAAAACCTCTAGAAGCAGAGAATCTTAGCATTACAGAAAGCACTGAATCAAAGGATAAAATAAAGTCAGGTCTTCTGCTCTAGTGTCTATCTCTTGTCAAGAGAATAAAATACAAACTTCTGTCTTTGGTCTTTACAATGCTTCAGCCCTCCTTCCCAGGCTTAGAGCCTTTATGTGCTATTCATTCCAGTCAAATTTGCTTTCTTGCTGTTTTCTATATATGATATCCCATCTCCATGCCTTTGCGTAGGCTGTGCCCCTATGCTTGGAAGGCTCTCCCACCCCTCCTCCATCTCACAGAGTCCCTACCCAGGATAATTTCTCCTTATTCCTTACATTGCTAATCCAGAAATTCCTTTGTATCTATCTTATATTACATTTTCCCTTTGTGTGTATTATTTTCTTTTAAACCTGAGCACAAAGCCCACCTTAAGACACTTAGTAGCTGTGTGACGCTGGATCAAGTCACTTAACTCCTATCTGCCTCAGTTTTCCAATCTGTAAAATGTGAATAATAATAGTATCTGCATCTCTGGCTGTGAAGAGGATAAAACTCAATAATATTTGCAAAGTTCTTTGGAAACCTTAAAACTCTATACAAATATTAGATGTTGTTATCATATATTATGTTATTTCTATATAATGCAACATTATATTATATTTTATAATATATTATTGTAAGTATATAACTATATGTCACATATAAGTATATATTTTATAGATAATTATTATTAGTAGAATGGTAGGCAGCTAGGTGGTATAGTACATAGAGTACTGGGTCTTGAGTAAAGAAGATCTGAGTTGTGAGACCCTGGCCAAGTCACTTAATCTGTTTGTTTCAAGTTTCCTCATCTGTAAAATGAGCTGGAGAAGGAAATGACAAACCATTCCAGCATCTCTGCTAAGACAACCCCAAATGAGGTCATGAAGAATTGGATACAACAGAACATGAATGAATATTGGCTCCTTGAGGACAAGAGCCAATTTCTTTTTCTCTTTGTATCTATCCCCTGTGCCTGTCATTGAGTCTGACACATAGTATGTGCTTAATAAATGCTTGCTAAACAAATGAGAATTCCAGACTGGGAGGGACCTTGGAGAGCATCTTTTGTGGGTCCTGGACTCCTTTGACAGTCAGACTCAGGGAGCCTAGGGGCCTCTTCTCTGAATCATGCTTTTAAATGCATAAAATAGAATCCAGAGGATGACAAAGGAAGCCAGTTCTATTAAAATACAGCAATCCAAATGTTTGTTAAAAAAACCCATCACCAAATCCTCAGACTCCAGGTGAGAAATTCTTGATCTTGTCTGACATCTGCAATTTACTTGTCAAGGAGTTTTCCATGCCTTGCCTCGGGGCACTCATGTAGTTGCTCCCTAGGGAGCAAACCCCAGGTTTTCTGCCTCTGTATCCAGTCCTCTTTCCCCACAACATCATAATAGAAGCTTCAGGTCATAAAATCTTGTGATAATCTGTTTTGCTGAATTTTTTCCACTTTTCTTCCTTCTTTTCTTTTTCAAATTCTTTGTTATAGGGAATGGTTCTCTGAGAGGGGAAAGGGTAGGATATAGGAAGAAATCTAGGCAGTGTAAAAATAAAAGATATCAATGAAAATCTATTTGAAAAAATCTCATCATCTTAGAATCTCAGAATTGGGAAGGGACCAGGGAGAGTGTCTAGCTAGCTCAATTTCCTACTTAGTGCAAGAAATCTTTTCTCCAGCATTCTTGACAGGTGTTCTTCCAAGCTCTGGCCAATATTGGCATGTTGGGGAGTTTGTCCTCCAGTTCCTTTTCTTCAACCCCCACTCTCCTCCTTGCCTTGCCCCAGAACTTGATTGACACATGTTGTAGGCTCCCACAAGCCAATAAAAGATCCCTTCTGATAGCCAGAAAATTTTACAAGAGGCGGCAAGTCTTAAAAGTGGTGGGAAGCGTCGGAGGCTGCCAGGAGGCTAGGATGAGAAAGCCTCCAGGAATGTGCCCTGGAGAACAGCTGCTTGGAGGCTTCTGGCTGCTGAGTCCCAAGGGTCCGACAAGGGCTAAGGGGTGGAGAGAGGTAGGGGGGAGGGGGCCCTAGTGACTCAGATATCATACTCAGAGAGGAAGGGGCTTGTGATATGTTTTTTCCTTTCCCAACTGGGCTCCCCTCCAAAAGCAGAAAAATGTCCTCCAGAAGGAAATGGAAAACCATGGGGCAACTGGAGCCTCCTGGTTTGACTTGATCAGCAGCCTCTCCAGGAAAGCAATGTGATATAATGTGATAATGGAAAGAGCACTGGACTTTCGGGAGTTGGGAGGTTTGGGTTCTCATCCCAGCTGTGCCCACAGATTTTCTGTGTGACTGATCAACTCATCTAACCTCTCTGAGACAAATGGGTCATAATCTACACCCTATATACTTCCCAAGGTAGTTTCCCGGATCAGATGAGATATCCACCTTCCCTACCCTTGACCTCAAAACCTTTCCTCCTCAAGGAAGCCTATCCTGCCTCCTTTCATCCAACTCTGTAAATTCCATCACGCCATGTTCTTTTAGCATTTGAGTGTACAATTTTCATGTGCTTTCAAGTGATCTTACCATATTGGTCTCAGTATAGACCCCACATCTTTCCCAAATATGGCTTATATAAACTTGAGTGTTAGTCTACAATTTGTCATTTTTTGGGTGCAAAACTATATTTCAAAGAGATCTCATTTTAGGGGGTGGCCTCTTTTTAGTAATAACTTTTATTTAGACTAGAGGCTTTTAACTTGGGGTCTGTGAACTTTAAACAAATTTTTTTTGGTGTGTGAACTTTTAAAATACATATATATATTTTTTATAATTGTATTTCAATATAGTTAGCTTCCTTGGCAATCCTATACATTTCATTTAATGCATTTAAAAGTGCTATACTGAGAAGGCGTCCATAGGCTTTGTGTAACTATCAAAGGGGTCCATCACACACACACACACACACACAGGAGGGGAGTGGGGGGAGAGATTAAGAGCTCCTGATTGAGATCAATAGAACACAAGTTTTAGGTGTGACTCTTAATTTTCCCTTTAAATGGGCGTTCCCTGCCTTAGAACAGATTCGAGCCTTCTCTGGACATTTCTCACAGAGCCTCCTATGGGGGTAGACACAAGGGCAGCCCAGTCCATATTACTGACTGTTTTGACATTCTGATTCTTGTACTTGCTGTGTGACCTTTGTCAAATGATCACCTTTCTGAGTGTCACTTTTCCCATTCATAGAATGCCAGAGCAGCTAGGTAATGCAGTACACAGAATGCTGGACTTGGAATCAGGAAGACTCCTCTTCCTGAGTTCAAATCTGGCCTCAGACACTTCCTAGCTGTGTGACTCTTGGAAAGTCTCTTAACCCTATTTGCCTCAGTTTCTTTATCTGTAAAATGAACAGTAGAAGAAATGATAAACCATTCCAATATCTTTGCCAAGAAAACCTCAAATGGGGTCAGGAAGAGTTGGACATGACTGCCAATGACTGAACTACTATGGAAGTAGGGTCTCTTCCAACTCTGACATTCCATTGTGTATACTAAGCACCCCCCCCCAGCTCTGATATTCTATCTTCTAATTTTTATTTATTAATTTCTTTTTTAAACAATCACATTTTCTTGAAGTCTCAGAGCTTGTCAGGAATTATAAAGAGCACCTTGTCCAATTTTCTATTCATTGTAAGAAATCACTATAGTGTTCCAAAGGACTTTCTGTCCCTATGTCCCCACTGTCTCCAACCTTGTGGCTGGACTCATTGAAACCTTAGTTCTAATTCCAACTAGGGAGGGCCGGGCATAGAAATGAAGACTTAAGTTTACATAACTGATGGTCCAGTAACATTAGCCTCCTTGCCATTGCTGGAACAGCTCCCTTTGTCTTTAGACTCCATGGATCTGCATTTGGCCATTCCCATGACTGGAATCCTCTGACTAGTAGATTCCCTAACTTCCTACAAGACTCAACTCAAATCCCACCTTTTGTAGGAAGCCTTCTTCGGTCCTGCTAGTGGCAAGTTATTTCCTTCTAAGATTTCCTTCCATCTGCTCTGTACATATCTTGCATGTAAACCACTATGCACATATTGTCTCCTACTAGAATAGAACCTTCTTGAGGGTAGGGACCATGATTTTGCCTCTCTGTATTCCAGTGCTTAGCATAGTTCCTGGCATAGAATGATGCTTAATAAATGACTGTTGATTGAGCTCATTGGAGAATACTTTCTTGGAGAATCTTTGGGGGCCTGCCCTCACTTTGGAGTCTCCATTATCCCCACTAAGGAATTCTTTTCCAAAAATTTAGTTTTTCCAATGAACAAAGATGTATTTTCTCTCCCTCCTACCTCTATTTCCCTACTGAAAGAAAAAAGAAAACAAAATACTTGTAACAAGTATGCATAGTCAAGTAAAATATCTTCCCTCGTTGGTCATGTCCAAGAAATATATGCCTCAAGTCCATCCCCCCTCCATCAGGATCCCCCTAATCAGTTCTTCATCTCTCTTGTCCACATACACACATGACTATCTCCCCAACAGCCCCACATCCCCTCTATTGTTAACATACTGCTGGCCTGACCACCCCCCACCCCATACACACAAGCACATATCCTTGGAGGAGGTGGGGCCTATAGGCTGGAGTTCCCCAAAAGGGCTATTTATCATGACTTTGACCTAAGGTGGAGTCCCACCCCACCCCCCTTCTGCCTGGCTTTTCTAGCAAGGTCCCAGGAGACAGCAGACTTACACACTTTTCACATGGAGAATCTGCAGGCCTTGCAGAATGTGATATCTTAGCCCAGTAAAATTAAATGATCCCTTTCCATCCCCTCCTCCCAGCACTCCACTCTGGGCCATATGGTGTAGGCCCTGTGCCTCTCCTTCCCTCTTTTCTCCACATTCCCTTATATCCTCTTGAAGGTTCTGTCCTACCCACTCCCTCCTCCCCGCCCCAGTGACCACAGAATCACTGATGTGGAAACTAGGAGGGATCATAAAGGTCCTAGGATGACATTCTCATTTTATGTATGGGGAAACTGAGGTCCAGGGGGAAAGGGATTTGGCCATGATCTCCTTGCTCCTAAGTAGAGAAGTTGGGGATTTCAATCCAAGTTTTCTGACTGGTACTAACCAGTGAGTTTTCTACTATATCATGATGCCTGACCTATATTAGTCTATATCCTCCACCCCCAACTACTGTCTCCTACATATGGGATACAGCATTGTGTGCCCTTTCCCTCACTCCATATACATATACATAGGTGACAGATAATATGGCATAGTGGATGGAAAGTTGGACTTGGAATCAAGAAGATTGGATTCAGATCCTGCATCTGATCTTGACCAGTTTTATCCATGAGCAAATTTCTTCTCCATTCTGAACCTCAGTTTCCTCATCTGGAAAAATGGATTAGATGGCTTCTGAGGTCTCTTCTAGCTCTAGGTTATGAATTGGTGAACCTCTCTGGGTACCAATGATCCCATGATCCTCTGGTAGGCCAAGGTCTCCATTCCCCAGGCTCTATTCTCCACGCCCACAGTAAGACTTGCTTTGGTCCCTACAGAAGATGGAGGCTCAGGCTGTTGTACTTGGTCCCTGGATGCCCTCCTCCCCCTGCCCCTGACCCTAGCACAAGCCCCAGTTTCTCTCTGGGGCAGGCCCATCCCTTCCTTACTTGGACCCGGGCTTCTGTCAACTTGGTCCTTTGGGCTAGCTCTTCCCGGGTGTAGATATCAGGGTAGTGGGTTCTCTCAAAAGCCTTCTCCAGTTCCTCCAGCTGCTCGGCTGTGAAGGTGGTCCGACTTCGGCGCTGCTTCCGCTTCAGTGGGAGGTCAGGCTCAGATTCCACATCAGAGCCTTCATCCAATCGGTTTCCTATAGGGTGAGAGAAAGGAGAACAATAGGACTTACTTAGGGCTAAGACATCAAGGACACACCTAGCATCACAAAGAAGGTGTCCACACTCCTGCTGCTCTGAGGAGGCTGGACTCTTCTGGTAAATGGGGGCAGTTTGTGGAAAATCCATTGGCTGAGTCAGAAGACCTGAGTTCAAATTTGGACTTTGTGATAGATTACCTGAATGACCTTTCATATCACCTTCAGATACTCATTAAATGAGGACCTTGAACCATATGATCTCAAAGGTCTCTTCTAGTAGTAACATAATGTGCTTTAAGGTTTTCCCAACTCTGACGCCCTGTGTTCTAAGGTCCCTCCAACTCTAACGTTCCATGTTCTAAGTTTCCTTCAAGCTCTTGAGACCAGAAGGCCTGGTCTGAATCTGAACTCCGATACTTCTTACCTAGGAGACCTGTCTGAGCTTCATTTTTCACATCTGTAAAATGTTGGAGATGGATATACATTCTTTTCTAAGGCCCTTTTCTAGCTCTGACATCCTGTGTTCTCAAGGATCTCCCAGCTCTGACATTCCATGTTCTAAGTTCCCTTTTAGCTTTAACATTTTATGTTCTATTATTCCTTGGTCCCTTCCAGCTCTAAAAAAAAATACCTCAATTCTGGAACAGAAAACATCATATATCCCACATGCACTGAGCAAAAACAACCTCAAAAAGTAATGGAGCAAAGATTCCTGGCAATGGCCAATGTTGGGTCTGGAAAATCTAGGATGGCGCCTGGTTCCTTTCCCATGCTGGGGTAGGGACAGGGGAAGATGGCAGCTGGAGAACGCTTCATCATCTGGAGAACTCGGCCATGTTTCCAGTTCAGTTTGCTTAACTGTCATTGTGTGTGCATGTGTGCGTGTGTGCATGTGTGTGTGTATGTGTGATGTTGGGATATGATAATGGTACAAAGAAAGGAAAAGCAATCAAATTTGCTTTTAAACATGATGGTTTTTGAGAATGTGTGTTTAACAGCCCCTGGATTGGAGGATTAAGTCTTCTGGGGTCTTGGAGGAGGCATGTTTGTGCAGGAGGGTTTTGGGCAGCCCCAGGAATCATGGGAGAGGCTGGGGTGGGACAGGCTGGACCAATGAGGGGGCAAGACTCCCTCCTTAATGCATTGACCACGATACCTTCTGGATGCTTCCTGAGTTTCCCTTGTATGAAACAGGACCTTTCTTGGCCCAGCACAAGAGGCCTGAGAAGGCTGCCTGCCAGCTCATTTCTTGCTTGTGGACAGGACTATCATCTGTCAGGTTAAGAAGCTCCTCTTCCTTCCCTTCCCCTCCTCCTCCTCCAGTCCTCAGATCCTGGGAGCTCCCAGAAAAGGTCGGGCCAAACTCCTCAGCTGCTGGAGGGTGAGGAGGCTGCTCTGGCTCAGCCCTTTTCCCCAGCTACTGTGCTGGCTGTCTCCTCGACCATCAATCTCGCCCAGCTCCCCTGGCACTGAGCCGAAGCCAAGCCAAGCACCAGCTGGGTTCTCCCATAGTCCACGCCCTGGATCCACCCTCAGGGTGCGATAGACTCAGCCCAAGCTTTAGGAACCTTCCACCACAGAGAAAGGGGAAGGGAGCTTTTCTTCCTACCATCTTTCTTCTTTTCTTTTTCTATTTTTATTTCCCTTCTTTCCTCATAGTTTTACCTTCCTCCCTCCTTCCCTCCCTCCCACCTTCTTTCCCTCCTTCCTTCTTTCCTTCCTTTTCTCCCTCCCTTCTTTTCTTTCTCTTTTCTTCCTTGTTTCCTTCCCTCCCTCTTTTCTTTCTTCCTTCCCTCTTCTCTCCCTCCCTTCCTTCTTCTCTCCCCTCTTTTCTTTCTCTTTTTTGTTTCCTTCCCTCCCTCCTTCCTTCTCTCCTCCCCTCCCTCCTTCCTTTTCTCTCTCCCTTTCTTCTTTCCTTCCCTCCCTTCCTCCCTTCCTCCTTCCTTCCTTTCCTCCTTCCCACCTTCATTCTCTTTCTTCTTTCCTTTCTCCAAGAGTGTTAGGATTAGGGTTATATTTACTTAAGAAAGTCTTCATGGAAGGACTGAGTCTTAAATGAAGTGTTGCTCACTTTAAAAAGGAGGACAAATGTTGAAGACAGATAGGTGGGAGAGGCCAGAGACCTGCTCCAAATCTCATACATTTGGGGGAAGCTCTGTTCCCTGCCTATCAAGGAGGGGGCCTATCGAGAGGAGAGAGTGTATTCCGAGAAGAGTGAGAGGTAAGTTTGAACACTAAGGAAAGGTCCTGGCAGTTGACAGCCTTGAACATCAAGCTAAAGAATTCTGACTCATTTCTGAGCTGTGGCCTTAGCTAGCTTCTGAGCCAGCTTCAATTTCTCCATTTTTAATAGGAGACCTTCAAGTCTCTTTGGACCTAAGAAGGCTCTGTTCACATGTGTAAAAAGGATAGAGAAACACATACGTCAAATTGAGACGTAGAAAAGCCCTTTGAGGTCATTTAGTACTAACTCGCTGTGAAAACTGAGACCCAGAAACAGCAGATGAGTTACCCAACATCACACATATAATATAAGTAGCAGAGTTAGCCTTCAAACCAGACCTGTTGCCTCACTTCCTAGCTATGTGACCTTGGGCAAGTCATTTCAGGCTATCTCAGGGGCCTCAGTGTCCTCATCTATAAAATGAGAGAATTGGATGAATAGTCCATAAGAGCAGTGAAACACAGGGTGAGAAGCCCTCAAAGCATAGTCCCTGGGCTCAGATTTAACCAGGTTTCCTGACTGTGTGACTTTGTATAAGTAAGTCACTTGATGTCCCCAGACCATGGCTTCCCCAACAGTAAAATGAGGGGATGGGGTCAGATTGAACAAGATGGCCTCTGAATTCCTTTCCAACACTGGGTCCATTTATGATCTACAGTGAAAATGGTATACTCTATTTCATTCTGTTTCCCTGCCCTGAGGTTGAGAGAAGCTTACAAATGGCTTATGGGGGAGAGGACAGTGTTTTACCCTTGACAAAAGAGCAGGCTCCCCCAAAGACCCAGGGGCCAATGTCCCTCCCATGTCCCTCCTGCCCCATCAATGAGTAAGAAGTGCCATGAGGTGGGAGGGGAGTGATTAGCTGATGTTTCCTGATTGGTTGGAGAAAGATACCAAACCAATTCAGGATATCCATATCACTTCCAAAGAACCAGTGATGGAGAAGCTTCTCTCATTCATGGCCACAGGCATTTTCTCCTATCCACTTGTCCCAGTGTTTCCAAAGACTGGCTGGCGGGGAAATCCAAGATGGGGGAATCTCCCTCACTCGTTCCCACCATGTTGGGCCATTCTGGATGTGGAGGCCCCTCCTGGCCTGGGCTTGGGGCCAGATCCTCCTGCCCCAGTCAGGGGGCTACAGCTGGCATCCCCCAGTGCCCTGTCTCCCCAAGGCACGTCAGGAGGCTGGGAGCCAAAGAAAACTAATCCCCAGGATTAGTTCCCTGGGTATTGGTAACACTGACAACACAGGTTTAATTTCCTGATTCAGGATCCCTGACATACACTGAGGATGATAGGGAGAGGAAAGAGGCCAAGAGATGGCACCAGAGGGAGGGAGAAGTGGGGCCTCCAAGGAAAGAAAAGGACAGAGATTTTCTCTCTCTCCACCCTTTCTCCCTTGACAATCTCATTCATTCCTTTAGCTTTCACTGCTGGTCTATGCAGATGTGGCTGCCATCTACAACTCTATGCCCAATTGCTTTGGAGCTTCAGTCTTGTTTCCAAGACCCCTCTGTGTCTCTATGTCTCATTGGCATCTCAAGCTGACCTTGCTTCCTCTTTTCCTCTGCTAGCTTGCTTTTCCTTCTAACCTAATTATGTCTGTCCATGGCGCCATATTCACCAGGCCTCTTCTGTTCAGAACTTTGAGATTGCCTCCTCCTTTTCCTCTCATATCCAGTCACCAGACCTTACTGATTCCATTTCTTCTCTCCATCCCTTCCAGGGTGATAGGCCACCTTCTCAGACTTAAAACCTCTTTCCATGGTCTTTCCCCCATCAAATCTACTTCAATTCAACTTTTACATCCTTACCAAAATAATTCTCTTTATACATATAAATTCTTCAAAGGCTCCCTATTGCTTTGAGAATAAAGTTTAAACTCTCTGCTTAGAGTCCAAGGCCTTCTGCCATCTGGTGACAGCCAGCATTTCCTGTCCTATCGCATAGGCTGATGGATCTATAGCAGGAAGAAAGAGACCTTAGACTCTAACCTTTCCTCTCCTGCCTCATTTTACAGATGGAGAAACTGAAGTCCAAGAATGCCTACTCAGCAGGACTAGATGATTTCTGGGACTCCTTTCAGATGTAAACCTGATATTCTTTTAAGAATTTATCATTGCAATGAATAACAGAGATCCTGTCCCTGGCTTCATAGGAAGAATTTAATAATTAATAAAATATTAATTAAATTAATATTAATTACATTTTTAAAGAATATTCATCATAATAATTTTAATGACATTTTGAGATTTACAAAACTCCTTCTGCATAAGCAACCCCATGAAAGGACTTAGTAAAAGGTATAGCAAGGATTATCATCTTCATTTTACAGAAGTGGAAATTGAGACTCAGAGAAAGTAAATGACTAGACCAGGATCACAGGAAAGTTGGTGGCAGAGTTGGGGCTTGAAGGTAGGTCTTCTGATGCTCGCTTCCCCTCCTGGCTGTGTTTCTGCCTCTCTAGACCTGGGTGGGATGATGAGGCTGACTTCTCCCCATGGAACATGCCTCCATCATGCTGGTTTCCTTCTCCAATTGATGAGCACCTTAGAGAGCCCCCAATTTGGAGATGGGTCCAGGCCAGCCATGCTTTATTTTCTTCCCAGCTGGGTTTCTGGAGCTCTAGATTTTGTCTGCACACTCCCCTCAGTTCCATGCTCTCTCCCTTTTGTGGCAACCTTCCCCCATTAGAATATAAGCCAGCGTTTATTTTTCACTTGTACCTGTATGCCCAGTGCTTAACACAGTGACTGGCACAACTGCTTGTTGTCTTACCAAAGACTTTCCTCCTGTCCTGTGATATTTCTGTTGTCCTAGGATGAGGGGATGAGGGAGCGGCACTGGACCTGGGTGTAGGACCCAAGAGGACCTAAGTACCCATCACAGGGAGAATGGAGGACATCCCCAAAGAAGTCAAACCTTTCCCTCTTCCCAAACGAGGATCTTCTCTGTTCATAAACAGGAGCCAAAAAAAAGTGATTGGGGTGGGGGGAGTTAGGTAGCAAAGTGGGTAGAGCACTAGCCCTGGAGTCAAAGGACCAGAGTTCAAATCCATCCTCAGATACCTCCAAGCATTGTGACCCCGGGCAAGCCATTCAACCCTGATTGGTTTTAAAAAATGTGTGTGTGTGTGTGTGTATGTGTATACACATGCATTTATTTATTTTGGAAGGAAAAATGCTATAGTAGAAACAGCATTTGACTTGGAAATAGGAGACCTGTGTTCAAATTCTTCCCCTGATACTTCCTAACTCTGTAATTTTGGATGAATCATAGTCATATAGGATTATAAAATCATGGATTCTGATGAATGTGTGTCATTGGGTAAGTCACTTAACTGCTCTGTGCCTCAGTTTCCTCATCTGTAAAATGAGATTAATAATAGAACCTATCTCCCAGGGTTGTTTCAAGACTCAAATGAAATAACATAGGTAAAGCATTTGGCAAACCTTAAGGCTTTTAAAAATCAGTGCTATCATGTCTCTTATAGATTTAGGAGCTAGAAGAAATCTCGGGGAAATCATCTAGAGATAGGCACATTTGCCCTGACCAAGGTCAAAGAGGCAGAAGTGGTATGTGAACCCAGGTCCTTAGATGCCAGGGTCCTTCTCCAACCATACCTCTCTGAAAGGGACCTTAGACATGATCAACTCCAACTCTCTCATTTTACAGATGGGGAAAATAAGGCCTGGTGAGTGAAGTGACTTGCCACGGTCACTAGGCAGTAGAAGAGACCTAGGATTGGAACCCAGATCTTATGACTGAACTAACCACACAGCTCTCATGATGCATCCCTGGTTGGTGACAGTCTATTCCCCTCAGGGCCTTTCCTTCTCTAGGCCTCAATTATCTCTTCTATGAAATGGGAATAACGCTATTTTCACCATCTGTGTCACGGGGCTATTGTGAGATTTGAACCCAAGACCAGGATGATACAATATAAGCTTGACTATAGGCTTTGGGAGGTGAGCAGTGGACAGCAAGAGATAAGTACAGTTAAGGCTTATCAGGGACCTGGGGCAAAAAGGCTCCAGGGGGAAACTGGATGGTGCTGAGCCCACACCTTGCCTCCCTTGCCTCCGGCCCGGGGCCCATCCCCCTCCTCCCCACACTCCTGGTAGCCTCTTATCCTGGGAGTTAAATTCATCAACAGGATTAGGTGGAATTGGCCACAGTGAGGCCCGGAGGATGAAGCTGAGCCCTTGATGCTCCTTGAGGACCCGCTGCCTCTGCGTGTGAAGCACCCAGAGGCTGGCCTTGGGGATGTGCTGGTAGGAGTGAGCATGGGAGTGCATTCATTAAAGCCCACTTGGGATGGGGAAGAAGGAGGGAGAGGGGAAGGGGAAGGGGGAGGGAGAGGGGAAGGATGGAGCCTGTGCCTTAGTGAACCTAGGGGACAGCCCTCCCATCCTCCCTCCCTTGAGGCCTCCCTTTTGGCCTATGTGATCCCAGATCTCCCTGTCTCTCTGTCTCTACCTCTCTGTCTGTTTCAGTCTCTCTGTCTCTGTCTCAGTCTCTGTCTATCTCCAATTCCTCCACTCCTTAATTCGCTCCCAAACAAGACAAGTCATAGAGAATGGTTCCTTGAGCAGCCTGGAGTGGGGAGGCTGGAGGAGGGTTGCCATTCTGGGCCATTGTGGAGGAGGGGAGAAAGAATTCAAGAGGCTGTGCATGGAATCCTGGAGGATGCATTGTGTGGGTGCCCTCAGAACATGTCCCTGTCCTCAGGGAGCCCCCAGTCTGATGGGGAGATTTAGGCTGATATGATGAAGAGGAGGAGGAGGATGGTGATGAAGGCAAGAGAACTGTTTATCTGTATTTGTGGGAGAGGACGAGATGGATTGGGGCGAGGGGGTTTCCAAGTGTTGTGAAGGAGGAAGGGGATAGAAATGAGCCCCAAAGCTGGATGTTCCCACTGCTGAGCAAAGTCGTGTCCCTGATCCGCCAACTGCTCATTTCTAAAACTGACTCATTCTCTTGGCCAACAAGGCTATCTCCTCCAGGAAGCTTTCCTTGATCGCCTCAGTTAATGGAACTGAAAATTCACAGGACCATCCAGCCCAACTCCCTCATTTTACAGAGAAGGAAACTAAAGCTCAGAGAAGGAAAGGAATTTGCCCAAGGTCACACAGAGCAGAGGTATCAAAGTGGCATTCAAACTCAGATCACCTCTGATTTCAGACCATTGCTTTGTGTTATACTATGTTACCTTTTCCTCCAACTTCCTCACCCAGACGTGAGCTCTGAGCTCTTTGGCTGGTGGGACCCAGGCGGGCCAGGGGAAGAGACCAGAGTTTGGCATCATATATCTAGAGCTGGAAGAACCTCAGAACCTTGGTGTTCCATACCTCCCACTTTACAGATGAATTAGTTGCGGTCCAGAGACCTGCCCAAGATCATATTGAAAGTAAGTGTGGGAATGACAAACTTCTCCTGTAGAGTACTGTTCTCACATCAACGTCGAAGGCAATATCACCACCATTTTCCTGACTCCTTTTGGGAGAAAGAAGAAGAACAGGGAGAGCAGGAATGATTCTGCTTCACATAAAGGGAAACTGAGTCCCATGTGGGGAAACTGAGTCCAGAAAAATGTCAAGTGAGACTCATCTCCAAGTGATAACACAGAGCACATTTGCTGGGGTTATATAAAATGGGAAGACCCTGAGAAGGGACCTCTATTGGCAACAATGAGATCCTATATCTGTCTTTTCTCCCACATACATGCAATGAACCCAGTGACTTTTCAGGAACACTCAAACTTCTCCCAAATGTCCAAGAGATTGTTGACCCCTTATTTCTATAGACTCAAGGATTATTGAAAGAAATCAGGGCAGAAAAGAGACAGCTGGGTTGCTCAGTGGATAGAGCATCAGCCCTGATGGAGTGAGGAAAACCTGAGTTCAAATCTGATCTCAGACATGTATTAGTTGTGTGACCTTGGGCAAGTCACTTGACCCTATTTGCCTCAGTTTCCTCATCTACAAAATGAGATCAAGAAGGAAAAGTTCCAGTATCTCTGCCAAGAAAACCCCAAATGGGGTCACAGTTAGACACTGAACAGGGGGAAAGAAATTTGCAATCAGCAGACCTGGATTTGAATCTTATTTCTTCATTTTAATGGCAGTGTGACCATAATAAGGAAGACCCTTCCCTTCTGGGCTTCAGTTCCTTCATCTGCAAAATGGGAGTAGCCATACTCATGGTACCTACTCCACAGGGGTTTCTATGAGCGGTAAATCATAGTGCATTGCTGAAAGAGGGGTCATTATTCTTGAGGGACCTTAGAAATCTAGCCCAGGGCCCACATTTTACAGATGAGGAAACTGAGGTCCAGAGAAGGTCATAAGCAAGCAGGTGGAAAATGCTAGCTAGGATTGCTCTTGAAGCATCTGTGCCCCCCTCCCACTCCCCAACATCTGGAATCCCCCTTTCCCCCCACCTCTCTCTCCCTTTTATTACAGTTAACTCAGGCCCTGGTGTGGAGCTGTTGTGGCAGAGAAGCGAATCGCATAATAGTTGATATGCGTTTTAATCAAGTAATTCGGGCCTAGCGGAGTGATGGGGAGTGCGGGCAGGGTGTCCCTGAATACCAAGCAGCCCAGGGAGCAGGGCTAGAAAAATAGAAAAATCATTTTGAGCTCAGCTGGGGACCGAGGGCTCTACCCAGTCCTCTCGCCAGGGCCTTCGGAGATGCGCTCTGTGGGGCTGATTTTTTTCAGACACCAAACTGGTCAACTGTAACCAAAGCTCGGCTCTCTGTAATGCCCCTGATGGACCTTACAACTTGGGAATCAACAGGGACAATAAGCTTGAGGAGGGGGGAGGAAAGAAGGGGGCACAGCGGCGATGGAGGCAGCAGGGATGACCTGGGGAACCTAGAGGCTCCCTCTATGTGGGAGGGACTGGAGGGTCAACAGATAGAAATCCCAGCAGTAATAGCTCACATTATATGGCACTGGAAGCTAGACAAAGGCCTTTCCTACAATGCCCCCTCCCAGGAAGAAGGAGAAGAGTGGATTATTATCCCCATTTTATGGATAAAGAAACTGAGGCTCACTTAATCAAGTTGACCAAAGCTAGGCAGTGTGAAAGTTCGGTTTCAAACCTACCTCTCTGCCTCTCCACACTACCCCAGTCCTTTCCACCCTTCCCTGGGCTTCCAACTAGCCACCTCCTCCTGTCTTTGCTTGGACAAGGACCCGTTTTCTTTTGCCACTTGACATCCTGTGCTCACTTCATCTCCATTTAACAGTTTAACAAACCTGTGTTATGTGGCTCCTGTGTGCCCGGTACTGTGTAAGTGCTAAGAATACAGGGCTTGCCTTCTCCCCCTCCAGGAAGCCTCCTGGTATCTATTTATTGTGACCTCCTTCCCAAAGTTCCTCCCTTACTGCTTTGGCTTGGCAAGGATACAGTTCCCTTGAATTCACATGAATCTCCCTAATTTGACTCTAAGCCATGAAAAGGCAGGGGCCAAGTTCTCTTCTGTATCATGCAAATCATTATTTAGCTACAGGACTTTTCAGAAGGTCATACCTTGGGGTGTGGGGAGGCTCCCTACCTGTAAGATAAAGGATGAACAACGGTGGACAATCCAAGTTTGACATCCTGTGTTCTAAGGGCCCTCCCAGATCTGACATCCTGTGTTCTAAGGGCCTTCCCAGCTCTGATATCCTGTGTTCTAAGGACCCTCCCAGCTCTTATATTCCTTGTTCTAAGGGCCCTCTGGTTGTAAATTGCATGCTCTAAATTAGAGGACTACGAGTCTGGCCTTTCAATAAATGCAGCCATTTCTATGGGGGGTTCAGAAGCAGTGCGGATGAGCCCAAGAAAGCTTCATGAGGCCGCCCCCCACCAACACCCTAGTCCCCATGGCCTCCTCTCTCCATGCTTGCTGCCCAGCTAGCTAAAAATATACCCAGCCTCCTTCCTAGTGGTCCCTGACTACTGATCTTCAAAATCCCCCTCTCTAGGAAGGGGATGGTTGGCACCTGGGCAGCCTTGTGGCATGAGAAGGAGGTCTCAGCGCCAATTTTCCCCTGGCCATTTCTCTATCTGCCTTCATCACACTATGAGCACAACAGTAGCTGATTTTCACTTAGGTTTTCATTGAGACTTACATACATTGTCTCATTTGCACCTCATGAAGGGGCTTGACAGTAGGCATTCCCATTTTACAGATGGAGACTCTGAGACTGAGAAGATTAAGTAACAACCAGGAATCCCACAACTAGTGAGAGTTAAGAAATAGGATTTGGTCCTAGGTCTTCTTTCCTCCAGATTCAGCATTTTTTAAATGACCCTATGTTACTGTCCTAGAATCTAACCCTCAGCGTTGTCTGAGATAAGCAGGGGGCACTCAAGGGTGTCCCCAGAATTGTCACTCCTTCCTCTTAAGTCAATCCCTCCCCATTCCCTTATCAGACTAGACACTGGGGATGGTGGGATATTGTCTTCAGAACCTGGAAAATGGAGCATTCGCTCCAGAGCATCAGACAGAAAGAGGGAATCACAGGAAGGCTGAGGGAGTTTGGGAGATGGGGCTTTCTGGGCTGGCTCCTATGACCTAAACCCTAGCAGATGGAATATCCATTAACTCCTCCCTCTCTGCTTCCCCGCCACATTCCTACTGCATTTTCTTCCCCTCTCCTCTCCCCTCCATACACTTCTTTATTTTCCTGGATTCCATTTGGACTTTTAATGTACCCACAGGAATTGAGCTCCATCCTGAATGAACTGGACATTTTTGTAATTCATCTAAAGGTCCTCTTCTCTTTGTTGCCCGGCATTCAATGCTTTCCACCATCTGGGCCTGTCTTACTTCCCACTGCTCCCACCAACCCACTCTCCAATCCATTAAAATGTCTCATACTTTCTCTACCTGGAGTGAACTCTCCCCTCCCCTTCTCTATCCAAATTCTGTTCATCTTTCAAAGCCCATCTAGGGCCCCACATTCTCCAAAAAGCCATCCCTGATCACCCATTCCCCTACCTCTGTCACTTACTAACTGTGTAAGTGGGCAAGACATCTCAACCTCAGTTTTCTCCTCAGGAAAATGGGAATAATGATGTCACCTCACTCACAGAATTGTGAGGCCCTGATGTGATAATATATGTAATGTGCTAATTTAATTTAGCAAACCTTAAAGCACCATATAAAAATATCAGGGTTTAGAACTCTGATGACACAAAACAGATACTAACCCATTAGCTAAGTCAGGCTCTGAATCTCATAGAGAATTTAAAAAAAAGTTCTTTTTCAGATATGGTTGGATGAGATGGTTATTGAACTTCCTTCCAATGCTAATATATGCTGTGGGTTCCACAGAGATGGAAAGACTTCCTAAGATCACACAGGCAGTAAGTGGCACAGTCAAGCCTTGAACCCTGGCCTTCTGGCTGGAGACTGTAGCTTGAGGCTCCATCTTCTGCTGGCCTACCCCCTCACTTTATACCCTCTGCCCAGCCTGGAGAAGGGGACTAAGGAAAGGAAAGCTAGGGAGGACAAACCCCAAACAGAAAGGACAAAAGATTTAAAAAAAAACCCACCATGAATGGAGGGAATTTAAAGAAAGCGAGATATCAGTGGGTCCTGGGGCCTGACTGGGGCTCAGTCCCACTCGCACAAAACCTCAGGGCCTTTCGTAGCCAGGCTCACTCTGATGCTGGCAGCCACCCTAGGGGGCCAAGTGGAACTGAATGCCGAGCTGACAGCCCCTTTGCCTGCAACTGTGATCTCAATAAAGTCCCCAATGTCAGCTCTTCAGTCCCGCTCCTGGGGAAGGGACGCCTTGAATATTAAAACCTGAGGCCAGGACCTAGAGAATAGGCGTGGGACCGGGAAGGAGGACTGGAGGGCGGGGCCCAGCCAAAGCAGGAAGAAGGCCCAATGGGAGACCAGCTCCAGACAGGATCATTAAGCAACTGGATGTGCTGATAATGGTCACAGAGGGATGACAGAGCACAGCCGGAAGGGACTTTAAAGGTCATCTTAGTAGAACCTCTTCATTTTACAGAAGGGGAAACTGAGGCACAGAGTGCCTTCAGCCCAGGTTAAAGAGGTAGCAAGCACCCTAGAAAGGATTGGAACTCAGGTTCTCTGACTCCAAACCAGTGACTTTTTCACAAAAGGTCATCTCTGAAGCTTTGTACAAGTAACTGGTCTGAGAGAGCTGGAGGAGAGAGGGCGGAGGGGAGGGGGCAGGGCTCCCTGAGAATGGAGGAGAGACCACCACTTCTCAGGCCTCAGAGCTACAATAACAGCATCCCACATTTATGCAGCAACTGAAGGGTTTACAAAGCACTTTCTATCCATGGGTTTGGTTTGTAATTCAGGCTGGTAGTATCCCAACACACAAATAAAGAAATCAAGTCTCTGAATAGTGAAGCGATTTTCACAAGTTCACCTAGTTAATAAGTGTTCAGAATCAGGATTCAAACATAGGTCTCTGGATACAACTCCTCTTAATTTAAGTCAGTTTGACAGAAACTTATTTGGAACCAATGTCCAGATACAGTATTTGATGCAGTAAGTATGAAGGCAAAAGTTGGAGGGAAAAAAGTTCTACCTTTGAGGTGCTGACTATTTTCCACAGGACAGATTTCACGTGTTGTTGTTGGGTTTGTCCTTTGTTTTCGAAGAGGGCTGTGATATCAGGGGAAAATGATGCCATGACTTGTAGTTGACTTTGAGTTGAGTGAGGGAGGGCTGTCCAGCCTCACTTTTTCCTCCTGAGCCATTTGGGTTCAGTGACCAGGTATTCATCAGGATGACTGGAAATGTCCCAGGATGCAATGGGAGACCCTGGCCCTTTTAGGCTAAGGTTTTTTTAGGTACTCACTTAAAGGGATGTAATGCCCTGGGTAAGGGTAATATTTGAACTGCTAAGAATATACCCATTACGCTGAAGAGGGAGATAACTTTACATCACTATGCTCTCTTGAATATATATATAATATTATTATATTATATTATAAAATATTATATATATATATATATATATATATATAAAATCAAAGAAGATCACAAAAGCACAAAACGATTCTGAGGGATCTGAGAAATCCAACCCTTATACCAAAGTAACGTCTACTACAAAATCTAGATAAATGATTGTTCAGCCTTTGCTGAAGACCTCTGAGACAAAGCCTTCACTCCACTGTGCCTGGGATCACCAAACTCCTCCCAATGCTTTTCTTTATAGAAACTGAACTCAGCTCACTTCACTTTGCATCTGCTACCCTGCTTGGTTCCAATTCCACAGAACAAGATGCTTTCAAGCTATATATTCCCTGGTATCCTCTCCCCTGTATATAGATTGCAAACTCTTTGAAGGCAGAGACTGTCTTTTTATTAATCATACCCCCAGTACTTGGCACAATGCCTGGCCCACAGAAGGTGCTAAATAAACATTTCTTGGATTGGATAGGATGAAGGAACCCACCACTCAGAGGCCCCTATTCCACTTTTGGACCCCTTGTTGCTGCAAAAATTTTCCTGTCTAATTTTCAAGTCTAGATTAGGCTCCTGCCATTTTCACCCCAGTCCTCCTGGTTCTGCTAAACAGAAGACACCAAAATTCTCTCCTCCACAGGCTGACCTTTCAAATACTTGAAGACACCCTCATGGGTCTTCTCTTCTCCAGATGGAACATTCCTTATTTCATTCAACCCCTCTCTGAAAGCTCTTTGCCTTCCTAATGACTCTTTTCTGGCCATTCTCCAACTTATCAATGTCCCTCTTCAATTATAGTGCCCACTACTGAACATACCATTCCAGGTGAGGCCTGATAAGGGTGGAATGGAGAGTGACTGTCTCCTCCCTATTCCTGGAAGTTATGTCCATCGAGGCAACCCAAGATCACTTGGACTTTCCTTTTCACTGGTACATTACAGTGCTTGTTCATATATTGAACTTAGCAGGCCACTCAAACCCCAGGTATTTTGGGATGCCTGTTGTCTAAGCATAGCTCCCCCATCTTTTACTCATAAAGTTGATTTACCAAAGGGTAAAGTTTTATGTTTATCCCTATGAAATTCCAACTGGCTACCTATGCTCTACCCAGTCAAAATTCCATTGGATCATGATTCCATTATTGAGTATGTTAACAGTCCTTCCCAGACCCATGTCATCTGCAAGTTTGCTGAGCATATTATCTATGCATTTTCCAAGTCATTGATCGAAAAAAAAAAAAAGAAAAAGGTTAAAACAGCAGTTGTTTTTTCAGTTGTGTCTGACTCTTCATGTTGCCATTTGGGGTTTTCTTAGCAGAGATATTGAAGTGGTTTGTCATTTCCTTTTCTAGCTCATTTTATAGATGAGAAAACTGAAAAAAAACAGGGTGAAGTGACTAGCCCAGGGTCACATAGCTAAGTGAGTGAGGCCAGATTTGAACTCAGAAAAAGGACTCTTCCTGACTCTAGGCACTATGGTGTCCCCTAGCTGCCCAGAAAACAGCACAGGGCCAAGCACAAATCTCTGGGGCTATTCTACAGGGAAGTGTCCTGCTGCATTGATTGATGCTGGTCCATCATTCCCTAGGTCCAACTTTCTGACCAGTTCTGAATCCTGCTCATTGTATTCTCATCTAACCCATATCTCCATCTTTTCCATAAAAACAGCCTGAGAATTGTTAAGTTTTATTAAGCTTTGCTAAAATCTAGGAAAATGCATTCGATGACATTTCCCTCATCTGCCAGGGGCATGTGGTGGCACAAAGGATGGAATATTGGGCATGGAGTCAATCTAGGAAAATGCATTCGATGACATTTCCCTCATCTACTAGGGGCACATGGTGGCACAAAGGATGGAATATTGGGCATGGAGTCAATCTAGGAAAATGCATTCGATGACATTTCCCTCATCTACTAGGGGCACATGGTGGCACAAAGGATGGAATACTGGGCATGGAGTCAGGAAGAACTTAATTCACATCCAGCCTCAGACACTTAGTAGTTGTGTGACCCTGGGCAAGTCACTTGACTCTGTTTGCCTCTGTTTACCCATCTGTAAAATGAGCTGGAGAAGGAAATGGCAAACCACTCCAGTATCTTTGACAGGAAAACTCCAAAATGGTGGCACAAAGAGTTGGACATGACTGAAATACCACAACAACTCTTGGGTATCCATTCCCTGTTAGTTGCTTTTGTTGTGCCATTTCCAGGGCAAAGGTCATTCTCCTTGGCAGAGAAAAAAAGAATTAGTTTGCTCTTTTGTCAGTTATTACTGTCCCATCCACACTAGTCAAAAGTCCCATCCCCAGTTTGATCTTCATTTCTACCCCAGAAATGAATACCTTGCTTTGAATGAGAATTAGATCCAGAATAATTTCTTCCCCTTGTTGGTTTCTCCACTCTTTAAAGGATTAAATTCTTCCTAAGACAAGTCAAGAAAATATTAGCTTCTGATTCTGACAGAAAGAGAAGGCCAGACAACGTCCATATAGATGAATTCCCCCCATTACTACTGCATAGCCTCTGTGTAGGTCTTGTGATCCACTTTCCTAACTCATCAGCTATTTTGTCTTTCTGTCCAGGTGGTCTGTAGTATATTCCAATGACAAAATCACTTCTGTTTCTCCTCCTATTGATCTTCACCTAAATACTCTGTCATACTTCCTCCTTTGGTTCCTGGATTTCTACCCATGAGATTACCTTTTTAATAGACAATTCAAAGTTGTGATACAGTCATGGAATTTATTTCAAATATCAGTGACACCTGCAAGATCAAATTTATTTCCTTGAGTTAGGTCTTTTAATTCTTCTTCTTTGTTTGTACACACGATTCTTTTTTGTATACACAATTGGGCAACTGTGTATAGATATTTGAGGTCATGGATTTACTACTGGTTCTTCTACTGCTCTTTTTCCCTCTAGGTAGCTACTCTCTCAATGGTATCTACTTTGGACGATGTATACATACACAGTCATCTTCCTCCTTCATCCCTTTAAGTTTACAATCCTTTTGATTAGGTTTGTAAGACACCTGGAAGATATATTTTCACCAGCCTTTATTAGATGTACTCCATCCCTGGCCAGGAGCCTGCCTATCCTATCTTGTAAGTCATGTTCCAGAACTACAAATCCCATTCTCAGACACAACTTCCTTAGCTAGCTGTTTCCAAATCTCTTTTTCTCTTCCCCATCCTTCGGCTTCATTGGGCAATTGCTGTTCATCCTACATTCTCAAAGAAGACTAATGAATGACAAGCATTACATCCCAAGCATGATATCTTGAATTGCAAGTGAACTGGATTTGAGTGAGGCAGAGCTGCATAAGGCTTTCACCTCCAGAGTCCTCAGTAGGTGATAGAGAAAAAAACACAACCTTGCCTTTATTGTCTTCAGCTTTTTACTCAAGACTTCATAATCACTGGCAATACCCTCCAGGTTACTTTTGACAAAATCATTTGTCCTGATAAGACTCACCAGGAGACGGTAATTGTTATATTTTTTGATAAGTCGTGGAATATTTTCTGCTCTGTCTTGGATATATGCCTCAAGAAAGACAACAGAACCAGCTATCGTTGTTAGATCAATAAATAGCTGCCTGAGTAATCCAAGAAAAGAATATCAACTTTTTTCTTCTTCTGACCCTTACTGGATGCAAATATGAACAAACAGTTCTCAAAAGAATTACAAACTGTCAGCAACTATATGAAAGATTGCACCGAATTACCCAGTAATAAGAGAATGCAAATCAAAACAGCTCTACATTTCACCTCACACCCAGCAAACTGGCAAAGATGACAAAAGAGGGAAATAATCCTTGTTGGAGGGTCTGTAGGTTGAAACATTCACTAGTGCATTTTTGGTGGAGCTGCAAACTGTTCTAACAATTTTGGTAAATAGCTTGAAATTATAATAAAACAGTGACAAAAAGAATCCTATCTTTTGATTCAGAAGCTCCACTGTTAGGTATGGAGGTCAGACAAAAATAAAAGACTTACATAAAGCAAAATATTCATAGATATGCTTTTTATGGTAGCAAAAATCTAGAAACAAGGGAGGAGTCCACTAATTATTAGAAAAGCTAAATAAATTATGGCTGTAAAAAATGAATACAAAAAATTCAGAGATGGATAGGAAAACAGATGACCTGATGCCACATGAAGTAAACTAGGAAAACTCTCTCTTTCTCTCTCTGTATATATATGTATATATGTACATATATATATACACACACACACATATATGTAATGACAACAATGGTAACAGAAAGAAACAATATGAAACCAGATGCTGTATAATTATGACCAAGAAAGTAGTTGGGATGATTCAAATTTCTCCCTTCTTCATAGAGGCAGGGAACTATAAGTGCAGAAAATTGCATACATTATTAGACTTGGTATTGCTGATTCTCTCCTCCCTCCTTTCTTTTAAATATTTCTTTCTTTTTGAGGTTAGGTGACTTGCCCAGGGTCACACAACTAGTAAATATCTGAGGCTGGATTTGAACTCAAGTATTTCTGACTCCAGAGCCAAGGCTCTATCCACTGTGCTACCTAGGTGCCCCTCTTTGAAATACTTCTTGCAAGGGATGACTAGTTGATTAGGTAAAGAGGAGGCATAAATTAAAAATGAATGAGATATAAAAGATCAATAAAAATAAGGTAATTTTTAAAAAACCAACTAAGGAGATCAAGAAAGTCTTTTTTTTTTAAAATAGGAGTTGACATAACTTGATTTTTGAAGGAAGCTATGTATTCTACAAGGCAAAAGTCATTTCAGGAATGGGGGAAAGAATGCTCAAATTGAGTAGTCTTCTACTTTGGTTAGGACATAAAGTAGGAGAAAAGTGACTGAAGTCAGACTACGAAACGGATTTAGGTGCCAAGCTGAGGATTATGTATTTTATCCCAGTGGCAATAGGGAATCACTGACTATTCTTGGGCAGGGAGTGGCATGATCAGAACTGTGCTTTGGGAAAGTGACTGTGGTGGTGACATGGAGGAGAGAAAAGAGACTGCTTCTTCTACCATTCCATATTGCCTCTGGAAAAATCAACTATTAAATACATCCCTGCTAGACAGGCTGGCTTCTCCTCTCCCACCATTTAAGCAGGTAATACCAAGTGTTGGCACCTGAAGTGTCCTCCCTTCCCCCCCCAATTCCCTGGGGGCCAAGATGGAACCTCATCTGATCAGACTTTCTAGGTGGCTTCCTCTCCTCAGTCATTAGGTTCTCCCACTGAGTGAATAGCAGCTCTATTAAAGTCAGTGACTGAGATCATATCTTCTACAAGGCTCCCAACTCATACATGGGAACTTGACTATTTGTAATGATGCAGTATTTTCACTGGGCAACAGAGGGCACTGGCTTCACAGATTGAGGGGAGGCAAATTCAGAGGAAGCAGGAGGCAGTCAATATTGTTTGGAATTATACCTAGTGGTTATGGTGATGCTAGAGCATCCCCCTTTCCAAACTAATTTGGCTATAAAACATTTTGGAACTTGGATGTACTGATGGAGGAATACATAAATGGTGGTCATGGAGAATGGGGAGGAGCAGTGTGTTAGGGGAGGAAGGAAAGGGCTCATTACCACAGCATTATACCAGGGGCCAGGGAAGAGGTGGGAGAGGGGGGAACTCCCTTGCTTTGAAGTTCATGGTGTAGGACATTGATTTAGGGCCCTTCAGGTCCCTGGCCCTCATACAAGGTTCATCTTGAAGATTCTGGGGTCTGCCCACCTATCTTGATGCTTCCCTTTGCCCTTAATCCCTCCTGGCTAGCCCTATTAAATCAAAAGAGCAAGTATTAGGAGCTCCATCCCCTGGGCTCTGCTCTCTATACTTGCTATATGATGATGGCTGTATCTCTACTTCTACAAGTTTCAGTTTTCCCCTCAGGAAAGTGGATATAATATCTTTCCTGACTCCCTCAGAGTGAGGTTGTGAGTATCAAATTGGATGTAGATATGAAATCCCTTTAAAAGTCCTATAAAAACACAAACATTATTGTTACAGGCTTATTCTTTCCTTTACGGAGGAGGAAGCCAAGATCAAGAGAAAGTAAAGGACTTGGCCTCAGTCACACAGCCCAAAGTAGCAGGCATGGGATTTAACCAAGATCCCTTGATCCTAAATCTAGCACTTTAGCTATCATTATCATCATGATTGCACATGTACTCCTGAGAACATACCTGCACTATAAAGGAAGAGAAGAATCCTAAGTATCAGAGATTTAGAGCTGTGAGGGCTCTTAGAACCCAGGATGTCAGAGCTGGGAGGGCCTTAGAACCCAGGATGTCAGAGCTGAGAGGACCTTAGAACACAGGATGTCAGAGGTGAGAGGGCCTTAGAACACAGGATGTCAGAGCTGAGAGGACCTTAGAACACAGGATGTCAGAGCTGAGAGGGCCCTTAGAACCCAGGATGTCAGAGCTGAGAGGGCCTTAGAACCCAGGATGTCAGAGCTGAGAGGGCCCTTAGAACCCAGGATGTCAGAATTTGGACAGGGTAGGTAGAGTGGTTCCTAGAAGATAAATTGTCAAAGCTGAGAGGGACTTGAGGTCGTTCATTCCAACCACTTCATTTTCTTGATGAAGAAAGCAGGCTGTTTGGTGGCAAATGTCACAGGATTGCACAACGTTTCCTTGCCTTCCAGAAGCTGTCCTGTCTCTGGCCCTGAGAAGGGTGGCCTGGGCTCCCATGTGGATAGGACAACAGAGAACCAGGAACACAACCAAGGTCAGTAGTGGGAGGAAGATGATCATTTGCGGGGAGCCTTCAGATCAGGGTGGGGGACATGGGCCTATGTTCACTTTCCTGTCCAAGCCCAAGGAAACCTCCCTGAATGAAACACATGCCCAGAGAAATCACGCTTGCCCTACTGCCTGCCTTCCCTGGCCTCTTTGGAGCTGTAAGAATCTTCATCAGTGAGAACCAAAGAGAGGGAAATAAAGTCATGGAGGAGGAAGAGAAGAGAGGAAAATTGCATTGGGGGTAAAGGGTTTCATGGAGTCTTCCTGACCCAGTACTATAATTCAATTCAATTTATGGGATCATCAAGTGTCAGAGCTGGGAGGGCCTTAAAACATAGAATGTCACAGCTGGAAAGGACTTTAGATCATAAAATAATGGAAGTGGAAGAAACCTGAGGGAGACAGGCAGAAAGAGAGGCCAAGACAGGGAGAGAGACAGACAGAAGCAGAGAGACAGACAGGGAGAGAGGCAGAAAATACAGCAACCTTGATCAGAGTATGTTCTCTTATAACAACAATCCCTGTCAGTGACAGTTCCAGTGAATACTGAGTACGTTAGCTCTGCTCTGTCTGTCAGATTAGCTAGCTGCCACCTTATGCAAAGAGAAGACCCACAGTCTAGGCCAGTTTGGATGGGAGTGCCCAGGAGATCCAGAATATGAAATATGTTGCTGAGAAGACATGGCTGAGGATGTTTTAGTGCAGACCACACGCCAAACACCCAAACACGCTTCAAAAGCCAGATCTGGGTCACTCCTCCTTGTCCTACAAATCAAAACACTGTTTTTCACTTTTAAAGGAAATGTCTCAGTGGTAATGAAAAGAGAATGGTGCTGGGAATCAGATAACTTGGAATATGAAAGCCCTAGTCACTTGTTCCAAAAGAATTGGAGCAGGTAAATTCTAAGGGCCATCTTAGCTCTGACATCCTGTGTCCTAAGGGCCCTCCCAGCTCTGACATCCTCTGTTCTAAGGTTCCTCCCAGCTCTGACATCCTGTGTTCTAAGGGCCCTCCCAGCTCTGACATCCTATGTTCTAAGGCCCTCCTAGCTCTGACATCCTGTGTTCTAAGGGTCCTCCTAGCTCTGACATCCTGGGTTCTAAGGGCCCTCCCAGCTCTGACATTCTGTGTTCTAAGGGACCTCCCGGCTCTGACATTCTCTGTTCCTATGGCCCTCCTAGCTCTGACATCCTGGGTTCTAAAGCCCCTCCCAGCTCTGACACTCTCTGTTCTAGCTTCCTTTTCAGCTCTGACATTCTGTGTTCTAAGGGCCCTCCCAGCTCTGATGTTCTGGGTTCTTTGATCCCTCTAGCTCTGACATCCTTTATTCTAATAAAGGCCCTCCAAGCTCTGACATTCTGGGTTCTACGGCCCCTCCTAGCTCTGACATCCTGAGTTCTAAGGTTCCTCCCAGCTGTGACATCCTGTGCTCTAAGGGCCTCCCACCTCTGACAGTCTGTGGTGCTGTGTCCTGTGTCCCCTGTCATATTGCTACACAATCAGCCATTGATTCCTGCCTCCTGTCACTGAGGGATGCCTTTGAGGCCATGTTTCTCCACCTCCCCCTTCCCCTTCCTATGCTCCTCCTTCTCCTGCCACCCTCCCTCCCACCCCCCACCGACTCGGTCTTCATGTAAGGCGGCCCTCTTCCAGCTGGCCCCTGTCAGGTCTGTTTCTCAGCAAGGCCAGCCCATAGTAGAAGGTGGTGGAAAAAATGTGGACAAATTTCTGATTTGCAACACTCTGGGAAAGAGTTTATTGCCATTGTTTGTGAGTCGATGTATAAATAAAGCCCAACGAAGACTGCAAGGAGAGGCCAATGAAAAGCAGAAAACGAGAAATTTTATGGCCCTAAGTAGCATAGGCTAATGGTGATTTTTGAGTCACTGGACCATGGTAGTTACTTAGCTAAATGATTGCTGTGAAGCTGGGCAAGGAGGCTTATTTCTTAATTACTGTTACACATTATGTCAGGCTGATGCAGCAAACCCTGCCCTGGGCCTGAAAAAGTTAGCCCATAGCCACAGAAGAGCTGAACCAGGGCTTGGTGTCAATCACAAGGCGGGCTTCTGGGGTGGAGACCATGAGAAAGGGAGCAGGACCACCTCCTAGGCCCTCGGGATGAGGGGACATCGGTCATCGATCAAAGAAGGGAAGGGTCTGTTCTCAGTTCTAACCTTCTACCCACTATAAACAGCAAAACCACTTGAGGATGAATCAGGTATTACAGCCATGGAGACAGAGACAACTCACTATTTCAGGTTGAAAATTCTTTAGAACATAGAACGACAGAACTAGGAGGGCCCTTAGAACACAGAATGTCAGAGCTGGGAGTGCCCTTAGAACCCAGGATGTCAGAGACAGGAGGTACCTTAAAACACATCATGTTAGAGCTAGAAAGCACTGTAAAACGTAGAATTCAGAGGCAGAAGACACTTCAGAACAGTGTCCGAGATGAAAGAGACTTGAGATGACTGAACCGAATAGCAAAGGAAACACAGGAGTTAGGGCTATGTCCACCACACTGTTGGTAGATTCATGAATTGGCCGTCAATTTGGAAAGTCATTTGGAACCACAGCCAAAATGTTATTTATCTGTCTATACCCTTTGACTCATTGATATCACTATTAGACCTATACCCTGAAGAAATCAAAGAAAGAGGATACATTCAAATATATTCATAACAGCTCTTCTTGTAGTGGCAAAGAAATGAGAAACTCCAAGGTTGGCCATCAGTTAGGGAATGCTGGATAAATTATGGCATATGAATGTGATAGAACACTACTGTGTAATAAGAAATGATGAAGATGTCCATTTCAGCGAAACCTTTGCAGACTTAGATGAACTGATACAGAGTGATGTGGGCAGAGCAAGGAGATTAATTTTTGCAATGACAACAATATTATTTTTAAAAAGCAACTTTGAAAGACTTAAGAACTTTGAACTTTGCTATCCAACCATGACTTCAGAAGACTGGAGATGAAGCATGTGACCAGCTCCTGAGAAACGGGGATGGAATAAATAAGCAGAAAGAGATCCATTTTCAGACAAATCCAACACAGGAGTTTGTTTTGGTTAATTCCGCATATTTGTCGACACAGGTTTTGTTTTTCTTTCTTTTTCATTAGGGGTGAAGAGGTAAGCAAAAGAAAAAAAAAAATGCTTGTGAGTTGAGAAATAAATATTTTACATTTTAAAAAAATAAACAGGCCCACAGAGGAATTGACGTAGTCAGCATCCATCCTCCTCACCACTCCAAGCTAATGCAAGCTAATCTATAGATTAGACTTAATGAGGACACCAATCTCTTGCTCTCACTCTGAAGCTGTCTATAAGCAAGTAAATATATAAAGAAGAAGCTTGGTATAATGGGTAGAAAGCTAGATAGGTAGTTAGAAGACCCAAGTTCATAAATCTGACTCAGATATTAGCAATATGGCTCTGGGCACATAACATCCTGCAGCTTCAGTTTCTTCACCTGTAAACTGGACGTAATAATGACACTTACCTCGCAGGGTTGTTGTGAGAATCAAATGAGATAATGTATGGAAAGTGTTTTGTGAACTTTAACAAACTATGTAAGTGTTAATTATTCTTTTATGTGTGTATTCGTCCTTCGTTCCTGAAGAAGACCATGTCATCAGAGAAATGATGACATGACTTGCACTTGACTTTGTTTTGAGTGAGAGAGGGCTGTGCAGGTCACCAGCCTCACTTTCTCCTCCTGAACCATCTGAATCCAGTGACCAGATATTCATCAGGATGACTAGAGATGACCCAAGATGAGGCAATTGGGGTAAAGTGACTTGCCCAAGGTCACACAGCTAGGGAGGATCAAGTGTCTGAGGTGAGATTTGAACTCAGGTCCTCCTACCTCCTGCACTGGTGCTTTATCCACTGCACCATCTAGCTGCCCCTAACTATTTTTATAGTTATTATGAAATCAGTGAAAGTCCAATCTGACATAGAACTTAATACATTCACAAAAGGGAAAGCAATAGAGTCAGGCGACATCTTGTTATACAAGGGCAGTGTGCTATATTGGGGAGGAAGTATTTCCCTGGGAGATTTTCCCTAAGTTTCTTCTTTCCACGAACATACTTTAGGAAAGCCTTATGCACCAGGCTATGCTGTTAGCTATCCAAGGTCTTGTACACAAAAAACCAAAACAAAACATTGAAGAGCTTGGGCAATGTTGATTACCCGACAAAAGCTTAACAGTATCTGTGTCCTTAATACACTTTCTGAACTTCATAAGATCTTTGTAGTAAGACAGTGTGGGACCCTGACACCATCTTTATAAAGTTGGCTTTAAGGATAGGTTAGACGCCTGTCTCAGATTCCCAGCCTTGACTCCATGGAGTTGCCATATTTCTGGGGACATGTTTATGTCATAATGAATCATATTATAACAAAAGTATACTATTTGGTGTTATTTTGCTTTGCCAAATCAACATAACTACTGAGGAGAATCTTTAGATAGAATCATTTTAGAAGTCTGTTAATTCAAAAGACATTCAGAACCTGGTGCCCCCACAGAAATCCATCCACCAGACACTTCTATATCTTCAGATACTTGACATTTGAATTTTCAGCTTGGCCTTTATCACCTCCCTGAGCTGCTGGCTGCTTTCTCATCTTGCTCTCCCATCTCTCGCCTTTGTACATTCTCACCGGCTGCTCCCCCATCCCTGGAGTCTTCTCCTTTCACACCTTTGCTATTGTGGTGAAAGTTCTTCTCTTCCTTTGATATGTATCTCAGGAGATACCTCCTCCATGAAGCCTTGCGTGATGTCCTTTTCCATTCCCCCAACTGAAACTGATCTTTCTCTCTCCCCCATTTTGTTTGGAGCACTGTATCCAGATCTCTCCTTTGCCCTCATCCTATTCTACTGTGCATCATCTTTATTTGAGGACATATGCTAGGCTAGAAGCATTACTTTTTCATCATTGAATTATGGTACCTTGTATGTAGTACGTGCTTGCTAAATATCTGTTAATATAATTGAATGGATTGCAAAAAAGAATCAACTGGGTGGCTCAGTGCATAGAGTGCTGGACCTGAAGTCAGAAAGATTCCTCTTCCTGAGTTCAAATTTGGTCTCAGACACTTACTAGCTAGATTCCTGGCAACTCATTTAATCCTGTTTGCCTCAGTTTCCTCATCTGTAAGATGAGCTGGAGAAGCATATGGCAAACCACTCTAGTGCCCTTGAAGAAAAGCCCAAATACAGTTGAAAAGTCAGATATGACTCAAACAACAACGAAGTGCCTGTTGAATACAATTGAACGAAATGCAAGAATTCCCCCTAAAAGCTAGGTTTGAAGGTAAACTGGTGGGAATGGGGAGGAGGGAGAGAAGGATGAAGAGGGGATGATAGGTGAGGAGAGAGTAATGGAGGAGGAGGAAAGAGTGAAGGGAAATGTAATCTCTCTGAGGGTAGGAACTATTTTCTTATTTCAGTTTTGTACGGTATCTTGCACACAGTCATTGAACTGAAGGGAGAAGACAGAGACTGAGAGGTTATAGGAAGGACAAACAGATGTGGGGAAGAGAGAGAAAGGAAAAAGAAGGGTATTTGAACAGGGAGAGGAAAAAAATGTCTTAAAGTATTCAAAGTGCTTTATGAACATACTTTGAGCCTTGCCAAATGTCCAAATTTTAAGGGTTCTGAGAACATAAACTGTCAGAACCCAGATTGTCAGAGATGGAAGGAGCCTTACAACAGAATATCTGAGCTAAGAGGGTCATTAGAAAATGGAATGTCCGAGCGATAGAGTTGGAGAATGTCAGAAGTAAGAGGGACCCTGGAGCACAACTCAAAGTTGAAGATCTCAGGGCTTAGAATATTGAAGCTGGAAGAGTCCTTAGAACCAGAAATGTGAGCGTTATGATGGATTTTAGATCATCAAATGCCAAGATTAGGAGAAACACTGTGGATTATTAGAGTTTGAAAGAGCCTGTGAGCACAGTACGTCAGAGATGTGAGTGACCTTAGAATATAGAATGCTAGAACGGAAGAGATCAAAAGAACTTAAGAACCTAAAATTATCAGGCCTGAAAAGAACCTTAGAACTCATTTAGACTAGCCTTCTCATTTTTCAGGTGGGGAAACTGATGCCTCTTAAGAGATTACTTGCCAAATCCATCTATATTCTTAAACTTTTTGGGTAGAGAGCCCCTCTTAACAATGAAAAGTTTCACAGAACATTCCCCTGCCCGTACCGAGATTGGATTTTGCTAGTTAAATAAAGATTGAAATAAGAGGGCTTTGTATGCACATGAATCCTCCAACCTCTTGCAATAATTCTGTAGACCCTTCAGGCATCCTTGGCCCACAGCATAAGAACCACTAATGTAGATTAAGTGGATAGGAAGGACCCTGGCCTTGCTGACCAGCCTAATTAGCAGGACCTGATTGATCTTGGGAACAGTGAGGGTCCTTTCAAGGCTTGAGAAGGAGAAAAGGAAGGGATGGAGTTTGTTAGGGTATTGGGGAAGAGAGAGAGAGAGAGAAAGAGAGAGAGAGAGAGAGAGAGAGAGAGAGAGAGAGAGAGAGAGAGAGAGAGAGAGAGAGAGAGAGAGAGAGAGAGAGAGATTTTGTTCAGCTTTAAGATTCGTTTGCCTCCAAGAGAACTGGACAGTCTCCAGCACTTTTGAGGTAAGAAGCCGGGTAAGGTTGGAGCCTTTATTGGACGCATCAGGTTCCCGTTATATGTCAGCGGATAAATCATAAACAAATGGCCAACATTTACATTTCTGAAGTTGGTTCCAGGCCCCCCTTTTCCCTCCCCACTTAAAGGTACATCTTCTTAAGTAGTGCCTGATGGGAAGAGGAGCCAGGTGGTTCCATCGGAATACAGGACACCCCTTTTACCTCTCCAGCCCCCTCCTTCCAATCCCCACCCCAGAATCCTCCCTCCCCTTGGGTCCCTGGAGCAAGGCCAGCCAGAGGTTTCCCGTGTGAGTTGGTTGGCTTCAGTAAAAGCCCCTGAGGGCTGCCAATCTGGGCCCTGACTCAACAGGTTTCCTGAATTAGGATGTGGCAACCCTGGCCCAATGGAAAGGCAAGAGGGTGGAGGGATGCTGAAGGAGACTAGATCTTAGGGCTGTGCATACGCCATTGGTGTGACAGCTGAAACTACTGGCTGTGTTGTGGGGAGAAGGATCCTGCTATCACTTCTGGGCTCAAGGAGAAGAAAGACTCAAGGAGATTGTGGAGAATGATGTCAAACAACAGACCCAAGAATAAGCCCATGTATGACTTTGCCTGGTCTACATAGTCTTAGAAATCTGGGTATTTTAGGCAAAACCAGTTTGACTTCAGTGGAAATAGAGTTTGGATTAGAGTGAGAGAATTTGGATTAGATTCATGGTTCTGTTGCTTACTCATGATGTGACCTTAGCCAAAATCCATCCTTTCTGAGCCTCAGGTTCCTAATCTATAAAAGGGAAGGTCTGGTCTCTGAGATGGCCTCCAAAGTTCCTTCCAGCTTCAAATCTGGGATCCTGTAACCTGGGATATCGTGAGCCCTACCATTTCTAAATCCATTATCGATCTCCACCTAGAATTCTCTGGGTTACTGGATCTGGGCGGCCCTTTTTTATTCTCCCACCATGGGCGACTTCTGTCTTACCCCCTTCCCTATTACTACTACCAGCAACTAAGCTTTCAACCTTGGACTGCTGAGTGAGTGCCCATTCTGTTCCATCCCAAGGTCTCCAGGACCTTCTCTTTGCCATTTACTCTTCTTCCTCAACTGAAATCTGGGGATTCCATCCCCCACCTAGGACTTTGATCCATTCCACTGACAACAGGGCCTCCCTTAGGCTGGGTTACACCTTACTGAGATTCCCTGGGGAAAAGGAATGCTTTGAACAATCACATTGGCCAAACTTCCAACACTTGTCATCAGCTCATTCTCAGGGTATGGGAGAAAATCTCCCTGGGGATCCCTGTCCACAATCAAGCCTCAAAGCCAGAGCAGCATTGACATGGGTCTAGTCTCAGCTCTGGCAATAGCACACTATATGACCTTAGACAAATTATATGAACTTCCTGAGACTCAGTTTCCCACATCTTAAAACTAGAAATTAAAATCGAAATTTTCTGTGAGCTCATTAAAAAAAAAGTCCTACATCCTTCATTCTCTGATCCAATTATTCATATTACTGGAATAGGAATGAAGGAAACCTGGTTTCAGGAATTCCACTAGTAGGTTCATACAGCAAGCAGGCCATTGATTAAAAAAAAAGGCCCCCATAGATACCAAAATATTTTTGTAACTTTGTAACAGCAAAAACTAAAAACAAAGTAACTGCCCATTAACAGGGAAGAGCTAAATAAGTTGTGGCACATGAACATAATAAAATGTTACCATGTTGTGTGTAGAAACAATGACTGAAAAATACAGAGAAGCACAGAAGACTCACATGAACTGATGCAGAGTGACGTAAGCAAAGCCAAGGAAACAATATATGAATGATCACAACAGTGTGAATATTGTGAATAACAGCCAGAAAATGGAAAGAGAATGTTACAAAATTACAAAGAACAAACGACCACAAAGGAGACATCTGAAAAGATACATCCCTCTATTCCTTTGCAAAGGTTGTTGGGGTCCACAGGTATGAACATAACATATATTATTGGATTTTTAAAAACATATTATTTAGTTTTGCTGAATTTTTTTCTTTTTCTTTTAAAAAAATGTTCTGTGGGATAGTTCTCTGAGAGGAGGAGAAGGAAGAAGAGGAGAGGAAATTGAGGTAATGCAAAACCAAAAGATATCAACATAAAATGTTTAAAATTTACTCATATTAAAAGAAAAACCTTGGTCCTAGTCTTCACTGAGACATTTAACTAGGTGGATGACCCTGGGAAATCATTTAGTTCCTTATCACAAAAATTAGGGGTAAGAATCCTCATGTTTCTTATTACCAGTATTGTAAAAAACAAAACACACAAGTGCTCTATACAATTAAAGCCAATGGAAGTGAGCTATTATCCCTAATTCCCTGCATCTTGATGAGGGGATACCCAGCAGAGCTAAGATTACAAGCTATATTTGGAGATGGGGATTGGAGAAGGGAGGAAGGTTGTCACAAGCTCAGATTCCATGTCCAGATTCCGCACCCCCTCAAAAAACATCCCTTGAGAACTACACAGAGTAGGGGCAGCTAGGTGGAACAGTAGATAGAGCACCAGCCCTGGAGTCAGAAGATATGAGTTCAAATGCAGCCTGTTCAGACACTTGACGCTTACTAGCTGTGTGACCCTGGGCAAGTCACTTAATCCCAATTGCCTCTCCAATGAACAAACAAAAGAAATATATGGGATGATGGTGCTGGATGTCACTCCAAGAAGAGAAGGAGGAGGGGCAAGAACTAAAATAACAATATTAATAACTGATATTTATATAGCATCTTTCTAGTTTGCAAATCCCTTTGGGTAATGAACAAAATCTTGTGAGATAGGAAGTAGGTACTCTAGGTATTATAAATCCCATTTTACAGATAAAGAAGCTGATTCTCAATGAAGTTAAGTGGCTTCCCTAGGGTCTCACACAGACAATAAGTTTCAGAGATGAGATTTGACTGCACGTCTCCCTGAAAGAGGACCGTACCAATTATACCACTCTACTTCCCCAAAAGGGACCTTCTACCAGAAGTAGTGTGTTTAAGTGCCACCTTGAGAATCCCCCAGCCCTGCCCTGCCCCTCTAGCATGCCTGTCTCTGACACATCAGTCTCTCCCATCCACTCAGCAACTTGGCACCCCACCCCCCACCAACACACACATACACAAACACACACACACACACACACACACACACACACACACACACACACACACACCTTGCCCTGAAGGGTAAATGACACAGGTTCTTACGGGACCGGCTTGGGCCTGGACATGTTGGGAGAGGAAACTCAAAGCAGATAAATGTGGAAAGACTTAGGACTCAGGGAGGCCAAGGAAACCATCGGACTCTGGCCAACATACTGAGTCATTGTTTGCTGAAGGTTACCTAAGATGTGCTCCAACAAGAAATAACCTCAACCCTTCTGACACTCACAGACACACACCCTGCTAACACCAGACTCAGGGAAATGGCATTGGGGGTAATGGGAGGGGGAGTAATGGCTCTGGGCACTTACTGGCCTTGGTTTCAAGAAACCTGAATTCTCATCTTGACTGTAATGCCACTTCACTGAAAGGCTCTGAGCAAATCATTGCCCCTCTCCAGAGCTTGTGTGTATGTGTGTGTGTGTATGTGTGCATGTATGTGATATATGGCGAGTATAATGGTGAGTAAGTATTGGACCATTCTCAGCTTTTTTCAGTACTGTACATCCATAGTTTTCAGTAATACATTTTAAAGCTTGTTATTCACAAACATAAAAAATAAGTGACTGAGAATAAGACTGAGAATACTGAGTTATATAAATAAGTTGTTATAAACAGAATTAAGGCCTTTTAGAATGTTTCTGCAGAATCATATATTTATTTACAAATATTTCTTGTAACCTCTTGACAAGCTCCTTGTAACCTGAGTGTGAGATCTTTGAGCCTTTTCCCAGCTCTAATATGTATGTTCTGAAGTCCTTTCCAATTCTGACATTCTCTGGTCTAGGGCCCCTCCCAGCTCAGATATTCTCTGTTCTAAGGGACTTCTTAGCTCTGATATTCTGTGTTCTAAGGACCTTCTCACCTCTGACATTCTGTGTGCAAAGACCCTTCCCACATCTAGCATTCTATGTTCTAAAGCCCTACCAGCTCTGACATTCTGTGTTCTAAGCTTTCTCCCAGTTCTCACTTTTATGTTCAAAGGGCCCTCTCCACTCTGACATCTTTGTGTTCTCGGGTCTCTCCTGAGTTCTGACCTTCTAGAGTTCTTTGATTCTAGTATATCTTATCTAGACTTTTCCAACGCTGGTAAGAGGGCTACAAGGATAAAGTCAGAAAGCTGAATCCTGCAGAGGGCCAGAGAGGGTAAGGTAACCAGGCATTTGGTGTCAGGGAGATGAATTTGCTCTGTTGACATACTCTAGTCCAGCTATACTGTGTTATAGCCATAGTAGGTGCTTAACAAATGCTTGTTAAAGAGGCAGGATCTACTGAGCTCCCAATGTCTTTGCCTATGACTTGACCAGATCAGGATGGGCCCAGTTGTCTGGGGGAGGACATCCTTCTCTAAGTATTACCAGCCATGAAGTTGAATGTAGAAGGAAAAGGAGAAACTCCTTAAAGTGGATGAGGAAGACTACATAAGACTGATGATGAAAAAGGCTACCAACCTCCTGATAGAAAAATGACGGATTAAATATGCAGAATGAGATGAATTTTGGACGTGTCCAGTATGGGAATTTCTTTTGCTTGACTATGCATATTTATTACAAAGATTTTATCTTTTTTTCCATTTGGAGAAGAGAGATAGGAAGGAGAAAAAAAGTTTCTTAATTGGAAAAATAAAAACTTAATTTTAAAAAATGGATGGGCAGTCTCCAAAGTCACCTCTTCATGAAGAGGATTTGGGTTCAATTCTCAGTTTAGCTATTTATGGCTTATTTGACATTGGGCAGGGCCTCAGTTTGTTTACTCCTACCTAAAATGAAGGGGGATTGGGGATGGGACCACTTGATCTCCAAGGTCTCTTCCAACTGGAAATCCTATGATTTTAAGATATAGTCAATGTCTGTAGATCTGGTCCCCTCTATGCCAAAGTCTTTTCTCAAAGAGGTATTCACCAAGATATTGAGCCAATCAAGGGGTGGGCATGGGGGAGGGGAAGGATGGGTTCTGTTTATCAAGCTTTGTGAGTAGGTGAGTTTCCTCTATGACTATTCCAATCCTTCTGACTTCATCTTTGCCAGCTTCCAATGGGAAGGATGTTCCCTCCTGTGACCAATGTCCCCTTTGTATTGACCAGAGGACTCAGCCTCCTCCTGGACCCAACCCCATTATGGGTGCCATGTCATTTTTAGACCTTCTCATGCTAATAGGATAATGAATTCCATTTTTCTAACACTTAAAGATATACAAAATGCTTTCCTCCTTACAATCATTCTGAGAAGTCAGGAGTGCAGAGTATCAAACCATCTCTTTACAGGCATGGAAACTGGGGCTCAGAGAGAGGAAGATGACCTGTCTAAGGTCACATAGATCTAGGACTCGAACTCAGGTCTCTCGAGTCCAACAGCAGTGCTTTCTCCACTGGATAATACTGCCATTCACAGGCATACTAGAACAGTAACCCAGAGACTTTAGACTCTCAGGAATGGGAGGGACCTTAGAGACCATCTAGCCTAACCTGCTTACGTTACAGAGGAGGAAACTGAGGCCCAAAGAAATGAAAGGACTTGATCTAAAATCACATAATAGACAAAGTACTGAAATGCAAGAAGCCTTGGAACGTACAATGTCAGAGCTGGGAGGGCTCTTAGAACAGAGAATGTCAGAGGTGGGAACAAAGGATGTCAGATCAAGGAGGAGTCTTAGATCATAGACTATTAGAGCTGGAAGGAATCTTGGAGATCATCCTGTCAAGGAGATCTTAACATTTTTTACATCATGGGCCCCTTTGGCAGTTTGGTGAAACCAGACTCTTCTCAGAACAATGTAAACACAGAAAATAAAATGCAGGGTATTATAAAGGAAACCAATTATACTGAAACGCCACATGTTCAACCACATATTTCTCCATTGTCTTTTGGGTGAAACAGAATTGATACTTCAGAGACTCACGTGTTTCATAACCATGTAACCTCATTATAAGAATGTTGCTAAAAAAAAGTTGGATTTTTGTTTTGGGAGAAGTTTGGGGTCACTAAAGAAACACTGTACAATTTTCCCAAGGCAAATAAAAAATACAATTATCAAAATCTTTTAAAGTAAAAACAAGTTCCCAGACTCAAGTCAAGAACTCCTTATCTAGTGCAAACTCCTTCGAAAAACCCAAGGCACAGAGAAGGTAGCTGAGCAGTCTAAGATTAGGTTGATAGTAAGCACCTGGGCTGGATTCAAACCCAGGTCCTCTGGCTCTCTGTTCAGGCCTTTTCCCACTTGCACATTTCTTTTCTACCTGCCCCATCCTGGGCCCCATCACCACCTGCCTGAGTTTTTAACCAGGTGACTGCAGGGAAACTCAATCCTGCTTTCATTTTCTCTAACTTTGCCCAAAGCATATTTGCTAAGAATATGTTGAAGGTTCAGATGCCTTGGGATCCTTATTTATACAACAAAAGAAAACAACCACCCAAAAATCCTTTTTTTCCCAAGTCTTTGATCTAGATGGAAAACTGCCATACCACAAGGCAAAGGAGGCCAGCACCTTTCCCTTTTCCCCCAGGGCCCTTCTCCTTCCCCTTGACTAGCTAGTTGCCTGTTTCCCTTAGGCTTAGCCTCAGTGTCAGCTCTGCTGTCCTACCTCATTCCCATTTGGGGTGTTCTATCAGAGGAGACTCAATCTTCCCTATCAGTTTTTGAAACTCAAAATGATGATCTGGGGTACCACTTCCATGTTTAGTTACAAAGGTGCCCATTTTAGGAGGGACTGTTAGATGAAAGAAGCCAACGAGGGCAGGTGTCCTTCCTCCTGCAGGATCATGACCTCAAAGCCATATATGGCCTCAGGTTCCCCACCCCTGTGTCCTAACCCATCATTCGCCCAAGGTCTATCAGCTAGCCAGTAGCAGAGTTGGGATTAAACTGGAATATACTTACTCCAAATTTAGGAATCTTGCCATTGTCCCAGGCTGGCTTAGGAATATATCCCCACCCCAACACCTAACTCTGCACCGTTCAATCCCAAACTCCTTTGGGATAGACACTACTTATGTTGCCCCTAGTGACCACTACAGGGCCTAACAGAGAACAAACACAATGACATTTTGCAGAACTCAAGTCAAATTTTCACCATTTTCTCAGTGGGGACAGAGGAGTAGTTCCTTTTGGTTGGTGGCCTCTAGTCCAAATGACTCATTTTACAGAGGAAAAAACTGAGATCCAAAGAAATAAAGGAACTTATCATAAGATCACACATGAGGATGAATTAAAAAATGCATATTGTGTCAAAATACAAGAAATCCTCCAAAGGGATAGGATCAGTTCAGAGCCATACAGGAAGAAGATGTTTTCTTGACTTGTCTTCTCCCATGAGTAAGACCTTCCCCCAAAATGCACAACAAATGTCAGGGAGGCTAGAAATAAACACTCCTGGTTTGGCTTCAGCCACTTATTAACTAACTGTGTGACTGAACGAATCATTTTCTCTCTCAGTTTCCCTTTGTAGAAAGGGAGAGGATTGGTCTAGATGGTCTCAAAAGTCCTAAGGCCTTCTCTTGTGAGCTGCAGGATGGAGGCTCTGAAAGAGCCATTCCCCTTCCTAGGCCAGCCTGTCCCACTTCTTTGGATCCATTAAGGGCCAGCTCAGATACAAGCTCTCACATAAAGCCTTCCCTCAACCCATCATCCCAATTACAAATGATCTGTTTCTCCTCTGAGTCACCTCCTTGCTTTGTGTTTCTTGTGGAATTTTCACATTCCACCTTGTGTTAGGAATACTTGTGTACATGTCTTATTCTCTGATACCAATCAACTTAAGAACCAGAGGCTATGGTTCAAGAGACCTGGTACATGGCATTTACCCCTTCTGGGCCTTAGTTTTCCCATCCATAAAATGTATATAATTTCACACTCCCTCCCTCAAATAATGATTGCCTACCTACCTCAACTATTCAATTGAATTGGAATTCAATTTTATAAATTGCAACATGCTAGGTGAAGTCTTATTATAATGCTGCTACTATTAATAATTTTTAGTATTATTTGCCTAGATCATAAGCTCCTCAAGGGACTGAGGTACATTGTCAGTCAATAAACATTTATTAAACGCCTACTAATATGCCAAGTACTGTGCTAAGTGTGGGGACATAAAGACAAAAAGACAGTTCCTGTCCTCAGAGAGGTCACAATCTAATTGGGGGGGAGGGATGACTTGTGCTAAGCCCTGGGGCACAAAGACAAACATAAAACATTCTTTGCCTTGAGAAGTCTGTGTTCTATGGGACAGTCCGTATTGTAGGGCCCAATCAGCTCTAAGGAACTAGAATTTAAGTAGGATTTTAGCAGAAACCAGACTGTAAACCAAGGGATGAAAAGGGAAAGAGAACAGACACCCCTCCCCCAACTGAAAGCCTTCTCTTCCTCCCTCCCCCCCCCCCCTGCAAATCCTTTTATTCCATGACTAGGCAGAATATAAAAACAATTAAACTTCCCTTGCCTGGTCAGCAATTAATTACACAGTCATTGAACCCTCTCCCCTCCTCATTCTCCTTTGACCCAGGCTACCTTAAGGCAAATTGCTGAGATAAGAGTTGTTCTACATTGTCCTGGAGTTAATTCATTGGAGTTTGGAGAGTGGAGCTCAGTTTTAAAGTCCATGCCTCCCACTGCAGGGGCAGATTTGGGTCCTGGCAATTGGAATCGCTGCTCCTCCCACACCTCCTCCAAGTTCTTGCCTTCAGATAGATAATCCTATCTAGATGGATTTGGGAAACAAGAGGTCAGACACTTTATAGAATATTTGTAGGGTCCTTAGAACACAGGATGTCAGGACTGGGAGGGCCCTTAGAATATCACATGACATCAAAAAAATCTCCCAGCCTCTTGCTTCTGGACAAACAAATGGCCTCCTCCATATCCTGAGACTTATCTTTAGAGTCTTGGATCCAGGGAGACTGCCATCATTGTACTGCCCTATCCAGATACTAAGGAGCTCAGTGAGAGGAAACAAAGGTTGCTAATTCTAGATGGATCTCAAAACAGGCTCAGACATCTGAGTTGTAACCTAGACTCTTCCATCAAGGAAGAGTCCTTGCCGCACTGGGCCTCTCTCATACACTCTCTAACTCATCCTTTGTGCGCTCTCAGGCTCATCTTCTGTTACTATAGACCCATAGACTGACATAAATCTGGTCAATCTTTGTGTCAAAAATCTCCAGTGTTTTCTTTCGCCCAAGTAACATTCAAACTCTCAATGTGCATCAGGACTCACTATGGTCTGGAGTCCTCTACCTTTTCTGCTTTGCCTTGTATCACTCCTCTCTGTAACTTTCTGCTCTAAGCCAAACCATACATCTCTTTATATTCCCAAATTCCCCTGGGTCCTCTCTCCTGCTCCCTTCTTCCCCTCTTTAATTCTCTTTCATGCCTTGAAGTCCAATTTATAAGTCACCTCCTCCAGGAAGGCCTCCCTGCTTTCTCCTCTTCTTTCTCCATTCTGACCTCATCTCGAACCACTAAAATGCACTCACCAAATAATATTGCATGTTACTATTATCCATTCTGTTGCCTTATCCTCTGACTGGACTGTACCCTCCATGAGGTTATGTTTTGTCAGGCAAGTAGGTGATTCGGCAGCTAGTATGTTGGACCCTTGAGTCTGGAAGACTAGAGTTCAAATCCTTCCTCAAGCACTTAAGGTGTTCCTGGTTCTTGTCTCAGTCCTGCTTTGAACTACCTTTAATCTTGAGCAAGTGACTTCAATCAATTGATTAACCAATCTATGAAGCACCTACTATGTGCCAGGAAACTCTTTAAGGTGCTAATAAAAGCTCGTAAATCACTGAAGAGGTGATATAAATACAAACCTGATGGAGCTTTCATTCTTCTCTTTTGTGGGCCTGTCTTCTCATCCATATGATGAAGAGAGCTAGACTAAATCATCTCCAGCGTTCTTTCTATCCCTGTCTCCCATTTTATGTTCAAGCTTCCATTCTCATCCCTTTCTCTTCTGCCTCTGACACACAGCAGAGCCAAGAGGACAAGATGCCTTTTCAGGGCACCAGCAAGCTCTCCTCTAGCTTTGTGAGTGAAATTCTGTTTGTTATTAGCTGACTTCAGCCAGGGTCTGGTATTCTAGTCTACAACATACAATTGGTTAGTCCTGAGTTTGAGACATGCTATTTCACATGTATTGACTTCAGTCCTTTTCACCAGGAAAATGGGGAGAGTTAAGGCACCTTCTCTACAACTGAAGATCTTAGGTTAGCAATACAAAATGGAACCTTGGAGTTCCATGAAGAATCTTCTTGCTGTGTTCTGAAATGTATATAAATGTTCAGGGATTTTTAATATTTAAACTCAGAATAAAAATATTAAAATCAACCAAATACAGTCTTAGAGAGCCACCTAAGCACTGAGAGGTGAAGGGACTTGTCTGGAGTCACCAAGCCAGGACATGTCATGAAAGGGACTTGAATCCAGATCTTTCAGTCTTTGAAGTTAACTCTTTATCCTTTCCATGAGAAGTGTCAAACACTCAGCCAACCAGTGACACTGATGTCCACCACACTTATGAGCACAGGGAATAAAATGTAATTGGAAAATATTAAACATAATAACTAAAAACACAATGGAACATTAATGATGTTCTATGTGGGTTTCTAAATCAATACGTGGCCCTTGGGGGTCCTTATGTACTTTATCTCATTTGATTCAATCAGTAGTACAGATCGTTGTCATTTTACAAATAAAGAAAGTAAGTCACAAAGAGGTGATATGATATGTCCAAGGTCACCTAGTTAGGCAGATCAGAATCCAGATCTTTATGGTGCTTGGGTTTTTTTCTACAAATCCAATGAAAGTTCTAACCCCCTTCTTTTCCTCTGCAGCCTTGTGTTCCCTGGCATACACACTTCAGCTGGGAAGCTGGGCTGCTGGGGCCTGCCCCAACCCTCTGCTTTTTCACTCAGGACCATCTCTGGCTGGTTTGTTTATAACTCTGCCCTCCCAACTTAGGGCAGCTCTCCAGGGGTACCATGGGCTTTTGAAAGTGCTAAGTACAGGTTACAGGGGTCAAAAGTCACGGAGCTCCCCTTGGGGGAAGTTCGGCTCTAGTCATCCATGAAATAGCAACTGTTCTGTTCAGAAGAGGGGGAGGGGGTGGGATTTTTAAAATTATAATGATCCTCCTTTGACCTCACAACCCAGTCCCCCTCCTAAGTGGTATTGGCTCCAGTCATGGTAAACAGGACCCCATCTGGATTTCTAGTTTCTGTGTTTGCCCCTTCTCCCCTCTCAATCCAACGAGTTCATCCCAGAGCCCAAATGATGGGGCAAGACCTCAGGGAGGGAGATGTGTGAAGGGGAAGGAGGTAAGCCTCATTCACTCAGGGAGCCAGCCCTTCATCCTTCAAAGTTAGGGAAGGGGAGAGAAACCCAAAGAGAGGGAAGCTCAGACTACTTCTGATTGGGAAATTAGCCAGATGGCTCCTCTTCGGTGCAGTTCTGATCCCAAGGTTTAGGGCTCGAAAGAAACACTCCATGGGTGTTTGGGGACTCAGCCCCAAGACAGGGATAGAGTCCTGGAAAGCCAGAGCTGGCAGGGCCTTAGAACACAGAATGTCAGAACTGGGAGGGCCCTAGAGCTGGGAGGGCCCTTAGAACACAGAATGTCAGAAGTGGGAAGGCCCTTAGAACACAAGATATCAAAGCTGGAAAAGGCCCTTAGAACACAGGATGTCAGACCTGGGAAGGCCCTTAGAACCCAGGATGTCAGAGCCAGGAGAGCCCTTAGGGCGAAGAATGTCACAGCTGAAAGGGGCCTTAATTTAACTTCAATTAATTTTTAAGATGATGGCGTTAAGGCCTGGAAGGGTCTTCCCCACTTACCATGGGCTGGAAGAGGGAAGCCAAAGTTCATCCCTGTAATAAAACTGCCTATTATTTGTGCAACGTTCAATATTTCCAGAGCACTTTCACATTTACATGGGACTGTTGAGAAAACTTCATCCTACAAACGTGTTAACGACTTGTCCAAGATCACCCATGAAACCTGGGGCTGAGCTAGGATCAGAACTTAGTGTCTCTTGAATATCATGCTTGGGAAGGATTTCAGGGTCATACCTTTTAAAACTATTTTTTTTTTTACTTCCCTAACTCTCATTTTCAGGGGAAAAAATATGATCAAATAAATAGTCCTTGCCCTGAATGGAGGAGCTAAGGATGAGTGTTAGTGAATATCACCCCACAGTCCTGGGGAGATTAACAACGTTATGTGTATGTGTGTGTGTGTGTGTGTGTGTGTGTGTTAGGTAGGGTAATATGTGAGTGTGTGGGGGGCAAGGATACAGTCACAACCCTGACTATGTGTACCCCCTAGCACAGCTGTGGCCAACTCCTTCCCACTGAACCATATGGCCAATCCCTCCCCCACCCCCAACTCCCACCCCCCAATCTGTCCCTCTCTTCCATGTGCCCCCCCTGCCCCCGCCCCATCCTTCTTCCCCAGTAATGCCCATCCCGGCCTTCCTCAAAGACACGGGGTGCCTCCAAGCTGGCCAGGCCTCTGATCTGTAGCATATGGAGCGGGTGAGGCCCATAGACCAGGGAAAGGATGGAGAGATGAGAGGGTGATCCAGCCTTGGGGGGGGTGGGGAGGAGGAGAGGGAGGAGGCAGGTCAGAAAGGGGGTGGGGCAGGGGGGAGGAAGGGCACATTAAAAAAAAAACCTACAGAATCCCCACTGATTATTCCTCCCCCTGCAGATGTACATTAATGCAGGAGAAGGGGGGACAGAGCCTTTGGTTGAAAAAGAGAGGAGCAGCGCTCCCATTTCTTTTTAACATGCCGTTGTCTGGCTTGATCTTGTCACTCTGAAGAGGGCCATTGAAAGGTATTCAGGCCTCAGCCTGGGGGGGACAATAGGCCCCAGTATATAAACTGACTGTTCAGTTGCCTGCAGCCTTTGACTGCTTTTGTTTTCAATTCTCTTAATAAACTTTTAGGAAGAGTTCATCAATCCACTTCAATGGCTGATGTTCTCATTCTCAGAGAGGACAGGAAAATAGCAGAAAGGCTGGCTTCTTCTTTTTAAAGGGGGCCTTTAAAAAAAGGGCGGGGGGGGGAAGAGACAGCAAGGAGGCTCTAGATACCCCTACTTAAAACATACACACACAAACCCCCTAAAAGGGATCCTAGACAAAACCCCCATTCATCAGGGGCCCCTGAAATCCACCAGTTGGGCAGCATTCAGAGGCCCAGCCAAAGCTGGTTTTATAGCTTTGGGGAGATTGGGGAGAAAAGAGGAATTGACTGAATGGGAGAGCCCTAGCTCCAGCCTGCTGGGAGTCGGGCTTGGGAAGGTAAAACAGGCTTCTCTTTAGCCTGGAGATTTAAGGACCACAGAATCTGGATATGGGAGGGGCCTTGGAATATTGTATGGTACAGCACAGAACGGGAGGGCAGTAGAATGTCAGGATACTGAAGGCATGTATGCTGGGGAGGGAGATCAGAACATCCTGTTAGAGCCAAAAGCCACCTTAGAATGTTGGAACAGTGAAGGCCTGCATAAGGGATGTCAGAGCGGGGAGGGAGAGGAACCTTAGAGTACAGTAGGAAAAAGGACCTTAGAACATGAGACAGGACAACATCAGATGTCCCCAAATTGTTAAAGTGAACACGAAATGTTGAATACTAGCACTGAAAGGGACTTTGGAATGCAGAATGTCAGAGGTAGGAAGGCCCTTAGAACACAGAATGTCAGAGCTGGGAGGGACATCCCCTAATCCAATCCTTTCAGTTACACTGAAGTGGGGGTACTGGACCCTCAAGAGATGAAGTATCTGTTAACATAGTAAGAGCTAAATAAAAGCTTGTGGACTGACTGTCCTGCCCAAGGTGACATAGTAACTTCCTAGGCTGAAAGTTCTGCCAAGCTAAACTTCCATCAGCTTCATCTTGGTGGGAAAGACAGAATAACATTGAAGGCCAGAAGATGCAGGCTGCCTTCAGCAGCCAGTAGCCAGTCCCTGGGGCCCCAGTTTTCATGGCCTCTGAGTCTGCCTGGCCCTGTTGTTGAGGTGCTTGGAAATGCAGGTGGCTCAGGCCCTCTGCAGAGGAAGGTGTCTAATTACCATGCTATCAGTATGCAAACAAGTACCAAACTGGCTTTTAATCAAATTTCTATTTGGGTACCAGGCACTAGAGGAGGGGGAAGGTAATGAGCAGAGATGGTTGGGATGAGAGTTGGAAAGGCCCAGGAAAAGGATTAGGGATAGTCCTACATGCACCCTTGGGCTCTAAGAAAGTGAACCAGCCTCCTTGGGGCTGCCCCAGTGTCTGGACCCTGGCACAGGGCCCAGCAGAGGCCTGGTGAACCCGGGGCTGATGGCTCTGGGCCCCCATGAGTGGTGAATGTTTTCAGAGCTGTCAGCTGAAGTTTGGCTGGCCTGTGCTAATGCATTTGACTCGGAAATCTCAACTTGACTGGGAACCCTCCTTCTGATTTAAAACAAACTCATTAAACTTGTCAACACTCATTAGGCCTGTAAAACGCTGAACTGGAGCCACTTGGGACAGAAGGCTCTGTGTGTGTGTGTGTGTGTGTGTGTGTGTGTATGTGTGTGTGTGTGTGCTGAAACACATTAGATAGAGTCAAGAGGAGAAAACAGGCAGGAGTGAGGCAGATATGGTCCCTAAGAGACCAGCCTTGAGAAGAACTGGGAGAAGGGGGAAATTGGGATGTTACGGTAGAGGCAGGTTGAGAGAAAAGGTCTCTCTGTCCCTGCTGGGGGAGGGTACAGTTGAAGCAAATGCCATTCCACTGAAAACTGCTCAAGTTAGTGAGAGGCCAATGCTTCTATGTGTTGGTACAGAAGAAAATGATGATGGTGATGATAAATCATATTATTTATACTAGTTTAAAGTTTGCCAAGTATTTTTTATTCATTTTCTCATTCAATACTCACAATAACTGTGGGGAGAAATAGAGAAATACTCAGAGACATTCAGGGACTGGGCCAGGGTCACCCAGCCAGTACAGGAAACAGAAACATCAAAGAAAAGGAGAGGTGGATGGACTCTTGATAATCACCTTATCAATGATAACTTTCAGGTAGCTGGTGCCTCACTTTAGCAGGGGGGCCCTGAGAGGAGGGAGAAGGGAGGACAGATTGGCACTGTTGAAGTATCTTATCACTCTGACATTCAGGAGTAATGTAGGATTTGGGGGGTACCCTAGGTTTCCTGGGTATGGTCCTTATGACACAGTCTTGGGGTGGGGAGTGGTGAAGGTTAGGGAAGAGAAGAGCCCAAAGTAGCTTTATAAAAGGATGTTGAGTGGGAGTGGGGAGGGGAGACAAGCAAATTCTGTTTTGGGGATTATGAGGCAGTGTAGCTCAGTGAGAAAAACCCTGGATTCAATTTGGAGTCAGAAGACCTGACTTCTAGTCACTGTGTGGCTAATGTTGGACAAGTTATCACCACTCTCCGCACCTCAGTTTCTCCACCTGTAAAATGGGATTTAATGATTTCTGAGGCTCCCCCAGTTTATGACATCCTGTGTTTTAAGTGCCCTCCCAGCTCTGACATCCTGAGTTCTAAGGGCCCTCCCAGCTCTGACATCCTGAGTTCTAGTGTCTCTCCCAGCCCTGACATTCTTTATTCCATCAGTCCTAACTGGACTCTGTGAGTCCAGGAGTCTGCTTTTGCCTCTTCAACATGCATCCTCTCATTGTTCAAGGACATGGTAATATTGTCAAAATCATGACAGTATTCTTAGTGCTTTGAGGTTTATGAATCACTGTCTTCTCAGTCACCCTGTGAGGGAGGTAGCCTATGTCTACATAAAAATAATAACCCATGCAAAAATGGATGGTTAGGAGGCACTTGCAGAGGAGCTGAAGCCAAATCAGAGTGCCTGTTGAGAACTACTGATTCCAAATACCCATTTTAGAGATTTCAAAAACTGAGGTCCAAGGAGGGGAAGGATCTTGACCAAGGCCATACAAGTAGTAAATGTCAAAGCTGCGATTCAAACCCAGGCCCTCATCCAAGCAAAGCTAGTTCTTCTCCTGAGCAAATTCTGAGGGGAGGAAGGAGTGCCTTGTGAACACTTGTGTGTGTGTGTGTGTGTGTGTGTGTGTGTGTTCGTCCTTTGTTGCAGAAGACCATGCCATCAGAGAAATGATGACATGACTTGCACTTGACTTTGTTTTGAGTGAGGGAGCATTATGCAGGTCAGAGCCTCACCTCTCCTCCAGAGGCATCTGAATTCAGTGACCAGATATTCATCAGGATGACTGGAGATGACCCAGGATGAGAGAACTGGGGTTAAGTGACTTGCCCAAGGTCACACAGCTAGGGAGTGTCAAGTGTCTGAGGTGAGATTTGAACTCAGGTCCTCCTGACTCCTGCACTGGTGCTCTATCCACTGCACCACCTTGGTGAACACTTGGTGAACAAACAAAAGGACGATTTCACTTTATATAGTTGTCTTTTTGGGTTCAGATCTTTCATTTCATTGGTTTGAGGAACTCCCACAAAAGAAAATCTCTCCACTGGTGCAAAAGGCCACCCTTCTGCTACTTATTAGTTGCTGGGGGGCTACCAAGAGATTAAAAGACTTACAGAGTCACTCAGTCAGTACTATATAGGCCAACAGTTAATATTTGTGTAGCTCTTATTATGCACTACATACCAGGCTCTTTACAATTATTATCTCATTTGATTTTCACAACAGCTGAGGGAGGTGCTATCATTACCCACATTTGACAGATGAAGAAACAGATTTAAACAGAGGCTAAATGACTTACCCAGGGTCACACAGCCAACAAATGAGGAAGGATCTGAACTCAGGTCTTTTTGATTTCAAGTCCAGAGATCTGTGCCATTCTCTGTCTGCATTTCAAGGCTTATTAATTACTCTAGTTGTACAATCTCTGGTAAATCTCACCACAACCCTATGAGTTAAGCATTAGGGGTTTATTTTTTACAGAAAAGGAAACTGAGACTCAGAGAAAAAAAGCATTTTGTCTATAGTCACATGGAGGATAGGTGACTCAGATTTTCTGGACTCCAAGGCCATTGAGGGTAGGTAGCTGGAGTCAGGAAAACCTAACTCCAAATTCAGCCTCCGGCTCATTAGCTGGGTGACCCTGGACAAGTCACTTAACCTCGATTTGCTCCGTTTTCTCATCTGTAAAATGAGCTGGAAAAAGAAATGGAAAAGCACTACAATATTTTTGCCAGGAAAATCCCAAATGGGGTCACAAAGAGTTGGACACAATGGAAAAACGGCTGAACAACCCTTTTTTACAGTATTGGGACTTGCCATTTATAGACCTGTAGATCCCTTTCTCTTATCTGGGCATCAGTGTCTCAATACCTGCCTCATCACCAGGAGATTTTAATGTAACAACAAACATTTCTACCTAAATAAGGGACCATTATAAAATGCATTGACAACAGGGCCCATGCTATGCTAATCCTTAAAGCCAATTATTTTGAATTCCGATCAACAACATAAAAAGACATGCAACTTAATTCTCCATTCCTGAATACTAATTGTAAGAGTCCAATGTGTCCATTTGAAAAGGAAGGGAAGGGAATAAGCATTTACACAGGGCCTGCTAAGTTTGAGACACTGTGCTAAGTAATCTAAAAATATTATCTTATTTGATTCTTACATGCAAAGTAGGTTTTGTTAATATTTTTGTTTTTCAACTGACGAAACTGAGGATGATAAAGGTTAAGTGACTTGCTCAGGGTCACACAGCTATTAAGTATCTGAGGCTGGATTTGAACTTAGCTCTTTCTAACTTCAGGCCCAACACACACTGGGACATCTAGTTGCTTAAGTGGATTTCATTTGTCTTTTTTAGGATAGATTTGTCCTTTCTTCCTCCCCAACTATCACTCACTCTCCACAGTCCTACTTCCTTGCCAGAGTCACTCCCAAAGGAATTCAGAAACACAACCGGTAGCCTTTCCCCAAAGTACTCAGATGTCTGTACTCCAAACAGTTTAGGTATGATTATTCTAGACTTGCAAATTAGAAAGGGTGGTCTATCAGCACACACACACACACACATATATACATATGTACATACATACACACATACACATGCATGTATACACAGATGCATATATAGAGCCATATATCTATTTATTTTTGCTTCCACTGAACTGTTCCTTATGACGCTACAGCAAAGTCTACGGTTGTCATCCCTCCTTGTCAAGGAGACAGCATGGCATTGCTAGGAACTGTACTGGGCTGCTGGTCCCTGCTCAGTTGCTAAGTCACTTCCTTACTCACTTCCTGCAATCTAGGCCTCAGTTTCTTTATCTGTAAAATAAGGGAACCAGACTAAATTGTCTCTGTGGTACCTTCCAGCTGCAACACCCTGTGTTCTCATGTCCCTCCCGGCTCTGACTTTTGACCCTCTACAGGCCCTCCCATTTTCTGTATTCTCAGGCCTCTCTCAGCTCTGACATTCTATGGCTCCATGTCCTAAGATGCTACTTCTCCTTGGTGAGTGAGTCTTTATAGAGGAATTCCGGAGTTTTGTTCCGGGGCTGGCTAGATCTGGGTTGACTCTGCATTGCTGTCGTGGCCACAGTGTTCCCCGATTTGGGGCAGCTCTTCTCCCTGGGACCAGGACTCCAGCCCTTCCCCCACAGCTCTGTCTCTCCCCCACATGTTCATGGGCCCCTCCCCTCTCTCAATCTCACCCTAATCTCTGGTCAAGGCTAGAAAAGGGGGGCAGTGAGCCTTGTAAGAAACTTTCTATTGAGAATTTCATTAATTGCTAGTGTCCATTCCCTCGAGCACCCGCTCCTAAGCTAGAAGGGGAAGTCTCATTCACTCCAGCTCTCTAACTTGGTGAACTCCTCCCTGACTGGGGAGAAACTGGAGAGTTTCCTTTTTCAAATTCTGCAGTTTTTCAGTCTTCCCATTATTACCACTCTCCTGGGCTGCTCATATGAATCTGTCCTTGTTTGTGATTTAGAAGAAGATTCACACCCTGGAGGACTTGGTATGAGTCTGACTGTGAGGACCAGCGACCTGAGACTATAAGATGAGGAGGGGGAAAACACACGTGTTTGGTTGGGCCCACACTGAGCAATCCTGTTTTCACTGTCTCCTGGCACTGCTACTTACATCCTTATTGGTATTTAATATTTCAGGTATTTACGTACTGAACTGAGAAGAGCTGAGAATGTTGTTCAGTCATATCTGACCCTTTGTGGCCCCATTTGGGGTTTTCTTGGCAAAGATACTGGAGCAGTTTTGCCATTTCCTTCTCCAGACCATTTTACAGATGAGGAAACTGAGACAAACAAGGTTAAGTGACTTGCCCAAGGTCACACAGTTAATAAGTATCTGAGGTCACATTTGAACTCAGGTTTTCCTGACCCCAGGCCTGCACCTTTATCCACTATGCCACCTATCTGTCCTTAGAGCTGAGAAACCTGAGTTCTGATCTCAAGTCTGCCACTAATAAGTTGTATGGCCTTGGGTCTACCATACCAGTTTTCTAGGTGTCATATTCCACAACTATAAGGGGGTTGAAAGAGGTGATGTCTAAAGTCTTCCCAGGTTTAACATTTTTTGCTATAGGTTCTCTTCTAGTGCTAAGATTTTGTGTTCTACCACTCTTTCCAACTCTAATATTCTCTGTTCTAAGGTCCTTCCCAGCTTTACATGCCATGCTTCTAAAGTCCCTTCTAGGTCTCACATTCTATGTCCCAAGATTCAGCCTCACACACTTAATGTGTGTGTGTGACCCTAAGCAAGTCGGTTAGATCTCTATTTGCCTCAGTTTCCTCAACTGTAAAATGGGGATAATTACAAAATCTACCTCCCAGCTCTGACATTCTGTGTTGTAAGGACTCTCCCAGCTCTGAAGTCCTGTGTTCTAAGGGCCTTCCAAGGTCTGACAGCTTATGTTCCAAGGGTCCTTCCATCTCTAGGTTCTAATGCCAAGTGTTTGAAGGTCCTTTCTAGGGACAGCAGTCAAGGTTCCACTTTCATCAGAATCTCAACATTGAATTCTCAGTATATATTCTAATTTCTTAAGTAGTTCTAACATTTCACGTTGTAATGTTCTTCTAGTTCTAACATTCTATGTCCCTCTTCACTTTAAAACTCAATGTTCCATCTTAAATCCAAGTTTTCTTTTCCTCAAGAAGAGTAGATAAGTGGGTAGGCTGAGCTAATATAATAAAAATGACAATTATGCCTAAATTAATTTACTTATTCAGTGCCATACCAAATCAAGCTACTAGATAATTATCTTCTAGAGCTAGAAAAAATAATATCAAAATTCTTCTGGGAGAACAAAAGGTCCCAAATATCAAGGGAATTAATGAAAAAAAATGCTAGGGAAGGTGGACTTGCTCTACCAGATCTCAAATTATATAAAGCAGCAATCATCAAAACCACTTGGTACTGGCTAAGAAACAGTAGGGTAGATCAGTGGAATATGTTAGCAACTCAAGACACAGTAGTCAATGAATATAGCAATCTACTGTTTGATAAACCCAAGGACCCAGCTTCTGGGATAAAAACTCACTGTTTGACAAAAATTGCTGGGAAAACTGGATAACAGTGTAGCAGAAACTGGGCATAGACCAATGCCTGACACTGTACACAAGAATAAAGTCCAAATGGGTACATGATCTAGGTATAAAGATTGATACTATAAACAAATTAGTGGAGCAAAGAATAGTGTATTTGTCAGATTTATGGAGAATGGAGAAATTTTTGACCAAACAAGAGATAGAGAACACTATGAAGTGCAAAATGGGTAATTTTGACTACATTAAATTGAAAAGTTTTTGTACAAACAAACCCAATGCAACCAAGATTAGGAGGGAAGCAGAAAATTGGGAAAGAATTTTTGCAACTAGTGTCTGTGATAAAGGCCTCATTTCTAAAATATATAGAGAACTGAGCCAAATGTACAGGAATACAAGTCATTCCCCAATTGATAAATGGTCAAAGGATATGGGTGTTATGGTTATTGGATGGTACGTGGGCAATGGAGAATAAAGGGGGAAAGGGGGAAGTTGTTGGAAGGTGTCATTTTCATCTGAAAACACTGGCTTGACTGTGCATTCATTCATCACATGCAATATGGTCACATTATTGTTCAAGCCTCAAAATATCTTATCTCCTTTTCTTTTTTAAAATTATTTTGTTTTCAGTGTTCTACAATCACTTTCATATATCTTAGATTTTTCCCCCTCCCTTCCCTTCCTTACTCTCCTTCCTTTCCCCCTGCCTCCCCACTCCCTCCCTGAGACGGCGTACAATCTTATATAGGTTCTATACATACATTGCTATCAAATACATTTTCACCTTAGTCAGAGTTTTCAGAGGAAGAAATTAAAGCTATCTCTAGTCATATGAAAAAATGCTCCAAATCACTATTGATGAGAGAGATGCAAATCAAAACAACTCTGAGGTAGTACATTACACCTATCAGATTGGTTAACATGACAAAACAGGAAGATGATAAATGTTGGAGAAGATGTGGGAGAGTTGGAACACTAATTTGTTGTTGGTGGAGCTGTGAACTGATCCAACCATATTGGAGGGCAATTTGGAACTATGCCCAAAGGGCTATAAAAATGTGCATACTCATTGCCTCAGCAATATCGCTCCTGGGACTCTCTCCCAAAGAAATCGCAGAAATGGGAAAGGGTCCCACATGTACAAAAATATTTATAGCAGCTCTTTTTGTGGTGACCAAAACCTGGAAATCAAGGGGATGCCCATCAATGGGAAATGGCTGAACAAGTTATGGTATATGAATGTAATGGAATACTATTGTGCTATAAGAAATGATGAACAGGAAGACGTCAGAGGGGCCTGGAAGGACTTATATGAACTGATGCTGAGTGAAAGGAGCAGAACCAGGAGAACTTTGTACAGAGCGACAACCATTGTATGTGAGGAATTTTTCTGGTAGACTGAGTACTTCATCACAATGAAAGGACTTAAAAAATTTTCAAAGGACTCGAGGCAAAATGCCTTCCACATCCAGAGAAAGAACTATGGAATTGGATCGCAGATAGAAGCAGACCATTTTCTTTTGTATTACGTTTTGTTTTGTTTTATGGTTGCTCCCATTCATTTTAATTCTTCTATGCAACATGACTAAGGTGAAAATGTATTTAATAGGAATGGATGTGTAGAACCCATATAAAATTGCATGCTGTCTCATGGAAGGAGTGGGGAGGCAGGGGGAAAAGAAGAGAAGGAAGGAGGGGAAGGGAGGGGGAAAAAATCTGATATAGGAAAGTGATTGTAGAACACTGAAAACAAAATAATTTTAAAAAGAAGAAGAGGAGATAAGATATTTAGAGGCTTGAATGATAATGCGACCACATTGCATGTGATGAATGCGCAGTCAAGCCAGTGTTTTCTGATGAAAATGATACCTTTCAACATCTTTCTCCTTTCCCCCCTCTATCCTCCATTGCTCACATACCATCCAAAAGTCCTCATCATTTTGTGGACAAGATGTCAGGAGGGGCAGCTAAGGGCCCACAGGCCCACAGGTCAGTAGAGATGCCTCCTGGGGCTGCCTTCTACGGGGCTTTATTCATGTGCCTGCTGGGTGGGGAGGAGGGAGTGTTTGCCCAGAGTAACTGCCAGGGAATCTATCTGGCTAGCCGCCTGCCAATTCTGGCTCCTGATTTGTCTTTATTGGTTTACTTAGGTGTTAATCCCTGAACAATTGGGCTGGCCTGACCAGAGAGTCCTGGCCCTATTCTTGTTTACATCTCATTAAAAGGGCTAAAATGCCACTTCCCCTTTCAGAACCTCCGGACTTGGAGATCCTGGGCCCAACCCTGGCCCTTTGAAACCTCTGCCCAGGACAGCCCCCGAAGGTTTGCAATGGGGCAGGTGCAGGCAGGAAGGGGGAGAGAGCCTAGCTGGATGGAGGTGCTTACTCCGTCCACTCAGGAATGTGTGTGTGTTAGAAAAAAAGACCTGGGGGGGAAGGGTGTTGCGGTGGCAAAGACCTCAACCCAAAGAATGTCCATCTTGGTGTGGGAGGAAATTCAAAAGACAAGTGGATAGACAAATGTCTGGAAAGGAAATTGGAGGAATGGGCTCTCTTGTTTCTCTGGTGGGGGCCAGAAGAAGGACCCTAGGACTTGTGGAAGGTTTAGTGCACAGAGAGTTGGCAGAAAAACTGAGACTAGTTACTAAGTTTTAAATTTCTAAAGGGTAGGGACCACATTTCATTAGAAGTCTCCTGTGACTGAGAATCAGAATTAGAGTCTAATCCGGTCTTTTCCATCACCGTTTCTGTGATCCTGGACAGCTCACATCTGTCTTCCCCTTGCCCCAATATCCTACTCACTTTAGTTTTCTAATTTGTAAAACGAGGTTTAACTGGATGATCTCCAAGCATCATTCTAGCTCTGACATTCTCTATTCTAACCTGGTCTTCTAAGACTGCTTCTGGCTCTGACATCTTCTAGCCTAACTTTCAGTCTTTTAAGTCCTCTTCTAGATTTGACATTTTATACCCTAAGGTTCTTATCAGCATTTATGTTCTAACACTTTATGTTCTGTGGAAGGTCCCTTCATTTTCTAATCTATATTTCAAGACCCCTTCCAGCTCTGATATTTTGTGTTCTAAGGGTCCTCCCAGCTCTGACATCCTCTGTTCTAAGGACTCCCTCAGCTCTGGCATTCTCTGTTTTAAAATCTTTTCCAGCTCTGACATCCTCTGTTCTACTGTGTTTTCTAGTTCTATTATTCCAAGAAGATAGTTTTGAATCATGAAATGAACACTGAATCAGAAAATTGGGGCTTGGATTCCTGGTCTGCAATCTACCAGATTGTGTGCTTTTAGGCAAATTTGTTAACATCTCTGAATCTGTTTCCATATATGTAAAATGAGGAGGTTGGACTTAAATTTCTAAATGTTTTCCTACCTTTAAATGTAGCCTCTCTCCTGCCCCTCCCTTACTGTTCTCCCTGCCTTCTTCCCTTCTTCTATGGTCCCAAGTCCCATTCAGCTCAGAGAGTCTGTGGATTCTGTATTAACCTTTCCTGGTTTGCTTGAACTCTCCTCCAGGAAACGATTCTTAGGGGAGAGATTTAACTCTCTTCACTGTCCCTCTAAGGAGGGCATCCACCACTCCATTTTTACCAAACAATTGAAGCACAGAAACCCCTCCAGGGTCCCGCAGCAAGTCAAGGATTGAGCCTGAAAACAGGCCCCCAGTGACTTATTCTCAGCCGGTCGGGTCTCTATTAGAGCAGGCAGCCAAGAGCTAAAGTCATTCAGATTTAAAGCCAGGAGGGAGCTTAGAGATCTTTTAGTCCAAACCCCACGGGCCATCACATAATAGAAAGAAGGGAAAAGGAAGAGAAGAAGGATCATCTGCCACCAGATAAGCAATAGGCCCTTATCTCCAAAGTCCATTAACAGTGCCCCGGGGCTCTGATCCCAGAACTGGAGGAAGGAGGCCAGGCCCTCTTCCCACTGCTGATGGAAATAGGAGATTGTAGGCTCACCTCAGATCCTGGCTGACTGGGGTCCACTGACGACAGCACCTGTGGGTCTATACCTTATCCTGCCTTCAGCGAAAAATGAACTTCTTTCTTTCATATATTTTCTTAGACTGTGCTCCCTGTTCCTACCTTCCTCCCTCCCTCCCCCCGGGCACAGTATTCAGAATTGGAAGGAACTTTTGACACTATCTGGTGTAATACTTTCTTTTACAGAGAAAGAACTGAGTCGAAGAGAGAAAGTGGTTAGCCTAAAGTCATACAATGCTTCTGGGGAAAACTCAGATGTTCAAACTCTAACATTCTTCCAATTCAGTTTACAAGGGATTGGATCTCAGTTTTCATTTAAGACTGTGAAGGGATCCTGCTAAGAGGCAGAGGCACAGAGACCGAGACATGGAGACAGACAGATAGAGATAGAGAGAGAGGAGAGAAAGAGACAAAGACAGAGAGGTAGAGACAGAGAGGCAGGCAGAGAGACAGACAGAGAGACAGAAGACACAAAGAGGGACAGAGATGGGGGAGAGACAGACAGAGAGAGAGAAAGAGAGGTAGAGACAGAGAGGCAGGCAGAGAGACAGACAGAGAGACAGAAGACACAAAGAGGGACAGAGATAGGGGGAGAGACAGACGGAGAGAAAGAGACACACAGAGAGACAGAGACAAAGACAGAGACAAAGACAGAGACAGACAGAAGAGAGAAAGAGAAAGCTAGAGAGGAGAGACAGAGACAAAGAGAGAGAAGAGAGACAGAAAGACAGAGAGAGAGAGGGAAGGAGGGAGGGAGGGAGGGAGAGAGAGAGAGGGAGGGAGGGAGAGAGGGAGAGAGAGAGAGAGAGAGAGAGAGAGAGAGAGAGAGAGAGAGAGAGAGAGAGAGAGAGAGAGAGAGAGAGAGAGAGAATTTGGAAGTCAATCTTAAAAATGAATGTTAAATTTAATAATACATTTGAAAAAAAAGATTCCAAAGGGGTCGGTGGGGGCTCTCTGTGTACTCTTAAGGATATGAAACCTTTGGCAAGACAATAAACATTTATTGAATTCCTCCTGTGTGCCAGGCACTTCTGAACTAACCTGTGGAATCTTGGACCAAGAGGACAGTAGAATGTTAGATATGAAAGAAATCTTAGTTATTATCTACTCCAACCTCCCCACCTCCTGTTTCACAATTTGCGAAACTGAGGTCCAGAGAGGTTAAAAAGACTTGCCCAAAGTCACACAGCTAAATCATGTCACCTCTTTGGTGAAAAAGAGAATTAAAACTTCCCCTTAGGAGTTTATAGTCTAAAACAGAGCCAGATTACAGAGTAGTTGTGGGCATCACCATCACTGTCATCACCATCCCAAGCACCTGAGCTCTTTCTTTGTGGTTTGGCTCTTGAGAAACTCCTGTCTGCCATTACTAGTTGTGTGACTGTGGGCAAGTCATTTCCTTATCTGTACCATAAGCCTTTTGGGGCAATGAGTGCTTGGGATTCTCCTCTCTACTAAACCCCACCCCCACCCCAAACAATTTCATCATTTATAAAACTCTTTCACAACTACTATCTCATTTAATCTTTACAACCACCTAGGAAGTAGGCTAGGCATTATTGTTCCCATTGGACAGATGAGGAAACTGAGATTTAGAGAAGAAAATTCTGGAATTGTAGAATGTTCCAATCAGAGATTCTTGCTCCCCAAAGAACTTGTGACATAGGTTCTCTTGGAATTGTTTTTGTCTTTAATGTTTTTTTCACCTTAAAGGAATTCTCTTTTAAGGGAAAGTATTTTTGAAAAGCCAAAGGTAATTTTAAAAATCATTTTTAGAAAGAATTTTACAAACATCATATAGACAGTGAGCCAGCAAGACTCTGGTTAAATTCCACCTGTGCAAATTACTACCTTTATGACGTTAAGCAAGTCCCTTAACTTCTAGGCAAATCCCTAGGATTTTTCTACTGAGTCATTGACAATTCTACTCATACAAAACCCCAGATCTTTCCATTATTCTTTTGCTTTCCTATAAAAGAAAAAAAATCAGGGCATCTAGGTAGTGCAGTCGATAAGAGCACAGGGTATAAAGTCAGGAAAGACCTGAGTTCTAGTTGGGCTTCAGACACCATGTGACCCTGGGCAAGTCACTTAACGCAGTTTTCTTCAGTTTCCTCATCTGTAAAATGAACTGGAAAAGGAAATTCTAGTATCTTTCTAAGAAAACTCAAGTCATGAAGAGTCTGAAACGACTAAATAAGAACCTCAAAATCAAGGAAAATGTGTTCAATCACCGCTTAAAACCATTTTCAGAAGTTTACACAAGAAAACTTTAGACCACAGATTGCAGAAGCTTGGAGGAGCCTAAACTAGAAAGGATTTTAGAACATAAGACGCAGAATGTCAAAGTTAGAAGGGACATGAGAACACAGACCGGTCAGAGTTAAGAGGAACGTTAGTAGATAGAATATCGAGGCTGGGAGAGATGTTAGAACACAGACCAAGAACTGGAAGGAATTTAGAATACAATGTCAGATCTGGGAGGAACCTTAGGAACCTCGGATGGTATAAGTCAGAACTGGAAGTGGCTTTAGAACACAGAATTTTAGAGCTAGGAAAGACGTTGGAATAAACAGTCAACTAGTATTTATCAGTGTCTAAAATAAGAGCTGGAAGAGATCAGTCCCTTCCCTTTACAGATGAAGAAACTGAGGCCCAGAGAAGGGAAAGGGTATTCCCACTCCGAGGTCTTTCTCTGAAACTCCTGCTGACTGCGGCGTGGGCCAGGGTCGTCGACTTTCCCTCGGCTCCCCCTCCCGATAGCGATCCTCACGCCCCCTCCCCCCGGGTCTCCGAAGTGTCCACCTCTTGACTTTATCCACTAAGTCAATAGTTTTGTAGCGGCTCTCCTCCCCAACCCCTTCCCCCTCCCTGTCCCCTCCCCCGGTCTGAGCAGGGAGCGCCCCGCGTCGCCTCCCGGTTTTCTTCTCGGGATAATGGGGTTTTTTTTGTTGTCTAATCAGCCTCCTGAGGGGCCAGGAGGCCGGCAGAACTTCCCCGGCGCTTGTCGGCGAAACTGAAAACGGGATTAGACAGAGGCCGCTGCACACTCCATAGTTAGGCGCGAACAAGCATTCGGCTTTGGAGGGCCCCAGTCGGGCAGGGCCACTTCATCTCGCAAGTTGTTTGTATTTCTAAAGTGGCCACTGAGGCGCGAGGGCGGGGCGGAGGGGAGGGGGAGCAAGGGGAGGAAGGGACTGCAGAGAACGAGGGGGCTCACAAAACTGCGGGGGGAGGGGCAGGGGAGGCTGGGGGAAGGGCGGTGGGGGGGGAGGAGAAGTTGGAGCCTCGGGAGCTGGGGGAGACAGGGAGGGAGGGAGGAGGTCTCGGCCCAGGAGCCCTGTCCAGGGAGCTATTTAGGAGTTTGGGGGGTGGGGTGAGGGGAGTAAGGTAGACTGAAAAACCACAGATTTGAGGCCACAGACATTTCTGAATTACCCAGAAAGGCTCGGGGACCTAAATACAGAGCGCCAGGGTTGGGAACTTGGAATGACGAGCAGAGATGTTAGCGCTGTGGAATAGTCCTAGAACGTGAAATGTTAGAAATGAGCACAGGGACCTCTGACCATCGAATGAATGTCAGAACTGGGAGGGTCCTTAGCATCTGGGCAAACTTCCTTATTTGACAAATGACAAAGGAGGTGCTGAGAGGGGAAGGTACTTTATCCCAGGTCACAGTTTAACCTCGCAAGTAAGTGGTCAGAGATCATATTGGAACCTGGGGCTCCTTGACCCCTAAAGCGTTAGATTTTCCCTCTTAAACACTTTTGCGGGCTATGAGGGGATGGTCAATACCAGTCAGAAACTCACTCCTACCCTCAGCCTCTTCTGTTGCTGCCTGCTGTGCGCCTTGGGCAACCATTTCTGCAGCCTCAATGGAAGTGGATTCCTGCCCCTTTCCATTCCCTGCAAAGTCGGCGTTGCGCCCCTAGGAAGGCACTTTGGACTATGTGTACGGGGATGAGTTAGAGGCACATCTACCCTCCCTATCCCTAGCTCTGATGCTCGCTCTTCGCAGATGAGGTGGGGAGGCTGCGAGATGGAGGAATGAGAGGTTCTGAGAAAGAGCCCTCCTTAGAAGAATTGAGTCTCGAACTCAACCGCGCTAAGAAAGGCAATCTATGACTGGAGTTGTATGAGCATTACTTCACAAATCCGAGCCTCAATATTGTCATCTGAAAAAATGGGAGTATTAATATTTGTTCTGCCTACTTAACAATAAAGATCAAATTATACAGTGAAAGGCCCGATCACGCTTAAAAAGAGCTAGAAAGTTTGCATCTCAATGGATTGTCGGGAGTAAAGCGTCAAAGTGACCAATTATTTAACTGGCGGTCTGGGTCTTTCTTGCGGGTAGGAAAGGGGGTTACCCAGCTCTCTACCTAGCCTCCCCACTCCCAGACCCTGGCCATAGCCCAGGAGAGCTTCAGCAGTCTCGAAGCAGGTGACTTGAGGGAGAATGATCAGGCCGGAAGATTTGAGCTGGTTCCCAGAGACCTACCCCAGAGAAAAAGGAGACACTGAGTCCGGATCTAGGCCAGGCCTTGGGGAAGGTTTGCCCCCTCGAAGTGCCAGGAAACAAGGGAAGGGAAAGGAAAAGATGTCTTCTGTGACCTCACCGAAATCTATTGTTTATTTACACACCCCCAGGCCGGCAGCTGCGGAGGGCAGGAGCTGTGCTCGCCAGAGGTCAGGGACTCTTCAAGTTTAAATATAGTTTATGCACAGGAGGAGTTCGGGATGGTGTTAGTGGTTGGGGAGGCTGTCTCAACATTGGGGGGCGGGGGCACCGCAGGACAGCCTCCCTCTCCCGGCTTAGCTCAGGGCCACTGGGACCAGGTCTTCAGGGCCACAAAGAGTTCTTCTCTCTTGGACCTGTCTGGAAAGAGTTATGCTCCTGCCCTCTCCCATCCCCCTGCCAAGCTTCTTCGCTGGGAGACGCTCTCAATTTTTGGAGATAAACTGACTTTAGCATCAGTCTCCCCTCTCCTGGCACTCCCAGGCCTGCTATCAGGTAGGAGCCCTAGGAAAGCCCCGGGGCTGGTTCCAGTCTGCCTATACCCGGCCCGGACAAGAAGTTACAAAGAAAATGGTGCGGATTATACGTCTAGCAGACAAACCCCAGTACAGCCAAGGGCCGCAACAAAGGGGAAAATACCAGAACGACAACAAATCTGTACGAAGAAGGCGGACAGAACCAGAAAGGTTACGGAACACAACAAAAGAATCCATACAAAAATACAACACACAAACCACTACAGAGTTGGAAACAGGCACAAAGGGAGAAAAACAATAAATACCCCGCACCCAAATGCCTAACACACACTCACACACTTCTCCAAAGCGTACTTTCTATTCTCTTTCTTGAGCCCTGAGTCACTCCTGGGCAGTATTAAAGGGGACTCTGAAGAGAAATCGAGGGGTTCCCCTTGCCTCCTTGATTGTAGCTCCCTTAGGACCCCAAAGAGCCTCACCTCCCTTGGCCTGGTGAAAACCCAGAGCGGGTGAATTTTCAAGCGTTTTCAGGGGTTCAATCCCACTCCCCTGAGTCCGGATCCTTTTTCTTCCCCCCTCCCAGTGGAGGATCCTCAAAGCCTCCAATATCTGCGTAGCTTTGGAGTCACTGGAATTTTGGAAAGGAGGATGTGGTGGGACAGAGAGAAGAATTTTCCAAAGTTGCCTCCTCCACATTGCTTTTTTGGGGGGTGGGGTGGGATGGGGTGGGGTGGGAGGTAGCTCTTGCCCGGGCCATAGAGACACTGGGAGAGTTCAGACCAGGGTTTTCAGAAAGTTTCTTGAGCTCTCCCGCTTCCCCACTCCTCCCCCCGTTTTTTTTGTTGGGAAGGAAGGTCCAGTGTCTCTTTGATCTGCGATCTTTAGGAGCCTCAGACAAAGAGAGCACTGAAGGCGAAAGCCCCCCGGGTGCCTCTAGTACTCTGCCCCTCCTCCCCCAGGCACCTCGGACCCCAGACTGGAAGGACCCTGACCAACAGTGCTCTCTGGGGTCAAGCGGAGGGCTTCCTTCCAATTTTAGACTCAACCCTAAACACACACACACACACATACACAGTCTAGAGAGACCAAGAAGAAAACAATACTGGGGGTGGGTGTGAGGGAGAGTGGGTAGTAGTACGACAGAGAACTAATCCCTTATTCATAAAGTTACCTACAAACTCTCCCCAGGGTATCTGCTCTGTGCTAGGGAGAACGCTTGACATTCTTGGAGTGGAGAGGCCGAAAAAATTCTGTTGTGGAGGCTTGGCCTCCTAAGTCCTGACTACTGATTCTAAAAAAGGCCATGAGGGTGGGGAGGATACAAGTTTGTCTCATTTTCACCCTTGGAATATCTGTCCTCCAGTCCCACTCCCATATCTGCTGTGATGGGGGCCCTCAGAGGGGTTTACAATCCTCTCCAGAGATCAACCTTCTTTTCTTTTCTTTTCTTTTTTTTCTTCTGTAGTATGATTTCCTTCTTGTTTCTGGGGGTGGAGGAAGATCTCTTTGAAATACACCTGGTACAGATGAGACCACTGGGGAGGGGGGTATGGGGAGAGCGCACAATCTAGATTCAAATTTAATCACCCCTGTTTAAGCAACTGGCTGATGTGATGCTGGCCAGCCTGGGGGAAAGACGAACCCCTTTCAAAGTAAAGGAAAGGTGATTCCTTCCTGAGCAAATCACTTATCCCTCCCTGTCTAAGATTTTTCCTTCAACTGTACAAAAGAGAGGGGAGATGGTCTGCCTCAGTATTCCTTCCTGCTATTTCTATGTTCTAAATTCTCTCTCAGGTCTAACGTTCTACGTTCTAAGCCCCTTTCTGCTGACAATCTGTTTTCTAAGGACCCTTCCAGCTCCAGCATCCCATACGTTAAGGGACCTGTCAGCTGTAATATTCCGTGTTCTTAGGATTCCCTCCAGAACTACCATTTAGTTTATCTGGATAAACGAAAACCTGTCAGGAGAAAGCCCTGGGTTCTATTTCTGCCCCCTTTCCTCCCATATAGCTCTAGTCCTTTTGGGACCAGCAATTTCCCCACCTCCCAGACTTGGGAACGATGATCCACTCTTCCTATCTCCCAGAGGGACAAGCGCATGTCAGTTTCAGTAAAGAACCCCGGGAAATGAAAAAACGAGGCCGCTGAAGCGGCTCTTGGATCTGGGAAAGGTAAGCGATGACGTGTGGTCAAATCTTCAAGCCTCACTTATCACCCTTCAGCCCCTCCAGCCTCCCCCAGATCCTAGGTCTGTTTATTTATTGAATGAACCAGCTCTCCCGACTCCATCCCTAGCCGCCACTACTCCAGCCCCGGGAGGCGTCCAGGACCATCCCCTTCTTGGCTCATTCATCCCAAGGCCAGAGCTAGCGAAGCAAGTAATCGGGGCGCCTCAGATGTCCGCGCCCGCCCAGCCAGCCAGAGCTAGGCTCTAATTAATAGCCCGCGATCCCTGCGAGCCGCCCGGCCGTGCGGTAATATGATGAACTCCCTTTGTGCCGGTGTCACTGAAAATGTTTCTGATAAGGGGAAGCAAAGCGAGGATCAAAAGGCCCTTGCTCCTTGGCTTCCTCCAGTCCTGCCTCCACTTTCCCTTGGCCCCTCTCTCCCAGCCTCTCCTCCGCTCTCCTCTTCTGCCCTGTCCTCTCCTTACTCCTCCTCAGGCTCCTCTCCTCCCTTCTCCTCTCCTCAGTCTCTTCTCCTGTCCTCAGTCTCCTCTGTTTGTCTCTCTCTACTCTCTCTCCTGTCTTTTTCCCATTCCTCAACTACCTCCATGTATCTGCAGAGTCCCAGTCCCTATTTCTTTCCGCATTTCCGAGTCTTTCCAGCTAGCTTTCACGATTTTGCTCCCCATCTTCCTGGTCTAGCTGGTCCCCATCTGTCTTTCTAGGGCTCTTTCTCACTGTGTGTATCTGTCTCGCCGTTGTGCGTCTCTCTTTCCTCTCCCTTTGGGGACCGGTTGAACTCCAGCGCCCAGCTGAAGCAATCACATCACTGCCCTGCTCCCAAAGTCCGGGTCCCGGCCCACATTTCTGCAACCATCGACTTAAGGGAAAACATCTCCTGTCCCACTGGCCGAGAACACACTCAGGCCCACGCAGTCAAACGTCACAATCCAGAGAGTGCCAGGGAGACACATTTCGACCCGTCAGTACCGCCCCAGAGCCGTGTGTATCGTCTGCGGACACACTTGTACATCCACAGAGTAAAAAGGCCATACGTCCCCACGGAAGTACACTTTGTGTGGTTCCAGTCCCAAGGGTAGCAACTACGGGGCAGGGGTGTCCTTTGCAGAGAACACACAAGTAAATAACAGAAATAATAGTAGCTTCGTTTATATTATAAAGCGCTCTGAGGTTTACAAAGGGTTGTGCGTACACAGTGAATTATTCAAGGAAAACAGATCGCAGCCCCACCCCTGTAGCTCCCTCTAGTGATCCCCAGTTCCTGGGGTGGGGCTGGAGCCTAGGGATGACCCTGCTACCATTGCGAGAACACAAGATGCCGGGGTCTCTAGACTCTTTACCACTGCCCAGGGACACCTGACGACCCAAGTACCCTCCTCTTTGATCCCTCGGTCTGTCACTGCGGGGGTGAAGGGGAAAGATCTGCTTCCCCCCTTCCCTTCTTCCAATCCCTTCCCTTTTCTCCTGAGTCCTCCTCCCCTGTCTCCTTCCCTTCCTCCTCTTGTCCCTCTCCCCCTTCTCCCTGCCCCCCTCGCCTGTCTCCCCCTGACCCTTGACCTGCCTCTCCCTCCCCTTCTTTGTTTGAAGTTCAGGAGAGAACTTTCTATTAGCGACCATTTTCCCCTCCCCCTCCCCCGCCCCCCCCCAGCCTTAGGTCACCGTTCTGCCTTGATTCGATTTGGGAGCTCCCTCCCCCTAGCTCGACCCTAGCCTGGGCCCACAGCCTCCGGAACAGCCCAAGGAAACACTGACCCCGCTTACACCTTTTTTTTTTCCCAGCCAAAGTTGTCTTGAAAGTTTTTTTTTTGAGGGGGGAAGGGGGGAGGCAGCGAAGAGAGAATGCATGAAGACAATGGAAACTGGGATGGAAAGTGGCTACATTAAAAATGCGATTTCCACATTTAAAGAGAAGAATGTGGTAGAAATACACCCCGACACAAACATTATTTGCAAATGATAAACTTACTATCCTTTTAGAAACAAGGGACCAATAATTGATAAATGGAGGGATTTTGGTTCATGTTAAATTCAATGAAAAAGGCAGTTAGATATAGGAGTCAGATCCCTGGCTTGGGAGGCAAGAGACCTTGATTCTAGTTCGAACAGTCACCAAGTAGCAGTTTTAGAATTCTCCTTTAACAGCCTCCAGAATTCTAACATTCTGTGTTCTAAGGTCTCTCCCATTCTATGTTCTAAGCAGTCTCTCCCAACTCTGACATTCTCTGCTCTAAGGTCCCTTCCAGTTCTAATAGTCTATTTATGTTCTAATGTCTCCTCCAGTTCTGCCATTGTATGTTCTAACTTCTCTTTCAGCTATGGCATTCGGTGGTTCTAAGATACTATTGATATCTCTTTTCTTTTTACCAGTGCCTTCTTAGGAATGCCTGGAATGCTGTCCCCTCCTCATCTTTACCCATCCTTCAAGGCTCAAGTCATGCCCATAATCCTGGTGATGCCTTTTCTTTGCACCTTAGACAAGTCAGTTTTTAAATATTAATAATAATAACAGTAAATCACAACAGCAATCATAACTATTCATAAGAGTTTTCTCACTTCCTCATATGGAGAAGGGGTGGTGGTGATTTCCAAAGCCCCCTTCTATCCAATTATCTCAAAGTCCCTGGTTTGAGTGGGGCAGAGAAGGGAATATTGTTCCCCTTTTATAGTGGAGGGAAAGTACTTTTCATGACCTACTTCGATAGCACTGATGACTGGCTTCTGATTCCCCTGACATTATTTATTTTTTTTACTTTGCCTGAGTCTTGTTTTCCCAATGAGATAGTGAACTCCTTGTGTTCTTAAGGAATGATTTAAAAAAAAAATTGTCCTTGTATTTCTAGGTCCAGTTGAACCAAATAATAGGTGTCCAATGAACAGACATATTCTGTTGGTGACAGAACTTTGGGGAAGAAACATCATGAGAGAATCTTCGTTTGCTTAGAGAATCTCTCCCTCCCTCCCTCCCTCCCTTCCTCCCTCCCTCCCTTCCTCCTTCCTTCCTTCCTTTCTTCCCTCCTTCCCTCTCCCTCTCTCCCCTCTTCCTTCCTCTCCTTCTCTCCATACCTATACAGAAATACTGTATGTGACAACTATCATATTCACAAAGACATAGTATGTATTTTTTTCAAGGCCAAATAATCACCTTATTGCTTTAAGGCTAGTGTTATATGTGCTTTTAAATCCTTCCATGTAAATTCCACTGAAAATTTGGAAAGCTGAGGCAGGGGGAGGGGAAAGGGAAGAGGGAGGGGGGAGGTTAATCCGGGTTTAACGCTATGATGCAGTCACAGGACCAGGGTTAGCCTGATTGTGTTATCTCTCCCCAACATTTGAGGCTCCCATATTTCACCCAGCCAAATAGCTTCGAGAGAAGTGCAGATGGCGGCAGTCGGCCCGCCTCAGGAAAATATGTTATTAATATCTAAATAACTTCCCAATATTGTCTGGTAAATCTCCCCTTCACCATTCCAAATGATGAATTCGTTTGAAGTCTTCCCCCTGTCTCATCTTTTCAATGTCTCTCTCTTGCTTTTCCTCTTTTTCTTAACCAGGCTTATTTCAAACTGGTAAATATCTAATTCCTTTAACCACTGGGCCAGTTGCCCAAGTCTCTTATGTATAATGCCTGGAAAACCTCTGTGTTTGGAGATGTCTTGAGATGGACACAGAGCAGATTGGTCCCCATTTGATAATGCTTACAAAGGTGACTTCAGGACGAAACAGGAAGCCAAATTTAGTATATAGCTTTCTTTCTCTTTCTTTCTTTCTCTACTTCCTTTTTCCTTTCTTCCTTCTTTCTCTCTTTCAATGACAAAGCTCAAACAGTAATTCCCCCAGTAAAGTATGACCTTTTTAAAAAATCACTATACTTCTCTGGGCCTCAGTTTCCTCCTTTGTAAAATCAAGCCAATGAACTAGATGACTTCTCAGATCCCTTCCAGCTGTGACATTCTGTGTCCTAAAGTCTCCCAGATGTAACATTCTACATGCTCTTGGGTCTCTTTTGACTTGAACAGCCACTATTTAAAGGTCCCTTCTAGTTCTGACATTTTAAGTTCTAAGGTTTCTTCCAGCCCTGATATTGTGTTCTAAGAGTTATCCCACCTCTGGTTTTCAGTGTTCTAAGATTCCTTCTAGCTCTGATGTTCAACGTTCTAAGGATCCTCAAGGAGGTCCTTTCCAGCTCTGAGAGTCTGATTTTATGGCTTATTCTGGACATTCTAGGAATCCCTGAAATGTATCTCCCTCTTTTCCTCTAATACTTTCCCCTTCCAGGCTCCCCCTTAGGAGCACAGGGTTGGGCTTCCCTGCCCTCTCCTGGGTGGATAATTACTCTCTCCTCCCCTGCTTTCCCTTGTTTAAAGTTTGCTTTTTTAAAATGTCTTGTATTCGATTATGCTGTTCATTCTCCCTCCAACCTTATCTCCTCCTGTCTCTTCTCTCCTTCCCGTCACACTTGATTTAGGAGGGAGTTTATCTTGCAAACATTTGCCTGCTTTGTTTATTTACACCAGGTTCTGAGGCTACTAGCTAGCGAAAGCCTGTGTTTGCCTTTGTAATTGTTATCTCTCTTTATTGTTGTATTGCATTTGTCTCAGCTTCGTTTTCTGCTTTTGGGGGGGGGGTGGAGGGGGTGTGGAGGGGGTGGCTGTCAGCACCGGGTGTTCTAACTCCCTAGAAATGGCCTTCTGTGCTGGGACTTTCTCACTTCTCTCAACCCTCCACCCTCCTTCTTCTCCACCCCCAGCATCTCTCTCTCTCTCTCTCTCTCTCTCTCTCTCTCTCTCTCTCTCTCTCTCTCTCTCTCTCTCTCTCTCTCTCTCTCTCTCTCTCTCTCTCTCTCTCCTCTCCCTCCCTCCCTCTCCCTCTCTCCACCTCTCCCTAGCCCCACTGAATATGCACGGAGGAGCCCAGGAGAAAGACAGAGAATTGCCTGACACCCTCCTATCTTTCTCCTGGCCCCCATTATGCGAAGTTGATCCTTCTCTGAACAGGCACAAATCCAGCCTGGTCTCTGTTTGATTAGATTGCCAACCGGGGTAATCCTTTGATTTGGTGAAGTGTCGATTACCTCTCTTAAAACACACATTTACAGAGAAGGGAACTTGTTGGTTTAAATCAATGCAGATGGCTTCTGATAAATTGACTATCAGCTAGCATTTCCCCCCACCCCCCACCTGCTCAGAGTCCCTTCCTCTCCTTGTTTTCTCTTCGACGAAGCCCCCTCCAACACACACACGCACACACACAGGCAAGCACACACTTCTCTCCCTCCCACCTTCTTCTCACTAGCGCAATAAACAATGCCACTCCCAGGTGTGAAGCCGAAAATACGGCGGGGGCCGAGAGGAGCTGCTCCCCCTTCCCCTATTCACTCGCTCCCCCGGAGCCTAATTAAATTTGGCAGGTCCTTGTACGCACAATCAAAACAGCTTCCTCCAGTGTAGCAAGCCACAGAAAACCGCATTAGCAGAGTCCGCCAAATTAAATTGTTGCTACCTCCTCTTTTCAAGTGTCTAAATAGACCTTCTCCCCTCCCGCCCATGCTTGGCACTCCTGGGCTACACCTGTAAATTCATCAGCCTCTTTCCGCACGCTTAAAATAAATGAGTAAAATAAAAAGGAAAACAAAGAGACAAGACCTGGATCCGCCCACACACACTGCCCTAGACCCTTCCTGGGCCACCCGGAGCCCCAGCCGCTTCCTCTCCAAGGTCCCCTGACTCCCAAAGAGACCTTTCGGGAGTGGGGTTCTCAGATTTGGGGGTCAAGGGGGAAGAGGATTTCCTTCATTTGGTTTGACCGAAATTGTTTCCCTTGCCCACGCTAGGTTTCTTTCCTTTTCAGCTCCGACCTCGCCAGTTTCAAATGTGACTTGGTCCGTTTCAGAGCTGACCTCAATTTTGGCTGCACCTCGCCGAGTTTCGTGTGTGTGTGTTTCTGTTTGTATGTAGTATGTAAACGGTCTCACTCGTTTCCTAGTCCCACTAGTTAGCTTTCTTAGTGTGTACTCAGCCTGGGTTCCCTTTCCCCTGTTCTTTCCAACTTGTTTGCAATGTCTGTCCCTCCTGGAATCAGAGTTGGGAAGCTTCTTTTACGTCTTCACAAACAGCTCTTGGTCCCTCTTTTCTCCTTCTCCGATCCTTGGAGACTGGGGTAAGGAGGGATGGGACTAGAGTGGAGGGGAGAATGGAGAAAGAGACTGAGAGGAAAGGGGGGGGGCAAAGAGATGGCCCATCTTCGTCCTCAGGTGAGGAAGACAGTGCCGGCAAGAAACTTGGATCTAGGGCGGTCGTGTAACAATATCATCTGCTTGGATAGTAATAACTCAAGTCTCACCAAGGACAGGAGTAGGAAAGGGGTTGGAGAGGGAGGGAAGGAGGGGGAGACAGAGAGAGAGAGAGAAAGAGAGAGAGAGAGAGAGAGAGAGAGAGAGAGAGAGAGAGAGAGAGAGAGAGAGAGAGAGAGAGAGAGAGAGAGGAATACGAACGGCTCATGAATATCAGCCCAAGGCAAGCAGGAGTGAGCTGTTCAAAGATGAAAGTGCAGAGAAATAAAAGCCCAATTTAATCTGCTTTAAAACCCTTCGACTTAACGTTTGTGCTTCAAACTCTGAGAGTGAGGACTGATTGCGGATAAATAGTTTCTTACCATGCCTCGAAGCTATTACACCCCTCTCCAACACAGTTCCCTATTCAGCAGCCCCACTTTTCATTACCAGCTCTAATAAGTCTTAGCATTATTAAATGCCAAGCAGACGATAGAAAGAAACTAGCGCAGGGAGGAATCTCTCCTTAGCTCTTAAAGAGGAGAGCTCTTAAGCCTCTTCTTTGTCGACTCCCCGCGAGGAGAGGAGCAACCCCCCGAGAGGGCATTTGTCACAAGAGAAGCCAAAACAAAGTTGTGGCTGTCTTTCCCCCCTAGCCCCCGCGCCCTCCACGCACCCCTGGTGCCCTAGCTCTCCTTTCTGTCCAAGTCTTTTCCCCTCCGTCGCAGCCAAGTCAGAAGAAGGCCGCAGATTTGGAACTGAACCCTGTAACTGACTATGGGGAGGGGGAACCCCAAAATGGCCTAATTTGACAGAGTTCAGAAATAAAGGGTAACAAATCCGGTCCACGCGCCATGAGCCCTGGCTACGTCCAGACTCACTCACCAACTCACCAGCCCCCAGCCACTCGGACACACTCCGTTGCACAGATCTGGCCCCACACTTGCTTCTTTCGTTAATAGGACAATTTATACAGGATTTGAGTTATCCCCACGGAATCGCCTGCATTTCTTTCCAGATTCTTTCCTTCTCATACGAAACAGAAAGGCAGGGTTCACCGTTCACCCCAAGCTCGAGATAAATGGACTTATCCCACCACAGCCCCTTTCTCCTTCCCCTAGCAATCTCAACTCTTTAAAGGTCTTTTAGGAGAAACCTCTGTCTAGCGAAGGTATTTCGGCAGTTGGTACGCGGTTGCAGCTCGAGGCCGCTGGGCACTGAGAGGCCATCGACTCTCACACTGCTGAGTAGTCCCTGCTTTGGCCCCTTTGCCGGTCCGCGCGCCCCACAGCGAAGCGAAATCCTTGTACTAGGCGGACATTTGTGCCACCAACCCCAAGGTCCTCAAGCCTGCTACCTGGGAAAAACAGAGCCGGCCCGGGACCCAAACACTCCCTCCCCCCAAAGACTGCCTCTTGTTCAGACTTAAAAGATCCCTGACTTTTCAAACTGGGAAGATCTGCCTCATAAGAGGCGTAAGGGAGGACAGAAGGGGGATTTTTATTTCGGTTCAAAGTGGGGATTTTTTCCACCAGCAAGAAATACAAAGTGTTTTGTTTTGTTTTTTAAATCGCAGACACACGTATTCCTCTCACCTCCGCCCAATCACCAGAAAAAAAAACAAAAAGCAAAAACAAACAAAAAGCGAAAACAAAACCCAAACCTCACAGTCTACCCTAGATACAGAGTGTGCCCAGGCCCTCCCTGGATACAATATTTCGCAGCGTCCGGGGCCTCAGGCCGGCGCCCGAGGGGCCTTAGAATATTCCGCTGCACTCGGAGAGCAGCGGGGAGCGGCCGAATAGCTTAGCTCCCTTTCTTCGCCTCCTCGCTGGCCCTTTGTCCAAGAGCTGCGCGGCTGCTCGCACGTTTTTGAATGTCAATAGCCCGCCCCTTCCCCCGCTCCCCTCCCCAGGACGTGAGCCCTTTCCCTACGTTCCCCAGTCGCCCTCCTTTTCGTACTGGGGCTGCTTTTGTGGGACAGGATCTGGGCTCGGGAGGCGGCAACAAGCTAGGGGGCTTTGTCTGTGAAGTTCATCTTCAAGGTTGGGAGGGAGAGTCGGGCCTGTTGGGGGCGGTTAGGGGAGCAGGGAACTGCTCAGAACAAACGTCTGATCGAGGAGTTGAAAAGTTTTCTCCCGAACTCTTTTCTCTGACTTCCTCAAAGTCTCGCAGCAGCAACACAGAGAAAGAGAAAATCATAGTCTGCCTCCTTGTTTTGCAGGAATTGTCTCTTCTGCCTTTTTTTCCTTTCCGCCAGTTCACCATTACTGATCTCTACTTTTCTAGACATTATCACCATCTCTCTACTCACACACTCTAGCCTCACTCTACTCTGTTACAGTCCCCTCTCTGCCTGGCAGAGGAATCTGGAATAGGACAGCTATTCTCCGCTCCTCCTACACCTCAAATTCAAGACTCGTTTTCTGGCGAGCGCGTCTCCCAGGAAAAATCTTTTCCAATTCCCTCGCGACCCTGGGATGCCAGGAAGAAAACGGGCCACAGGGCTTGGAGTTGGCGCGTCTGTTTCTAACAAGCAAGCATTCGAAGTGAGGGGGACAGAACCTGGGATGGGGCCCCTAATGGGGGGGGCACTGCCCCTGAACTTATGGAGATAATGCCTTTTCCCTTATCCCGGGCAGGGCTAGAAACTTCCACACAAGTCATTTTGTCCCTTTCACTTGCCGTGGGCCCACCCCAAACAGGGTTCTTCCCTGGGAAGGGGAGACCCGGGCTTTCCTTACCCCCCAGGCAGACCAGCGATCTGCTCAACTCGGCCCCCGGCCAGGGAGAGGTACCGGATTCCCCCGCGCTTTCTAATTGATATTGATTGCACCGATCACTCAGCTGTCAGGAGGAGTTTCAAGGGACCGTTTAGAGAGCAGTAGAAAAAGCTGTCGAACAAATTCATTTAGGGAACCGCGATACGCCCCCCCCCCCCGGCAGCCCCTAGGCAACCCCTAGCCCTCCCTTCGCTTCCAGTTTCCTATAAATAATTGATCGAGATCCAACTACGCGCGAACATGCCAATGCCTTCCTGGACTCACGGCGGAGAAGGGGGATAGAGAAGGGACACCCTGAATGACTCCTATATATATGCAATCTTCACAAAGCTCCCTGCAAACATAACTTCTTTCTGAATCCCTAACTGAGAAAATAGACTGTAATAGGTGATGACAACAATAACAACGGCATTCTTGCCTTCATTCATTTCATTCAATGACCAATAATCAGCGCAATAACATGATTCGTGTTGGGTAGGAGGAGAGAGAGAGAGAGAGCTCAATTTGCCAGATCCAAACATCCCCCCTCCCTCGACAATTTCCGTCCTATACAATCCAGTTGCTTTAGCCCCAATCTCTCAGAAAAAAAAAAAAATCCATCTCTTCTTAGCGCTTTGGGGATACAAAGCGCTTTCCATCCATTAACCATATCTGGCTTTTATATAGCCTTTACAATTTTTCAGGGACTATCTTTTCACATAACTTTAAGAGTTGGGTAGTGGAAGGAAGCCCTTTTAAGGACAAGGAAGCCGAGGCTCTGAGAGGTTAAGTGACTTGTCTGCGGTCACCTAGCAAGCATTAGAGACCAAATATGCTAACTTCCAAGTCCAAGGGCTCTACCCATCACACCTTTGCCTATTTTATTCATTTAGATCCTTTGAACTTCACAACGGGGGACAGAGACGAGTGCTCTCATAACCCATTTTCCAGATAAGGAGAATGAGGTTCCAAGAGGGAAAGTGATTTGCCTGGGCTTACTTGGCAATTTGTGGTGAGAATTGAACTCAAGATTCCTGACTTTCAGGTCAAGACAAGATGCTGGGTGCTCCCATTCCCAATACTCTATTGGACAAACAAGTCTCTCTCTCCGTCCCCTCTTCCCAGACCTCAGGCGGCCGATGTCAAGGCCGCTCCAGAGACCGTTTTCTACCTTTGTCGCCCAGAATGCCGTCGATGCTGTGTTTAGCCTTCTTCTCGCCATCCTCCTCTTTCTTGTCACACTCGTCCTCTTCTTCTTTCTTCCCGAATTTGATTCTGAGCACACGGCTAATCGAACTCACTAAACCTCAGAAATTCAAAGGCAAAAGAGAAAGTATAAGTTGTGGAGAAAGTAAACCTTTCCCTTCCCCCGCTCCTGTCATCGCTAGGGGCCTGGCCCCTGGTGGTTTAGGAAAGAAGGGAGTCTCTCAGCTGCCATCCCACAAGTGTCCCGGGGCCACTTGCACCCACAAAGAGCCTCCGAGAAAGTCATACACACCCAAATATGTAACTTACACACGTGTACACGCGAATACAGCCCCAGGTGCACCCCATGTCTTCCCAGTCACATACGTATGGTCACACATTCACATACATCTAAAACTCACATTTACACTTATACAGTCATTCATAGGCACACATTTATTTACACCTACAGACACTCAGGCACCTACGACTCATTTATATCGACACACCTTTATGCACATACTGCTAAACACACAATAAATATCTGTATCTCAACACACTTGCAAACACTTATACAAACACATCCTCACACACTTGTGTATACATTTACACACATATCTAAATTGATCCCCAACCTCCACTATCCTTTGCTGTCCCTAATCAAACACAGTTAAGCCACTGATGCTCCTAAGCCTAGCGTATCGGAGCACACGCATCCCCTGGGAGGGAGATTCTGGCCTCTGGCCTTGGCACTCTAACTCATCCCCAGGTCTGGATCCCTGACTTGCAGCACTGAGTTCAGGCCAGGTTGAGAGCCCAAGGGAAGGCCAGAGTACAGGATCCAAGAGATTAAACCCAGAGGCTGTGATCCTTGTGTCCTGGAGCCAGCCGAGAGCCTGCAATGGGAGTGGAGCCTGTGGCTGACACGGGTCAAGGTTTAGGTGCCGGAACCAAGATTCCGGCTTTCCGGGGAACAAGGTTACCCTGGTCAATTTCCCGCAACCAGCAACTGAGCGCTATCACAACTTTCTTCCCCTACTAAGTTCACTTTGTTATATAATAAAAGCTTTTGGGTTCATGGTTTCTGTTCTCATTTTTCTCTCTGTTCTCCCCCTTTCTTCTTTACTCACCTTCTTTAGTTCTTTCAGTATCTCTATTCTCTTTTTCTTTCTGTCTTCTGCCCTTTCCAAACTTCTTTCTTCCTCTTTGTCAGAGTTTGTGGGTGCTATTTTTTCTGATTCATCCTTCCTCCTTTACCAATTCCTGTTTCTCTCTAATGTCCCTCTCCCTTCTGACAGAATTACCTTCTCTCTCCTAGCATGTTCTACCCTGCTCCCCCCACCCCCAACCTGTATATATTCCTCATCCTTTTGACAGGGAAGTTCTGGAAATGGAGGGCAAGGGACCCTCGGTTGGTCCAGCTGGTACCCACAGGAGGCTGCATTTCTCCTGTGTCTGGGGCTCCCAGTCCAGACAGCTCAGCTGCCTTCTCACCTGAGGGAACTGTGCTGCGGTCACAGTGTCCATCCTTGAGCAGTCGATCTCGGATTTCCCAGCTGAACATTCCAGGGTTTTCTCTTTTGTATTCCTCTATTTTCTTCTCCACGTCTGGAGTGGCTACCTGCTTTAGTGAGGGAATGTGGGGGTAGGACAGGGGGAAAGAGTACAGAAGGAAAGGGAAGAGGAGAGAAATCACTTTCAATATAAACCTAAAATGTGGGCACTTAGATTATGAGGAAGGGGGTCTGGGATTCCCACCAAATGTTATATAGAAGAGAGAGGCAGTGACCCTACTCATAGATAATCTGAGCTGGAAGGGTCCTTAGGGATTCCTCTTGTTTCATAGAAGGAGCAAGGGAGGCCCAAAGAGGACAGTGACTTATTCAAGGTGACATGGAGTAAGTCACAAAAGTAAGACTTGGAACTCAGGTTTCACAACTGTGAATCCCAGCTCTTTCCACTGTCACAAAAGCATCAAAGTCAAGAAAACCTAGGTTCCCATCCACTTTGCTTCACTTGCTATCCACTTCACAGGACCAGTTACTTGACCTCTTTCAGCCTCAATTTTCTCAACTATAAAATGAGGATGATGTAGGGAAAGAGTTTCGAAAATTGTAAAGTGCTAAATAAATACCTATGAGTTGTTTGCTATTGTTATTATTATCACTCCACCTCTAAGGAAGTTCTCAGCTCCAAGAGAAGGAGTGGAGAGAGAGGAGGATGGAAAGGGTAAGCCACTAAGATGAAACCCTTATGACTCCTTGAATCTGGCCCAGAACAGAGAGTAGGTGAGGGCTGGTGGTCACCTTGTTGCCCCGGAAGCCTATCTCCCTCCAGGCTCCAGGAGGAAATTGGCATCTTGTGGAAGGGTGGAAGTGCCCTTGTGCAGTCAAGGAGCTGTCTCCAGACTAGGAACTCTGGGAATGTTAATCATGTCCTTCTAGCAAGGGCTACCAGGCTTCAAACTTGATTAATCCCAACAAATTATCCTCGGTTATCCAAATCGGGAAAGAAGTGGAATCAGGATACCTATGAATTACTTAAATATTTGAGGAGAGTGTGGATTTAGGGGTTTCTGGAAGTGGAAATTTGACCTTCATTTCCCTGAGGTGGGGTGAGGGAGACAGTATAGATTTTTTCTTTCCTGCTTTATCAAACTATCTTATGGAAAGGAAATTGGAGGTGGTATGGGTTCTTGGGGTGACATGGGGATTCTTCTCTCCATCAACACCCCTATATAATTCTCCCTATGTCAGTGTTTCGGTCAGGGACATATGGCCTTCAAGTCTTGTAACTCGAGGTAGGTTCCCTCTACTCAGATCCTTCAGCTGGGAGGATGGTGGCTGAAGAACTTAGGGCTCCCCAGGACACTCACCCTGGGTTTACTGCCCCCGATGGCCCCAGGTCGAATGGAGCCAGTCTCCTGGTAGCGGCATAGGATTTTGGAGACACAGCCGTGGGAGACACGGAGCTGGCGAGAGATGACGCAGGGCCGGATACCATGGTGGGCCATCTCCACGATCTTGTGGCGGATGTGGTTGGGTAGGGGCCTACCGTTGATGAAGACCCCGCCAAGTTGATTCACCCGACCCTGGCCAAGTGGAGTGGACACTGTGGGGAAGGTGGGAAGAGAGTCAGAAATGGGGGAGAGGGGGAAGAAGTATATTACAAAGGTGGAAGGTGGGTAGTTGGGATGCAGTTATTCCCTAGGTTCCTGGAGCAGGCGCCTGCCCATTAACTGTGAAAACATATGCCCTGTCAAATCTGGAGGCCATTTCCTTGTGGGTCCTTAGCTGGACGCTGCCTTCTGCCCTCTCCAGCTGCTTCATCTTGACCTTTCCAGGTTCGGTTCCGAAGGGTGAAAAACATACCTCTTGTGTAGAGGGGCGTACATCTTATATGCCCCCAATTTCACTACATGACCCCTCCATATCCACGTGCCAGGGTGTGGTGTGTGTGTGTGTGTGCGTGCGTGTGTGTGTGTGTGCGTGAAGAACGCTGGTGGGAGAATCGAATTCAACTTAAGGAGAGGATCAGTGGTGATGGCGGTAGGGTGGAGTGGAGTGGGTGGGGATCGCCGTAGATAAAGTTGAACTCGAGAGAAAGGCCCCAGACTCTTATCAGTGTCCGCCAGTACTCCACCAACACTCACAACAAATCCACTGGGCTGAGAATTGTGGATCTCTTACCCCACCCTCCACCCCCAACTCCCCGTTTGGCTTGGCCCTGAACAAGTCAGAGAGGAGGCCGATTTTTAATTTTTTTTTTTTTTTTGAGCACGGAGAACGCTAGTCAAGATACTTGAACCCAGAAGAATCCCCTGGGATCTTCTGTTCCAGATCGGGAGATCTCGACAAACCCGTTTGGGAGCGATGATTGAGAGAGTTAAATAGTCCATACAGGCTATAGAGGTGTCCAGACTTCACGGGAGTCAAGCGAAACGCCGAAAGGAAGAGTAAGGACGAGAAGACCGGGAGATCGTAGTATATCGCGATAGCCAGCAATCTCTACTAGGGTTTCCCCAGAGGGGGCAGCCAGGGCCAGGCCTGGACCTCTGGGGCCTGTCTCTTCCCCGTGATTCGCTGCCCGAGGATTTATTTCGTTGTAGGTCAGCTTAGGGTTGAGAAAGGCAGGGGGGTGGGTGGGTGGTGGGTGGAGGGGGTTCTTGGCTAAGACTTTCTGCCTTTCCCGAAACGTTTCTCTGCCCAATATCTGGCTTAGGAAAACCTACCGGTCTGCGGGGTTGTCCTAGGGCCTGTGTTGTGCTGGGGAGGGCAAGATCATCAGCGCCTCCCTGTCCCAGCACCAACACCAGCATGGTACTTGGGCTGTGCGTTTCGGGTGTGAGTGCGCTCCACGAGAGCTCCTTAACCGAGCTCTCGTTGCGCCGCTGGCACCCCTTTCTCCCAGAAGGGGAGGGGGGTGCTGCTCTAATCCGGACCCGAGCCCCCAGTGTGGGTACTGCATCGCCGCGGAAATCTAGCAGATTAATACAATTTCACAGCCGCCCGGATGGAGGAAGCTGGCTGCATAATTGGAAAGCAAGGAGGGGGTGGGGGTGGGAAGAAGGGAGAGACAAGACTAGGGCTGCAGCAATGTCTCTCCCTTCCCCCGTGCTCCCCCTCTCCAGCCCCCACTCTTTGCCAAAGTCGGTGTCTGCAGCTACCTCCGCATTTAATCAGCCATCCTGCGCCGCAGCGGCGGAGTCACCCGGCCTCCGCGGCCCGCTATGCTATTAGCGGACGAGAGCTCTCGAGTGGCCAACTTTATATTCAAGAGCCTCTCCAACGGCCGCCACTTCTACCTTCTCTATATTCTCCGTCATGGTGTGCAAATATTGTCCTAATCCTCCGAGCCGTCCTTGCGCCGTCTGCTTCCTCGGCATCGCTAGAGCAAGGCACTCCACCAAATCCCCCCGGCGTGAAGGTTTTCCCGCCTGCGTGGCTTCCCACCACTTTTTCTCGCGCACTTGATCACGGAAACACTCACTCGCCTTCGTCTCTTTCGGGGACGGGGCCACCTCCTCGCTCCCCCGATCTTGGGCGGGCTGCCCGGCTCATTCCTCCTGCCCAGCCCCCTTTTCCCCCTCATCAGAGATTTTTTCTCCCTCTCACTCTTCTCTTCTTCCTCGGGCACCCGGCGCATTCACAAAATCTCAAAATTGAAATTTCAGAGAGCTCCAGACTGAAGTGGGGACACTCGAAATACTTCCGCGAGACACCCCCCCCCCCCCATTCCCAGAATGTGCCTGACGTTAGTTTTCACTGACAAGTTTAGCTTCTTTAATTAGCTAAAATTGCATAAACACACACACACGCACACGCACACACACTCTCTCTAACTCACACAGAACTCTCCTGACTGGATGAAGGCGCCTTACCGTGCTTTCCCCTTGCAAATTTGATTTTAAAGGGGCAACTTTGGGAAATGAATTCTTTGCTCCCTTTTCTCTAGGCAGCTACCGTCTCTCGTTCAAGGAGATAAAGGCGAGGGGTGGGGGCATGTCTCTGAAAACCCTGGAGTTTGGGAGTCCGACTGAAAAGTTTTAAAATGAAATCGTTCTCCTTTATTACAGATTTGGGAGCAGGCCGACAAGGGAGTGAGTTTTCTAGGGTTAATTTCTTTCGGGGAAGAAGTACCGAAGCCATCAGCTGTGTGATACTGCCCCCAGAACATTAGCTGTGGATAATCCCCTAAAATAAAATGTTTTGTAAGAGAATCTTCGTATTCTAAATTAAAATCGAAAACCAACATAGAGCGGGGTGACTGGGTCTGGTGAGGGCGGAGAACGTCCCAGGGAAAGTAAATGAAATTGGATAAAGAGGTGAAATTTACGAGCAGCTGAACCTTCCCAAGGTTGAGAAGGGGGGAAAGAAAGTCTGAGAGGAGAGGGAGAGTGAAACCAAAGCCCCCAGGGCAAGGAAACCGACTAGGACATTGACAAGTGGAGGTCCCGGGGACCGATGGAGGGGGGAGGCTCATTCCCTCCAGTGCCCGGAAAGTCTGGGGACGCCACCCGCTCTCAGCAGCCACCACCATCGCGGTGTGCCCTTCGAGACAGTCGGTCCCCGAGGACAGGGAGAAATGGTGGGCTGTCCGAAAGGAACCGAAGAGAGTAAAAGGCAAACGGCCTTACCTTCCAAGGGAAATCCGGTCCGAGGGTAGTTCTGTCCCGGAGCGGGTCTCATCATTCTCGGTACGGTGCCGGGGAGAGCCGCCATTCTGGGCACGCCAGGGACAGGTCCGGAGTCCTCAGAAATCCTTCCTGTCTTCTCTCTTTTCCCCTACTGTGAGCTCTTTCTTCCCGTCTCTCTCCCTTTCTCCTTTTTTAAAAAAACCTCTCCCCCCCCTCCACTCCCACACACTCCCTACCCCCCACCCCACCCCCGGCTGCAGTCAAACGCGTCCAGAAGCTGGGAAACTGGGGGGGGGGGGTGAGGTGGGGGCGGGGGTGGTAAGGAAGTTAAAACAAACAAACCCGACCCAAGTCTCCCTCGGTCCTCTCCTCCAGAAGTTGTGGGGGCAGAGGTGGGGAGACAGAGCTGGAAGCCGGTGCTGTGAAGATGGGGGGAGGAGGAGGGGTGGAAATCCTGTCCCGTCCCCCCCAGCCCCAGAAGAAGTAAGGACACCGGTTCTCACACTAGGGGCTAAAGTTCCTGAGCTGAGACTGCGAAGAGTATTTCTTTGGGGTTATTTATTTCTCTTCTCTTCTCTTCTCTTCTCTTCTCTTCTCTTCTCTTCTCTTCTCTTCTCTTCTCTTCTCTTCTCTTCTCTTCTCTTCTCTTCTCTTCTCTTCTCTCTCTCTCTCTCTCTCTCTCTCTCTCTCTCTCTCTCTTCTCTCTCTCTCTCTCTCTCCTCTGTACTCCTCTCCTCTCCCCTTCGCCTTCTCTTTCTATGACCCCCCCCCCCCCCCCAACACGCGCACACCACAAGCCTTTCCCTTCCAAGAAGGGGTGATTGAAGAATGGGGAAGGTGTCTAGTTGGTTTGGGGGGTGTAGGTGAGAGGAGAAGGGAGGTTATATAGGGAGACTTTTGGAGAGAAGGGAGTAGAGAGGGTGGAGGGAGAAGTGATCGTCTACGTAAGTTGTTTAAAGTACTTTACTTCTTGGAGGAGGAAGAGGAGGAGGAGGAGGAGGAGGAGGAGGAGGAGGAGGAGGAGGAGGAGGAGGAGGAGGAGGAGGAGGAGGAGGAGGAGGAGGAGGAGAGAAGCAGCAGTGACTGGGATCTGATAGGCTCTGACTTTTTCTTTTATTCATGAGGAGGAAAGGGGGCCCGGCGGAAGGGACCGAAGGGCCAATAGTGAAAAGAAATTTACAACGAAGATATCTGTATTTTAAAATCCGCGGTTTGGCCTGGTCAGGGAGAGAAACAGAACTACCCGTTAAAACCTAGAGCGAACGTAGCTGGGGTAAAGGAGAAAAGGCGGGGGCATTGAGGGGCCTGCAAAAGCTAGTCAAACTTTGTCCCAGTGTCTTCTTGGATGAATGGATTAGATCCACAGCACATTTCTCTCCCCCAACCCCCCCCACCCCCAAAGAAGTGGCGGCGGTGGTGCTCACCACCAGCCTAAAGGAATGCGCATTTCTCCCCTCCTCTCCTTTTTGCTTTCTGGGTGTCTTGGTGCTATCCCTCTGGCCCCTTCCCTACAAGACCCCTTTCTCATCAAAGTAGACGGAAAAGGGGTCCGGTTGTTCACCAATTTCATTCTCCTACTCTATCGCCTTTCCTCCTTTTTCAGGGGCTCGGCCGTCCAGGTCAAGAAATTTAAGAGAATTAAAAAGGGAAGCGATTTGGGAAAGGATTTTTGTACTGCCTTCGGGACAGTGACGCCACCTCATCTGCCAGGGCCTGTCCTGAGTCCCAAAGTGCCACCTGTTATAGCTCCCAGGCGGAGTAGGGAGTGGGGGGCATAATACTTGTAGCTGGGGCCAGTTTTTGAATAGGCGAATCTCCTTCCCGTTTGCCTGGAGTCCTCCTCAGACCCTTCTCCTTAATTCTCCTCCCTCCGCAATTCTCACACAGAAATCTCTAGCCCTACCTAAATCGAGTTGCCCAGCCCAAACCTTTCTCTGCAGGATTCTGCCACCATGCCCTCAGCAGGTGGGTGCATCTCTTTGATTGAGGTTGAGGTTACCGTCAGTCCCTGCCTCGAATCAGCGAGTCAGGCCCACTGAATACCGGGGACCAGATGTCGGGGACAACGCAGGTAGTGAGGTGACCTGGGCAAGGATGCAAAGTGTGAAGGTGAAAATTGCCCGAAACTTTCCAGGTCTGAGGGACTGAAGCCTGATATTGAGGTGAGTGCGGAGATGGAGCCGTAGTAGGGAGGGAGGGTCCTCGAACACTTGGTCCAGGAGAGCAGAGTGACCGGAAGTCCTCGATTCAGGAAGAGATCTGAAGAGGGGAGGGGGGGAACGCCCTCCCAGCGGGGCAGGACGCCAGGGCTGCTGGCCTTTTGTCTCCCCGCCCCCCCCCCCCGCCCTCCAGCGGATCTCGGGCTCTACCCTGGAGGCAAGATACAATAAAAAGAACCCAGCCTCCAAACTTTGACCCCTTCTTCCATCTCTCCAGGCCGGAAGAAGATTGTCCTTCAGCCTGGCTCCACCAATTCCTAAAACTGATCAGACCAAAGCTTTTGCATACTCTTTCTTCCTTTTTTTTTTTTTTAACCTGCAAACTCTTTTTGCAAACTCAGCGTTTTATCTCTGAACCCCTCTCTCTGGCTCCCTCCAAGCCCCACTCCCAGCGCACAAAACTTTGTTCCTGAAACCTCCCCGGGGTCATCAGAAAGACGCAGGACGTCCGAGAGAGGGAAACAAGGCAGGGAGGCAGTAAGCCGACGCGGAATCCGTGGCCCTCGACCTCCTCATGCTCTTGATGACTTTGCCTTCGCGGCCATTCAGCTCAACCTCACCTAAATCTGTCTTCAAAATTCCACTGAAAATGACCCTATCCAAGAAATGGAGAGATGGGACCAGGGAGGGACGCCTAGGTGACCTTGGAGGTTCAACTCTGAAATTCTCGCCACTTCTCTCCCTAAACCAGGGAACTGAATTGACACAGGGAAAGAGAATAAAATCAGTCTGGACCTGAACTCAAAGGATATATCTGTATGGACCCAAGGACAGAAGGAAAGCGAATGCCAAGAAAGACCCAGGGTTCCTTCGCAGTATTGGTGTATTAGTCCTTTCCCCAATATTCACTAATCCTCTGAGTAAGATTGCCGGGTGTCCTGGTCTTACTCGGGGCGGTGGAGAGGCCGGGAAAGTGAGGTGGCTGCGCAGATCTGAGACACTGCACTCCCCCAGCCCCTAGACGTCTTTAGCAAAAGCCCCCAGGCCCTGGGCCCAGCTGGAAGTCCTGAGCGGCTCCAGAGGGAGGCGCAATTCAATTCGGAGATCTGGAAGAAACCTTCGAGAAAGATTATGGTCTTAGATCTAAGGGAAGCTTAAAAGGTTACCTAGCCCAATTCCCTTAATTAACGGATGAGAAAACTGAGGCCCAAGGACTTTAAATAACTTTCCTAGGGTAGCCCAGGGATTAAATGGCAAAGGGCTGTGTGCTGTTTTCTTTCTCTTCTCTCTGGCTGCCTTCTCACACTCTCGGGCAGCATCTCATTCTGGGACATCCCGTTGAATGCACCTTCAGGGCACTTGTATGTGAGTTTGAGTATGTGAATAACCACCATGACCTACGAAAAGCCCACTGGCCTGGGATCTGGGGACACAGTCCGCTTAGCAGGGGCCAGGACTCAGCTTGGGGGCCGGGGGTGGGGGGGTGGGGTGGGGGAGTAGAGGGAGGCAACACTGGGAGTCAGAGGCTCAGCACGAAACGTGTTTAAAGAATCATATTTCCAAGCGGCCATTCTGATTACTGCTTAAGAGTAGTAGGGCGAAGAGGCTCAGTCCGACCTTGTGGTGGGCCTGGACCAGAGTTGCTGTCACTTGGTCGCAAAAGCAAGGTACCCCAAACAACCAAGCTATTCCCCTTCCTTTCCCAGTTGCAGTCCCTTCCTACTTATTTATCTCCTCATGTGAATCATAAGTTCTGAGCGTCGTAAACTTAGAATTCGGAGGAACCTCAAGGGCCTTTATACTCCATCAACCTCATTTTTCAAAAGCAGAAACCGAGGTCCAGGAAACTTAAATAATCGGTTCTAGGTCACACGAGCAGTAAGCGGCAGACGGCGGGGGTGGGGAGTGGAAGGGCGGGGGTGTAGGGTCAGAGCTGGAAGTCACCTTAGAGGTCGTTGTCAGAACCCCTCATTTTACAGGTGGGGAAAACCGAAACTCAAAGTCATGGTATAGAGTAAGGTTTAGAAACCAGACCTTCAAATGAAACATTCAACCAACGACCATTTATTAAGCTCCTACTATGTGCCAGAAGCTATTCCAGGCTCTTTCCAGTCTACTCCGCTGCATTTCTTGTGTCCAGAGTCCAAACACGCAACCACCCAAACAGCGTCCCCCACACTTGGTCCTTATCAGAATTAAAAGAAAAAGCTTGGAACGGGATTCGGAATCACGATAGGACTCCTCAATCGCCCGTAAGTGGATGGGACCACATTCTGGTCCCTTCCTGCCTGGCCAGCCGCTCAAGTCAAGGGACAGCGTGGACCTGGCTTCCTCCCCGGCCTCAAACAAATTAACTGTTTTTCTTCCGAAGGTGCGGAGTGAGCTGCGGCAGGAGATTAGTCCTTTTGCCTTCAGTCCCACTCCCAATGCACCTTTTCTCCGACTTGGCCCGTGGTGCAGCGAAGCCACTGGAACCCTTCGTTTGCTGTTTGTTTGTTTTTGGAGAGGGGTGGAGATTTCCTAGGTCAGGATCTGGTCAGCTCAGCAGGACAGGAAGATGTGTGTGTGGGGGGGAGGGGAGTTGGGGGGAAGTGAGGAGGCAGAGAGTAGGGGGACAGAGGCGGGGGACTGGGGGGCAGGGGATTGTCGGGCGGAATGAGCGTGGCGGTTCACTCCTGTTGGAGGCCAATTTCACAAATAATATTTGCAACAATTAAGCAGTGTATAGGATGAAATGGCGATTTCACATCCAGGCCGCGGGTGGGGGCGGGGTGGGTGGCGAGAGTGAGCTGGGGAGGGATTTACCTGTTAACAGAGAGGGAGGAGCTTTCGCCTGGGCTTCCCCCTCCCTAGTACTTCTCCCCATCTTTCGCTGACTTCGTTCGTCTGTCTGTCGGTTAGTCTGACAGTCTCTCTCTCCCTCTTTTTGTGGCGTGTCTCGGTTTCTCTGCTCTCGGAGTCTCTGAGTCTCTTGTCTCTCTCTCATTGACATCTGACTTTCCGTGTCTTTGCTTTATTTCTCAGCTTCTTATCCTTGCCTCTGTATCTATCTTGCTGTCTCTGTGTTTCTCCGGGCCTTTGTCTTTAATTTCATTTTTTTTTCTCCGTGTCTGTCTGTCTTCTGCTTCTGTCTAGCTTTGTTTCAGTTATTTTCCTTTATCAATTTTTTCTTTGACTTTCCCCTCTCGGTCTCTATGTCTTCGACTCTCCCATCCATTAAAACAAACATCATTCGACTCCCCCGCCGTCCTCATAAAATAATTAGGGGCTTGTGTGATTCATTCTCTGACCTCCCTCTGCAATGTCTGTGTATATGTCATAGTACTTTGTTAAGATACATTTTCCGTTGATACATGGGTTGGATAAAGAAATGTTTGGGGAAATCAACTTCAAGACTCTCCCTCCCGCCGGGGACACACACACACCTCTCTTCTTGGGGTAGGGGGAAAGTGCTGGAGTTGGAGGGGAAGATCGGAGAGAGCAAAAGGGATTAGAGGAGCAAGGCAGAGGTTCCATGGGAGTTAGAAAGAAACCAGTTTAGGGGCCCTGGAAAGAGGCAAGCCTTGGGAAATGAAGAGAAACAGGATTTGGGAAACCTGGAAAGACACAGTAATTATGGTAGATGACTCAAAAAAAGTGTTAGGGAAAGTCTGGAAGAAGATAGGGATGTGTATGTGTGTGCTCAGGTGAACCAGTTCTTTCAGATATAGGGAGTGGCAGAGCTGGTGGGGGGCGGGTTGGGGGGAGAGGGGGGGTTTGAGTTAAACTTTGGATAAAACCTTTGAAGCTGTTCGAATTGTCCAGGATAGTAGGGTCAGGAAATCCATTAACAGGCTCTCCTTCCCCCTCTATCACACTCTTAAAAGCTTCCTAATTCGCCCTCCCCCCACCCCACTCCCACGATAGTATTTGCCCATGACTATTATCCTTTTTAAGGGAAAATTTAAAAAAAAAAAACAAAACCAAAAACATCTTGTTGTGATTTCCAAATAAAATCTCCCAAATCCAGTTAAAAAAAAATCAGCCCAACTCAGTTCAGTTGCAGAGATATTACAGAAGAGGAAATGGAAGAGGGAGTTTCCTAGCATAGGATTCTAGGTTTTAGAACTGGAAGTGAGTGACCTTAGCAATCACCTAGTCCAGTCCCATTTTACAGATGGGACCACTGTGGTCCACAGTGTGAATGACTTGTCCAATGATACCCAGCTAATAGCCATGACACAAACGCGGAAGAAACCAGGGAAGAAATGGGCAAACTTAGTTTTCCACTCTATCCCTCAAGTCCTTCTCTTCTCCCTCTACTCCCCCCTCCCATGGGTGGTTTCAAAGTGTGAGGCTGAATTATGACTGGGATGGGGAGACTGTATAGGAACAGACTTGGAATTACCAGATGATTACCAGGAGTAGCCGCTGAAAAAAGGTAGGCCTGCTCTTTTGAGTAGAGATCTCCCAGCAATGAGTATTTTCTCTTAAAGCGATTAACCAATAAATCTCCCTTTAAAGAGGTGATAAATCCACTCTGAAAACCGGAGGGTTTTCATTCGAAGGGACCTCTGCATTTTCACATAACTGGACTAGACTTTTTTCAACTACAAGGGCAGAACACCATTTTTTCTGCACCTTACTGCCTCACCGTACATAATGATTTTGCCTTCAAATGTTTTATAATGAGACAGAAGGAAAAAGAAGGTGGTGTTGGGGAAGAGGGGGAAATGATAGAGAGATGAACAAAGGGAAGGCTCAAGGAGACTAATTCCTGGTACTAAGGCTGGAATTCTTCACTGAGAGAGTTTGAAAGGCACCCTTGAAAAATAACACATTTTTGGCAACCCCAAATCCAATTTTTCTTAACCACTGGAGCTATTCCATGAATGACCTTGAAATGTAGGCTCAGAACTGAACAGGGAGGAGATACACTGCTAGAATGGTTTTCCTCAAATAGAGAAATCTTCCCCTCTACTATTCTTTCGAATGCTAAATATTCTGAATAATAATAATTAAGATGCTTCCGGTGAGCCTAAAAATAGGCTTTACATCCCAATACTTTTATTTCATTACAAAAAGCAGTATTATATGTACCTGTGCAATGACCTGCAAAGCTGTGTGGAACAGTAGGGCAATGTGCTAGCTACGGAGTTAAAGGGTTTGAATTCAAATACTGCCTTGGTCACTTTCTGCCTGCATATTCTTGGGTAACTTACATCATCACTTCATTTTCCTCCTCTGTACAATGAGGTGGGACTAGATTACCTCTAAGGTCTCCTTCACCCAGTCCTTATTCTCTGCCATCGCCCCTTTCTCCATCAGAGGAAGAAATACAGTGACTCCCCAACCCTACTCCCTTCCCTCCAAGAATGGTGCCATCTCATCCAGACTGAGAGTGAAGTAATTTGCCCAGGGCCACACAGCTAGTAAGCTTCTGGGGTTGGATTTGAACTCAGGAAGTTTTCCTGATTCTAGGGTCTAGCTCTCTGTGCACTGTGGTGCCACCTAGCTGCAAAAAATCCCAAACCAACAAGTCCCCTCTCCCCCAAATAAAACGAACTATAATGAACCACCATCACCACCAACAAACAAACCTTTGGCACATTATAAATGCACGAGACCAACAAATTTAGATATGTGTGTATTGTTGTGTGTATGAATCTAGAGATGTGTTCATGCACTATATCCATTAGTGAATCTCAAAGTTATTTTGTCTTTGTTTCAATATTTACTTATTCGAGCATATATTGTTCCCTCCCAGTAAGTTGTGAGTTCCTGGCCTTTGTAGCCCCAAGGCCCTACCACAGAGGCTGCTGGCACACAGTAGGTGCTTACTGAATTGAATTTTTATGTATGGAAAAATAGAATGAGAGAGTCAACAGAAATTTAGCTCTGGAGCCAGAAGGTTTTGACTCTGACACATACTATCAAGAGGACCCAGAGGAAGCCATTTTGCCTCTGTCTGCCTCAATTTCCTCAACTATAGAATGGAGATAATATTGGCGCCCACCTTCTAGGGTTATTGTGAACATCAAATGAGATAATATTTGTAAATCTCTTAATACAGTAGGTGCCTGATAAATGTTTATTTCCTTCCTATGAAAGACTATTTATCATGGATTCAGAGTAAAAAGGAATTTCAGAGGATTTTATTCTATCCCCTCCCCCATTTTTCAGATGAAGAAACCAAAGCCTAGGGAACCTAAATGGCTGCTCAAGGAGACCCAGGTAGTAAGTGGAAGGGGAAGGATACTGTCCCAGGTTCTCTTTCCCCTGTACTTGGAAGTTGTTTCTTTGCTGTAAGCTTATTTCTATATATGTATGTGTGTATATGTGTACTCAAATGTGGCTATATATTCTACAGGTTGGTAGAGCGTCTGTTCCTTAACTGAGTGTTATTTATCTCCTAGGGTGTTAGGGCGCAATGCCTCGCACAGAGTAGGGACTTAAAAATGTCGGCTGAATGAATGAATAAACGAATGTGTATGATCAGTAGGCATGTGTTTTTGTACCAGGTTTGAGCCATGGGAATTTCTTTTGGGAAGGGGCCTGTCTGCAGTGGGGAAGATAAGTGTTCTTGGGAGCTCCCGGCTCTCCAAACAAAAGACCAAGTGTCAAAGCATGTGGCTATCTTTCCTGGGTCTCCTCGGATCAACTCTCCAAGTTCCATTTGCACCAGGTCCAGCATTAATAGGATGTAAACTGCATCTTTGGACAATTAACTTATCAAAGCATAACATCTCTGGAATGGGCGAAGTATTTTCATTAAACAAACCAAAATAAGGAGGCTGGGCCCAGCAGTGGCTAGCATGCTCTGGGCTTCCAAAGAAAACCAACAATCCCAGGCTCCTTCTCATCCCCAGCGCAGCTAGGGTTAGGGACTTCAAGAAGATGAAACAATGTCTATTAATAGACCTTCTTGGTGCTCGGGGGAGGTGGTCTTACTGCAGCATTATTATTCTCTTCTGGCCCATTATCCCCCCATAATTGATCTCCCTTTCCTCCTTTATTTGGCTCTTTTGAGGGGCAGGAGCAGAAGGAGATGGGAATGGGAAGTGGCATTGAAGCCACAGTCCTTGAGCCTGAGGAGATCTGTGGAGAAGAAGAGAGAGCTGGAGATTAGGGAAACTGGGGAGATCTGAGTTTCGATCTCGGTTCGATGGTTTGTCATATGAGCTGGACAGATGACCTCTCTCAGTCTCATTTTCTGCCAATTAGTCCTTTTGGTGACCTGTTCCAGCTCTGACATCCCGTGTTCTAAGGGCCCTCCCTGCTCTGACATTCTATGCTCTAATGTACTTTCCAATTATGACTCCCACAAAGTAGTCATATATGCCTTACACATAATGAGTGTTCAATAAATATCTGGGAATTGTTAAAACAAAATAAAAAGAGCGTTGGTTTTGAAACTGGAGGACAGACAAAGTATGTTTAAGTCTCATCTCTGATAGGTGTTAATTATGTGTCTATGCACACATTAATTAGCCTCTCAAAAGACTCCCTCAGTTTTCTCCTCTGTCTGATGGGGAGGATCACACTTACCACATCGGGTTTTCATGAGGAAAGCACTTTCTGATGTTTGAAGCTGGAGGATCCCAAATCTGGAATGGAAAGAGGTCCAGGATTTAAGTGATTTGTCTAAGATCACATGAGCATCAAAATCAGAATTTGAAGCCAGGTCCTTTGGTACCAAAGTCAATACTTTCTTCATCATGCGGCATAGAATTACAAGACACATACATGCACAAACACACACACACACACACACACACAGAGTCCAAAGGCCTCTTCTAGCTGACGTAGAGTCAGGAAGATCTGAAGTCCCATCCAGCCCCAGATATTTACTAGCTATGGAACCCCGAGCTAGTCATTTATCCTCTCCTTCGCCCAGTTTCTGTAGAGTAGGGATGATTATATCACCAACCTCCCAACATCATTGAGGAGCATGTAAGATAATATTTATAAAGTGCTTTGAAAAATTTTAAGCTATTATTATTGTCATTAATTGTCTTACTCCAGTCCAATTCAATTATAGAAACATTTATTATGCACTTACTATGTTTCAGGCACTGTACTTGGCTCTAGGGACACAGAGAAAATGAAACAGTCCCTGTCCTCCAGGGGTCCATATTCCAGCAAGAGCATGCTCACTATACGTACAGAGTTGATGAAAGGTAACTTGAGGAGCAGCTGGGGGAACACAGAAAGTCCTCTTGTAGGAAGTGTTTGAGGTGAGTCTTGAAGGAAACTGGGCAGTCAGTCAACAAACCTTTGTGAAGTACCTACTATGCATCAGGAGCTATGGTAAGCCCTGGGAACTCAAAGAAAGGCAGAAGACAAGGAGCTTGTACTAATGGAGGAAATGATATGAATATGTGTGCTTCTGAATCGTGTATGTATATATATATATGTATATTTACATATATGTGTATATGTATTTATGTAGTGTGTGTGTGTGTGTGTGTGTGTGTGTGTACGTGTGTGCTATAACTGTGATGTAAATCCTTCAATCCAGAGCTTTGATTTCATTAGTAGAGGGAATTCCTCTCATGGAAACTTTTTCCTAATGCAGATTAGCCATCTCTTCTGTGAGTTATGGTTTTGGAGATGTGTTCAGGGTACTTCAGGGTGGGAGGTACATCTGTTCTAAGCCTAGAATGGAGCTGGAGACTTGAAGGAGGTGAGGAAGGAGAGAATCAGAGGCATGGTGGGGCAGGGCTGGGGTCTTCATTAGCTTTGAGCAAGTTGGCTTATGGCATAATTAGCCAAGTTCCTGATGGAGGGCTGTGTGTGTGTGTGTGTGTGTGTGTGTGTGTGTGTGTGTGTAAGGATTCTGGCTGCGGAGGGCAGAAAGGACTCCCTTGGTAGCCTTCTTTTCGCTAGGAGGAGGGTGGTAGAAGGTGATGGTGGGTCTGGGGTGGGCACCAAGGAGCTGCTCTTGAGGCGGCTGGCCTTCATTTAAATGTATGGGATTGGAGGGGAACTAGGCTGAGTATTTGTCTAGGTGAATTACAAGCACAGTCACCATTTCCCAGAGGGAGCAGTTGGTTCATATTTATACATTTAGTCTTACAGGTGTAAAATAGGTTTCCTTTATGCCTATATAATAATTTTTCATTTGAATTTCAAGGCTTTATTCCCTTCTTTGGATTCAAGTCTTCCACCTGAACCCGATTCTCTCCATCACCATTAATTCCTTCATCATAAAAATGAATTTCATTTAATTCTCTATACTAGCAGCCAGAGCAGATCAAAAAGGGGCATTTGCAGAGGGCTCTTTCCCCCTCCCTCCCCCATCATCCTTTTTAAAATTCACCTATATCTCCCCCCACCCCCCGCCCCCTATCCACCTCCAAATGCTGAGTTTGGGGAAAATGGAGACTTGATCAGGATGGTTCTTTATTAAGTATGAGAAGCAGGGAAACTATACTGCTCTTAGCCGCCCTGCTGATTTGCATTGTGGGACCTTGGCTAAGTCACTTCCACACTGTGGGCCACAGTTTTCGAATTTAAGGTGAGAGGTAGTAAACAAAATGATTCCAAAGGTACTGCTCAACAGGGAGATTCTATGATATTTAGGGGTAATTGTCCATGTGTATATGTGAATATGTGCATGTGCACACATATGTATACACAAATGAGTATGTGTGTGTGTGAGTTTATGCCAGACCCGTCATTTCATCCAGGAAAGAAACTTCCCCTATCAATGTAGAAATGTGCCTTCTCTATGACCTGGATATTTAAAAAGCTGTGTGGGCATACTCTCTTAAGTTTTTTTTAATGTGTGTGTGTGTGTGTGTGTTGTGTGTGTAGGTATGCACACATATTTTGCGAGTGCATATGCACATGTACTGAAAGCCATCAGCAAGCAATTATTAAGCACCTATTATATACCTGGCACTTCGTTAACCTGTGGTAACATGTGCTACCCCACGGGGATTGTGATATGATAGATGATGTGATGTGATGTTATACCAGACCAGACCGGATCAGACTAGACCGGGGTATATTATATGAGAGGCAGTATGCTATAGCAGATGGATTTGGAGAGGGGAAGATCTTGGTTCATATCCTGCTTCTGACACACACCTGTTCTGCACTCTAGAATCTGGGTATGTTTTTTAATTTCCCAATGCTCTCAAGAGCTGCTTATCGCCACTGGTGGAGGGAGTTTCCATCATGAGAGTTCCCAGCACTGATGAAATCAAAAATCTAGATAAAAATAAAATATCTGTCTCTACTATAAATCTGTCTGTCTATCTATCTATCTATCTATCTATCTATCTATCTATCTATCTATCTATCTATCTATCCATCCAACCATCCACCTTGGGGCAACTAGGTGGTACAGTGGATAGAGCACCAGTGCAGGAGTCAGGAGGACCTGAGTTCAAATTTCACCTCAGACACTTGACACTCACTAGCTGTGTGACCTTGGGCAAGTCACTTAAACCCAATTGCCTCATCTTGGGTCATCTCCAGTCATTCTGATGAATATCTGGTTGCTAGATTCAGATAGCTCTGGAGGAGAAGTGAGGCTGGTGACCTGCACAACCCTCACTCAAAAAAAAAAACAAAAAACAAATCAAGTGCAAGTCGTATCATCATTTCTCTGATGGCATGATCTTCTTTGGCAATGAAGGATGAATACATCCATCCATCCATCCATCCATCCATCCATCCATCCATCTATCTATCTATCTATCTATCTATCTATCTATCTATCATATCTATAACTGGCACATAAGTACTTCCTTGTCCCATATAAATTGCAGCCATTTATAAATGTTGAGGTTTGGAGGGGTAGAATGAGTTGCCTGTGATCACACAGCTAGCATTCATAAAAGGTAGAATTTGAACCCAGTCTTTCTGACTCCAAGTATAAGAGATGCCACACCCCATCTTTATCCTGGATATACGGGTATAATGTCCCTAACTCACTTCACTGCTAGTAGGATGCCAATCAGTCAACAAGAAGTTATTAAGCACCTACTATGTGCTAAGTTTGCTGAGTTATTTTTTCCACTTCAACTGTGTGCTTGGGTTCCACTGAATTGTAGCTACCCAATTCCCTTTTGTGACCAGTGGTGTTGACTTAGGGTAAGGCGCCCTTGAGGGCTGTGGAACAGTTTTTTTCTCTGAGTGAGGCTAATGACCCAAGATGGGCATTGTGGGCCCTGATCTGAGACATACACACATGCACACACACTCACACACAGAGAGCTATATTTGAACATCAACCATCTATGAAACAAGTGACTTTTAAAACTCTGAATTTAATTTTTAAAAATGTTTAAAAAATTGTTTTAACACATAATTGAGAGGAAAATAAAATATATATAAAATTTCAATAAATAAAACAAATACAACTCCAAATTTAGTCAAATAGTCAAATTTCAACAAATAAATAAATGAAACTTCAAATTTAATCAGATAGGCAAATAGCCATGTTGGAGGGAAAAAAGGCATTTTTGTCATGCTGTTGAGACTTCATCAGTGGGACTCTTTAGGGAAGGGGCTTCAAAGACATTCTCCTTCTCCTTTCCTCCTTTCCTCCCCACCAGACCACCAGAGAGTGGCATGGGAGTGGAGAAAGGCCTGAAGCACTGTGTTCTCCATGTCCAGAGGGTGGAGATTGGAAATGCCATGCCATGGAGAAAAAATTTGATCCCCAGCCTCAGCTGCTGCTCCAATACTGCAGTAGCTCTGCCTCACACAGTCAAGGTGGGTTTATTTTTTGACCATGGTTTTGCACACTAATGGATTTCTCTATAGAGATATGGGAGAAATATAGATTTAAATAGGAAATCTTTAGGGATGTAGACATTTCTTTACTACAAAATGTAGAAATACAGAAACTCCCCAACACACATGTGTATGTAACATGAGGGTTAGGTGTACATGTGATCATGTGGCATATAAAAGTTTGTGGGGATATGTGGGACATGAGGATGTGAAGAACCTTGGCCTTGCTCTTTCTGACATGTGTAACCTTCAAAGCTCAACTCAAATGCCACCTTTCAAAGATGCTTTTCCCAGGCTGTGCCAGCTGCTCATGCCTGCTCGTCCAAGACCACCTTCCATCTTGTTTAAACATCATTGTTTGAGAGTTGTCTCCCCCATTAGATTCGGGGCTCCTGAAAATCAGGGACCGCTTTGGCCTTTCTTTATATCCCCAATGCTTACCTCAGTGCCTGGAGCATAGTAGGTGCTTAATAAATGCTTAGAAGGCAGCAAAGTGATGCAAAGGATAGAGCGCCAGGCTTGGAGTCAGGAAGACTCCTCTTTCTGAGTTCAAATCTGGCCTCAGATACTTCCTAGCTGTGTGACCCTTGGAAAGTCACTTCACCCTGTCTGCCTCTGTTTCCTCATCTGTAAAATGAGCTGGAGAAGGAAATGGCAAACTCAGACACTTACTATGTTTGACCCTGGCAAAGTCATTTAACCCTGTCTGCCTCAGTTTCTTCATCTGTAAAATGAATTGGAGAAGGAAATGGGAAATGGAAAACCACTCCAGTATCTCTGCCAAGAAAACCCCAGATGGGCTCATGACAGAGTTAGACATTACTGAAACAACTGAACAACCCTGCTCCCTCATAATAAACATGCAGAGTACAGCAAATCAAATCCCCACAATGGCTCTATCCAAAAATATAGGTCTCCTTCTTGGGTTGTTAGCCTATCGCCTACTCTGGAAGGAGGTGAGAGGCATACTTCACTTTCATTTCTCTTGGAATCGTGGTCTGTCATTGAGCTGTTCAGAATTTTTAAGTCTTTTAAAATTATTTTGCTCGATAATGTGGTGTAGAATTCACTTCACCCAGATCCAGTTCAGAGGAGCGTTCCCAGATTTGTAAAAAGCAACAAGGTTCCATCACATTCATGTACCACAATTTGCTTCGTCATTCCACAATAGGTGGGTACCCTTTAGTGACTGATTTACAACGCCTCCAACGGGACACCCACATTTATTTTGTCCAGAAGTTACCCTCCCTCCACAGTCATTTTCCTCTTTTTCATCTTAGCTGATCTTTTGGGGGAGAGTGTGAAATGGAAGCTCAAAATTTCAGGAATATGCTTGAGACCCATGGGTTCAGATCCTGCCTCCGATACTTACTGGCTGTGTGACCCCAGGCAAGATACTTAATCTCTCTGATAAAGTTTCCTCATCTGGATTTGACAGCATCTAAGGTCCTTTCCAGCTCAAAAATCTGTGATCTCTGGATTCTATTATTAGCGCCTTTATATAAACTATGAATCTATTAAGGATACAGTGTGGAGCTAGCCATTAGAGAGATTTGGACTACATAAACAGGGGAAACAGCTTGGTTTCCAATACTGTTAGTGCACTTATTTTAAGGGTAAATAAGAATGATATTGTTCAACCCATCCTTTTTTTCCCTTCTCTCGATCTCCTCCAAAAGGACAAAGAATTTGTCCTGGATAATCTCAGGCTAGACTCACTTTGCTGGGTTATTTTATCTGATGGGGTTAATGGCTCAGGAGACAGTGTCCATCCTGGAAGACACCCTCAAAGAAGCTGGGCTCTCAAAACTCATTTCAACCATCCTAAAGACAGAGGTTGGGTAATGAGCTGAGAGTCTCTGCTCTCCAAGCCTCCTGCCACAACATGCTGCTGACAGCTGATTAACAGGCGAGGACTCTCCAAAGATTTCTTTACATATATTAGGTTAGCAAGGGCTTTGAAAAACTTTTGCAGCAATGAAGCCCCCCAAAGATTTCTTTCTGTTCTTTCTTCTTCCCTCAGCCCAGGGGAGTGGAGAGGTTGTACTGAATGCCTTGACATTTAGATAATAAACTCCATTGTTATGTCTTTCCCAAAGAGCCCTGGGTTAGGAGTCAAGCGATGAGGGACTATTGCTATCTCAGCTGTGTGACCTTGGGTGAATCAATTGACCTCTCTGGACCTCTGTTATTCTCATACTTTTGAGACTCAGGATCTCTTTTCATTCTTAAAACTTATTAAGGCTCCCAAAGAACTTTTGTTCATGTAGGTTGTGTCTATTTAGATTTCTTTCATTGGAACTTCAAAATATTAGCATTCTTATGATAATTATTACATTTATGTGTACAATAAGTATATTATAATAATTATTTTGATAAAAATTTTGGTTGTACGAACCTCCTGAAAGATTGGGGGAAAGTGGTATCCAAGGGTCCCTGGACCATACTTGGATAACTGTGGGCTCAGGTAATCTCTAAATACCCTAACCATGTTGTAAGATTCTTTTTAGCACTAATATTCTATTTTCTAAAGCACCTCTCAGCTATAATAACATTAATGATATGAGTCATACTTGTATAGTTCTTTAAAATTTCCCTTCATCTCTCTAACATTCTATTTTCTAACATCCCATGAACTAAGGGGCCCTTATGAGTCTAGCATTCTGTGTTCTATGTTCTAAGATTCAGCTGTCATAGCTGATTATTCTAAGTAGATACCTCTATGCCCCAGGGACTGGGTCTGGCAGGAAGACCCTCCTGTATCTGGGACCTGGGAAGGACTAGGGATGTATGTGAGGCAATATGGTTCTAAGAATATAGAATGTGAGAAGTGGAAGGGACATCCAGTGTGATGGCAAGGGGATCTCATGGGCAAGATATCTGCCCCATCCTTCACAGACCCAGCACGGGAAGCAGCTTTCTCCCACTCTCCTGGCCTCAGTGATCTCTCTCTCTCTTTACAGTTCTCATTATACCTTATTCAGGCTTCTCCAGGGCACTTAGTATTTTCTCCACCACACTGCAGATAATTGTGAGCGTCTCCCACCATCCTGTATCTCTCAAACTATTTGAGTTCCATCTCTGTGAAGTGATTATGTTGTATATTTTGTGTTTCAGTTAGGTGACACAGTGCACAGAGTGCTAGGTCTGGACTTGAAGCCAGTCTGGCTTCACACACTTTCTAGTTGAGTGATTGGGGCAGCTAGGTGGTGCAGTGGATAGAGCACCAATGCAGGCGTCAGGAGGACCTGAGTTCAAATCTCACCTCAGACACTAGCTGTGTGACCTTGGGCAAGTCACTTAACCCCAATTGCCTCATCCTGGGTCATCTCCAGTCATCCTGATGAATATCTGGTCACTGGATTCAGATGGCTCTGGAGGAGAAGTGAGGCTGGTGACCTGCACAGTTCTCCCTCACTCAAAACAAAGTCAAATGCAAGTCATGTCATTTCTCTGATGGCATGGTCTTCTTCAGCAACAAAGGATGAATACATAGTTGAATGATCCTGGGCAAGTCATGTAACCTTTCTCTCAGTCTCAGTTTCCTCATCTGTAAAATGGGGATTTTCATATGAACAGCACCCACTGCCCAAAGCTGGTGTGAGGACCAAATGAGATAATATTTGTGAAGCACTTTGCAAACCTTAAACTTCTCAATGAATGCTGCTTGCTTTTGTTTGTGTACTAGAATCTGAGATCCTTGAGGACAGAAGATGTTAATTTTCATCCTTGTCTTTCCTGCATGGAGCAGGTGGAGAATCATTGTTGGTTAAAATAAAATGACTATTTCTGAACTCTCCAGACCTGGGACCTCCTCCATCCCTCACCGTTCATTAATGCTTCTTTGACTACTCCTTTGTTGTCAACGTTCAGTTAAGAAGTAACAATCCTCCAGGAAAGATCTCCACAGGGCAAAAATGGTTTTACCTTCAAATTCTGCTAGGTCTACTGGGACCCCTATTCCTAGGATATTTCTCTTAGTGTGAGGTGTTTCTGGGTTTTCAGATTGACTGTACTGTGCATGGAAAGAAGGGCTTTAGAACACAGATTGTCAGAGCTGGGAGGGCCCTTAGAACACAGGGTGTCAGATCTAGGAGGGACCTTAGAATATAGAATGTCAGAGCTGCAGGTCCCTTAGAACACAGCATGTCACAGCTAGAAAGGACTTTAAAATATAGAATGTTATAGTTTGAAGGCACTTTGGAGACTATCTAAGAACACTCTCCTTTGACAGGAGAAAGTCTAGACCCAGAGTTAGGATGTGATAGCTTGAAGCTCATGCAGTTAATAAGCAGTGAAACCATAACTCGAATGAAGATGGAAAGAAGGAGAAAAGCATTTATTAAACACCTACTATGTGCCTGGCGTAGCACTAAGTGCTGGGGTTATAAAGAGAAGCACGGAGCAGACCAGGGACCCCATGGCTCTCTCCTGCCTGAGCCCCCAAGTAGTCATCTCACAGTCATACTCGGCTCCTCTGTGTTTAAAGGCCTGGAATTTCCCAGAAAGCTTGTGGGTTCCTCCTTCGCTGAGCCAGTGATGTGAAACCCTCTTTGAGACCTTTTTTCCCCTCCCTTAACCAATTTGTAATTAATGGCTTGTGGAAGCCTCTCTCCCCCCTGCCTTTGCCACAGACCTGTAAAACCTGTATGAGGAGCTCCAATTAGTTAGGAACAGCTCACCCAGGGACTCTCCCTGGCTCTTTGGCGTGGCTGGCTTCATGCAGACAGGAGCTTTGTGCCTTTGTTTGCTGGCTCCCCGTTGAGGGGGGACCTCATCCCCCGACCCCTGGGGCCAGCTCCATTCCTACAGGACCATCATCTGGTCCTGTTTCTAGGTTGTAATTTGGGGGTTGGTTGGGGCTGAGGCTGGGTTTACTAGGCTTGAGCTGCAGGAGGATTGGGGGGGGAGGGAGTAAAAAGAAGGGGAGGGGGCAAGGCCCTCTAGGGGGCCTCTATTTCCCCCTCCTCATTTTCCACATGTAGTCCCTAATAACAGCAAATTGAAAGTTTCAGGAGGTGAAAGAGGTGGGAGCTTAGCAAAGCAGGGTAGAAAGCACTGGCACAAGAGGTCCAGGTGTCTCAGAAAAGCATCCACTAGAGCCTTGGACAGTGATTCCAGGTCTGAACTGCCTTTCATTTTCCGAAGGGACTTAGTCAAGTCACTTCCCCTTTTGCGGACCTTAGTTTCCTTCTCTGTAAATGAAGTAGCTACATTAGATGATCTGTAAGGGCCCTCCCAGCTCTGACATCCCGTGTCCTAAGAGCCCTCCCAGCTCTGACATCCCGTGTCCTAAGGGCCCTCCCAGCTCTGACATCCCGTGTCCTAAGGGCCCTCCCAGCTCTGACATCCCGTGTTCTAAGGGCCCTCCCAGCTCTGACATCCCGTGTTCTAAGGGCCCTCCCAGCTCTGACATCCCGTGTTCTAAGGGCCCTCCCAGCTCTGACATCTTGTCTTCTAAGGGTCCTTCCAGATCTCTGTCTCTTTTAGTACAAACACTTTCTCTTCTAGGTCTCTTTAACGTGCCAGGGTCTCTTGCTCTTTCTGTCCTCTTGTTTCAGTAGAGGTCTTTCTTTGTTGTCTACTCAGCAGAGGAGACAGGACATTTATATGCAAAGGACAAGATTTAAGAAAATTCCAACTTTGGAATTAGTGTGTTAGAGAAGACTGGGGAATTTGAACCTTCCAGAATGGCAGCATTTAAAAGATTCCCCAGACCTCTGAGACCATCTAGTTCAACACCCTCATTTCCATTTCATTTTTTAAGTTGCACTGATAATTTTTTCTTTTCTTTTCATTTTTTAACAACAATGTCATTTTCAAATGACTGTATCTCCCTCCCCTTGTTCCCTATGCCCATGTAGCCCCCCTTTCCAAACAGCTCAATTTAAAGATAAGGAAAGGGAAACCTAGAGAAATTAAATGGTTTGCCTAAGGTGACATGGATAGGAGAGTAAGTCGGCACAATTAGAATCTGAAGCTGAGCCTTCTGAGTTCAAACCCAGCCCTGTTGCCCAGTCCTAGGCCCTGCCCTTTTCCTACATCTCCATAAAGTAACAAAATCCCTCTGTGCGACAGGGAGAGGAATTTGCTGGCATTAAGCATATGCACAATTATGAAAAGTCTTATAAAAAAGTGCTGTCCTTCCCTCACCCTTTTGTTGCTATATCTCATGGAGCCATTGACCTGGTCTACCCGAGTGCCCGCTCTGATGGAAGATAGGGGAAGGAGTGGTGGTGGAAAGTTTCCAACAAAGGACCAATACATTCCCTTTGGGCTCCAAGGTGGGGACGGAGCCTTACTTCCCGGAGAAGGTCCAATGTTTAATCAAAGAACTGTCATCCACCTGGGCCCAGACAGCCCCAGAAACCAAGAAACCCTGGGGGATTCCTGAGAGTTTCCAGGCTCCAGCGTACATGCTGACTGTGGCAGAAAGAAATTCTCCTACTTCATATACTTTCCATCCAGATAGATCAGGGGTTTGAAGTCAGCTCTGAAATGGAAGACAATCTAGTTACTAATGCACCATAAAGTACAATAAATATTCTGCTGACAGGCTCTAAACCCAGAAAACAATTCAAAAACACTTTTTTTTAACTGAAAAAGTCAGTGTCTCATTTGGTGAAATTTCATTAAAAAGGGAAATTAAGTCAGGCTGTCTCTCCTATCACCCTCCCTCCATTGTACTTTTATTTTGGGTCAAGGTCTTCCATGAGGTTATTAATCTCAACTTTTAAAACCTTGATGCCAGAGTGCCTCAGAAATGATTTGGGAGAAAGTCTCTTCATAAGATCATAGAACCATTAACTTCAAGCAGGAAGGGCCCTTTGAGATCATCTCTTAAGCACTCTTAACCTGGGGGTCCATGAGTTTATTTTGAAAAAAATTTTTTTTGATTATTGTTTTTAAATAATATATAAAATGAGATAGTATTTATAAAACACTTAGCACAATGCTTAGCACATAGTAGGCACTGTATATATGTTTATTTTTTTCCACTTTTCCTTTCTCTGAATTTCAATAAAATTGATTTCTTTAGCAATCCTGTGTTATTGTTATGCATTAAGGACCACTTTTCTAGAAGGCTACACTGGTTTCATCATCGGACTGTCAAAAGATCCAGTACACACAAAAGCTAAGAACCTCTGACAAGCCATCCACTTTTTTAAGCATCTACCGTGCTTAATTAATGCGTCGGTCACCCTGCTAGGCACTTGGGATACAAGTTCAAACACTTGCTACTCATTATTGCTTACATTTACATAGGGAGTGTGACCCCCTTGCTTTAGACAGGAGGACACTCAGGTTTGGAGAGTGGCTTTTCCAGGGTCATGTAGGGACTTAACCTGCAGAATCAGGAGCTGAACTCAGATTCCTGGACACCAGATCCAGGGTTCTTGGCCTGCCATCCACTTGTTTAAGTGATTGCAATGGAAGGGCCTTCCCAATGCCATCTGGGCTGACAGATGCAGTTTCTTTTTTGCCCAAGTCTATCAACTCCCTCCAGTGGTAGGTTGGACTCCCCCCCCACCTTATATTTTCAAAATGTTCTTTTTCATTAAATCTAGGAGTTGATAGGGAGGAAATAAATGACCTGGCTACTTATATTAATTTTTTTTTAAATCATATAGTTCAATTTCCTTTGGAAGAGGGAGAATCTGCCAGGGAGGTGTGGGCTCTCGAACGTCTGCTGCATTTGAATGTTTGGTCTCGATAGGAGATAGGGACCCCGTGTGGAAAATTGTCTTTATCACCCCAATATGGAAAGGAAAGTTAGTGGCCATGCTTGGCATACCAATCGGGCAGCCAGCCCTTATCGTAATCCCAAGAGCCTTCCCCCTGCACCATCACCTCTGTTATTGCAGGCAAAAGTCTAACTATCTTCCCTGCTGTACGGAGCCAGATAGCTGAGGAGACGGGCTGGCGCAGCGGGCATAATAGGAGCTGAAAATTGCTCCCAAATAAAGTTTCGGAGGAATTAACTTCTGAAGGGCAGAAGGCAGCATGGGGCAAGAGTGGTGGACTGACTGGAGGAGGCGGCTAGCCAGTGAGCACCTGGGGCCTGGGGCTCATGGCAGACCAGGCTTGAGGGGCTCTTGGGCCCTGGGTGAGTGGGCAGATCTCCCCAGGACCCCAGAGACCCCTGCGGGCAGGGGAGTGGGAGCTCTGGAGAGGCTGAAAAGATTTTGGATTCTCGCAGGGTTTGGTGGAGGTGGCTTGTATTCCCAGCTCTGAATCATTGTGTAATTGGGGATTGTCTTTGGCTGGGTTGGGAGAGCAGGGCTCATCTGGAGCATGGGGCACTGCCTCTGTGAACGTTCTGCTTTCGGCTTTTCTTGATCTCTCTGTCTCTCTCCCCTTTGTCTCTTTGTCTCTGTGTCTGCCTCTCTCTCTTTTTCTCTGCCTTTCTGTCTGCCTCTTATCTCTCACTCTCTCTCTGTCTATGTCTCTCTCTGCTGGCTTTCTTTGTAAACAGCTGACCCATCAGTTTCACCCCCAGAATGTGTATTTCCTAGGGAGCAGGGGTCGAAATTGAGTTCCTCTATCTGTTCTTTCTCTGCTCTCTCTCTATCTGTTTCTCTCTCTGTCTCTCATTTTCTCAAAGTTCCTTATGTCTTAGACTAGTTTGTGCCCTAACCAAGATCCTCTCTCATATATATGTATATACATATATATGTATACACACACACATATATATACATATATATACACATATACATATACATACATATATATATATATGTATATATATATATATAAACTTCTGGATAATGAAGAAAAGGTCTGGTATATGGGGAAGTCACCTAAGGGAGAGGTCCAAGAAAGAGCAGCATGGTGAGAACAAGATCACAAGAACATTACCCCTCAGAACATACACACACACACACACACACACACGTCACACACGCACGCACACACACATTTTTGTTGATGTCCCTCACCACCCTCAGAACTCTCCCTTGTAATGACTGTAGTTAAAACAAATAAATACGTTGGCCCTGTCTGATACATATGCCTCATTCTGAGCCGGTGGACCACCACCTCTCTGCTGAGAAGCAAAGGACAAGCATGCTTCGCTTTCAAGCCTCTGAAGTCATAGCTGGTCAGTGCATTGTTAATGAGAATTCTGTTGTCTTTCAAGGTGATTTTCTTTTATGTACATTGTTTTCACAACGCTGCTCATTGGGCTCCATCTAAGTTCTCCCCAGAGTCTATGAATTCTTCCTATTCCCCATTTCTCATGGCACAATAAAAACTAGTCCAATATATTCCTAAATTTGTTCAGCCCCTCCTCCATCGGTGGGCACTCGCTTGCCCTCTCAGCTCTTTGCTGCTATGAAAAGTCTGGAGTGGAGGTCTGTGGCTGCCACCCGAGGAGTGGCCTTGATTGATGCTGGTGGGTAATGGCAGTGGAGAGACACACCTAGGGGAGAAGGATGCAGAAAGATAGTCGCCTGAGAAAGGAGGAAGCTGCAGAGTGTGAGCACTGTTGCATCAGAGGGAGAGAGGGGCCACTGGATAGAAGATGAAGCTGTTTGATCAGTGTCCAGTACCAAGGTGAAATGGCAAATACCCAGTTAGCTACATAACAAACTGTTTGATGTCCCAATGCTGCTGGAGACAGCTAGATGGTGCGGTGGATAGAGTCATGAGACAGGAAGACCCAAGTTCAAATCCAGCCTAGTTGTGTGACCCTGGGCAAGTCTCTTGACCTCTGCCTTTCCCAGTTTTCTCATCTGTAAAATGGGGATATTAATAGCACCCACCTCCCAAGGTTGTTGTGAGGAGCAAATGAGATGATATTTTCAAAGTGTTTGGCACATAATATGGACTATATAAATACTTGTTTCCCTCCTTATAACGAAATTCGGACATTAGCCACCTAGAAAATTGTACTTATAATTATATATTAAGTTACTGGGTCTTATTTATGTTATTTTGATCTATACCATTATTTTTTTCATGGTTATCATTGCTTTCTACATAGGAACAAGTGACCTAATCTATACCTGGTTAATACTGTCCATCGATTTATTTATTTCCTACTCCCCTCTTTTTGGAGAGGGTCTAGACTTGAATCAAATAGTGATATTATCCTCTGCATTCTGGGGTGGGGATTTAGTAAGCCAATGGGTGTTAGAAAGGGGAGTGTAAATTAGAACCCAGTCTGCAAAACACAGTAACTGGTATGGGACCTGGAGGAGCAGACACTTAGCCTTCGTGAAGCCCAGTCAAGTGGTGCTTCTATTTAGAAGATACGTATATATGGGAACTTTCCATCTGTCTTTGACTTCATTGATCAATCAGTTAATCAAACAGCTAGTCAATAAAAATCAGGATATTCTTAGTAGTGAAATGAAATTTCTTCATCATTGAATGATTTTATTTTAAGCCTATGGGTTGTCATGGGTTGACAGTTTGAGTGTAAACTTGAGTTGAGTACAAACTTGGAAAGTAGGTGTTCTAAGAGCACCCATCAGTGCACCTCCATCAGAGACAGAATCCATGTGCTAACCCATGGGAATACACTATAAAAACTATATGCATTTATATATGTATTTATATTTGTGTGTATATATGTATATATATTCTATTATAGAGCAAGAAGAAATCTTAGAACAGAATTTTTTTCCACTTAATAGTATTTTATTTTTTCCAATTACATGCAAAGATAGTTTTCAACATTCACTTTTCCAAGATTTTGAGTTCCAAATTTTTTCCTGCCTGCCTGCTCCCCTCCCTCCTCTCCAAGACAGCATGTAATCTGATATAGACTGTACATATAGAATCATATTAAACATATCTCCATATGAGTCATGTTGTGAAAGAAGAATCGGGACAAAAGGGAAAAACCATGAGAAAGAAAAAACGAAATAAAAAAGGGAGAAAATAATATGCTTCAATCAGACTCTATAGTTCTTTCTCTGGATGTGGATAACATTTTCCATCTTGAGTCTTTTGGAATTCTTAGATTATTGCATTGCTGAGAAGAGCTGAGTCTATCAAAGTAGATCATACTATGATGTTTCTGTTACTGTGTACAATATTGTCTTGGTTCTGCTCACTTCACTCGGCATCAACTCATATAAGTCTTTCCAAGTTTTTCTGAAGTTTGCCTGCTCATCTTTTCTTATAGCACAATAGTATTCTATTACATTCGTATACTACAACTTGTTCAGACATTCCCAAAATGGTGGGCATCCCCTCAATTTCCAATTCTTTGCCACCACAAAAAGAGATGCTAAAAATATCTTTGTACATGTGGGTCCTTTTCCTTTTTTATGATCTCCTTGGGATATAGATCTAGTATTGCTGGATTGAAGGATATGGACAGTTTTTATAGACCTTTGGTATAGTTCTAAATAGCTTCCCAGAATGACTGGATCATTCCAGTCTTCACAACTCCACCGACAAAGCATTAGTAGAACATAGAATCTTAAAAAAAAAATACATAGAATGTCAGAACTGGGAAGGATCTTAGAGAATTGAATATTATTACCTAGAATGATAAAGCTGAAAGTGACTATAATAATAGAATATTGTTACACATGTAACACTTTACTGGAGCTGCCTTTCATTTCCCCCCAACCCCCACCCTGTATTATGATTCTTAGGTTTAACAGTTTACTCTGTGCATCTCTTTTCCTACAACTATACGTCACGAGCCCCTACCATTATATTATCTATTAATAGTCAGCCAGTAGACACAATTAAAGAAAAATCTTAAAGAAAAGGCATTTACTAAGATAGCATTGTAGATATAAAACATTTCCCCAATAAACCTGGTATGCATTCTTCTCCAAATACGCACAGTACCTGTGAGAAGAGTGGGCGCAGACTTGAAGTGAATATAAAATGTAGAGAGCTCATGCGAAGGCAACTCATGCTTTAGTACAGCAGAGTCCTGAGGTTCTTCCTGGATTTGAGGAGTCAATTACCAAGGCTAGTTCTCTTTTCTGACAGGAATCATAGTTCTTGAAGTTTCTTCTGATCTCCAGTGACTATCTCTTTGTGTCTTTGTCAGTCTGAAGAATGTGTTTATGTTTCCTCAACTATGTCTTCTACTACATCAAATTGACTATATTGGAGTGTTTCTTCTGAATTGAGTTGCTTCACTGCTAAGTACTGTGGCTGACTGTGGGGCATGGGGAGAAAAATCCCCCACCATCAAGATATAATGGTTATACTCTATAAAGATGCTTCTAGCCTGGATTTACCAGAAGTGACTTCACCCAAAAGGGTTTTTTTTAAAGGCTACCTAGGGGTGTGGCCAATCATTTCTTACTAATGTCCATGATTTCACTTAATTCAGTCAAGGAATGCGTTCACTCTTCATAAATGGAATTTTTTAGTTAGTTTAGCATCTCATTATCTGCCTCTTACTCTCTGTCATTCTTGGTAAGGGGTAGGGAGTTGGTAAAAGACCAAACCCCCTACTCAAAGAATGTTGGAGCTGAGAGCAGCTCTAGAACATCTGAATTCACATCAGATCTGTCTATCCTGCTCTAATCCCATTGCTAATCTCCAATCTCACATCTCCAAGTGCCTTTCAGATGTGTTGAACTGGATGTCCTGTAGACATCTTAAACTCAACACATCCAAATTAGAAGTCATCATCTTTCCCCCTAAACACCCCACACCTCCTAACTTCCCTTTTACTGATGATGAAGGCAACATCATCCTCCTAGTCCCTCAGGCTCCCAACCTAGGTGTCATCCTCAATCCCTTACCATGTTTTACCCCCCTCCCCTATACAATCTTTTTCCAAGACCTGTTGACTTTGCCTTTGCAACAGCTCTCTAATACATCCCTTTCTCTTTTCTAACATTGCCACGATTCTGATACAGGTTCTTAATATCTTATGATTGGATTACTGCAATAACTGGTAGTTCTGCCTGCCTCAAGTCTCTCCCCACTCCAGTGATTAAAGTGATTTTCCAAAAGTGCCTGTCCAATCATGTCCCTTCTCCACTACTCAATAAATTCCTATGGCTCCCTATTGCCTCCAGAATTAAATACAAAATCCTCCAATGGGCATTCAAAGCACTTCCTAACCCAGTCTCCTCCTACCTCTCATCTTCTTATGCCTCCAGTGACACTGGCCATCTCGCTGTTCTTTGAATAAGTTACTCCCATCTTTTGGCTCCTGGCTGTTCCCATGTCTGGAATACTCTCTCTCCTTACCATTGCCTGTCAGCATCCCTGGCTTCCTTTAAGAACAACTAAAATCTTCTCTTCTACAGGTAGCCTTTTCCAGCCCCTTTTAATATCAGTGTCTTCCCTCTGTTATCTATCTCTTCTTTAGAGCTCTTTGTCTGTATCCGTTTGTTTGCTCCCCGCTCCCCCCCCCCATTAAACTGTGAACTTCTTGAGGGGAAGAACTGTTTTCCGCCTTTTGTATTACCAGAGGTTAGTTCAGTGTCCGATTCTAGGCTCTTAATGTTTATCGGCAGAACAACATCTCTTCACTGCTCTGACTTTGAATTTAGAATGTTGTTATGTTGGAACTGCGAGGGGCTTTAGAATACAGAGTGGCAGAGCTGGGAGGACCCTTAGAACATAGAATGTCAGAACTGGAAGGAAGATAGAAGATCAGGGTTAAGAGGGTCCTTAGAACACAGTGTGTGTGTGTGTGTGTGTGTGTGTGTGTGTGTGTGTGTGTGTGTGTGTATGAGACTTAGAACCTAGAATGTCGGAGCTGGGAGGGCCCTTGGAACACAGGATGTCAGAGCTAGGAGGGCTCTTAGAACTTAAGATGTCAGAACTGGGAGGGGTCTTAGAGCATAGAATGTCAGAGTTGAAAGGGGCCTTAGAAGACAGAATGTGTGTGCGTGTGTGCACGCGCGCGTGCGCGCATGCACACCTGGGGAGGGCACTTAGAACACAGAATGTCAGAGCTGGGAGGGCCTTTAGAACACAGAATATTAGAGCTGGGAGGGGCCTTACACAGTATGTCAAAGCTGACAGATCCCCTAGAATGTACAATATTGTTTTGTAGAATGTTAGAACTGGGAGAGATCTTAGAACTTGGAATTCCAAAGCCAGGAGGGATCTTAAAACAGATAACGTTGGACCTTAGAACATAGAAAGTTGTTATACAGAATATCAGAGTTAAGGTGGGTCTTAGAATGTTCATTTTAGAAAAGATTTTTGAACTCATGCTATCTCTCCCCCTCATTATTGTGGAGGATGAAAGCGAGGCCCAGAAAGAAACGATTTGCCTAAAGGCATGAAGACAGTCGGGAGAAGTGAGGTCTTCTCCCCAGCAGTGTGGGGGGCTTTTTGTTCCCAGCCCTCAGCCCTAGCCATCAGAGCCAGCATCCCCTCACTCTGAGGAGCAGAAGTCTGGATGGGGGAGGGTGATGCTGGTGATCTCCGCTGCAGGAGAGAGAGAGAGTCTTTCCCAGGAATAATTGGGCGCTAATGCCATTATACCTCCCATTTCATACTTCCCACTTCCCCAGGGCACTCCCTTGGAGGATCTCAAAGCCCTTTACATGACAATGCCTCTGTTAACTCCTAAATCCTCCCCAGCCTGCTGGGAGAGAGGTGGGTGGTATGGGGTGGATGCTTAGGAATTAACCTCAATTATTTTCCTGTGATTCAGACTTAACTGAGCTGTTAGGCCCTGTGGTTTCTTCAGCTCCCAGTCGGATGGCTTCTCATTGTAGTCTAGTTCTACAAGCTGGGAGCAAACTACAGAATTGGCCAGTGAACACAAGAGGGCCTTGGTGGTGGGACAGGCCCAAAGACTCTTGTGACATCAACTTTTGTCTACCATCTTTCTGAGTGACCTTGGGCCAGTTCTTGCCTGTCTCTGAGCCTGGATTGTTGGCTTAAGGTGCCCCCAAGGCCACTGGCATAGGTTTTATTCCAAACTGGCTCAGTTGACTTTGCTTTGCTCCGCAGACACTGGCTGGTCCACAGAGAGTGACCACATTACAAAGGATTGCATGATCCAGGGCAACCCCTCACCACTACTGAAGGCAGCTTCTTATACTATACCTTTGTAACGTCTTTCCAATGCTCCTGGTATTGAAAGGGCTCTGGTATAAGCCCTCATCACTTTAAGCCTAGACTATTGAAGCAGCTGTCAGTTTGGTTGGCCTCCCAATCTCAGGTGTCTCTGCACTCAGCTATTAAACCACAGGTGTCTCCTACTCCGTAAACTTATCAATAAACGTCAGTGCTCCCCATTAACTCCAAGATCTAGCATGAAATCTTCTGAGTAGGGTCCAACACCCTTCATAGCCTGCCACTCCCCACCTTTCCAGTCTTTTCTCCACCTAACTCCCCAACGAGTACTCTTCCCCCAACTAGACCCTCTGTCTCTCAATATTTTTGTTGACTGTGCCTTCTGCTTGACTCTTTCTCTTTCTTCATTTCCACCTTTAACTTCCCATTATTCTTTCAGATCCTAGCTAAAATCCCACCTCCTACAGGAAGGTTCCTGATTCCAGTTAATCCTGGTGCCTTTTCTATGTTGATAATTTCACATTTCCTTGAGGGTCGCTTGTATGTATATAGTTGTTTGCATGTAGTATCCCCTATTAATTTGTGAGCTTCTTGAGAGCAGTGACTGCCATTTACCTTTCTTTGTATCTCTAGTGATCTTAGCAAACAGTACCTTGCACACAGAAAGGGTTTCACAAATGTTCATTGATCAACTACCTGACTGCTATAGATAAGGGGCTTGGAGTGTTTTTATTTTTTTCCCTTTCTTTCTACTTATGGTATAAGGGAAAGAATATTGGATCCAGGTCTGAGGAGTTGTATTGGAATCCCAGATCTGCCCTTTCCTAGCTGCATGACCTTGGATGAATCCATCCAACTCTGAGGATTCACTCTCCTCATCTGTAAAATGGATTAAGTGATTTCTAAGGGCTGTGCTAGTGCCCAGTCCTAGGATTGTATGAGGCAGCATAGTGTGTCTGACTGAGTCAGGGTTAGCCGTTGTCTCAGATGTGTCCTGGCTTTCTGACTCAGTTTCCTCAGCTATAAAGTGAGAATGATAACCATCATATTTAGCATTCAGTCTTGCTAGGAGGTTCAAAGAAGGAAAGGCACATAACAATTCTCTTTGCTAGGGGAAATGCCGGGTATTAATTTGACAAAGAGAGCTGTCTCTAGAGTTGGAAGAGAACTTCTGAGTCCTCCTCCTCCTCCCTGCTCATCTCACAGATGAGGAAACTGAAGCCCAGAGAATTGAAGAGATTCAGTTCAAGGTAGGAAATGTCAGAGGTAGGATTTAAACCATGGTCCTTTCAGTTCAGAGCCAACGGTCTCTCCAGTAGGAGATTTTCAGTGAGGGAAATACAGCAGAAAGAAAGCCCTATTTGGAGTCAGAGGATCTAGATTTTAATTCCTGCTCTGTTATTTGCTATTTCTGTGACCGCGGATACATAGCTCCCTCTCCTTCAGTCTCAGTTTCCTCTTTTGTTAAATGAGGCCATTGGAGAAGGTGAGCTTTCTACTCTAAATCTGGCATCCTGAGGCCTTGAGTGTTCCCCAAAGCTGTGCAGCCCCATGGTCAATGCTACACTGGGCCACAAGGGTGGAGTTGACCCCTTAGGCTGCCTCGGTGGTCTCCAGTTTGTAGGTTCCTAGTCTACTGTCCAAAGGCTGGAGATGCTGTTGAGAGTGTGGGTGGGGGGAAGAGTTGGGTTTCATGTTCCTTCTTTGTTTCCTGCCTCAGATGACCCTGGGGTTTTGTTTGTGTGTGAAGACAGGCTGATTCTGTGGTCTGGTGAAGAATCATTTCCCAATTTTTATCCAGGAGCAAAATTAGGGAGCTCAAATTTCAAGGCCAAGGCAGCTGTGGGCCAGCATGGGCTGGGGAGGGGGGGAAGGGAGGGTGATGGCTGGGGGAGGGATACTCAGGGAAGAATCGGGGCCTCCTCCTCCTCCCAACCCTCATAGACTCTGGAGAGGGAAGGGACCGTCGGGATCATTCATTCAGTTGTATGTACCCCCTCATATTAAAATGTGGAAACTAAGGTGAAGTGGTTTATCCAAGGTCGCTCAGGTGGTAAACGGCAGGCCTGGTTCCCTGCCAACACTCTCCCCTCTTCATCCTCTAAAGCACAGATCAAACCAGACCACTCTCTTGCTCACAAACTCAGTAGTTCCTTTATTACCTTTAGGATAAAGTACACGTTCCTCTATCTGCATTTAGCCTTCACAGCCTGGCTATAATCTATCTCCAAAGCCTTAATAAACATCAATTTTCTTCATATACTCTTTAGTTTGGCTAAACTGGCCCTGTTTCTGTTTCTCATTCATGAAATCCCATCTCCCATCTCTGTGCCTTTGCATAGGCTGGCTCAGATGCCTGAAATGCATTCCCTTGGCCTCTTAGAATTTTGACCTTCCTTCAAAGTTTGACTCAAGTGCCATTTTCTGTGTGAAGCCTTTCCTGAGCTACCAGATGCTAGCATCCTCCCTCCCCAAACTACTTCCTATTTACCTATACGTCTCCAGATTGTTTCTCGCTCCCTGAGTTCATTTCTGTCTTTGTATCCCCAGTGTACAGCACACAGTTAGCATCCTCATCATCAACTTCGAGTAGCTCCTTGATGATCCAAATCCCTTGAAGGCCTTCTCATTCTTTTCTCCTCTCTTTCTTCCTGCCTGGTTCTTCCCTCCCTTCTTTCTCTGGTTCTCCTCCCTGTGTGTCTCTCCTTAGCTCTCTGTGACTCTTTATGTGGACCTCACCTTCCCTCTGAATCTCTTGGTCCAGATCTCTCCTCCTGCCTCTCTCTGTCTGTGTTTTTTTCCTCACTTATCTCTCTCCTCTCTTGTCACTTCTCTGTCTCTCCCTATCATGTCTCTGTCTCATACCATCTTGCCCTTCTTTTTTATTTCTGTTTTTCTCTCAGTGTTTCTCCTTTCTATACCCCCCTTCTCTGCCTCTCTCCATTTCTCTGGATGTTTTTCAGCCTCTCTTCTGTTCTCTGGACTCTCCTTTTCTCTGTTTCTTCCTCCCTCCCTTCTTTTTCTCCCTCCTGTGCCCACTCCCATATCCCTTCTGTCTCAGGCTCGGTCTCTTTCTTTCTCCTCTTTCTTTTTACAAAGATCTGTTTGTCTGGGAGCCTTGCTGGCTCCCAACCCTGGCCTGATTCTAATCTTCCCAGCAGACTGTCCGAAATGTAATTTGTGAACGTCTCCTTCCTTCTTTTGCAGCCTTGTGCTCTGCAGTCTGCCTACTCCTTGTTCAGACCCCAAGCATCCCAGGTCTGTCTAGGGCCAGCAGGGTGTGTCTTGTTTTGACTCTCTGCTCCTGGGGTATCTGTCCCTGCCCTATTTCCCCATCAGTGTGTGGATGGAGCCAGGGAATCACTGGGCATTTTAACTGGGCACAGATTGAATTTCCTTAACCAGCTGAGGCTGTGGAGAAGCTTTTGTCCCAGCAGCCTCTCCAAGATTCAGCCCTGGTATCACCATCAGCCCCGGTAGCAACCTTTCAGCTCTTAAGTCAGAGATCGCTGAAACCCCAAACATTGCATCTCCATATAATATTCACTTCAGCTAAGCTAACTGAAAACTTGACAGAGCCTTGTCATTCAGCTTTTTGGGAAGGACAGATTAATCCTATGGTCCTAGCCTGAGAGGGAAGAAGGGCATAAACATTTGTGTAGTCCTGCTATGTGCCTGGCACTATGCTAAGTGATTTAAAAAATATCTCATTTCACCTTCACAACAAACTGGTGCTGGAATGAGGCAAGCATCATGTCCACCTCTCTCCATGAACTTCTTCTGCCTGATGTAAGGATGAGGAGACTACAGAGATTTCCCAGCCCATCATTTTATGGATGAGAAAATTGAGATATAGTGAGGAAATGACTTGGCCAAAGTCACCAAGGTAGCAAAAGCAGAACTTATGTTCTCTAGTTCTACGTTGACAGTGTCTACTCCTGCCAATTTAAATATCCCCCTGCCCTTGAAAGGGGGGCACAGTTGTGTAGTGGAAAGAGCTACTTGCCCCCCTGTGTGACCTCGACCAACTCACTTAAGCTCTTTGGGCCTCAATTTTCCCATCTGTAAGATGAAGCCAATTCTAAATCTTATGAGCCTATGTGGAAGACTGAGTGTTGTTTACAGGGCTTTAAGGGAGGGCTAATCATGGAGGGCTTTCTGGAGGAATAGGTTTTGCACAAGGTTGAAAGACTAAAGGACAAGTTTTTATGTGCCTGGGAAGGAACTAAGAAGTGGTGCACATAGGGGCAATAGCCTGCTTTATGGAGCCTCTCACCTGGGGGACTGAAGTGATAGGTGGCATCACAGCAAACCCACCATATATCTCACAGATTTCCCCTAGACTCCACTCACCCAGCCACAGTTCTAGATAAGATCCTGTATCATCTCTTAGTTGGACTATGGCAATAAACTCCCAACTGGCCTCCTATGGAGATGCCAAAGTGATAGAGGCTGCTGGGTAGTGTAGTGGATAGAGCCCGGGGCCTGAAGTCAGAAAGACCTGAGTTCAAATCCAGCCTCAGACACTTACTAGCTGAGTGACTCTAGGTAAGTCACTTAACCTCTGTTTGCCTCAGTTTCTTCTTCTCCCAAATGGGGATAATAAGCACACTTACTTCCCAGGATTGTTGTGAGGTCAATGGAGATAATAATTGTAAAGCTATTAGCGTAGTGTCTGGCACATAGTAAGCGTTATATAAATGTTATCTATTATTATTTTTATTATAACATTCCTAAAGTGTGGGTCTGGCCATGTCACTCTTCTTGTCCAAGAAACTGCAGCATCTGCCTCTTGCCTCTAGGATAAAATGACAGTTCCCATTTGTCCCATAATGTCCTTCATGGTCTGGCTGGAACCCAATTCTCTATCACACACTCTAGCATTCCTGCCAACCTGATCCAGGTCATGAAAGTCCATCTCCAAGCTGCCCACATGCCTGGAATACTCATCCCCACCTCCACCTCTTAGAATACCTATTTCCTTCTGAAGCTGGCCTCACTGGGAAGCTTCTCTACTAAACCTGTGTTATTTCCTTCAATTACCAGTACCCTCCTCCAGGATATTACTTTGTATAGATTGCATATTTCCTTTTCTTCAAACATATTGTTTACACCTGGTAGAGCAGAACGTCCTTGAGGGCTAGCATGATTTAATTTTTGTCTTTGTATTCTCTGCTCCTGACACACAGCAGTGAATCTGCATGGGTCTTAACTCGTTACCTCCTGAAGCACATTGAAAAAGTGTGATGTGGCAATGACCATCATCCAAGCAGAGGAGCTGGTGAATCTGCGCCCCAAGGAAGAACGTCTCAAAGGGTTCCCTTACCCTGGAAGTACAGTGGTACTGCCACCAATTCACTGTCTGATCTAGGGTCAGTTACACACCCCTTTCCCCTGCCTCAGTTTCCCCATCTATGAAAAATAATAACACCTGATATTACAGGGGGCTTTCAAAACAACCCCATAAGGTAGATGAGGTAGGGATAATTTCCCTAATTTAAAAAGGAGAGTTGGACTAGTTTATTTCTCATCTGAACATCAGGGAATAAAGATAAACTTAGAACTAGGAAATTTTAGGTTTCACTTCTGCTGCAGACACTGTGTAACTCTCCCTGGGTGAGTCATTTCTTTGAGCTCAGTTTCCTCATCTGTAAAATAAGGATAACAATAACCCCTATTTCTCAGGGTTGTTGTGAGAATCAAATGAGACAATATTTGTAAAAATGGCTTAGAATAATGTCCAGCACATAGTAGGTGCTATACATCATTTATTACATTAAAAAAAGACATTCCTTCCAAACAAGTGAACAAGCAAGAAGCAAATATTATGTTGCTGACACAGTGCAAACATTGGGGAAACAAAGGTAAATATAGTCTTTGCCCTCCCAAAGCTTACACACTCATGAGGGGTCAGGATGGAGCTGTATGTAAATAACTAGGTTCCTTCCAGTCATATACAGAGTAGAAGGAAGTTATTTATTACTTGTGAGCTAGAAAATTATTATAAATAATTAATTCATTCATATTATTAATGCCAATTATGTATTCTTAAAGTATTAATATATTATGTCGAGTTATATTCTATTAAATTCAGTTCTATTGTGTTCATTATTGTTATTTTTATTATATGAAATTTATTTTATCCAATGACCTTTTCATATGCCTCCCACCTTCTTTCTGAGATATTAGGAGAATGGAGTGCAGGGGAAAGAGCCTGAGATTTGGAGTGTAGGCTTTGGTTCAAATCCTGTTTATGATCCTTATTCCCTATGTTACTTCAAGCAAATCACTTCTGGTAAAATTAAAGGGTTAAACTAAACAATCCCTCAGGAAACTCCCACGTGTATGACTCTGCAGCCCTTCCATTAGCGAAAAAGGACAAAGGGAGGTATCTGACCTGAGGCTACCTCCACTCTTTGACTGTTCCTTGCTCCCTACTGCCTGAAGTCCTTTGCCCATGCACTTAGGGATTTCGAACTAGAAGGAACCTTAGAAACCACTAACTCCAACCCTCTCCCCCAATTTTGCAGAAAAGGAAAACTGAGTCACAGAGATGGACTTACCCAGGGTCACATAGCTAGTAAATGTCTAGTGCAAGATTTGAACTCGGACATTTTTTTGCGGGAGGAGGAGGGCCTTTTTTTTTGTTTTGGCTTTCTTTGTATTACCAGTACTTCAAACATGGTTGGCTGTTGTCCTTCATTTTCAAAGAGGACCCAAATAACATCACCATGATAAAGTGAAGTTTCAGTGTGTCTGACTGTGGCTGATCAGACCAATATGAACTCAGAGTGCTCTACCACAGGTTGGGCACAGATAGTCCATGTGAACATCCGGGGTGGACGCTCCAAATCTGCCTATCTTCCATTTACTTTATGCTGCCTCAATTCTGCTTTGTTCATAGAGCACAGCACCCTTTCTGATGGGGGCACACTATGCTGAGTGGTGCTGTGCCAGTGACTCCCATGTTGCACAGTCAAATCCAAAGTCCATTCGCACATAGTAGGGGCTTAATAAATGCTTATTGACCAATGGCAAGTCCAGGGTCCTAGGCACTATGCCGGTGATGACAAACTCAAATAGAAAAGGGGGATAGGGGGTCAAACCATATATAAGTATCCCTGCAGGCCACATATTGACTTAATTTTTAAATGCAGTATTATTTATTTTATTGTGTTTTTAATTTTGGGCAGCTAGGTGGCTCAGTGGATAGTGCGCCGGGCCTTGAGTCAGGAAGATTCTCCTTCCCAAACTCAAATCCAGCTTCAGACCAATCAAATGATGATGTTGGGTCAACATAGTTTTTTCAAGAATGTGTGTAATATGAGGAATTAGAATGTAAACTCCCTGTCTTTGTTCTTATTTAACACATTGCCTGGCACCCTGCAAGTACTCAGAAGCTTCCTGACTTGAGTAGGACGATGGTTATTTTCATTAATGACCTAAAACTCTTTTCTGGAGATGAGTGCTGAGTAAGGTTTGGAAGGCTAGGATCCCCATGGCTTTGCAGAACAGACAGGGAAAGGCTTTCCTGGTGGAATCTGTTCCCTTGTCCAGTACTTCTAGATTGACCCAAACTCCCCAATCCAGCAAATCATAACATCTTCGCTGGGTAGGCGGACAGATGCTGCCACCTTGTGGTATTTATTACAAATAGTCTTCCCTTCAAGGAGAGCTACACCAAACTCCCTTTTGGGAGTGGGTGGAAGGGGAGAGTGCTTTACCCTTTGATAAACATTGTGAAGCTGGCCATTGACCCTAACCGTGACCCTCTACATCACATCCACCCCCTTCCCGTATCCAGTCAAACTGTTTTCAGGAGAGAATCACAGAGAATGTAAGAGCCAGAGGAGATCCCAGGACAGAAAATGTCAGAGCTAGAAGGGATGCTAGAATATAGGATATTAAAGTTGGAAGGGACTTGTGAGAGGTTGGAGGAACCCTAGGACCCAGAATATTGGAACTGGGGTGGGTGGCATATCTTAGCATTTTGAATACCAGGGTTGGGAGGGGCTTTAGAACACAGAATGTCAGAGCTGAGAAGAGCCTTAGAACACAGAATGTCAGAGTCTTTAGAATGTGGAATGTCAGCATTGAGAAGAGTCTTAGAACACAGAATGTCAGAGCTGGGAGGGCCCTTAGAACACAGAATGTCAGGGATGGGAGGGACTCTAGAAAATACAGTGTCAGGACTAGAAAGAGTCTTAGGACTTGGAAAGTAAGGGCTAGAAAGAACTGTACTAATCATCTCAATTTGACAGATGAAGAAATTGAGTCCCAGAATATGGCTATGCAGCTTGCCCTGAGGGACTAAGCATAGAGGACTATTTTCCTAGTCAGTTGATTAATCTTTTCTCTCTACCTCAAGGTAGGCCAGAGCTGATCCTGCCCCTGTTTCCTCTATGTTAGAAAATAGATGTGGATCTTAGCTTTGTGATCCTGGGCAAATCACATATCCCCTCTCAGCTTCTGTTTTCTCATCTCTAAAATGGGAACAAGATGAATACCTGATTCATAGGCTGTTGTGAGGACCGGATGAGACAATACAGTGAAGTCCCTTACAAACCTTTAAGCCCTGTAGAAAGCTAACTGATTATCATTCTCATTTTTAACGTCATTATTGGTATTTTTGTATTATATTAGTAGTAGTAGAAGTGTACTGTTATTTACTACTACTACTACTACTACTACTACTACTACTACTACTACTACTACTACTACTATTACTAGTGGTGGTGGTATATTTTCTTCTTTCTCTCTCTTTCCTTGGATACAACATTTGCCAAAGGACCGGGTTTCTCTGACTCTGCAGAAACCCTCGAACTCAGAAGAGAACTGAGAAACACCTGATGGTGCAAATCCAGCGCTAAGACTCATTCTCCCTTCCTTTTGCCTTCCACCCGTGGGGATGGCCTCCCAAGTCATTGGCCCTGGCTTGCCCAGTGGCCTGGTACACACAGGCCCAGATGCCTTCTTGAGGTTCAGATCTCGGACAGAGATTCTCTCTGTTCCAAGCTAATTGTCCCGTATCTGTGTAACTTGTACAGAGTGGGCACAGCTGTGTTCTGCCTGCTTCCATGTGGAGAGTTTACATCAGTAAATAAGTGTTTTCTAAGTGCCTGCTGCGTACGTTCCTTGAGAGTTGTATGGGGAGGAATCTGACACGGTCTCTTCCCTGAAGGAACTTTAAGTTGTGTCCTGGAGTAAGTTCTAGACATCAGTGAGCACAGCTTCCCTACTGGCCAAGGAATTGATGTCAAGGATAGGGAGAGACTAGGGAATGGGGTCTCTGAGGGGCATTTCAAGGGGATGTTGCCATCTCCAGGCTCGGTTCAGTCTCCCCTGGAGATGTCTGGCAGGGGAGACTGTAAAATGAGAGGCTTATATGAGATGATCCTCTACCCCTTAAAGGTTTGCAGAGCCCTTAATTTACACAATTAATTTACATGAGAGCCTTTATTGTACATGATTCATTTAAATGAGCCTTGTGGATAGAGCATCAGCTCAGGAGGATCTGAGTTCAAATCCTGCTTTAGACATTTACTAGCTGTGTGACCCTGGGCAAGTCACTTAACCCTGACTCTTCTTCTGCAAATTTGCACGAGTCTCATGATGACCTTGTGAAGTGGGTACTATAGAAACTATCACCCCCATTTTGTAGAGAGCCAGTATAGAGTGGTGGATAATTACCTGGCCTCAGAGTGAGGAAGATCTGGGTATAAGTCCTGCCTGTGGGGGTCACTTACTGGCTAGGTGACTTCTAAGCAACTAACTTCACCTGTCAGAGCTCTAGGCAATCCTCTAATGTGATAAATTGAGAGAAAGTGTTGACTTGCATTGGAAGGAGTTCCCGTCTCTTGGAATTCTTTATACAAATGAAATCATAAATACAGTCACTATTCTCATTTTATAGATGAGAAAACTGAGATTCAGTGAGATTGGCCATGGCCACACAGCTGGTAAGTACATCTCAGGGTTCTCTATGAGCCACCCCACCTGTCTTGGAGGGTCTGTGGGCAGGGCTAAGCCTCACTGTCTTCGTTAGGGCTGTGAAATCGCCCACCAAAGACAAACCTCTGCTGTCATTTATCCTTGTCTGTAGAAAGACGATGGATGGGTGGGAAAGGGGAACTGACAGCAGGACCAGTAGCTGCTGCAAGGATGTGAGTAATGGGAAGCAGGCGCCCCCAGCTTTATGGGGCAGATTTCAGCAGGAGGCCAGCGGGCCTTCGGGCCCCCATGGGGCTGGGAATGCGGGGCGAGAGATGGGGAAAAGTGGGGTCTACATGGTTCCCCTAAAGGCACCCCCAGAGGCTATCCTTCCCTCATCTCTCCTGCCCCCTGCCCCCAGGGAGAGAAACTGGCGTCTGGCTTGCAGGCTAGCCTGGAGGAGATGTGTCCTTGCCAAGATTATATCAAAGTGACTGAGTGTGAAAGCTGGAGGAGCCGGCAGAGGAATTGGAGACCTCACCTGCCGTGTCACGTCAGGGTCAGGAGGCAGGAAATCCACTTGTGTGAACAGGCTATTCAACAAGTTGGGGGCTGCCCCTCATGTTCAGGCCCTGTCAGTCACTTGGCAGTGCTGGGGGTGGGGAGCCAGAGCTCTGTGTGTGTGTGTGCGCCCACATGGCAGTGCTGGGGGTGGGGGAGCCAGAGCTGTGTGTGTGTGTGTGTGTGTGTGTGTGTGTGTGCCCACGTGCGCGCTCTCTCTCTAACGTCCAGTATGCTAAAGATGCATCCCAATTCTGACATTCTAAGCTTTAAATTGTCTCCCAGATCTCACATTCTATCTTCTGAGGACCCTCCCAGCCCTGACATTCTGTGTTCCAAGGACCTTCCCAGCCTTGATATTTTGTATTCTAAGGTCCTTTCTAGTCCTGAAATTCTGTGCTCTAAGACCACTCCCAGTTCTGACAGTTTGTTTTGTAAGCTCCTAGCTCCCTCTCAGCTCTGACAGTTAAGCTCCCTTCTGTGTCTCACACTCTATCACTATAGGGTAGCTGGGCAGTCTAATTACTGTCATATACAAATTAAGGGGAGCTCTTTTAGTGGCCAAGGCAGAGTGAGCTGGTTGAATCAGAGGGGAAGTCAGAGATAGCAATCATGGATGTTTCAATCCATGGCAGCATCCAGATTCCAAGGTCAATTCTTTGGGGGTTAGGTGGGTTTCAGGAGCCATCTGAAGATGAGGGAGAGATAAATAATTTTCAGGAGGAAAAAGTAAAACTACTGGTAAGGGACCTCAACTTTCCTCTCTCAGAATTAAGTGAATCTAACCTGAAAATAAACAAGAAAGAAGCTAAGGAGATAAATAGAATTTTAGAAGTTAGCTGTGATAGACATCCAGAGACAACTGAATGGAAATAGAAGAGAATATACCTTTTTTCCTCAGCTGCACATGGTACCTTTGCAAAAATTATGTTAGGGCATAAGAACCTCACAAACACATGCAGAAAACCAGAAATAGTAATTGTACCCTTTTGGTACCATAATACAATAAAAATCACATACAATAAAAGACCTTGGAAGCATAAATTAAAAATTGATTGGAAATGAAATAATCTGATCCCAAAGAATGAATAGATAAAAAAATAAGTTATAGAAACAATTGAGAATTTAATAAAATATAATGATAAGCTGATACAACAAGCAAAAATTTGTAGGATGCAGCCACAGTAGTACTGGGGAAAAATTCATATCTCTTAGTGTTTACATCAGTAAAAAAATTAAAAAGAACAGATCAAAAAATTGGGCATGAAATAAAAAAAAAACTAGAAAAAAATTTAGTTTTCTCAATTAAATACCAAATTAGAAATCTTGAAAATCAAAGGAGAGAGTAATAAGATTGAAAGTTTAAAAAAAAAAAAACTTTTGAACTAACAAATAAAAGAAGCTTATTTTATGAAAAATTTCAATAAATAATCAAAATATTGGCTAATTCGATCTTTAAAAGAAAACCAAATTATCAGTATAAAAATGAAGAGGATGAATGCATCCATAAATCAAGATGAAATTAAAGTCATTATAAGGAACTATTTTACCTAGTTACATGTGAATTAAACTGGCAATCTCAGTGACACAGAGGAATAGTTTCAAAAATATACATCGTCTAGATTAACAGAAGAGGAAATAGAATGCTTATTAATACTTATAAAATTAAAAAAACCCCTATTTTGGAAAAAAAAGAAATTGAACCATCATTAAGTCAACTCCCTAGGAAAAAATCTCCATGGCTACATGGATTTTTGAGAAAATACAACACTCATTCCAATAAAAACACGAGAAAACTTAGGGATAAACGGAACTTTTCTTTACAAACGGTATCTATCTAAAACTAAGAGCAAGCATTATCTGAAATGAGGATAAACGATAAGTCTTTCCAGTAAGATCAGGGGTGAAGCAAGGATGCTCATTATCATCACCATTATTCAATATTGTACTAGAAATGCTAGTTATAGACAAGAAAAAGAAAGAGAAGAGATAAGAAAAGGCAACGAGAAAAGGAACCACCAATTTTTGCAGATGATATGATGGTATACTTAGAGAATTCTGGCAAATCAACTAAAAAGCTAGTAGAAACAATGAACAACTTGAGCAAAATTGTAGAATATGAAATAAATCCACACAAGCACTTCTATATATAATCAACAAAGCTCAGCAGCAAGAGATAGAGAAATTCCATTTAAAATAACTGCAGACTATATAAAATACAGTCTACCTGCCAAGATAATTCTAGGAACTATATGAACACAATTATAAAACACTTTCCACACAAATAAAGACAGAGTTAAACAACTGGAGAAATACTAATGGCTCATGATTAGGTAAAGCCAATATAATAAAAATGACAATTCTACCTGATTTAATTTACTTATTCAGTTCCATACCAATCAAACTTCCAGGCACTTTGATAGGTGGGAGGATAGAGATAAAGACAAAAAGGAAACTGTTCACCTTAGGGAATTTATATTCTGCCAGGGCAGATAATTTGTGTGTGTGTGTGTGTGTGTGTGTGTGTGTGTGTATATATATATATGTGTGTGTGTGTGTGTGTGTGTGTGTGTACACAATACAAAATAGGTTTAAAATCATTGGGAAAGAACTGTTGAGAGATGAGGGAAATAAATGTAAGAATAGAGCTGAATTTATTAACCTAGTTAAGGGGTAGGAGTTCCATGAATATGAATGGGGAAAAATTCCATCTTTATTTTCACTCACCTCTAATTGAAATTTAATATTTCTAATTTTAACAATTATTGTGAAATTTCTTAGGCTTCACCAGCCTGCTAAAGGGGGTCCATGACACAAAAAGGTTAAGGACTCTAGGACTAGGGAGAGAGAAAAACTCCAAGAGTTATGGCAAGAAGGAGAGGAGAAATAATAGGGACCCAAGCGTCCTGGGTCTCTGGTTCCCAAGTAATGCATCGAAAATCGGCAAACATTTGTTAAAAACATACTATGTGCCTGGAAACATGCTTGACACTCGTGAGACAAAGATAAAAGTGAAGCAGTCCCTCATCTCTGGATATTATGTTCTGCTGGGGGTGGGGTACGATGTACCACAGATTTGTATCATAGTCAAAAGAAATACAAAGCTATTTGGGAAAGAGAAGCCCTAATAATTGGGGGACTCATGAAAGACCTCTTGAAAGAGATGATTTGGAAGGGAGTCAGGGGCTTCAAGAGGAGGAGGTGAGGAGAAATAGGATTCCAAGCTTGTGAGGGGGCAGCCTGGGCAAAGGCATGGGGGAAGGAGATGGAGTGCAGTGTAGGAGCAACATTCAATAGACCAGTTTGTAAAGGATGATGGGTGAATAATTTGTAATCAGCTTCTAAAGTTAGACAGGCATCAAATTATGAAGGCTTTAAATGCTTAACAGAATAATTAATAGAGGAAATGGGGAGCCACTTACGTTTCTTGTGTAAAGGAGTAACATGATCAGGTCTGTTCTTTAGGAATGGTAATTAGAAATAATAACTAATTAATCAGAATCAATTAATTTGGCTATTCAGAAGGTATATCGGAGAGGCAAGAGCCTGGAGGCAATGAATCGGCTATTGCAATAGTCTAGGTGAGAAGGGATGAAGGCTTGAATAGGATGGTTACCAAGAGTAGAGAAGAAGGGATAGATGTAGGAGATACTGAAGAGGCAGAAGAGGCAAGGCTTATACAAGACTGTATAAGGTGAGTTAGGTGAGGAGGTACATCTAGGTTCTGAATCTTGGTGAATGGAAGACTTGTATTGCTCTCAAAAAATAAGGAAGTTAAAGCAAAGGATGAAGAGAAGGTTGTTATTGAGTCATTTCAGTTGTTTCTGACTCTTTGTGGTTCCATTTGGGGTTTTCTTGGCAAAGATACTGGAGTGATTTGCCATTTCCTTCTCCAGCTCCTTTTGCAGATGAAGTAACTGAAGCAAATAGGGTTAAGTGACTTGATCAGTTAGTAGGTGTCTGAGGCCAGATTTGAACTCATCAACGTAAGTCTTCCTGATTCCAAGACCAGTGTTCTATGCACTGTGGCACTTAGTTGCCTGTGAAAGAGAATAAGTTCTATTTTAATGTGTGGAGTTTGAGATGCCTATGAAACATCCAGGCAGAGATGTCCAGCTGGCAGTTGGGTATGAAAGGCTGGAGCTTAAGAGAGAGGTAAGGGCTTGATGTGTTGATTTGGGAGTCATCTGCATAAAGATGATCCTCAAATCCCTGGGAGCTGATGGGAGCACCAAGAGAGAACATGAAGGGACAGAGAAGAGGAGTATAAAGGAAAGTACACTGACTCTGGAGTCAGAACTTGAGTTCAAATCCCACCACTGATGCTTAGCTGATGATATATCTTTGGGCAAATCTCCTAACCTGTCTTGGCCTCCCTTTCCTCCTACAAAAATTGAAGAGGATGACCTCTGTGGGACTGCTGCTGTCTAGGTGTCTGATCCTGTATGAGGACTCAGGCCTTGGTACCCCCATGAAAATGGGCTAAACGATAAGGTAATGATCCTACAAAGAGGCCTGCGAGGCATCTCTCATAGGGAGGAGGAGAACGCAGATGGAGCAGCATGGTGGAAATCCCAGGAGGGGAAGCACCCCCAAAGTGACGGGCTTTCCAGAGGTGAGGCTACGGGGTCTCATCCAGCTCGTGTTAATGAGGGGGAAAGAGCTGTTCATGGGCTCTGGAATCACCTGGTTCCTGGGCCAAGAAAACTCACAGCTCTCATGGATCTGCCCTGGCTGCTTTGCTGACACCCTGTGATAAGGTGTTGTGCTAAAAAGCCACTTCTGGGAGTGGGGAGGTTGTCCCATTTCATCCTAGGAATCAAGAAACTGAGGCACGGGAGGAAACATGAACTTATGAGACACTTAATATGTGCCAGGAACTGCGGATACAAATACAAGCAGGAAGAAAGACAGTCCCTGCCTCAAGAAGCTTACATTTTAATGTAAAAGGCAGCTGAAATGCAGTAGAGGTGGTGGTGGATGTTCCTGGCGTGGGGTCATGGTTTGAAGTTCAAAAACAAGACTGGGAAATGAATGCAAGCAGGCTTGCCTGGATCCTTCCACTACATGGAGGTGGAAATGTGCCAGGGGGAGCAGGAGGTAGGTGTGGGAGGCTGTTCCAGGGATAGGAGACCCCATGCACTGAGAGAATAGGAATACGAAAGTAATAGGAAAGGAGTTGTTCTGCCCATCAGAGCCAGGGGCTGGATCAGGGAAGGAAGAGAATGGAGGTAGGTTGACCTGGGATCTTGGATCATGGAGTCATCCATTCAAGGCTGCAAGGGATTCTGGAGACCGTTTAGTCCAAGCCCCTCATTTTAGAGATGGGGAAACTTGGGCTCAGGGAGGTGAAATCACCCGGTTGGACTTGAACTCACATCTCCCTGACTCCAGGCCCAATTCTTTGTTCGCTGTACCACCTAATTGCCTCAGTATGATTCCTTGAAATCAAATGCAAACCAGATAGCATGAAATCAAAATAGGAAACTTACCAAGCTGTATGATATTGAGAAAGTCTCTTTACCTCCACCTACCTCAATTTCCTTATATGCAAAATAAGGATAATATAATAGGTTTATCTATACGTTTTTATATATCATATATAGCACAGATATAAAATTTGCAAATTGCTATATAAATACTAGCTATTCCTTTTACTTATTTAGATGTCACAAGTTTAATTCTAATGGCCTGAGTTGGGGGAGACATTCAGAGGAAACCAGGAGCTCGTGACTAGTGTTTTTGCATCTGTGACCCATCCATCCTTAGGGTCATCGCTGTGCTGCTGACTCAAGCCTTGATAGGCACCACCTCTCTGACTCCTCTCCGTTCTGACTGAAAAGCTAGAAGGTGGAGTGCTGAACTCCTCCCATTGCCTTCCTTTATCCCCAACACTTAAGTAAGTGCTTAAGAAATGTTTATTGGATTGGACTCAATCATTTATTAAGTGCCCACTGCATGCCAGTAGCTGGAGATACAAAGACAAAAATGACACAGTCCCTGCCCTTGAGAAGCTTATATTTTATGAGGGGAGAGGATAGGTACATAAATAAGTCTAACTGGAGAAATGTTACATGTACATATAGAGATTTATACAAGCTGGGTACAAGGTGACCAGTGTGGGGAGGATGGGTAACCATAGCTGGGAGGTTCAGGAAAGCCTTCATGTAGAAGTTGGTACTTGAACTGACTGAATCTTGGTTAAAAAACAGTTAGACATTCTTGAGATTCAAAGGTGAGAAAGCAGGGCATTCCAGGCATGGGGGACAGCCAAAGCAAAGTCATGGAGGTAGGAAATGGAGTGATGTATATCAGGAATGACAAGAAAACTAGTTCAGAGAATGGAAGGCTGAAGAGGCCACTTGGGGTCAGGTTGTGAAAGGCTTTAAATGCCCCCAATGAGGCTGGTATATTTGAGCTAGGATGTCATAGGAAACTATCGGAGTTCACCGATGTGGTCAGATTTGTGCTTTAGGAAAATCAGTTTGGCAGCTGAGGAAGGGTGGATTGAAGGAGAGCCTTGAGGCAGTTGGTGGGGAGGATGGCAGTCCTCATGTGGGAGGTGGTGCCTGAGCTGAGCTTGGAAGGAAAGTGGGGATTCTGATCAGGGTCTAGGAACTCGGACATGGCAGCCTTGGGGCTACTTTGCTTCTGCTATGAAAAAGCTGGTGCTGGTCCAGCTCTGATTGACTTTCCCCATTCAGGACCTGAGTCCACTCTCTTTATCTGCTGTAGTGGCCTCCAAAGTGGGGGCTATGGTCTCCTGGGGGCTGTGACGTTAGCCCCAGGGGTATATGAACAGCCGATCAGAGGGTGAGGAGAAGGGGAGAATGGGTCACATCCCATCCTTGTGCTGATAACCACTCTTGGGGTCTTCTCCAACACAATCGTATTTGCATTGATTCCTCCCCTCCCCATACTCATCCATCTTATCTCCTCCCTCTGCTCTATTAGACTCCTACCTACCCCCGCTCTGAGCTGGGTGTTGCCTGCAGGGTGGGTTCAATAGAAAAAGCACATAGTGGCTGCCTCAACTGTAAAATGGGGATAACAAAGCACCTACTTCTCAGGGTTGCTGTGAGGATCAAATTAGATTTTTAAAAAGCTCAGCACAGTGCTTGAAACATAGGAAGTGCTTAATAAGTCCTTCCTTCCTTCCTTCCTTCCTTCCTTCCTTCCTTCCTTCCTTCCTTCCTTCCTTCCTTCCTTCCTTCCTTCCTTCCTTCCTTCCTTCCTTCCTCCCTTCCTCCCTCCCTCCCTCCCTCCCTCCCTCCCTTCCTTCCTTCCTTCCTTCCTTCCTTCCTTCCTTCCTTCCTTCCTTCCTTCCTTCCTTCCCTCTTCCTTCCTCCCTCCCCCTTCCAGCCACTTAAGTCCTAAGGAAGTTATCAATCTAACCTTCTATCCAGGAATCCAAAGCAGCCACTACATGACTGGGTGCCACTGGGAAATTCCCCACCCTCCCCCAGTTTATGTACATCCCCTGCCTCCCAGATCATCCCATGGCTACACAGGGTGTCCCTGGGGGCGCAGCCAGGTGATGATGAGGCCTACTTCCTTTCCTCCTTTGTATTTTGAGTGGGACAGAAAGAATCACAAGGGATGAAGAGGCAAAAATGAACCGTACTGGGCACTGCCATATCCTTTACGTTGCCTCTGCCCCTCAGTCCTCCCTGATTGTCCTCTTTCTGCCGAGGGTACTATTGTACCTCCAGGCAGCCTGGTTCACTCACATCTCTGTTATCTCCCTAAGACTCCTCACCCATTTCAAATCTGGTGTCAAAACTTGTCATTTCCACTTCAGCATCTGTCACCTTAGCTCCTCCCACAGACCCCACTCTGATTCAGATCCTCATAGATTCTCACCCGAGCCACGACAGTGATCTTATTGGCCTCTCTAACCCACCCCCTATTCCAATCCGTCCTCCATTCAGCCGCCAAAGATATTTCCTAAAGCAGAGGTCTCATCACCCAAACTCCAATGGCTCCTTATTATCCCAAATGAAATGGTATTTATATACTATCTTTATCTATCATTCTTTGTTTTTAAAATGCACATTATCAGAACTGTTTTGGAATGAAAGAATGGAAATATATACTTAAAGCAAATGGTATAAGTAGAATTCATAGTTTCATAAACAGTCCCATTATTTTTGCATGTTTTGATTTATGTACAGAAATTCTCTTTATGTCATTTAAACTTAGGAATAAATAAAAACAGTTATAATTCAAAATAAATAAAATGTGCATTATCATTAATATAGCAGAACTCATACAGGCAATAGCTCTTGTTCTTGTGGTACAGTGAAACTCCCTTTACCTGTGTTTGCTGCTACCTTCCCTGTTGTGTCAGAGAATTAGTTGGAATAATGAGAGTAAGTGACTTACCCAGGATGATGCAGTCACTATGTGTTCAGAGTTGGTGTTCAGTCATTTTCTGTTGTGTCCAACTCTTTGTGCCTTGATTTGGGGTTCTTTTTTGGCAAAGATACTGGAGTGGTTTGCCATTTCCTTCTCCAGCTCATTTTATACATGAAGAAATGGCCCAGGGTCACACAATTAGGAAGTCTCTAGGGCTGGATTTGAACTCAGATAGATGAGTTTTCTGACTCTAGGCCCAAAGTTCTCTCTACTGTACCATCTAGCTGCCCCTATGTCAGGGTATTTGTATATATTACTAAAAATAATGCTAATATGATAAAAGTAGCATTTATATAACACTTGGGAGTCTGAAAAGAGTCCTACAAATATTATCACATTTTTTTTTCTTCATAATAGCCCTGAGGAAGTCGGTGTCATTTTAAAGAGAAAGAAACAGGTCAAGTGACTTGTTTGGAGTCCCATAGTAATTAAGTGTCTGAGGCAGAATTTGAACTCCTGACTTGTTTCAAGGCATTATCCATTGTGCCATCTAGTTGACAAGTAAGTTTACACATATTGGGGTGCATGCTAACATTTTTTTTTAAACTGGAGTGTGTGATCAAAAGCATTTGGAGATCATTAGCTTACTGGATGAACTCCAGCTACTCTGGGGGATTTCTGATATTCCATGAGCCCCCACCTTACTCTCCCTGCTGGTGTATGACTAGACTCCCATGAACAGGAATATAGTTTCTCTATCTCTCATATGGTTGGGTTGAGCTGGTTGAGAGATTACTGAGTTCTCCTCGGGACCTATGGTAGGTAAATTGGGGGAAATAAGGTACATGCCTTTACATTAGAAGACCAGGTTCCAAGACCTGGACCCTCCATTCATTATGACATTGAGCAAGAGGCAGCTAAACTAGGAAAATCTCAGTTCAAATCTAACCTCAGATGCTGTGTGATTCTGGGCATTTCATCTTTGTCTGCCTTAATTTCCTCATCTGTAAGATGGGGATAATAATTGGAGTTCCACATGCATGTTCATCCCTCTTGTAATAAATCTAGTTTCAACATGTGCCTAAGGGAGTTGTGATTTTTGGTTAACAGTTTCTACCCCCTAAGAATTAAATAAGATAACATTTGTGAAGTGTCTAGCTGTTTTTAGTCATGGTTAAGCCTTTTCCCCACTCTGGACCTCAGTTTCCTTACCTGTAAATAGAAGACTTTAGACGAGATGATCTTTGGTGTTCCCTTCTAGCTTGGCTTCTGCTAATTCTGCCTTGACAAAGAGTTTCCCAGCTGGTGATTAAAAGCTTCCTAATGGTTGGAACAAAGTGGCCAATCGACCAGGAGGCCAAGAAGAATGGCAGACCTCCCAAAGAGCGAAGGATCTGCCTGAGAGTCTTGAGATAGAATCAATGCCGTTGAAGGAGGTCTTTAAGAGAATGGAAGGGCAGGATAGGGGAGAAGATGAAGCAGGGAGGATGTCTCCTCTACAGATACAGATGGGAAACCCTCCTGCAACTTTTGTTCTTGTTCAGCTGTTTCAGTCATACCTAGTTTTTTTGTGACACTATTTTTTGTCTTGTTTTATTTTTGCAGAGATACTGGAGTAGTTTTCCATTTACTTCTCCAGCTCATTTTACAGATGAGGAAACTGAGGAGAGAGGGTTAAGTGACTTGTCCAGGGTCACACAGCTAGTAAGTGTCTGAGGCCAGATTTGAACTCAGGAAGATGAGTTTTCCTGGCGCTCTATCCACTATCTCTATCTACCTAGCTGCCCTGCAACTCACAGTCTTGGAAAATGACCTGGGCTGGGGAGAAACATGATAAGCATGATGGCTTTGAAAGTTACAAGCTGAACTTGAAAAAAGGCAACCTACGGGGCCCAAGAGAGACTTGCCCATGCTCACACTATTGATCAAAGGTCTCCTATGGCCTGACTCTGATACCAAATCTCTTCTAGGTCATCCTTTATACTTTTTGTTGAATTTGAATTTTAGGGAAAGTAAGAAACTTCGGTATCTGCTCTCGAGGAGTTTGTAGTCTCTTTGGAGGAATATATGAATGAAGAACATAGTTCTATATGAACTGTATTGGATCGGGAGACAGGAGACTTGGCTGTTTGAATACACTGGCTGTATGACTTTAGGCTAGTCCCTTAACGTATCAGTCTTCTCATCTGTAAAGTGGGTTGTGCTAACAGGGTTACTGAGAGGGAGAAGCAAAGGAGAGGTAAGTGATGATGAAGACGGTGATTAGTCTAGCTGGGGGCTTGACTGTGAGGAAGAGACTTGTAAGTGTTGTAGGAGGTTGGAGAAGGGAGATACCATTGGGAACTAGGAGGAAATCAGGGAAGGCTTGGAGGAGGAGCTGGGCCTTTTAGAATGCCACCCTCTCTCCCTTCCCCTGCCCTCCTTCACACCCAGCATGACCTTATCCTCCCCTTTCCAAATCGTGCCCAGAGAGGAGAGAACGAGGGAGCTATGGCGGGGGTGAGGAATCCTTTTTGATTGATGGAAGGAGGGGAGAGAGGGTGATATTGCAAGCGGCCATTCTGCAAATTTAACCTTTAGTCATCATTCCTGAGCAAGGGGACCGGCCTGGGAAGAAACAGCTCAGTAAAGGGAGCATGCGTGACAGCGGTGGTCACCAGGTGGCACCAAAGCACATGAAAACACAGGTGTGTGACTGGTCCTTCAGTACCTGAGATGCTCCCTGGGATGAAGGGGCCAGGAGGGTATCAAGGGGCCTGTAGCTAGGACTGAACTGGATAGAGCTGACTCTGGCAGAAGGATATCTCTTTGTCTATTGAAAAAGCTCAGGGAACGAGACTCTCAATAAGCCTTCTGTCAGAGCTGGGGTGGGGGGCCTTAGAGCATGGGATGTCAGGGCTGGGAGGGCCTTAGAACCCAGGATGTCAGAGCTGGGAGGGCCCTTAGAACATGGACTGTCAGGCCTGGGAGGCCCTTAGAACATGGACTGTCAGGGCTGGGAGGGCCCTTAGAACATGGACTGTCAGGGCTGGGAGGGCCTTAGAACCCAGGATGTCAGAGCTGGGAGGGCCCTTAGAACATGGACTGTCAGTCCTGGGAGGGCCCTTAGAACTCAGGATGTCAGAACTGGGGGGGTCCTTAGAACACAGGGTGTCAGAGCTGACCTGGGGGTGGGGGTTCTTGGTACAACAGAATTTCAGCACTGGAAGGGACTGGATTACATAGAAAAATAACAAGACTGTATCTATAGAATTCTTTCTGAAGTATTTTCTTTACAACTAATCAATGAAGTAGATAATAAAAGTAGCAGTAAATAGGAAATGCCAGGAAAGTCTAGCCCTCATAGAAGTGACCTAAAGCTAGTGAGAGATGTCATTAGAACACAGCTCTTCTGATTCTCTCAGCTCAATGCCCTTTCCATGCCACCACAAGCAGTAAGTAGGGCCTGTCCCCAGTAAGGTCCTGGAAGAATTTTACCTGTCTGGTCCTGTCCTTACAGGAGGGAGCAAGAAAGTTCTGCTCAGCTCCTGGATATTTGGCTTCATGTTTCAGCCTGTTGGTTATGGGAAATGTGGCAGCATGGTACAATGGAAAGGAATCTCAGTTTGTAGTCCAAGGATCTGGGTTCAAGTCCTGCCTTTGCCCTCTTTCTACCTTGTGTGACTTTGGTCAAGCCATTTAATTTTTCCAGGCTGACATTTCCTCTTCTATAACATGAGAGGGCCAGACTCTCTGGCCCCTGAGGTCTTTTTTTAAAATCTCTGATCCTGTGAGCTGGGGATGATCCTGATGCCCCTTCCCCTCTCTGGGCCCTGGAGGTAAAGGCTCTGAGCCTCTTCTCTCTGCCTCAGAGCCCCAGCTTTGCCTAGCAATTCTTAGCCTTGTAGTGAGAAAGAGGGCCAGGCTGGGTCCTAGGGCTCAGAGCAAAGATGAGACCCTGGAGACCATTGAATCAGTAGGAACAGAGAAAGCTCTGTGGCTCCCAAAGTCCTCCTGGGGTGCCTCAGCAGAGCAGGCCTAGCTGGTCCAGCTAAGGTTTCAAGTGACTTGGTGCATAGCATCCAAGAACCAGCCTAGCTGAGAACTGAGAGCTTCATTCCCTCAGAGGCTGGCCCCCTAAGGAGGACAGATTTAAATTTTTTTGAGCCACAGCAATTCATAATGAAAATACCAACTCATTAAGGTTTATAAGATGCTCTACGCACAAGAATCCTGTGCCATAGGAAGTATAAATATGATTAACAAAGCTACTTGACAGGGAAAAAAGTAATTAGGAAAGGTTAAATAATAGGTAGCCAAGTAGATAAAGCACCAGACCTTGTGAGTCAGGAAGACCTGAGTTCAAATCTGATCTCAGACACTTCCTAGCTGTGTGACCCTGAGCAAGTCACTTCACTCTGTTTGCCTCAGTTTCTTCATCTGCAAAATGAGCTGGAGAAGGAAATGGCAAACCACTCCAGTATCTCTGTCAAGAAAATCCCAAAGGGACTCAGGAAGAGTTGGACATGACTGAAACAGCCAAACAACAACATGTTCCATAGTCACACAGCTAGGGTGTCCTGGAGTCAGGCTTTGAACTGGGCCTGTTTCCCTCCTCCTTCCTCGTTTTCCAGTTCTTAGCAGTGTGCCATTTCCTGTGTTAGAATGGGGGAAACGACTGCTTTGCTCGCTAAAATCCCATTTTGCACAGAAGCCTTTCCCAACTCCTCTTAATTCTAGAGCCTTCTCTCTTTTAGTTATTTCCTGTTTGGAGTCTGTGGGGTGTTTAGGAGGACTGGCACCTCTGGTGTTAGGGCTGCTCATCCACCTCTGTGTCTACCTGACTTACTGAACTCTCACTTGTGGCTCCAAGAAGCTGGAGCATGGGCAGCAGCCCTACCCTAGTGAAACCATCTTGGTAGATGGGCTAAACCAAGCTGATAGGAATTGACAGGTCTCACACCTCTTGGTGAATTAGGAGGGTGTCTGCACCAAGCTTTTGAAGACTTTCCCTGGCAAAGTGGGTGGATAAGAACAATTTGTTCTAGTGACCATGAAAGTGGCTGAAGCAGGTGCTGAGGAGTGCTCAAAACTTGGTCATACATCAAAGAAGTCAAGGTCACCCACCGTATCCTGGTCCATCCCAGTCATCCTAATTCTAATTTTTGTCTTGCCACTGGACTCCAATTACTATGGAAGACAGAGTGAGGCTGACGACTGTGCAACTCTGCCTCACTTCAATCCAATTCACAGGCAAGTCAAGACAGCACCCAGTGGTTACCATGGCCCTCTTTCAAATTGAAGGACAAGCAACGACATTTCCTATTTATCCTGCATAGTGTGTACCCCCTTATACTGGGAGCTGTGAAAGGTGAAGGCACGGACTGCCTTTTGCTTATTTCTGTATTCCCAGATCTCTCTCTCTCTCTCTCTCTCTCTCTCTCTCTCTCTCTCTCTCTCTCTCTCTCTCTGTCTATGCATCTATGCATCCATCTATGCATCCATCCACCCATCTCTCTGTCTGTCTATGCATCCATTCATCCATCATCCATCCATCCATCCATCCGTCATCCATCCATCTTATTCATCATCATCATCATCATCATCATCATCATCATCATCATCATCATCATCTATCTGTCTCTATCTATGCATGAATACATCTATCCATCCATCCAGTCTATCTCTATCTATCTATCTATCTATCTATCTATCTATCTATCTATCTATCTATCTATCTATCTATCTGTCTACCTACCTATTTGTCCATCCAGTCTATCTATCTATCTATCTACCTATCTATCTATCTTTTATCCATCCCTCCATCTATCTTTTATCCATCCATCTATCTATCTATTTATCTATCTAACCTCCAGTTCCAAAAGCCTTTCCCATAATATTGAGAGGAAGCATGGTTTAGTGAACCATGGTTTTGGGCTTAGTAAGGATCTGGGTTCAAACTCTACCTCTGTCACTTTGCCTCTGTCTTGGAAAAATCATTTCACCTTTCTGGTCCTTAGTTTTCACATCTATAAAATGAAGATTATAATAAAAGTGTGTGTAGACCCCGTGGTGAGAATCAGGTGAGAGAATATATTGTGGGAAGTGCTTTGTAAACCTCAGAGATAGGTTGGGTTCTGCATTGATGGAGGAAAGGACAAGACCAGTACAATGAAGGAACTTTTGAAAAGTGGAAGAAGAAAGGACTTGGGATACCTGAGAGGAAACAGTAATGTGACCACAATTAGTGCAGTGCCCCAGGGAGCATCTGACTTATATCCATGTGACCTGCCCTCCAGCATCTGTGTGGCATTCATTTAACATCTGTCTGCTAACTTTTGTGCGATGTGAGCTTGGTGGAAGAGGAGTTAGGAGACCTGGATCCTGATTTGGACCCTTTTCTCTGAGCCTTTGTTTTCTGATCTGTAGAATGGGAATGGAAATAATCTTCACAGTGAGTGCCCCATGTGGTTGTGATGGGGAGCCTTTAGGAACTGGAGAAAAGTGAGCTATGAAGCCATGAGCTATGAAGATGACCCCCAACCCCACATCTGTGGAACATCTGCACATCAGGCATGCTGTACCTGTCCATGGTTCATCAGCATATATCATTCTGCCAAAAAGGTATTCATAGAATGCAGATCTGCAGTTTTGGTGGTTCCCTTTTGTCAGTAGGGCACCCCTGTTTGACAGGTAAAGCCCATCACAACCCTTCCATTTTTGTAGGATTTCCATGTATCTGTTTCACATACTCCACATTATAGCCAAGCTGGCTCATTTACTGTTCCCCATATGTGACACCCCATCTCCACCCTTCAAGTGTTTACACAAGCTGTACCCCATGCCTGGTGCATTCTCCCTCTTCACTTCCATCTCTTAGGTAGAATCTCTATTTTACCTCAGGGATTAACTCAAGTGCTACCTCCTACAAGCATCCTCTCCAGATGCTCCTAATTCCTAGCCCCCACCCCTAATTTCTTTGTATTTATTTTGAAAAAAATTTGTTCAATATTTACTTTTCTGTGTACATGTTATTTTCTCTGATAGAATGTAAACTCCTGAGGAGAGAACTGTTTTTGTTTTTGTCTTTGTCTCCACGGTACCTAGCTCAGTGCTCCACATATTGTGGGCACTCAAAACACTGATTGGGTAAGTGAATGAGTCAGTAACATCCTTAAATTCTGCTCCTGGTCCTGACCACCTGAGAACTGGATGATGAGTCCTCTTTCCAGCTTTGTCCAGGCTCTTCACTCCTCTTCTGGGAAATATTTTGGGAAGCAAAGATCAGGGCAACATTGTGTAGAAAGCAGGCAAGTGTGGATTTGGGCTCAGGCTGAATCCCTAAGGGGTAGCAGAGGAAGGGGTGGTTTGACCCTGGACTAGGTCAGTATTTGTTTCAGTCATGTCGGACTCTTCCTGACCCCATTTGGGGTTTTCTTGCCAGACATACTGGAGTGGTTTTCCATTTCCTTCTCCAGTTCATTTTACAGATGAGGAAACTGAGGGAAACAAGGTAAAGTTTCTTGCCCAGGATCACATAGCTAGGAAGTGACTGAGGCTGAATTTGGACTCAGGTCTTCCTGACTCCAGGCCTGGTGTTGTATCCATTGTATTACCTAGCTGCCTCAAGTCAGGGGGGAAGTTGACTAATCTGTTCAAATCCTGGATCTGGGACTTACTAAATATGTAACTCTGGATCAATCACTTATTCCTCTCTAGATGTCAGTTTCTTCATCTGGGAAGTGGTGATAATACCATTTGTACCACCCATCTGTGAGGAAAATACTTTGGAAACATCAAAGCCCATATAAAATATGATCATTAATGATAGCAATTTTAAAAACCATAGCCATGTCCTAGGCCAGAAATCCCCAGGTGAGGGCCAGGAAGGAGGGTCCATTCTCCCACCCATCTTGTATTACAGGGAGCAGCCTGATAGCATTGTCACCACCTACTCCCTCCAGGGGAGACCCATTTATCCTGGGCTAAAGGGGGGCCTGGTGTGTGGCTGCGACTGAGGCCTTTTTTATGTGTTTATAAACTGTGGAAGACATCACGGAGCTGTGCTCTGGGCTTTTTATGGGCCCATCAATTCATGCTCCAGCTCCGTTTTATGGGGCTACGAGTGGACAGGTGGCTGCCCCCTTTATAGCCCTCCTGCTCGAGGCTGCCTTGCTCACATCATCCCCTGAATGTCAACAAAGGCTGAGGGGGGCATGGCAACCCCAGGGACCCTGGAACTGCTTAAGCAGGGCCCAATCACCCCAAGAGAAGAGCTAGCGGGACAAGGGGAGGGGGATTGGGATTTGAAGGATACTCTGCCCAGGCACCTTTCTGAACCTACAGAGAGAGCATGATGATGCAAGGCCAGGGGCTGCCACATGAACTTGCAGAGAGGAGGAGGGAACATTAGAGGTGGGAGGGACCTTAGTTGGGGGAACTTAGAACATAAAATGTAGGATCTGAGAGGGAATTTATTTATTATTATTTTCCTTATTAATTAATTAATTTGTTTTCAGTTTATTCTTGTGTATGGTGTCAGGCATTTGTCAGTGCCCACTTTCTGCTACACTGTTATCCAGTTTTTATAGCAGTTTTTGTTAAACAGTGAGTTCTTATCCCAGAAGCTGGTGTCCTTGGGATCGTCAAACAGTAGATTGCTATAGTCATTGACTACTGTGTTTTGTGTACCTAACCTATTCCAGTGGTCTACCCCTCTATTTCTTAGCCAGTACCAAGTGATTTGGCTGATTGCTGCTTTATAATACAATTTGAGATCTGGTAAGATTAGGCCACCTTCCCTAGCATTTTTTCATTAATTCCCTTGATATTCTGGAACTTTTGTTCTTCCAGATGAATTTTGATATTATTTTTACAAGCTCTAGAAGATAATTATCTGTTAGTTTGATTGATATGGTGCTGAACAACTACATTAATTTAGGTAGAATTGTCATTTTTATTATATTATCTTGGTCTACCCATGAGCAGCTGATGTTTTTCCACTTAGATCTGACTTTATTTGTGTGAAACGTGTTTTGTAATTGTGTTCATCTAGTTCCTGGGTTTGTTTTGGCAGGTAGACTCCCAGATATTTTATAGTGTCTACCCTAACTTTAAATGAGTTTTCTCTTTCTATCTCTTGCTGTTGGGCTTTGTTAGTAATATACAGAAATGCAGATAATTTATGTGCATTTATTTTGTAACCTGCAACTTTGCCCAAGTTGTTTATTATTTCAAGCAGTTTTTTACTTGCTTCTCTGGGATTCTCTAAGTATATCATCATATTATCTGCAAACAGTGATTAATTTCTTCTTTGCCTATTCTAATTCCTTCAATTTCTTTTTCTTCTCTTATTGCTAAAGCTAATATTTCTAGTAACATATTGAATAACAGTGGTGATAATGGACATCCTGGTTTCACCCCTGATCTTACTGGAAATTCATCTAGCTTATCCCCATTATGTATAATACTTGCTGATGTTTTTAGGTAGATACTGCTTATTATTTTATGGAAGGCTCCATTTATTCTTATGCTCTACAGTGTTTTCAATAGTAATGGGTGTTGTATTTTGTCTAAAGCTTTTTCTGCATCTATTGAGATAATCACATGGTTTCTGTTAGTTTTGTTGTTGATATGATCAATAATGCTCATAGTTTTCCTAATACTGAACTAGCCCTGCATTCCTGCTACCTGATCATAATATATTATTCTCGTAATAAGTTGCTGCATTCTTTTTGCTAATATCTTATTTAAATTTTTTGTATCTATATTCATTAGAGAAATTGGTCTATACTTTTCTTTCTCTGTTTTGGTTCTTCCTGGTTTAGGTATCAGAACCATATTTGTATCATAAAAATAATTTGGTAGGACTCCTTTTTCACCAATTTTCCCGAATATTGAGAGGGAATTTAGAACATGACATATCAGAGACAGGGAGGGCCCTTAGAAGCCAGAATGTCAGAGCTGGGAGGGAGGTTAGAACACAGGATGTCAGAGCTGGGAGGGCTCTTAGGACACAGAATGTCAGGGCCGAGAGGGCCTGTAGCCTATCACAGTTGGATAAGGCCTTGAACCATCAGAACTGTGTTTTAACTATAGACTTTTCAAAGATTGGTTCTCTATGACTGTATGCCCTGTCTCCTTGTTTTCATTGACTGAATAACTATCTCATCTTTAAAACCCATCTCAAATGTCACCTCTTCCAAGCTGCCTTTTTTGATTCTTCTCCCCATTTCCCTCTGTATGTCCCCTCCATAATACATTTATATAAAATTGCACATCACATTCTCTGTGTATATGACACCTATTCTTGACTCTGAGCTCCGGGAAGCAGGGCCTGAGTCTTCTTTGAACTTTGGGCACAGCACCCTTGTGGCTCCCTTACCTCTAGAGCCCAGTCAAACACTGCGCACAGGAAACACTAAAGAAATGTTGTTTGAATGACTAAATGTCGGTTGTAGAGTTTAAAGGGACCTTGGAGGCTCTCTTACTCCTTCATCTCATTTCCTTTCTTCTTTCTCTCTTCTTGCTTTGATACTGCCTTTCTGTATTCTGACTTTCTGTATTCTGATTTTCTTTCTGAAAAAATTATAATCACTTCCAGAAATATTTATTAAATGGCTATTGTTTGAAGAGCACTGGGGAAGATAAAAATAGAAAAAAAAAAGCAACAGATAAGAAACAACTGTGTATTGTTCCACATTTCTCTCCCACCCCGTTTTCCAAAGGAGGAAACCCAGGCTCAAAAGGGAAAGTGATTTGCCTGAAGGCACACAGCCAGTAAGGGCCGGAGTGGGGATTAGAACTCAGGTCTCCAGACTTTCATTTTCTGAGTCTTTTCATAGAAGACAGATGGAAAGCTAGTGGCGTGTTGGGGTCCACTGAGAGCTTCAAGCTTCATTTATTGGAGAAGCTGTCTAGACTAAGGAAGGAGGGGGTGGAGGAGACAAATGGAGTAGTCTTGATCTGTGTCCTGGTTGACCAGGCAGGGATCTTGAGCCACAGGGGCAGTCCTCCACTTCCACCTCTGGAAATCTGACCAATGAAATCATGATAGATGTCCCAACACTTTCAAGTTTGCAAAGATTTGAGGATAGACAACAAAGAACCCCAGAATCATAGAGCTCCGGAGCCAGAAGGGACTCCAGGTGTCATAAAGTCAAGCCCACCCCTGAGTGAACCTGCCTGGCAAGTGACCCTCGAGCCCTGGCCCAAGGGACCCATGAGTACCTAAGGCCACTCACACCTGACTTCCAGGGAATACTTCCTGATAGTCTACATTTGTCCCTTGGCACTTCCCACCCATGTTCTTTATGGGACCCTCTAGAACCAAATAGAAAAAAGTCTATACCATCTTCTACAGGGCAGACAGTCATCATGTACCACCCCAACCCGATTTTACCTCTTCTCTTCTGCAGAAGAAACATCCCCAGTTCTTTCCACTAACATCCCCAGATCTTTTTCAGAGAGATTGTGGTCTAGGATTTCCTAGACCTCTGTAAAATAAGGGTCTCGCACTGGCTTAAGAGGTCTTAGACCTTTTGTGTGTCCTGGGCCCCTTTGATTGTCTGCCAAAATGTAGGGATTCTGGGGAAAGTTGATTCATTGAGGACCCCAACTTTATTCCAGCCAGTTAATCAATTTGATATGATTCCATAGGGGTAGTGATTCTTAGTTCTGTATCAGGCCCCAGAACTGTGAGCTGCGGATTAAAAAGTCCCTTGCTTAATCATAGGAAATTAACTAGAAGCCCCCCACCCTTGTTTTCCCTTGTCATGGGTACCAAGCCCTGTGCAGTGGAGGTGACTCAGCTCTATGGAAAGTCACCTTTTTCTTGTCCAACACAAGCAGGTGACCATCTTCTGACTACTTAGTCAGTGGAGATACCCCATGCTTCACCCAACCTGTGATTCTGATGACATATTGTTTGCCTATGCATCATATGTCATCCAGTGGAATTATTCTGTATTTGGTAGAGTTGTTCTTGAATGTCTAGATATCTAACTCTATAAAAATAGGGCCCTGGAAGCAGGAGGTATCTCAGATCATGAGGAAGACCTGGGGTCCACTTCATTAGAGTGAACCATAGAGACTTTAATAAGGTGCCATTGGCTCAGAGCCCTGCCTCAGTTTCTCTTGTTATAGGTTAAATAATTTTATCTCTACACTCCTCAGCATATTTTTTAGTTTATAAAATAAAATTTATAGGATTACCAACTATGTTGAAATCCAGTTATCAGGATACATTTTTTAAAAGTTCATGAACCTTATTTCTTTCAGCCTTGCCATCCCCTGTTCTAAGGTCCCTTCATTTTCAAACCCACCATCTTATCCTTCCTGTCACTGACTTTGGGCAGATCCTTTAGATTGGAAGGTTCCTGAGGGCAGGGGTTTTATTACCATCGAACAAAACTATAGATACATTATACAGAGTGATGGAGTGGGGATATATTATTGATATAATAGGTACAAAGGAATGCATAGCAGCTAGGTGCTATGGAAGGGCTTAGATCAGGCAGGCTTCCTGGAGGAATGAGGCTTTGAGTAGAAGTAGAAGGGACTCTGCATCAGGAAAAAGAAAAACTGGATTAATCTTGGGAGGGGATGCATCAAGGATCAAAGATGAGTGAAGGAGGCATTTTCCTTTTTTGAGGTTAGGCCTGGAATTTCGCTAGTACAAGGAACCTTTGGTAAGGGAACTCTTTTTAACAATGCTGACAGATAATTTCTTTATAATTTATAGTCTTAGAGAGTTATCTGAGAAGAAATTAAGGAACTTGTCCAAGGTCACACAATTAAGATGTAGCAGCACTGGGGTTTGAATCTAGGTCCAAATGTCAAATTCAGTCTTTTTTTTTTTTTTTTTTTTTTCCTATTTCACGCTGAGCTGGGACCAAGTTCTTTTTGAAGGTGATAAATCCTATGAGATATTGGACAATGAATTTCTGAGCCTTAGTGAAACCCTGGTGCTCTGATTTTTTAAAAAAGAAAATTTCCATGTGATCAGGTTTCAAATTTTTAAAAATGACCCAGACAGACAGCAAATGATAACACACAGAGAAGTAAAAGACATTGTCAGTGATAAAAGTTCCTGGCAGTTCCCACAGGCAGGTACACAATTCACCTCGGGCCTGACTGATGCCCCTTTTTATTACCTACAACCTGGAGGAGACTCAGGGCATCGAACCAAGGAAGAGCCAATGAGAGGCAGAGCCATTCAGGGTATTCTAGGGGGACTTTTATTCAGATAAATTCCTGCTCTAAACTGTTATTTCTCAGTCCCAGGAAGAGAAGGGAGGGGTGGGGCAGAACTTCTGGGTTTATTAAAACCTAAGACGTGATGCTGGGCTATCCACACTGACTATCCTGAGCTCTGGTCAGGATGCTCATTCTGACTTTGGAAATGATTAGAGCTCAGGTGGATTCCTGCCAGGCACTTATTGATTTAGAAAACCACAAATTAACATTACCTATATTTTATTGTGCTTATATTAGTTTGGTTAAATATTTCCCAATACCAATGTAATCTGGTTCACCCACAATCTGGGAGTCACCCTCGCACTACATATTTGACATATCAGAGCCAAGATAACTTATAGAACATTGGCACAGCACATGTTAGAACATAGAACATTAGACATGGGAAGGATTCTAGAACCTAGAAGATTAGAAAAGAGAATATAAGAACATAGAAGTCAGACATGGAGAGGACTCTAGAACCCAGAAGAGAGAATATTAGAAAATAGAATGTTAGCACAGGAACTGCCTGAGAATTTAGAGTATCAGATAACCTTGAAGAAATCATAGAGGGCATCTGTTCCATCCTGGTCCTATTACAGGAGAGGAGTCAGAGGTCTATATGGGGGAGATCACTCTCTCAAGTGAGTTAGTAACAAAGCCAGGACTAAATTCTAGATTTCAACTGCCTACTGTATGCTCTCTCCTTATGCCCCATTCCCTTGATAGCCTCAAATTCTTCTTGATATAAATTCTTTTTTTAAAAGATTAAATTTTATTTTTTCCATTCAGCAAAAATCTGCCCTCTAACCCTCCCATCTCAACTTTTGCCCTCTCCACTGTAAACAAAAGAAAAGCAAAACCCCTCTTACAATCATGTATATTTAAGCAAAACAAATTTCCTCATTGACCATGTCCACCATATACGCGCACACACACACACACACATATATATGTACTGTATGTATATGCACATATTTATGTATTTTGTCCTCTGAATCCCATGCTTCTTTATCAGTAGGTGGGTAGCAAGCTTCATCATCAGCCCTCTAGAAATCTGACTGGTCATTAACACTGATAAGAGTTTCAAATTTTTCAGAGTTGACTGTCTTTGTATACATTGTTCTCTAGGTTCTGCTCCCTTCCCTGAACATCAGTTCATATAAGACTTCCCAGGTTTCTCTGAAACCATCCCCTTCATCATCTCTTACAGCACTGTGGTATTCCATCACATTCATCCATCATAACATGTTCAACTGTTTCCCAGTTGATTGATGCTCCTTCAGTTCCCAGTTCTTTGCCACTGAAAACAGAGCTATAAATATTTTTTACATCCTTAGTTAGAGTTTGTTTTGCTTAGAACTAATCCCTCCCTTTATCTACCCTCTAATTCCCCTTCCCCCTCTCCTTCTGATTTGAGTGATATGTGTTTCTGTACTAAACTCTGTGTGTATTCTTGATCTGATATCTATTCTCAGTTTGTACCACGTCTTGTAGTTAGGAGCCCATTCATTACTCCCTCCTGTATGAAATAGGTTAGCCTCTTATTTGGTCTCTCTCTCTCTCTTCTAAACTCTAACATGACTAGGCTTCTATGTCCTCCTGTCCCCACCCCCCTCAGGGGCTTAGGGACTTCAATCCTGTCCCTCCCCTTTTCATCTTTTCAGGTGGATGGAGTCCAGTTTATTTTTCTCTAGTCTCAAGAACCCAGATCTGCACAAAATGAAGGTCAGACTCAGAAATTCAACATAATTATAACAACACCTCTTGTTTCTCTAGCATCTTGAGGCTGACCAACAGTCCTGTGAGGTCAGTAGTAAAAAATCTCATTTTATAGATGAAGAAACTGAGGACCTAAGAGTTAAAGTGACTTTCCCATGGTTACACAGCTAGGAAATGCCCAAGTCAGAATTCAGACTCAAGATTCTTGACTCGATATTAAACTCTTCATTAAGAGCATAGGATTTAAAGCAGAAAAAGGTCTTAGTCTAAGAGTTCTTAACCCAGTGTCGATGAACCTGCTTATAAAATATTTTGATCACTGTAGTTCAGTGCGATTGGCTTACTTTGTCATCCTCTGCAGTGAAAAACATTCCTCTGAGATCCTTCTCCTTAGGCTTCACCAGAAACTGCCCAAAGGGTCCAGGACATGAAACAGGGTAAGCACCCCTGATTCAGACCACCCCTCCCATTTTACAGGGGACCAAGCAGAGGTCCCTGAGGAGGGCAAGCTCCATATCTATTAGCTTCCCATGTGTACATGGCCACATCTGAGGGACCTGGTCCTTATCTGGGAGGGCAACGTTTCTCAGAAAGTAGAAGTCAGATATCATTTCATTAGGTTCCTTGTGGAGAGCTGAAAGTCACAGGGGACTGAGAAATGGAAGTTCAGGTTCTTGTCACAGGATCAACCAGCAACGAGTGGGGTGACCTTGGACAAATTATTTGTCTATATGTTTCCTTATTTGAGGATAGACTACTAGATCATTACCCAAACCCTTTTAAACTCTCAAGTTCTGAGCCTCTGGTTCAGAAAGATGAATGACTTTCCTCCTATTGCATGTTATTTGGAGGCAACTCAAAGGTTGATCTTTGTTCTAAAGTGTTACCCATCTCAACATTCTTTATTCTAAAACCCCTTCCCCGACTCTGACATTGTCTCTTCTGAAGCCCCTTCCCTGACTCTGACATTCTGTATTCTAAGGTCACTTTCAATCCTGACATTCCATGTTATAAACTCCCAGCTTTGACATTCTGTGTGCTAAGGGCCCACCCACAAAACATTCTTTTTAAAATAATCTTTATTCTGGTGGATCCCCTGGTTTCTCATACTGTGGGTCTGTTCACTCATTCACTCAAACAATGTTTGAGTGCCTCCAGTGAACATGTTGGAGGCTCTCTGTATCCCTGGGGATACGGTTATCCCTTCTTTCCCCTGTCCATCCATCTTTCTGGTCAAGCCGGTCCTGGAAAACGTTGAAACGATGAAAGCTGAACTGTGGCCACTGGGGGGCAGCAGAGGCCAAGGTCTCTGAGGCTGCTTTGCCAACCCTTTAATATCCTCATGTGCCTTCCCTGTCCTCCATTCCGTGGCAATCACTTTGTGTCTATTGAGGCTGATGAGGACAATACAAAGCCCTTTCCCATCCTTCTCCCTCGGCCCCCTGCATCTGCTTGTTACAGGACTCTTACTCTTTCCACTTCTGGTGTAGGGTATGGGGTCTGCCCTGCCAAGGGGTCCTCCCTTCCCCTGCAAACTACCCTCAGGGCCCAGCATCAGACTAGAGAAGTCTCCTGGTTTATTGGTGGACAAGACCAGGATAAGACAAAGTGGCATCTTGGGAAATTGCACTTGGAGTCATGGGACTTTGACTCTGCTATGATGTGACCTTGGAAAAATCACCTAACCTCTATGGGCCTCAGTTTCCCCATCTATAAATCAAGGCTATTGGACTAGATGACTTCTAAAATCACTTTCAGTTCTATATGTATTCTGTTAATGGCCTCATCTGAGGCTAAGCTCTTCCTAGATTTACCTTGACTCCATCTCCTCTATGAGAATCTATTAGAGAGAACCTCATACAGACAGCCCAACTCCTTACTTGGAAACTTAATAGCCAATTGCCCTTGAGCAAGACCTCTGAGAGGCTCAGTTTTCCTATCTATAAAATGGGTAGGGTCAGCTAGATGGTGCAGTCGATAGAAGGCCTGGAGTCAGGAAGACCTGAATTCAGATTTGATCTCAGACAAGCTTACTAGCTGTGTGAACCTAGGCAAGTCATTTAATCCTATTTTCTTTGGTTTCCTTCTCTGTAAAATGAGATGGAGAAGGAAATAGCGAACCACTCCAGTATCTTTGCCAAGAAAAGCCCAAAAATGGGGTCACAAAGAATCAGAAATGACTGAACAAACAACAGCCACTTCCTGCCTCCAGGTCCAGGGCTCTATCCACCTCCAGTGAGTGTGGTGACTCCACAAGAGTCCTGGATTTAAACCTGAACTCTCCCCTTCCCCACCTGTGTAATTTGGGATGAGTCATTTCATTTTGGGTCCTTAGTTTCCTCTGCTGTAAATCAGGGACTTGGGCTCAACACCTCCAAGATCCTCTCCTAGCCCTAACCTCTGGGACCTCAGATCCCATCCATTCCTTAGATTCATACAAATGGCCTGGACTGGTGTCATCCTCCAAATACATTTAATAGTCTCTACCCCATTTCACCTTTTCAGGAATTCAATCTATTTCCCTGTAGGTGGTTATATTGTACATAGGCACTGAACTGGGTAAATCCTCCAGGGCTCCCTCTCCACCAATCTCCAGGGAGAGCGTGGTGGCTGTGAAGGAGGGGAGTGGAGGAGGCCAGCAGTGGTGGCATGCTTGGAGAAGTTGGGAATCCATAGGGGAGCAGACCATAGAGACCCTTCCAAGGGTCTGGGCTTGGAAATTTTGGGTGAGGAACTGAGATGAATCCATGGGGGCTTGACTTCCTGGCCCCCTAAGACCCTGAAAATGGAGTGAGGAAAACCTTGACTCTAAATATCTGGTTTGGATGCTTACTAGCTGGGGAGAGCAATTCCTAAGCAAATCATTTCCCTCTTGTAGTCTCAGTTTTTCCTCTGTAAAATGGGGATAATAACAGTACCTACCATGAAGAACTACTGTGAAGACCTACTGAGATATAATTGTCAAGTGCTTGGCATGGGGCCTGACATACAACAGGCACTATATAAATGTCAGCCATCATTTTTATTATTAAAACTGGATGTTATGACAAAGAGATTGGTGAAACCAGAAGGCCCGGAGTGTAGTAAACTGTTAATTTTGGAGAAGGAGTTCCCCTTTGGAGAGTAGAATATTCATCTGTGGAAGAGTGACCTTCTTTCACTGAACAACAGAGCCCTTGGCTGCCTTCTTTATTTTTCTTCCTTTGCCTCTGGGATTGTCAGGTTGGATGGGGAGGGAGGATGAGTCCAGGACTCCACCTACATTCCAGGACCAGTCTGGGGGCATCTGTTCCCCAAATAACTCTTGGCATTTGGCAAGGCACTGACTATCACTTCCCTGTGGGGAGCACAGGGGTGGAATCCCCAAGGTAAGCTGCTTAGACCTTGGATATGTCCCTTCAGTTCTTTGAATCTCAGTTTCCTCATCTATAAAACCAGGGCATAGGGCTAGATGGCCCTTAGGGTCCCTTTCAGTGCTAACACTCTGAAGAGGTGGGGGCAGGGAGAGAGGGGCAGCTCAGGCTACTCTCGTTTCCATAATGCTGTAAAGTTTACCTGCCACACTTCTCACAACAACCCTGGGAGGTGGGTGGTGATCCCTTTATCCTCATTGGAGAAACTGAGGCTGAGAAGGGATTGCTTGTCTAACATTGTGTGGCTGAGAAGTGTCAGAGTCAGAATTTGAACCCAGGCCTCTTGATTACAAGTTCATAGCTCTTTCCTTTATATCACATGGAGCTTTTCAGGAGGTGTTTCTTCCAGCAAGCTTGGACCAACCTCCTCACAGCTCCATTAAACAGTCAATTAACAGGCACTTATTAAGTGGCTGGCACTCTGCTGAGAACAGTGATAGAAAAGCAAAGGCCAATGCCAGAAAGCATTTATTCAACGCTTACTATATGCCAGGCCCAGAGAAGAAAATGGCAAGACACTCCTGTGTCTTTGTGGAGAAAAGCTCCATGGACGCTAAGGTCCATGGGGTCACTAAGAGTTGGACGCAGCTGACCGCCTGAGCAACCAACATGCTGCGCTGTGCTAATAACTGAGGATAGAAATGCTAGCAGAAAGAAAGAGAGGCCCTGGCTTCAGGGAGCTTCTATTCGGATAGAATAGATAACACAGAACAGATCCTGGAACGGTAGGGGTGTGGCAGACAAGGTACCTGTGGATATGATGGAGAAGGTCGTAACTGAGTGCTGGGGCTCCCTTCTTAAGTGGGAGGAGCCGTCCATTGAGGGAAGAGGGGAGCTGCAGGGGCAGGGGTGCTGCTGAAGTGCGAGTTCTGGGACTGAAGACATCATCCCAGCTGAGAAGGTTTCTGGGATATAATGTCCAGAGGACATTATAAAATAAAAAAAAAAGAAAAAAGAAAGGATTCCTATCTTCAAGGAACTTACATTCTATTGGGGGACACAGTATATACATATATACATGTACACTCATATATATATATATACATATATGTCTATGTATATTCACACTCATAAAAACAAAATATACACACAATTGTTGTTTCAATTATGTCTGACTCTTCATGATCTCATTGGGTTTTTTTTTTGGCAGAGATACTGGACTGGTTTGCCATTTCCTTCTCCAGCTCATTTGACAGCTGAAGAAACATATGAACAAGGTGAAGTGAATTGTTCAGGGTCACCCAGCTAGTAAGTGTCTGAGGCCAGATTTGAACTCAAGAAGATAAGTCTTCCTAACTCCAGGCCTGGTGCTTTATCCACTGAGCCACCTAGCTGCCCATATATATAAAATACATATAAAATAATTTAAGGGGAGCGTAAGGAGCTGGGGCGATCATGAAAGGCTTTATGCAGAAAACAGCATGTGAGCTAGGCTTTGAAGAAGTCTAAGAGGCAATGGCGAGGAAGGGGCACATTTCAGATCTTGGATCATTAGCTTTCCAGGAAAAACTGGGAAAAAATTATTAAGAAGTTCAGCCTCAGATCAACAGCGGCCTAACTCAGCAGGCAGATGTTTGAAGGGGTCTAGTTTATTCTAAACGGCCTTAGAAGACTTTGTAAAGAGATCGATGAGGTTGGTTTTGGCAGATGACAGAGAATGGGATAACTTTAATCTCTGTACAATTTCTAGTGCATAACATCAGCTCTCTAGGGTGGGTACTACTTCACTGACTTCCCTGGTCCCCTTCTCTCAGGGGATCTCTGCAGAAAATTATAATTTCTGGTCCTAGGCCTCACTCCATGCACCCTACTTCCATCCGATATATAATCAATTTTTATCTCCTCCTGACATAAGGGAGGCCTTGATCTCCCTGACCTTGTGAGACAATGGTCTAACCAGTGGTCTAATTAGAACATGAATTGATCCACTGCACTGGGACCTAAAGATGTAAGGAAAAGAGGATGGCATATCCTTGGCCAAATCTTAGAAGAGAGAGGTTCTGTCAGAGTTAACTCTGGTACTAGGAGCAGCAAAGAATAACCCTCAAAGGATAAGGTAGCATGATGATGCCAAGGGCACTGGATTTGGAGAAAGAGGATCAGGGTTTTGAATCTTCTCCTATTCCCTGGGAAATTCAATTCCTTTCTTTCATCCTTATTATTTTCATTGGTAAAATGAAGGCATTAGACCAGATCTAGAAAGATGACTAAAATTCCTTCTAACTCTGTTATAAATTATGGTCAGAATAGGCAAGTTTAGTTTACTTAGAGACAAGCTGGTGACTGAAAATGCTTGTGTGGGCAGAGTTAGAGTGGGTGGGAAATGAACATAAGAGAGGGATGATGATGAGAAGAGGATGGTTATCTCAACAGAAAGAGGGAAGTTAGGGTTTGGCGAGAAAGAGTATGAGTTAAGGCTCAGGTATATTGAGTCTGAAGAGATCTTTGGATATACAGAAGGCAGAGTCTATCAAGTGATTGGAGATATGGACTTGCTTAGGAGGGAGGTCAGGGATGAGAATACAGGCTTGGGAATCATCATCTCAGAGGGGAGAGTTGAAGCTATGAAAATGGCCAAGCTCCCTAAGGTAGAGTCAGGAGGGAAAAGAGCAGAGGACCAAAGGTAAGAAAAGGGAAGGAGACATTTGTTTAGAGGTCAGGAGAAGGAAGAGAAAGAGTCGGGAAGGCTCAGTAGAGAGACAGTGTAGGTCATGGCAGTCAGGGAAATGGTCTTTAGAAAGAAGTCAACAATGTCAAATCCAACAGAAGGACGGATTCAAGGAAATGACTAAGAAAAAACTCATTGGATTTGGCCATAAAGAAGTCATTAGTGACCTTTGATGAAGCAGTTTCCTTAGCGTGGTAGTAGCTGGGGCTTGGTTGAGAAAGATCAGGTGAACAGAATTCCAGAATCTCTGATGCGGAAGACATCTGTCAGAGGACATCTAGCCCAATCTGAACAGGAATTCCTATCCTGTAACATCCCTGGCAATCCAAGACCACCCAAGGCAGCACATCCTGTTGTTGGACAGCTCTCATTATTCTGACACTTCTCCTGATCTTGAACCCATCCCTGTGTCTTTGTTCCACTGTTCGACCATCGACCCTTCTGGGCCAAGCATTGCAAGGCTAGTCTTTTTTTTCTGGGAGTCATCCTTCAAACACTTGAAGACAGCACTTATGTCTCTACCTCTCTTTGGGGTAGAGAAGCCAGACTCTGGATGTCAAGACTTCCAGAAGAATATTGTAATGATAAAGATGTGAGGGAGAAGAAGTACTGGCGGTCATTAGCATTGACTACCCATTTGGCAAGCAAGACGGTAGCAATGAGGACTAGCATTTAAGAGGTGCTCCAAGGTTTACAAAGTGCTTTTAATGATTATCTAGTTTTATTTTCACAACAATCCTGCTAGGTGGTAAGGATTATTATAACTTCTATTTAACAGATGAAGAAATCAAGGCAGATAGAGGGAAAGTGACTTACCCAGAATCACATAGCTGGTACGGGTCTAAGCCTGGATTAGAATTCAGCATTTCAAGGGGTCTATCTATTGCACTACCTAGGTGTCTTTTAGCTAAGGATGAGAGCAGGGTTGGGAAAACCCTTTTCAAGGAGGACAGAATGAACGGAGGGGTAATGAACGAAAATGTTGGAGAGGGAAGAGATAAGTGTGGAACTAAGACCCCTAGGCAGTGGAGAAAGGATAGAGTCTAAGGTCCAAATGAATAAACTCATGTTGGAGAAAAATCCTGTGTGAATGGAGGAGGAGGAGGAGAATGGGGAACAGATGATTTCCCTCCCAGCTCTGACTTCCTGTGTTCTAAGGACCCTCCCAGCTCTGATGTGCTGGGTTCTAAGGGCCTTTCCAAAGCTCACATTCAAAATCTATCAGCATATGAAACAAACTCTTTCCCACTACTATCCCAAAAGCATCTTCATTATTTTCCCTGAGATACCACAACTTCCAGACTACGAACAAATGTGATATCTGACTCTTAGTTACTTGAGCTAGGGATGAGAAAGGGCTGGAGGGAAATTAAAAATTTTTCAAAAGGTATCTGCATTTGACTTTCATGATGAAGGATCCCAAGAGCTTGAAGGAACCAGGAGGCCTTCTGCTTTTCCCCAGTCCCACCCTGGCATCTTCATCATTGCCCCCCCCCACCCCCCAAGACAAGGAGGGGCTTCTTAACTCTTTCATCATGTAAATAAGGTGTTCATAAAGAGATTGACAGCCGCTGCCTTCAGCTGCCACTGGGGGCTGGCGCCTGCCAACAGCGAATCCTGAGCGTGATGAGACAACATGACGGATTAGGGGCTCTCCTCAGCCCGTTGGTTGGAATGACAAAAGGAAGGCGATGATAACTTTTCCTGTCCCCAATCTATTTTTATTTCTCCCTGAACCTTGAAAGACAAGTGTTCCGAGAACATCGCTCTTGTGCGCTGATAAAGACTTTAAGACATCCTGAAGAGCGTTTGTGATGGAAAGGCACCCACGTGGGGCTCTGCTTGGTGGGAGAGAGCCAATGTCAGATGCTGACTGGAGAGCAGCGATATGGGGGCTGCTGAGAGGTCTTATTGTCCCTCGAGGGAGATCTTGGGCCATGGGAGAGAAGGGACATGAGGAAAATTGGAGGGAAAAGTGCCCTGAACATCATGGATAGACAGCAGGCAGAGACCTGGATTCAAGTGCTGGATTTATCATTGATTTGTCCATTACTTTCTCTCTCTTAGATCTCACTCTCCCCAATCTATGAAAGGGGAAGAGCATTCTCTTTGATGATCTCTCCAGGCTGGAACACTCAGTCTGGACTCCTCTCTTCCTCACTCATTGTATCCAATTCAGCGCCAAGTCCTATTGATTTTACCTCCACAGTATCTCTTAAATCCTTCCCTTTTTCTTTATTCTAGCTGTCACCATGCTAACAAGGTCCTCATCACCTTTCATCTGGAGTATTTCAGAAGTCCCATAATTGATCTCTCCCCTCAGTCCTTTAGAGCTCCCCATCCTCTCCTCATCCAGCCCCCTTTTTCCTATCTCTACCCCTACTTATAGTAATCTTAGCTCACATTTCTTTAGTTAATTACTATTTATGAAGCACTTTCCTCACCATAACCCTTTGAGGTAGGTAGTAAAACTATTATCCTTCCTATTTTATAGATGAGGAAACTGATGTGCAAAGTGGTGCACTGACTCTACATCCTTCACACAGCTATAAAAATAATCTTGAGGCAAAGGTCTGATGTTACTTCTTTGCTCAAAGACCTTCAATAGCTGCCCCTTTCCTTGAGAATGAAATCCGAACTCCTGAAGCTGGAATTCGAAGACATGCCTTTGATCTTTCTAGTCTCTCAATTCACTTTATCCCATTAAGCACACTGTATGTTTCAGCCAGACTGGATAATTGACTATTCCCTGATATTGCTATGATTGCTCATATTTGCCCATCTGTGTAGGAGTATTGCCCTCCCTCCACATCTCTTTTGAAAAGACTCCCACTTTTTCATGGCCTTTTCCAAATTTTCCTTGAGTAGAAGCAGTTTTTCCCTCCTCAAATAATACTGGAACATTTTAAATCTCTTCTCTCCTCCTTCCTCCCTTACCCCTAGTAAATTATTCCCTACCTTATACTATCCTTAGCTAGATGGTATAATGGATAGAATTCTGAACTTGTCATGAAGACCTGAGTTCAAATCCTGCCTCAGGTATTTATTATCTGTGTGACTCTTGGCAAGTGACTTAACTTCTTTTTGCCCCAGTTTTTTCACATGTAAAATGGAGTTAATTCAGTATTTCTGTGAATTAACACGTAACACATAAAAAGCGCTTCAAAAACCTAAATATATAAATTCTAGTTATTTTTTTTATATGTGTCTATACATAACTCCACTCTCAGACTGGAAACTCCTTGAAGACAGTGACTGGGCAATTTTTATCCCAGGGTTTAGCAGAAGGATACTGGTTCCCTTGGGGGCTTGTTGGTCTTAGAGCTCTCTGGAAATCCCTGAGGAGGGTGTGCTTACTGACAATTGGATGACAACAGAAAGCATGTATTATGCACCTACCATGTGCCAGGCACTGTTCTAGACACCAGGGGCACAAAGACATAAAGGAAAATAGACTCTGTGCTCAAGAAGCTCATACCTTACTGGGGTAGGGGTCAGAACTATGAGACGTACTAAGAAAATATCAACAGAAGAAATATGAAAGTAATATTGGGGAATGCAGAAGGGGACAGAGAAAAGTCTCTTATAGGGGGAGATTTTGGAGATGAGCCTTAAAGGGAGACAGAAGCTAGACTTGGGGAACAGACTGTGCAAAGGGGTGGACAGGGGATGGAGTAAATGAGGAGGAGTGACTAAGCCAATCTGAGCAGAACATAGAGGCCTTGAGGAGATGCAGTCAGCTTAGGAAGGACTTTAAATGCCAAACACAAGGGTGGAATTTGATCATGGGGTAATAAGGAACCCATGAAATCTCCTGAGCACAGGAATGACATGAAGACTCCATCTGTAGACTGCATGGAGTTACCAATGAGCTTGGTGATTGAGAGTGTAATAAAGGACTTAGTCCCAAATTCCAGTGTCTTATATGGAAATCCTGGCCCCATAGGGGTTGGTCAGCTCCTGGTCCAGTGGGTCTTCAGTGACAAATTACTGGTCTAAGTTGGGAAAGTTGCCTTGATGGAGTCTCTCACTGATGTACAACTATTGAATTGACAACTTTATTTCCTTAAAGATTCATGCTCTGTAATCAGGGAGACCTTAAGGGTCTTCTGATTCAGAAGGCATATTTAGGGAAGAGAGAAAATCCTCCAGATCATTAGAGTGTGACATTCCCCTATTTCATCTCTTCCCTTTAGAACTTTGAGTAGCCCTAGGAAACTGGTACCTGCCAGTTGTCACTACTGGCTACTTGGGGACAGGAGGAGAAGAAGAAGAAGAAGAAGAAGAAGAAGAAGAAGAAGAAGAAGAAGAAGAAGAAGAAGAAGAAGAAGAAGAAGAAGAAGAAGAAGAAGAAGAAGAAGAAGAAGAAGAAGAAGAGGAAGAAGAAGAAGAAGAAGAAGGAGGAGGAGGAGGAGGAGGAGGAGGGAGAGGGAGGAGAAGGAAGGGGAGGAGAGAGAGAGGATGTAAAGGATTATAGGGGTTCTACTTGGACACTGAAACCTATCCCTTATGTTAGTCCAGACTTGGGAGAGGGAAGGGGCAGTACTAGAGCAGAGTTTCTGGACCTTTCTTTCATTCTGGAGCACTTGAATAGGATCTGGTCGAGTACATGGAGCCTTCTCAGAATAATGCCTTTAAATTTATAAAATAACAACCATAGGATTACAAAGGAAATGAGTTCCTAACCCCATGGTTACGACTAGATTTCCTTCCAGCTGGACAGCTCTCTGTTCATTTAGTACATGTTCTCAGATCCATTTCAGCTCTAATATTTCTATATTCCCACTTCTGGGAAGAGTTAACAATAAGTTAGGACCAGAGGAACACTTTATAAGCAGAAAAATGGGCTGAAGATGGATGGAGAAGAGGGTGCCAGCACCAATGTCCTGCCCAGCTGTGCAGACGAGGACCAGAGTGGACAAAGGAGCCCAGCACTGGGGGAGGGAGTGGGATGGTGTCTGAATGGACTGAAGGAGCTGAGGTCTCAGGGGAACACAGGTAAGGCAGGCATGTTGAGCCTTGAGCTGGAGCTATGCAGGCTCAGCAAAGCTCTGGGAGAAGACCAGGTGTGTCTTGGTTAACTCTGGGACCCACTGTACAGCTAATGGGTAACAGAAGGTCTGGACACTAGCGAGAAGTTCTCTTATGTCTCTCATGGTCTGTATTTCAGCCTTTCCCTTTGTTCTAACATTCTATGTTCAGAAGACCATTCCAACCTTGACATTCTATACTCTAAGGTCTTCCTGGTTCAGAGAGTCTAGGCTTTAAGACTCTTCCCAGTTTAGTGTTCTAAGGGCTTTTCTAGTTTTGACATTCTGTGTTTTCCAACACCTTTCAACTCAGATATTCTACATTCTAAGATTCCTCCCTGTGTTCTAAGGACCCTCCTGACTTTGACATCCTTTGTCCCAAGGCTCTTTCTGGCTCTGATATCTTCTCTTCTAAGGTTCCTTCTAGCTCTGAGGACATGTGCAGGCCTAGAATCCTATGGCTCTGTCAGTGTGTCCTTCCTTCTGGGAGCACAGGGGCCTTTGCCTCTTCAGAGAAGCAGAGTTGGAAGTCCCCCCTCCCCTCCCCGCCCTTCCCAGTCCCCAGTTCCTTTCCAGGGGCTTTTCCCTCTTGTCAATAAAGCCAAACAAGAAAATTGTGTAAACCCAAAGTGACAGGTGTGCTGAGGTAGTTCTGATTATGTGTTGATGTGACTTCTCAGGCTGTAAGTGAAATGAAATAGGTGCTTAATGGGTTTGGACAGAACAGGGAGTATGGCTATTTTCTTCAACCTGTTTTGGCTCTTCCCCAACAAGGCCCAGAGCAGGATCCCAGTCACGTGTGGTCGCTTCCTCCACCCTGTCCCCAGTTGGGGGCAGAGCCTTTTTCCAGAGTCCCCTGCTGCATATGGAGTGACCTTGGGCCAGCCTCCGCCAAAGGATCGCCCCAGCTGGCCAGGCTGGAGGGCAGAGTCAGACGGGATCTCTGGGGCCCAGTGCTCTAACCAGGGCCCAGACAGGCATCTCTCTTCCAAGGAGACGCATAAGGCACCCATCCTCTGATCGAAGACCTCCAAAGAGGGGAGACCCAGGAAGGACAGCCCTGGGCATCACGCTTTCCCTGCTCCCCCCATCCACAGAGGCACAGGTTTCACTTCTGCAGCTGAGATCTCAGGGAAGGATTCCTCTGAACTTATCTGTTCTGTTCTGTTCAGTGAAGTCTCCTCCTGATAGGGGTGAGATCTGAGGCCTTGAGGCTCTAGGTCCTCAGGTACAACCTTTTGACCAAATCCAAGTTTTACAGACCAAATTCTTTTATTAAAGGGATTTGTTCTATGAAGTTTGGATTCAGTCAAAGGGCTGCACTTGAGGACTTAGAGAACCACTTGTGCCCTCGGGGCCACAGGTTCCCCACCCTCTTCTAGACCAAACACCATGAATACAGCTGGGAAGACAACAAGTTTTGAAAAGACAAGAGACCCACCCTCAACAAACGTTCAATCAACGAGATGGATAAAACATAAATACATGAGAGAATCATATACGATGTGACATAGTGAGTGCTCTAGAAGAAATGAAAAACAAAGGGCTGTGGGATGTCTGAGAGGCAAGGTCTATGATCTACTGAGGGATCAAGGAAAGTTTCCTGCTGCAGCAGGGATGCCCTTTAAAGGAAGGATAGAGACTCAAGAATTTACAGGGTATCAGAGCCCAGAAACCCCTTAGAACACAGGACACAGGATGTCAGAGCTGGGAGGGCCCTTAGGACACAGGATGTCAGAGCTGAAAGGGTTCTTAGAACACAGAATGTCAGAGCTGCGAGGGCCCTTAGAGCACAGGATGTCAGAGCTGGGAGGGCCCTTAGGACACAGGATGTCAGAGCTGGGAGAGCCCTTAGGGCACAGGATGTCAGAACTGGGAGGGCCCTTAGGACACAGGATGTCAGAGCTGGGAGGGCCCTTAGGACACAGGATGTCAGAGCTGGGAGGGCCCTTAGGACACAGGATGTCAGAGCTGGGAGGGCCTTAGGAACGCAAATTGTTAGTAGTAATCAACTGCAAAGCACTTTACATATATTATATCATTGGATCCTCGTGACAATTCTGTGAAGTAGATGCAATTGTTATTTGAATTTTACAGATAACAAAACTGAAGCTAAATGACTTTCCCAGGGTCATACAACTAATAAATATTTAAAGCAGGATTTGAACTCAGGTATTGCTCACTCCAGGTCCATAGCTCTAACTGGTTGCCTACAAAGGTCCTTAGAAGTCATCTAGTCTTATCCTGTCATTTTACAGAGGAGGAAACTGAAGCCCAGATGTTATAACACATCATTCAATTCTAAGCAACTTTGTTTTAGTGTTAAAATGAATGTTTCCATATCTATATGTCTGGTCTCTCTAAAGCGTATTCTTCCTGAGGGCAGGGGACATGTCTTCTGTTTCTTTCATCCCTTACAGCATGATGTAGCTGTCTCCCAGGTGTTTCAATAACCTTGTATGGAACTAGGTACTCTAGACAGAGAAATATATTTTAAAACCACGTGTGATTTAAAGAGAATTTAATCTGCATGTCTGGGATTCATTAACACTTATATCATCAAATTAGTGTGTGCTCACAGCTGTTTGATATTCGAAGGGCCTTCTGAGTGTCTTTAATACACTCCTATAAACCTTTCAAAAAAAAATCTCAGGGTTATATTTTTAATTTCCTATCCTTCCTAGTGGAAGGTGATGCTAGTGACCTAGTAGCAACAGGAACTATGCTTTGTTCTTTTATGAGAAGTGGGCTACCTTCGTAGGTAGTGAGCTCTCCATGATTGTAGATAACTACTTTGAGAGGATGGGGGTATGGGTTAGATTTCCTATAGCTGCTCCTGACTCCTAACTTGGTGATTCTGTGAGGTGTTTAGAGACACACCAAAGGACCACTTGTCGGGGATGTCATTGAAAGGATTTCTGCTTCAGGTGGGAGACTGGGTTTGGATGACCTCTGAAGTTCCTTTCAATCCCAAGATTCCAGTGGGGATAGTCTTCGGTGGCTCACTCATCCTCCCTCTTCTAGTCTACTAAAATAATTCCTTCTCCCTTTGAAGTGATGGGTTTAGAGGTGCTGTGTGGACTCAGTGAATGAAAGATTTGCTGTTCTATAAAGTGAGTTGGCTGATAGCGGGAGGTTGAATCTGTGGCCATCACCAACATTTTGCACAGGGGACAAGCATTGGCATCCTGCTATCTCGGGTCTCAAAAGAATGGTCACCATGCATTAGTTTTTAACTCTTGAGAAACAGCCTTCTCTCCTTGGAATATTCACTGAGCTCTGCTGTCTAATCTGATGAGGGACCTCACACTACTCTGAGCCCTTAAGCCCAGAGACAGGGGAGCCAGTGGGTCTGTCTGTCTATCTTGGGAGTGGGGTGAAAGATGGATTTACTTGTTAATCTGATTCATCTAAAGGTTAATGTAAAGGGCAAAGGTCGGGGACTTACAGTCTACTTCTGGCTCCAGACTCAAGAGTTTGCATGTCTGGGGCAGGACAGGATATCCAAATGACAGAATCACAGCATCTCAGAGCTGGAGCCCCCTTCCTCCAAGGCCCTCTAGACCTGCCCACACATTCCTGTACTAGAATGTCCTCTAACGTCATATCTGACCCATGGGGAAATCTGGTCTCTGCTTAAACCCTTCCAGTAATGAGGAGCTCAAAACCTCCTGAGGCAGTTGGTGCCATTTATGGAGAACTGCCATTATTAGGAAGGTCAAATTCTACTCTTTGTGATTGCCATCCGTTGTTTCCAGTTTTTCTCTGTGGGGCTCAGGAGAACAAGTCTGATCTTTCTACAGACCAGCCCCTCAGATACTTGGAGTCAGCTGCCATACAGGTTGAACATGCCCAGTTCCATCAATTTCAACTTCAACATGGCCTCCAGACTCTTCACTATTGTGATTGCCCCCTCTGAATGTTCTCTAGATTGTCATTGTCCTTCTCAAACTGTGTGGTCCCCAGCTGAACACAATATTCCCAAGTCCTGTCATGTTGGGCATGTGGGCACACATACGTGTATCTATACATGCACATGCACAGAGGGAGTGAGATGTGGTTTGTGCATAATAATTATAGGTAACACTCTTAGGTAGAGCTGAACATTAAAATGTAATTAGGAAATATGTAGCAAAATAAATAAAAATACAATAGAACACAGATAATGTTGTCATTCTTGAACAAGAAGAAGGCTTTACAGTTGACTTCCAGTTTCTACATGCATTTGACCCCACCAATCTAGTCTACTTGACTCTTCCAAACTCCATTTTACAACCATCCAGAGGAGGGTAACCACTTGATGATGGCCACCACCATAATCAAGATTTGAACTCAGGTCCTCCTGATTACAAATGCAGTGCTACCACCACTACCTGGTCAGGCTTCATTGACTTAAATATCTTACAACGTCTTCTACACAGGTCTCCAGATTTGCTTCCTCTCTCCCTCCTCATTTCTTAAGACTCCATCTTAGACTCAGTTCTGTCCTTGACTGATTGAGTGACCATGAGTAATTCACTTCATCTATTTGGCCCTCAGTTTCTCTGTCTGTAGAAAAAAGTGGTTGAAGTAGATAATTCTTATGTTCCCTTTGAAGTCCACAAAGTTTCTCCAACTGTACTTGGGTATGAGATAGAGAGATATAGGTGAGGTGGACTTGTGAAGTGAACTTGACTGGTCAAATGACTAGCATAAGAATGCGGTGTGTGGCATGATGCCCACTTGGAGGGAGATCACTAGTGCATCAGACTTAGGGCTTCTCCCAGTTCCAAGTCTCTGATGCCCTGAGCTGTCCATTGACCCTACATTGTAGTAAATTTCTTGGTTGGGAGCACAAGTGATATATTTGTCAAATTTGCTTTTGAGAGGATTCCAGGAAGAAGAGCTAAGGTGTCAGTTGATAGCATCAGGATCTAAAGGTCTCAGCAGGTAGGATGACAGGTCAGATCTGATGAAGTAAATTTGAATATGAATAGGGTCAAAAAAATAAACTTCATAAATGCAAGAGGGGAATGGTAGGACCACAGATCTATAGCCATAAGAGACTAATTAGTCTTGTTTTTGAAAGGATAGAATTGAGGCCCAGAGATGGGGAGTAATGTGTTGAATGTCATACAGTAGTCAGGAGCTGAAGTGAGATTTGAACTCAGATCTTCTGACTCTAGTGCCAGCATCATTTCTACCTCTCAAACATGGGGGAACTTGACAACACTAGATGTTAATTTGTGTGGAAAAGAGATGGTAGGTTTTAGTGCCCTGAAAGTTTGTTATTCATTTACACAATATAACATGGAAGCCCCTAATGCTAATATTCTCCTAGATGGTGTTGAGAGGAGAATGATGTCCATATGGAGGCATGAGAGGGCTGTTCCATTGTTCCCTGATCAGACCAGATCTGGAGTATTGAGAACTTCCTTCAAGTACTGGAAGGGCTGCCTTGGATGGAGAAGAGACTTGGTTTGGCCCCAGAGAATAGAATTAGGCACAATGGATTGTTTGTCCTTTGTTTTCCAGGAGGACAATAATACCAGGGTCACAAACAGCTAGTAAGTATCTGAGGTCACATCTGAACTCAGGTCTTCCTAACTTCAGGTTGGTGCTCTATCGGTTGTACCACCTAGATGCCCTTCCTTTGGTGTTTTTAATGTCTGACCAAACTCTAAGGACATCACAGGGTCTGCTTCAGCCGCCTGTATGACTGCTGGAACAAATTGGTCTGATTCTCCCATTCTCCAGGGGGAATTCTTCACACGCTTGGGATACACATTTTCCCTAACTCACCTCAAACCCATCTGTTACCCTCAACTTGTTTAGCCTGTTCGACCAAATTGTTTTACTGGGATGTGACACTATATGTGCTACTTCTTGAAGCCACAGGTGAGAGTTGGGTGATGGGTGTACACAAGGGTGGATGAACAGTCCTGAAAAGGCTCAGTATGACGCACACCAGAGGTTCTAGTCCTCCCTGAACACCCCATACATCATGATTCTAATGTTATATATTATAAGAATGTTCTAGATTGAATATTCTGTTTTCTAAATGTTTTAAATCTCTATTGATTAGAGAAAATCAAATTAAAACAACTCTGAGGTGTCACCACAAACCTATCAGATAGGCTAATATAACAAGAAAAGGAAAATGACAAATGTTGGAGGAGATGTGGGAATATTGAGAAACAATTGCATTATTAGTGGAGTTGTGAACTGATTCAACCATTCTGGAGAGCAATTTGGAATTATGTCCAAAGGGCTATAAAAGTATAGATACCCTTTGCCCCAGCAATACTGCTACTAGGTCTGTATCCCAAAGAGGTAAAAAATGAAAAGGTAAAAGATTTATGTACACAAGTGTTTGTAGCCATTCTTTTAGTGGTGGCGAAGAATTGGAAATTGAGGGATGTCCATCAATTGGGGAGTGGATGAATAAATTGTGTTACATGATTGTGATGGAATTTATTGTATGTTAAGGAATGACAAGTAGAATGCTTTCAGAAAAACCTGGAAAGACTTACATGAACTGTTGCAAAGTGAAGTGAGCAGAACTAGGAGAACAGTGTAACATATTAACAGCAATATTGCCTGATGATCAGTTGTAAATGATTTAGCTCATCTCAGCAATAACAACGATCCAAGCCAATTCTGAAGGACTTATGAAAAATACAATCTGCCTCCAGAGAAAGAAATGATGAAGTCTGAATGTAGATCGAAGCATACTTCAAAACTCAAGTTTTATTTTTCTTGTTTTTTTTTTGTTTTGTGTTTTCTTTTACAACACGACCTATATGGAAATGTTTTGCCTGACTGCACATGTATAACCTATATCATAATTGTTTGCCTTCTCAATGAAAGAAGAGGGGAAAGAGGGAAGGAGGGAGAGAGTTTGGAACTTAAACTTTAAAAAAATTGTTAAAAATTTTTTACATGAAATTGAAGAAAAATAAAATATATAAAAAAGATTTTGTGTTCTAAGAGCCCTCCCAGCTCTGACATGCTGTGTTCTAAGGGCCCTTCAAGCTCTGATATTCTGTGTTTTCAGCGCCTTTCCACATAATGACAGATGAGCATGGCTTTGGCCATTTTCTCTTCTGGCCTCCCTCTTCTCTTCCTAATCCCTCCGTGGGGTTTAGTGCTCCTCTCCCCAGTCCCAGAGCTCCATTCCTGTCCCCCAGCCGATATCCGAAGTTGCACGAAGCAGACAATGTTGGTCTCTCCATGTTTTATCAAGTGCCAGAGTCATGCTGCTCAGCCTATCAATTAGCATCCCAATAATAGTCATCAGATTTGTCAGCATGGCACCAGAGGAGCTTCCTGAGGCAAACTCCTTCACCGCTAGCCTGTGGGCTCTGCACTGCAGGAACTCTGCCCACTGACCTCTTTTTTCAAACAGACAAGCTTGGAGCTGGGCCCTGAAGAGCAGTCAATTTGTAGCTGCCATCATCGTCTGTCTGCTGGACCCTCTCCCCTACTAACAAACAGCCCGATATGTAGAGTGGCACTCCAGCCAAGGGGATAGCTGCATGTCTTCACACCTCCTAACCGGGCTTGAATTTAGTTGTTGGCAATGTGCAGGGCGTAGAGCACTGGGCTTGGAATCTAGAAGGTTCATCTCCATAATTTCAAATCTGGCCTCACACACTAGCTGTGGGGCCCTGGGCAAGTCACTTCACTCTTTTCGCCTCAGTTTCCTCAGCTGTAAAATGAAATGGAGAGGGAAATGGTGAACCATTCCTGTATCTTTGCCAAGAACTCTAAATGTGGTCAAGAAGAGTCAGACAGACTGAACGGCAACAGAACACAGACTTATTTTGAAAAAGAAAGAACCAGTCAAATTCTGTCCATCAATTTGAGATTGGGAAAACAATTGGTTGAAGTAAATTAAAAAGGAAACTAATTTTTAAGTAACAAGTTATATTTGTAGGAGCATAGGATTTAGAAGTGGGAAGGTCCTTAGAACTAGCCTAGACCAACCCTCCTCATTCTAGACGCTTTGCCTATGGTCCCACTGGTAGGATCCACCATTTTGGAAACAATCAGCTGAATTCTGTCCATTCATAATTATTAAAAAACATTTGGTAACCGCAGGAGCTTACTAACTAATCATTAGGAATCATGGAATATTGGAGCTTACCTCCTTGCCCTTCCTTACATCATATACTGTTCTCCCGACTCCTGGCATTTTCCCTGGCTCTCTCCCATGCCTGGAAGTTTCCTCCTCCTCATTTCTGCCTCCCTGCTCCTTTGACTCCCTTTAGGTCTCACCTAAAGCTGAACCTTCTATAAGAAACCCTTTCCCAATTCCCCTTAAGCTTAGTGCCTTCATGCTGAGATCATTCCCAATCTATTCTGTATTTTCCTTAGATTGTGAGCTCCCAAAAAGCAGAGACTGTCTTTTGCCTTTCTCTCATCACTTAGTACCATGTTTGGCACATTTCTTGCTGTTCTGTCATGTCCTATTCTTTGTGACTTGTGGATCACAGCACTCCAGTGTTTGTCCATGGAGTTTTCTTGTCAAAGATACTGGAGGAATTTCCAATTTCCTTCTCTAGTGGATAAAGTCAAACAGAGGTGAAATGACTTGCCTAGGATCACACAGCTAATACATGTCTGAAGTCAGATTTGAACTCAGGTCTTCCCAACTCAAGCTCCAGTCACTGAGCCACCTAGCTGCCTCAGACATAGTACTTTCTTGGCACATGGTAAACACTTGATGCTAGCTGACTGAAGAGACTTTAGAATATAGAATGTTAACATTAGCCCACAGAAAAAGGACCATAGAATATAGTCAGAATCAGACATGCTTAAAAACTGTCAGAGTTGGAAGGGGCCTTAGAATATGGAATTTTAGAGTAGGGAGGAACTTTAGAACATGGACAGGTAGTGTTGCCTAATGGCTAGAACACTGGACAAGGAACCAAGAAGACCTAGGTGCAAATTTCTCCTCTGAGTCCTACAAGCTATATGACCTTGGTCAAGTCACTTAACCTCTCAGTCTCCATTTCTTCATCTGTAAAATGGGAATTGTCCTATTCATAATACGTATAAGATTGTTGTGATATTCAGATGAGATTTACATATATATACACCCATGTATATAAATGTATTCCATATAATGCATTTAATAAATATCATTTCTAATGAACATAGCATGTCAGGAACAGAAGAGATCTTAGAACACAGAATGTTAAAGTTTTGAAGTGACCAAGATGCCATATTTTCCATATTCTGCCTCCCCTCCAATATTTTGTGGATGGCTGAATGGTAGCTCAGATTAAGCAGGTGAATTGGCCAAAGTCATGTAGCTAGTTAGTGGAAGAGTCAGGATGTTAATTGGCACTTTCCACTCCCATACCCAAGCTTTACTCACCTCATCACATTGCCTCTATAATCTAATTTCCCTGAAAATAGTTTATGTGGGTAGATACAGTCTTTGCTTCTGATGGGGCAAGGGCTGGACATTCTCTCCGTGGGGTATATATTTCACAAAACAGGAATGAGAAAGTACAGCACTGCTTTGTTTCCTGGCTGGCTTCCTATCTGGGCTTCAGCACAGTCTGCCCAACAGTAAAAAGCCTAAGTTGTGCCCAGTGAAGGAAGAGGTGAGTCCTTGAGAGGCAGCAGATAGAGCGCAAGGGCTGGAGTCAGGATGACCTGAATTCCCAACTTTGTGACCTGGCCAACCCATGTAACTTCTTCTTACCTCAGTTTCCTCATCTGTAAAATGGCGCTACTGTGAGAATCTTAGGGTTATCGTGGGAATCAAATGAGATCCTATTTGTAAAGTGCCGAGCACAGTGCATAAAAAATGTTTAATAAATGCTCATTTTTTCCCCTTCCTTGAGAGGTTTTGATCATTGGATCTAGAGGTGCCTATGTAGCCATCTAGCCCAATCCCCTCATTTTATACTTGAGGAAATTGAGGCACAAAGTGGTAAAGTGACTTGCCCAGAGTGCCTTAGCTCCCATTCTAAACACTCTTTCTCCACCAGGCAGAATCACCCAAAGCAATCAGTGGGGTCTGAGTTGGGATGCTCTCTGGTTAGTCCTGAGGTCAGATTGAACTCAGATCTTCCTAACTCAGATTCCAGTCACTGAATCATTTAGCTGCCTCAGACCTGGCACATAGTAGGCTCTTTATGCTAACTGACTAAAGAGACATTAGAATATAGAATGTTAATGTTTACAGGGACCTGAGTCCCTAGAAGCTCTGCCGTTTTTACCTGGTCTCTGGGGCATGAGTCAGACTTGCTCGGGGAGGTCCATGCAGGAAGACAGTCTTTGTGGCTGTTTTTTTCTTACTGAATCAAATGCTATTAAAAAATAAATCAACAATAATAAGCACATAGGGCTTTTGTGTTTCTCATTCTCTCCCAGCTATTATGTGACTGTGAAGATGTGTTCTGCATTACAAATTGTCCATAAGAACTTTGGAGGTCGTTTAATGCACCTTCCTCATTGTAGAAATGGTAAAGATTTTACAGGAAGGTATAATAAGAGAGGGCAGGCCAGGGAGCAAAAACCTGCACAAAGGTGTTGTGATTGAATTTTATCAAAATGGTAAACTGAGGCAGATTTTTGCACAAGATATAATTTATTAGCAGGGTCAAGCTTCCTGTCAATAACTAGGTCAATGGTTTGCCTCCATTAATGCCAAAGACTCAGAGTAAAGAGACAGATCCCTTTATTTTGGAGAGTATAGAACCAAGAACAGAACAGGGTAAATGACATCATGAGGTAGAAGGCAATATGGTTGGTTACAGAGATGGGGCTCAGGGAACAATATGATTGGTTGGAAGTTTGGTAATGGGGCTAGCAATGACTCCCTTCTTCCATCAAGAGACCAAGAAGTGCTCATTGTTGAGTCCAGGTGCGATACAGCTACCCAGACTTTTGGACGGCAAACCAGATCTCTTTGAAGGATAGCCTGGTAAAGATAACAGGTCCAAACTCCCTTGTTTTCTTACTCAGTTTCTCATCAAGGTTAGCAAAATTCCTCGAGATAAGAAAGCTGGGTTTTTAAAAACTTAACCCATCACAAGCCAGTCAAGCTCTGAACCAAGTTCAGAAACAAAGGACCATGACTTAAGTTAGAGGGCAAAATCGATTCCTTGTAAATAGGATCAATAAGAAAATGATACGGGATCAATTTTAATCTTCTCAACGGCAAAAGAAAGGGCTTGGTTATGTACTGAGAGTAAAGGATAGATAGTCATCCAGAGAGCCGGAAGTCTCTGGAAGGAACCGGAGGAATCGATCAGTCAATAGGGATTGATTAAGTGCCAGGCACTGGACCAGGTAATGGGGATACGAAGACATCAATGAAACCATTCCTGCCTTCAAAATCCTCTGTGTGCTGGATGGATCTGCTATGGGAGATTTATCGACACTCTTGGATGCAAATGCACAGGAGGAAACAACGAAGATAAAATTCATAGACTTCCCAGACTAACTGAGGGGTCCATAACACGCGCGTGCACACACACACATGCAGACACACACCCCTAAGGAAAGTTAATTTTGAGGTCCTAGAGCCTAGCACAGTGCATGGAATACTGTAATAGTAGCTATCATTGCTGTAGTTGTAGTGTGTAGCATTTTACAAATATATCTCATTATCCTTTCAACAACCCTAAGAGCTGGCGCTATTATAATCCTCATTTTGCAGTTAGGGAAACTGAGACAGAGAAGTTAAGTAACTTGCTCAGTGCCACACATAGCTACTAAATGTCTGCGGTCAGATTTGAACTCCAGGACCAGTTCTCTAACATATTACCATCTGCCTCTAGGCACTTAAATGCTTCCTGAATGAATGAATTTCTTTCTAAATTGTTCCTACAAATAGGAAAATCTAGGCATCTCTATACTGAAGCAGAAAGCTATGTGGTACAGTGGGTAGAGCACTGGTCCTAGAGTCAGGAAGACTCCTCTTTCTGAGTTCAAATCTGGCTTCAGACACTTACTTGCTATGTGACCCTGGGCAAGTCACAACACTGTTTACCTCAGTTTCCTCATCTGTAAAATGAGCTGATAAAAAGAAATGGCAAACTACTCCAGCATGTCTGTCAAGAAAACCCCAGCTGGGGTCACAGAGAGTGATACGACTGAACAGCAACCACAGTTGAAATGAGACCCAACGGAAGCCAGTAGTGTCTAAAAGTGACTGACTGGAGCTGTGCGTGTGTGTGTGTGCGTGTGTGTGTGCATGTGTGTGTGTGTGTGTGTGTGTGCATATCAGGAGGCTTGCATGGAGGTTTTTCTTCAACTGTCCCAATTCCAGGTGAGATCTCACTAAGCAAATACAATCTAATTCTATTATGAGTCTATTTCCACTCTCTGCATAGAAATGGACTTGTGACAGCTGGTCTGGAAAAACTCATGTGTGTCTGCCAGCCAACACCAGGGAGGTCATGATACATATTAGGATGCCTGTTACATCTTTCTACCTGGGGCTTCCGTCCCAAACCAGATCAGCTCTGAGATGTGAATTCATGGTCACCAGATGCCTGGAGAGGGACTAGGAGTACTGAGAATGCTGGGCTAGCTATGTGGAGCTGAGGTTGCCAGTTGCAGTTTTGTAGAGAAAATCATTGTGAGCTATTGGATAGGTCAGTTCTCTCTTAACCTCAGCTTTCCCATTTCTGAAATGAGGTCATTCATACAAGATAATTTTGGAAGTCTCTTCTTGCTCTAACAACTCTTTGTTCCAAATTCTATGTTCTAAGTCCCTCTCATATATGGCATTCTGTGGTCCAAAGGTTCTAAAGTCTCTCTCAGATCTGACATTCTTTGTCCTAAGGGCCCTCCCAGCTCTGACATCCTGTGTTCTAAGGGCCCTCCCAGCTCTGGCATCCTGTGTTCTAAAGGCTCTCCCAGCTCTAACATCCTGTGTTCTAAGGGTCCTCCCAGCTCTGACATCCTGTGTTCTAAGGATCCTTCCAGCTCTGACATCCTGAGTTCTAAGGGCCCTCCCAGCTCAAACATCTGATGATTCTGACTCCTTTAATTCCTCCTGCCCTCTTTCTTCTCCCCATCAACTCCCACACCCGCATCTCCACCCCCATCTTTTGGGTACCTTGTCTCCAGCTCTCCCCAGATTTTACTCCTGCTTAGGAAAAGCCTTTCTTTCCCTCTACTTTTTCTCTGACCTCATGTGGGCATGGCAACCAAAGTGAAAAGAGTGTGGAGACAGAGAAAACAACTCCATTGGACAAAAACATCAATGTGAAAGACACATTGGGGTCACTCAATTCATGTTAATTGGATCAGTGTTTTTTCTGAAAGATGCTGAGATGGGGGTGTTGTATGATGCAATTAGCACTCAGGGCTGTCATATTCCAGGTGGCCAAACGACCACTTAGGAGAGACTGGAGGTATAGACTTAGCACCTTATCCTTCCAATAGAAACACCTGGCTGGTGACATAACACCTCTTCTCTTCAGCTCAAATCCCCTGAAAGTCTTTTAAGATAGAATTCATCATCACCCTACTGGTCCCCTGAGAGCCTGTGAAGGAGTTGGCTACAGTATCCAGGCTATTTTTATCGTACGGCACCAAGAAGGTAAAGCAATTTGTCCAAGATCACTGTGAAGTGGTATACAAGGTAAGATTTGAACTCAGCTCTCTTGGATCCTGGTGACTCAAGCCACCAGGATCTTGTTTCTTAAAAAGGAGGACAGGAATCTTACTGGTTTTCCACTGGGAAAAATTCTAGGGGTGAGGAAGCTGGTCTGGGAAAACTCATGTGTGTCTGCCAGCCAACACCAGGGAAGTCATGTCATATATTAGGATGCCTGTTACATCTTTCTACCTGGGGCTTCCCATCCCAAACCAGATCAGCTCTGAGATGTGAATTCATGGTCACCAGAGCACTGGGAAAGATTCTAGGGGTGAGGAAGCTGGGGCCTCAAGGTCACATGTGGCTCTCTGGATCCCCTTAACAAAATAATTTGTTCTGTCAAACTTGAACTCAGTCAAGATCCAAGTTTGACAGAACAAATCCTTTTATTAAGGGGATCTAGAGAATCACACGTGACCTTGAGGCCGCAGGTTCTTTACCACTGGTTGACAATGAGCAGGCATAGGGAGGATCAGAGACTCTCTTTTTCTCTAGGTTAGGGAGGATAACCAATACCTTGCATGACCTTGGACAAAGCTGCTCCTTTCTTTAGGACTTAGTTTCTTCATCTGTGAAATAAGGGTATTGGAGTAAAATGCTTTCCAGCTCTGACATTTTATGTTTACAATCCTTCTCAACTTCAACCTATATTCTAAGATCCCTTCCAGCTCTGACGATGTATTTTAAGGTCCTTTCTACATCTGACATTCTATTTTTCCCTGCGTTTCCAAATGTGTTGGCCCTTGGACATCAAGTGATGGAGACTATCCTTTGTGTCTTTCCCAAATAACGGGTCTATCCTACCACTAATCTCAATCCAAACACTGCACAGCAGCTTCTATTGAATGGAGGCAAGAAGGGTAGATTTATTGGTAACTTCTGTTGTTCCAGTCACTCTATAGCCATGCCTACCATGCATATAAAATACTTTGTGACCTTAGCATGGTTTCTCAGTGTGAGCTTTGCCCCATTGCCCTTCTCTCTTCTGGTGGTCAAAGCCCCCAATCTTGGATTTAATCCCAGCACAGAGGCTCCCAGATCTCTGAGCTAGCAATTTTTTTTCCTTGGGGGTTTCACTGCTACTGATTATTTAGGAAGTGGGTCACAGCAGCCTAAGCAATGTGTCCCTGGGGTAGGGGCTGAGGTGGGGAAGATTTTAATTGGGCTGAAAACCAGTGGTTCAGATAATTTTCTTTGCCTCTTGTACTTTCTTGATAAATCAGTACTAAAAGAACCCTAGAATGCTGGAATTGTCAGGGCTCTTAGAAATCTCTGATCCAATCCTCTCTTTTTAATAAATGAGAAAATAAAAGCTCTGAGAAAGGAGGTTTACACAATGAGAAAGTACAGAATCAGAATTCGAACTCAGCTCTTTGGATCTCAAGTCCAGCGATTTTCACTTAGTGGCCTTGACTTCAAAACTATACCCCAGCTGCTGTCTTGTCCTGGAACTTCCCTCAGCTTCTGGGATCCCCTCACCCTGGAACATTCAACCTGGAATGTCCCTCTGGCCAGACCAGTCCTCTCCTTTTGGGGTCTCCATTTAGGACAGGGGCCTAAGATGGCCAATCTTCGTTGCCCTGGGTCTGCCCCTAAATTTTCTGACTTCAAAACCGTGCCTCCAAACAAACTATTCTTCCTCACTTCCATTATACCCTTTTCAACTCCCTTTATGCTCTGTCTTTTTGTATTGAAATGGAAGGTCCTTGAGAGCAGGAATCATCTTTCTTTTTGCCTGTGTCTGTATACTCAGCACTTAGCACAGTACTCTGAATACCACAAGCATTTAATAAATACTTGTTAACTTGTTTGTCCAGAGGCAAAAGCAGATGACCTTGCACAGTTCTTTCTCACTCAAATCAAAGTCAAATGCAAGCCATGTCATCATCTCCCTGATGTCATGGTCCTCTTCGAGAGCAAAGGACAAACACAACCAGTTAACTTGTTGCCTTCAAGGTATATCAGGAAGACCATTGGATGTGGATTCAGAGGAAGCCTGTTGGAATTTTGATTCGGTTTCCTCATCTGTAAAAGAGGGCGTTGTATTAGATAACCCTTTAGTGGCTGGATGCCTGGGATTCTGGGATCCCTTAGAGGCAGAGTGGTACAAAGAATGCAGAACTTGGAGTCCCAGGACCTGAGTTCAAATTCTATCTCTTTCTATTCCTCCCCAGGTGACTTGGGCACTTGTCACTTCACTTCTCTTCAATGAGCAGTTTCAAAATACGTGGCTTCCATCGTCCCTTCTGGTGCTAGATCTTAGATCCTCTGAATCCTCTGGATGTAAGGCCTAGAATTCTCCTTCTGTTATTCCACAACAGAAGGTTGGGCATGGAGCTCTTTCATCCCTCCTAGATGCCACCCGTTTTCCTGTGGGCTCATTGAAAGCCAGAGGTATCCGTGCCACAACAAACATAGCCAATTTTCATCCAACTAACCTAGAGGACACCTGACTAAATCTCCCTTGACATCATCAGTCTTTGTTTTCCTCTCTTCTGGGCCCCTTGCCCTCTCTCCGGACCTTCCTCTTTCCTGCGTTCTGATGCCCATTGCACTGATGTTCCACAAAATATCCCTTTGATATTTCAGAAGTCCTGGCTGATGATCCTTACATATTTCTTTTGAATATACATGAAAATACATATATATATATTATCTAGATGAAATGGTTTTAATGGGAAAGTGCCAATTAAAGAGACCAAGTGCAGGTGTTAAATTTGCAAGCAATCAGCTTTCCAAGAAGACAGAAAGGTGCGTGGATGGCGTCATTTCTCTTCCACCCTTGCCTGGTGGGGGCCAATGTCCTATGCCCAGTGTGGGCTTCTTGGAATGGTTTATTTCCCCAAGTCTTGTCTTTGGCTACTAATGGGAACCTGCTGGCTTCCCTTATGGCTCCTGTCATGTGGGAAAAGTGATGGGTGGGCAGCAGAGGTAGATTGGGCTGGCTAATCGAAGGTTTTGCCAGCTCTGACCCTTTCTGTTCTCAGGTACCTCCTCGTTCTGACATTCTGTGTTCTTAGATTACTTCAGGCTCAGATCTCACTTTCAGCTCTAATATTCTACATTTATTCACTAAACATTAATAAGGACATACTATAGACTATATTCTATGATCCCTCCCAGCTCTGACATTCCATGTCCCAAGGTCCCTTTTAGGTCTGACATTCTGTGTTCTAAAGGTCCTCTCACCTCTGACATTCTGTGTTCTAAGGCCCCTCACAGTTCATGTTCTGTGTTCTAAGGACCCTCTCAGCTCTGACATTCTGTGTTTTAAAGGCCTTCCTAGCTCTAACATCCTGTGTTCTAAAGTCCTGTCCAGTTCTGACATTCTCTAAGACCCCATCTAATTCTGATATCCTATATTCTAAGTTCTCTTCCAGTCCTGGCATCCTATCAGTCTATAAAATGACCGTCTGAATGATTTGAGAGAGATCTAGGAAGACTGCTCAAGAGTTTTCCAAAAGAAAATTATTGTCTATTGATATTCAGCTCCATCAATCTCTATCCTCCTCATTCTACGCCCTCCTCCTTATTCCCCTTCCAACAACCCAAATCCAGACGAGCAGCCGGTTGCCAACAAGGCTGTGACTGATGTTTCTCTTTGGGGACAGCATCTGGGCATGAGTTGGTGAGAAAGGATCCTTTATAGGAGTGGGAACAGTCCTTTGGTTGGGTCCTGGTGTCTGATTGCCCTTGACCTATGACTGCTGGGGAAAAACTAAAATCAGCTCTCTGACCCAACAGGCTGGGTCTGGGTTCTACTGCGTCTAGATGGAATTTCCTTATTGTCTGTATACAAATCTCAGGGTTCACAGGGATTTTCAAGTGCCCCTTAGATGGCCACGTCAGTGGATCTAGGGACATGAGATTGAAATCTGCCCATGGTCCAGACCTTTACCAAGGCAAGGGCAGGTCTGCTCTTAGGAAATTCACTTTGTTATTGGCATCTGCTTCCCATCTGTGATTGTGAGAACTGGACTGGATCGTTTCCCGTGTCCCTTGGAGGTTCACTGTCAGGCCTGAGCTCCCTTGTAGCTCTGACATTTTCTGTTTTAGGGATCCTTCTAGTTCTGACATCTTATGGTTTAAGATTTCTTCGAGGCCTGATAGTCTAGGTCCTGAGATCCCTCTCTACCCAGCTCTGACATTTTGTGTTCTAAGGTCCCCCCCGCCACGGTTCTGACATTCCATGTTCTAGAGTCCTTTCCAGCACTTAATTTCTATTTTACAAGGTTTGCTCTATATCTGACACTCTTTTCCAGCATCCTATGCACAAAGGACTATATTTCGCTTTGTTGTGATGGTGGTGTTACATGACGCTGCTTATTGTCCGGCTCTGTTTTCTCCTCTTTTAAATGAGGGGGCTGCACTAGGTGACCCCCAAATTTCCTTCCTGCTCTGGTCGCCCCCATGTCTGAAGGGTTATCCCTTCCCCTTCTCCTGCCATCCTTGCTCAATCCCGCCATCCCCTGGATCCCCCTCCAGTCATCTCTTTTAAACATATCAACAGAAGGGGTGACAGAAAACTCCCTTCTGTTTCTACATTTACCAGCTTTTAGCTTTCAAACAGCATCAGCCCGGAGGCTAATTTTCTTCAGTTTCCAGTTGTTCAGCCCCATTTATTGTGCCTGACACTGTGAATGCTTTCCCTATTGATTCTTAGCTATATTAACTTTTTCCTCTCCCCTCCCCCTTAACCTCCCCACCATGCCCAGCAGTTTTCTGTGCAGCAATTAGGTAGTGGCAGTGACAGTGTGGGGTGCTTACCACTGCCTTTCAATTACCATCACAGTAAATACTACTTACTTTTCACCTCTGGATTCTCCCTATCTCTGGGAAGGAGGAGAGCATTGCTTAAATGAGCACTCTCTCCAGCCTGACACTCCAGTACTGGATCTGATCAATAAGACTGTTGCTGTACAGGGCTCCCCAGAGACCTCCCCAGGTCTGCTAATTGGTTGGGGAAGAAGACTCAGCCTGCTTAGCTGGGCTTGGGGTGAGGGGGATGGGAAAGGGGGAGATTTCCTGGCTTCTGATTGGCTGGGAGGTGGAGGTGGCTGGGCCTCCCGCCCTGGGTCCTTGTTTGGGAGACAGGACAGTGGAAGAGAGAGGATGATGAGTCCCTGGGAATGACTGAGAATGGAACCCCGCCCACATGGGTAGGTTAGTAGAGAGAGTATGGCCCTGGGAGTGAGAGAGGAGAGGATGATTCTGAAAGGCCCTGCTCATTTCTGCCACACTGGGGATATTGGGCAAGTTAATTCCCCATCGACAATGTGAAGGGACCAGATTGGAGGATCTCTTTTCTGGCCCTGGCACTAGATGTCCTTAGATTGAGAGTGGTAGAGTTAGACAGGGCTGGGACAGGGTCATCTAGTCTGATTCCTATTAAATGGAATCTATCTGCCAGCCTCAGTGGAGGGGAACCAAGCCAGCCCATTCTAATTAGAGGATAGTTTCAATTGTCAGGACTTCTTTTTTTCCCCTGAAATCAAATTTGTCCTTTTGCAATTTCCACCCATTGCTCAAAGTTCTGGCTTTTGGGACCAAATCTCTTCCCTCTTCTAATGATTGCCTTTCAGGTACCCCAAAACAGCTGCAAGTCACCCCTGACTCTTCCCTTCCACACTCTAAATATTCCCAGTTCCTTCAATTGAACCCATTTGGCACAGTCTCAAAACCCTTCTCCATCCCTGGCTGCTGGGCTCTGTACATGGTCCAAATCATCAACATCCTTCTTAAGCCCAGAACTGAACATAGGACTGCAGATGAAGTCTGGCTGGGACAGAGAATGTGGGATGAGGACTTCCCTTTTCTTAGAAGAGGGGGCCTCTCTTGATGTAATCTCCTTTTATGTTCATTCTTTTCAGGCATGCATCCCTCTTGGCAATCTAACATTTTGTTCTAAGGTTCCAACTAGATATGACAGTCTTTGACTATGAAATTTCAGGGTTTCAGGGCCCTCGGAAAGACCTATCATCTCCTAAATCTCCTTCCCCCTGGACTGCCATCTTTTCTTATTAGAGTCATTCCGTTGGGTTGAGGAACTGAAGGCCTCTCTTAATGAAAGGCACATTACCTGGCACAGGGGGAAGCAATCCAATCCATTAGCATCCACTGAGCATATTAGCATAGATTAGTTTTTCAAATTAACAGCCTCTAAGGACCCTGAGGGAATAGGGGTGGGGGAGAGGTATAAAACTAGTATATTTGAATTAGGCTCACAAGGTAGCAAGGACCCAGAGGTTGGAGGAAATCCAGAATGGAGTGTGGCCAGCCAAGCCAAGCAGGATGAGCCCAAAGGTCACTTTGAGCACAAAGCATCCAGAGCACACATGTGTCTTAGGCAAGGATGAGCTTGGGTTTGGATTGATTCTTTGGTGTTCCTTTTTCCTTATCTTAGGGAAACAAATCCCTGTTCTGTGGTAGAGGGATCCAAGCTTAGAGGTGATCTCAGGAGTTCTAGAGGATCCCATTGGATGGAAGCTGAATGGAGATAGAAGAGGATGCTCCTGCTAACTCCTCCAAATGCTCTTGGAGATGGTTGATAAGAAGATTGGCCCAAGCTTGGCTCAAGCCCAGGTCGAGACCAGAGAGTTATTTAGACAGTACAGAGCCAAGGTGAAATGCAAAATGCCTAATCAGCAGTTCTAAAACTGCTTTATCCTCTGTTGAGATTTAAGTATCAGCCTCTAAGTGGATCAAAACAGTAGTTAGACATTAAATTACTGAATTCTGTTACTATTTGTTTAGTCAAATGCCAACCTGATTAGCATTCCTTTTGTGTATAGGAATGCATTAGTTATCCCATACCTGATTCATATTGTATAGTGAGTACCTTTTTATTCCCCCATTTCTTGAGGAAGCCCTAGAACCATAACCTAAGATCTAGGTAAAATTTTCTCTAGGATGCTGGGGTTGGGGTTTAATAAGAAGAGTAATGTGATATAAGAAAGTCTGGCCCCTTATTGATGGAAGCAGGTTTTCTCAGGACTGACCAAGGTCCAAAACACATACCTAGGCATGTAGGAATATTTCCTCAGTCCCTATAGGTCCAATAGTAATAGTTCCTTAATGTTAGACTTAGAACAAAAATTGTCAGAAGTGGGGAAGGATCTTAAAATAAAGGATGTTAGAGCTGGAAGGATATTTAGAACAAACTATTTTAGAATCAGAATGTGAAATATCAGAGCTGAAAAAGACCTTAGAATATAGAATGTCAGATCTAGAAAGGACTAGATAATCCGATTTCATTTTTCAGATGAAGAAACAGACTAGAGAGGAGACGGTACCACCTTACATCATATAGCTTATGGTATATATGGCATCTTAATGCTTTCTAGTGTGACTCTACCTGCCTGGAGACCTGGTTTCCCTCAAAGCCCAAACAATTCTCATGGCTGAGTCTCCTTGAGGCAAATCCTGGTATTGCCAGCCTGCTGTCTTGCCATCTACCTCTCTGCTGTTTCCTGGGTACTCCCACACCCACATTGGTGCTCTGCAGACCTGGTTCAAAAGCCACTAGCTCAGATTGATGGCTGCTTTACAGGGCTGGCAGAAGCTTACACCTGGTGTCCTGCCAGGAGCTCTGGGCCAGGGAACAGGAGCAAGGGTGCCATGGAATGGGCTCATTTTCTCAGCAAGGAGGCAATGGTTCTGTAGCCAATGGCTGCCATTTTTGGTGGATGCTATCCAGGGTTCTGAACATTAGGCAAGGGCTGGAGAGAATTTCAACGAAGTTGATTATTTTTCTCTTTTCCTTGACTCTCATTTTTCCTGTTCAACAAGAGGGTTTTTTTTTTTTTTTTTTTTTGTGATTTCAAAGCTCCGTTCTTGCTTCCTGGAAGGACTTTCCCTGGAGATTCAGTCTTCCTGGCTAGGCTTCCTAAATCTTTTATCAGCTGTGGCCAGGCCAGGAGTTGGTCCAGACTCTCTTTCTTCATGCTTTTGTTGGTTCTCAATACCCTCCTTTGCAAGATAGCTTGCAGCCAAAGTCTTTCCTCCAGGCCTGTCTTCCCATCTGTCTTTCCTTGGCCTAAACAGATGGACAGAATTAGAAACTGGACAGTCCTAAAGGAGAAGAGGAGTCTGTTTCCATGCTTATTGAAAGGTCAACGGGGACTCATTCATTCATTAGTCCATCCAAATTTTATTGAACATGTTGGTTTGGGGTCAGTAGTCCTGGATTTAAAACCTATCTCTGCCATGTACCACCTATGTCATCTTCCTTAGGTGAGTCACATCATTGCTCTAGGCCTTGGTTACTCATCTGTAAAATGGGAGAGGGGATGTTAGTCTAGATGACCATTAAGGTCCTTTTCAGCTCTAACTCCATGATCTTAGCATGCATTTTAATGATCTGTCTCTGCATCTCATCCCTCTATATAACAAGAGCTCCATGAATGAAGGAATAAGCATATATTAAGTGCCTACTGTATGACAGTATGGCATTATGCTAGAAATGCAACAATATAGATGAGGCAGTCCTTGCCTTCAGAGGATTTATGTTCTCACAAGAATCCAACACATGGAGAGCAGGGGCCAGGGAAGGCTGTTTTGATTTGGGAAGGAACAAGGATAGTGAGTAACACTGGAGAACAGTCAATCATCACACCCTTTCCAGTAGTCATGTTAACACTGACTTGGTTTTTGCTCTCAGACCAGGAGTAAGGGAGAGAAAGTGGGCAGGGTATGGTGACTGATGGCAAGATGTGTACACTGTTTAGGGCTCTAGTTTCTTGGTCAGTGACTGGATGGAACTGGAAGCATGGTCTGGGTCCACAACAAGGAGTAGATGAAGTACATTTTCACTCACTCACACGCTAATTAGGACAGTCCTGACTCAAGTTGAGTGACAAGGGTTAACCCCTGCAGGTTTGGGGGTGGGCTTGGCTTTTGAAGGTCCCAGTCAGGCTATTCCTGGTAGGGAGGATGGCAAGATGAAGGGAAGAATCACAAATTACCTACAATGCATCCCAGCATCCAGTGTCCATCATAGCTCTCTATACATAGAAGATCACAAATCCTTCAAAGACTTATGATTTTATTGGCATGGTAACTCTGCCCACTGAGGCTAGGTGGAGAGAAAAGTGGTAGAAGAGGCAGCTAGGTGGTGCCACAGTGCACAGAGTGCTGGGCTTGGAGTAAGGAAGATCTGGGTTCAAATCCTCCCTGACACTAATCAAGTGATACTGGGCAAGTCACTTCATTTCTGTCTACCTCAGTTTCCTTGTCTGTAAAATAAGATGGTTAGACTTGTTGACCTCTAAAGTATCTTCCAGGATCTATAATCCTAATACATAGCCTTTAAAAATGGATTGAGGTTCAGAGATGGGACATGAATCTAGATCTTCCTAGACCTATTCCAACTCTACCCTAGGCAACTTCACCACTTACACTAGATAATAATAAATAATCTAGCATTTGTATAGCACTTTACATATATCATCTCATTTGATCCTTCAACAACTGTTTGAAATAGGTACTATTTTTATCTTCATTTTACAGATAAGGAAACTGAGGCTGAGAGAGGTTAAATAATTTTCCCAGAGCCACAGAGCTACCAAGTGTCTGAGGCATGATTTGACCTCAAGTCTTCCTGGTTAAAAGTTCAGCATTCTATCTGTTGGACCACTTCACTGCCTAGATGCAAAGCAGCTTGTTGAATGAGGGAATGACCAAGGACAATGTAGGGGATGGTGTGAAATGAATGGATACAGAGATGGATAAATGCTGGTCTTCCACTATCCTGCTACTTCAAAGGAAAGTACCATGTGCCAGGAATGAACTCTGATACCCTGTCAATGAGGGAAGGGCTGAGGGCTTAATAAATGATTATTGATTGATTGAAAGAAGAATAATATGGTACTAGATAAAATGAATGAGTGGTTGAGCTGGGAATTCAACTGATGTCTCTTGAATCCTTCCAAATATGAACTCTAGACTGCAAGGAATTTGCAGAAGGACTCATCTTCCTGAGTTCAGATCTGACCTTAGATACTTACTAACTATGTGACCCTGGGCTAGTCGCTTCACCTTGTTTGCCTCAGTTTCCTCAGCTACAAAATGATCTGGAGAAGGAAATGGCAAACCACTCCAGTATCTTTGCCGAGGAAACCTCAAATGGGGTCATGCAGATTTGAACATGATTGAAATGTCTGAACAGCAACAGCACGAATGCTTCTTGTCTGGCTGAGTACCTAGGTGACCTTGAAGTTCATTTAACTTTTCTGTGCCTCAGTTTCCTCACTTGCAAAATGAGGGAGTTAGACTAGAAGAGGTCATAGAATCCTAGGGCCATCAATTCTATGATCTAGTCTAGGCTATAGATTAAGAGCTAGTCATGGAGTCCAATATTGTCACATTTTACAGAGGAGGAAACTGAGGCCCAAGGAGGAAACCAAGATCCACAGATAACCAGGCTATCTGATATCACCAGACAGAGGGGAAGTAAGGGGGAAGTCATTACAAAATGGGGTGGATTGATGGAGACCTTTTATGAGAAAGTGGCATCTGAGTGGAGAGGGGGTAAAATTACACCAGTGGGAAGTGGTAGAGTCAGGATTAGAACCCAGGGATGACTAGAGTCCCTCCTGGATTACCATCTAAGGTTTTTAGTGTTATGTCTGCCAGGCATTCTTCCTTGGTTACATGCTCTAGCCTGCTCACACCCACTGTATATCTTTCCATTGGCCCCTTGGGTGGTCTACAACATCGGGAAACTGGTATTTTGTGCTTTGTGGCTATAAATTACTTTGGAAGCAAAAAAGTAGAAAGGAAACAGCTGGATGGGAAAAGTCTAGGGGGATAGGGGATACAGCCAGGACTGCTCAGGCTATTAAGTGACTGGGAATTCTCCCAATCTCTTTGCTGGACTGAGCCAGATCTGTTGGCTACCAGCCTCCCTTCCAAGTCCCCAGTGAAGATGGATGAGTTAAGGACTATAATGTGCTTTGAGCTCTCTGCTTCTATGAAGGCAAAGCTTTATTACCTTATATGTTTCTGGGCTCTGAACCTGCAAAATTCTCCCAGGAAAAACAACTTAGGAGTCATCATGGATACTTAGGGCTTATTGGAGGCTGCCCACTGGAAATGGCCATCCTGGGCTTGGCTGTAAGGTAAATAGAGCCTCGAGGGGGCTGTTTAAAAGGAAAAACATGCTGAGGAAATGATATAGGAAATATTGCACCATTATATCAACCCACTACAGAATTCCATCAGGAACTGAGGGGCCAATTTGGGTCATTCTGCCTGGAGGGATGGAAGAATTTCAGAGAAAGGGGGAGGATATCTCTGGGAGGACTCTGGACACCCAAGGGGCCGTGCATTTGGTACCAGAGGACCTGGGTTCGGATTCTGGCTTCGTGACAGTGTGACCTAGAGCCAATCACTGGGCCTCAGTTTTCCCATCTCTAAAATGGTGATTCTTTCTCCAAGGTTCCTTCTTCCTTTCTATTAAGACATTTAAGTCTATGAGTCTAAGGTGGAAAGGAAGAGAGAGGTCTGATGGGGTTTGGGAAAAAGTGATCCAAATTAGAATTTTATGGCCCAAATGGGAACAAGGAGCAGCTGCCTGAATTTGCACCCAAATTGTCTCCCTGAAGTCCCTTCCAGGGAGGGTTGAGGGGGGCAACACAGTTACCGATTCATGTATGTTGGCATTATTAATTATTCAGGAGCTCTTAACTGTTCTCTGGACTGCAGAGAAGAGAAATGGGTGCTGAGAAAGACGTGATTCCCTGCTTGGGGGTTTGGGATCGCTATGACTGAATAAGGCCAACAAACCTGCCCCCGCTTGTCTGGTAGTGTGTTATAGTGGAAGTTCCTTTCCTAAATGGGTTGGACTATATGACCCCGAGGCCCCTTCTGACTCTCCACTTCTATGATTCTGTGAAATACATCAGCAAAGATGAAGGGAAGGGACATTTTAGAGGAGAGAGAACCCAGAATCAGAAAGCTCTGGATTGAACTCATGGTGTTGGGACTGACCTGCTGTGTGAAGCTGCTGCACTATTCTGTGCCTCAGTTTCTCCATCTGGCAAATGTCAAGAATGATCTGTGTGGCACTACATGCCTTCACAGCATGCTTGGGGAGAAAACATTTGAGTTATAAACATGTGAGTTGTTGCTATTATGAATGCAATTAACATTTGTCAGGTATGTTCAGTGCGTAGGGCCCGGTGTTGCGGCTGGGCCAGAGATGAAGCTTATGTAAAACCTGGTATTTGGAGGAGGAGGGGGAGAACTCAGTCACAGATAACTAGACTATCTGATATCATCACACAGGGGCAATAAGGGGGAAGGTTGTTACAAAATGGGGTGGATTGATGGAGGGCTTCCAGGAGGAAGTAGCATCTGAGTGGAGAAGGGGGTAGAATGCTGGATAGGCAATCAAGAAGACAGATTTCCATCCTGTCTCAGCCAATGGTGTGATCCTAGGCAATTCATTCACTTTTATGAGCCTCAGTTTCCTCGTTTGTAAAACAGATTCAGTGACCTCAGGTTCACTTTCCACTCTATGAATTAAATTTTGAAGGATGGGTGGGAAGCTAGGTGGCGTAGTGGATAGAATACCAGACCTAGAATTGAAAAGACTTGTGTTAAAATCTGGCCTAAGATACACACAAAATTACCTTCTACCTTCTCTGAATATATTTTATATATGCTTAGTTATTTACATGTTGTTTCTCACGTTAAAATATGAGCTTTTTTAGGGCAGGAATGGTTTTTATATTCCCCGCCCCCCCTTTTTTTAACTGAAAGCAAACCAGGCTTAGAGTCAGGAAGACTCATCTTCCTGAGTTCAAATCCTGCCTCAGCCACTTCCTATCTGTATGACCCTGGGCAAGTTTCACCCTGTTTGCCTCAGTTTCCTCATTTGTCAAATGACCTGCAGAAGGAAATCCCCAGTATCTCCAGTATCTCTGCCAATAAAACCCCAAATGGGGTCATGAAGTCAGACATAACTGACCAAGCCTCATAGTCCAAGTTATGTAGCTCTCACTCATGTCTCCTCTCTAGGTCTCCTTTCCATTTCTTTTCCTCTCCCCCCACATACACCCCCCTCTACTTTTTTTCTTGAAGAAAATAAAGGGAAATCACAAACTATTGGGAATGCTGTATGGGGTCAGAGTTGGGGGCTAAAGGAAACAGAAAAGAGAACTCTCTTGTTGATGGCATTCTTGTTATAGAGTCCTGAGTACCTAGGGCTAGGCTGAAGACTACAGCCTTAATTCACACAGACTCTTCTCTGATTCACTCCTTTCATCATCTCAACTTCCCCCTCCCCCCAACCCAATTCCACATAGCTTGGGTTCATTTGCTGCTACCAGGCCTTTAACATCAGGGATGAAAGTCTATCCGCATGCCTCTTAAGTAGACCCAGGGAATGAGGGGATGATTGTGCAGTTCTGTCACATTTGTCCTGGTCCCAGACCCTCTGACCATCTTCTGGTGGTGCAGCTGTGTATCACCCACTAGCTCCCATGGAGCACTCCCATACCTGTCTGAGGCCCCGTACTCCTTCTTGGGAGCATACCAGCCTGGCCTTAGAAGCATGGCCTTGCCCTCTGGCCATGCCACAGTTCCCTCTCCCCCACTCACTCCAGCCCTCCATCTCCAGCCCTGGGAACAGTAATCGAACCATTCCTAGAAAGGAACTGCCAGCCAACCATCCTCCCACTCAGCATTCCTGGGGCCTCCCAGACTAAAACATCCATCCTAGGCCACTGTTCCCTGGGTGTGTCCCAATTAGAACATAAACCCCTTGAGGACAGGGACTGTTTTACTTGCCTTTTGTGGAAAGAGAAGAGATGACAGATAATAATCCTGGTTTCAATCCCACCTCAGACACTTCTAGTTATGTGATCCTGAGCAAGTTACTTTCCTCTGTCTACTTCAGTTTTCTCATCTGTAAAGTGGATGTGGAGGTGATAATAACATCACCTACTTCTCAAAGTTGTTGTGAGGATAAAACGAGATGTTATTTGTGAATAGCTCAGCATATCTTAAAGCACCATATAAATATTTATTGTTTTTATCCAATCCAGCAGCAGCCCCAAAGGATAGATAGAAACATCCCCTCTCTACCCTAAGAAAGGTCTGGGCTAGTCTTTTAGCCAATTTAAAAAAAATGAAAGCTCTGCTTGAATTTTTGAAATCTCTGCATCAGCCGGGGAGAGGTGACCTTGCCCTTCTCAACCACTCATGGGAAATGAGTGGATGAGAAATGGGGTGGGGGGGGGTAAGATCAAGAGGAGGGTTGACAGGGGGCATCATGGGTAAGGTGGGAAGAAAATAAACTTTCCAACTCTTCTTGAACTGTATCTACACAACCTTTTTTTTTTAAAAACACTAAAATTAAACGGAGTCACACTGTATTCCTAGAACATAGAACACAACCATACTCAAATCCAAGAACAAAAACGAGCTGCAAAGCCAAATATAAATGATTTTTAAATTAACTGCGCCATTGCTTCCTTCCATTAGTGTGGATAATCAAAAATTGAGTGTGTAGTATTTACAATAATAATCCTTTGCATTTATGTGGGACTTTTACTTTCAGAACATTTCTCTGTCTATTAGCTCATTTCATCACAGTAACCTCTTGGTTTTAGCTAGATCAGAGACCTTTCTTCTCATTTTGGGGGAGGGGCAAATTGAGTCTCGGAATGGTCTCTTGTCTTGCTCAGTATCATACAATTGGTGAAGGAGAGGAAAAGAAAGGAGAAGCTAAACTGGGCTTACATCCATATACATATCATCTTCACAATCAGGCAAGACTCTATGGTCTAACACAATCTCTCTGTATGCGGCAGCTGGCAGGAAAGAGTGGCATAGGCCAGGGAAGAGTATTAGTCTGTCAGGTCAGAGGGCTGACAGCAGACACTCACCCTTTTTGGGGGTGATTTCCTGATAGTTCTTCCAAAATAAGAACATTTGGGACTGGAAGAGAACTTAGAGATGATCTAATCCCAACCTCTTTATTTTACAGATGAGAAATGGCTGTGTCTTCTTCAATACCACCCAGCTCATAAAATAGAAGAGCTGGACCTTGAACCCAGGATCCTCCTACTGGTCCTAGATAACAGCAGAACAGAGTCAGCATGCTAAAGCATGGTCTTCATTGCGTAGTCCACACTTTATTTCATTTGACCCTGGAAACCACCATGACAGGTAGTCACCATTATAACCCATTTTCTAGATCAATAGATCGATAAATATTTACTTAGTACCTACTGTGTGCCAGAAACTGTGCTAAGCACCTGGGATGCAGAAAGAGCTAAAGGACAGTCCCTGAAACCAAAGTTCAGAGAGGTTATTGATGTGCCTAGGGTCATGCATCTGGTACTGATAATATCTACCATTTGTATTGTGTTTTAAGGTTGTAAAGCACTTCATACATATTTCATTTGGTCCTGGAAACAACTCTGGGAGTAGATGCTATTATTATCACCATTTTACAGATAAAAAACTGAGTTATGGCTTTCCCAAGGTCAAGTCAGTAGCTTAAAAGCTAGTTAAGTTCCTTGTAGCCCCAGAGCTGAAATGAAAACCTGGTCCCTCTGACTCCAGTCAGAGGATCTTTCCACCATGCAGTGCTGCTTTGGGAAAGAGGGCAGGGGAGGGCTGAGTTCAGAGGTTTTCTGGAGTGAGGCTTAACAAGCCTGTTGCATGGTTCAGGACCCCTAGAGAGATTAAGCCAACAGCTTTAGGATAATTCCTGCCTGCTGTTTGATTTCTCAAGGGGACTGCAGCAGAGCGAGGCAAAGCCCCAGGCAAGATCCCAGGACCTGGGATGGGAGTGGGAGGAAGAGGACAAGGAGCAGGAGCAGGAGGAAGAGGAGGATGAAGACCAGAAGCAGGAGGAGGAGGGATGGCGGCTGAGCTGTTTTAGCGTGGGGTAAGGAAGCAGAGGAAGACCATGGAGTATTGAGTCTAGCTCCTAAGGCTCCTCTTGGTTTTCATTCTCATTCTGGTCAGTGTCCTATTGGGTAGGAGCTCAGGAATTTGAGTTGGAAGGGACTTTTGAGAAGGTCTGAGAGGGGATATGTTTAACCCAAAGTCCCACAGCTGGTGAGTGATAGAGCCAAGATTGGAATTTGACACAGTGAAAGTTAGATGGGTTCTCTTGATCTCCAGGGAGCAATATTCCCTTTGGCCCTTAAAGCTTTGTGAAACATTTTTTCACATCTCAGATGTGTAAATCAAGTAAGGGTACTCTTCATCTATCTATCTATCCATCCATCCATCCATCCACCCATGCATATCTCTGACCTTCTGTCCAACAAACACTTATTAAGTGCTTTTTGTATGAAGAGCCCTGGTAAATTCTAAGAGGAGAAATACAGGATCCCAGCCTTCAAAATATTTACAGTCTAGTAGAGGGGAAAGCTGAGATTTAAGCCTGGATCTCTGGACTCCAAGCCCCAGACTCTCTTCTCTGTCCTCTTTGGTTATATGGAAATGGAGTTAGGATGTGGCAAATGTGGTCTCAGTGCTGGGCACTGGGCTGGTGTCCTTCAATTTCCATCACTGAGATGCTCCTGAAAAGCTAGATAAAAACAAGGGATGGATCCCTAGGGAGGTAAGTGGGGGAAGGATATGTCGAGAAATGAAAATTATTTATAAAGGATATCAATAATTTCTTAAAGCTTTTCATAGAGTCCTGACAGCTGGCTGTCAGAAAGCCAGGGACTCAAATTCAAGAAATCTCCATTTCTCAGGATTGCTCTTCTGTGACCTGAGCTCAGGGGAAAAATGATACAAAATAGAAGAGGGATGTGAGGTTCACTCTCATGCTCACTTAGGAAACGCCATATCCTTGTCACCATGCTCTTCAGTTGTAATCACCATAGATTTGCAAAGGGGAGAAATCCTTTGCCCCTCCCTGCTGGGAAAGAGAAAGATAGAGAGAAAGAGAGACAGACAGACAGAGAGAGACAGAGAAAGAGAGACACAGAGAGAGAGAGACAAAGACAGACAGAGACAGAGAAAGACAGAGACAGAGAAAGACAGAGAAAACAAAGACAGAAATAGGAGACAGAGACAGAGACAAAGACAGAGACACAGACAGACAGATACAGAGTCAGAGAGAGACAGGAGGCAGAGAGAGATATAGAGACAAAGAGAGACACAGAGAGGCAGAGAGATAGACAGACACAGAGATAAAGAGAGACACAGAGATGCAGAGAGAGACAGGAGACAGGCACACACACAGAGGGAAGGAAGAAAAGAGGAAGGGGGAGAGAGAGAGAGGAGAGAGAGATAGAGACAGAGACACACACACAGACAGAGACAGAGAGAGGGGGAGAGAGAGAGAGACAGAGAGACAGAGAGAGAGAGACAGAGAGAGAGACAGAGAGAGACAGAGAGAGAGAGAGAGACAGAGAGAGACAGAGAGACAGAGACAGAGAGAGACAGAGGGAGGAGAGAGGAGAGAGAGAGCTAATACTGGAGCTATCCCAGATCCCAGGAGAGGACAACTCCCTAAAGAGAAGTAGGCATAGACTTCTGTAGTCTCTTACACCTGGGAGTGGGAAGGTCACTGCACAAGAGGCCCCCTCCTATGATGCTCAGTCACCGACTCTCTTTGAAACAACACCCAGTCATGGAGACCAGTTAGGAGTTGCTGCCTCCTCTAAGCCAAGTGAAGTGGCCAGAAGGATGTGGGAGCAGTCAGTGCCCATGTGAGATGGCCTGCCTTGAGCCTGGCTGCCCTTGAGTGTCCAGCACTGTGGTGAGCCCCTAGGAGAATGGGATGCTGGGCTGCCTAAGGAAAGGTGAATTGTCCCAGGCTGCAAGTAGAGCAGATTGGAGCTTCCAGGATGATTCCAGTTGGAATGGCCAGCGAGTGTCTGGACAATATCAGGAGACCCGGCCATAGCAAGATGTCAGGTGGAGACCACCAGCCTGGTTTTCTTCTATTCCAGCAGAAGTTCAGTGATGGAGCAGTGACTGGCCACTGCCTGACTCTCCCTGCCCCTGTTTCAGTTGCCAATTCCTTTTTGTGGATCAGGGCCAGAGCCAGGAGAGCAGTACTGGATCCTTCCACCTTTGGGAGGATGAAATTGTCCTTCAGATCAGTCATTCATTTTTTGCAGTTCTGCTTTTACCTAGAGCCGGTAGATGGCAACAGTGCACAGAGCACTGGGCTTGGAGTTAGGAACACTCATCTCCTTGAGTTCAAATCTGGCCTCAGACACTTACTACCTGTATGACCCTGATCAAGTCACTTCACTCTGCTTGCCTCAGTTTCCTCATCTGTAAAATGGTCTGGAGAAGGAAATAGCAAACCACTCCAGGATCTTTGCCAGGAAAACCTCAAATGGAGTCACAAAGAGTGGGATGTAACTAAATGACTGAAAAACTTCTTTTTAAACTAGGAAGAGAGTGTACTCCAACAGATGTCTGGGCACTCAAAGTCCCTCAGGACCATGACAGCACACTTGTGTGTCCCATCTGTGATCCATTTCCCAAGTTCCTCAGCACTTTTGTTCTTCTGTCCCGAAGATCAGTTGAAAAGGCGTTTGACAGTTTCACTTGATGGATCCTCACCCAAAAGCTCTGGATCATGCTGCTGCCTTCACCGGCTCCTGGATTTTCTCACAAGAGCATCCTCTTACTCTCCAAAGCTACTCTCATTTCATTCTTTTTAAATAAGATGCCCCTTTCTAGAGACATAGTTCAGTTACAAGTCCCTTCCCCCTAAGTCTCAGTGATATCTGTATTCAAATTTACCTCCTTGCATTTTATAGATAAAGTATGAGAGCCAGGATTTGAATCTAGCTCCTTTGGCCCAAATTCAGTGTCCTTTCCATTACATCAACCTAACACTAAATCAGGGGTTATGAACCTGGGTTCTGTGTAATTATAATTTTTTTGATAACTACATTTCAATAAAACTGGCTTCCTTTGTAATTCTGTGTGTTTTACTTTTTGCATTTAAGATATTGTTCTGAGACAGGGCCCATAGACTTCACCAGATTGCCTAAGAGGTCCACAATGCAAAAAAAGGTTAAGCAACTAAGCTCCTTGAAGTCCATGGGACTGTGTTGATTTTTGCTTTTCTTTATGTTTCCAGTCCTTAGCACAGTTCTTGTAGCAGAATAGGCACTTAGTAAATGTTGACTCTCTCTCTCTCCCTCTCCCTCCCTCCCTCTCTCTCTCTCTCTCTCTCTCTCTCTCTCTCTCTCTCTCTCTCTCTCTCTCTCTCTATCTATCTATCTGTCTATCTGTCTGTCTGTCAGTCTACCTATCTTTCATGTCTATCTATCCACCTAATTACTAACTTATTTTTCTATCATCCATCCATCCGTCTATCTCCTCATCTCTATATCTATTTATATATGTGTATATGCATGTATATATGTATCATCTGTAAAATGAGCTGGAGAAGGAAATGGAAAACTGCTCTAGCATCTCTACCAAGGAAACCCCAAATGGGGTCACAAAGAACCGGATATGATTGAAAACAATTGAACAACAACCAGAAATTAGACGTATGCCAAAGTGTAAGGAAGGTGGGAACTTGTAGTAAAACCACTTTCTGTATGTTGTGACCAGCAAGCAGCCAAGGAAAGGCCTGGTCTGGAAAGTACAGGATTCTAGATGAGGCCTCAGAGACTGCAGGTAAAGAAAGAAGAGATCTAGCCCTTCACTCCATGGTGGCGGTGAAGATGGAGAGTAGTAGGTTTAAAGGTGGGGAGTGTGGAGGGAGTGACAGAAAGGATTATAAATGAAGCAAGGAAACCTTGTTGGAAGGATCCTTATGATAGATTCTTTTGTACTGAGAATGATTTCTCCTCAATTCTTTTGTAAGAGGTTTAGTCATAGAGCACAGAATCATTATTCTCATCACAGCTAGCATTTACATAGTACTTTAAGGTTTTCAAAGTGTTTTAAAAATGTAATCTCATTTAGGCGCACCACAATCCTGAGAGATAGGTCAGAGAAGAAAGAATGTCAGAGCTGGGAGGGCCTTAGAACACAGAATGTCAGAATTGAAAGACACCTTAAAGACTGCAACAATAATTCCTAATGTAAAATGCTTTAATGCTTAAAAAACAATTTGTATAGATTATTTTAGTTATACAACAACTCCCTAAGGTAAGGTCTATTATAATCACTGCTCTCCCTCTGCCCATTTTGCTGATGAGAAAACTGAGGCTCATATGGTTTATGACTTGGTCAAGGTCACATTCATAAAAAGTATGGAGTTGGACTCATACTTTCTGACTTCAGGTCTGCCTCTGATGATTTGTTGGCAGAGACCTAACTAGAGCCCAAGTCTTTTTTTCTTTCACTATGGTTCTCTCTCTCTCTCTCTCTCTCTCTCTCTCTCTGTCCCTGTATTTTCTAAGTGGAGAAGCATGTATAGTGAGCAGCATACTGGCCTAGGTTCAAGTCCTGTCCCCATTATATGCTCATAGTGTGACCTTGGGTAAGTCACTTAACCCAGACAACTCTCTAAGATGAGAGGTCTCGGGGCAGTTTCTCATCTCTGTTGGTAGAGGGTGTCTACACTACAAACTCCCTATATTGATGAAATGTCAAATCTGGTCCATTTAAAAAAAGTGAGATTTTTTAAAAATCAGGATATGTGAGCACATTAGAAAGCCAGGCAGGCACAAGACTTGTCTCATGCCTAAGTCATGTCAGTAAACTGAATCCGTGGATTTGATGACACACTATAGACACAAGGTCAAGCAGTGTGGGCTGGCAAGTGAGGTGAGATCGGCGGGGGCTGCATACCAAGGGGAATCTACTCCATTCTTCCAATTAGTGGCAGAAAGTTTCTCCGAGGCTAGGGATCTGGTTAAGGCTGGGGTCAGGATCAGGATCAGGTATTTGGGGATAGTGACTTTTGGAGTGGCTGACAATCAACTGCCCAAATTTTCATGAAGAGATGGTTGTGGCTTAGTTTAGACTATGGTGCCTGGGTTAATGCTTTCTCTGGGTAAAGAAAAATAAAAATAGAGAAGGAGGGTAGGCAGAACAGTTTCCTAGTGTCAAGGACCCTATATTTGGAGACAGAAGAGCCTGGGTTCAAATTCTGTCTGGGCTGTTTATTCTTAGTGTGATTCTTAAGAATTCCCTTTCCCTTTCCAGGTGTCAGTTACCCTATTGAAAATGAGGGGATTGGACTAGCTTGAAGACTCCATTTCATCTAGGACCCCAACATGCAATGGTAGCACCTAGGGTTGTGATGGAGGAGGGACTAAGAGGGCTTCTTGTCCTCATATCCTTTCATCCATTTTTCCTTCCTCCCCACCCTATCTGCCAACGTCTCTTTAGTCCTCTAGGCTGGATGTCAAAACTCTATCCTCCCATCTCTGGGGGAGGGTCCCAGAGCACCCACTCTGCTCTTTCCCTTGGGCCTACAGAATCATGGAATTTGAGAGTTGAAGTGATCTCACCTTGACTAGTCTAACCTCTATACCAAAGGAAGCCCCACTATTAAACACTTGACAAGTGGTTGTCTTTGCCTCGGTTTGAAGATCTCCTAAGAGGAGGAGGCCACCATCTCCTGGGCCAGCCTGCCCCTGACATCTAGCCTCAGTGTGCCGCTTTGCAATGTCTGCCTGTGCTTCCCTTCTGGAGTCAGGAAGATCAAGTCTAATCCATCCACATGACAGCACCCTAATTACTTGGAGACAACTGTCACCTCTCTCCTGGAGCCTTCTCTTCTCCAGGCTAAATATACTCAGTTCCTATGATTCTTATGTGGCATGGACTTTTATTTTAATATGGTATGGCCCTTTTCCATACTGCTGCAGTTTCAGGGTGTGTTGTGGTGGCACTGTCTCAAAGAATTCAGACTTAGATCACCTCTAATCCAAGCACAGGCATTTATTGAGGATTGAACTCCTTAGGAATAGGCTAGGTTCCAAGAGCAACCAGCAACTTCAGAGAAAACAAGCTGGATTTTTATAGGGTAAAGATGCAATTATATAACAGAAATTATGAATATTAAAAAGGCAGGAGGGGTTTGTTAAGGGATTGGGTAATGGGAAGAGGTCCCTTCTATGGTTTGGTCATGCTGTCATCTTATTGGCTAGCTATTATAATCCTGTCCGGTCAAGATGGATAGTTAGGTATTATGGTCCTGTCTTGGGCTAAAATGGATGATGTGATTGTGTATGAGTACAAGGGCACACCTGTTCAAACATGTGAATTGGATCTGGGGGCAGTGGCTAGCTAGGGGTAGAGGCTGTATTGAGTCTGGGGGCTTGTGGTGGGGTGAAAGTCAGAACATACCTGCTATTCTGTGGGGCATAATGGAATATATAGGAAGTTGGGGGAGAGGAAGAAAGTTAGAATATTGGAGCTGGGGGCAGTATTGATCAATACCTTCAGGATTCTCTCCAGCTTATCAATGGCTCAGATCCACAGCCCCTAACAGCAGGGCAGACACGGGGGCTCACAAATTGTGGAAAGGGTCTAGGGCATGATGAACCTCTTTAATGAGCAGGATGATCTTTCCAGCAAGATGATGACTGGTGTGAGTGGCCTGGAGTTCTGCTTTTTGCAGGTGGGGATGGACTGCAGCAATGACTCCTGGGGTGAGTGAATCAGGCTGGGACTCAGTTACAACTGATCCCTGGCAGTTGTAGCCTTGATCTCCAGGAGCCTGGTAGCCACCATCTCAGCCTCTGCCACCTCAGTCACCACTAGATAGAAGGCCCTACCATGGCTGACACCTCAGTTGGGATGACCTCAGCCCAGTCTTTGCTTGGGATAATGGAGACATTGGCCCGGTCTGGCAGAGCTGGTGTTGTTGCTGTGAACCTTTCTGCACATGGCCAGAAGTGGTTTCCCTTCTTTTTTAAGAAGTTGCTGAAGATCATTTTTTTGTGTGTATTATGTTTTGGTTTGTTATATGATTTTTCCCATTCATTATAATTCTTCTACACAGCATTACTATAATGAAATGTATTTAATAGAAATGTATGTGTAGAACCTATATAAAATTATATGCTGTCTTGGGGAGGGAGGGGGAAAGTAGGGAGCAGGTAGGGGAAAAATCTAAGTTATATGGTAGTGATTGCAGAACATTGAAAAGAAATAAAATTAATATATTAAAAAAAGAACAAGGTGCTGAGCAAAGTGTACTTGCAGGTGAATGGGGATGAGTTCACTGTTTTATCTTTATCCTAAGAACCACTGAGTTTTACTATTTATTCTTTTGCTATATTCTAAGGACCATTGGATATTTCCATTTCCCCTCCAAGTGAACCTTCCTATCTGTACTGCTCCCTCAATTAGTGTGTATGCAACTTGAGAGCAAGCACTATTTGTATCTCTATTTGTATCCTATTTGTATCTCTAGCTCTTAATATACAGTAAAAAAAATTTAAATTTTTTAATTCATAATTTATTCATTCATTTTCTTCTATGTCATTTAAGCCTTTAGAAAATGCTCAGAGGCAAGGACTGGATTAGTATCCCCATTTTACAGATGAAATGGAGGGAAGGAATGTCTCAATGAAACTCACACAGCTGGTAATTTGCTCTGTACGGAAAGCTGAGTCATATAAAGAGGTAGTTTGTGTGAAAGGTTTTGGAGGGGAAAAAAGGTAAAAATGAATGGTATTAATAGAGAGGCTGGCTGCTTTCCATCTCCTCTTGCACCACTGAGAAAGCCGAAGGCTCCTGATTTCAGGAACGACTGGGGGGAGAGGCTGACACAGCAATCTTACAGAGAAAAGGAGAACAGAAAGGGGGGGCACTGAAAGAGAAGCCGATAAAGTTCTTCCAGAAGAAGTAGGCAGTTCCTAATTGGGATCCATCTTTCTTTCTGTCCTGCTGCTGGCTCAGCTCAACAGAGAGCAGAGAATGGAAACACTGATAGGGCTAGGTGGGCTGTACCAGCCTCATCTCCCCCCAGTGCTCCTCCAACTATCGACTTTTGGCAGCCCTCTGGAGATGCTTGTCGATGGCTGCCATCATCAGAAATGGCCTCGCCAGGGCCACCATTCCTTCTGCTTAAGTATTCCCGCCAGTAAAGAAGCAAGAAGCGGGGAAAGCTGGAAAGCCAATGTTCCGGGGCTGCCATGTGCAGCTCTCCCGGGAGCTCATTTAGCTGGATGGGCTCAGAGTTGGATTCACTCTGAAATGTTAACTGTTGGAGCCTCCTGTCTCCCCCAAGAATGGCTGTCCCTTCGGAGGGATGATGAAGGAGCCCTATTTAGGCTACAAATGGTGCCAATTAACCAGTTTTTCCTCTTGCTCTTCATTTATATTTCATAAGGTGAGGGAGGAAAAGACAGAGAGGAACAAGATGGGAGTACAATAGAAAAGCTGTTCTTTGCCTGCCCGGGGCTCCTGGCTAACCCCCTCTCTTCTCCATGACCTTGCTCCACCTCCAGTCCATTTGTACTTTTCTTAGAGAATCAGAGAATGTCAGAGCTTACAAAGGGCCTTGAAACACAAAAACCAGAACTGCAAGAGCCCTTAGAACACAAGATGTCAGAGCTGGGAGGGCCCTTAGAACATAGAATGTCAGAGTTGGAAGGTCCCTTAGAATACAGAGCATCAGGCTGGGTGGGTCTTTTAAAAACAGAAAATCAGAATTAGAAGAGACCTTAGAGTTCATCTAGTTCAGCTCCTTCATTGAATGAGGTCTCAAGTGGGTTGATGACTTGTCCCAAATCTCATACCTAGTTAGTATGATGGAATCTTTTTCATGTGTGTCAGAGATAGTATGGCACAGCAAATAGACCCTTGACTTAGAGTCAGGAAAAATCGGGTTCAAATTCTGCTTCAGATCTTCACTTGCTTTGTGACCATGGGCAAGTCCCTTATTTGTAAAATGAAGTTGGTTGGACTAGAGGGTCTCTAAAATCCCTTCTAGCACTGTATCTATGATGCTATATTAGGTGCAGTCTAGAGGAAATCTCATGAGGAAAGCTGGGCTTTTCTCAAATTCTCTGTCTCATTATTCTCCCCTTGTAAAACACCTGGGAAAATATCTACAAGAAAGCATGGATATTGCTCAGGTCTAGGTTCTCCCCAAAAGTTATCAATAGGGTCCCTTCTAGAAATATACCGTTTTCCCAGAGTAGTGAATATCAGGTATAGGACAGTTACCTATTTCCTCTGCCACCAATGAAATGTTTGAAATATTAAACTTTCATAAGCATACATAATCAAACACCGAATAACATCAAACAATAGCCCATCACATTTAAAAAGCATTTATAAAGAGCTCATCATTTGCCAAGCATGGTGTCAAGCACTAGGGATACAAATAAAAGCAAGTAAGACAGTTCTCTCCCTCTTATTCTTAGACTATTTGGGATTTTTGCAATTCCACAATATTTTACCAATAACAACGAAAAGGCCAAAGGTAAAGGGTAATGTGGAAGAGGAGTAAACTCAGTCATCAGGGAAGAGGTGGTACAAGGAACCATATACCACCTGGTCCACTCCATTGTAAAGGAGGAGGATGGTAAGCAGGAGTGCTAGAGTTGGACAGGGGGGTGGCATGGACAAAAGAGCATTGGTATGATGGTAGCTGGGCATTGGTTCAGTACCCAGGTTCCAGGACAGATACAGTGGAAGTTCCCTTATCTGAACCCAGGTTTCCAGGGGTTCGAGTCTGAGTAGTAGATGAGGACAACATTGTAGAGCAGAAGGACACACACACACACACACACACACATGCGCGCGCGCACACACACACACATGCACCCTTTCAACAGAGGGAAAGAAGCTCCTCTCTTAATTGTTTCATTTGGGACTCAAGAAGTCCCTCAACTGAGGTAATGTTTGTTAAGTGTTTGAAACATAGTAGGTGCTTAATCAATGCTTATTGATTGACAGACTGCACGCAAACATTAAAGCTTTAGCTACAGTTAGGCTTCTACTTTGAATTCTGTTGACTCGGAAGCAGCCAGAGTGGTGGAAAGCTGACTGGAGCGAGTCAGTTGTTTTTAGTCTGAATCTCTCTTGAGACAATTGCCAGTTTCAGGACCTTGGCCAGCCACTTTGCCCCAAGAAGCCTCAGTTTCTTGGAATCTTTAAGAATCATTTTGACAAAAGTGCTTTACAAACTTAATGTGGTAGTATGAGTTGTTATTGCTTGAATGTTCCCCTTCTGCCTGCCCCTGGCTACGTCTGTGTCTAAGGTCCAATTAAACTTTTTTCCATTCAATTCTCCACAAATTTATTGTCTTTTCAACAAGATTTGAAGTTTATCTTTGTTTCCCAAGACTTTTTTTTCAGGAATACAAATTGAGAATGTAAGACAGACTTGGGGGATTGAAGAGGAGGAGGGACCCGTAATTACACTTTAAAAATAGTTGTTGGAAAGTTTTTCAAGTACCCCCTGGGCATCTTAGAAATATCCATTATAGCCTAACAGTTGAGAGTTAATTACAGATCCTTTTTTTAAAAAAAATCTCTTCATCAAAATGGTGCCCCTAAGGACCTCATTCCCATCCCCAAGTGTACAGCCCTTTGGCGTATACTCAGGATAAATATTGCTGGTATGTTTAGGGTCAGGGGCTATCTATGGTCACAAGGACTAGAATTAAGAGAGAAGAAGTAAGGAGTGGCTAAGCAAGAGGCTAATAACTGGCTAGAGCAATGAAGATGAAGAGCTCAGTTCAAATCTCACCTGAGATACTAGCTGTGTGACCTTGGGCAAGTCAATATTTCCATTCTTTCATTTCTTTATCTGTAAAATGGGAATAGTAATGCCCAGGACATCTGTCTCTAGGGTAATGTTGTGAGGTACAAATGAGATTTGCAAACCTTTTTTTACAATGCTTTAGAAGCTTTAAAACTATATACATGGTGTTCCAATGTCTATGTTCTAATCAGAACTATGTTCTGAAGTTCTTCCCAGTCTGGCATTCCATGTTACAATCAGTTGTTCTCTTAGTGTAGATTTAAGCTACTTAGACTTTTAAAGCTTTTAGTTTCAAGTTTCATAGCTTCAAACTACACTAAGACTTTTGGGACACTCTGTATAAATGACAGGTGTTATTTGGCAGCTTCAGAAAATAGGCTTTACGGACTATCTCCTGTAATCTCTGACAATCATGACATTTTGTAGCATCTAATAGTTCTGCCATCTTATGCCTTCTCAAGAGGCTGGAAAAAGGATTGTTCTATTTATCTCACAGATGGTGAGCCAAGGCCTCAGAGAAGGGAAAATGATTGTCCAAGGACCCCTTAATGCCAGAATGGGGGCAGAGCCAATATTAGACCTCATTATCTTGAGAAACCATGTGACTCAGTAGATAGCAGTGGATAGAATGCAAGCTCCCCTGTCTCCAGAGACAGAGCTCTTTCCACTGTACCTCTCAGACTCAGTTTCCTAATCTGTGAAATGGGAATTATAATACTCATAGTAGCTACCCTATGGTTTTGTGTGAGGTTTAAATGTGCTTAGCACACAGAAAACCCTTAACACGTTCTTTTACATTCTTTCATTAAAATAAGATGAATTTTAAGCTTTTAACTACACTAAGACCCTGCATATGTAAAGTGCTCTGTAAATATTGAAACACTATGTAAATATCACCAATTATTATTCTCTATCCTAGGGTCCCTTTCAGCTCTGGTATCTTTTGTTTTAAGGTAGATAGGTGGTACAGTGGATAGAATCCAGATAGTTAAAAACTTTGTGATCCCAGACAATTCACCTAACCTCTGTCTGCCTCAGTTTCCTCAACTGTAAAATGGAAAGCCCTAATAGCACCTAGCTCCCAGGGTTGTTATGAGGATCAAAGGAGATACCATTCTAAAGCACTTAGCATAGTGCCCTGCAGATTAATATATGCTTGTTTTCTTAACCTTTCAATGCCTCTTCCTGGTTTGAATTATGTTCTCAGGTCCCTTCTATTTCTGACGGTCTATATTCTGTTCAGTCTGTATTCTAAGGCCCCTTCTAAGCTCAGTTATTCTGTGTTCTAATCAGACACTATGTTCTAAAGTCTCTCCTAGCTCTGACATTCCATATTCTGATGAGACATTCTTTGTTCTAAGGACCCTCCCAGTTTTGACATTCTATACCCTGAAGTCTCTTTTAGCTTTACTATTCTATATTCTAAAAATCTCAGAGGTGGTGCATAAGCAGAGCTTTGAAGATACTAGGGAGGAAATTAAGAGGTAGAAGTGAGGGCATACCAGGCATGAGGCACAGCCTATGTGCAAAGATGAGGACAGAGGTGATTTCACATCATGAATGAGAAATAGAAGTTCTCTTTTCCTGGACCATAGAATGCATGATGGGATGTAATGTATGGGACTAGAAGGGTAGGTTGGAGTCAGGTTGTGAATGTCTTTAAATGCCAGATGTGCCTGTATTTGATTCTAGAGGTAAGGGGAAGTCATTGGGCATACACTTAGCATAGGAGTGAAATGGTCAGATTTTGATTGATTTAGGAAAGTCCCTCTGGTTCCTGTGTGGAGAGTGGATTAAAAGGGAGAACTTGAGGCAGGAAGACCAACTAAGACCTCAGTGTCTGGTATCTTATCCTGTCAGGTGATCTTCAGAGTCTTCCTAAGACAATTCAAATGAAAGAGATTCAATTTTCTGGAATGGTGCTGGTAGACTGTCCAGGTTTCACAGGCACACGACAATGAAGTCAGCACAATGGCTTGGTAAACCTTCAGTCTGGTAGTCAGTCTAGTACCTCTTCTCTCTATGCTTTCCTTCAGAGCCTCCAAAACACTGACCTAGCTCTGGCAATGCGTGCATCAATCTCATTATCTATGTGGACATCCCTGGAAAGTATACTGTCAAGGTAAATGAACTTATCCAAAGCATTGGATATTTCTCTATTTTCTGTAATTGATGGTTCCATGTATGGATGGTGTGGTACTGGCTGGTAAAGAATTTGTGTTTTCTTGGTATTAAACACAAGTAGCAGAAAACTGATCCATAGATTTTTTTATATCTCATTTTCAGAGGCTGCATTGAGTGCGCAATCATCTGTAAACAAAAAGGTCACGCACCAACTCTCCCTCCACTTTAGTCTAGGCTTACAGTCTTTTCAAGTTAAATAATTTGCCATCAGTGCAGTAGCTGACCTTGATGACAATTTTTTTTCTCATTGATGGTTAAAAAAATGAAAAAATGAGAACTCCATAGGGTTTACCAGGATAGTGCATTCATCTCTAAAAAGCAGCGTTTAATTCCATCAAAAGGAAAGTTCAAGCGAAGCTTAGAGAGATGCAAGATTCTTGGTTCAGTAAGAAGGCAGATAAAATTCAGTTTTATACTGATAGTTTAATCTTAATCTTAAGTCCTTTTATGATGCCTTGGAGGCTATTTATGGACTAAAGGCCTATGGCGCATCTCAACTACTCAGTGCTGATGAAGCCACATTGATTAGTGATAAGGACATGATTCGGGAGAGATGGACTGAACACTTCCACAGCCTTCTCAACAGACTGTCATCAACCAGTGCTAAAACCATTGACCATTTACCTCAGGTTGAGGTCAATCTCTCTCTAGCTGCATTTCCAACTGAAGAAGAGGTTTTTAATGCCATTAGACTCCTTCATGTGGCAAAGCATCTGGTGGTACTAATTCTATTCCAGCTGAGATTTACAAGGCAAGGAGTCCATTGCTCATACAAAAACTGACTAAAATCTTCTGAGTTATATGGCAAGAAGGAAGTTGTCCCTCAGGAGATCAAAGATGCCTCCACTGTCCATCTTTAAGGGAAACTGGTTGTCCTGTGACAATCACAGAGGAGTCTCTCTCTTGGTCATTGCTGGTAGGATTCTTGCCAGAGTCCTTCTTAATAGGCTGATCCTTCACCTGGAAGATGGTCATCTACCCAAGAGCCAAGTGTGGCTTCAGAAAGTGTTGAGGAATGGTCAATATGGTGTTTGCTGCCCGACAACTCCAGGAGCAGAACAGAGGTCTGTACATGACATTTGTCAATCTGACCAAGGCCTTTGATACTGTCAGGAGAGAAGGTACAGAAGTACTATTGTATGAAATTTTTATTTCCTTTTATTAATTTTTATTACTTGAAGCTCAGGGCTGTTTCTCCAGGTTAGGAGGTTATTTGGCTGGCTAAAACCTGTCCCACAACATGTTAAAATTTACTTAAGGCCTCAAATATGAAGCCAAAAGGGAGTGAAGGTTTCTCAATGTTATTTGACTTGCTCAATCCCAATTGGCTCTGATCCAATGGTTATCTTCGTGACACATAAAATCTCCTTTTCCCACCAGCCTGTTGTTAACTCTTTAAATGCAGTTTAATATGGAACTCAACTTGGTTTACCTATAGACTCTAAAACTAAGTCTGTTTGGCTAGGTCTGTTTCCTTAGAGGATGTATGCGATTATAATTCTGTTTAAGTCTTTTTAATTTTTATGACCTAAGAGGATGTACAAGATTTCTGTATGTAAAAAAGTATTTCTCTGTCTCTCTGACATAATTTTAGCCTATAAAAACCTTCATTAGAATCCTAATCAGGGTTCAGAGTTATTTTTCTGAACCTGTGCATGGGTCTAATAAAACTTGGGTTTTAACTTCTGGGAATTTCTGCATCGTGATAGTGTTACTTGGCAGCAGTTTCCTATCATATGAACTCAGTGGGAATATTTTTCCTGTAAGAGTAGAAATGACTAGATTTGGCAATGGATGGGATACAGAGGAGACAAAGTGAAAAATTTAGAACTCTGAGCTTGGGATTCTGAGTGACTGGAGGATGGTGGCATCTCTTTTCAAAGGTCGTTCTGTGGCTCTGTGTCTGTGACTGACCCAAGAGAAGCTTTAATATTACAAAGTGTTTATATGTGTGTATATATATATCTTAACAGGGGATCCTCTTTGATGTTCCCTGGGGAAGATAATGCAAAAGTCTTTGCAGGTAGGGGGAGGGTGATGCGATCAGATTGATGTTTTGGGAAGGATGAGCCAAGGATGGACCTGAGAGGGACTTGAGGAAGGGCAGACCCTCTGGTTGGAGATGCTCTATAGGTAGCTGGAGATTCAAGACTGGAGATCATGGCTAGGATTGGAAAAATATATCTGGTAATTATCTCCACAGAGATAATAATTTAATTCATGGGAGTGCATGAGAGGTATAAAGCACAAAGGAAAAAATAAGAGGGTTAGGTACAGAGTCCTGGGAAGTACCCAAGAAAGGAACCAGGGTTTAAATTCTTCTTCTGACGTTTAACAGTTATTTGACTTTGAGCTAGTCACTTAATTTTATGACCTGGGCCTAGTTTTGTCACTGTGAAATGAGAGGATTAAACTGTTTTGCTTTCTGAGGTCCCTTCCGGCTCTAGGCTCCTAGGATCCCTAGTCTCAGAGATCCATTCATGAGACAGACTAGGTTCACTTGTACATTTAAAAGCAAACAAAATAGCGATAAATAATAGGCCCATTGTGGCTTCAGTTTCCCCCTTCCTTCTAGATGTTTATCCTTGTCTCTCTACTCCTCAAAGAGGTACCTTGAGCCTAAGGGTTTCTTTGGCTAGAGCAGCTAGGCGGGTTGGGCTCCCAAGAGGCACGGATGTGATCATCACTGGCTCTTAACAGCATGGGAGGCAGATGAGCCTTCTCCCTTCCTCCAACCCCCAGCAGGGGACCTTGGCATTGAAGGATTTCACAGCTGCAGTTGAAGCTGAAGCTATCAATAACTTACCCCCCCGCCCCCAACTCCCTAGTCCAAGGATTTCAGGCTGTCATGGAAGGGGGTGTGAGTGTAACTGCATAAATTAGCAAATTGTTTGCTGGGGGCCCCTCCTCCTTGAGGCTGGGCAGCCTTTAATTAGAAAGTCAAACCTTGGGCTGCTATCAGTGCCTGGAAGGACTTCAGAGAGTCAGTCTCTGTCTCTCTCTCCCCCTCTCTCTGTCTCTGTCTCTCTCTGTCTCTCTCTGTCTCTCTGTCTCTCTCTCTCTCTGTCTCTCTCCTTTCTTTCCCCACCCCTCCATTCTTTTGCCATCAGGAGGGTATAGCCTGCCTGCCTTCTCAGGCTAGTGAGCATGGATGCTGTGGTTAATTGTAGCAGTGGGTGAAAGAAGACTTTCCACAGAGCATCTTTTATCTATGTTGACCCCTCCTTCCCCATCAGGATTCCCACTGATGTTCTGTGGACTGGTCCTTTTTCTTGTTCATGGGATCATGCCCAATTTAGAACCAAAAACTTTTTCCATGTGAGGTGAACGTGATAATAGCTATGCATTAGGTTTGGTGGGGCTGTTTTGGGGGGAAATAATTATGTAAATAATGTCCTGAATATTTAGCATAATTACTCTTTGTTTTCACACATATCACATGTAAGAGTCACCAAGCTAGTACCAAAAAGTATTTGTAAATAACAAGCACTCGAGTAACTACATCCTCTTCCTCCCATTATGCACTATATATACCCTCTTGAGGTGAGAATATTATCAATTTCCTCCTTAATCTTTCCATCATAGTAAGAATGGGACACAATCACCATGGTGATGGATAAAATGTTGGACTTGGAGCCAGGAACACCTGGGTTTGAATTCTGCCTCTAATATTTAACTAGCTATATGATTCAGAGTAATTAATTAAATCTCTCTCTCTATTTCTCATGTGCAGTAACTCTGATAATCTCTGGGAGAAATTCACTGGTGGGGGCTCATGAGCTAATGTACTAGAAAACCACTCCCAACCCTTCAAAATACTTTACAACTCTAAGGAGAAATGGTAGATCTACTCTCTGGAGATCCAATTTACCACACCAAGTGAAATTTGAGAGAATGAACCCCCAAATTGAGGTCCATAAACATTAAAGAGATATAAAATATGAATTAAATGATATTCTACGAGGAAGATTTTCAAAACATACAAAGTGATGTGTAAAGGGAAGTTTCAGGATCACATTGTGTTGAGCCTCAAATGCCCTGCAAGAGACAGTTGTATTCAGTTCTGACCTCAGACACTTAATAGCTGTTCAACTCTGGGCAAGGCACTTAACCTTTATTTGCCTCAGTATCTTCCATTGAAAAAGGGGATCATAACTGTACCTACCTAGAAAGCTAGTTGTGTGGATCAAATGAAATAACATCTGCAAAGTGTTTAGCACATTACCTGGCACATAATAGGTACTATGCAAATATTTATACCCTTTGCTTTCCTTCCCCTTATTAGGATTCATATCACCAAAAAAAATCTAGACTTTAAAAAAGAATTCACCAAAGGAAATGTCTTAAATAAGAAAACTATCAAGTACATTTAAATGTTTGTTTACATATCATTACCTGCTCACAGATCATTAACAGAGTCTGGTAGGGACAGAGATTCTTGAAGGGAAAAAAACAGATGCCACCAATTGCAAATGCATCAGTAAGAAGATAAAGGACCTTTAAAATTATGATGGAAGTGAGTGATGAAATTGGACAGTTTTAGTAATGACTTCAGATTGGGTTCAGAAGACCTAAGCTCAAGATCCTAGACCATTACTTACTGTGTAACCCTGGATAAGTCACTTCATATCTATGAACTTCACTCATAACATCTTGTATTCAGTCTGGGGGTTTTGCTGTTGTTGAATTGTTTCAGCCGTGTCTGACTCTTCAAGACCCTGTTTGGGATTTTCTTGGAAAAAATACTAGAGTGGTTTGCCATTTCCTTCTCAAGCTTATTTGCAGATAAACTGAGGCAAACAGGATGAAGTGACTTGCTCAGGGTCATACTGCTCATAAACATCTACTGGACACTATGGTTTATTAAAAACATAGATAAGCTAGAGAACTCCTGGAGGATGATGCCCAGAACAGTGAAGGGCCTTGCCACAGAAGAATCAATTGAAAGAACTAGGTATGATTCGCCTAAAGAAGGGAATCCTTGGGGTTTCTGTAAGTATTTGAGGTACTGTTGTATGGAAGAAGGAATAGACATGCTGTGTTCCAACCAAGGAAGAAGAATTAGAAAAAGATGAACTGAAGTTACAAAGAGGCAAATTCAGTGCTGTCCTAACATAGCATCAGAGTTCCCTCTCCAAAGGTCTTCAGGCAAAGCCTGGATGTCCATTTGTCAAGGTTGTTGCTGAGGGAGAACTTTATTCAAGTAATTGTCCCTATGAGGGCCTTTCCAACCTTAAGATTCTGTGGTTTTATACATACATACACACACAGTATGTAGTTTTAGATCTATATATCTGGGATTTTATAAATGTACATATGTATACACACATACACATACATGCATGTATAATGTATAATTTTAGATCTGTGTATCTGTGATTATATATACATACACATGCATACACACAAATACACATGTATAGTATGTTATTCTTATCTATGATTTAATATATATTTTCATACATACATGTTTCATGCATGATTTTAGATCTGTGTATCTGATTTATATATACATGCATATACATATGTATAGTATGTAATCTAGATCTGTGTATCTGTGATTTTATATATATATATGCACACACAAACACACATGGGTATAGTGTATGATTTTAGATCTATATCTGTGATTATATATATACACACACACACACAAATGTGGTGTGTGATTTTAGATGTCTATCTCCGATTTTATATATATATATGTATAGATATATACATATATATCTATACATACACACAAATGCACACATATAGTGTATGATTTTAGATCTACATCTGTGATTTATAGATACACACACACAGACGAATTTCTATTAGGAATTAATGTCAAGCTTACCAGTTTATAATTTACAAACTCTACTACTTTCCTTTTTTTTTTTTTAAGTCAAGACATTGTTTGTCCTTTCCTGTTCTTGTGGCTTTTTATTCATTCTCCTAAGTATCTCAAAGCACTGACTGTGCCATAGTCATTGAATATTTTAGCTATTTCATTATTCTATGATGTAGTCCATCTGTGGGAGAAGGAAATGGCAAACCACTCCAGTATCTTTGCCAAGAAAACCTTAAATGGAGTCACAAAGAGTCAGACACAAGCGAAAAATAATGAACAATATGTTCAATATGTTCTTATCTGTATTGTCCATCCCTAATGCAGCTAGAACGCGCAGTGGATAGAGTGCTTGGCCTGGAGGGAGGAAGACTCAGGAAGACTTGAGTTCAAATGTGACCTCAGACACTTCCTAGATGTGTGACCCTCTTTGCCACCATTTCTTCCTCTGTAAAATGAGCTTGAGAAAGAAATGGCCAACCACTCTAGTATCTTTGCCAAGACAAACCCCAAATGGGGTCACAGAGAGTCAAACACAACTGAAATGACTGAACAACGGTTTTTCTGTGCTAGGTGACTTGACCTTAACTGAGGCAGTTAAGCTTTCTGTCACTATCAGTTTCCTTATTTGGGGTTTGAAGTCCTACTCCCCTATTTTCATTCCATTTTTTCTAGTTTAACTATCAATCTTGACAGAGAAAACAGAGGCAAGATAAGATCTGAAAGAGCTCCATTTTTTTTTTGATTCAGCCCAAGGTTCTAGCTTGTCAAGAAGTTTTAGAATCCTTATTTGTCATTCAGTATGGTTGTTACCCCATTCAGCTATTTATTATTTGATTAGATTTGCCAAACTCTGGACAAGTATATTACAGCCAGTCCTTATTAGGTGCCCTCCAGGCTGGGCAATAGTTCAGCATTCCTGCATTTGCAATAATGCCCTAGTAATCCAAATTCTGATCTCAGATTACTTGTCCTCCCAGAATGTAACCAACTATTTGCTTCCCAAATCAATCTTTCTCTTCTGAAGAGTTTGCCATCAATCTGTGGCAACCATGATGCTATCTATATCCCTAAGGTCCTTAGTGTCTTTTCAGTGCATTGTAATCCCTACAAGTATTTTCTAGGTTGCTTCTAATAGCATACTTTGTACCCACATAAATCACTAGAAGTCAGTACTGGCCATCACACCTAGCAAGTCTTGAGAGATTCTCTGAACATAAACCCCACAAAGACAGATGTTGTTGAGGCATTTTTCAGCTGCATATGATTCTTCGTGACTCCATTTGGGGTTTTCTTGGCAAAGATTCTAGGGTGGTTTGCCATTTCTGTTTACAATTCATTTTACTGATGAGGAAACTGAGGCGAACAGTGATTTGCTCAGGGTCACATAACTTGTAAGTATCGGAGGCCAGATTTCAATTCACGAAGAGTATTCCTGACTGCAGGCCTGGCTCTCTATCCACTGCTCCATGGAGCTGCCTAAGATGGTAGACTTCTTCATTCTTAATGTCCAGTCAATAAATAATGGCCTTGGGGGCCTTTAGCAGAGGTTTGCTAACTGCCACTACTTACCTTGTACTCTTCTGGTCCTTACTGGGTGATTTTTCTCTTGAGAGCACCAATGAAGTTACATGATCTTCACTTTGAGATCAAAAAGTAGCTTCTTTCTCAATGGTTTTTCTCAAAGTTTCTTTCTCTTCTTTCTTGCCCCTTTAATGTCATGTCTCTCCCTTTGGTTCAGTTGTTTGATAATCTTTCCATTTCTCCCTATGTCATACTACTCCTCAGTTGGTCAGCTAAGCACTTTTGAGGAGCTTATTATGAGCCAGGAGTTGTGCTGAGCAGCAGGGAAACCAAGAAAGTACCAAGATGGTCTCAGCTCTCAAGGGGAGAAGTCCAGGCATGGGAGAAAACCCCTGAAAGTGCAGACTCTGGAGATGGAGTGTTTCTTTTTCAAGGACCGAAAGGAGACTGATATTATTGGATCTCAGACTATGTGGAGGTGTGTTAGAGCTGGATGAGATTGTAGAACACAGAATGTTAGGGATAAACATTTTCTAGTTCAGTCCCCTTGGGAAGGGAAATAACTAGGCCAAGGTAACACCATGAGTTGGAGGCCAAACTCAGTTTCCTGAATCCAAGTCTAGTAACTAGCTCTTTACAGCTCCTGATTATTTAAAAATTAAGAACTGTGAGTAAATTGGTAGCATAGCAAATGAATTTAGGTAGTACTGTGCCAAGTATAATAGCTGGGTGCCCTGAGAAATACAGTCAGTCAGACCTGACAGATCTGGTCTAATTGTGGGGGAAGGCCAGTCTGAATTGCGGAGAAATCAGATCAGCATGGAATGTTTTCACAAAGAATGAAGCATTATGGCTTTCCAGTACCTATGTATGGCAGCCTAATGGCTAACAAAGTGTTGCCAAGTAGGGACCCTGCCAGACCTGTTTTAATGAACAAATAAAGCTCATTTGTAGTTAGCCTACTAATTGTATGCAAATGGTGTGGCTAATTACTTGAAAACAGTTTGTTCTCTTAAGTAGGTTAAATATCCCCTCCTGAAATTGTCTTTGCCGCTAAACAGAAGCTGTGTGTGTGTGAGGGGCATCTGGAAATAGCCTTGGAACTTGATGGATGACCTTGAGTATGTCCCTTCTCTTTTCAAAGTCTCAGATTTCTTATCTGTAAAATCAAGAGGATGGATTGTTAATTGATCACTAAAGGCCCTCCCAACTCGGACATACTATGTTCCAAGGCCCTCCTAGCTCTGACATTCTGTGTTCTCCCAGTTCTGACATCCTGTGTCCTAAGGGCCCTCTCAGCTCTGACATTCCATGTTCTTCCAGCTTTGACATTCTGGGTTCTAAGCTCTCCCTACTCTGAATCCTATGTTCTAAGAGCTCTCCCAGCTCTGACATTCTGTAAGGTCCTTTGACATTCTCTCTTCCAACATATTTCCCAGCTCTAACACTCTGAATCTAAGGTCTCCCAAACCTCTGACATTCTATGATCTCAGGTCACTTCCTGCACTAATTTGCTTAGCAAATCTTTTCCTTATGAACAGAGCATGACAAACTTCAGTCTTTGCAAGGTTGAATGATCAAATTCTAAATTGTTTCAGTCAAAGTTACTGAATTTTTTAAACATGTGTATTGACTGATATCACTGATATGGATTGTGGAGCTCTGGGGACAGCCTGTCTCAATTAATTGTCTGAATTATGTATAATTGACAAAAAAGAAAATTTTGCTCCTTTGGAATATGAAAGAAAACTGAATTTCTTTTCTAAAATTATTGTCAAATTGAGATCTGGCAAGGCCTGCTTTAATGAATAGATAAGACTTTACTTTCATTAGTACTTTAATGGCTCCTGTGCAAATGAATGTTGCTAAAATACCCACAAACATTTGGTTTCCTTAAGTAGGCTATGGAGTTTTCTTTGACAATCTTTTCATAAGAGCTGTTTGTTCTTTGGAGAGTAGGGAGAGAATGACCTTAGTTGGACCCTAATGGAATTCTTACACTTTCTAAATGGGTGAGATCAAAATGAAAAAGCCTAAATATAATTTAATTCAATTTAGTATTTATGAGGCCTGCTAAGTGTTGGACTGATGGGGACAAATAGACTGAAATGGGGGGGTAAAATGACATAAACAATCCCCACTCCACCCCTGCCCTAACATTTTTCTAGATCATAAATTTTATTACCAGATACATTAATACAGACATGACAGCTTGACGAAGTCACAAGATCTAGAAACTAGACAAGTCAGTTGAAACTTCCCCATGGGAACTCATAACCTGTGATGAGATTTGAAGGTTCACTATAGTTCATCAATGTCCTTCCTAAAGTATAAACATAATACCCCAGATAATACTTAAGGTCTCTTCTTACTCTAAATCCTATGAAATATAGTCCCAACACTTCTTTTTTCTAAATAGGGAGCTCAAAGTTAGAGTCATAACTAGAGTGGGGGTGATGGGGCATAACCAAGGACATTGGTACAGGGTTGTGTGTCTCCTCCCTGATCTCCCCTATTAACCAGTCCCAGGCCACTATGATACCCTGATCCCATTGCCTCAGCATCCCTCCCTTGCTTGCTGTCTCCAGCTTTCTCTTTACCTTCTCTTGGGGTGCGTGTATATGGAGCTGTCCAACACTTCTCCCCACTCTTTCAAAGATTGCTCAGGTGCTGGAATTGCTAGTTAAGACTCTGCCTGAAAACCAGAGAGAAAGTGGGAAGTCCAAAGTCACAGTGACAGAGCCAGACCCTATACCTTTTTGCCTGGACCCTCAGTATCAGAATTCTTCTGCTCTATCTACCATCTAAACCCAAGTTAGCACTAGGACTGATGGGTAAAGATGGCATTGGTGATTTCCAAGGACGAATGCAAACACTGTAATTTCTGGGCAAAAATTATTTTCTCTATTAGCAGCAATAATTGAGAACTCCCTTCCAAAGCAAAGGAAAGGTGAAGTGGTGGTGGCAGAGAGAGGTGAGAAATAGGGGTCATGAAAAGAGAATCCCTGGCATTATTAACCAACTATACATGGGTGAGTTGGTCACATCCATTTCTTTGGGCTTCAGTTTTGTGATATGGTAAGGGAAATAGTAAGATAAGATGGTTTTTAGGGTCCTAGTCAGTTCTGAGTCCAATGAGCTCAAGATTCTGCTTTAACTTTCACATTCTAGGAGTTCATTTCCAGATTTAAAATCTCAAGTTCTAAGTGTCTTTTTGGTTCTGAAGTTTCAAATTCAGGGGTCTTTTCAGCTCTAAATTTCCATATTCTAATGTTCTGTTCTCTAAGGTCCTTTTATTCATTGACAGTTTATGGTCCTGTCCTAACATTCTGTATTCTAAGAGCACCTCTAGCTCTGACATTGTATGTTCTATGGGCCTTCTCAGCTCTGACTTTCTGTGTTTTAAGGTCCCCCTTTTCACTCACATATTATGTTCTAACCATTACATTCTGTGTTCTGAGTTCCCACCTCAGCTCAGTATTCTAAAAGCCTGTTTCTAAGAGTCCTTTCATCTCTGATATCCTGGGTTCTAAGGCTTCTCCCAGCTTTGACCTTCTTTGTTCTAAGGTCCCTTTTTCCAGCGACATTTTATGTCCTAGCTCTGACATTCTGTGTTCTAAGAGCCCTCCCGTCTCTGACATCCTATGTTTCAACTTTCTCCTCTAGCTGTGATATTCTGTGATTCTATGAATATTCCTGTCCATTAATTCTGGGAAGCTCAGTCTGCTGACCTGCCTGTCTTTATGATTAACTATGAGGGAGCAGTAGATTATGGGAAAGTGAAAAAGATCTCTCTTCTCTGGGGACTCTGCCGAAAGGTTCCTATTTCAAAGACACTAATGTTTTCACAGTAATTAAGGTGAGGGAAGAAGAGGAAAAAAAATTCACTCTATGGTCTCTCCATTCTTGCTCCAGATTAATTACTTCTGGTGCTTTGACAAAAATATAGTTTGTGAATGGGTGAGGTGTAAAACATGTTAATGATCATGTTATGGCGGGTGGCCTCATTATGTAATTTCAGGCATTTACAATGATGGGGGAATGAGTAACTGTAATTACATAGTAATAATCTCAGCCAAATTGTGTGCCACCCAGGAAAGAGAACAGTATTTAAGGAACTCAGTAAAGGAATTAGGCTGGGAGAACAAGCATTTGGATGGACACAGGTTGTTGTGCCCTGGAATAGACTGAGAATCTGAGGACCTAGACTTGAATTTTGCCTTTCCTCCTTCCCTCTTTGGGCCCGCCTCCTTACTATTCTCTGGGTCTCTATATCTGACTTTCATAGATAGTGTAGTGATATAGTAGATAAAGAACTGATCTAGTTATCACAGAGAGCTGGGTTCAAATCTTGTCTCTGACATATTCTGCCTTTGTGACTCTTGATTAGTCACTCTCTAGGAAATTACAAATTGCAGGAAGCGTTGACAATGTGCATTGCAATCCTTGCACTTCTACACCAATGCAATCATAGGTCTTGGATAAAACACCAAAATGTGACTTTCAAGAATGGTCCCTTAAAATGCAAGTCCAATGATTAGACATTGATAATTAATTGGGTGTATAATTAAAAAGGATTCTACAGATCTAGTCTTACTCCTTTATTTTTACTGAAGCTAAAATGGCATTGTGGGAAGATTAAAAGATTCGGAGTTATGGGAGAATTCAATTCCTAACTTGTCCCTCCCTTCCCCTGTTGGCCAATTGGTCGATCATGGACCTGTCTTAACTCTGAATATCAGTCCTCTGATACTTATCTCATGCTGTTCCCCATGGAGAGTAACAGATGAGATAATTTATATGTAACTGTTGCCTCAATAGTTTTAGGTCTGGGATTATCAGGGTTTGGGTTTGAACTTGTGGTCTCTCAGAATAAGAATATCTCTGACTCATTTTACCCACACCTTGGACAGTTCCCTCAGGGAACTTCAGAATATAGCTCCTGCTTCTCTCTCCAGTGATGTAGGTAAAAGTGTTCCCTGTTCTCATGTAAGCATTCAAGGTTAACAATGCACTCTGGACACAGCATAGCTTTCCTATCCTGCTTGAAAATGTAAGCCAGCACAAAGGATTCATAGGAACTCATTTAGTTTATACAATTATACAATTTCATTTAGTTTATACAATTTACAACAAATTCTGCTTCTCCCCCAGGGTTCTCTATTTCTCTCTCCAGAGTTACCAGTGGTTCCTTAATTGCTACATGCAATGACCTTTTCTTGACTCTTATTGGTCTTGCCAACTCTGAATCCTGCTGATTACCCTCTTTTCTTGGAAATCCTTTCCTTTTGTGAAACTATTCTCCTCTGGTTCTCCTCCTATGGTTCTGACAACTCCTCAATCTCCTTTGCTGGCTCTTCTTTCTTGTAACATCCTCTAGAATACTTATTGTTCAGTCATTTTTTCAGTTGTGTCTCTGACTCTTTGCAACCTCACTTGGGATTTTCTTGGTGAAGATACTGGAGTGGTTTGTCATTTCCTTTTCCAGATAAATTTATAGATGAGGGAACTGAGGTAAACTGGATGAAGTGAGTTGCCACAGTCAGTCAGTGTCTGAGGCTGGATTTGAACTCATATCTCCCTGACTCTGTTCTATCCACTGTACCACCTAGCTGTGCCTACCTGGTTCAGTACATAGTTATTTACACAATGCTTCTCCCAGGAGAGTAAGCATTTTTTTTTGTATTCTTAAAACCTAGAATTCCAAAGGAGCTGCCACTGGGTAACACTTTAATAAATGCTTGTTGACTGACTTTATATAAATCTCCTTCCCTTAGAAAAGAAACAAGTTTGAGGTGGTTAGAGAGACAAATTCCCTCTTTCAGAGGCAGTAATAGAATATTGGGCCCAGAGTCAGGAAGACCTGAGTTCAAATCCAGCCTCCATCACTTACTAGGTGTGTGACTCTAGACAAGACATTTAACCTCTGTCTGCGTCAGTTTCCCCAACCATGAAATAGCACCAACCTCCCAGGGTCATTGTAAGAATCAAATGTGATCATATTTGTAAAGTGCTTAACATGCAATAGGCACTTAATAAACACTTATTTCCTTCCCTTTTTCTCTAGCACACCATCACCATCTGAATAACTCATTGTAGCATTCTCTACAAGGGCTCCTTGGTGCTCATCCAGAGGATTGAGTGTCCTCAATCCTCTTCTTTCCAAGAGTATAGGGAACTCCCCGATTCTCTCTCTTAAAATCTGTATTAGAAGGTTGGTGATATCCCTGCATTAACTCTTCCCTTTCGAGGAAGTCATGTTCAGGGGCTCAGTATTGTCTAGGAACCTCCATCCCCTCAACCTACTCTTCAGCTTCTTTTTCTGTGCTCCCCCATTCTATTATGAGCTCCTTGCATACGCAGACAGTTTTGCTGTTTCCTTATACTTGTATTCCAAGCACTGAGCACATTGCCTGGCACATAGTAACCTATTAATAAATATTTATTGTCTGATTTACTTTCTCCCTACACTCCCCTGACCAAAGCCTGCATTAAGAAATGACCATGTCTTGATTGAATTGTTGAGAGTAAGCACCACTTCCGCTTCTGCTCGCTCTGCTCTTACATGTCTTTCATCTGTGTGATGTGCAGACTCCTTACTCATTTGCTCCGGTCCCTGGATGGGGTTCTCTGTCTCTCTCTCTTAGACCTTCAGATTTCTAGGAATGAAGATGACATATGAATGGAGCAAAATAGTATTGCACTTCAGGAAAGGATGGGAGAGTTTCAGAGAAATCAGGGAAGACTTGTATGAACTGATACAGAAGGAAGCAAATAGAAGTAGGAGAACATTTTACACAATAACAACAACATTGTTGAAATTACAAACAACTTTGAAAGACTCAAGAGCTCTGCTCAACAGTCAGACATGGTGATGAGTTCCTGTAGTTTCTGGTGCTTGGAAGCTAAGGCTGGTGCATTGTTTGAGTCTGGGAGTTCTGAATTGCAAGGTAATAAGAATTTACTAAGCACCTACTATGTGCCAGGCCCTATCTTAACATTTACAAATGTCATCTCATTTGATCCTCACAACAACCCTGGGAGGTTGGGGCTATTATGATCCCCATATTACAGTTGAGGAAAGACAAAGGTATAGTGACTTGTCCAGGGTCACATAACTGAGGAGAGATTTGAACTCAGTTCTTCCTGACTCCATGCCCAGCCCTCTATCCACTGAGCCAAGATTTGTCCAAAATGGTGTGCCCCCAGGAGGGGTGGTCCAAAAGGTACCAAAGAAGAGGTGAAACAGTCCAGGTAAGGAGAACAGAGAAGTTTAACACTTCCCAATCAGTACTGGGAATGGGGCCAAAAGTCCCTTCTGCATAACCAACCACTTAAAAAAATGGCAACAACAAAAAAATCCCCTAATTATATAATGATCAACCACAATTCCAGAGGACATATGATAGAGCATGCTGTCAGAGAGATGATGGACTCAAGATGTGGAATGAGACACATTTTAAATTTTATTTTTTTAATTTCCTTTTTGAATTTCAAAGTCTCTCCCTCCTTCCCAGCCATCCTTCACCAATACACATTTTTAGACATGGTCAATGTAGGAATTTGTTTTCCTTGACTATACATATTAATTAAAAGAATTTTGTTTTTCTCTTTTTCTTTCTCTTAATTCATGTTGGGGAGGTGGAACAAGAAAAAAAATGCTTCTAAATTGAAAATAAAATAAGATTAGTTAAAAAAATTTAAGCAATTCCTGTTTATGGTCCTATTATGAAAGGATGACTATAAAAGCAGCCTAGGACATTCCAGTCATCATCCCTAGCCCTGAGGCTTGATCATTCATCCTCAATGAGGTACGACTGGGTGGATAAATACAGAAGCTCAAATGATTGCCTAGATCCTCTCAAAAGCTGTCAATGGACAAGGCTTCACCTTCTACAGCCCTACCTCAATCAACATCTAGGGCTGATGGGGATGTCCATTTTTCCTCTTCTGATGCCTAGAGAATCTCTTATGACAAAGAATAAGAAAGGAAAGAAAGGGGGAAAAATAAAGAAATCATTTCTGCAAAATTAACCTACACAACAACTGAGTTTGATGGTGCATACAGTGTTTCACCTTCATGGTTCCCCACCTCTACAAAGAAGGGAGGAAAATACATTCTTGTGTCTCATCTCTGGGGATAGTCTTGGTTATTACAATGTCACAGTTTTTGCATTTTTTGCTTCTTTTTTTGTTTCTTTTTTGTTTCTTTTTCTTTATATTAACTTTTAAAATTGATATCTTGTTTTTAACAATGCCTAAATATGCCTCCTACCCATATTACCCTCTCTCCTCCCTGAGAGAGCTGTATTATACAACAATTTTTTAAGAGAAAAAAACAAGCAAAACAAATCAATACAATGAAAAAAATGTGACAGTATGTTCCTCATGAATGGTCCATTGCCCACCCCACTTCTGTGAAGATGTGAGGGGAAGTGTCCTCTAACAGCTCTACTTGGGAGCAAACTTGCTCTTTGTAGCTTTTCAACATTCAATTTTGATTTTTTGTGGTTGCTGTTCTTTCCATTTTCATTGTTGTAGTCACTGTGTGCTTATTGTTTCCTGGTTCTGTTTATTTTACTCTGCATCAATCCATATAAATCTTCCCAAGTTCTCTGTATTCATATCTTACAGGTCACTCACCTTAATCTTAGGCATTTTTCAGGTGATGGGAATCTCCTCTGTTTCTAGCTTTTTGATACCACACACTAAAAATCCTGCTATAAATATATATTTTGGTACATAGGAAGCCTTTTCCCCCTTATATTTAATCTCCTTGGGGCAGATGCAGAGAAGGGAGATTTCTGGGGTTCAAGGATATAGATATTTTAAGTCTGACTCGAAATCCCCTATGATCCTTTGTGTGGTACCACACCTTGCATAATCCTCCCTCACTCAAAGGACCTTGCACAGTCTTCCCACACTCAAAGCGAAGTCAAGTGCAAGTCATGTCATCATTTCTCTGATAACATGGTCCTCCTTGAAAACAAAGGATGAATACAACCGGTGAGTAGACCGAGCTGCCTAAATGGGGGGAAGGGAAATTCTGATGGCCAGAAGCTGCCTGGTTAACTTGGGGTACATTGGCTAGATTTCTTTCCTTTTTCCTTTCCTTTCCTTTTTCCTTTCCTTTCCTTTCCTTTCCTTTCCTTTCCTTTCCTTTCCTTTCCTTTCCTTTCCTTTCCTTTCCTTTCCTTTCCTTTCCTTCCCTTCCCTTTTCCTGTTTATGGTCCTATTATGAAAGGATGACTATAAAAGCAGCCTAGGACATTCCAGTCATCATCCCTAGCCCTGAGGCTTGATCATTCATCCTCAATGAGGTACGACTGGGTGGATAAATACAGAAGCTCAAATGATTGCCTAGATCCTCTCAAAAGCTGTCAATGGACAAGGCTTCACCTTCTACAGCCCTACCTCAATCAACATCTAGGGCTGATGGGGATGTCCATTTTTCCTCTTCTGATGCCTAGAGAATCTCTTATGACAAAGAATAAGAAAGGAAAGAAAGGGGGAAAAATAAAGAAATCATTTCTGCAAAATTAACCTACACAACAACTGAGTTTGATGGTGCATACAGTGTTTCACCTTCATGGTTCCCCACCTCTACAAAGAAGGGAGGAAAATACATTCTTGTGTCTCATCTCTGGGGATAGTCTTGGTTATTACAATGTCACAGTTTTTGCATTTTTTGCTTCTTTTTTTGTTTCTTTTTTGTTTCTTTTTCTTTATATTAACTTTTAAAATTGATATCTTGTTTTTAACAATGCCTAAATATGCCTCCTACCCATATTACCCTCTCTCCTCCCTGAGAGAGCTGTATTATACAACAATTTTTTAAGAGAAAAAAACAAGCAAAACAAATCAATACAATGAAAAAAATGTGACAGTATGTTCCTCATGAATGGTCCATTGCCCACCCCACTTCTGTGAAGATGTGAGGGGAAGTGTCCTCTAACAGCTCTACTTGGGAGCAAACTTGCTCTTTGTAGCTTTTCAACATTCAATTTTGATTTTTTGTGGTTGCTGTTCTTTCCATTTTCATTGTTGTAGTCACTGTGTGCTTATTGTTTCCTGGTTCTGTTTATTTTACTCTGCATCAATCCATATAAATCTTCCCAAGTTCTCTGTATTCATATCTTACAGGTCACTCACCTTAATCTTAGGCATTTTTCAGGTGATGGGAATCTCCTCTGTTTCTAGCTTTTTGATACCACACACTAAAAATCCTGCTATAAATATATATTTTGGTACATAGGAAGCCTTTTCCCCCTTATATTTAATCTCCTTGGGGCAGATGCAGAGAAGGGAGATTTCTGGGGTTCAAGGATATAGATATTTTAAGTCTGACTCGAAATCCCCTATGATCCTTTGTGTGGTACCACACCTTGCATAATCCTCCCTCACTCAAAGGACCTTGCACAGTCTTCCCACACTCAAAGCGAAGTCAAGTGCAAGTCATGTCATCATTTCTCTGATAACATGGTCCTCCTTGAAAACAAAGGATGAATACAACCGGTGAGTAGACCGAGCTGCCTAAATGGGGGGAAGGGAAATTCTGATGGCCAGAAGCTGCCTGGTTAACTTGGGGTACATTGGCTAGATTTCTTTCCTTTTTCCTTTCCTTTCCTTTTTCCTTTCCTTTCCTTTCCTTTCCTTTCCTTTCCTTTCCTTTCCTTTCCTTTCCTTTCCTTTCCTTTCCTTTCCTTTCCTTTCCTTCCCTTCCCTTCCCTTCCCTTCCCTTCCCTTCCCTTCCCTTCCCTTCCCTTCCCTTCCCTTCCCTTCCCTTCCCTTCCCTTCCCCTTCCCTTCCCTTCCCTTCCCTTCCCTTCCCTTCCCTTCCCTTCCCTTCCCTTCCTTTCCCTTCCCTTCCCTTCCTTTCCTTTCCTTTCTCCCCTAAAACCTTAGAGTCCACGCACTCTGGAGCACATGGATTGAACAAGGAAAGGTCTCTGCCCAATCTCCACTCAATAACTGTTTTTGGACCTTCCTGCCTTAGAGTGAATGTCAGTAGGAACAATTTCTCTTCTAAACAACAACCCTGAGGCTACTGCCTCTCCCAGTGTGATTTATCTATTTTTTCTTTTCTGTTAAAGGGATCATCCCACTGACTACTTTTTAAAGAGGCCCATTCACTGAATGGGCATTACCTCACTTTAAGTGAGTACCTGAAAAGGCCTTAGCCTAAAAGGGCAAGGTCTCCCATTGCATCCTGATGTCGCTGAATCCAGACGGCTCAGGAGGAGAAAGTGAGGCTAATGACCTTGCACTTCCCTCACTCAAAACAAAGTCAAGTGCAAGTCATGTCATCATTTCTCTGATGTCATAGTCCTCTGAAAACAAAGGATGAACACAATGCAAAAAAGCAGTGTGGGTAGTATTGCCCCATCTTCCCCCACTTCTGAAGGGTTTTCTCTATAATATTGCACATGGTTAGAGAGGCCAAGATTCAGGATTTTACCCATCTTCCCAGAGGCCATAGATGATTTCTCTCTTTCATTCTAGAATCTAAACAGAGGGTTATCTGTCAACTGATATATTTTTATGTTTTTGGGCACAGCCTGTTCACAAAACCAATGACTAAGACATAGAAAGAATTGTGACAAAATGGAGAATTTTGGAGATTTTGAAGCTAGCATTTTAGAAGCTGCCAAGGTCACAGGGATTGGTTAAATGACAGGAGGGAAAGCCTGCACAATGAAGGGAGTTGAAGATGTCCCTGGCAGTTGGGTGAAAAGAGTGACCACCTCTGGGAAGCAAAATGGCAATTAGCAGAGCTTGGGAAGTTACTAATAAATTGTAACAGAATCTCAGAAGGGAGAGTAGCAGGAAATAGGACTGGAGAGTCAGAGCCAGGTTGTAGAAGCCTTTAAATGTCTAGATGTTATTCCATAGGTAACAGGGATCCATTTGAGGTCATTGAATGGCAGTGGTAGAGTGATATTCAGAATTCTTCTTCAAGAAGAGGGATGGACCATGTGGTGTAGCAAGCAGAAAGACCATTGGATCTCTAGTCCCAAGACCAGGGTTCAAATTTAGACTCTACCTATTGATTTTAGAGAAGTCACTTTCCCACTTTTAAGCCTCAGTTTCCTCCTCTACAAACTGAGGGGGTTGGGCTGTTGTTTTTCATCCTTCCTTCTCACAGAGGACCAATGACCTCAGGAAGGCAATGTCTTGATTTGCAAGTGAATTGGATTAAGTGAGGCAGGGTTGTGCAAAGTAAGCAGCCTCACTGTCTCCTCCAGTCATCAGAGTCCAGTGACAAGACATACTTCAGGACAATTGGTGATGGTCCTGGATGCAGTGAGAGCAGGGTTGGGCTAGATAATATCTAAGGCCTCTAACATGTCTAAAATCCAGTGGCCTTGAGATTTGCTTATCACACATGTGGGTGACCTTGGGTTCTTCATGGCTGAGGCAGGTCTTGCCAAGGAGGGACAGCTTTGAATGGGAACTGACCCAGCTAAGGGTAGAAAGGGTCATCAGATAGTTTTCCAGAAGGTAGGGATCTTTTTTTGTTTTCAACTGCAGCACATGTCAGACTTCTGTAGAGTTATGGAGAGGCTGTGGTCTTTGTTGGATAATGGGTGGATGATGGTAAGGATCCATCCCAGTAAAGTCACTGATCCTTGAAATAAGTGTAAAGGATGGATTGTATTCGGGAAGACTAGGCAACAACTTTTATCTGCCTTAGTTAGTAGATGAAAGTTTCTTTGTCTGGAAAATTGGGGATGATGAATCTCTTTGCACCTGGCAAAGCTGGTTGTCAGACAGTAGACATTCGTCTTCATGGGGACCATCCTTGAGGGAGTCCCATCTTGGTAGTTCTGCTGGTGCTTGTATTCCATAAGTCGATACTTCCAGAGCCCAGGGGTGACGTAGTAATCAAACAATCAATCAGCAGGCGTTTATTAAGTCCTATAACTATAAATGATGAAACACCCAGGATTGTCCAAGCTTCAAGAAAACAACGGGGTCCTTTTATTTGAGGGTGAGGGGACAATTTTGAATTTTTATTGATATCTTTTCTTTTCAAATACATCTCCTTCCTTTCCCCTCTATAATGAGTTACATACCTTGTAACAAATAAAACAAGCAAACAAAAATTTTAAGATGGAGGAGAAAAAAATCAGCTTAGCAAAATTAACCAAGACACCAACTGATTGGGACAGTGTAAGCAATGCTCTACACCCACAGTCCTCCACCTCTCTAGAGAAGCGGAACTCTATCTCACCTCCTCTTCAGGGATAAGTTTGGTTATTATGATCACGCAGCATTCTATTTGGGAGTTTTGCTATAACTTCTGCTGTTTCTCTGCTGTAACTATATCCATTGTTTTCCTAGTCCTGTTTGCTTCACTTTTCATCAGTTCATATAATCCTTCCCATGCATCTTCAAAGTCTTCATGGTCATTATTTCCAACAGTGCAGTCCTAGACTCTTGGGATCACAGACTTAGAACTGGAAGGGACCTTACAGGTCATTGAGTCTACCTCTCTCATTTTATAGATTAGGAAACTGAGGCACAATTTTAAGTGACTTGCCCAAATTACAAAATTAGCAAGTATCCGAGGTAGGATCTGAACCCAGGGCTTCCTGGTTCCAAGTCCAGCAACCTGTCCAAGACACCACACTATGCATTCCTTTCCATGTAAGTAAAAAGTGGTACTTTCAATGCTTGGCAGGAGCATGTACCTTGTCTTGATCTTGACTTCATGGAATACAATTATTCTAATTAAGTCACTGCTTGCCACAGTCCTGCGAGGCTCTGAGCACATTTTCTCAGGGCTATTTGATACCATGACCCAGGACAATATTATTTTTGAGGGCAAGAGGGAAAGAGGAGAGGAAACATTCTTTAGGTTTAGCCAAGCATGTGCTTAGCATTTTACAAATATTATCTCATTTGATTTTCACTACCCTGTGAGGTAGGTGCTGTTATTATCCCCATTTTGCAGTTGCAGAAACTGAGGCAGTTGGAGTACGATTACACAGCTAGGAAGTATCTGAGGTTGAATTTGAACTCCAAGCCTGCTTCTCCATCCACTACCACCCGGCCAGATATTAACGGACTTTGCAAACCTGAAAGCCCCTTATAAATACCAGTGAATACTGTGGTTGTTATCATCATTAATTATCCATGGACCAATTCCTCCTGAGCTGTTGTCAAGAGAACAGGGAACCAGCACCCTGTTTTGGAGCAGAATATGGTGGGCTATTACTAAATGACATCTCTGCTCTCATGGATCTCTGGGTAATAGCAGCCATTCTCTTGTACAAAGTAGAACCGTCACATAACTGTAGCTGCCCCACTCTTAGCACACCAGTGTCTAAATCTCCCCGGTTTGCTGATCATATTGAAGGCTCTGACCACAAACATCCTGCTGGACCTCTCCACTAGAAATCCCCAACCACCACAGCTCCCTGGAGCTACAGACATGGCTGATCCTGAGAGAAGATATAAGAACCCCAGAAGGGATGGCATTGATATTTGGGGGCCTCTGGGCTCTACTTTCTGCACTTACTCCCAGGACTCTAATTCCCTGATCTAGAAGAGCATGAGCCTTGCTTAAGAATGAGGTTAAGCATTAAATAGATGTTTTGGAATAGGATTGTCTGTGTGAGTCTGAGAGATCTGTCTCAACAACCCCAGGAAGGGCCTGATTCACTGGAAGTGAATGCCTATTCCTATCACTTTAGCTGGGGTAGTCAAGTGGAATGCTAGGCCTGAAGTCAGGAAGACCTGAGTTCAAATCCGGCCTCAGACACCTACTAGTTGTGTGACCCTGGGAAAGTCATTTTACCTTCACCTCGGTTTTCTCATCTGCAAAATAAGCTGGACAAGGAAATGGCAAACTGCCCCACTATCTTTGTCAAGAAAACCCCAAATGGGGTCACAAAGAGTCTGACACAACTGAAATGACCGAACAACAAGTCACTTTAGCTAAACATCCTATTTTTTCTATCTGAGCAGAGTTCCCTCCCTTGTACCAGAGAAGTTGGAGGGCCCTTGGTTAGGGACACTGCAAAGGGTGGCCTACTCAAGTACAGGTTGGACTGGACGTTGACCTTTGAGGTTCCTTTCAATTATGGCAGCAGCATTTGAAGTCAGAAAACCTGCTTCAAATTCTGACTCTGCTACTTACTACCTATTTGACTTTGGATATCCCTTCACTTACTTGCGTCTCAGTTCCTTCATTTGTAAAACGAAGTGGGTCGAATTAGATCAAATATCTAATGAACATTTATTAAGCACCTACTATATGCCAGGCACTATACTAAACACTGGGGATACAATTAATAAAAAGAAAGATAGTCCTGCTATTACAATCTAGATGACCTCTATAGTTCCTTCTAGATTTAAATCGACGAAGGGGAACATTTGTGATTTTTTAGAGTTTTCTTGACTTGACTATAAACTCCTTGAAGGCAGAGGCAATGTAAAACCGAGGAGATGGTGTTAAATGCTCTACAGAATCCTTTCCAACCTGAAAATTCTCTGATCAGATGCTTTATTATATTATATTAATTATATTATACTATGCTGTTGTCACATATCATATTATATCATATATCTTTGTATGCCCCTCCCCCTCACTGTGTTCTCTCTGCATTTAATGGGGGCCAAAGAAATGTTTATTGATGAAATTAATACAATCCTAAACAAACTTCTAGCAAACAATACTGAATTACAATGGAGACATATAGGTTCACACACCCACTATGTAGGAGATGGAGACTAAACCTCTGTTTTCACTGGTATAGGAACCCCCTGGTTGAAGAAACTTCTTTTAGTGATTCACAAATGGGAACCTTTGGACTGTCTGGAGTGCTCAGAAGTTAAGAGACTTTCCCAGAGTCACACAGCCTGCTATGTGTCAGACATTGGATTTGAACTCGTATCTTCCATGCTTTAAGGCCAGATTTCTAGCCTTATGCATATTGTCTATCAAACCATGCTATCTTCTAAAAATACTAAAAGATTACCCATAGTCCTATGAGTATATTTCATTCAAGTGTGCACACAGGGAATCTTGTTTTTCATTTTTAAAAAAAGTGAATATTTATTGTATATTTAATCACAGAGGACATTTTTATTCATCAAAAAAGCAAAAACTAAATAAAATATTTTGAAAAGGAACAACTAAATTTTACTTTAAAATGCAAAGTTTAAAAAAGAGAAAGAAAATGTTAATTTTTTTGAGATATCAGCAAGTATTTTCTTCACAGACCCTGTACCTGCCAATACCTCATTCTTTATCTACCTAGAAAATTCTGCTGGGGCAGAATGAGAGCTTATCTTTCTTACCCGTAGTTCTCAGTGGAATTTCTAAGCATTTTACACTCTTTGTATAGGAAGGTGATGCCAGTGACCCTCGAATGGGACCTGAGCTTTCAAAGTCGTGTCTCTAGGAATGAGTATACTTTGCACTGAGTCACCTACACTTTCTCCCTTGCTTGCTCTTGTAATAAATGATATACATTTTGAGAAATGCAGAAAAAGAGGCCAATGTGTAGTCCTGACCTTAGCCTTACCTTTGTATTCTACCTCCTCCCCTTAATAATGGGTTTTGTGGTTTGCAAAATGCTTTACAAATAATATCTCATTTGATACTGACAGAGACCCTGGGAGACAGGAGCTACTATTGTTCCAATTTTACTGATGAGAAAACTGAGGCAGACAGGGGTTGAGTTGCCCAGGATTGTGGTTGTGGTTTGTCTTTCATTTTTGATGAGGATCATGACATTAGGGAGATAATAACATGACTTGCAATGGACTTTGATTTGAGTGAGGGAGGCCTAGACAAGGTCACCAGTTTCACTTTCTCCTCCAGAGCCATATGAGTCCAATGGCCAGATATCCAGTAGGATGATTGGAGATGGCCAAGGATGCAGTGGGAGACCTTGGCCTTTTCCAGGCAAGTAAGTGTCTGAGGGAGGATTTGAACTCAGGTTTTTCTGATTCTAGTCCTTGCACTTTTATCTACCATGTCATCTATTTCTGATCATGAGGAAGAATAGTTTAATAGATAGTCTTTGGACCTAGAATCAGGAAGTCCTGAATTCAAATTCTGCCTCAAGATATTTACTGGCTTTGGAGTCCTTTTAGACCAGGAGTTCCATGAAGGCCTGGACTTTATCTCCAACCTGAGAGCAGGGAGTGGGTCTTCTCTATCATACTCCTGTCTCCACCTTGGTTTTTGAAAAATCTTTTTTGGGTCATGGCTCCCCTTTGGCAGTTTCGGGAAGACTACAGAACGCTTCTTAGAATCACAGTTTTAAATAATTGAAGGAAATGCTAAATTTCAGTGGAATGAAAACAAAGATACATTTTTTCTCATTCAGTTTCACAAGGCCCCTGAAATCTATCCAAACCTAGGTTAAGAATCCCAGGTCTATGGCAGAACCAAGACTGGAGTAAATGTAAGAACTTCCCTGAGCTCTCTCCCAAACCCCTCCAAATACCTGTAAAAATGACACTATACAAATTCTAGAGCTACAGAACCCACAAAATGACAGAGTGAAACAAATCCCCAGCCCAGGACAACCTGGAAAGTGGACAGGAAGGGTATTTCCCACCAGGCAGGGAGTGGAGCACAGTCCAGCATGGGTGACACCAGCACAGACTGGTCAGAGCAGGCCTCAGGGGATTGAATTATTGGCAGCTGTGGAAGTTTTCAGATTTTTCAACCCACAAACACCAAAAAGATCAATGGGAAAACTCTGTGAAAGAGGAGCACATGGCCCCAGCTCCAGGGTGCTGGCAGTGGTAGTGGTACCAGCAGTGACAGCAGCAGCAGCAGTTGATGGCTGAAGCTGCTTCTGGAGTTCTGGGCCCACAGATGGTGGTGGAATCAAGTGGCTGATGCAAAATCCCTGAAGCTTGGGACAGTACCCCCACCCCTACACCCACCCCTACCCCACTGGAAGCAGAATCCTACCTTGACAAAGAGTTAGAAAATCAAGTTTTTGGATAGGAAGATGAGTAAATATTGTAAAAAAAAAACCCTCAGGTGATAGAATCTTACTTTGGTGACAAAGAAGATCAGGGCATATAACCAGAGGAGAACAGCAGAGTCAAAGCTCCTGCATCAAAAGCCTCCAAGAGGAATATGAATTGACCACAGGTCATGGAGGAGTTCAAAAAGGATTTTGAAAATCAAGTAAGAGAAGTAGAGGAAAAATTGGGAAGAGGAATGAGAATGATGCAAGAAAATCATGAAAAGAAAGTCAACGGCTTGCTAAAGGAGACCTAAAAATGCTGAAGAAAGTAACACTTAAAAAAATTGACTAACCCAAATTGCAAAAGAGATCCAAAAAGTCAATGAAGAAAAGAATACCTTAAAAAGCAGAACTGGCCAGATGGACAAGGAGGTCCAAAATCTCACTGAAGAAAATAATTCCTTAAAGATTAGAATGGAGCAGATGGAAGCTAATGACTTTATGAAAAATCAAGAAATTATAAAGCAGAACTAAAAAGAATGAAAACTAGAAGACCATGTGAAATATCTCATTGGAAAAAACCACTGACCTGGAAAATAGATACAGGAGAGAGAATTTAAAAATTATTGGACTATCTGAAAGCCATGATCAGAAAAAGAGCCTAGACATCATCTTTCAAGAAATTATCAAGAAAAGCTGCCTTGATATTCTGGAACCAGATGGTAGAAATTGAAAGTATCCACCAATTGCCTCTGGAAAGAGATCCTAAAAGCAAAACTTCTAGGAATATTGTAGCCAGATTCCAGAGTTCCCAGGTCAAGGAGAAAATATTGCAAGCAGCCAGAAAGAAACAATTCAAGTATTGGGGAAATACAATCAGGATAACACAAAATCTAGCACTTTTTTACATTAAGGGATTGAAGGGCTTGGAATATGATATTTTGGAGGTCAGAGGAGCTAGGATTAAAACCAAGAATCACTTACCCAGAAAAACTGAGTATAATCTTTCAGGGGGAAAATAAACATTCAATGAAATAGAGGACTTTCAAGCATTCTTGATGAAAAGACCAGAACTGAATAGAAAATTTGACTTTCAAATACAAGAATCAAGAGAAGCATGAAAAGGTAAACAGGGAAAGAGAACTCATAAGAGACATATTAAAGTTGAACTGTTCACATTCCTACATGGAAAGATGATATTTATAACTCATGAGACCCTTCTCAGTATTAGGGTAGTTGGAGGAAATAGACAGACAGACAGACAGACAGATAGATAGATAGATAGATAGATAGATAGATAGATAGATAGATAGATAGATAGATACATAGATACATAGATACATAGATGGATGGATGGATGGCACAGGGTGAATTGAATATGAAGAGGTGATGTCTAAAAATAAAATTAACAGGTGAGAGAGGAATATATTGGGAGAAGAAAGGGAGAGACAGAATGGGGAAAAATATGTCACATAAAAGAGGCAAGAAAAAGGTTTCACAGTGGAGGGGAAGAGGAGGGAGGTGACAAAGAATGAGTGAACCTTACTCTCATCTGATTTGGCTCAAGGGGGGAATAACATACACACTCAATTGGGTATCTTACTTTACAGGAAAGTAGGGGAAAAGGGGATAAGATGAGGGGTGAATGATAGAAGGGAAGGCAGATTGGGGCAGGGGGTTGTCGGAAACAAACACTTTTGGAAAGGGACAGGGTCAAAATTGAAAATAGAATAATTGGGGGGGCAGGATAGTATGGAGGGGAATATAGTCTTTCATAACCTGACTATTATGGAAGTATTTTGCATAACTACACATGTATAAGCTACATTGAATTGCTTGCCTTCTCAATGAGGAGGGAAGACGGAAGAGAATTTGGAACTCAAAGTTTTAAAAACAAATGTTAAGAATTGTTTTTACATGAAACTGGAAAATAAAATATACAGGCAATGGGGTGTAGAAAACTATCTTGCCCTTTAAAAAAAGTAAAGGGGAAGGGGATAAGAGGTGGGGATGGTAAAAGGGAGGGCAGACAGAAGGAAGGGGTTCAGAATGCATGCCATCTTGGGGTAGGGGGAAGGGAAAGATGGGGAGAAAATTTGGAACTCAAAATCTTGTGGAAATGAATGTTGAAAACTAAAAATAAATAAATAAAAAGAATTCCAGATCAATATAGCTCTGGAAAAATCACTTTTTTCTCTGGACCTCAGTTTCCTTATCTGTAAAAAAAAGGGTTGGACTTAATGACTTGTAAGGTTCCATGCAGTTCTGCATCTTTAGTCCTCTGACCTCCAAAGTTTCTTCATCTCTAACATCCTATTTAGTCTCAGTTTTCTCATCCATAAAATAGATCAGGAATAAAGCGGCAGTCAAACTTTTTATCTCATAAGGTTGTTATGAGGACTGAATAAATGATGAATTGTAAGTCAGAGGACCTTGATTCTAGTTTGGCTGCTCAGCTGCTTAGTTAGCTATGCTACCTTGGACAAGTTACTTTATCTCTGAGCCTCAGTTTCCTACTCTGTAAAATGAGGAGTTTATTCTAGCTGACCTCTGAGGTCTCAGTGAGCCTTAAAACCTAAGATCTTCTGTGTGAAGCACTTTAAAGATATTCCTTAGAGAGGGGTGTGGAATAGGCAATTGGCATAACCCTTTGATTTCCCCTGGGGGAGGGGGTCAAGCATTTACTAAGATCCTACTATGTTCCAGGCACTGTGTTAAACACACTTTAGTTACAAAATTTAATTCTCACAACTCTGTGAGGTAAGTGCTATTCTCCCTACTTTACAGTTGAGGAAACTGAAGCAGATGGAGGTTAAGTGACTTGCCCAAGGTCATACAGTTAGTAAGTGTCTGAGGCTGGATTTAAGCTCAGACCTTCCTGATTGCAGGCCAAGCATTTTACCCACTCTGCCACCTCACTGCTTGAAGGGGCAGGGGACTTTATCCTTGTGCATTCTCCTCTTCTTTAAACCATTTATGTCCCCTTCTTCCAAACTTTGCTCAGGCTCCTCTTTTCTCTGAAGTCTTCCCAGACACATGATACAGCCCAGGGGTGGGGAACCTATAGCCTTGTGGCCATATGTATGTAGCCTTCTAGGTCCTTTGACTGATTCCAAATGTTACAGAACAAATCCTTTTATTAAGGGGATTTGTTCTGTAAAGTTTGGAGTCAGTGAAAGAGCTGCACTTGAGAGCCTAGAGTATTTGTTGTGTGAAGCTTGGGTTCAATCAAAGGGCTGCCTACTTCTTCCCTGCCTCCCCCAATCCAATACTGTCCTCATGTAGCACCCTCTTGTTCATTCATCACCATACAACATTTATTATAGACCCTGCTTTGTGCAGGACCAGGGCTTGGAGAGAATGAAAAAAAAAACGATCTCTTCCTGTAAGAAACTTAGTCTAGTTGAGACATAACACACCTCAATGGGTGACCGTGATAACACTGTATGAAAAATGCATTGGAGAAATCTGTGAGATCAGAGTGGGGAAATCATTACCAACCAGGGGGTTCACAGGAGGCTTCGTGACTTTTGAGTTGGATAGGACTCTAAGAGGTGAAGAAAGGAAAGGCAGATGTCCTAGGCACATGGGGGAGTGAGAATTAAGGTACCGAGTGGAGAGAACACAGGGCATGCTGGGGAGGCTTGGGGGTGGGTGGGGAGCAGAGAGTCATGCAGAATGATAGAAGTACAGTTTATGTAAAAGGGAAGATCGTGAGACAGGAAAGGTAGGGAGGACCATGGATGCCAGGCTGAAGGGTTTGAACTTTATTCAACACAGTTTCAGAAACCACTAATGGGTCAAGAACAGAGGAATGTCTGGGGCAGGGGGGGTTCCTTTACAGAAAAACTTCTCCCATTGCTGAAGCACTTTTACTTCTCAAAGGTTTCCCCAGAGATATTGCCTTTTCTCCTCCCAGAATTCCTAGGAAGTAGAGGAAAAGTGGGATTATTCTCTTTGTTTTCTAGAGGACACTGAAGCCCAGAGTGGTCTTCTATGTTGGGACCACTCATTCTGGGGATCTGATCTCCTGTATTTCCTGAACAGAGCCTCTCTGTGCCCCGTCCCCAGCACACATCTGTCTTTTTTCAATCTCTGCTCATCAAATCAGCTCCTCTTCGGTTGGGGTCTTAGCTCAGCTGCCTGGTTCCCACAGAGCTCAGACCAGGAGCACTGGCTGGAAGAATGTTTGTATTTACACAGGTGCATGCCTTGTGCACACAAACACTCATATCCTAGAGAGATCAAAATGAGCTATTATTTGAATAGATCTGCGTGTATTCTGTATGTATGCCTGTTAGGCCAGGGAGGGGCTATGTTTTCCCTTTCATCACTACAGATACCAGAATTGAAAGGAACTTTAGCCACATTGGAGACCAACTCCGGCCTGAAAGGAATCTCCACGTTAACATAGCTGACAAGCAGACTGGAAGACCCCGCCTCCTGCAGAGGGGAGTTTGCACCTCTCACAGTAGTTCCTGCCACGTTTGGACATCTTATGTTCTTAGAGGTTTTTCCTGACTTTGGAGTCATCTCAGCATAGTCCTAGGAAGTTGTGGACTTTATTTCTCCCTTCAGAGGCTTTCTGAGACAAGGAAGTGGAAGATCTGTACGAAATCCTCTCCTCTTCCTGTCCTCTCTTGTAGGGCTCATTAGGTCATGTTATCTCTTCATGCTCGGACATTATGTGTTCATTACAACCCTGATATCAAGAGTGCTAATGTCCTTCCCACCTCTGACATCCTCTGTTCTAAGGGCCCTCCCAGCTTTGACATTCTACATTCTGAGGGTCTCCCCAGCTCTGACATTTGATAGTTCTTTGATGTATACTTGATTACTCATTAACATGGTAGTTTTAGTGGAAGATAATGGAGTTGAGGCGTAGTCATTTCAGGATTTTGCTATATTTGAATCTGGGGGAATTTCCCAAGGGAAACACCCAATATAGTGGGAGAAGATTTCTTCACCTTACGCTCCCTCTAGGTGGATTTTCCTCTAAATTGGCTTCATTGGAGCCCTGGTCCTCTCCCATGCCACCTCGACCCAGAATATTTGCTACCTTCCCACCTGTGTGTGTCCTGAGGGCTACCCCATGAGTGTGGTCAGTCCCGGGGACCACATTCTATTGCTGGTCCATCAGCTGGATTCACTGGTGGCTAGTCTGTCGGCCATTTCCTCAACAGTCTTCAATCCCCAAACTGGTCAGCTCTGTTTCTGATAGTTATACAAATAAGATACTTCCAGTTATTACAGGTCAGAGAAGCAAATTTTGGCCACAGCTCTCATGTCATTTTATACCAGAAAACCAGTTAAAACCTGAGAAAATAGTAATGGCTAACATTCATATGGTGCTTTAAGTTTGGTCAAGTTCTTTACAAATATTATCTCCTTTGATCCTTATAACAAGTCTGAAATGTAGGTGTTATTATCCCCATTTTACCAATGAGGAAACTGAGGCTGTGATTTTAAGTGACCCTCCCAACCTCACACAGTTTATAAGTATCTAAGGAAGGACTTAAAGTCAGATCTTCCTAACTCCAAGTCCAAGATTCTGTTCTGTTTTGTGACCTCACAGTCAAAGATGTAGGTTGGATCCACCTATTGGATTGTAAAGTTCATTTGGACAGAGATTAGGCCCCTATCTAAACTTAAAATCTCCTCCAGCTACCTACATAGTGTTTGGTTTGCACATGAGAATATACAAATGATCTGGTATTTCCTGTTGGAAACTCTCAGTATGGAAACTATCTCTGCCAACCTACTAAGATGGTAGCCAATCCATGACTTAGTAGCTAAGACCCAGGAATTGCCAGAGGCATGTGGAGGTTAAATTACTTGACCAAAATCATATATCTGATGAACAAGACAGAATTTATGCCCAGGTTGATCTTCTTCACACTAAACTCAGTCACAGAATCATAGTCCTAAAACTGGAAAGGACCTTAAAAGACTTCATTTTATAAATGAAGAAACTGAGACCCTAAAAGGTGAAGTCACTTGCCCAATGTCTCATGGGAAGAGTAAATGGCAGAACTCAATTTCAATAGGTTCAAGGCTTTTTCTAAGACAACCTAGATGTCCTCAGGACTCCAGGCAGTCTCTGCACATAACACAAATAGGAGCTTCCTAATTCTATGTTCAATGAAAGTTTATTTTAGGTTTGGGGACTCTCAGAGCACCATCTTGTGGGGAATGAACATCATACCCATTTGGAAGATTAGTGGACCTGAAGCTCTGAGGGGTAAAAGGGACCACAGAGTTAGTGGCAGGGAGAAGACTCCAACCTCACAACATGCCTTATCAAGGCCTGGGCTGGGGTAGGGGGTGGCCCTAGATTCTTGAAGATTACCAATGCTAGTAGGCGAAAATCTATCAAGTCTGTAGAACCATGGAGGAGGTACCTCAGAGATCCAAGAGACCAACCACTCTCATTCTATAGCTGATGAAACTGACTTGCCCAAAGTCATTTTTGGAGGTAGGACTTGAATGTAGTTCTTCTAACTCCAGGAAGGGAGATTTACCTGCCTGGTGTTCTATGGAGCCAGAAGGGCTTCTACTACAGAATCAGTTACAAACCTTAACTCCGTTATTGAGAACCAGTTCAGTTCTGTTTGGGGACGCTCAAGCCCAGGGCAGTGGCAAAGCAGGAATGTCCTTGGCTGTAATAAAGCTGAGAGATCATCTGCTAAGCCACAGAAAAAATCTGGGATGTGCATCAGGGAAAGAGGTACCACCATCAAAGAAATCACAGATGCTCTAAGTATTAAACAAACTCACATTCTACAGGGCTTTCAGGGTTACAAAGTCCATGCCCCACAGTCCCCCTGGACAGTAGGTAACTCCAGGATTACTATTATTATTGCTCATTGCATTTACAGATGAGAGAACTGAGGCTGGAAAAAGGGCAAGGATTCCCCCCAAATCACAGGCTGGCACATGCCAGAGGCAAGATTAAAACCCAGGTCTTTTGAATCCAGAGTATATACTCTTTCCACTGTTCCATGGCTAAGAGGGAGTCCCTCCGAAATAATAAGGGAATCTCTACACCCTGGTCTGTGCCATATTGGGGGCAGGTAGTACCAGGACTGTGGGTATGAGGGTGCCCTGTGGAGATGGGAAGCCTTGGAGCTCATTGGAAAGGAAGCGGGGAGAAACGTAATCGGCCAGGAAGCGGAGGTGAAACTGGCGGCCCACACAGTGGATGAGGTTGTCCACCACCGCACACTGGAAAGCAGCTGGGTAGTGCACACGGTAAGTGGCACACTCATACCAGAGGCGAGCTTGGGCACTACAGCGATAGACCCCAATGCCCAGACTGCGGTTGAGGTCAAAGCGGTAGAGGAAGCCATTGACGGCCGCCATCTCAGCCGTCCGGTCCTTGCCACCTGCCGTGGGACTGGCCCGCCAGCGGTCTTCCTGCCCGGAATAGCGAAGCAGCAGGTACCGCAGGGTGCCCCCTGTGACGTAGATCTCACCATCGCAAGCTGTAGCTGTGTGGGCCAAGGCGAAGGTGTCATTGGGCAGGGGAGCCATGAAGGTCCAGCGGTTCTGGCGAGGGTCGTAGCGTTCCACTGTGTACAGGCATTCCCCTCCGATGGCATACATGTACCCATCCAAGACCACAAGTTTGCAGTGGGGCCGTGCTTGGTTCAGAGGGCACATCTCCTTCCAGATGCCTGTCAGTGGATTGTAGCAGAACATCCTGTTGGAGGCTTGCCCCCCAACTCTCTGGCACCCAGCCACTACAAAGAGATAATTGAAGAGACTACAGATGGCACAGCCCTGGGATGTGGCTTCTGGGGGTAGGCTGGCAAGGGGCCACCAGGTATCTCTCTCGTTATTGTAGGCACAGAGGCGGCCAGTGCCCTCTTGGGGGCAGACGTCTGCCACCACCAGGTACTTCTGCCCCTGGAGCCGCCTCTGGAGGATCAGCTCCCGTTCAGCCCCACTCAGACGACCATAGATGTCAGGGCTCTGAAGGACCTGGAGATAGTTATCACTCATTACCTTATAGGCTGCCTCTTTCAGGGAATCCAGCTTTTCCCTTTTGGCCAGTCTCAACACTTCGTAACAGTTGCCTAGGTCTAGGTGGGTGTTCTGAGCAGCCCCAGGGAACAGGGGGAGCTGGAAGAAGTTGGTTCCAGCTACCAGCTCCACCTTGGGCTCCAGACTGGCTGCGGCTGGGTTGAGATCTGGAGACTCTGCAGATGGGTGGAAGGCTGTCTGGATGTCACTGGAGGATGAGGTCCCCGTGTTGTGTAGCTGAAGCTGGAACTCTGGATTCTCTGCGATTTGAAGAAAACTGTCTTTCCGGCTGATGCCAGGCCCAGGTGGCAAAGAGGGACTCTGAACGGAAGGGATGCTCTCACATCTATCCTTAGCATTGTCCTCAGGATGGGCACAGCCTGGTGAAGTCAAGGAACTGGTATCAGAGAACCTGCTCTGAGGTGGAGCTGAAAGCCTCCCAAAACTGGGGAGCAAGGGTGAGCCCTGAGGCACAGTTATTCCTCCAAGGATCCTGGGGGGGCTGACTTCTGGGGCCAGCATGTCTCTGGAGATGGATTGGGAGGTAGACTCCACATAGTAGTCATAGATTTTCCCTTTTAGGCCAGGACTGGCAGATGCCTCCCCTGGCCCCCCAACTCTTCCCTTCAGCATCTGCTCCCCAAGAAAGTTCTCCTCTACCTGGGCCCTGGCCAGGGAAGAGAAGACATAAGAGGTATCTGCTTCCCTGGCATGCTGGCTGACAGCCAGGCCCATGTCTGAGGTGGCCCTGATAAGCCCCACACCCTCCTGGCTGACCCCAGCAGTTTGAGTGAAGACCCAGTTCCTATTCATGTCCTCGCAACCTGCGGCACAGGCAACCTTCTCACTTCCAGAATCAGAGATCTCCTCCTTCCTCTGCCCCCTGATACAGTCTAGGAGGAGCCCAGGCTCCTGCCGTGAGTCACTGGGGCAGTCTGTTTCATTATCATCTTGAGCAAGTCCAAGCTGGGGGCTTTCAAGTTCATAGTCACAGTTCTTACCCTGACCGATTCCTTTTTCTCCGAGACAGTCCCAGACCAGGAGTTTTCCAGGGTATTGCTCTTCGGTCTTGAAGTGTGCCCCTCTGTTCTCCTCGGGATGCCTGTCTCCAAGGTCCAGGCTGCCTCTGGTTTTGGGGTCAGAGGCCCCACCGGCACCTTCTGGCTGGCCATTCCACAAAGCTGGGTTACCGTGTACTCCCTCCTCCCTGATGACCTGTTGCCGCTGCCTGAGGCCTGGCAGCTGAGCTCTGGGTGAGGTGCTAGCAGAATCCACCTGGCCTGCTACCTCGGGCTTCTCAGTGGCAGTGACATCAGCTTTTGCTATGCCACCCCTCGGTGGGTCCCGGGCCGGCCAGTACTTGTACAGTCTGTATATGAGAGTCCCCAGCAGCAGGGCAGCAGCAGAGAACACGAGCTTTCCGGTAAACTGCATGTCCAAATGCCAGTCCCAGGGCTCAGAGCTGCTGTCGCTCATCCTAGGGCAACAGGCCCCACAGAGGCCAAGGAATGTAAGGAATCCGATTAATTATTGCCCAACCAAAACTGGTTCTTGCTGCTTTGAGGGGTTCCTTCTTGGCACTGTCCCCAAAGCAGGAGCAGAGGTGACTTTGAGCTTGCTGGCAGCGGGCACCTCCAGGGCAGCAGCTGGCAGAGAGCAGGCCTGGAGGACAACGCCTTCTTGCCATAGGTGCTTTGCATGGGGAGGATTGAGGGGAGGGTTCAGGCAGCGGCAGACAAGTTTATTGTCATCCAGGTAAACAGAGACCCAGGACGCTGGAGAGCTAGAATCCTTTGCAAGAGTCACCTGATGCCTGGAAACACAGTCTGATTTTGGCTATTTTCATTTTCAGCCTTTGCAAATCTTCCTGGCAGGGGAGGACTCTGACCTGGTGCTTTCCCTCGTATAGGGCGGGGTGGGGGGAGAGGGAGGGTCGATGGATCCTCACTGGGGGATACTTCTCTTCCCGGCTGCCCAGTTGGGTCCAGTCATGGGGGTTGGGACTATTGCTCCAGAGGGAGGAAAGGGGCAGGGGAGCATTCACACAGCGGGCTTCCGGGAACACAGAGCAGCTGAGGGCTTGAGCCAAGAACTAAATCCAAACCACCTGATCTGACACCCCTCCCCTTCCCTTCTCTGGCTCTACACCCCTTCCTTGCCTTCTTTCTTCTTCAGTCTGATTTATTAAAAAGAACCTCGGCACCCATCTATGTAGTCTGTTAGTCTCCAGGTTAGGGGAGGAGAGCCTTCTGAGCAAAGGTTGGGTGATCACTTGCAGGGTCTTGTTCAGGTACTCCCTGGGTTAGTTGGTCACCAAGGTCCCTTACAACTCTCAAAGTCTTGTCCCAGGGTCCCTGGAAATGTATGGAGCCCTTCATGGGGCAGTAAATTCTAGAGAAAAATCTCTTGACTTAGATTCAGAAGTCAATGTCAGGGGTTTGAATTCCTCCTTGTCTATTTCCTGCCTGTATGACCTTGGATAGATCACTTTTTAAGCCTAACCTACCTAAACTTCAATTTTCTCAATTGTAAAAATGAAGGATTTGCCCTGGATGATAGATAGATAGATAGATAGATAGATAGATAGATAGATAGATAGATAGATAGATAGATAGATAGATAGATGGGATAGGATAGATAGGATGCCACAATCCTGAGTTATTTGTTCTTTCTAAGCTTCTGTTTTCTCTTTTACTTTTTTAAAAATTTTGTTGATTTTATTTTTAATTTATGGAACAAAACAAGCATTTCTATAACACAGTATAATAAAAAAGATGATTGCACATGAAACTGCAAATCTATTATGTACAGCTTGCCATTCTTTTAAAATATATAAGGTTATCATATAAATTTATTTTTTAAATTTTTTTCTCCTCCCCTCCCTTTACTATTTAGATACAAATGTATATGCATATGTAAAACCATTCTGCTCATACTTCTCCTTATTAGTTTTTTCTCTACATGGAGTGTCTTCCTTCATATGTCCTGTGTAGTTAATTTGGGTATTTATAATATTCAGACTTATTTGCTCAAAGATGTGCCAATATTATTCAATATTGCATTGGAAATCTTAGCAATAGCAGTAAAAGAAAGAAAAGAAAAAGAAGGACTCAGTATAGGGAATGAGGTAATAAAACTATCTCTTTTTGTAGATGATATGATGATATACTTGGAAAATTCCAAAGACTCAACTAAAAAGTTAGTTAAAACAATAATTTTCGCAAAGTAGCAGGATTTAAAGTAAATCCACACAAATAATCAATATTACAATATATCACAAACAAAACCCTGCAAGAAGAAATAGTAATTCTAAACAGTATAATAACTGCATATTGTATTATATATAATTGTATATAATATTGTATAAAACAGTATAACTGTTCTAAAACAACTCTAAACAGTATAAAATTCATGGGAATGTACCTGTCAAAACAATCCCAGAAACTATATGAACAAAATTATTTTTAAAAATCTTAAAATCAGATTTAAGTAATTGGAGAAATATTAACTGTTCATGGGTAGGCAGGGCCAATATAATAAAAATGACAATTTCCTCTTTTTCAAAATGAGGAGGTTAAATTAAGTGGCTGCTTCCAGTTCTGAAGCTATTAGCCAGATTTGAATTCAAAATGCACTTAATGAGAACCTAGTTCTGTCAAGATGCTGAGTTAAGGGTGATATAGATAAAAGTGAAGCAATTCCTCCTCTCAAGGAGCTTGCACTCTGGAGAGATGGTGGGAAAGCAATGTAGTCCAGGTTCCAACCATCTAGCTTTCAGTCTTTTGTCTTTACAATAAGAATGACAATATACACGTGGGCTACCCCCAGGCTATAGTATTCTGTGTTGAGATAGTATTTGGAATAGAGACAGTCCTTTGAAATGTAAAGGGTAAAATGATGTGTAAATGTGGGTTTTTGTTATTATTACAGAGAAGCTCGGGGAGTGAATGTAGTAAAACTATTAGCAAAATAACTTTTATTATAGTAGAGGGAACTGCAGTTAAAGAGGAGTAATTGGGGTATGACTGGGGAGAATTAACTGGACTCAGAGGAAAAAAATAACAAAATGAAACAAAGCACGGTTCTAATCCCACCCTTACCAGCTCCTCTCTAGGTAACCTTTGGCAAATCAGGGCTGGTCTAGGTAACCTACAAGACCCCTTCTGGCTCCAGTAGACTGAGATAGATGGTGGAGGACCTAGTTTGTCAGGTTAAAAAAATCTAACCTTTATCTATAGTAAACAAATTTATGCCAGGAAGGGAATGAGGTAGTTGTGAGTTTGAACTGGAATGTGTAGACAGAGGATCTGGATTTGGATAATGACTCTTCTGTTTATCAGAGACTGGGAGGAGCTAAGCCACTCGTTCCTGACCACCCCTCTCCCCTAAATTCTATATTTTCACCCCCTTTTCACTTCTAGTTTTGAGAATTGTAAAGAAGTAAATACTGTGTTACTCTAGGAAAACATGCATCCTTGGGCTACCTGAGTGTGGTTTTCACTTTCAACTTCTATTGAGACTTTCCAGACCCAAACTCTCACCCCTGGCTACTGATCTCACTAATTCTTGGTCTTTTCCATTAGAATGTAGGGTCCTTGAAGGCAGGTAGCCTTTCAATTTTGAATTTGCATCCCAAGCTTGAAGCAGAGTGTACACTAATCTCTTAATGAGTTTCTTTCCTCCCTTTCTCTTCCCCTCTCCCTCCCCATTTCTTTCTCCTTCCCTTCTTCTTTCCTTCTTTTCTCTCCCTCCTTCTTTCCTTGTTTTCCTTCCCCTCCCTCCTTCTGTCCTTTCTTTCTTCCTCCCTTCTTTCTTCCTTCCTTTCCCTCCCTTCTTCTTTCCTTCCTTCCTTCCTTCCTTCCTTCCTTCCTTCCTTCCTTCCTTCCTTCCTTCCTTCCTTCCTTCCTTTCTTCCTTCCTTCCTCTCTTCCTTAACCTCTCTAATTCTCAGGTTCCTCATATGTAAAAGTGTGTGTGGGGTTTAGATTGGCGATGTCTAAGATGCTTTTCTGCTCCAAATCCTACAGTTCATGACATAAGATTGATTAATTTCACCTTTGGTGCAGGATGGATGGATGGATGGACTGGGGTTGGGAGAGAGCACCAGAGGTAGGTTCATAGATAAGAGGGCTTGTAGTGACGTTGGGGCCCGAGGAATTGACTTTGAGTTCTGACTGAGCTACTTCCTACTTGTTTTAACTTGGAGATGCAGAATCTCCTCTCAGTGATTCCCTTTCCTCATCTGTAAAATGGGAATGATGCAGCTGCTCTCCCTGCCTCACAGGACAGTTAGGAGGAACTTGAATGCTTGGATGATTCTATCATCTCACCCAAGTGGTTTCTCCTTCCAGTAGGGAGAATAGCAGCATGTGTACTCTTTCTCATTCAGTAAATGTCTACCACGTCTTCCCATAAATCCTCCATGAAGCCTCCAACCTATTATGCTGGAGACCACCAAATTCAGATCTTTTCCCAGGGAAAAGATGGAGGGACACTGACTAGCTCCCAATGGAACATGTAGGCTGCCTACTAGGCAGCTCTCATTCTTGGTAAATGAAGGAAACTCTTGCTTCTCTTTCCAAGTCATGGAAATGGTATCCTTTACAGCCTGTCTCTTGTGCAGCTCATCCTTGAGGATGGAAGATGGCCATCCTATCTGCCATATGCCTCTCCAATGTTTTTGGAATGACTTCCGACTTTAAATCTTATATATATATATATATATATAAAATGACTAAGCCACTTTGAATAGCTGGAAAACAAGAGAACTAGAAATTGTATGGGATAGAGGCAAATGTCCTACTTTTTTTTTTTTTAAGGAAGAGAATGAATCCAGAAACCTAAAGTATAGTGAGCATGGCTTTGATTCTTGGTAAAATTCTAGAATGTCAAGTCAATTCAAGAAGCATTTATTAAATATCTGTTGTATGCCAGGCACTGTACTAATCACTGAGGATAAGGAGAAAGGCAAAACACAACCCCTGCCTTCAAGCGACTTACAGTCTAATGAGGGAAATACCATAGAAATAACTGTGCAAAAACGATATAGAGTAAGTTGGAGATAATCTTAGAGGAAAGGTGCCAGCTTCAAAGAGGGATGGTTAGCAAACATTTATAAAAGGAAGCAGTGATCTCAAAGGACTTGCATGATTTCATTAAAGAACAGGTCAAACTAGACTGACATAATTTCATTTTTTTGATGGGTTAGTAGACTGGTAGATCAAGATAGTGCCATGGATAGAATTTAGCTAGATTTTAGCAAAGCAATTTGGAAAAGATGAAAAGATAAAGGCTAGAAAAGTAGTTCTTAAAGTATGGACTTAATATCCCTGAGGGTTCCTGAGACCCCAGGGGCGGGGTGTGGTGGTCTGTGAGTTTAAATTTTTTTATGATACTGTTAAGATCCTTTAATTTCTAATATTACTAGCATTGATAGCTATAACTCACATATACAAAAGCTCTTGGGGAAGGCATCAATAATTTTAAGGGTATAAAAGGCAAGGGGAAAAGGAAGGAATAAGCATTTGTATAGTATTTACCTGTTATTCACCCCTCTCCCATTTTCTATAGTTGAGGAAACTGAGGCAAACAGAGGTTAAAATGACTTGCCCAGAGTCACACAGCAGTATTGGAGTGTCTGAGGCAGGACTGGAACTCAGGTCTTCCTAACTTCAACCAGATGGTGCAGTGGAAGGAGCAACTGTGCCTGAAGTCAGAAACACTCATTTTCCTGAGTTCTGTGTGATCCTAGGAAAATAACTTAACCTTATTTGCCTCAGTTTCCTCACCTGTAAAAGGAGCTGGAGAAGGAAATGGCAAAAACACTCTAGTATCTTTGCCAAGAAAACCCTCAATGGAGTCACAAAGAGTCAGATATGACTGAAATGACTGAACAAAAATTCTTATTTCCTCTCTCTCCTGTGCCATCTGCCTAAAGAGGTTCTAAGCCCAAGAAGTCTGAGGACCCATTGAACCAAAAGTGTGATGAGGTGTATTCAGAACTCGTTCAAAGACTGGTCCAAAAGAGTAGCCCTTAATGGTTTCATGTCAACTTGAAGGGATGTATCCAGTGGAGTTCCCCAGGGATCAGTGATTGGCTCTGTGCTGTTATTTTTTTTTTTAAATTCTTATTTGGTTAAAGGCATAGTTGACCTCCTCATTGACTTTACAGACCACCCAGATCTTGGAGTAGATGGATGATGTGGTGAGGATTCCCAAACTTGTGGGTAGGCTGGAACACTGAACCAAATCTAACTATAAGAAGAAAGTAAAAAGGAAATCGCAAGGCTGACACCTCAAAAAGTGATTGGATTGGGACTGTTTGACCCACTGAGGGTAGAATTAAGATTGGTGGGCAGAGGTTTGGGCTTGGTGGTAAGAAACAACTTTCAGTTAATCTGGGTTTCCCAAAGGGAAGTGGGCTGGTTCTCAAACTGGTGAGATAGTGGATTGTTCATCATTGGAAGTCTTCAAAGTCAGCCCAGATGGTCACCTGTACTATATGTTATGGTGGGAATTCTGATTCAAGGATGGGATGAATCTGGCTTCAGAGGTGCCATCCCACTAACTCTGAGATTTTCGCAGTCATGCAATTGCACATAAAGAAGGTTGATATTCGAAGGCTAGGCCTTTGGTTTCAGCACCATGTTAAAGCAAGCCTATGATTGGTACCTACAAAATAAAGTACCTTCCAGCTCTGACATTGTATGGTACCATAATACTATGAGGCAACTGGACTCCTGAGGTGAGAGGTGACTGGGTCCTGAATTAGGGTGGTGGCAGTGGGGAGAGAGGCTGGAAGGGGAGGAATGAAAAATACACTGCAGAAGTTAGAGTCCAAACAGCTGGATGACTAATTGGATGTTATGGAAAAGGGAAAAATCAAAGACTGGGGATGGAAAATGGGAAGGAAAAAAGCATTTATCAAGTACCTCCTATGTGTCATGCTAAACACTTTACAAATATTATCTAGCCAATAAACGTTCTTAAAAGCCCTAATATGTGCAAGGGGCAGCTGGGTGGTGAATTAGAGTGTCAGGATTGTAGTCAGGAGGACCTGAGCTCAAATCTGACATCAGACACTTATTAGCTGAGAGACCCTGGGCAAGCTGTTTGCTCAGTTTCCCCATCTGTAAAATGAGCTGGAGAAGGAGATGGCAAACCACTCTAGTGTCTCTGCCAAGGAAATCCCAAATAGGGTCAAAGAGAGTTGGGCATAATAGAAAAAAATGACAACAACATAAGTAAATGTGCGAAGTGCTGGGAATAGAAATCAGAAAAAGACAGTCCCTGCCCTCATTACAACCTAATGAGGAAAGACAACACACAAAATAAAGTTGGAAAGGGCTTAGGGAAGCTGTGCAGCGTGGGGCCACAGGGGCACGCTAATGCACCACCCAGCTGCCCCTGGCACACATTAGGGGTTTTAAAAATATTTTTAGTTAGAAAATATTTGTAAAGTGTTTAGCATGGCACATAGTAGGTGCTTAACAAACGCTTATTCCCTTCCCATTTCCCATCCCTAGAAATCCCCCATCAAAAAAATCCAAAATGAATTCAACTGGAGAAGTTGATTAGAATGAGTGCCTCTGCCATCCAGAATGAGTGCACCTGGCTGGGAAATCATAACAGGCCTGAGAGGTAGGTACTATCATGATCTCTGTTTTACAGTAGTGGAAACTGAGGCAGACAGAGGTGAAGTAACTTGCCTAGGATTACACAGCTAATAAATGTCTGAGGCTGGATTTGAACTCTGATCCAGATAGAAGGCCTTGTGCTCTCTCCACCTAGCTGTCCAGCGAATTCACTATGACTGGAAAAGTTCAGCTAGATGGCCATTAGTTTGTGATGTAGTTTAGAGCATCTCTGCTCCAGGTCAGATAGCCATGTGGGGGCTCCGGTTTCCAGTTGGGTGATGGGTAGCACCATCAATAAATATGGACAACCTACTATAGTCCTCTCCCTTTGGAGTGTTTGGGTATGGGCAGAACCTGTGGAAGAAATAATGAACACATTTATTTACCATGCCATGACAAATAGGCAGGCATAGATAGTATAGGCAAGTCCGCATGAAGGTGACCAGACCAACATTGGTTTCCTATGACTTCCTTAATGCTTTATCGCCAAACCCTTCAGGACCAATCCCCTATTGTTAGTATTATAATGAGGATAAAGAAAGGTGACAGTGACATGACTTTTTAAGGTTTACAAAGCATTTTATGTACTCAGGTCCCACTATTTGGAGGGAGTGTGGGTCCATCAGTCAGTAAGCATTTATTAAGCATTTATTTAACTATTATGGGCCAGGTACTGGGGACACAAAAGAAAACAACCAAATAGTTCTTACCCTCAGGGAGCTTATATTCTGTTTGAGGAGACAGTATAATATGAAAAGGAGACAGTATATTATATTATAAAATATAAGATAATAATATAATATATAATAGTAAAATATAAAAAGAATAAATACAAATAAATACAAGATATTTGGGAGGGAAGGCACAAGTTACTGGGGGCGGGGATCTGCAAAGGAGAGGGTCTGTGTGAGGAGCAAGGTTCATGGGGAATGGTGACCTGGATTTGGAGTCAGAGGGCCTGGGTTCAAGATCCTGACTATGCTGCTGCTTTTGCTACTGGTTCAACTTCAGCAAAGTCATATATCAGTTCTCTCCCTGAGAAATGACTTGCCCAGGGACACTCAGTCAATGTGGATCAGAGGTATTCACTACTCAATGCTGCATCTCTTTGGCTTTAAATCCTGTGACGGGGAAAACGTCCTGGAGTAAGGAGGGAAAGCTTTGTCATCCCTGTTTCGTGGATTAGAAAAGTGAGGGTTCCAAGAGGTTAATGGACATGCCTTCTGCCTCCCAGTCCTGACTTCTACCAGTGACATCCAACTCCTTCAGAACTGACAGCTCCCCCTTCCCCCCACCCCGTAATATTATGTTGACTTACATGTTTTCCCAAAACCAATCTAGGACATTAAAACGTGGTTACCTAGGGAGTGTAGAATTAAGGAGTCATCAGAGCCAGGGGTGAGAAAATTCTTCCAGAAAGAGAACAAGGGAATATAGATCAGAAGTGAAGAGGAAGGGCATTTTAGGGACCAGAAAGAACCAAGAAGAGGGAATGAGTTAGATGGACTGGGCCCCCCTGACTCTGCACCTCAGCCCAGGCTGCCTCCTAGGTTCTCGGATTACCCTCCCTCCTCTGCCCTCCCTGTCAGAATTCCCAGTCTTGCTGCTACCTCCCACAGGACTTTCCCACATCCCCTTAGCTGTTAGTAATTATTCATTTCTCAAATTGTCTCTTTCCTTATTGTAATTCTTCAGTAGACTATAAGCTCCTTGAGGGCAAGAAATATTTTTGAGGGAGGTGTCTTCATATGTTAGTACTTAATACTTTACCTTGAACCTATCAGGTAGTGAGGTGTAGTAGACAATCTTGGAATTCAGAAGAGATAAATTCATATCTGACACCTGATAACTGTATAATCCTGAACAAAGACCCTTAACGATTCTGAGACTCAGTTTTTAGAATGAGCAGGTTGGGTTAGCTAGTCTCTAAGATCCTTTCCATCTCCATGAGTCTGTGAAAGGGTCATGGAGTTGAATTTAGAGTAGGAAGGTGTTTTCCGAGAACACTGGGACTTCAGCCCAGGTCAGGCTTAAATCTTGGTGGAAATAGGCATTCCACCAACATTTATTCAAAGAGCTGGGCTGTTAGAAAGGCCCTCCAAATCCATTTGGGTACGTCATGGCCTATGTCCATTCGCAGAGGTGTTCCCTTGTGACTAAAGTCACTAGGCTTGGAGGGTTGGGCCCAGTCGAGCAGGGGTTCTCCTGTTCACCCCTGCTGCCTCTGTTTGGTCATAGGCACAAAAACTAGATTTGAAGGCAGCATTATTGAATTATCACTCTCTACAGCAGGAAAGGATCTGAGATATCAGATTCCTACCCCGTTCCATCCACTTCCTCCTGTGATTTGTTATTTCTGATTACTTCCCATCTACTCTGTGTGTATCTTGTACATACCCAATAGTTGGTTTATGTGCTCTCTCTCCCATTGGAAAGTAAGTCCTTTAGGGCAGGCACCTTCATCCTCTCTGACCTTCTCCCCCTTCTCCCTCCACTTCCCAGAGACCTATGGATTATTTCCCAGTCCAAATGAACCCTCACTTCCTCTTCCCCTTGGAGTCTGGGCTAGCTCTTTGCTGTGTGTGTGTGTGTGTGTGTGTGTGTGTGTGTGTGTGTGTGTGTGTGTGAGAGAGAGAGAGAGAGAGAGAGAGAGAGAGAGAGAGAGAGAGAGAGAGAGAGAGATTTCCCACTCCATTTTGTTCCTTAGGGGCCCCAATGGTTTTTCCAGAAGACACCAGCAGGAACCCTGGGTCCTAGGCTGGCTTCCATTGATGGGGGAGTCTCTGTAGGTGGGAGATGGGGCCTACTCTTCCTCTGCAAACCAAGGAGCAGGTGAACACGAAAGCCTGGCTCCTGCTGGCTGTTTTGAACTCTATAAATCACAGCTTCTTTTTTTCTTCTTGGAAAAAATAGAATAAACAAATGAAGACAGGAACGAAATTAAAAGATAATTGGAAGGCTATATTGGGCTGCTGTGTGTGTGCCTGGGCGCTGACAATCTGGTGTCTCTCTGTGCCGGGAGGACAAATTGAGATCTTCAGTTTGCTCAGGGGGGAGAATAAAACAATCTAACGTAGGCGCCTGTGATGCAAATAAACAGACCGATCTTAAAGAGGATTAGTTTTGCCTTCTATATTAAGAGTAGCATATTCTGACATATGCCTCCAGAAGGCTCCCCGGCTTCTGGGAAAGGGACAGACGGGCTTAAGAGGAAGGGGCTGGGCTGGGGGTGGAGGTGGCATGAGTGTCTACACAGCAGATGGTGAGGTTTGTGAACAGAGAGGGTGGGAAAAAAGGAAGGATTACAGGGTAAGCAGGGGAGAGACGAACGATCTCCTTCCACTTTCACCCTCCCATCCCCACCCCCATTCTGGATGCCTTCAGGACTGAGAAGACCAAGAATTCAGGCACACAGCATGATGTGACAAAAAGACGTATAGCTTAAATTCATAGGGTCCTGGGTTCAAATCTCTGCTCTGACACTTACTAGCTGGATAAGCTTCTGCAAATGCTCTGCCCTTCCTGGGGCTTATGACAAAAAAGGGAGAGAAGAGAGAGTAATGATTTAGCCCAACCTACACATTTCTATTATACTTTAAGGTTTGTAAATTACACAGAATGTTAGAAAATAGAATGCCAGATCCCAGAATGTCAGAGCTGAGAGGGGCCTTAGAACCTAGAATGTCAGAGCTGGGAGGACCCTTAGAACTTGGAATGTCAGAGCTGAGAAGGCTCTTAGAGCAAAGAATGACAGAGCTAGAATGGACCTAAGAATACAGGATTTTAGAACCTAGCATGTCTGAGATGGAAGGGGCCTTAGAACATGGAACATTAGAAAAGGAAAGACCCTAGAACATAAAGTGTTAGAGTTAGGTGAATCCTTGGAACATAAGATACTCTAGGACCTCAGTGAGTCCCCTAACCCAATCCCCTCATTTTACACATTAGGACCCTGAGACCCAGAGACTAAGTGACAAAGTCAGAGACAGCATATTTCTCTAGATCTAGTCTTAGAAGACCTAGGTTGAATCCTAGCTCTGCCACTTGGTACCTAGGTGACCTTGATCTAGTCTTGTTTCCTCTCAATTTACCTGTTTGTACAATGAAGGAGTTGATTAGATGATTTATATCTAAGGTCCATTACTGTTCTAACTCTGTGATTCTGTGAGATGTCAGAGCCAGAACTGGAAATCGTCTCTGGCCTCCCAGCCTGAAGTCTTTGTATTGTTCCATTGTTATCTTTCCTTTCTGGCTACTTTTGGGAGCTGCAGTCAGGCACAAGGGTGCGGAGGAGGGCTGTTGTCATGGGTTGGGGTTTGGAGCAGATTTACCAGGCATCCTCTCCCTTGAAATCCCTGGGCAGTTTACTTTTTCTTCTTGGGCCTCAGTTTCCTTCTTTGTAAAATAGACTAGATGATAGCTACCTGAGATCCCTCCCACCTGTAAATCTTAGGAAACCTACAATGTTACAGCACCAAAGTGAGGTGGAACGGCCTGACCTGTGGGGGAGGCAGATGCAGCTCTGGGCTCCTTTGTCTTCCTCTTTGTCCTCAGAAACAATAGACCCAGCTTTATAGCTCCTGAGGGGCCGGCGAAGGCTCATCATCCACAATCCTGAGAAGTGCTGACTGTCGCTCACTTCAACTCATTCCCTAAGCCCCTGCGGTCCCATTATGGTAACACGCGGCTGATTCCTAATCAATGCACAGAAAAAACCCACAGCTGGCCAGGTGCAGCAGCATCCGCAACCAAGGCCAGGCTGAAACCACAGTCTCTGATCCAAAAGAGTACCAAGGGGCCTCAGGACAAAGTCATTTATTTCTGAGCAGGATCCCTGAGAAGGCACCATCCAACCTTTTCTTGAAGACCTTCTGTGATGAAGAACTCACTCTATCCCGAGGTTATTGGAAATCTTTGGAAATCTTTAACTGTTACGAAACTTGTCCTTGTATAGAGCTGAAATCTGTCTCTCTGCAACTAGAGAGTGTTGAGACTTTGTTCTGCCCTCTGGGCCAAGCAGCACGAGTCTGATGTCTCTTCTAAATGACATCTGAACTATGCTGGAAAGAGTCCTGCTTTTGGAGTCAGAGGACTGGCCTGCAGCAGGCGAAATTGGAATCAGAGACTCTGGGTTCAAATCTCACCTTTGCCCTGTGTTCTGTGGGCAAATAAATCATGCAATGCATCTGGAGTGTGGGTTCCTCCTCTGACAAAGGAGAGGGTCAAAGTGGGTGACCTCAAAGACTCCTGACAGCTCTGAACCTATGACATTAGGACCTGGGTTCACTTCTCTGCTCTGCCAATGAGCTGTGTGACTTTGGGTGTGTCATTTCCCTCGTTTTCTCATCTGTAAATCAAGGGGGTTGGACTATATGATCCCTGAGGTTTCCCCCAGCTCGATACCATGCACCGTCTACTGAGCTGTACGTTAAGAAACAGAGCCAGGTTGGCATGGGGGACTGCTTATTGTTCGGCCTTCATTTTCAGAAAGGACCAAAGAGAACATGAGGGTGACGTACTGACATGTACATGAGGGTGATGTACTCCATGTAAACTGGAGAGGGTTAGACTGGAACCCAGGTCATAGGGCTAATATGGTAAAGTGGGAACCAGTTGGCTATGGGGAAAAGGACTGTGAGGAAACTTGAAGTCTTGTAACAGGAGGGATTCAGGTTAGACTTAATGAAGGCATTGGGACTACTGGTTTGCAGTTCTATCTCTGATATTAACTCATTATCTCATAGAATCACAGATTTAGAGTAGAAATGGACCTTAGACATGAGTCATCTAGGACAATCCCTTCATTGTACAAACAGGTAAACTGAGGCCCAGAGAGGAGACATGATTAGATCAAGGTCACCTAGGTACCAAGTGGCAGAGCTGGGATTTAATCTAGGTCTTCTGAGACTAGACTGCACTGATGCTTTCTCCTTCCTATTTGGAAATGGATAAAAGTTGTGCTCATATTTATAATCAGTTCTCATCCATAAATGGAGACAGGAAGACCTGGGTTCAAGTCTCCTCTCTGACACATATTGATTATATGTCTCTGGGCAAGTCACTGAACTTCTTAGGGTTCTAGGAGTCTCTCTTAATCTTTAAGTCACAGAGGAACCATTTACCTCCATTGGTAGAAGGAATTTCCTTGACTGAGAATCCCCTACATCATTTTTCTGTGCCTCACTTTCCTCAATTATAACAGTGATAAAAAGGCAGCATTGCTATTCAGAAGTAAAGAGACAGCGCCCCTTCAGAATAGGGAAGGCCTGGTGCGAGTATTGCCTCCTGAGACTGACACATTTTGTGACCCTGGGCACCAAGAGGTTAGTGACTTTAAGACAGAGACTCAGAGAAATGAAGTGATGTGTTCAAGAAGTTTAAAGGTAGGGTATGGTTGTTTCCTTCCTAGGAGGCCACCCTGAGGATGATGCCAATGACAACTCCTATTTCAAGAGGGCTCTGTTAATGCTTCCCATTGTGAATTCCTTATGTCAGCTTCTCCTCCTCCTTTGCATTTACTTCTTTATCCCAGTGTGGAGGTGACCCTACCTAGACTATGCTAACTCTGTCAGGGTTAGCCATGCAAGCTGGGAAGGCTAGGGATAGGGGTCTAGGGAACTCCCAGATGAGGAAAATATCTTTGCAGATGCAGATCAGTCCCTTCTCTGCATTCGACTGTACTTGATGGCTGAGGACCAGCTGAGGACCAGCTAATGCAGAGAGGCACCTCACCAGGCTGGCTACCAGCGGATGCATGTCTTTTTTTTTCTTGGTCCACAACAATTGATAAAGACCATCTGTTAAATCCTGGTTGGGAGTTGCAATCTGCTTTAGTGGAGGTCATGGGCACATGGAAGAATTCATAGGGCATGGTTTTTTCCTCTCAGCATTCCTGATCCTGAAAGACAGATAATGTATAATATAACTATATTATATGTTATATAGCATATTCATTATTTATTTATATTAAAATTCAAAATTATTTATTTATCCAATTTATTATTATTTCTTTATTAGGTAAATATAATATCTATATATTATATAATATAAAGATGCTAAAGACAGATTAGAAGAGAATGTAATGTAATATAATACAATATAATGTAATATAATATAACACAACATAATTAATATAATAATTTATTATATATAATAGATCTAGAGATGGAAAAGACTGGAGAGGTCATTTAGTCCACCATCGCCATTTTTACAGATGAAGAAACTGAGGACCAGGGACATTAAGTGACTAGCTCACGTTCACACAGGCCATACGTGGAGATATCTCTTAATTCCAGCGTCAATATTCTTTTCATTGTACTAGGTCAGTTAATTCTATTCCAATCTAAACTAGTCCAGTTCAGTCAACTAAGTTCAGTTCAGTTCAAATCAACAAACGCTTATGAAATATCTACCATACCCTAGGCAATTGGCTTAGATAGAGAGCTGAAGCTGGAGAGAAACTGGCTGTAACCTTGGACATGTGCCTTGCCCTCAAAGTGCCCCAGGACACTTTCTAAGTTGCTAAGTCATAGATTAGTTTGCCCATCTCTTTTGAAAGAGTAAGTTTGTTCCATTTCTCTGTAAAATCACAGATCCCATCATTCCTTCTCCCACACCCAGAGATGTGCCTGATACACATACATACGTTTGGAGCATGAAGGTTAGACTCCTCGCACAACCAGAGAAGCAGACAGTGCAGATGCTAGTATTTTGTTTTACAGATGAGAGGTGGGGGCTCAGCCCCCACAGGCGGTATATGACAAAGAGAGTTCTCTTAAATCTAAAACAGGGACTCTGTCTGTCCCAGGTGGCTGGAGGACACCAGCTCCAAGGCAAGGGGATGACCTGGTGTCCCTCAGAGTCTTCCAAACCAGAAGTCTCCAGCTCCCCTGTTGGTGTGTCCCCCTTCCTCTAATCCACACCCCAGAGACTTCTTCTGGGGGCCAAGGCTCTCCTCTCAGTGCCAGCTTTTCAGTTTTTGGACTGGTTGGTAGGTGGATTTATGGGGGCAGTTGGCAGCGGGGTGAGCGGATGCTGCCTTGAGCTAACTGGATCTTTGGAGATGTTGGCTTTCAGTAGCCAGGAAACTCCGTCTTCAAGAGGAAGAGAGTTGAGATGTGAAGCGATTTCCTGAAGATTCCACAATGACCAGCATTTATTGAGCACCTTTTGTTTGTAGAGGCCCTGGGGAGAATAAATAAAGGAAGATTTGATCCCCATCCTTGGGGAAACCCCAGTCTCAGGAGGGAGATATTGTTTCCAGGATATAGAAGTGCAGTCCCAGGCCTCTGACACTTCCCTCATCCCCGAGCCTCAAGGGGAAAGAAAGTTCAGTGATTACTCATTAATTACTCAGGCTGAGGGGGGAATCCCAGCCCCTGCCTTGGGAGAGCTTCCAGTCTGAGAGGGGATTTGTTGTGCCTGTCCTCATAGGCAAAGATCCCCCCTCCTCCTTCTCCAACTTCCTGCCTTGGGAGAAGAGGCACAGATCTTGTCCTCAGGCACCATCCCGTCTGAAGGGAGGGACGCACAGGACCTACCCTCAGGAAGCTCACAGTGTGAGCCAGCAGGAAGGGTAGTGTGGGGGAGTGGTTTCTGACCTGAGTCTGGGAAGACATGACAGGTGCAGAAAAGGGATTTAGAATCACTTAGACAGCATTACAGGTACAAGACTCATTGGAATGAAGGGCACAATTGGTATTTTAATACTGAGGAATTTGCACTGATGATATAAATCAGAGCTCCTGATGAGTCAGGGAAGGCTTTTGGGCAGGTGTGTCTGGCTCGATATCTGAAGGGAAGAGACTGGCACGTGACTGGGCCAAGAGAATTTTAAAGGGGAGGGGGACACGCACACATACACATACATATATATATATATACACACACATACATTGATACATACATATATATGTATGTGTATGCATATGTACATATATACATACAAACACATATATTTATTCTACATTATATATGTATGTTATATATATGTATGTGTACACATACATATATACAAACACATAGGTTAATGGAATGTAAAGGACCAAGGCATCATAGCTTTAGAGCTGGAGGGGACCTTAGAGGTGATTGCAGCTGATTTCCTTCAGTTTATGGATGAGGAAACTGAAACCTGAAAGATTAAGTGATTTGTCAGTCACCCACTTAGTCTAGGAGAGCATTCAAATCCGGGTCCTCCTGACTCCAAGTCCAATATTCTACCCAGTAAACCTGTGTTATTTTTGTCTTTGTATCACTAGCCCTTATCACAGGTGCTGGTACTTGTTGTACCATGGCTGGTATATAGCTGGTGCTTAATAAATGCTTGTTGAATAGAATAATCTATTGCCCTCAAACTATAGCGGTGGAAAGTGGTTTATCCAAAGGGGGAAAGTGATTTGCAGAAAGTCACCTAGCATATGAATGACTGAGCTGGGGCTAGACTCCAGGGCTGTTGCCTTCCCACTCAACTACTCTATTGTAGGCTGCTACCCTGAAAAGACCCAAAGGCAGGAACAAGAAAATAAGGATTCAGGGTCAGCGTCAGGGAACTACAAAGTTGGAGCTGGGGTCCAGAGCGACAAGGCAATCCTTGGATGGTGGCTCTCAACTCAGCAACTTGACTTAGGGTGAGTACCCTACTCATTGAACCATATCTCTCTATCCCATCAATAACAAGATCAAATGTAACTCCCATTTCCATAGTACATTGGGGCTTAAAATTATTTTATGGATAAGAAAATTGAGGCCCAAACTTACCCAGAGTTCCATAGCTAGTAAGTGCCTGTTAGAATTTGGATCCTTCTAAGTCACTCCATTTTCCCACACATCTGCTTTCTATACTTATCTCCACTAGGGACATTTCCTCCCTGGTGGATGACTGTAGTCTGCTCCTGGAACTGTCCTTGACTTGGATGGGACCACACTGGCCTAATCTGATTCCATTCCACAGCACTTCCTTGACATCCCTCAGCCTCTGTGGTTTGTGTCTTCCTCTCCCCTTTCCAGTTCTCCTTTATGTTTTATCTCCCTCCATTGGAACGTCATTTCCTTGTGGACTGGAGCTGACGTCCTAGCTTTCATTGGTGTCTTTGGTGCTTAGCAAATAATGATCTCTCTCTCCTCTCTCTGTTGCTTTCTTTCTCTCTCTCCCTTCTCTCATTTCCTCTCCTTATTCTTTCCTTTAATTCCCCCTCCTTTCCACTTTCTCGTTTCCTTTCTTTCCCTCTCTTCCCTCCTTTCTCTCCTTTTCTTCCTCTCTGTCTCCTCTCCTCTTTGTCTCTGCCTTTCTCTCTGTCTCTCCTTTTCTTCCTCTCCCTCTTTCTCCCTCCCCTTTCTGTCCCTTCCCTCCTCTATCTTTCTCTTCTCTCTCTCTGTCTTTCTTACACACACACACACACACACACACACACACACACACACACTCTTACCCATAGACTACCTCATAAATTTATGCACTTTCTAGGCCAGGCCAGGCTCAGCCACAAAGGGGCCTTTAACAATGTCCACACTGGCTGTACAGATTCGGTCACCAATCTTCCCTCAGAGTTAAACTTTGAGCATGAAGTAGCACTGGGTGGGAGGTCAGTCTAGATGGCTACAACCTAAAACTTGTTTTTCCTGCTCTTGTTAAGCCTGGCATGGCTCAGTTTGGTGAGTCCTGGCTGCAAGGGTCCAGAATCCCTGAGTCCCACACAGGAACTGAGAACGGCCAATTCCCCGCTGTGGGTGGTGACCAGGTGGGGCCTTAACTCTGGCAGTAGAGTTCATGGTCTTCCTCAAGGACCTCAGCCACAGGACCCAAAACACAAGAGTATAGATGAGAACCAGAGCAAAGGCAGACATGGATGGGATTCTTTGTTCACTAAAGGCACAACAAAAGGGAAGGAGTTTGGAGGGTGAGGGAAAAGGATCCTGTGAGGGGCTCATGGTGACGGAAACCCCAGTTCACAAAAGCTCGCCCATGGTGCCTAAGGAAGAACGTTAGGATAGACATTAGAGGGGAGGAAAAGACCATCATAAGACACTGAAAAAACTTAAGCTTCAAAAAAACCCACAGAAGAAAGCCAAAAGGTAGAGGACACAAAAATCCCCAAGCATTACTACTTTGCTGAACTTAATATGTCATTCTTAAAATAACCCAACAGTATGTGACAGAAGTTCACAGTACCTTACGTAACCCTCTTTCATGTTCCTTGGATTTTAAAATGTCTCTGTTGATCATTAAGTTCCTGACAAAACAGAAAATTTAAAATAAAAAGAGAAGTTAAAAAAGTTCTAGCCCCACATCTGTTGCTGATGGTGTGATGGAGAGCAAATGGCCCTATGTCTTTGGGCCTCAGTCACCTCCCCTGACGAAATGAGGATGGGATTTTAGGGCATGACCTCTAAGGTTCTAGCTAATCTGTATTTTAAAGCCTTTTCCAGCTCTGACATCCTGTGTTCTAAGGGCCCCCCAGCCCTGACTTTCTGTTTTCTAAGGGCCCTCCCAGCTCTGACATCCCCTGTTCTAAGGGTCTTTCCAACTCTGACATTCTATGACCTATAAGCCATTTGATCTCTGACTTGCTTCTGTGGGGCATTAAATTGATGTAAGGGAGGGTATTTCAGTTGGCTAGAGGGGGGAGGGCATCCCAGTTATCCAGCATCTTGGGAAAAGGTGGGAGTGGATTCTCTCACCAAGAGATAAGTATAACAAGATTGGCCCCATTCTTGGGGCTCGGGCCCCTATGCTCCCTTCCCTGCCATAGGAAGGGTCAGTTGGGCAGACCTTCAAGGATGCTCACCCTTGTGGGCTTGGCATAGAGATGGAATAAAGATGTGGTTCATCTTTGGGTAGTAAATGCTGGGCCGAGGGAACAACGAACCATTTGCTGCTATTTCCCCCATCTCTACCTCTCTTCTCCTCTGCAGCCTCATTTCCTCAGGAAACAGAGCCTGACCCCTGTATCCAGCTCCTGTAATCACTTCCTCTACCCAATTCTTCCTCAAACTCCCTCTCATTCAGCAGAAAGAGCTGATTTCCCCAAAGCTGCTTAGATTTGAAAACTTGGGCTGCTTGGCTTGGTCCCTCACTACCCCAGGCCTATAAATAAATACTGAGCTGATGCTCTGATGGTTTCCGTCAGAATCAGCATCTCCACGAGGGCAAACAGGGACCAGGAGCTGTCTTCAGCCTCCTCTCCGCAGGTGTCCATGTGCTTCCAGAGCTACCTCATCTGGCCTCTTCTCTCCCCTATCCCCTGAAGCTGTCCAGCCCAAAGCCTGCCATGTTCGATGCCCATTCAGTAGGTACTTCCTGAATGTTTGGTGAATGACTGACTGGAATGAATATTCAGCTGGGCAGGAGGTAGCCTCAGTGTCTCTCCTGTTTCTGTTGTGGAAGGTGGCTTTCTGCTTGAGAGGAAGTCCCAAGGTGCTGGAGAGCCCTCCATGTGCACTCCCAAGGCCTGGGGCTCAAATATTGGCTGTGTCACTCACTCGATGTGTGATCCTAAGTGTCTGGGCCATCCCTGTCCAAGGCACATTTATTAAGTGCATGTTATTGTGTAAGAAACTGTGTTAAGGTCCTCCGGGGATACAAAACCAAAAAGAACCAAAAATAGCTTCTGTCTTTAGAAAACGACATTTTACGGAGGGGGAGCAAGAAGGGAAGAAGTATTTTTTAAGTGACTACTGTGTGCCAGGCACTGTTCAAAGTGCTTTACAAATGGGATCTTATTTCATCCTTGCAACAACCCTGGAAGGCAGGGGATATCATTATTCCCATTTTAAAGATCAGGAAACTGAGGCAAACAGTGGTTAAGTGACTTGCCCAGGGTTACCCAATTAGAAAGTACCTGAGGAAGGATTCGAATGTAGATCTCCCTGTCTCTGGGCCCAGCACTTTATCCACCTTAGTTGCCGACAAGTAAACAGAGGGTATATTCAATGAAAGGTAAATGGGCTAATTTGGTTGGAAGATAGCATTGTGAAGGCATGATGTGACTGAGTGGGTGAATGCATGAAAAAACAGCATTTAGTATTTGTTTTTCCAAGAACTTTACTAAGACCTAGAAGTATAAAATACAAGAAAACAGAGTCGATCTGTGTTCCCCAAGGAACTTGTATTCTAAAGGGAGGAGGCAAAACATTTAAAGAGGTGTTGGTGCTAGATAAAGGGTTTGAGGATGTGAAATAAACCGAGAAAAGTCAGGTTGGAGCTAGACTCTGAGAGGCCCTCAATGCTAAATAGAGGGGCTTACATCTGGAGACCATAGGGAGCCACATGTTCTTCAGGATCCCCATTAATCAGCAGCAAGCATTTGGCAGGCCCAGCTAGCCTTGAAAGAATCAATTTCCTCATTTATAAAATGGGGATGATAATAGCACCTCCCTTCCTGGGTTGCAGTAGGGATCATATGATACAGAGTATGCAAAATCCTATACAAACCCTAATGCTTATAGGAGTGTAGATTATTAAATAGGGAGGTCATGTACTCATGGGGCAGAGGGAGGGCACCCTGATATTTATGGCTAGAATTGGGAGAGGGAGCTTTATGGGTATACCCAACTTTGATCCTTATATCAGGTAGATGAGATGCTAAACCTGTAATCTAATATTTGGAACGACAAGGTACTTTTGATATCTAGGAGGGCAAGCCCATCTTGCACTTTTCTCTGTTTTTTTTTTAAATGAGGTTTTTTTTATTGTTGCTCAGTCATGTCCAGCTCTTCAGGACTCCGTTTGGAGTTTTTTTTGGCAACGATACTGAAGTAGTTTGCCATTTCCTTATCTGGTTCATTTTACAGATGAGGAAATGGAGGCAAACAGGATTGAGTGACTTGCCTAGGGTCACACAGCCAGAAAGTGTCTGAGGCTGGAATTTGAACTCTTATTGACTCTAGGGCTGGTGCTCTTTGGTGCCACTTAGCTGCCCCCACCCTTTCTTTCCTTCCCCTCAACCTCTTCCCATTTCTCAGGTCCTTGACCCAGGGACCACCCTCATCACCTTCCCTACCCACAGATGCATCCCTCTAAGTTCTCTATTTCTTTGTAGGAGAAAACGACCCTTCCAGTAAAGCCACTCTCCACTCCCTCCACATTGATTCTACCCCAGCAGCATGTCTTGTGCCCATTCCCCTCTTTCCCACCATATGGCTCCTTCTCCACCTTAGGTCTTCAGCACATCTTGTCTGGACTCTTAGAAAAGTCTCTTCGCTCGTCTTCCTTCATCTTCTTCCCTCTCTAATATTCCTTTGCCCAACTTACAAAGTGATATCCTTAAAGTCTGGGCATGACTAGGTCACTGCCTTCCTCACACAGCTGCACTGGCTCCCTATTCCTTCTAGGATAAAGTGCAAATTCCTCTCATTTAAAGCCCTTTGCAATCAGCTCCAACATGCCACTCCAGTCTAATCATACATTCCACCCTTTGCCTTGTAAAATCTCGAACTTCCTTCAGAATAGGTCGGTGGCCCCAGAGGAAACCTTGACTCAGTCCCCCAATCTGTTGTAATTTCTCCTTTCCCACATTATTTTGCATTTCCTTATCTGTGTTTGGATTATTTCCTTCCAATAGAATGAAAGTTCTTTGAAGATGGGGCTGTTTTGTCCTTTTGTCTTCATACATGGAGGACATTCAATTGCTGAATTGAATTGTTCTCAGTTTTCCTGTCTGGACTCGGAGCAGCTGTCCATGCCTGGCTTTTGGACTCCAAGAGTCTCTGCTTGGATCCCACCCCTGCGATTGGGGAATGGGGCCCAGGCAAATCTGATGGAGAGGCTGAGAGTTCAGGGAGCTCATTCTTGTCTGCAATTGCCTGATTTAAATCTCATCTTGTGATTCCAGGTATGGTGGGTGAGGTATGAGCCTTAGTAGTGGCCTGAATAGGAATACAAACTCATTAGATTTGCTACTGATCTCACAAGGCTCTTCGGAGAAAAGTGCTTTACAAATCAGAGAAATGTGAGTTATTATTGGTAGTATCTATGTCAATGGTGTTTTAAATCCTGGGGAGAAGGGAGGCTCTGGTAGGGGTGGGGAGTCTGGAGAAGGCAAGGAAGGTCATCCTAGGATCATAGATTCCCAAGATGCAGGATCACACATTTAGAGCCCAGAAGTCACCTTGTCCAATCCTGCTATTCCAGAGGAGGGAAAGAGAAGGGAAGTCACTGGTCATACCCTCCTTCTTCCCTCAGTGTCCAGCTAGCCTCTGATAGAATGATGGGGAGTTCACCACTTGACACAGTTACAGATCTCATTTTTTGGAAGTTTTTCCTTTCATTAGGCTGAATTCTGCTCCCTCCCCTCCTTCTGTTCCCACTACAGTCTTCTCAAGCTAGCCTTGGTTGCCTTGTACCTTCTTGGCATCAGAAGGGGGTTTAACATTTGTTTTTTGCTGGTAGTGGAGGAGGAGGCTGGTGCCGATGACTGTGAGGGGCACCAGGGTGGGGGAAGTAGGCAGGCAGGGTGGGACTGTGCCCAAGCCCATTAAGATGCTGGCCCCATAGTCAGTGGGGAGGATTTCTGACAGCTTAGGGCTGCGGGAGGGAAATCAGAGCTCCTTTGATGAAGCCCCAGGTGTGGCAATGCTGGGGAACTTTGCAAAAGAGTCTGATTGTCAGGAGAGTGGAGATGACGGCTCTGGAAAAGGAAGCCTGGGCTAGGGAGGGAGGAAAGGCAAACTTTAATCACCGCTGATTTCTCAGCTCCAGAAGCGGGAGGGGGTGCTGTGCTTGAGAATGAAGCAAATATTCGGTATCAAAACCCATTTTTTCTGGTTACCCCCTCTGTGTCAGTGCAAAGGAATAAACAGGCCAGCCAGAAGATTAGGGCTGGAGGGGAGCTTAACAGGTTATCTTGTTCAATCTCCATTTTTTCCCTAGGAGGGAACTAGTCCCAGAGAGGTCAAGTGACTTGCCCAAAGTCACACAGTGGGTAAGTCTTCTGGGCAGGATTTGAATCTGACTGCTGGAAAATTTGAGTATGAATTCTGACTCAGACACTTACAAGCCCTAGGACTCAGAGTAAGTCACTTTGCGTGTTTTCAGTCTCAGTTTCTTTATCTGTTTAGTGGGAATTGTAAGAGCACCTACCTCAGGGTGGTTGTGAGAATCACAGAAGAGAATATATAAAGCTCTTCACAAACTTCAGATTTTTATTATTTTAATATTATTTTATTTTTAATTTTATTTAATATTATCATTATTGTGCCATATTACTCAAGACCCCTGAATTTGCTCAGACATTCCTCCACTTAATACACATCATTTTCCCAGAAGTCTTGGGATGTAGGCATGACAATACCCATTCTGCAGCTCTTGGGATCTTAGATTTTTTGCTAGAGGGCCTTTAGAAACTATCACATCCAATGTGAACATTTTGCAAATGAGGAAACTGAGACCCAGAGAGTTTAAGTAAGTGATTTAATCAGGGACACCCAGCTAGTAAGCATCCCAGGTGGGATTTGAACCCAGACCTTCCTGACTACAACTCCAGCATACTAACTACTAGGCTATAATGCCTCTTTCTTTATACAGGGGGATCCTCAGCCACCTCCAAGCTCAACTAGTCTGAGGGTAGTTCTCATCTTATCTTATCCCGTTCTTGAAAGCATCCTTTCTCATACCGAGGTTTCCTCAGATCTTTCCAGGGGATCCATGAAGTCAAGACTATTTTTATAGCAATACTAAGGTGTGATGTACTTACTAAAATCTTTCTTTTCCCAACTGCACATCTGTATGAGGCCAGATTTTCTTTACTTGCTGTTGTCCAGTTGTGTCCAACTCTTCATGACACCATTTGGGGTTTTCTTGGGCGAGATATGGAGTGGTTTGCTATTTCCTTCTCCATCTCATTTTGCAAATGAGGAAACCAAGGCAAACAGGATTAAGTGACTTGCCCAGGGTCTTACAGCTTACACCACGTCCACTTAGCACAAAAGTACACTTATTAATAGGCTGAGCCAGAGGACTATACACAAGCCCATTCAACAGGCAGGAGGGGAATTCTCCTGATTCACTCTGTTGTCTCCAAGTGTCCAAACAAAGAATAAAAAAAAATCCTGTTCTACAGTAAGCCCTCTCAGCAAGATCCAGAATGGCAGCTCATCAGATCAGCAGCATTAGAGAAATCCTTGATGCTCGCACGTAGAGGCCCAGGTAAATTGCCTCCAAGGTGCCATCTGTATACTCCCTCTCCACCTGCTTTTGTTACCTCAATCTCTTCTTGGTGACAGCTGGCCCCTTTGCCAGTGATTATACGGTGGGTGTACTCTCTGCTGAGCACAGGGAGTTTGCTTACTTCAACCGGAAGTCCAGAGGCCCTAGGACATTCACCTGCTGTTAGTGGGAGCTGATGGTGGTTGCTTATGTTTACTATATAGGGGCAAGACAGTAAGCAACATGGCATGGTGGCATTTGTTTTCTACATGTGTGCCCCTCCACCAAGGATCTAGGTTCAGTGCCCAACTCTGCCCCTTACTGACCATGGGAAAATCGGGACCACTTTGGTCTCTTCATCGGTCAAATGAGAGATCTAGATTAGATGGTCTCTGAGATTTCTCTCAGCTCTGGCTCTGAACCACCGGCACAAAAGAGACCTGAGGATATAGTCAGGCATGGTCATTGCTAAATGAGGGAAGCAGAGAACATAGGCAGCAATAAAGATGGGGGGATGAAGAGGGTACTGAGTGTGAAAGTGTATTATAAAGGGTTGTTGCTCAGTCATTTCTGTCCTGTCTGACTCTTCAGCGACCTCATTTGGAGTTTTCTTGGCAAAGATACTGGAGTGATTTGCCATTTCCTTCTCCAGACAAAGAAGCAAGAATGCTGTGTGTGTGTGTGTGTGTGTGTGTGTGTGTGTGTATGTGTACTTACAAGATGGGGGCAATAGGTATCAGACTGGTCTGACTAGGTTAACAGGGTTTTTCCTTCCTCTGAATATAACTCTTTCTTCTGGAACCTTAATATTAAAGCATTGGAAGACCTGAGATAATATTTATACAGGTTTAGCACAATGCCTGGCACACAGTAGATGGTTCATAAATACTTGGTCCTTCCCTAAGGCAGGAATTCTTCTTTTTTTAAAATTAATTTTAGTTATTTTCAGTGTTCTACAATCACTACCATATAACTTATTTTTCCCTCTCTCCCCCCACCTCCTTCCTCCTTCCCCGAGATGACATAATTTTGTATAGGTTCTACACATACATTCCTATTAAATACATTTTCATTATAGTCATGCTGTGCTGAAGAATTAAAATGAGTGAGAGAAATCATCTAACAAACCAAAACACAATACATGCACACACACACATACACACAAATGATCTGCTACATCCTGTGATTGAATTCCATAGTTCTTTCTCTGGATGTGGAATAAGGCAGGAATTCTTAACCTGCAGTCTATGAACACTTCCCACCCTTCAAGGGGTCTGTGAGTAGACTTAAGGGAGTCCATTCACATGGATGAGAAAAAATTACATCTTTATTTTCACTCATCTCTAACTTAAATGAAGTATTTCCTCCAAATGAGAATGTAGGCAAAAAGCACTCTTCTGAGAAGGGGTCCATGGGCGTCTCTCAGTTAACCAGAGAGTCCCATGAGCCCCAACTCCTCAGCAATGCCCAGCTCTGACATTTCCTGCTGGAATGCTCTATGGAGGCCTTGTCTATCCTCCTGAACAGGTAACTCCACTCTTGGAGGCTGGGTGGGGTTGGAATGAAATGGGAAATGTTCATCTGGTGTGCTCTAAGAGAACAGAAGTGTTTGTACTCAAGTAGCACCTGTAAGCAGAGCTCTCTTGGGCGTGGAGTTAGAACATTGTGTTCTGTGACTGGAGAAAGGAGGCTCAGAGGCACAGGACGACCTGGCTGGGGTTGGGAAGCAGCCTGAGCCCTCTGTCCACTTCCCAGCCTGCTCCTGGCCAGCCACAAAGACTTCAGACTGCCGGGTTCTTTCTGTGCTCTACGCTGATTTCCTCAGAATCACCAAGTAATGAGTACTGTGTGGTGTAGGGAGGCCTGTGAGCCTCCTGCAATGCTTTACATTTGTTGCTGTGTTGTTTTCAGTCGAGTCTGACTCTGTGACCCCATTTGGGGTTTTCTTGGCAAAGACACTGAAGTGGTTTACCATTTCCTTCTCCTAGATAAATAGATTTGAGAATCATCAGTATGGAGAGGATAATTGAATCCATGGGAGCGGATGGTGATCCTTCTCCAGCTTATTTTACAGATGAGGAAACTGAGGCAAACAGGGTTAAGTGACTTGCCCAAGGTCACACAGCTTAGTGTCTGAGGCTGGATTTGAAATGACTCTAGGCCTGGTGGTTTATGTACTATGGCACTGCCTAGCTGCCCCCTTGCTTTATACACATTACTTAAACCCATGGAGGTGAAGTGGGGGCATGAGGTAAGTATTATTATTATTATTATTTTTTACAGATAAAGAAAAGTAATGCCTAAGAAAATTAAATGACTTCCTGGAGTCCCATAGCTGATTAATTAATATCAGAGGTGATCTGAATCTAGATCTTCCTTTCCTGACTGTAGCTCTGTCATGCTATCCACGAAGCCAAGTTCGGTCTTTCCTATTCCTCAAGGGACAGTCAAGTCAGTTAATAAGCATTTATTAAGCATCTACTGTGTGCTAAGAGTGGAGATGCAGAGAAAGGCCAAAGATAGGCCCTGCCTTCTAGTATCTCACAGACTAATGGAGGAGACAACATGAAAACGACTATGTACAGCAAGGTACGTACGGCATAAATTACAAGTAACTAAGAGAAGGAAGGCTCTGGAATTAAGAGGAATCAGAGAAGGCTTCCTGGAGAAGGTGGGATTTTAGCTGGGACTTGAAGGAAACTTAGGAAGCTGGGAGGCAGAGGTGAGGTGGGGTTGCCAGGAAAAATGCCCAGAGCTAAGAGATGTCTTGTTTGTGACAGTCAGACTGTAGAAAGTCTAGGATAAAGAAGATGTGAGAAAGACTGGAAAGCTGGAGAAAGGAGACAGGTTATGAAGGGTTTTGAATGCCAAATAGAGAATTTTTTATTTGATCCTGATTAGAAGAAAACAAATTAAAACTATTCTGCCTCACGTTCATCAGATGGGCCAAGTTGACAGAAGAGTAAAAGGACATGTAGGATGTGGGAAAAAATGGGATACTAATGCATAGCTGGTGGAGCTGTGAACTAGTCCAGGCATTTTGGAGAGCAATCAGGAATTATGCCCAAAGGGCTATAAAATTGTACATTCCCCTTGACCCAGAAATATCACCACTAGGTCTGTACCCCAAAGAGATAAAATCAAAAGGAAAAGGACCTATGCAAAAATATTTATAGAAGTTAGAGTAGTTCTTTCTGTGGAGGCAAAAAAATGGAAATTGAGAAGATTGGCCACCAATTAGGAGATGGCTGAACAAGCTATGGCATATGAATGTGATGGAATATTATTGTTCTATAAGAAATGATGAAGGGGGTAGTCTCAGAGAAACCTAGAAAGATTTAGACAAACTGATACAGAATGAAGTAGGCAAGAACTAGAACAGTATACACAGTAATAAAAATATCAAAATGATGATCAAATGACAGTGCGTGGAAAGCATGTTGTGAACTTGAAGTGCTATTTAAATGTCAATTATTATTCTATAGTCTAAGGCTCTCCCAGCTCTGACATCCTGTGTTCTAAGGACCTTCCCACTTCTGACATCCTGTGTTCTAAAACTCCTCCCAGCTCTGACATCGTGGGTTCTAGGTCACCTCCCAGCTCTGACATCCTGGGTTCAGGCCCCTTCCCTAGCTCTCACACTCTCTGTTCTAAAGCATCTTCTAGCTCAGATATTTCTGTTCTACCCCTCCATTGGAACCTTATTGCTCTACTCTCTAGCTCTCCAGTAGGTACCCTACAGGTAGATGGCCTCACACTGCATCCTCTCCTTGGTAGAATGATGGGTGAATGTGACCACAAGCACAGCTGAGAGTCATTGGGGGCGAGGTGGGGGAGGGGAGCGGAAGGATCCTCCTGGCTGGAGCTTTTTGTCCCCGATGAGCAGACATGGCCATCCAGGAGCAGCCAGGCTGTGAGGGCGCATCAGACAAAGGACAAAGGAAAACCGGCTGCCAACGTCAGATTTGGGCTGTGATGCCAAGTGAGCTAGCTCCAAGAACAAGGGGCCCATTTATATGTGGTTCCACGTCCACCGACTGGCAGCTGCTCTGGAGAGCAGACTAAATCCTGGAGATCCTGGCGGGCACCGAGGAAGGCGACTTGTTTAGACTTGGGGAAACCTGTGAAGGTCAGCAGCGTTAAAGACACTGAATTTGGAGGGAAAAGTCCTAGGTTTGAATTCCTGCTTCACTATTAACTTTAGGACCTTAAATGGGCCCTAGAACTTCTCTGGGCTCTGGTTCTCACATGGGGAAACAGGGGATTTGACAAAATACCTTCAACTCGTAATCTCTAGAGAGATCTAGATTTGGTCATTTCCAATGTCAGTCATCTCTAGACTGATGGCCATAGTAGCAAAGCAGCAGAGGTAGAAGGGACCTTAGAGATCATTTTGTCCAACTCTTTTAACATATGAGGAAAGGAGGTAAGTGAATTACTCAGGGTCATGCAGCTAGAAAGTGTCATGGGCAGGATTCAAACCATGGAATTCTTGATTGCAAAGTCAGAACTAATTCCTATGCCATAATGAGCAGGTGGTTAATTTGTTTCACTGAATATGAGAACCAGTTTTTTCATTCATTCGTTCATTCATTCATTCACTCATATTCATTCATGGGCAGTGTGGTATAGTGAAAATGTTACAAGTCTGGGGAGTCAGAGAAAAGCCCCTTTTAAATTTTAAATAAAGGTCTGATATATTTAACTGTGTGTTTCTAGACAAGTCACTTAAGCTTCCTCAGCGTCAGTTTCCTTAGCTGTAAAATGAGGGAATTGGGCTCAATAATATCCAAGTCCCCTTTCATCTTGAAATCCTGTGATTCATAAAACGTCCTTGGTTAGATCTGGGCAAACGCCCTGGCCACAGAGGATGGAGGTGGCCGTCCCCACGATTCCTTTCTCCCTCCCTCGCTCTTTCCTCTCTCCCACCCCTGCTTCCCTCCTCCCAGCCAGGCTTAGGCTAATGTTCCATTTTGTAAGAACCAAGCAATCTGTAACACTGTTACTGTTAAATTAACACCATTAAAGACCAGCCATTATTAGCACTTCAAGTGGGTGGGTGACTTCACTCTAATTCCAGTTAATGAGCAAGTCTTCTATGTTTGTTCTTCAAAATCTAACATCAGTCAGAGGGCTGATTCTGGGATTATTCTCAAGGTTCTGAAGGTTCTGTTCCCAGTGGCCATTCTTGGATGCCAGGGGTGCCCTCAGGGGCATCCAGCTGCCCTCCTCTCTCCCCTTCCCCCCTTTCTAAGTGTCCCCGTCGCTTTCTGGAACAAAACTCAGAGATTATGGACATATTTGAAAATTATCTTTGACCAGTCATGTGGTTGAGAAAAGCTAGAGAAGCATTTTTGGCCTCCGAGAAGGGAGGGACTTCCCACATGTCCTCTGGGGTCCATTTTAGCTCCAACTCTTTTTAAAAAAAACATCATTTAATAGTATTTATCTTTTTCCATTGACATGTAGATAGTTTTACACATTCATTTTTGTAAGATTTTGAGTTCCATATTTTTCTCCCTCTCTCCCTTTTCTCCTCTACTCCCTAAGGCAGCAAGCAATCTGATGTAGGTTATACATGTACAATCATGTTAAACATATTTCCACAATAGTCTTGTTATGAAAGAAGAATCAGAACAAAAGGGAAAAACCAGGAGAAAGAAAAACAAAAATGTGAAAATTCAGATTCCACAGTTTTTTGTCTGGATGTGGATAGAACTTTCCATCACTAGTCTTTTGGAATTGTCTTCAATCATGGCATTCCTGAGAAGAGCTGAGTCTGTCGTAGTTGATCATTACGCAGTGTTGCTGTTACTATGCACAATGTTCTTGTGGTTCTTTCTGCTCGCTTCACTCAGTTACCAGTTTGTGTAAGTCTTTCCAGATTCCATCTACTCATCATTTCTTATTCATATACCACAACTTGTTCAGCCATTCCGCAGTTGATGGATATCCCCTCAATTTCCAATTCTCTCCCACCACAAAAAGAGCTACTATCAATGTCTTTGTACATGTGGGGCCCTTTCCTCTTTTTTTATGATCTCTAAAAAATACCACTACAGACTTTCTAGTGGCATCGCTAGATAAAAGGGTATGTACAGTTTGGTTGCCCTTTGGGCAAAGACAAATCTCCAGAATGGTTGGATCCTTTCACAACTTCACCAACAATGCATTAATGTTCTGATTTTTCTATAGCTTCTCTAACATTTATCGTTTTCCTTTTCTCTCATATTAGCCAGTCTGATAGGTGTGATGTGGCCCCTCAGAATTGTTTAATTTATAGTTCTCTAATCAATAATGATTTAAACAATTTTATATGCTTATAAATAGCTTTAATTTTTTCATGTGAAAACTTCCTGTTCATATTCTTTGATCCTCTATCAATTGGGAAATGACTTGTATGAGGGTATATAAGCTCTTAAAAAGTGTTAAAAAAATTTTTTTTGGTTCTAAATTCTCTCCCTTCTCACCTGCCTTTTGAGAAGGCAAGAAATACAAAAAGCATGAACTCTTAACTTAGGGGTATCCTGAATCAAAAAGGGGTTGGATACAGGAACAAACTCTGCCAGCTATGTGATTCTGGGTAAGGCATTTTGCTTCTCTCTGCCTCAGTTTTCTCATCTATAAAATGTGGATAACAATAATGACCTCCCAGAGTTGATGTGAGGAAAGTATATATGCCTCTGAGAATCTCCCTATTGCCTCCAGGATTAGTTATAAAGTCTTATGTTTGACATTTAACATGCTTCTCAATCTTTCCCTTTCCTACTCTTCCAGTTGACAAGTCAAGAAGCATATGTTAAGGACCCACAATGTGCCAAGTTCTGGATAGGTCTTGCTGTTCAAAGGACAGTACCCCATTTACCATTGCTGAGACCTAGAATGACATTTTCCCCTTTGTCTTTGCCGATTCAGACCCTCTTTGTCTTTCCAGACCCTCCTCCCCTGCCCGCCAAAAGTGACAGCTTCTAGAAGTCATACTGACCTCTAGTGCCCAGTCTGAAGCCTGGTCATTGGCATTTGTTAGGCTTGATCTTGCCCTGGTGGCTGTTTCCCTTGCCTGGAATGCACCTCCTCCCATCTCCATCTACTAAGACTCCTAGTTTCACAGAATTACACAGTTTCAGAGCTTCTGACTAGTCCAAGCCACCCATTAAGCGACCCTCCCCATCCCCTACTCTGATATACCCAACGAGTGGTCATTCAACTTGTGCTTGAAGAACCCTAGTGAGGGGAAGCCCACCACCTCTCCAGGCAGTCTTCTATTTGGGATTGCTCCAAGTGGTACAAAGTCTTTCCCGAACACAAAATTAAATTGGGTTCTTTCCCACTTCTATCCATTGCTCCAAATCTAATTCTTTTTTTATATGATAGCCCTTCAACTTGGAGGCAGCTCACACACACCCCCTCATCTTCCCTTCTTCAGGCTAAAGGTCCCCAAGTCCTTCAAACGTTCCTCCTGTCACCTGGACTGTAAGGCTCTACACCCTTCTGGTTGCCCTTTCTGGATACTTTCTGCCTTATCGATATCCTTCTTAACCTGCGGTGCCCAGAACCAAACTCAATGTCACAGATGAGGGCAGAGGACAGTGGGACCATCACCTCCCGACTCTGGGAAGCTGTGCTTCTCCTAATGCTGCTACCTCTGCGTTAGCTTTTTTTGGCTACCCCATCCCACTCATGCTGAGCGTACAGTCCTCTGACACCCCCAGATCTTTTTCAGAACATCTGCTGTCTAGCCATGCCTCCCCTGACTTCTGCTTATGAAGATGATTTTTTTTTCTGTAAGACTTTTCATATGTCCCCACTGAATTTCATAAAGATAAGAAATTCAATGACTAGCTCAATTGTCACCTTCTACAGGAAACCTTTCCTAATTTCTTCCCTCCTCCAGCTGTCTCCCCAAATATTTCCTTGTATTGGTCCTATATTTGTTGTATATTTGCTTATACATGTAACTTGGGGGCACCTAGGTGGCTCAGGTGATAGGGTACTGAAGAGTCAGCTTTTTGAGTTCAAAGTGTCCTTAGACACTTATTAGCTATGTGACCCTGGACAAGTCACTTCACCCTGTTTGCCTCAGTTTCCTCATCTGACTTGGAGAAGGAAACGGCAAAATGACTTGGAGAAGGAAACGGCAAACCACTGCAGTATCTCTGCCACGAAAACCTCAAATGGGTTCATGAAGAGTCGGACACAACTGAAGAATTTGAGTTGTGTGTGACTCGAGGTTTAAGCTCATTTGCATGGACCATCCTCATTGACAGAGAATGGTTAGTGGATGCTCCATACCTCTGTGAGGGGTAGAGTTGGTGAGAGCTTGGGAGAGAAGAGATTCTTGTCCTTCTGGCTTTCTCAAGAAGAATCCTACATACAGAGGAGCTGGCTTCTTCCTGAGTCCTTCTCTTCTTCCCTCCTGGATTTAACTCTGAATAGAACCTATCTCCCCTCTCAGTTAGAAAGGGCAGGTAGAAGGACTATTTTAGAAGGACAGTTTTATTTAAATGGGGGCTTGAATCCCAGATTACATACACACACACACACACACACACACACACACGCACACACACACACACACACTGTGCTCTGAGAGCCCTCCAAGCTCTGATATTCTGTGTTCTAAGGGCCCTCCCAGCTCTGACATCCCATGTTCTAAGGGTCCTCCCAGCTCTTACATCCCATGTTCTAAGGGTCCTCCCAGCTCTTACATCCCATGTTCTAAGGGTCCTCCCAGTCTGACATTCTGTGTTCTAAGGGCCCTCCCAGCTCTGACATCCTGTGTTCTAGAGACTTTCCCAGCTCTGACATCTCTGGATCAACTTGTCTATTCAGGACTGAAGCTGTTATTCCTGACCACAACTCCCTACTTTCATTCCTACTTCAGGGGGATAGAACCCAAACCAAAGGCAGAGATTTGTCTTCGTAGCCTCAGTCCTCTGGGCCTTTCCTGATCAACTTGTGACCAGTCCATGGAAGGTCCCTTGACCTCCCTAGACAGAAGGAGCCTCTAGTCTGGCCCACACTCTGTCCTCAAGGGTGCTCAGGTAACCCCTTTCCCCATGCTGCCTGCTACCCCACCTGGCCTGTCTTCAAGCCAGGAGTGACATTTCAGCACTTGTGACTCTAATTGAATTTAATTGTCTCTTCTGAGTTGTGCTAAAACCTTTTCAAAGTCCCCTGAAATTAGGGAACATCGATAACACCAGCTCCTCGGGGTTTTAATCTGTGTCCTCCCTGAGAACTGTGATTAATTTTTTACAAGCTAATCATATCTCTCAGGCAGACTGTCAGCCCAGGACCTGCCATCTCTCATCAATAATGAATCCATCCAAGCAGCTTCTCCTCCAGGCAGCCTCCTGCATAATTCACCACCAGGTCTTCAAACAAAGAATCCAGAAAAGGGCCGCACTCAGCCCTCTTAATTGGTGTCCTTTGTAATTATTCCCCGGTACCGGAGAGAGGGAGCCAGGAGGTGGGCAAGGGTCTGTATGAACACTGATGGATGGTCTCGCACCTGGCTCCCCTCTGGCACTCACCCCGGGCCTCCCCTAGCCTCCTGTTTCCAGTTCAGATGTGGGAAAGTAGGAAGGAATGATTTATTGGGTATCTACTATGTGCCAAGCACTGTGCTAAGAACTTTACAAATGTCATCTTATTTTATGCTTACAACAAGCCTGAGAGGTAGGTGCTATTATAATCCCCATTTGACAGTTGAAGAATCTGAGGCAGACAGTAGCCTGCCTGGGGTCACATAGCTAATACGTGTCTGAAGTTGGATTTGAACTCAGGTTTTCCTGATGCTAGACCCAGGGCTCTGTCCATTGTACCATCTGACTGCCTACAGAGGATCAGAGAATTTCAGCGATGGAAGGAAACCAAGTGATCCAATCTAGCCCCACTTAGGATTCAGAGCTAACGGCCCCGGATTTCAGGTCTCTAGCTATCGTCCTAGATTCCTGCTGATTTACAGATGAGGGAAAATGAAGCTCAGTGGAAAGAAGTGAGTGAGTAGCAGAACCAGGATGCAGACCCAAGTCCCTTGGATCCAAATTTAGCTAACTTTCCAGTGAGGTAGCCAGGGGCCACAATGGTTAGAGAGCTGGACCTGGAGTGAGAAAGACCTGAGTTCAAATCCAGTTTCAGACTCTTACTAGCTGGGTGACCCTGGGCAAGTCGCATCATCTCTCTCTGCCTCAGTTTCCCCATCCCTAAAATGGGTATAATAGTAGCTCCCAGGGTTGTTGTGAAGAGCAAATGAGGTAATGTTTGTACAATGCCTGCCACAGTGCCTGGTACATATTAGGGGCTTTATAAATGCTTATTTCTTATTTCCCAACCTCTCACCAACATACCATTCTATCTCTAACTTCCAAAGTTTTGTTGCCCGCAGAGTAAAGTTTAAACTCTTTATTCCTAGCATTCAAGGCTTTCCATAGTCTCATAGTCTGGGGCATCTCCAGTCATCCTGATGAATATCTGGCCACCGGACCCAGATGGCTCAGGAGGAGAAAGTGAGGCTGGTGACCTTGCACAGCCTTCCCTCAACTCAAAACAAAGTCAAGGGCAAGTCATCATTTCTCTGATGTCATGGTCTTTGAACATGAAGGATGAACACAAGTCTCATAGTGTTTCTCCTTTATCTCACTCTTGGAGAGAAGACAAACAAGGTGGGTTGGCAGGTAGAAGTGGGAAGGGAGTTTTCTGAGCCCAGGATCTTTGTAGAGAGGTCAAAAATGCCCTCCCTGGACACTGTGCTCCTGGACACCTGTCACCTCTCTGTTCCCAGGACAGGCAGAATGACATTGTCTTTCTTGTCTCTCAGGCTTTGCCTACCCTGTTCCCAAAGCCAGCAACACTTTTACCCCCTTCTCTGTCTTACCTACTGAATTCTGAGCCTGACTTTTAAGCCCAGTGGGTTGGACTATGGTACTAGATGACCTGTGGATCCCTTCTAACTCTGAGATTGTGGGATTCTAGAGAATGTCACCTCCTCTAGGGAGTCTTCCCTGATCACTTAGGGCCTTCTCCCTACAATTTCCTAGAGCACTTTGGTGCTCTCAAATGCCCTCATCATGTAATATAATACAGAATAAATATCTGGGCTTGTGTCTTATACCCCTGCTAGCCTGGAGGGAAGGAACTTTGCCTTCTCTAAATTTTGTTTCTGTCCCAGTAGAGTCCTCTGCACACAGTAGGGGAAAAGGCACTACTGTGCTCCCAGTCACCTGGGCTCACAACTAGGCATCACTCTCAGCTCTTTCTTCTCACCCTCCAAATTCAATCACTTGCCAGGTCTTGTTCCTTCAATGTTAAATCATCTCTCAAATCTGCCCCTTCTCTCCTCTGACACTGCCACTGCCCTGGTGCAGACCCTCATCTCCTCATGCTGGGATGGTCTGCCTGACTCAAGTCTCTCCCTAGTCCAATTCCATCCTTCATGCAACCACTAAACCACAGGTCTGTTCATTCCATCCTCTGTCCTCCCCTACTCAATCCAATCCAGTGTCTCCCAATGACCTTCAGAGCAAAATAGAAGATTCTCCGTAGCTTGGCCCATACTTACCTTTCCAATCTCCTTATGTCTCCCTTTTACCCCTCTTTCTTCTCCCCCCCCCCGTGGACTCTTCCATTAGTGACACCCACCTTCTATTACTGTTCTGCAAACATCTTCTAACTTTGGACATTTCCCTGTCTGTCCCTCATGCCTGACACTCTCTCCCTTCCTCCTTTCTTCTCTTTCTCTTTCTCCCTCCCTCCCTTTCCCTCTCCCTCCTTCTCCCTCACCCTCTCTCTCTCCCTCCCTCTTTCTTTCTCTCTCTCCTCCTCTTTCCTCTTTCTGTCTCTCTCCCCTCCCTTCTTCCTTTTCATCTTCTCTCTCTCCCTCCCTCCCTTTCTCTCTCCCTCCCTCCCTCTCTCTCCTCTCCTTCTCTTTCTGCCTTCTAACTTTCCTGACTTTCTTCAAGTCTCAGCTAAAGTCCCACTTTTGGAAATAAGTCCTTCCTGATCCCACTTAGTCACGGTGACTTTCCTCTATTGATCGTCTCCCCTTCATCCATCCTAGCTCTGCTTTGTCCATAGTTGCATGTCATTTAGTCTGTGAGCTCCTTGAGAGCAGGGGCTATCTTTTGCCTTTCTTTATAATCCCAGTGCTCAGTACAGGTGACTGGCACATAGTAGGTGCTTAGTAAATGCTAGCTGACTGACTTACTGCTAACAGAAATGACAAAATTTGTTGAATGAATAAATTTTTGTTGTTCGGTTGTCTTTCAGTTGTGTCCAACTCTTGGTGACCATTTGGGGTTTTGTTGGCAGAGATGCTGGAGTGGTTTGCCCTTTCCTTTTCCAACTTATTTTACGGGTGAGGTAACTGAGGTGGGGTTAGATGATTTTTGTTTGAATTATATATGTGAAGTAAATATTCCTTCGTAAAAGCCCACCTGGCTGTTAAGATTAGAGGGATCTGAGAAGCCAGGGCACCTCTAAAACTGACGGAATACAATGGGAAGCCAGGATCAAATAGCAAGTAAGTGTCTGAGGCTGAATTTGAACTCAGAACTCAGGACGATGGGTCTTCCTGACTCCAGGCCCTCACTCTAGGAAACTAGCTCAGAGGGAAGTGACTTGCCCAAAATCATATAGCCAGTAAGAGGCAGAGCTGAGATTCAAACCTAGGTCTATGGGCTCCAAATCCTTTTAGTATTCTTTTTTTTTTTTTTTTTTTTTTAAGGATTTAAGTGACTTGTAAATAGTTTTTGAACTCAGGTCCTCTTGAACTCCAGGGCAGCTACTCTACCCATTGTGACATCTGGCTATCCCTATTTAGAATTCTTTAGACTAGACCAGAGTCCTTTTGTTCTCCCGCTCTGACCCCTAGTTCTTCTAGTTTTAATGAGGCAAGCTAGAATCCCCAAAAGATGTGAGTTTAAATCTCAACTCTGACCCATCCTTGCTGGGGCAAGTCACTTGGACTTTCTGACCCTCAGTTTCTTTAACTGTGAAATGGGACTAATCATACTGGTACTACCTTCTTCCCAGTGAGGAAAGCACCAAGTAAACCTTACAGCTAAAGAAATAAGTTATGATTTTAAGTGACTGCTTTGCTTCCTTCTCAAAGATATTTTTTCTTCCTTGTTCATAAGGGTATCTTTACACTCCCTAAGGCACTTGTCTTATCTCATCCTCCTAATAACCCTATATAGGGTTATTAGATAGACAGGTATTATTATGCCTATTGGGCAGATGGAGAATTCAACTCAACAAGGATTTATCAAGTTCTTAATAAGTATAAGCATTTTACTCACTACTAGAAATACAAAAACACCACGAAAAACAAGGCCCTACCCTCAAGGAGTTTGTATTTTTCTGGGGGAGGGCAGATAATATTTAAACAGATAAATAATTACAATATTAATTGAAAAGGGAGAGAATATTTCTGACTCTTGTAGATGGTACCTGAAGTGGTTCCTGTTTGCCTTCAGGAGCAAATATAAAATGCTCTGTTTGACTTTCAAAGCTCTTTCTAACCCCACCCTCTCCTACCTTTCCAACATTCTTATACCTTACTCCTTTCCCCACCATGTACCAGCCCGGTACAATGACATTAGTCTTCTGGCTTTTCCATCTCAGCTCCAGGCCTTCTCTCTGCTTCTCCCCTGTGTCTGGAATGCTCCTCCCTTCTGACTACCGACCCACCTGGCTTCCTTTAAATTCCAACTAAAATCTTGTCTTCTATAGGAAGCCTCTGTCCCCCACCCATTTTACTTTTAGGGCTTTCTTTTGGTTAATGGAATTAATTATATTTATCCTATATATTGCTTACTTCTAATATAGTTGTTTACATACTGATTTCCCATTAGTTTGTTAGGTTTTTGAGGGCAGGGACTGTCTTTTGGCTCTTCATCTGTTTCCAGCTCTTAGTATAATGCCTGGCACATAGTAGATGCTCAATAAATGTTGACTGATTTAATAGTTTAAACAAGTGGTGAATCTAAGAATCTAAGCTGAGGAGGGGGTACCCAGCCAGGTATATGGGACACACAGTCTGGAGATGAAATGCCAAATACCAGTGTAACCACTCTGGCCTCTACTGTCTGAAGACCAGGTGTGCTATGTCTCAGCCCTCCCTCAGTGGCAATGTGCCAGTGTTTAGTCTTGTGCCTAGCCCTGCCATTTCCTGAAGATGGGTAGGTTACATTTCATCTGCCCCCTTCCCTGATACCCTCTAGGAGAAGTTTGAGGGTGTCTGATGTTAACCTTTGGCTTGAGCCCTCACTGATTGTATTCCTTCAGTTTTAGAGGTTCTCAACTCCCTAGTTCCACTTAGCATTAACAGTCAGGTTGGCTTTTACAAAGGAATATTTACTTCACAGGTATAACACAAACATAAAAACAGGACTCCCAGTATCTGGGGGTATTATCCTCCCATATCTCTCCTATCTCTGGGGAGGGGATTAGGTTCACTATTTAACTCAGTTTCTATAGAGTCCAATCCCACCAAATTCTAAGAGTAAAGTCCCATTGGCTCAAGTCTCCAAACCCTACCAAGACATTGACTCCAAGGTCACTGTGGTTGCTGTTGGGTCTGGGGACTCCATCTCTTTTGTCTAGAACTGAAAAGGACAACGGAAACAGACCAGAACCTCAAGCCTGTTTCTCAGGTGGCACTGTAAGGTCAGTGGAAAGATTTATCCTCCAAGGGTGTCTTCTTCTAGAAGCAAATCCCTGACATATTCCATATGAATGCCTCCACCTTAGGTGACCTGGGTTTGTTGGGTCATACTACTGATAAATACCAGTAAGTGTCTCACTTTGGCTGGAGGGGAATAATGCTCGATGAGTCTGGAAACATAGACTGGAAAGAGGGTTTGATGTTCCAGATTGAGGAATTTTTGTTTTGTGCTACAGGTGATTGGGAACCATTGAAGCTTCTTAGGGCAATGGCTTACTTGGTCAGGCAAAAGTCCTTTATTAATAAATCACTTATTATGTGCTAGGCACTGTGCTAAATGATGGGGATGCAAAGAAAGGCAAAGCTGCTCTCATGAAGCTAATATAGATTGGGTTTTAGGAAAAGTGTTTTGTCAAGTTGGTGGACCTTGCATTGGTTGAGGGTAAAGTGAGTAAGCCAATGAGGAGATTGTCAGTCAGTCAATCAGTCAGTCAATATTTGTTAAGCACCTACTATGTGCTGGGCGCTGTGCTAAGCCCTGGAGATGTAAAGGAAGGCAAAGGAGAATTCCTTCCAGTCTTCAAGGAGCTTATAATCCATTGGGGGAGAAAATAAGCAAACAAAAATGTACAGACAAGTTATATATAAACAGGAAATAACTGAAAAAAAGGCACTAGAATTAAGAGGGATTGGAAAATGTTTCCTATAGAAGATAGAATTTTAGCTGGAAATTGAAGGAAGCCAGGGAAGACAATAGATGAAGATAAGAAAAGAAGGAATCACTTCGGCATCACAAGGAGTATGTCTTGACTTACATGTGAACTGGATTCAGGGGAGGAGAGTATTCCAGGCATGGGGAACAGCCAGAGAAAATGCCAGGAGTCGAGAAAATTTGTTGTAATCATCCAGCCTAAAAGTGATGAGGGGTAGAGTTGTTTTGGAGAGAAGAAGAGAGACTGGTTTAGGGAGATGTGGGGGTAGAATTGATAAGACTTGAAGTCGGTTTCTTTGTTGATCTATCTTATGAGAGTCAAGGGTGTGCGTAGGAGGAGCCTGGTCTGAAATCCCTCTTTAATGTGTCTTTAATGAGGTGTTAATCACTTGATGAGCTTTGCTCTTTGATAAAGAGTGAGCTCCTCTGACCCTGGGCACTCCTGTAGCTCATTTAGTACCATCTTAAGGATGATTTATGGATTGTGGGCTAGTTCACATGCTCTTGAACTTGACTTTCAAAAGGGTGGAACAGAATGTATGTAGAAAGGAGAAAGGAACAGAAGGAACCTCATGGACTTTGACTTGATCAGCCATATGTTGTGGCCCAATGAAAAAAAGCAATGAACTTGGAGTCTCAGGACTTAGTGCAAATCTTGTTTCTACCATTTTGCTCTCTGTGTGATTTGGATTTGGTTGACCTGTCTAGGCCAAAGGGAATAGATTCCATAACCTTGATATTGCTTTCCAATTTTAGGTTTATTTTCCAGGTAACCCTATGACCCCAGGGATGTGAGTGACCAGTGAAGCATTCCTGGCTCACGATGAACACCAAAGGAGTCAATAGTAGAGCTCCAGAAAGTGGAGCATTTCAGGAATCAAGTCTCCAAGATCCAGAGGAGGAATTCCTGGACAAGGTCACATTCATGGATCTTGTGGACCAGCTCGTAGTAAAGAAGCTTCTGGATCTACTAGAGAAGTTTCTGGACCAAGCCAGAGTCAAGAATTAAAGGGGAACAGAGTCACAGTGTGGAGAGGGTGAACTTGGACCCTGTTCTTCATTGGCACTGTGAGTGAAAAGTCCTAAGAGGAGAAAGGGCTTGGTCCCTAGTGAACCCAGGAGCTTTCATCTTATGGATCTCAATCCCAAGGGAGTCCTAATAGTCAGGAAGATTGTATAGGTCCCTGGGGAAGGCACAGATCACTAGAGGAAACCCTTGTGCTTTTCCCTTGGTGGGGAGTTCTATCAGTCTGGAGGATTATATAGGCTCATGGGAAGGTAAGGTTCACAAGAAAGGGAAGAAAAGTTGAATTGATAGTTTATAGGTTTGGGTAAAATTCCTTTTAAGTTTTAAAGCTGCTGGTGGTGGTATTAAGTAAAGCCTATCTTATATTCAATGCCTTGTTAGTCTGGGTACTTGCATGGGAGCTGAAGGCCCTTTAAACTTTCATATATTCTTAGATCTGAGTCAATTCTTGATGTTCCCAGGGGAAATCCTGGGTTGAGGCACAAATCAGAAAGAGAATTATTGTGGAGAAGTCCCTGAGATTAAACTATGTACCTCCAGAGTTTCAGTTCTGAACCATGGACATATGTACACCTAAAGTGATTTCTTAGTGCATTATATTTTTTGAAGCACTTTCACATCCATTTTGTCAATTGATCCTTAAAATAACACTGCAAAATAGGCAGCACAGGAATTATTATCCCCATTTTACAGACCAGAAAAATGAACATCAGTTAGATGAAGTGTCTAAGGAAAGACACTTGATATACTAGTGCTCCTGCAGGAGGAGAAAACCAGGATGGCAGTAAATCATGTCATGTGAAGATAGGTTGAGAACCAGGGGGGATGATTCGGATTGGAGAAGAGAAAGATATAGGTGATATGATTGCTTTCTTAAAACACAGGTAAAAGTATAGCCTTAAGGAGGGACTCTGTTTGCTACGTGGAGTTGTATCTGTGTAATTGGGTCAATTCCAACATGCTGCATTGTACCTTCAAGCAGATCATGGATGTAGGATGGAACTTTTCTCCCAAAATGGGCCAGGTTGGTGCCAAACAACTGGGCAGACTTTGCTGGGGTTTTGGCTCCTGTGATGTTAGGACAATGGAGGGGAAAATACCTATAAATACAGGTTTCCTTTCCTGCATCCCAGACAAATGTAGTGGTCTGGAAATTGACTAATCTTACCTGGCATCACAGGGAAGCCCCTTGTCTTCATTACAAGTTTGTATAATAGGAGCACTGAATTTGGAGACAGAAGGGAGATGAGGTCCAAGTACCTATCCTACGATTTACTCTAGTTCAAGTCACTTAGTCTAAGGCTCACTGTGGGCTTTAGTTTCCTATCTTTTAGGCTTCTTCTAGCTCTAACATTGTATGTTCTAAGACCCTTTGCTTTCTGACATTCTCTATTCTAAAACTCTTCCTGGCTCTAACATTCTATGTTCCAAGGTCCGTTCCTGATATTCTATGTTCTAAACCCTCCGTCCTCTTTTTTCCATTCTAAAGCTTTTCCTAGCTCTAACATTCTACGTTCTAAGGTCTCTTCCAGCTTTAATGTTCTAAGGCCCTTTCCCCCTCTGATCCTAAAATCCCAGGAATTTCCCTTCCTCAGTTTTGGGAGGAGGGAATTGTAGCTTCAAACCCTATCCCCTGGGCAAGAGATGGAGGGAGAGATGAATGGTTTGAGAGAGGAAGTGGAAACCCCATGCCACTATTCATTATCCCAGGTCCATCATCTGGCTCTTGCCTGGCTCTGATGGGCGCTTACCCCCTGAAGCTTTACTCAGGCAGGGAGATTAAATGCCAGTGCTGGGGTCGTCCAACCAAGCAGAGCTGGGGACAGTGTGAGACAAGCTGCAGTCTTCAATGCTCTTCATTTCCATGGTTCCAGGCGGAAAAATGCTACATTTGCATTTAAATAGAGGTTTGGGAAGTCTGTAAATCTCCATTTTCAGAACGAGAAGCCCTAATGGCTGTTTAATCATGTTTAGATGAACCCCTGGAGCACTGAGAGGTTGCTCCTCCTTAAATCCCGTGTGCAGAGAGGGAGAGAAATGAGTTCAGAGGATCAGAGACAAAAAAGACCTTACTGATCATCTGGTCCAATCCCCACATTGTACAGATGAGGAGACTGAAGGCCAGAGAAGGGAAGCAACTATCTTAATGCAACCCAGCAAGCAAGTAGGAGGACTATGTTTCAAATGTAGAACTCCTGACTCCAAATTCAGGGTTCTTCTCTCTCTAAGCAGGCAGCCCCTTTCAAACTGAGTAGGGAGAGGACTCCCTCTCCTAGCGTTCACAGGTTTTTTTCTGGACAGATGGAAAAGACAGAGAGAGAGAGAGAGAGAGAGAGAGAGAGAGAGAGAGAGAGAGAGAGAGAGAGAGAGAGAGAGAGAGAGAGAGAGAGACAGACAGAGACAGAGACAGAGACAGAGACACAGAGAGAGACAGACAGACAGAGAGACAGAGATGGAGAGACAGAGACAGAGAGAAATGGAGAAAGATAGAGAGAGAAGACTTTGAATAGTGAATCAAGTCAACAAGTATTTATTAAGCATCTCAAAATGTGTCTTGCATTATGCTAAGTACTGGAATAGTACTAATTAATAATAACCAGCATTTATATCATGCTTCCAATATGCTACGCACTTTACAATTATTATTTCACTTGTTCCTCTACAATTCTGGGAGGTAGGTGCTATTACCATTTTACAGGTGAGGAAACTGAGGTAAATAGCAATGAAGTGGCTTGCCCGAAGTCACACAGCTAGGGAATATCTGAGGACAGATTTGAATTCAGGTCTTCCTGATTCCAGGTCTGCCACTCTATCCACTGCACCACCTAACTGCCTCTAGAAACTGTTTCTGTAAGAAACTCATCAGATGTTTGAGAGATATTCTTTTCAACTTTTGAATTCAGAAGGATCACCAAAGACTGGGACCAGTACAAGAAGGTATCCTGGCAGAAAGTGGTAGACTTTAGCTGGTTCTTGTAGTATAGGGAGGTAGCCAGGTTTTTTGTTTGTTTCTTTGATTGTTTCTGGCTAAAATATAACACCAAATTAAAGTCTTATTTTTACTGCTGATATACACATAATAAAAACAGAAGTGGGCCAGGTAGGTGGATGACAATTACTTTGCATCCTCTTGCTTAGCTATTTTCTTGGTCTAAAATAATTTTTATTCCAAGACAGAGAAGGTATTGGAAATTTCTAACTCTAAGTCAGAGAGCTGTCTGTGACAAAAGATTTATTTCATTCCAAGACATAGGGATTAAAAGAAAAGACTTAATACAATCTTGTAGATACCAATTTAGAGGCTCTAGCTTCTGGTGTGACTTCTAACCTCCATTTTTCAAGGGGAAGTTTTATAGTCACTATATTCTAGCAGACCGGAACTGAGATAGCTACAGGTGGTCCTGAAGAGATGAATTTCCAAAGCTGGTAGAAGGGAATAGTGTCTACCATCAATAAAAAGATCAGTAAAGTAGTGATACATTCAGTAAAGAGAGGAGAAGCTCAGGAGAATGAGAAATGAAGAATAACATGGCAATCTGTAGGGCAGTAGTAAAGATGTGATGCTTTGTGGGGAAACAGTAGAAAATAGCATTCACTAGGGAACAGACCCAGAGAGAACAGTTCAATAGCACTTTTCAGCGTGTGATGATTATTGCTTTTCCACAATGTGCCCCAGCAACATTTATCCCCTTACATATGTGCCCTCATGCAAAATTACTGTTCATGTTCATTCTTTTCACTGACAGCGTATGTATTTGTGGGAGAATATATTCAAGGTTTATGGAGTACGGGGAAGGACATTTCATTTCTACTTTTGTTATTTTGTTATTTCATTAAATGCCTTTACTTTGAACTACTTTGTTCTCTGACTGACTAGCAAAACTAAATGTACTGGTTGGGGCTCCTCAGCTACGATTTTGATTGGATATAAAAACACATAGTTTTTTGACCCTAGGATATACTTTCTTCATCCACATGCAAGAAGAAGGTGGCCAAGATCCTAGAGAAAGATAGGTAGAACTTAGACAAGTGAAAAAGAGGGAGGTGAATATTTTCCATGAGATCACAGGATTTTAGAAATAGATGGGATCTTAGAAGACGTCTAGTCCAGTAGTATCAAGCTTAAATAGAGATGTATCTCTACAACCTACAGATTGAGTTAGAACACCACAAACGAACATTTTCTATATTTTATTGGATTCTAATTAATTTGGTTAAACATTTTCAAATTACATTTTAATTAATTTGTTTCAGCCTGGACTCAGGAGTACTGTGGGTCACATGCAAGTGGAACGTCTGACAGCTCTAATTGTCTGTCCCTCTTATTATATAGATAAAGAATCTGAGTCTGGAAAAGTGGCTGTCTAAAGTTACCCAGGTAGTAAGTAGAAGAAATAAAACTGGAGGCACTGACTCCCCACTAAGCACTCTTTCTGCCATACCAAAGTCTGAATGAGTATACAGAGTTGGGCTCCTTATCCTGTCCTTCTTTTGGGGTTCAGAGATATTCACACCTCCTTCCAGGATGATTGCTGTGTGTGGGGCTTTGGGTGTAAAGCTTCTACAACTTAGTCCCCTTTTGCCATTCCTTCTGATGATGCACTTACCCATAGCCTCCTCACTTGCCTAGATTGACTGTGTTTATTTGTCTACTTCATTATCCTGTACCCAAATGTCATGGTGTCCTCTGGAGAATGTGAGAAATGTCAGAAAAGGATATCAGCTTCCATGCAAGCACTCAGGCTGACAGTGCCTTGCAGATTGGACAAGTTTTATTTAACCCACCACAGAAACCCCACAATTCACAAACGATTGAGACAATAGGTGGTCTCTCTTGGGCCTCTGATTTACCTTTGTTCCTTCTCCCACCCCAGGACCTGTTGACTCAGCATTAGACAAAGGTAAAAATTGAACATTGTTAGAGTCAAGCAACTTAAGTACCTCCCCTCCTCAAGAGACCTAGATGGATGTCTGGAGTGACAACGCAAACTAAGACTGAAGATCTCCTATAACGGAAAAAGGTCTTCGGGTCAATAAAGAATTGATTACCTTTTTCCAGACCTAAACAGTACATATAACACACAAAACCAGTGATCTGAACAGGTGATTCAATATAGAAAGTAAGAGAGAAGGGAGAGACTTGGATATAAAGTCAGGGAATTATTATTTAGTCGGTTTTTGATGTGTCCAACTCTTGGTGATGTCACTTAAGGCTTTCTTGGCAAAGATACTGAAATGGTTTGTCATTTCCTTCTCCAGTTCAATGAGCTCCAGACTCATCATCCTGGGTTCAAATCTTGTCTCAGACTCTTACTGGCTATTTGACCCTGGGCAAGTCACTTACCCTATTCACCTCAGTTTCCTCCTCCGCAAAAATAAGGTAGATAAGTAAATGACAAAACTACTCCAGTATCTTTGCCAAGAAAACCCAAAATGGGGTCACTGAGAGTAAGACATGACTGAAAACTACTGAACAACAAAAAGTTAGGTCTTAAAGAAAGCCAGGGATCCTAAGAGTCAAAAGTTGGGAGGGAGAGCATTCCAGACACATAGAACAAGAACAGAGATGTGAGGGACAGCAAGTAAGCCAGTAAGGCCCATGTAGTGTATGTGGAGAGTAGTAGAAGTAAGAAAAAATGGAAAGGGGGGAAGGGGGCCAGGTGGTGGAGAGTTTTAAATGCCAAATGAAGGTTGTTTTATTTTATCTTAGAGGCAATAGGGAGCCACTGGAGTTTATGGAGGAGGAGTATGACATGATCAGACCTACATTTTAGGGAAATTACTTCAGTAGCTGTGGGAATGATGGCCGGGAGTGGGGAGAAACTTTAGGCAAAGAGACTAATTAGCAATAATATGAGCAAGAGATGATGAGGGCCTGGGTGAATGAAGAGAAGGAGACAAACGCACAAGGGTCGGAGAGACAGAAATGACAAGATTTGACAGCCAATTAGATATATGGGGTGAATGAGAGGGAGGATTGAGGATGATTTCGAGATTGTGAACTTAGAAGGATGGTGTTACTTTTGAAGGTTTGGCAGGAAAGATAATGAATTCTGCTTTGGATATGTCAAAATGTTGGGCTCCTATACTCCCATTTAAAGCTGCCTAAGAGACATTCAGTTCAAAATGTCTGATCTGGTGCTTGGTGATATGAGACTGGAGCTCAGGAGGGACCAAATAGATCCAGGAGCAATCGGCATAGAGAAGTTAATTGAGTGCATAGGAATTTATGAGATCATCAAGTGAGATGGTATAGAGGGGGAAGGGTCCCAGGACAGAGACTTGGGGGCTCTGCAGAGCAGTGGGAGTAGATCCGTCAACAGAGCCCCAGGAGAACCAAGAGAGGGCAGCCATAAAAGGCCAGAGAGGAAAGAGTAGCTAGTGGGAGAGGGTGATCCATGGCAGAAAGTACAGAGGGAGCAAGAGGGATGAAGGGTGAAAGGGATAGGCAATTAAGAGATTCTTGATAACTTGAGAGAGAGCATTTGCAGTCAGACGATGAAACTGGGAGCCAAATTACGGAGAGCTTAGAAATGAATGAGAGGAGAAGCAGTGAAGGGACTGATTTTTGATGACTTTTTAAAGGAATTTAGCTGAGAAGTAGAGGAGAGATGAAGATGATAACTGGGGGCAGCGTGGCAGGGTCTAATGAGGTTTTTGTTTGCTTGTTTGTCAGGATGGAGGAGACAAGGGCATGTTTTGTAGAAAGCAGGGAAGAAACCAGTAGGGAAGAAATGGAAAATTGGAGAGTGGAGTGTGGTGTGGATATGTCAAAATGGTAGAGAAAATGACAGTGGAGGAGACTAAAGGTATACACAGAGGGTTTGGACTTTGCAAGGAGAAAGGCCATCTACCCGGTCACTGGGGACTACACTGAAGGAGGAAATGGTGAGAGATGAGGTCAGAGGAATGGAAGAGAAGGATGAAGAGGAGGAGAGGGTGCTCTAGGCAAATGACCTCAATTTTTCCTTGAAATGTGAAGAAAAGCCCTCATCAGAGAGTTTAGAAGGAGGAGGTGATTGCTGTGGAAAGAGGAGGAGGGCGACTCTACTACCTATTCTTTTAGCCATCTCCTCCCACTCAACTTTGTTTTTGTTGCTGCTGTCATTTTAACTGTGTCCAACTCTCTGTGACCCCACTTGGAGTTTTCTTGGACACTGGAGTGGTTTGCCATTTTCTTCCTCAATTCATTTTACAGATACTAGGGAAATGGAGTTAAGTGACTTGCTCAAGGTCATACAGCTAGTAAGTGCCTGAGGCTGAATATGAATTCTAGTCCTCCTGACCCTGTTCTATCCATTGTGATATCTGGCTGCCCACAGCTACACCAGCTTTATTATAGTCTGCAAATCTGATGAGAATGCCATGTGTGCTGTTATCAAAGTCATGGATAAAAGTGTTAAATAGCCAAGTACAGATCCCTGGTATACTCCACTAGAGACTCTCTGTCACATTGACCATGAACCATTTGTAGCTATTCTTTGACTCTAACCATCCAACCAACTCAGAATCCATCTAACTGCATTATTATCTAGTCCATATCTCTCCACCTTCTCTACAAGAATATTGTGAAATGCTTTATCTGTTGTTTTGCTGAAATCTGTGTAAACTATAGTCATAGCCTTCCTCTCAGAAATGAGTTTAACAACCCAGTTGAAAAAGGTTTTGAAATGGGTCTAGTCTGGTAAAATCTGTTCTAGCTAAAGAGCCTATTGACCCTTCATTATCACTGCTTCCCTTTGGTGATGTTCACTCATCAACCACCTCTTGGACAAATTATTCTAGAATTTCCCTAGCAATTAAAGTCAAATTCACTGACCTAGAGTTGGTAGACTATTCTCTTCCCTCCCTTTTTTTTTTTTTGAAAATTAGGACAACACCTAGGCTTCTAGGGTTATAGCATGGGTGATGAGCAAGAGCAAAGGAGAATGAGCATGGTCCAATAGGAAGGAAAAGAAACATGAAGTAGCAGTCTTCTCTAAGTCAATGGAGGAGAAAATCTTGGGGAGGGGGGTGGTCATCAATATCAAAAACTGCAAAGTGTTAAAGACAAGGAGGATTAAGAAAACATCATTGGGTTTAGCAGTTAAGAGATTATTCACTTAGATTCAGTAGTTCCATGGGTTAACAAGCAGTGATGTTCTAGGAAAGACCACAGGTGCCCTGTCCAAGAGTATGACAGGTCTATGAGTAACCAAGAACTTCCATGTGTCTCTGATGTTAGAATAAAAGACAATGGGGTGTGTGTGTGTGTGTGTGTGTGTGTGTGTGTGTGTGTGTGTGTAATAGAACAACATTTGGCAGAGAGACGACTCTGACTTTGGGGGAATTCTCCAGGTAAGCTACTCAGGGTGAGGAAATGATAAGACCTCCTTCTTGGATAGCTGGGAGGAATGGGAACCCTGGCTAGATTCAGTGATTTGGACAAAGATATCCCTGAGAGAACACTTGGCTCATTTTCCATGTTGGACAGAGCAGGAAGCTATCTATTTACTTTTAATTGGTCTCTTTCCTTAAGGATCTGAAAAACTGTAATAGGGAAGAAGGATCAGATTTGCTCTAGTTGGCCCCAAAGGATAAAACTGAAAATAAAGGGTGAAACTTACAAAAAGGCAGATTTAGGCATAATACCAAGAAAAAACCCCTCCTAATGATTAGAGCTATTCAGAAGCTGAATGGGCCTTGTGGGTAGTGAGTTCCCCCTTCAAACAAAAGTCTTCATGTAAAGGCAGCATGACCATTGGTTGAGGGGGTGGAGCCAAGATGGCACAGTAATAGCATACATTTTCTAGAATACTGCCCCCAAGCCCAGCCATATACCTGTAAAAAATGGCTCTAAAGAAATTCTGGAGCTGCATACCCACAAAATGATGGAGTGAAGCAAATCTGCAGCCCAAGACAGCCTGGAAGGTCACTGGGAAGTGTCTATCACACTGCCACTGGGAGCAGATCACAGGGCAATGTGCGCTGCGCTTGCACAGACAGGACCTGAGCAGACCTCAGGGAGATCGAATCTCTCATACCTGTGGCAGTTTCCAAACTTCAGAACCCCAAAATGCTGAGAACAAATTGAATGGTCTATATAAAAAGCCTGTGGGACCAGTGTGAGAGAATGGAGGGGTCTAGTCCCAGCCCCAGGGTGGCAGAGGAAGAAGGGGGTGGAAGAACCCATGGTAGATACAGCAGCAACAGGGGCAGAGACAGCCACTGTTTCTGGAGCTCTAGGCCCACAGATTGTGGGGGGAATGGACTGGTTGACAGTACACCACCACCCCCACTCCCCCTGGAAGCAGAGATTTACCTCCACAAAGAGCTCAAAAGTCAAGTAAATGGCTGGGTAAATGAACAAAAATCGAACAAAGAATCAGACTATAGAATCTTACTTTGGTGAGAAGGAAGATGAAAACATGCACACAGATGACAACAAAGTCCAAGCTCCTCCACCTAAAGCCTTCAAGAAAAATATAAATTGGTCTCAAGCCATAGAAGAGCTCAAAAAGGATTTTGAAAATGAAGTAAGAGAAGTAGAACAAAAACTGGGAAGAGAAATGAGAGGAATGCATAAAATTATGAAAAACAAGTCAACTGTTTGCTAAGGGAGATCCAAAAAATACTGAAGAAAATAACACTGTAAAAAATAAACTAACTCCAATGCAAAAGAGATTCAAAAAGAGAGTGCCCTAAAAAGCAAAATTGGCCAGATGGAAAAGGAGGGTCAGAAGGTCACCGAAGAACATAATTCCTTAAAGATTATAATAGAGCAGATGGAAGCTAATGACTTTATGAAAAATCAAGAAATTATAAAACAAAACCAAAAGAATGACCATCAGTTGAGTAGTAATGGAGAAACAGCTTGGACAGGTCTGCATTGGACTATCTGGGTTTTGAGCTCCCTTCCAAATTTGATATTCCATGGACCTATAATTTCAGGGGCAGCTAGGTGGGAGAGTAAATAGAGTGCAGGGCTTGAAGTCAGAAAGACTCCTCTTCCTCAGTTCAAATCCAGTTTCACATAGTTACTAACAGTATGACCCAATATATTTGCCTCAATTTTCCTCATCTGTAAAATGAGCTGGAGAAGGAAATGGCAAACTTCTTTAGTATCTTTGCCAAGAAAACCCTAACTAGGGTGTGTGAAAAGTCAGACAAGTTTAAAAATGACTGAACACGTACCTAAAATTCTCTATCAGTAGAGAATCATAGAAGCATACCATGGTATGTTTTTATAGATCTTTATAAATCTTTTTAGTTTTTATAGATCTATTTTGTTTTTATGTTACCTTCATTTCCAAATACATTCCTCCTATATCCTACCCAGAGAGCTATCCCCTACAACAAAGAATAAAATGTAATAAAAAAGAAAAACCAAACAGTTGAACAAAATCGAGTAGTGTGTCAGCTGAGGCTGACAATATATTTGATAAAATCACGGAATGTTAAAACTTGAATAAATTTGACAATATAGAACGTGGCAGCTGAGAGGGGCCTCAGAACAGGAAATATTAGACCACAGAGTGGACCTTAGAACCCAGAATGTCAGCGCTAGGAGGGCCCTTATAACATAGAATGTCAGATCTGGAAGGGCCCCTAGAACACAGGATGTCAGAGCTGGGAGGTTCCTTAGAATACAGAGTATCAGAGCTGGTTGGGCCCTTAGAACACAGGGTGTCAGAGATAGGAGGGCCCTTAGAATACAGGATGTCAGAACTGAGAGGCTCCTTAGAGCACAGAATGTCAGCTGGGAGGGGAGCTTAGGGTTCAAATCTTGCCTCCAACACAAATCAGCTGTAAGACCTTAGGCAAGTCACTTAGCATCCCTGTGTCTAAGTTTCAAAGTCTGTAAGATGGGTTGAGGGATGTTGGGCTTAATGATTCTAAGGTCCCTTTAAGCTTTTAATCTAAGAGCCAGTCAATCAGCCAGTACAGTAAGTGCTTTCTCCTGGACCAGGTTCTGTGTTCTCCCTCATGTCTTCTCAATCACCCAGTCCTTAGGACAGGGCACTGACTACCTTTCAGAGGTGTCATTTGAAGCCTTTGCCATTCATGTCAGCGATGAGAGGCAGCTCATTTGGTTGGTAGTGCTGAAGGGTTCTCACACCAAGTAAGTGGGAAAGTAAGGACAGGTCTCGTTTCAGTTGCTCATGGCCCTGCCTCCTGCTGCCTCCCTTATATGGTGAGGTTTGTCCTGAGAGGCTGATGTCCATTCCACCCAGGAGAGCTGGGGATGCTTTGAAAAACATCGAAAAACCTGGAGAGTGAGAGAGAGGAGTTGTGAAAATTAAAACCCAGAGAAGGAGGAAGCTTCCCTGCCTTACATGCCTTCCTCCAGCTCTTCATGGCCCACAGGAATTTATTTTGTTCTAAATCAACATGTTACAGTGAAAGTAAGAAGCCATCAGTGGGGAAGGACAGGCACAGGGGGAACAATTTACAAACCTTGCCCTGGGCAAACAGAAGCAGGATCTCAGCAGTGACTCCTTAAACTGTAGGAGTTGAGCCCCAGGGCCAGTACTAGACAGTGAGAGGTGGGGGGGGGGGAGGAGTAATCAGAGTGGAACCTCCACTTTGTCACTTCCTGACTGTGCTCACTCGCCTGTTCTGAGCAGAGAAACCCTTCCAGAGAAGGGACTTGTTCAAGGGCACCAGCTGGGACTCAAGCACCCTCTTAGCTTTCCCACCCTCACAGAACTTTCTGTGTTCTAAAGTTCTCCCACCTCTGACATTCTCTATTCTAAGATTTCCTCCCACCTCTGACAATCTGTGTTCTAAGGGCCCTCCCGGCTCTGATATTGTGTGTTTTAAGGTTCTCCCAAATCTGACATTCTGTTTTAAGGGCCGTCCCAGCTCTGACATCCTGCATTCTAAGGCCCTCCCAGCTCTGACATCCTGTGTTCTAAGACCTTCTCAGCTCTGACATCCTGTGTTCTAAAGGCCTCTCCAGCTTTTGCTACTGGATTGATGTTTCTAGCATGGCCTGGTAAATTGTCCTTGCTGGATGAGGGCTAGACTGATAATGTGCTTAACTGTTTGTCCTCTAACAACCTCCACTGAATGTGAGAGAAGTATCAAGGAACACTGGAGAGTTCTCAAAGTTTTCAAGGGGCCAATGTGCAGTTCAGTTCAAGTCAAAATTCAACTAGCCAGAAAAAGTGGAGGCTCTTAAATGTTTAACAATCAGCTCTCAACAACAATATGCAAGACATACTTTTAAGCTTAATCTGCGTCATAAGCATTTCATCCACCACTTTCTTAAGTCTAGACAATCAATAAAGCAATAAATTGATTTTTTTTGTATCTGCTAATTTCTTAGGTATAAAGGCTCGCAATAAAATTTTAACAATTGGTTCTAGTGATCTGGTCTTAAGCTCACTCTGGTACACCCCTGATCAGAGAACCTGCAGGAGGAACCTTTCTGCAGATTTCCATGGGGATGGAGAAGTGTCATAGCACTTTGGAAAAGATCTCAGAGACAACGGAGTGAAGCCTTACCTAAGTAGGAACTCCCTAAGATTCTGACAATTTGTCTCCATCCTCTCCTCAGGTTTGAATTGGCTGTTAGATTGTAAGGTTCAGTTTGGTAGGATCTGATTTTTTGTGACCCCATTTGAGATTTTTCTTGGCAGAGATTCTGGAGTGGTTTGCCACTTCCTTCTCCAGCTCATTTTATAGATGAGGAAACTGAGGTAAACAGGGTGAAGTGACTTGCCCAGGGTCACACAGCCAGTGAGTACCTACTTGAAGACCTCCACTGAGGGGGGATCCCAGGAACTTAGTGATCACTCTAATTGGTGGGAAATATTTTCCAGACATCGAGCTTAAATCCGTCTTTTCTACTCATCGCTCCTACTTGTGGGGCCAAGCAAAGTAAAGTCAAATGCTTCTCCCTCCACCATCTTTCCTGGGATAACCCTTCATATTGACCAATCAATCAATATTTATTAAGCCCATACTATGTGCCAGGCACTATGGGGATACAAAAAGATATGTATGGGGATACAAAAGACAGTCTCTGCCCTTAAGGAGCTTCCAATCTAATGGGGGAAGACAATGGGTGAACAAATATATGCAAACAATCTATCTAGAGGATTAATAGGAAATAATTAAGAGGGGGATGACATTGCAATTAAGAAGGGTGGGGAAGGCTTCCTGTCCAAGGTGGCAGTTTAGTTGGAAGGTCTGTAGTAGGAGCAGAGGAGGGAGAGGGTTCCAGGCATGGTGGGACAGCCAGAGAAAATGTCTGCAACAGTTAAAGCCAGCTCTTCAGTTTCCCTGATATCTTTTCTCTAGCTAAATGCTTCCTTCAGTCAGTCCTCATATGGTCCAATCTTGTCTCCCCTTTACTATCTCATCGCTGTCTTCTGCATTTCTGTTCACTTGTTTCAGTTGTGTCTGACTTTTTGTGACCCCATTTGGTATTTTCTCGGCAAAGATCCTGCAGTGGTTTTACCATTTCTTTCTTCAGCTCATTTTACAGATGAGGAAATAAAGGCAAAAAGGGTTAAGTGACTTGCCCAAGGTCATAGAGCCAGTAAGGGTATGAGGACAAATTTGTGCTCAGGTCTTCCAGACTCCAGGGTGGGTGCTTTATATGCTTCGTTAGCTTATCAGTGTCCTTCCTAAAATACAGCACTCAGATCTGAACACAATCCTTTTATCTCCTCTTTCCTCAATGCCATGAAGTTCTTCTTTTTAAAAACACATTCTATTGTTTATTTTTGTCTTTGTATTCTCACTACCTTGCCTGATGGGGGCAGCTAGGTGGTGCAGTGGATAGAGCACCAGTGCAGGAATCAAAAGGACCTGAGTTCAAATCTCACTTCAGACACTTGACACTCACTAGCTGTGTGACCTTGGGCAAGTCTCTTAACCCCAATTGCCTCATCCTAGGTCATCTCCAGTCATCCTGATGAATATCTGGTCACTGGATTCAGATGGCTCTCGAGGAAAAGTGAGGCTGGTGACTTGCACAGCCCTCCGTTACTCAAAACAAAGTCAAGGGAAAGTCATGTCTATTTCTCTGATGGCATGGTCTTCTTTGGCAACAAAGGATGAACACACACACTTTGCCTGATTGAACCCTTCCCTGTGACAAAGGAGAATTAAGTAAAAAACAAAATCAAAAATCAAAACCAACAACCAAACAAAAAGCCAGCCCCCTGAATCCCACCTCTGACTGATGAGGAACATCATCTTCCATCCAGGTAGTCCCAAGCTTCTCTTTCAGTGAGGGAGAAAGGCGTGAGAAGTGCTAACTTTAATCATCATTAACCCTTCACTGAATTTTTCCTTTATGCAGAGTTCCACTTCCTTTTTAGTGATCTTTAAATTTATGTTGCAGTTGTGAATATTGGGTTTTTTTTGGGTCTGTTTCAATTCATACAAATCTTCCTAAACTTCTCTGAATTCCTTGTATTTGTCATTGCTTCTTTTCATTGAATTCCTATCCAATGTGATTTTTTTAAAGCTTCCACCAGGTTTTCTCTTAGTGCTGTTGTGTTCATCTCAAGCACCAAGAGAGAACCTCAGTTTTTATGTTGGCTTTTGGGAGCCTTGGTTTGGAAGTAAGGCTGGTACCCTACTTCAGATTCTTAGCTACAACTGCTGCCTTGTCCCTGAAGCTCTGCTGCTCTGATTTCCTTGCTTTGCTGGAAGATGGGTACATCTCAGCCAGCAGTGTTTTTCTCCAGCGTAACATCTTTCCATTCTTATCAGTTCCCTTCCCTCAGGCCCTCCTCCTAACTCCCTGGAGTTAAGAGTCCAGTACACTTGGCTCTTTACTTTCTACGCGCTTAACTTTCCTGCCCTGACAGAGCCAATTGGGAATTTATTTCATCTTTTTTCCATGCCTCTCTCTCAAAAAGTAATTAAACTTGTGTTTACCAGAGTGGGCCAGTATAATCTGTCGTTTGCCTATCTTATCCTGTCAAGCTCTGAGAGAGCAGGCCAAATGAGGCCCAGGCTTCCTCCCCTGTTTTGCTTAGCCTGGGACGAGAGATTTGCATAATTACTAAAAATGGAAGGAGGCAGATAGGCTGGCTTAGGGCCAGAGGATGGTGGGTTGGGGAACCCAAGGGCCCGATCTGTCCCGGGAGGGCTGGATGGGAACATTTCCCCCTTCTCCTCCAGCCTCTAACATAGAGGGACAAATATGGTGTGATAGAAAGTACACTTGATCACCAGCTTAGAATACCTGAGTTCTGCTTTTGCTGCTTACTCCCTGTATGAGCTCAAGTAATTTATCCTTTCTCTTTTTGCCCTTTTGAAAAATATCACTTACATAGAACTTTAAGGTATAAAAAGTACCTTAAGTATTTTATCTCAAGTGACATTATCACCCCCATTTTGCAGATGAGGAAACTGAAGCTGAGAGGTTAAGTGATTTACCCAGCGTTATACAATTTAAAATTCTACATTAAGCCCCCTTTAACTCTGATATACTGTATTCTAAGGGCCCTCCCAGCTCTGACATTCTGTGTTCTAAGGTCTTTTAGAGCTGTGATGTTCTATGATTCTAAAATGTTTTTGACCCACTGGACATCTTCCACCTCACAACTAGAAAGGTAACTGGAGAGGTAGATGGTACAGTGGATACAGTATGAAATTTGAAGTTAGGAGGAATTGAATTCAAATTCTGCCTCTGATACAAGGTACATGACTCTCAGCAAGTCACTTAACCTCTCCTAGTCTCAGTTTCTTTGACTGCAAAATGAACATACTAATATCACCTATCTCCTAGGGTTGTTGTAAGGATCAAATGAAATAGCATGTGTGAAGCACTTGGCAAGATACTATATATGTTATTGTCACTGTTGTCATTGACATTGATATTGTTACTGCCACTAGCCTTCCTAGCTCCAAAGGACACCCTTCTCCAGGAGACATTAATTGGCCAGTGTGCCTACTGTGTGTTCAGCCTGGAAGTGTTGATTCTGATGGCTTCCCCAGTGCTTACATTCCCTCCTAGCAGCCCAAGCACCCCTATGGTCCATCAGAACCTCCTGCCTGCTTGGGATGTCTTCCTCTGAAATATGAAGGATGGGATTAGGGAAGGCCAGCCTTCCTAAAGCTAAGACTCAGCAGTGCTATGAAACCATGGACTTTTATATTAAAACAGCCAGGGGATGGAGAGTGGGTAGTACTATCTATTAGGAAGATGAAAACAAAATGGAACTTGAGTAACCTCTGGTCAAATATTTTTCAGCGGGAGGATGTGTGTGTGGCAGGGGTGGCCTGGGGGAGGAGGGTGAATGCTGCATTAACTGAAAATCTGTGATTCTGGGACAGGTTGGTTGGAAGGTGTTTCCAAAGATCACCTGAACCATCCTCCTGTCTCTGTAAGGGCTTTTTCTAAAACATTCCAGACCTCTAGGTATCTTTTCTTGAATTTCTAGGTGTGTCTGAATGGAGGCAAGGAAAATGACAAGAAAGAAGTAGTCATGTAGGAGAGGAGTTCAAACAAAAAGGGCCCCATTTCTTTCAACCCTGACCTGGATAAAACAGCATTTCTAAAATTCTAGAACTTTCTTCTGTCATACGGCTCCCCTTTCTGCTACCCTCTTATTACAAGCAAGGAAGACTCCATGACAGCAATGATAGCTGTTGACATTTATACTGAGCTTGCAGATTTGCAGAACCCCTTGCTAATATAATCTCATTTTATCCTCTTAACGAGCTTGTGAGGGAGGTGCTATTATCTTTCCCATTTTACAGATGAGGAAACAGTGGCAGACAGAAATTAGGGGCTTTTCCTAGAAGTCATATAGCTAGTGCTTGAGATGGGCTTCAAATCTAGGTCTTCCTGACTCCAAGGAGGCAAATTGTCTGGGATCTTTCTGAGGGATTTCCTATTTAGATCACCTCTGAGGTCTTTTCCAACCCCAAGATCTTATCATTCTGTAAAATTGTTCACTGCCATAGGAATCCACAGAATGAACCTCCCTGCAAGGTTCTGACCACTTGATTTCTGATTTGAATGGAAGGACTGAGAATCATAGTCTCCGAGGGGGTTAGTTTGGGGCATCTCAGCTCATTTGATGGAGGAGCAAAAGGATTTGCTGAAGCTGATTATTCACCTTAATTCCCTTCTAGGCTATGCTCTTGACTTTCCAGACTCCTTTTCTCACTATGTTCGAATGGGTTTCTCATCCTGGAAGTGTCCCCACCCCTGCAGCCCCTTCCATTGATTGATCAATTCCTCCCAGAACCTCCATCTTAAAGAAATGTCCAGACTGGCCTTGCTCACTCCTTCCTTCCTCTCCCAGACTTTTCTCTTTCCTTATTGTGTCCTGTTCCCTCTTAGATTGTAAGCAACTCCAGGGCAGGGACCGCCTTTCTTTTTGTTTGTTTTTGTATCTCTATCACAATGGCTGGCACACAGTAAAAGCTTAATAAATGCTTGTTGCTTTAGGTCTATATACTGTAGGTAGACAGTGGCAGAATGGGTCCAGGTTTGGGGACTTTGAGTTCAACCATCCCCCAGCTGTTCCTCTGCAACTCTGAGTGGTCCTAATTCTCACTTCAGGTCAGAGAACATCAAGCCTGTGCCCCTCCCCCTCCTCCACCTTTGCTTAATAGGAAGCTATCTTTCTTTCCCATTCCCCCAAAGTCCCTGAAACTACCAGTCCAGCTTTGTAGTCCAAGTATCGAGGGCATGATAAACCAGGACAATTTCATGGCTGAGATCGAGGCGTAGAAGCCCTTCCCAGTGGGGAGGATGGATTAATGAGTTAATTTTGCACATCTTCCTGCCTTTGGTGCTAGAGGGCTGGTAGAGAGGAGAGCTCTTCCTGCTTATGAAGCACCCCAAGAGTTTTTAGGACTAACGGTTGTGCCATGTAAGCAGTCCTATTAATATTCTTAATAATTATCTGCCTGGCCCAGGAGAAGGAACCTGGAGGATGGGGATAAGAACACCTCAGAAAGCTCCTATTCTTCATGTTTAACGCTGAGGATACGTGTGTGTTCATCCTTCACTGCTGAAGAAGACCACGCCATCAGAAAAATGATGACATGACTTGCACTTGACTTTGTTTTGAGTGAGGGAGGGCTGTGCAGGTCACCAGCCTCACTTCTCCTCCAGAGCCATCTGAATTCAGTGACCAGATATTCATCAGGATGACTGGAGATGACCCAGGATGAGGTAATTGGGGTTAAGTGACTTGCCCAAGGTCACACAGCTAGTAAGTGTCAAGTGTCTGAGGTGAGATTTGAACTCAGGTCCTCCTGACTCCTGCACTGCTACTCTATCCACTGTACCACTTATCTGTCGCACTGTTGAGGATAAATGAGGCAGTGGAAGGAGAATTGGGTTTGGAGTTGGAGTCCTGGTTTCAAATCCTGCCTCTGACAATGACTAGCTGCGTGACCCTGGTTTAGAAAGTTGCTTAACCTTTTTGTGCCTCAGTTTCCTCATCTGTAAAATGAAAGAATCAGACTAGATGAACTCCTTTCTAACTCTAAATCTAGTATCCTATATTCTTGTATGGGGTGCATGTTCATGAGATGTTATGTGTGACTCACAGGGAAGCAAGAATAGACATCTCTAGTGTCTCCTCCTCCCACCCTTCTCCAAGGGAAGCTTTGATTCCTGCCAGGAGGGGAAGGAGAAGGTTAGGGCCTCTGAGAGGGAGTGAATACCAAGCTAGAATTCTATCTATCTGCTCCCTTAAATTTTGTTACTCTAGGTAAGGGATGCAGTTTTGAGGTTTGCGTTAAACTTTTGGGTTTTATTTCCTTAACAGGAAAAAGAGAACTTCAAGTTCTCTACACAGAGGGACGACCTCTTTCCCATCAGATGCCATTTTCATAATACGACAAGTAGCAAAGAAACTCACTTATCCAAATCAATAGCAAAACAAATCAAAATGTACACATGAGAATACATGCCAGATGATACAGATTAAATTAGGAGGCCTTCCATTAGGAGTGAGGGAACCCAGCTCTGCAGATCTCACCCAGGGGAAAACTCCCCAAAGTCTCTAATGTAATGATACAAACATGATCCAAGTTCTACAAGTGGGCTACTTACTAGTCTTTTTCTCCTTTCAGTGACATGTCTATTTTCTCTGTCAAAAATGGAAACGTGAAGTCCCTGAATCCTGAAGAACAGGTCTCTTTTTCTTCTCACTCTCAACAATTCTACCTCACCCTCCATGCAGACATGGAGCACTGATTTTCACCAATGAGGAGAGTGTTCCACATCAATGGTCTGCAGGACTGGGGTTACATATTATAAATGACATTGTGGGAAGAGAGCTGAATTTGGGGTTCCATGCCCCAAGACTATGCTCCTTATACCTATCATGTAATTCATTCCCCCTTTCTGGGCTCGAGTTTCCTCATCTATAAAAGGTGAGGTCAGATTTGCTGATGGCTAAGCAGATCTATACTCAGAAATTTTGGTGTCTAAGGTAAGTTTAGTTTTTCAGGGGAGAGAGGAGGGATTCTTCCAAGGTATGTGCCCCCCTGTGCATGAAGAAGACTGGAGGAAAAAGCCATGGACACTGGGGAAGTTGAGGAGTTAGACCAGGGCATTTGAAAGAGGCAGGGGTTAAAGTGAAAAAAAGACTTCAATTCAATTATTAGACTTTTTAGGGAGGAAGGAGTCACCTGGAGATTTATCAAGGCATAGCAACCAACACCTGGACATCGTGGAGTAGACTTTAAAGGAAGGGAAGGAGGTGTTGAATAACAGTGGCAGAGGGAGGGTCTGAAGGTATATTACAGGGGAGTGAAGAGTCCGCAGACTGTTCTGGCCTCATGTATCAGTGGGTATGAGAGAAACTGCTGGCCTTAGAGATGGGGCCAAGAAATGTAGGGCCTTTGGAGAAAGCCAGTGAGCACCAGGAAATGGAAGGGATGTGTGAGAGCAGGACACCCATGAAAGAGAAGGGTTCCAGAGGATGAAAGGGATTGGGAAAGGCCAAGGCTGGGTTAATTGAGGTGAGAGATTATAGGGATTGGAACATGGCCTCTTTGCCACTGACCTGCCCTGTGATGATCCCACAGTGATTCTGTGTTCTTTGTGATATGGATCCTCAGGCAAAATGGCACATTAAGGACCTCGAACCCACAAGACCCTGGAGGGAGGCAGCCAGTGGACTGAGGGAAGGACCAGTTGGCCAGGACTCACTTGTGGAAGTGGGTACCTGGGACAAAGCCCTACCTGACTCATACTAAATCCATCTGTGCCTAAAATTCTAGTTCTAGGCTATTCATACAAGAGGGAGGAGTCCTCTGATTAGCCAGGAGATGTGGCCTAGTGCTAAGTCAGGTGGCCTGGAGCCTCCATTACTTTAATTATGAATTTAATCAAAACTTGAACAAGAAGGACAATCAAAGAGACACACAAAATAAGGAATAAAATGATGTCTAAAGTTAGAAACTTCACAGTTTGATGGCTCTGAGGCAGAGTGGTCTGAAGCACTGGGTTAAGCTCCCATTCCTGTGGGGTTCCTCAAAGCTGCATGACCCCAGGCATGTCACTGCCCACCTCTGGCTTTCTCTATCTTCCTATGAAGGGAATGATAGGATCAGTCCATCTCCAAGGTGCCTTCTAATTTTCCATCTTCACTTGAACTTTGGATTCTCCTCTTGGAACAGGTGACCTTTCTCCTTGTCATACCTGGAACTAGGTCCTCAAGATGCTTCCCCCATTAGAATATACACTCCTTCAGAGCAGGGACTGCATTGATTCCTTGTATTTGAAGTCCCATTATTTATCACAGTGCCAGGCACTACATAAGAGTTTAAGAAATGCTGACTTTATTTATCTGTCTATGGTTTCTCCCAGCCTTAATACTCTGTGTTCTAAGGGACCTCTCAGCTCTGACATTCTGTGTTCTAAGGTCCTTCCCAGCCCTGACATCCTGAGTTCTAAGATCCCTGTCAGCTCTGCCATTCTGTGTTCTAAGGCCCCTCCCAGACTTGACATCCTGAGTTTTGTGATCCCTCTCAACTGTGTCATTCTGTGTTCTAAGGGACCTTCCAGCCCTGACACTGTGTTTTAAGGGGCCTCTCAGCCCTGATATCCTATGTTCTAAATGTCCTCCTTGTTCTGATATTCTGTACTGTAAGATCCCTTCTATTTATGCCTTTATAGTTCTATGATCCAAGTCCTGTAGGCAGTATAGTATAATGAAATGAGGACCTATTTTAAAGTCATGAGAAACCTGGGTTCAAATCTCACCTCCTACACTCACTATGGTACCATGGACAAGTCACTCAATCCTTTGCGGACTTCAGCCTTTTTGTAAAAAGTGGATAATAACACCCACAGTCCCCACTTTACAAGGTGTATGAGGCTCACATAAGATTATAGGTGGATAGACAGATGGACAGATGATGTGATGTAGACCTTTCAGTATCATAACCTTCTATGACTGTTGAATATAGCTTGAAAGGCACAGTGGGGAATAAATCAGTGGAGGCAGGGAGCCTGGGCCAGAGCTCAGAGAGAGGTCCAAGGGAGATGTGGCTTCAGAGGATGGCATGGTCAGTAACTTGGGTGAAGCAAAGAATTAGGTGGGGGGGGTATCTGAAGAGGAGGTGGAGCGACAGGAAGACGCACTGGCCCACCGCCCAGGCTTACAGAGGGGAGCTAAATAGCCCTCAGAGGAGCCTGATATGACTTCTGACACATGTGCTAACCACTGACCAAATAGGAAGGCTTTGTTTTTATTAGGTGAAAGGAAGACACTGCAATTTCTTGAACCAAGTAGAAGAAACTCTAATCAGTTGTTTCTTTCATAAGGGAATAGAGCCTTGAATGCCATGCCTACCTCAGAAGCAAGCAAGCTCCTTTGACATAGAAAAGACCATCTGGTCTCTGCTCCAGAGGAGAGTCGCAGTCCACCAGCCATCCTGGCATGCACCTGGGCGCCATTGGCATCGTGGTGTGCATACGGAAGTGGGCACCATCTCCACAGGCCAGGCCTGGCATGGCTATAAACTGCTAGTGCTGTGCAGAAAAACCCTCTTTGCTTTAATATATGCTAATTTGATTTTAATGGGATTCAGATTTCCATCACTAGTGCAGAGTTAGCCATGGTAAGTTATAATCATATCTAATTGGTAATTCTAACATAACAAATTTCCAGGATAAATTATTCGTAGTTAATAGTCCTCTGGGAACAACTAGGGCACGTATATATTTTTTTTAAGGAGAAGTTGGGAAAAGGGACAAGATGGGGGTACGATGGAGCAAGACAAAGGCATTATTTAAAACATGGGCTTGTTGAATGCATCTGGTACATGCTCATGGCAACGCTGCTCACTCTGGAACATAATCTGGGATAGGATGGGTCCATCTGGGATTATATTCAAGGGAACTTTATGACCTAAATAGAATAAAATGTTTAGAACTTTAAATGTGAGAACATAAGACTTTTAATTCTGGAAGTTAGCTTGGGGTCAAGGTTCCATGATTCAGATCTGACACAGGTTGGCCCAAATAGATAAAGAAGAGGACGGAAATTGAGGTCGAAGATACAGTTGGCAATGACCTCCCAGTTAGGGGGATTTGGTAACTTGCTGATGATCTGTGCTTGAGACCTCAGGCAGCTTACAGCCTGGCCCCATGCATCAAACTTTTCTCAGGGACACATGCATAGCACAGGGAAAATAGACACACAAAGAAATACACTCAAGTAACCAGAATTGCCAGGTCTACACTGCTTTGCCATAACAAGAGTTTGCTTGATTCTTTTTGCCCTACTCCCCGTCAATACACTCAACTGTGTGATCTAAACAAGCTGAAGACCAGTTAAAGGAATGTCAGCCAGTTTTTGAACTATCTCTGCTTTTATAACGTACCCATAGGCTGCCTTAGTGTGGAAGAGAAGCTGGTGCCCTCATGAGAACTATTGGCAGCATCTGCCACCTTCCTGTTCTTGTAGCTCAAAAACTTTACAAATTATGATAACTACGCTAAGTCTCCCTTTTCTGTTCCTCATCCCTTCTCTGATATGGGAGACGGGGACTTCCGCTTCTACCCCTGATAGGGGTCTGGCAAGAGTCTCTTTTTGTTTGTCATACCTTATCCTCTCCAAAAACCTTCAACCTACTATACTCAGATACTGGGACTTCAAGGGTCCCCTGCCCAGGGCTCCTGGACCTCCTGTATGTAGCTTTATACAGATCATCAGTAATAACTATTGCTCTTTCCCACACAGCCTGATGTCTTTGTTTTTCTTGACTTCATTAAAGGGGCCATGCCCTGGCTACTTCTAAAACAGGCCTGTTCAATGTTGCCTCATTCTAAGTGAGTACCTGCAAAGACCTTGGCCTAAAGGGCCCAAGGTCTCCCATTGCATCCTGGTCCATCTCCAGTCATCCTGAGGAATATCAGGTCTCTGGATTCAGATGACTCTGGAGGAGAAGTGAGGTTGGTGACCTGCACAGCCCTCTTCCACTCAAAACAAAGTCAAGTGCAAGTCATGCCATCATTTCTCTGATGGCATGGTCTTCTTCAGCAATGAAGGACAAACACAACTCAGTCAATGTTTGCCTACTATCTGGTACAATGGGAAGAACACTAAATATGGAGTCACAGGACTTGGATTCAAATCCTAATTCTTTTGCATGTTACCTTTGTGACTTTAGGTAAATAATTTAAATTCTCTGGGCTTCAGGGTCATCATCTATAAAACGGGAGATTGGACTAGATGCTCTCAAATACTCCTTTCAACTCTAGACCTATGATCCTGTTGTAACCTAAGGTTTCCACTTTCACAGCCATACCTGGGGCATGCTCATCATTCTCTAGGCTAGAGCAGGGTTAAGACCCCATATGGGAACGTTCCTGAATGTGGGGGGAGGTTGTGAAAAATTTGGCAAAAGATTTCAGAATGTGCAACGACCAATAATTAATTGAAAATCAAATGCATAATGAATCCAGGGTGTTTCTGGCAGCACTTGCCTCTGTTGCGTCATGTAACTGCAGCCTTGGTTCTGAACATACACCATGTGCACTTTGTACCGCTCATGCCATCACACCAATGAACACTGCCAGAAATGCCTCTGTTCACTGTTGTATGTTACGAATTGCAGTGCTTTCACTGTATGTACAATGTTTTATGCTTTCACAGAAACATAGTAGTTTAATTATGGAAAACAGATATTTTAATAGTTTCTTACCATCATCCTTCAGCTGTTAAGTATCAAATTACTCTATCTTTTGGATTGTATTGTGTTGGAATGTTTGATTTTAAAAATTGCTGCTATCTCCCTTTACAGAAACATAAGTGTTTAATTTCAGTAAGACAAAAGCCTTTTTTGTGTTTCTCTATCATCACTGCGGTATGGGTATGTAAGTGTGAATATCAGTTTTTTTTTAAATTAAGCACAAGCAAATGTAATTTCACAAACTAAAGTTAGTATTTAATCATGAAAGTATTAGCAACGTTTATTTGTATTTTGGGGCATTTTTTTGGTTATGGATAAATAGCTAAATTTAGACAGAAGAGATAAAAATACTGATGATGATGTGGCAGAGTCGTTGCTATGGGGTGGTAGTACACTTACACTGACAAGAAAAAGAAAATATATTGAATCAGTTTTACAATATGGATTTATTTCTAGTAATGATGATGGTGTGAAAAACCTCTTTGCTTAATCTGTAATGAAGCTTTGGATACAGAGAATGAAACCAGCCAAACTAAAATGACGTCTTAATACTAAGCATGCAACATACTACAATAAACTAAAGGAATATTAGGAACTACTTTGAAAATCTTCAAATAAAGAAAAACAATGTTTTGAGAAATTTGTTACTGTCAATGAAAAGTATTTGCTTGTAACTTATGAAATTTCATATTTAATTGCAAAAACTAAAACTACAAAGCTCTACGTGATAGGAGAAGATCTCGTGTTACCTGCTGCTATTAAAATGTCTGAAATTATTCATGGGAAAAAGTATGGGGATGAAATTTGTAAAATTCCTTTATGAAATGATACTGTATCCAAAAGAATTTCTGAAATTAGTAATGACCAATTCCAGCAGCTTATTATCAGGCTTAAGGGCAGCCCAAAGTTTGCAATTCAGTTAGATGAAATAACTGATATTTCTAACATGGCACAGGTGTTACTGTGTGTAAGATATGTTTATGAAGGAAGCATGTGTAAGAAACTATTGTTTTGTTGCCCTTTGGGAGGGCACACAAAAGGGCAAGGTATACATCTTAAAGTGGATGAATTTTTCACAAATAAAGGTTTACAGTGGAAAAATTGCATTCGAGTCTGCATAGACAGTGCAAGAGCAATGATGGGCTAGAATGTTGGATTTGCTGCAAAAATTAAAGCTGGTGGCAATGAACATATCACTTTTACTCACTGTATAATCCACCGGGAGGCACTTGTAGCCAAAAAAAAAAACCCAGAGTTAAATGTTGTGGTTCACCTTACTATGTGAAAACTGAAGCAGTCTGACTCTCCTTCCTGGAAACTGGAATGTATTTTTCTATTTTAAGAAAAGACAAGTAGTTTCTCTTCTAGCCCACAATTAATCAGCTCAAAAAGACTAAGCACCTGCCATGTGCTAGGCACTGGGAATAAAAGGATAAAAATGAAAAAAAAATCCTTCCCTCAGGAGCCTGCATTCTATCACAGGTAGCAACCAGGAAATAATTATATAATTTATTCCTATAGCCTTTAAGGTTTATAAAGCTCTTTCCTCAGACTAACCTTGGGAGGCAAGGAGAAAAAATTTCATTATATTTCATTTAATAAGGGAGGAAACTGAAAGTGAGAGAGATTTGACTTTGTTAGAGAGAAATTAAAGTAACTTTCCAAGATCACACAACTGCTAAGTATGGTAGGTAGGATTCAAACCCATGTCTTCCTCATTTCAGCTCTGATGCTCATTCCACTACCCTGGTGTCCAGATGTGCTACCTCAGCCTCTACTTCCTAGGAGAAATACTTGTATCTGTTGTACAGTGGGTGCTCCTTAGCCCTTTCCCCCTTACATTGAAGAGACTTTTGGAGACCTACTATGTGACCTGACTCCCTGGGCTTTCCCTGGCAGGAAGACAAGTTCACTGCTTGGAGCTCAGGCTCTGCTGACAGAAGGGAGGCAGAGAGGCAGAAGAATATGTCTGCTACACTGGACCTTAAGATACCAACTGCAGCCAAATTGCTCCTTCTTCTCACCATTGATGCCATATGTCAAATTAGATTCGCTTAGTTCCTCATTTAAACTGCTGGCTGCTGATCCTGGCTGGCCAACTTATAAATGAATAGTGCCAGATGAGAAAGTGTGAGTGGATCAGTCCAGCCATCCCCTCCTCCTAGCTGTGTGATCCTGGGCAAATTATTCAATCTTTCAGTCTCAGTTTTCCCATGTGTAAAATGGGAATCATCAGAGTTGTTGTGAGACTCAAATGAGATAACAGTATTTCTAAAGTGTTTTGCCAACTTTAAGATGTTATATAAATGTTAGTGATGATGATGAGGATGATGAGGATGAGGATGATGACCATGGTGAACTCAACACGAATGGATCTCGCTCTTTTGGATGTTGTTTCCAATGATATAAATCAAGTCTTATCTGTGACTACTCATCTTGTGTGACTTTTGTCCATATCCTGTGCCATAGGGGAGAGGGGTCCACTCAACATTCTAGAAGCCTTCATAGTCTTCTACTGACAACATGAAGACAACAGGGCAACACTCTGGCTATATACCTCTCATCCCTTTCTGTCTCTCATCACATGTCCATTCTACCTTCTCTTCCTATAAACTAGAGTCCTGGAGCTGGAGACAGGAAGACTTGACTTCAAATCTGACATCAGACATTTACTAGTTGTGTGTGCCTGGGCAATTCACTTAACCTCTCTGTGACTCAGTTTTCTCATTGGTAAAATGGGAATAATATTAGTAATAGCATTGGGTTATTTTGAAGACCAAATGAGATAACCTATAAAATATGTTTTGCAAACCTCAAAGCACCATCTACATGTCAGATATTAGTTATAATTATTAATATGCATTTTCCTGATGATATCCTTGACTGTGGTTCTTCTTAGGAAGTTTGCCATTGGTGTAATACTATGATTTGCTCATTCTCTTGTCCTCTGTATATGATGTTCATCTCCAATTCTTCAGAGACAAGCATTCCTTGACTTTCATACATCTAGCCATGCTGACAGAATGTTGGTATTTAAAGGATGGGTCTGGGAGAGGTTTGGGGTCATTAAAGAAGCTGGACAGTCAGCCAGCTCTCCTCCTCCTCTTGTTTGATGGTATACCCCAGTGTGGGGAGTATAAAGACCAGAAGGGTCATTGGAGGCTCTTGCCTTCAAATATCTTACATTTTTCTTGGGAGAGGGACTCATGTAATATGTATAGATAACCATAATTCCTAGGAGGGCTCAGCAATTGGCAATAAAGGACCTAGGCCAGGAGTGGGGAACAAGTGGCCTTGAGGACACATGTAGACCTCTAGGTCCTCAAGTGTGACCCTTTGACTGAATCCCAACTTCACAGAACAAATTCACGTTTGGATTCAGTCAAAGGGCCACATTTGAGGACCTAGAGGGCCACATGTGACCTTGAGGCTACAGGCTTCCTACCCTTGGCCTAGACAAAATGCTCTGGGAAAATGTGAGCAATCACTTTCAGCTCACAGGAGCAAGGAGAAAGCTTCACAGAGGAAGACTCTAAAGAGTTCTGGACCTTGGTTTTCTACTCTGCAAAATGAGAGGGTTGGACTAGATTATCTTTAAGGTTTCTGTGAGTTCTAAATCCTATGGTTAGATGAACTTCAGGAAGCTATTGCCAGCCTGAGCACTCCATGGGGATCTCTTTTAACCAGTGTTGAAGTGAAATGGTGTCATGGCCAGCTGGCTTCCCATTATTCGATTCCCAATGGTGGATGACTATACTTGATATAAGAAGACCTGAATCTGAATCTCAGATTGGCCATGAATGATGTTATACATTCTGCTTTACGCACTTAAAAACATGATTCTGGGTGAGGGTCCATAGGTTTCACCAGACCAGCAGAGGGTAAATGGCCCAAGAGAGGAGCCTGCACTAAAGAAATGTCTTCATGTTAGTGGTGGTCATCAACTTCATTCCTCTGTGTTTTAGGGTTTCCAAAGTTTTGTTGGAACTTTCTATTAAGTGAAATTAGCATTCTTCTTTGAGTTGGAAAGGGGATATTTCTATCAGTCATCCTAGCGTTGGACAGAGCTGAAGAAGTAATGTGGGATTGTTGCTCTGAAAACCTAGAGACTTGGGTTCTAGACTCTTCTACTACTCTAACTTACTTTGTGATATTGTGTGCATCATTCTCATCTGGAAAATGAGGAGGTTGGGCTAGATCTAAGGCCCCTCCTAGCTTCTGACATTGGGTTCTAAGGGGCCTCTCAGTTCTATTATTCTGTTCTAAGCACCCTCCCAGATCTGACGTTCTGAGTTCTATGACTCCTTCCAGCTTTGACATTCTGTCTTATAGGATTGTTTTCTTCCTGTCTCCCTAATGACAAACCCAGGGAGATCTATCTGTGATGTGTATTAATCACCTTAATTAAAGATCTCCTCACCTTATCCTCAGGGCCCTTAATCATAGGGTTTGGAATATTTAGACATGATGTGGTCTGAGCCTTTCTTTTCTAAAACTGAGTCCTACAGTGAAGAGGGACAAGTTCATTGACTTGCCCCAGGTCACTCAGGTGGCACATGTCAGTGTGGAGGTTCTGCATGTAGCCTTCAGAGCCCAGGCCCTGAATCCTTTTCACTGTCCTTCACTGCTCAGCACTCTCATTTCATAGCTAAGCATGCCGAGTCTCAGGAAGGGGTAGTGGCTTTCCTAAGGCCACTCAGTTCTTAGTAGCAGAACCTGGTTTCAGAGCCATACCCTTTGATTTCAAATTCAATACTCTTTCCATGCTAACTTTCAACCTTTTCAAAAGCTGCCGAGGAGAAAAGTTGTGTCTTGTTCCAAGTCACACAGTTTATAAGCATCAGACTTGAATCCAGGTGTCCTGTCTCCAGAACCAGTGTTCTTTACATTATTCTATGCTGCACCTCGGCAGCTAGATGACCCAGTGAATTGGGCCTGGAGTCGGAAAGAACTGAGTTCAAATCCAGTCTCAGACTATCTGTGTAACCCTGGGCAAGTCACTTAATCTCTATCTGCCTCAGTTTCTTCAACTATAAAATGGGGATCAAAACAACACTTATCTCCCAGGATTGTTGTGAGAATAAAATAAGATGATGTTTAAAAAGCTCTTAGTACACAGTGGGTGCTTAATAAATGTTTGTTCCCTTCCCCTCTGCCTTTTCAAATGAAGATATCAAAATAGCATTTGGTGCAGGCTGGACCTTAGTGGAGAAATTCTATTAATTTTACTCACTAGGAAGGTTATTGAATCCCATCTTAGGCAGTCCATGGAGGTCTCAGAAAAAGACAGATTTCAAGTGATTAGGCAGGGTTTTAAAAGTACTGCCAGTGAAGAACTCCACTGTGTGTTTGTGGGTAAATCACTACTCTGCTCTGGACCTCAGAATTTCCTCCACTATAAGATAAGGGGGCAGGGTCTCAGACTGAATGGTCTCCAAGTTCCCTTCCAGTTCAAATGTTGGCTGGTTTTTCAATTCTCAAGGAGTCCTAGATCCTCTCAATGTCTGGTTAAGTGGGTAATTCAACAAGTAGGGGAGGAGGTAGAGGAGAGAGGGTCATTGGACTTTGGATCTTGCCTCCTCCTGTATTCTGCCTATGGATAAAATAAGCACCATGATCAGTGGCAGTCTGACAGCTGGAAAGCCCCTCTGCTCATGTGGAAGCTTTGACATTTGGGCCTGTGCCAGCCGAGTGGATCTGCCACCCAGGATTGGACCCACTGGGAAAATACATGCATTATGCAAATCATTTTCCCTCCACCCATCATGAAGAGATGACCTCCCCTGGAGGAGGCTGGGGACTTGATAAATTACATAATGGCTTAAGTGCTTTTTGTAAAACTTCAGTGCTCCAGCCTCAGAGCCCACTTTGCCCTTCCCCATCTGTGCCTCTCTCTCTCTCTCTCTGTCTCTCTCTCTCCCCTTCCTTCTCTCCCTTTCTCCTTTTTTCTGTCTCCCCCTCCCTCCTCTCCAATCCCCCCTCTCCTTTCTGTCTCTCTCTCATTGAGCTTTCATTTTTACATCTTCATTTCCACACATAACCCTTACCTTTTCTCCTTCCTAGCAACTATCCTGTGTGTATGTGCATGTGAGAGAGAGAGAGACACACACAGAGAGAGAGAGAGAGACAGAGAGAAGGATGGAAAGATAGAGAGAGAGAAAGAGAGAAGGGGAGAGAGAGAGAGAGAGGAAGAGATAGATAGAGAGAGACAAAGACAGAAAAGAGAGAGACAGTTCAGCAAACCAATCATAATTCCAATTATGTCTGATAGTATATATACAACATTTTACACCTGTAGTTTCCCACTTCTTCAAATAGTGCACAGATGTATTTACTCCACTCTTTTCCTGGGCTGAGTTTCATCATTATAATTATACTGCATTCAGTTTGTTTCCTTTCCATTTACATTATTGTAACCATGCCTTTAATGTCTAGCTCTGACTAAGCTCCTCCAGTGTTTTCCTTAGAAAGCAGGAATGATGGCTTTCCCTGTCTGTCTCTCAGAGTGTGGGTCCAACCATAAGTCCTGAAGAGGCAAAATAGGAGTTTGAGTCCCTCATTCCCCTCTTCCTGGGCCCTCCTCTATCCTTTTCCCCCCATCTCACCCTCACCACCAGTACTGGCAATGTCCTAGGAACCTGCCTGGATGGGACCCCTCCACCTCCAAGCATTGAAACCTGTCCTATAAGGCCTGGTACTATTTGGCATTCTGGGTCTCTTTTGGGTTTGTCTTATAGTCTCTCTTAGACCAATGATTTTTAAAGGTCAAGAATTGAATGTCTCCAGGGGCAGAGCCAAGATGGTGGTGTAACAGCATGGACTTGCTAGGGCTCTCCCCCCAAACCCAGAAAAATATCTGTATAAAATGAGTCTAAACAAATCCGGGAGCTCCAGAACCAACAGAATGATGGATTGAAGCAAATCTCCAGCCCAAGACAGCCTGGAAAGTTGCTGGGAATTATCTATCACACTACCACTGGGAGTAGAGCACAGTGCAATGTGGGCCACACTGGCACAGATAGCACCACAGCAGGCCTTGGTGGGTACAGAATCTCAGGTACCTGTGGTGGTTTCCAGATGTTACAACCCCAAAACGCTGAGGACAAGTTGGAAAGTCAGTGGAAAAAACCTGTGGGACCTATGTGAAAGAGTAGAGTGGTTGGCCCCCAGCCCCAGGGCAGCAGAGGGGATAGAGGAGTCTGAGGGGAGCAGACTTCAGCAGCAGCAAGGGCAGGGGTAGCCATTGTTTTTTGAGCAAAAATTGGGAAGAGAAATGAGAGTGATGCAAGAAAATCATGAAAAAAGAGTCAACTGCTTGCTAAAGAAGATCCAAAAACATGCTGAAAAAAATAACACTTTAAAAAACAGACTAACCCAAATGACAAAAGAGATCCAAAATGTCAATGAGAAGAAGAATGCCCTAAAAAGTAGAATTGACCAGATGGAAAAGGAGGTTCAAAAGCTCACTGAAGAAAATAATTCCTGAAAGATTAGAATGGAGCAGATGGAAGCTAATGACTTTATGAAAAATCAAGGAATTATAAAACAAACCAAAGGAATGAAAAAATAGCAGACAATGTGAAATATCTCACTGGAAAAACAACTGACCTGGATAATATATCCAGGCGAGACAATTTAAAAATTATGGGACTGCCTGAAAGCCTTGATCAAAAAAAAAGAGCCTAGACATCATCTTTCAAGAAATTATCAAAGAAAACTGCCCTGATATTGTTGAACCAGAGGGTAAAATAGATGTTAAAAGAATCCTCCAATTGCTTCTTGAAAGAGATCCCAAAAGGAAAACTCCTAGGAATATCATAGCCAAATTCCAGGGCTCCCAGGTCAAGGAGAAAATATTGGAAGCAGCCAGAAAGAAACAATTCGAGTATTGTGGAAATACAATCACGATGGCACAATATCTAGCAGCTCCTACATTAAGGAATCACAGGGCTTGAAATATGATATTCCAGAGGTCAAATGAACTAGGATGAAAACCAAGAATCACCTATCCAGCAAAACAGAGTATAACACTTCAGAGGGAAAATGGTCATTCAATGAAATAGAGGACTTTCAAACATTCTTGATGAAATGACTAGAGCTGAGTAGAAAATTTAACTTTCAAACACAAGAATCAAGAGAACCATGAAAAGATAAACAGGAAAGAGAAATCATAAGAGACTTACTAAAGTTGAACTGCTTACATTCCTACATGGGAAGATCATATTTGTAACTTTTGGGACTTTTCTCAGTATTAGGGTAGTTGGAGGGATTATATACATATAGACAGAGGGCACAGAGTGAGTTGAATAGGAAGGGATGACATCTAAAAAATAAAATTAAGGGATGAGAGAGGAATATATTGGGAAGAGAAAGGGAGAAATAGAATGGGGCAAATTATCTCACATGAAAGGGGCAAGAAAAGCTTTTTCAATGGAGGGGAAACTGGGGGAGGTAAGAGGGAAAGAGTGAACCTTACTCTCATCTCATTTGACTTAAGGAGGGAATAACATGCACACTCAATTTGGTATTAAAATCTGCCTTACACTGCAGAAAAGTAGGGGGAAAGTGGATAAAGATGGGATGGGGAGGATGTTAGAAGGGAAGACAAATGGGAGGAGGGGGTAATTAGAAGTAAAAACTCTTGAGGAGGGATAGGGTCCAAAGAGAGAACAGAATAAATGGGTAGCAGGATAGGTTGGAGGGAAATATAGTTAGCCTTTCACAAGATGACTGTTATGGAAGGGTATTGCATAACTATACAAGTATAACTTGTGCTGAATTGCTTGCCTTCTCAATAGGGATGGGTGGGGAAGGAGAAGGGGAGAGAATGTGGAACTCAAAGTTTTAAAAGTGAATATTAAAAATTGTTTTTACATGCAACTGAGAAATAAGATATACAGGCAAAAGAGTATGAAATCTATCTTGCCCTACATGAAAATAGAGGGGATGGGGATAAGAGAAGGGAGAGGCAGATTGGGGGAAGTGGTAATTAGAATGCACACTGTTTTGGGGTGGGTGGAGGGGAGAGATGGGAAGAAAATTTGCAACTCAAAATCTTATGGAAGTATCTGTTGAGAACTGAAAATAAAATGAAATAATTAAAAATTAAGTAATACCTTAAACTGATGAATATTGATCAACCAATCAATCAAAAAACATTAGATTAGTTTTGAAAAAATCTTTGATCACATGGAGGAAGCATTTTTGGATTGGTTGAGAAGTTTTGGTTATGCCTCAGGGGTCATCTATAGTCAATTAGGCCTGAGAGATTTGAGCTAAAGGAGAGGAAAGGGCATGCATACCTGCCACCCTTGAAAATGAATCACTTAGTGGAGAGTCAAAGGAGAGAAGAGTTTCTCAGTTTTAGCCTTGGCCTGAGTCTTCTTGGCTGGAGAAAGACCTAAAGAGGTTCATAATGTCCAGAAGAGTTTGGACTTCTCATCTCCTCCTCAGCATCTTATAGTTGTCCTTCCGTGGCAGCATCAGATGGTAGTGGTGTCCGAACTAAGAGAGCTGAGAACACACTGGACAAGATATGGGGTGGCAGATTAATGACTTCACAGAAAAGCTAAATTATGCCCTAAGGGGAACTTTTTTGCACCCCATAAAGAGGAGACAAAGATTTCTAATATGGAATATTTTTGCCCTTTTTTTGTAATCCCAGTACTTAGCACGATGCCTGGCATATAATTAGTGCTTAATAAATGCTTCCTGATTGATTGCTTGATTGAAGACAGCTATCAGGGTCCCTCTATCCCAGTCTTCTTCTCTTCAGTTATCATAGTTCTCTGGTAAATATCACAATTAATTCTACGAAGTCACATATGGTATGAACTTGATCCTGATGCCTCTTCAGGACAATCTTAAGTCTTTTCTCCAATGTCCTTTATAAAACCTGGTGCCCAGAATTCAGCTTCAGAAATTACTTGATTGCAGCAGAGTACATTGGAACTAACCCCTTATTCCTGGAATTCACACTTCTCTTTATGCAGTCTAAGGTTTCATTAGTTTCTTGGCTTCTGCATTGTACTATAAGCTTGCAGTCTGCTCTAACCCCAGGATCATTTTTTATATTGTTAAGATATGAGGAAACACCCTGTTTTCCAGAGTTAAGGCCCAGTGAGCAAGCTGTCCCCTGAGCTTGGTTTAACAATACTCCTTTGCACTCACCTTCTGGAACCGATGGTCCATGAGCTCAGCCAATCACCAACAGACCCAGACATGAAGCTTTGCTAAACAGACTTTTTGTCACTAGACAAGCTTGTTTCACCATTTCTTTGTATCTCACTGTTGCTATACTACACTGTTTGACTCTTTATCTAGCTGCAAATATATAAATTAAGGTTCAGTAACACTAAAACGGGTGCCCCCACTACAGGTAGGACCTGAGAACATGTGTCCTTGCTTGCAAGCCATTTCCATCATTTTGAAATTAAACTTCTGTTTGATTCCTGACTCTCCTGTCTCTAGCCTGCTCTGTTCGGTTCTGACCACCCACAGATTAAAGACCAGTTCAGTCTGGTTAACATTAATTGGTGTCAGAAGTGAGACTGGACATGCAACCTGGCCACTGGACTCTTCAGTACCAGTGGGAATGGACCAGGAACCACTGGAGACTTATTTCTCCAAGTTTGACTCCACCTTCAGCTTGTGCCTTTCTCCCTGCTTCAATCTCCAGCTTCCTTGTCCTCGCTGTGCACCTCTGCTGTTTTTTAAAAAACTGAATGCCTCTGTAAAATTGTAACTGCATGCTTCTTGTCCCTCTGCATGCCTCTGTTGTTTTTTAAATCACATGCCTCTGTAACTATGTACTGTGTGGACTGTGACTGCACACTTTGTATACATCTTGTCGTTTTGCCTGTTTGTGTCTTTGTAAAATGTAAAATGTCTGTGTAGATTCTGTTACCTCGAAAGATTTAGAATGCAGTCAGTCAGAAAAACTCCTAAGGGCTGTAGCCAAAGAGTTTAGAACACTGGGAAAGATTAATGAATTTTCATACTTGGAACAATTGTCCTAGCAAGTAGGACTAACTCCCACTTTAGGCTTTCCACCGGAAATTACGTAACAAGAATAAAGACAGATAATCAAAGTTTATAGAACTGCTAAAACATCTTAGCATATTTTGGAGGTTTGAAGATTAATCATTTTAAGATTTCAGAGGAGAACTACTGGGATTTGGGGTAATTCCAGGAACTCACTATTTTCTGAAATAACTTAGTAACTTTTGGGGTACTGCTCTGTAGAAGTTGTTTTCAGGAAAAACAAGAATTAAATTTTATAAGGAAGGCAACTAATTTGGAAGTAATCCTAGAGTGAAGAAAGGGAAAACATTAGATAAAAGGCTTGCACCTTATAATCACCTCCTGTTAACCTTTCCTTGGTCATCTCAGATCAGGTTCCCAAATAAAGGGGTTGAAAAAAATGCTTGAAAAACGCAAGGAAATTGAATTAGGTTCTGGTTGCAGAAATTCATTAATTGTGTAGTCTTAGGTAAGTTATCTTAACTCTGTTTGCCTTAGTTTTCTGATCTATAAAGAGAAAAATAATAATGGTACCCACCTCCCCAGGTTGTTGTGAGATCAAAATAATATAATGATTGTAAAGTGCTTAACACAGCCGGCATATGCTAAGCACTACATTATTTCTTTAGATGAATATAATTGTTCCCTATCTGTTAACTCTAAAGTAGCTTTAAAATTCCAAAGGTAATGAGATTAATGATTTTTATATGGGATTTGGAAATTTGGAAATGCAATTGATGTAATTGGAAGTTTTGTTTTTTAATTCTTTAATTTATTTATTTTCATTTTTCAACATTCATTTTCATAAGATTTTGAGTTCCAGATTTTCTCCCCTTCTCTCCCCTCCCCCACTGTGATATGGCATGCATTCTGATTACCCCTTCTGCCAGTCTGCCTTCCCTTTTATCAACCCCCTCAGCCCCTCCCTCCTTACTTTCTTGTGTGTGTTCATCCTTCATTGTTGAAGAAGACTATGTCATCAGAGAAATAATGATATGACTTACACTTGACTTTGATTTTTGAGTGAGGGAGGGCTGTGCAGGTCACCAGCCTCACTTCTCCAGAGCTATCCAAATCCAGTGACCAGATATTCATCAGGATGACTGGAGATGACCCAGGATGAGGTCACTGTGGTTAAGTGACTTGCCCAAGGTCACACAGCTAGTGAGTGTCAAGTGTCTGAAGTGAGATTTGAACTTAAGTCCTCCTGACCCCTGCACTGGTGCTCTTATCCACTGCACCACCTAGCTGCCCCTACTTTCTTGTAAGGCAATATAGATTTCTATATCTTCATTGCCTATATATCTTTCTTTCCAGCTGCATGTAAAAAACAACTTTTAACAATTGTTTTTTAAAACTTTGAGTTCCAAATTATTTTTCTTCTTCCCATTCCATCCATCATCATTGAGAAGGTAAGACATTCAATATAGGATATACATGTGTAGCCAAGCAAAAACTTACGTAAGTCATGTCGTGAAAGACTAATGATATTTCTCTCCATCTTATCCCACCCCCTCACTTACTCTATTTTCAACTTTGACCCTGTCCCTTTTCAAAAGTGTTTGCTTTTGACTACTCCCTTCCCCAATCTGTCCTCCATTCTATCATTCCTCGACCTCTTATCCTCTTCACCCTTACATTCCTGTAGGGTAAGCTACTCAATTGAGTGTGTATGTTACTCCCTCCTTAAGCCAAATCTGATGAGAGTAATTCACTAATTCTCTCTCACCTCTTTCCTCTTCCCCTCCATTGTGAAACCTTTTCCTTATCTCTTTTATATTAATTTACCGCATTTTAGTTTTCCCTTTCTCCTTCTTCCAATATATTCCTTGCTCACCCTTTAATTTTGCTTTTTAGATATCATCCCTTCATATTCAACTCATCATGTGCTATCTATCTACCTATATATCCATCCATCATCGATCCATCGATCCATCAATCCATTGATCCATCCATCTATCCATCCATCTATCCATCCATCTATCTATCTATCTATCTATCTATCTATCTATCTATCTATCTATCTATCTATCTGTCTGTCTGTCTGTCTGTCTATCTATCTATCTATCTATCTATCTATCTATCTATCTATCATCTGTCTGTCTATCTAATTTCTTTTAATTACCCTAATACTAAGCAAGATCTCATGAGTTACAAATATCATCTTTCCATGTAAGAATGTAAGCAGTTCAATTTTAGTAAGTCCCTTATGATTTCTCTTTCTTGTTTACCTTTTCATGCTTTCCTTGATTCTTGTATTTGAAAGTCAGATTTTCTATTCAGTTCCCTTCTTTTCAGCAAGAATGCTTGAAAGTTCTCTATTTCATTGAAATTACATTTTTTCCCCTGAAGAATTATATTCAGTTTTGCTGGGCAAGTGATTCTTGGTTTTGATCCTAGCTCCCTTGACCTCTGCAATATCATATTCCAAGCCCTGTGATCCCTTAATGTAGAAGCTGGTAGATATTGTGTCATCGTGATTGTATTTTCACAATGCTCGAATTGTTTCTTTGTTGCTGCTTCCATTATTTTCTCCTTGATTGGGGAACTTTGAAATTTGACTATAATATTCCTAGGATTTTTCCTTTTGGGATCTCTTTCAAGAGGCAATTGGTAGATTCTTTCAGTTTCTATTTTACCCCTTGGTTCTAGAACATCAGGGCAGTTTTCACTGATAATTTTGATGATGTCTAGGCTCTTTTTTTGATCATGGCTTTCAGATAGTCCATTAATTTTAAAATTCTCTCTCCTGGAACTATTTTCCAGGTCAGTGGTTTTTCCAATGAGATATTTAACATTGTGTTCTATTTTTTTCATTACTTTGGTTCTGTTTTATAATTTCTTGATTTCTCATAAAGTAATTAACTTCCATATGATCCATTTTCATTTTGAAGGAATTATTTTCTTCAGTGAGCCTTTGGACCTCCTTTCCATTTGGTTAATCCCGCTTTTTAAGGCATTCTTCTCCTCATTAGCTTTTTGAACCTCTTTTGCCATTTGGGTTAGTCTTTTTTTAAGGTGTTAGTTTCTTCAGTATTTTTGGGGGGTTTCCTTTAGCAAGCTGTTGATTCATTTTTTCTTGATTTTCTTGCATCATTCTCATTTATCTTCCCATTTTTTCCTCTACTTCTCTTACTTGATTTTTAGAATCCCTTTTGAGCTCTTTCATATCCTGTGACAAATTCGTATTTTTCTTGGAGGCTTTTGATGTAGGTGGTTTGCCTTTGCTGTCTTCTTCTGGTTGTATGTGGTGATCTTCTTTGTCACCAAAGTAAGATTCTATAGTCTGAGGTTTTTTTTGCCCTGTTTGCTCATGTTTCCAGCCAGACAAAAACCTCTTTGTCAAGGCAGGACTCTGCTTCTAGTGGGGGTGGGGGTGGGGATGGGGATGGTTGTACTGTCCCAGGCTTCAGGGGTTTTGTATCACTCGTTTAATCCCCCACCATCTGTAGGTCCAGAGCTCTGGAAGCAGCTGCTGCCACCACTGGCCTGGGCTTCCACCTCCACCCTAAAGCTGGGGCTGAACCCCAGCCAGATCAGGTTGCACAGAGTTTTCTCACTGACCTTCTATTTAGGCATTTGTGGGTTGAGAAGTCTGGAAACTGCCACAGCTGCCAGTAATTCAGTCTCTTGAGGCCTTCTTTGACCTTGTCTGTGCTGGCACAGCTCACATTGGACTGTGCTCCACTCTGCTCCCAGCCTGGTGCGATAGACACTTCCTGTCAACCTGCCAGGCTATCTTGGGCTGGAGATTTGTTTCACTCCATCATTTTGTGGGTTTTGCAGCTCTAGAATTTGTTTAAAGTAATTTTTTACAGGTATTTGGAGGGGTTTGGGGGGAGAGCTCAAGAAATCCCTGCATTTATCTTGGCTCTGACTGAAGTTTTGTTCCATGTTTTAAATACATGTTATTGTTTGTATTATTATTGTATTTCTAAATTCTCTTATATTGTGAAATTTGAGAGATCATAGTAGCAGAAATGCTGTTAGACAAAACAAGTTTTTAATCTAGATGCTGTTATACATGAATTGGGCTTTTAAAAGGTTGTGATAAAAATAGATATTTTAAAACTGTTAAATGTCTAGTAACTTAAATTTTGTTATAAAGCAGACTAATAATATGTAATAGCAAATTTTTATTTGAAAATGCTGGCTATTATGAAAGTGTATAGAGGAGTTTCAATATGGAGATTCAACATATTAGTGACAAATCAACTATCTGGTGTTGGCTGTAGGTCTGAAGCCCTAGAATATGGGTAGTTTTAATTTACAAATAAAGGATAAATGAAATGTCAACTGTTAGGGAGAGATCAGGAAAGATATTTAGGCCCTAAGTTGTGGTTAGTGAAATTTTGCTATTTAAGCTATAAATTCATGAGACTGTAATTTCTATTGTTTAGTCTTTGATTGCAGAGATCGTTGTCTGAATTGTCATGAACGCAATAGTAGAAAATGGCATGCACTACAATCTGAGTGGATGTCTGTGCCTAGGAAAAGTTCTGGGGACAACTTTCACACAGCTTAAGTAGGATCCATCTGAATCTATTTCTCCATTGTGCTATTTGCTTTCTGAACAGGAAAATTCTCACGTGGTTAATCCTGAGCCTTGCTTTTAATACCCTGTGACTACGTGATTGGCTGTCAGATATGACTCATGCCTGGAATCAAACAGAGCTAAGACAATTTCCCCCAAATCCCTGTTAGGATATTTGACATTGTTATAACTATGTCCCTTCTTGTCCTTTTATAGAAAATTTCCATAATCAAGAAATTTTGTAAGTATAAAACTAAATCTGTTAAATAATAGATTGGTACTGGAATGTCTCTGAGTTACCATAATAGGATGCAGGTATGAACATCTTAAATTTTTAACTTGTATTGGAGGTCAAATTATAATATAAAGATGATATTCTCCTAAGGCAGAGATGCTTAGACAAAGTGATAAGACAGTCATGTAAAAGTTTTCTAAATAAACAGAATAGCAAATTTTGAGAAAGCAACAATATGAATGGATTCCAAATTTATCTATCAGGGAAATTCAGGCTTTGAGTATGTTTTAGTAATAAGTTCTCCAAATTAGATTAGGATTTACACAGAAATTGTATGGATAATAGTAAAGAAGGTAAAATTATTTTCCCATTATTAAAGAATCTGTCTGATCATTTTAAAAGGCATAAGAGCTCATTTTATGGCTGGACCCTCATAAAATTTTAAAAGATTCTTACATCAGGTACAGGATTTTGGTAAGGATAAAAAGAGCCAAGGGTATATAAATTGAAATTCTCTGAAGTTTCAAGATTGAAAAACCAAATTTAAATGATTGTGCTAAATTATACCAATTCAGAATTTCCAAGAAAGTTCTAGTTTTGGAACCAGAGAGGCAGAATCCCCTTTAGAGCTGTCCTGTGAATAAAGTGTATTGTTCAAGAAAAACTATCTTGGGACCAGATAACTACATGAGACATCTGGGACTCAAATGTGCTGGTTAAGTGGATATTGAGAAGGGGTTACTAGGATACAAGGAAACTTGATTTTAGTTAACATTGATGATTATTATATTGCTTTGCATGGCTTATGTTTGAATTTCCTTAGTTACCTTGGTGACATGTAAATCTCCATTCTGAAAACTAGTCCATTGTGAGCCCTCTAAGTAATTTGATCTGTAACATGACATTGATGTGACCTGACTTATGTAATTATGGGAATTGAGAGAAAACCTTTTTGCTTTGTTTGAAACTAGACTTGTGTGGCTTGGAAATGGGACCATCTCTCTGTGTTGTTTAGAGACTTTTAAGCAAGAATACCAACCAGAAACTCAGATTAAAGATTGATGGAAGGAGTTTCACAATTGTACATCTCAAGCTAGGGGCCCCTACCAGGTCCTTCTGACTATTTCCATAGTTGTGAGACTTGTGGGTGTGGACTCCTGGATCATCTGAAGAAAGCCCTTGCTCCTGAGTGGATGGTAGAACCCTTTGGGAACCTCAAGTTTCATTCAAGATGAATCCAGAAGCAGTCAACATCTGGATGAGATAGCTGTCCCAAGGTTTCAAATGAGGGCTGAGTATATTGTCCTAGTATTTTTCTCTTCCCTTTTATTATGTGCCTGACCACCAAGGACCTGATTCAAGCATTTTCTCCCTCTACATTTTTGATCTCCCTCCCTTTTCTGCTTGCAAGCAAACAATGGCTAGACAAGACCTATTGAAATCAACATCTTGTCCTGGCCCAGCTGGATTCTCATGGTATCTTGACTTAAACTGGCCTCTCCTTATTGGCTAAAAGAGTAAGGGTTATTTTAGATCCCCTCCCTTTGGCCAAAAGGAAGAAATACTAAGATATTAGGAGACACTCTGTTTCAAGAACTAAGGCTCAGCAAGCGAACTGGGCCCTGAACTTGGCATAACAACAATCCTTTGTACTTACCTTCTGGAACTTATGGTTCCTGAGCTCAGGCAAGCACCAACAGACCCAGACATGAAGCTCTGTGATGAATGGACATTTTGTCACTGGACAACCTTGTTTCACCATTGCTTTTGTATCTCACTGTTGCTACACTATACTGTTTGACTCTTTATCTAGCTGCAAATATATAAGGTTCAGTCACACTAAAGTGGATTACCCCACTAGGGTTGGGGCCCTGGCACATGTGTATAATTTCCCTTCTAGCTGGCAAGCCATTCCTTCACTTTGATATTAAGCTTCTGTTTGATTCCTGACTTTCCTCTCTCTGGCCTGCTTTGTTCAGCTCTGGCCATCCACAAGTGAGAGCCCAGTTTGGTTCAGATGATAATATCAACTACTCTCTACCCTTGCCTCTCTCATCACCTAATTTTGTGATTGATTGTTTGAATTCAAATATAAGACTTTACATTTATCCACCCACACTAAATTTCACCTTTAGAGGCAGCATAGCACCGTGCATAAATGGCTACCTTTGGAGTCAAGAAGACCTGGTTTCTCTGATACATATTGCCTTTGTGCAGACAGGCAAAGTTCTTAACCTGGCTTTAAGAAAACTCTCTAAAACTATAGGTCCTATATAGTCTGCTAATATGTGTTGGTGGAGGGAATTTCAACAGGTAGAGTTCCCTACTTAGGTGAAATTATATGTTTGAATCTAAATTATCCCTAGTGTGAAGTAGTGCACAGTTACATTTTTAACTAAAATTCCAACTAGATGGTTTTATAACATTAATACAACTTCAGTTTTACATTCATCCTGAAATCTTTATCATGATACCTAAACTCTTTAGGTATTAATTTATTTTTGCTTTTGTAAAGTAACTCAAAGTTAGAAATATAATTAGTTACTTCCAAAATTTTTCAACTTAGAAATAAACACCTGATTTGGTTTTATAAAAGAACAAACTTTATTATAGAATGTAAAGTTGAGAGGGGCTGTAGAACATAGAATATTAGAGCTGGGAAGGTCAGCTCTAATAAAGCACAAAAAATGTTAGACCATATAGCTTGTCAGAGCTGAAAAGAAAGCTTAAAATCAGTTAGTTCACCTATCTTATTCTGCAAAGGAGGGTGAGGTTCAGCGAGGCATTTTTTTTCTCCCTGTTAAATGTTTTTTCAATTAATGACCTTCTCTCCCTTCCTCTCTCTTTACACTGAGAAATAAAGAAGAACAAAACCTTAATTATAAGCATGTACATTCAAGGAAAACAATTCCCATATTGGCTGTGTGTCTGTCTGTGTGTGTTTGAGTGTATGTACACATCCCATATACATTTATGTCTATATGTCTCAACCTGCCCTCAGTCCAATCCCTTTTTTCAAGTAGGCAAAATGCTTCCTCATGAGGTCTCTGGAATCATCTTTAGTTATTGTGTTGATAGGAGTAAATAAGTCTTTCAAAATTGTTTGTTTCTGCAATATCATAGTTTAAATTGTTCTTCTCGTTCTGCCCACTTTGCTTAGAATTAGTTAATATAAGTCTTCCCAGATTTCTTTGAAACCATCTCCACCATCTCTTACAGCACAATAGTATTCCATCGCATCCATGTACCATAATTCGTTCATCCATTCCCCAACTGATGGGCATCCCCTTAGTTTTCAATTCTTTGTCTTCACAAAAGGGTTGCTGCTATATTTTTGTACATGAGTCCTTTCCCTCTTTCTTTGATTTCTTTGGAGCATAGACCTAGTAGTGGGCTAAAGTTTACATAATTTAATGTTGTATAGTTTAATAACTTTTTGGGTAGAATTCCAAATTACTGTTCAAAATAACTTGACCAGTGCACAGCTCCATGAACAGTACATTAATGTACCTATTTTCCCCACACCTTACCCGATATTTGTCCATCATATCTAACTTTTCTAATATTCTTTTTAACTCCTTAGTTTCTTTCTTGTTTATTTTTTGGTTGGATTTATCAAGTTGTGAGAGGGGAAAGTTGAGATCTCTCACTAGTATTGGTTTTCTGTCTCTTCCTATAATTCACTAAACTTCTTCTTTAAGAATTTTGATGCTATGCTACTTGACGAATATATGTTTAGTATTGATAATGCTTCATTGTCTATGTTACCTTTAGCAAGATATAATTTCTTTCCTTATCTCTTTTAATTAGATCTATTTTTACTTTTGCTTTGTCTGAGATCAGTATTGCTACCTCTGCTTTTTTTTTAACTTAAGCTGAAGCATAATATGTTCTACTCCAGTCCCTTACCTTTACTCTGTAGTGTGTCTCCCTGCTTCAAGTGTGTTTCTTGTAAAGAACATATTATAGGATTCTGGTTTTTGGATCCACTGCTATCCTCTTCCATTTTATGAGAAAATTCATCACATTTCCATTCACAGTAATGATTACTGTGCATTTCCCTCCATCCTATTTTTCCTCTCTCTCCTTTCACACTTTCTCTTTGATAATGTTTTGCTTCTGTCTACCATCTCCCCTGGTCTGTCAGCCTCCCCTCTTTATTTAATCTCATTCCCTCCTATTTTCCTGTCAGGTTAGATCAATTTCTATATTCAACTGATGGTGTATATTACTCTTTCTTTAAGCCAATACTGATGAGAATAAGGTTCAAGTGGTTCCAATCACCCACCCTCCTATCTTTCCCTCCATCAGCATTTTTTAATATGACCAACAAAGCCCAGCAGCAAGAGATAGAAATGTAAATCCTATTTAAAATAACTGCAAACAATATAAAATACCTGGGAATCTACCTGCCAAGACAAACCCAGGAACTATATGAACATGATTACAAAACACTTTTCACACAAATAAAGTCAGACCTAAACAAATGGAAAAATATAAATTGCTTATGGGTAGGCCAAACCAATGTTATAAAAATGACAATCCTACCTAAGTTAATTTACTTATTTGGTGCCGTACCAATGAAATTACTAAAAATTTATTTTATAGACCTAGAAAAAATAATAGCAAAATTCATCTGGAAGGTCAAAAGGTCAAGAATACTAAGGAAATCAATGAAAAAATATAAAGGAAGGTGGTCTAGCAATAGCAGATGTCAAACTATATTATAAAGCCGTAATCACCAAAACTATTTGGTACTGGTTAAGAAACAGAGTGGTGGATCACTGGAATAGATTAGATACACAAGACATAGTAGTCAATGATCATAACAACCTAGTGTTTGATTAACTCAAAAGACCCCAGCCTTTGGGATAAGAACTCACTATTTGACAAAAACTACTGGGAAAACTGGAAAATAATAGGGCACAAACTAGGCATAGACCAACATCTCACACCATAGGCAAAGATAAGGTCAAAATGGATACATGATTTAGACATAAAGGGTGAATACCATAAGCAAAGTAGGAGAGCAAGAGATAGTCTACCTGCCACATCTATGAAGAAGGGAAGAATCTGTGACCAAATAAGAGATAGAGAGCATTACAAAGCATAGAATAGATAATTTTTGGTATATTAAAGCAAAAAGCTTTTGTACAAACAAAACCAAGGTAGCCAAAATTATAAGGAAAATAGAAAGCTGAGAAACAATCTTTATCACAAGTGTCTCTGGTAAAGGCCTAATTTCTCAAATACATAGAGAACTGAGTCACATTTAAAAGAATTCAAGTCATTCCCCAATTGATAAATGGTCAAAACATATGAACAGGAAGTTTGCAGATGAAGAAATCAGCTATCTATAGTCATACTAAAAAATGCTCTAAAATACTATTTTAGAGAAATAAAAAGTAAAATAACTCATAAGTACCACCTTCCACTTATCAGATTGACTAATATGTCAGAAAGGGAAAATGACAAATGTTGGAGATGGGGGAAATTTGGGATGCTAATGCATTGTTGGTTGAGTTGTGAAATGATCCAACCATTCTAAAGGGCATTTTGGAACTATGTCCAAAGGGCAACCAAACTGTACATACTTTTTGATCTAGCAATACCACTTCTAGATCTGCATCCCAAAGAGATAAAAAAAGGGAAGAGGACTTACATGTGCAAAACTATTTATAGCAGCCCTTTTTGTAGTGGTAAAATATTGGAAATTCAGGAGATGCCCATCAATTGGGGAATGGTTGAACAAGTTGTGGTATATGAATGTAATGGAATACTATTATGCAATAAGAAATGATGAAGAGGTAAATTTCAGAAAAATCTGGAAAGACTTGTATGAACTGATGCAAAGTGAAATGAGCAGAACCAGGAAAATATCATACTCAATATCAGTAATATTGTGGGATGATTAACTCTGGATGACTCAAATCTTCTCAGGAACACAAAGATCCAAGACAAGTAGAAAAGAATGAGGAAGGGAACTGCTGTCCACATCCAGATAATGGTCTGATGAACTCTGAATGTAGATTAAAACATACTTTTTCACTTACTTTTTTCTTTTTTTGTGTGTGGGGTTTTTCCTTCTGATCTGTTTCTTCTATCACAATTATGACTAATATGGAAATATGTTTTACAAGATAGCACATATATAACCTATATCAAATTGCCTACCATTTTAGGGGAGGGAGGGAGAAAAATTTGGGAATCAAAGTCTTGTAAAAATGAAGGCTAAAAATCATCTTGACATGTAATTGGGAAAATAAATAAAATAGCATTTAAAAAAATAAATAAAATCTATATCAGGGAAACTTGCTGCCAAGTTATTTTCCCATCATTTATCTACTTCTCTTCTAATTTTAGCTATGATGCTTTTGTTTGTGGGGAAAAAAGACTTCAATTTTATGTAGTCAAAATTGTCCATTTTACTTATGTTATCTTGTCTATCCTTTATTTGGTCATGAACTCTTTCCCTATCCATAAATCTAATGGATATTTTCTTCCTTACCTCTCTAATTTTTTAAGGATATTACCCTATACTCACCCAAGTTTACCTTGGCATATGGCTTGAGAAGCTGGCTTCTGCTTAGTTTCTACCAGTCTGGTTTCTAATATCCCAAGAGTTTTTATCAAAAAATGAATTCTTACCCTAAGAATTGGGATCTTTGAGTTCATAAAAAACTGGACTACTGTGCTCTTTTGCTTCTGTATAGTGCAGGGGTGAGGAATCTGCAGGTTCAAGGCCACATGCGACCCTCTAGGTCCTCAAGTGTGGACCTTCGACTGAATCCAAACCTCACAGAATAAACCCCCTTAAAAAAAGGATATAATCTATACTATTGTGCGTACCTTATCTGCCCCATTGACAGACCTATTTCTTAACCAGCAACAAACTATTTTGCTAGAGCTTGAGATTTGGTACTGAGAGGCCCCCTTGCCCCTAAGAAAATTTTATAATCTAAATGCTTGAAATTTCTCTGACGTTTTGCCCCAGGAAGCTCAAACCAAATTTTTTTTACATGCCCTATAACAAATTCTCACAGTTTGTTCAGGGGGCAGGTAGTGAGTAGGATTTATCCTTTTCAAATTTCCCAAGGGAGTGAGGGGAGGAACTCAAGTTCATATATCAAATACATGACAAAGGCTGCAGATGAGATTACCTTTGTGTCTCTAGGACCCCGTATCTTAGGTCCTGGATTTCTAAATCATGTTCCCTCTCTCATCAAAATGCCACCCATCTTCCAGATCTTGTGGCCCCAGGTAGAAGAGCTAGAGTTTTCTGGACAGGGAGGGCCTTCATGAAGTTCCAGGTCTCTGGTTCAATGAGAGATTTCTGGGATAGGTTCTAGCTCCTCCTCCTTTGAAGGAAAGGCCAGGGTCGGCTTCCTCAGGATGGCCAAAGGCAGGTTATTGTCAACAACAGTCCTGCCCATATTTGGACCAAGTAGGCTTTGCTAATCCCAAAAGAGTAGAAGAGGGAATGTCCTTTCTGTTTGTTTGTCCTGGTCACTGGATTAAACCACAGAGCCCCATCTCGGCTGAGAAGACTGAAGATGTTAGAGATGGGGGAAAATCTTTATTTTTTAGCTGATTTCAAGAACAGAGGGAACAGTGCAGCTAGGTGGTACAGTGGAGTCAGGAGAACTTGAGTTCAAATTCAGCCTCAGACACTTGACACTTAGCTGTGTGGCCCTGGGTGAGTCACTTAACCATGATTGCTTTGCAAAAAAAAAAGACACAGAGAGAAAGAACAGAGAATATCTTTCATGAAGGTTTTTATTTTTTCTGGAGCAAGTACATTTTAGGTCAACTAACCTTTCTCAAGGTTTCCTCCCCCATCTCCCTTCAGAGAGTCTTTGCTATAGGCTAGGTAAGAGTTTTGGGAAAACCTCTGTACCGGAAGTCAGACCATGATGCTATCCCATCTTTTGCTCCTCTGCTTGCTTCTGAAGACCTTTCCCCTGAGAATCTGCCTTGTCAATCAGGAACATCCAGGTCTCAAGACTCACTAACTACTGGAAGTCCTCTTGCATTGACTGAAGGATTTCTACAAGCTTTCCTTGTCTCTCAGTTTGGATATGAGGTTCCTGGGGCTACTTCCTAGAATTCTTCCTTCTTCACATCAGATCTGTCTTTAATGTGGTCCCCTTCCCCTTCTCCTTCCTTTAGATGCACCCACCAGAGTGACTGGGGAAGGTGCCTGGCACGGGAGTTGGAGTCATAGGACCAGGAGATCACACTAACTCTGGATTCATTCAACATGCATGCATGAAAAGCCAGGGACTGAGCCAAACACTGGGCATTAATTGGAGGCAAAAATATAGTCCCTGCCCACAAAAAGCTTCCATTCTAACTTTATTGAACATTCTGTACATACAGCGTAATCAGAAGTTAATCTGAGTGGAGAAGTGACTCATAGGATGTGTATACTGTTGGAGAAGGGGATAGGAAAGGCTGCCTATGGAAGGTGGGATTTGAGCTGAGTCTGGAAGGGACCTGGGGAACCTGGGAGGTGAAGGTGTGGAAGGAGAAGATTTTGGGCATAGGGAGACAGTGAGAGCAAATGCACAGTGGAGAGATGGTGACTGGAGGCCAGGTGACTGGACCACTGAGTTGGTGGAGGGGAGTGAACCATAAGAAGCCTGGAAAAGTAGGAAAGGGACACGTGGGAAAGGGCAAGCAGAGGATTTGAACTTTGATCTGGAGGCAACAATAAACTGGAGTTTATTGACAGAGGAGGGATGTAGTCAAACCTGGATTTTAGGAAGATCCACTCTGGGAGCTGAATGGAGGATGGATTAGAGAGGGGAGAGACTTGAGGCAGGCAGACCCCTAGCAGGCTATGGTCATAACGGTCAGCACAGGGATAGAGGTAGGGTCAGAGGAGAGGAGAGTTTGGTAGTATGTTAGATGTGAGATGTGGGCGAGTATAGAACCAAAGATGACTCAATATCTGCAAGTTTGGATGACTGGGAAGATAGTGGTATAATAGAAGCTGGGAAAAAGGGAGATTCTTGAGGAGAAGATTAAGAGTTCTGTTTTGGGTGTGTTATGTTTGAGATATCCAGTAGGTGGTTTGTGATTCAAGACAAAGGCTCAGAGAGAACATAGATCTGGGACTCACCTTTATAGAGATGATAATTGGACCCATGAGAGCTAACAAGATGACCAAAATAGAGCTCCTTTATCTTCTTTAATAGCATCTACCTTGCAGGGTTGTTGTGATGAACGAATGATAATATTTGTAAGGCACTTAATCCAGTGGCTGGCACACAGTAGGTACTATATAAATGCTAGCTAGGATGATGCTGCTGAGTAGTGCCTTCCCTCTGTGGATCATTTCCAATTTATCCTCATGAAGCTTGTTTGTACATAAGCTGTTTGCATGTCATCTCCTCCATTAGGTTATGAGCTTTTTGAGGATATGGATGATTTCTTTCCTCTTTTTGTTCCTGCAGTGCCTGGCACATAGTAGGCCCTTAATAATTACTTAAGGACTGACTGTGAAAATGATGGCCTCAGAGGTTCTTTCCGGCTCTTTGAGCCTATGACCCCGATTTGTTTTCTGGATTTACCACCTATTTTTGTGTGGCTTTGGGCAAGGGTATTTGCCCTCTTTTGGGTTTCAATTTCCACAGTGGCAAAATGGGAATAACAGGGATATTATAAACCTCCAAAGGTGGATGTGAAAACCGTTAAGTGCTGGGAAAAAGTGAGCAGATTATTAACCATTTACATCTGCGGTTAAAATTTTCGTAGGAGTTTGTGCTCATTTCTTGTCAAAGTACCTACCTGTGTCTGGTGTCTTAGGGAATTTGTATTTCTGGTCTACCTTTCTCTGCCCTGCACCCTCCTTTCTTCTCCCTCTCTCCATGTAGTAAAAAGGGAACTTGAATCCAGAAGCACCAGATTCAGATCCCAGTTTTGCCTGACTTTGGACAATTTCTTTTCCTGTGGTATCTTTGAGATCATCTAATCGAATTCATCTACTTTACAGATGAGCAACTAAAAGCCAGGAGAGGGCAATGGAGTTGCTCAAAGTCACACAGCTTCTCAAGTGGCAATTGCAAGATTCCTTTGACTCCAAAGGAGACTGTCAAGGTTCATTTCGATGCATGCCCTAGGCTACCTTTCCCTCACTCTCATCTTCTGTCCTTTCTTCATCCCCTGAGATGGCTCAGCCAATTTAAGGAATTCTCTCTTTGCATCTCAGGTACTGAGTCAGCCCCGAATTTCCAGCAGCCATGTCAGGCCAAGCAGGGTACACAGTGATTCTCCTGTGGCTGTCTTCTCCTTGGGAAAGTCCCACACCATTTACTGCAGTTCACCCACTTGCCGCTGAGATATTAATGTACTTCAGGGGTCAGTGGAGCCCAACAACCAAGCTGTTAATAGGCCAAAGCAATTCCAATTTCATGCCTACATGGGCTTTCCTCCATTAAGGGAAGAAGAGGGAAGAATCATTTTATTTCTGTCAGGAAAAGGACTGGCTTCTGGGGGTTGAAGCAATCCCGCTACCAGGCAGTAGAGGGTGCCAACAGCTCATAGAAAGAACCAAAGTCTGATGTTGGGGAAGAAGGAAGTAGGTGGGAGGGGGAGGGTTGTCTTGTGGGGTTGTTACAGAATCACAGACTTTCTGAGTTGGCAGGACCCTTGAAAGGCATCATTTGGAGTTAGAGGACCTGAATTTAAGTGGCAGCTCTTATATTTATCTGTATGAAGGTCATTTTATTTCTCTAGGCCTCAGTTTCCCTCTCTGTAAAACTGGGCTGGGTAATCTTGAAGGTCCTTTTCAATTCTAAATCTAAACTCAACCAAGCAACAAGATGGTATAATATAACCAGGTAAGGAGACAGGTAAGGAAGGAAGACCTGGCTTCAAGTTTGATTTCCTATTGACTAAGTGACCTTGGACAAGTAACTTACCTTCACAGTAGCCCAGTCAACTTTCTAGGACAATATATTACAAAGCAATTACCCATCTGGATTAGTAGAGGAGGTCCCCTCACTGGGAAGCCTAATAACACTTAAATCACAGGCCCATCCAAAACCAACTCAATATATACGGGGTCTGATAGTTTCTATGGAAACAGGATTAAGTCACAGTGTGATGTGGTGGAAAGGATACTCAATGGCTTTGGACTCAGAGGACCTGGATTCAAATCCTGTCTCTGACGCTTACAATCTGTAAGAATTTGGGCAAGACTCTGTCTCCCTGGCACTCAGTTTCCTCATCTGTAACATGAAGAAGTTGGCTTCTGAGGTTCATTTCAGCTTTAGATCTATGATCCTACATTACTAAACCTCTCTGGGCCGTAGTTTCTTCATGTATATGAGCATAATACTTGTACTACTTGACCAGGAGAAATCTCCTTTGTAGTCATTTATGAGAAATCATCACTGACACTGAATCTAGTGCTTCTGGTTTCAAGTTCCCTTTTTACTATGTGCAGAGAGAAAGGCAGAAGAAAGGAGGATGTTGGGGTGGGGCTGAGAAAGGTAGACCAGAAATACCAAATGACCCCAAACTCACTAAGACCAGAGACAAGTAGGTATTTTGACAAGAAATGACAATTGTACCATTTATACGGGTCTTCAAGGTTTTGGCAGAACTTTGTTAAAAAGTTCTTCCTGGCATCCGTCCTAAATTGCTGTTTCTTCTACCCATTGTTCCTAGTTCTGCTCTAGGACCAAGCAGAAGTTAGATCCCTCTTATATTTTCAAATACTTAAAAGATTGTTCTCATTTCTCTCTGCCTTGCCCTCAAATCTCTTCTTAATTCGAGAAAACTTTAATCCCTTTAACCAAAGAGGCCAAGGTCTCCCATTTCATCCTGGACCACCTCCAGTCAACCTGATGAATATCTGGTCACTGGATCTAGATGGCTCAGGAGAAGAAAGTGAAGCTGGTGACCTTGTACAGCTCTCCCTCACTCAAAACATAGTCAAGTGCAAGTCATGTCATCATCTCTCTGATGTCATGGTCCTCTTCGAAAACAAAGGACAAGCACAACAGCAACAATCCCTTCAATCATCCTCATGCAGTGTGGCCTCCAGGCCCTGCATTATCATGGTCACCCTCCTCTGGTGGCTCTCTAGCTTGTTCATGACCTTCCACATGTGCTACCCAGAACTAAATGGTGTATTTCAGGTGGACCCATTTGGGGCAGAGGACAATGGATTTCATGCTGACGCTGTATTTTTCACTCCTACTGAGTCATGCAAAGGCATTTTTAGGCTTTTTGGTGACCTCAAATCCAACTCAGGCTATAAATTAAAAATGCATTCTCTCTATAAGGATGCAGTCAGGCAGATCAGCACAGTTGATTGGACCATGACCTAGAAGCTGGATTATACAGCTCATCTGAATGGGCAGGTCATCTGGCAAGTGGTTGAGCATCGGGAAGCCATGGATGAGGATTATGGGGCCCATAAGAACTCAGATTTGAAAGGGACCTTATACCTCATCTAAAGCGACTCCCTCATTTTATAGAAAATGAAACTGAGACCCTGAGAGGAGATCAGTCTTGTCCAAGGCTATGCAGGTAGTAAGTGGATGAGTTGGGACTTGTTGCCAGGCATGTTGACTCAAAATGTGATGCCCAAATCATCAATATAGAGTTGGAAGTCACTTAGAATTCATTTATTCCAACCCTCTGATTTTATAAATGAAGAGACCAAGGGAAAGAAGGTAGAGATGACTCTCCCAAAGGTAGTAAGTGGCCAAGATGAAATTTAAACCATGACCATCTCACATCAAATCCAGTATTCTTTCCACTAAATTACATTTCTTCTCAAATTAATGAACACACAGTTAGTGCCTACTATGTGCTGAACCATACTCAGTAGCCTGGGTATACAAAAATAAATGTGAGACAGCCTCTTCCTTTAGTAAGACAGTCAATAAGCATTAATTAACTGCTTACTGTGTGCTAGGTAGTGTGCAAAGTGCTGAGCATACAAAAAAAGACAAATATAATCTCTGCCTTTACATTTGAAGAGAAGAGTAAGTAAGTAAGTAACCAGGTAGCTACATTATGGAGTAGATGGAAGGTGATCTAGAAAAGGAAGGCCCTATCAGCTGGGGAAACTGAGAAAGGCTTCCTGAAGACAGTGGAATTTGAGTTATCTTCTATTCTAATGGCATCGCCACAGTATGCTATGCTACCCCTTCCTTGCCATGTTGGCACATGTGGATGGTCAAATTGTGAACTGGTATAAGGAGCATTCATTGTTTGGTATTTAATTAGTAGGTGCTTCTGTGTGTTACTTATTTGGAGTTTGCTTAGGGAGGGGGAAGAGAGAAGATCTCAAAGCAATGGATACTAGGGGAGAGCTGTGCCTTGCAAGTGGAATCTCTCTGGATCATGGCACCACCATGCGGGGCAGGCATGCTTCCTGATCCACCCAGGGCATGCCTGTCGACCCAGGAAGGGAGGATCTGTTGCATAGATTCACTGACCAAATGAGGACATTCTTCTGAAAACATTAGCGATCGACTTGGAGAACAGGGAGCCCAGAATGGCCGCTTCTTGTCTTTCTGATTTACTCCCCTTCCACCCACCCTCAAGAGAGGCCAGCAGCATCGACAGTGATGGGAAGAGGCCAGATTCCAAGTCCAGAAACTTAGTCTTTCTATCTTCCACTTAATAACCATGTGACTTTGGGCATGTCACAACTTCTCTGGGCTTCAATTTTCTTTTTAAAAAATGTTTTATTGACACATTTTTGTTTTTACATAACCTTCATTTTTGAATATATCCCTCCCCCTCCCCTACTGAACAAGACATTCTTTGTAACAATGAATAAAAAATGGAGGGAGGGAATCAGTTCAGCAAAGCTAACAAATCAACACATCGACCAAGTCTGGCAATGCATGCAGTATATAACCCACTGTATTCCCCCACCTTTGGAGGGAGGTGCCTTTTCTCATCTCTTTTCTCAGGGCCAACCATAGCCATTATAATTGCACAATATTGTTCTTTTCATGTACATTGCTACAGTCATTGTGTATCCTGTTTCTTAGTTCTTCCTCATTTTTCCATGTTTATCTGAACTTTTTATACTGTTAATTACAGTGCAGATATTTCCCAGAACTCACTGATCATGACTTGGTTAGCCATTCCCCAATTGAGGGGTATTTATTTTGTTTCCACTTCTTGGCTACTATAAAGACCATTTCTTTAAATATTGTGGCATACATGAGAGCCTTTCTGTCTCTGACTTCCTTGGGGGTATGTGTCCAACTGTGGGATCTCTGGGTCAAAGTGTATCTACAGTTCAGTCACCCTTTTAGCCTAATTCCAAACTGCTTTCCAAAATGACTAGACCATTTCAATTTTCTTGTATGTAAAATGAAATGGTTGGGTTAGGTGGTCTCTAAGGTTCCATTGAGCTCTAGATTTCATGACCTCTCTGAGCCTCAGTTTTCTCATCTATAAAATGGGGATCATAATGCTGACACTACTTACCTGTGGGCCTAGTGAAGAAAGTGCTTTTGCAAACCTTAAATTGCAAAAGTGAGAGTTGTTTATTATTATTATTTTAATTTTTTTCTGGTCTCCCTGGGACATGAGCCTCATGTCCCTCTTTCCCCTAACTTGGTCTCCCCATTGGAGTCAAGCCCCTCTCCATAGAGGATTCCTTGTACCAAATCTTCACGCTAGCCTTCATGGCTTGGTTTCTGCTGGGTCACCCACCTTGAATGTCTTCTTTTCTCCTCACTTTTGGAAGATAATCCTCATTTGTCCTCTCTTTGAAAAGAAGGCTTCCCCTGACTGAAATCATTCTACTACTTCTTTCCTTCTGTATGGAATTTCTGTGGTTGGTCCATATTAGGCAGTCAGTCAATGAGCATTTATTAAGCACTTACTGTGTGCCAGGCACTGTACTAAGTGCCGAGGATACAAAGAAAGGCAAAAACAACTAATTGTCTCTGCCCCTGAGGAGCTCACATTCTAATAGGGGAGATACCATGGAAATAGCTAGGTATGTGAAGACATATACAAAGAATATGGGAGGTATTCTGCAAGGGCAAGGCACTAGCATGGGGGAAGGGAGTCTGGAGAAAGTAGGATTTGAGCTGTGTCTTGAAGGAAGCCAAGGGGAGCCAGGAGCCCAAGGGGAGGAGGGAAGAATAGTCTAGTCATGGGAGATAACTAATACAAAGGCTTGGAGTTGGGAGATGAAGGATCTTGGATGAGGAAAAGCAAGAAGGTGAGCATAGCTGAACTATAGGGTATGCAGATAGGAGTAAGATGTAAAGAGACTGGAAAGGTAGGAAGGGGTTTTGAATGTCAAATACAGGGGGTTCCATTTGATTCTGGAGTCATTGGGGCTCACTGAACAGTGGGGATGACCCAGTCCGAATGTTAGGAGAGTCACTTTGGCAGTTGAGTGGGGGACAGGTTAACATGGGAGGGACTTGAGGCAGAGGGACACATGAGAGTATCCCGGTGAGAGAGGGAGACCTGAATTAGGGAAGGGAACATCTCAACACACATCTAATGCGGCCTTTGTCTTCCTGGAGTCCAGAATGTGGAAATTCTGAGAAAATCTGAGTTTAAGATTAGAAACTTTAGGTCTGAAAGGGACCTTAGAGTTCATTTAGTTCAATCCCTTTATTTGACAGAGGAGGTAACTGAAGTACAGAGAGTGGAAGGGACTTGTCCAGTGTCAGGCAGGCAATAAGGTGGTATAGCTAGTGGTAGAATGAACAGGGGGTTCAAATCCACGTATCTAGATAATAATAACTAGTATTTATATGGCACTTTGTTTGCCAAATGCTTTACATAGAGAATCACAACAAACCTATGAGGTAGGTGCTGTTATTATCCCCATTATATAGGCGAGAAAACTGAGGCTGAGAGAGGTTTAATGATATCCAAAGTCACACAGCTAGTCAATGTCTGAAGCAGAATTCAAACTTAATTCTTCAAGTCTAGTGGTCTATTCAACATGCCAACTTAGCTGCCTCTCTGAACCTCAATTTCCTCATCTGTGAAATGGGTTTAAAAATATTTACAGTTATCAGCCTCACAGGTTTGTTAGGGGCAAGTGTTCCATAGATCTTTAAGTAGCAGAGTCAGAATTAAAGTCCAGGCTTGATTCAGATTCTAACGGCGGTAACTCCTATTTATTGTGCCTCGCTGCCTTTGGTAGAAGGCAGTTGAAACGGGAGGTTTCCCTGAGAGCAAGAGCAGGGTCTATTCTTTCTGTCCATCGCTCTCAGGGTCCTCCTCCCACAGTGCCTGCTGCAGTCCTGAAGCCACATCCAATCCTCCAGAAATGAACCCACGAATGAAAAGAACATGCCAAGCCGCTGACCAATAGGGGAAAATGGTTTCGTTTCTTTTAATTAAACTGACTGAGGAAGCCAAGACACAGACAGAAAGAGACCGAGAACAAGACTTGGAAATAGTTTTAGAAAAGAAATGAAATCCGACCGATGGACGGAGATGTGGATGGCGGATGGAGCCATCGAGAGGAGAGGGGTCCCAGACCTTCACGTCAACTCGAGGATCACTGTGAGGGCGAACACCCAAGTCAGCCTGGCCCGGACCGGGCTCGGAGCCGAACCTGCGGAAAGACACGGAGGCGAGCGTTAACTCCGGGGAGGTGGGGGGGGGTGGGGGTGTAGCATTTGGGATCAGCCACGATGGGCATTTTGTATATCCCGCGGCATCACATTCAGGGAAGGGCTGGCGTTTGACCCACCAGTCAAATCATCAACCTAGAGCCTGGAGGGATCTTAGAGGTCAGCAAGCCCAACCCTGTCCTTGGTCCTGAGAGATGAGGGACTTCGCAAACATCACAGGTAGAAAATGAAAAACTAAGATTTAAACCGAGTTTCTCGGACTCTTTCCTCCTCCCTTTTCTCTCTCACCCTTTTTCTCTTTCCCTCCTTCTCTCTCTCTCTCTCCCCTTCTCCCTCACTTATTTTTGTCTCTCCTTCCCCTTCTTTCCTTCACCCCTCTCCATCTTCCTTTCCCTCTCTCCCTCTTGTTCTCTCCCTCTTTTCTTCCCTTCTCTCCCCTTTCCCCTCCTTCTGTCTCTCCCTTCCCTGTCTCACCCTTTCCCTCTCTCCTCCCCTCTCTCTCCCCTCCCCCTTTCTCCCTTTCTCTTTCCCGTTCTCTCTCCCTCTTTGTCTTTCTCCTCCTGCTCTCCTCTCTCACTTCTCTCTCTCCTTTCCTCTCCCTCCCTCTCTATCCCCCGTCTTTACTTTCCCTCTCTCTTCCTCTCGCTCCTCCCTTTCCTTCCATCTTTCTGTTTCCTTCTCTCTGTCTGTCTGTCTCTGTTGATTGGAAAGGTCAGTGTCTCTGAAGTGAGATTCAAATCTACTCAAATCCCACTTCTGATGCTTACAAACTGTGTGACCTTGGGCAACATTTCTGGGCCTAAGTTTCCTCATCTGTGAAATGAGAGGTTGAGACTAGATGGTCACTGAGGTCCCTTCGACTATAGATTGAGGGTCCTATGATTTTAAATGTAGTACAGTTTCCATCACATTCAACTGCTTGATATGATTTAATTTCATTTAATTTCCAGTCAAACAAATAGAGTTGGCACAGTGTGTTTTTCTGAACTGTCTAGTCTCCCCTTCCCTCCTTCAGTGTGGATAATTGGGGCAGGTCTGTATATAAAGAGCTATCAGGAGTCACCTCATTCACTGTGTGAAACAACCTAGAAGGAATTAAAGACATTTGATTAAAATTTAATTAGGGATGGCATTCGAGGCTGTTTGATTTGCTCTTGGACTCAGGCTGTAAAAAGAAAAAAAAGATTCCCCCCTAGAGAGCACCTTTCATCTACACTCTCCAAACACCTCATTTCATAGAAATGGAGATAAGAGGAAACAGGATGGGAGGCTGAGAAGGCACACAGCCGCCCGCTGCATACAAACCTAGCTGATGCAAAGAACACATCCCAATCCTCTTCTGTCCCACACTCTTCCGTAGCTCCCTATTGCTTACTGAGGAAAGTGAAAATTCTTTTGTTTGATGTTTAAGGCCTATACTACATTTCAAACTAGTTTCTTCTTCTTCTTCTTCTTCTTCTTCTTCTTCTTCTTCTTCTTCTTCTTCTTCTTCTTCTTCTCCTCTCTCTTTCTCTTTCTCTGTCTCTGTCTCTGTCTCTCCCTCTCTCCCTCTTTTTCTCCCTCTGCAATCTGGGTTGAGTGATTTGCCTGGGATCACACAGCTACTAAGTATCTCAGATTGAATTTGAACTCATGTCCTCCTGCCTCCAGGACCATCTATCCATTGCTCTATCCATTGTGCTACCTTGCTGTCCCCAAAGGACTTTTCCAGATTTACCCTAATTTATCCACATGCTTCAATGTTGTGGTCAAATGAGCCAACGCTCCATCTCCCAAACAAGCTCTGTGATCGCCATTCTCTTGGGTTTTTGCTCCTTACAAAGCTCTTCCTTCACCTCTTCAATTGCTTAAGTCTACATGTCTAAGGTGCTCAAGGTCACACAGGTGCTAAGCAGCAGAACCCATCTCTACCCAAGTCTCTGTTTGAACACAAATGTGTGTATATAAACAGTGGCATTAGTGGACAGAGAAGGTTGCACTTGGAGGCAGGAAAGCCTGAATTGGAATCCCCAGTCATACACTCTCTGGGTGTGTGAGTCCCTGAATCTCATTCAGCTTCAGTTTTCCCATCTACAAAATGGGGACAATAGTACCGCCTACCTTCTAGGATTGTTGTGAGGGTCACTGGAGTTAATAAATGTAAAACACTTTGCAAACCTTTGAGCACTATGTAGATGCTGACTAGTGTTATTATTTCACATACGTGGCTCTCTCTGCCTCTCTGGTCCTTCTTTTGGCATGATTCTTCTTCCTGGCTCTCTATCAGAGGTTTCTTCTATCTGGGACTGTGCAAAAAAGTGATGATTGGGATACAGAAGGTCTGGGTTTAACCATGGGTTTTGCTGCTTGTGCTCTACCCAAGTGAACCTGGTGAAGTCACTCAATTTTCTCCTCCAAAACGGTGGTGATGGATGAGATGCTTTCAAAACTCCCTTCTGGTTCTACCTCTATGTTCCCAGGTCCCTTCACTATGTGTGTCTTGGTATGTGTTGGTCTCTCTCTCTGTGTTCAGAGCTCAGCTGGTAGCCAGGGGGCCTGGAGAAGCAGCCAGAAGGTCCAGGAGCCACAGGGTAACTCCAGCAGTCCTTGGACAAAGCCTCCAATGGAAGGCTCTAGGTGTGTGTTTGGGATGGTGGTTAGTTCTGTGTCCACAAATAAGGTGGTAGTTGTGTGAGGTAGGGGTGGAAAGATCCCTGAGCCAGAAGTAGGAGACTGGGACTTGAGTCCTGGCTTTGATATTAAAAATAAGTTATTTATTTGGCTTAGACACCAATAACCAGAGGGGAAATAAGCCATTTCCCCTCCCTTGGTCTCAGTCTTGTCATTTGTCGAATGGGGATGTGGAATTGTTCTAAATGGGTACTCTTCTAAAATTCTGTGTTTTAGCATTTTATATTCTAAAATCCTTTTAGTCCTGACATCCTACGTTCTAATAAATCTCCCAGATTTGAGGTTCTGTGTTCTAAGATTCCTTCCATCTCTACTACTGTGTTTCAAGAACTCTCCCAACTTTGCTGTTCTGTGTTCTAAAGCTCCTGCAAGGTCTATGTTCTATCATCCTATGTTCCAGTATCCTTTCCCCTTCTGACATTCTATATACTAATCTCCCTTCCATATCTGTCATTCTCAATTTGTGTATTCTAAGTTTTAAGGTCCTTTCCAGTTCTGATAGTCTATATTCTAAGGGTCCTTCAAGCCCTGACATTCTGTTCTAACATTTTGTGCTCTAAGATTCTTTCCTGCTCCTACATTCTCTATGATAGTCTCTAAAGGGAGGTCCCAGTCTAACCCAATAGCTAGATGGTCAGAGCTTTTGATTACCCCTAGGCTCTAAAAGATGTTCTCTTGAATCTGGGATTCTGTGATCAACTAAGTGGTCCTTGAGGGTATCAGATACAATGTGGATGAAGATCTGAGAATGGAGGGGGTTGAGTCTTGCGGTCAGAGCAATTAGTGCTGTGAGTCAGAGAGGGGGAGAATGCATAAAAAGGATGCATGTGGGAGCTGAGAGTCTGAGTCATTGTGTGTGTCTGTGGATGAGTTCAGGTGTGAATCCCCAGTAGTCTGGGAAACTGTTTGGGTGCCGATCTCCAGAGGGTTGGGTTTACCTCTGAGTGAACAATGATTTAGGGCACCAAGTAGCAGCTGTACCCAGCCAGTGTGTCTAGCTAGAGACTCAATCCACATTGGGTCCTAACGCTCTTCTCATCAAGTTTTTCTAGCATATGGGATGAGGGATAAAAGAACCCAGGCAGATGGTGTTTGAATGGTGTGGTTCTGTGCCTCCAGTCATCTCTTGAGAGATCCTGGGAGGGAGAGGTATTCAAGTGAACTCAACACCCGAATGTCTGAGCCTGAATGTGATGGGACTGATCATGGGAAGCTGTAAGAATGAAAAGTGACCCAGAGTCACATGGGCTGTTTTGGTGGGGTAGTGGACTCTCCCTCCCAGGAGGACTTCTAGTCAAAGCTGGATGGATGACTGCTGGTCCAGTGGATCATAGAGGGGACTCATGCTCAGACATGAGCTGGACCACTTGACTGCTGAGATCTCTTCTTCCATTCATAGAATCATATGAAGAGCTAGAGCTAGAAGGGGCTCAGGGGCCATCTAATCCAACCCCTTCCCTTTAAGTGATGTGCCAAATGTCACACAGGTACTAGGCATCAGAAGGGCAGTTTGAACCCAGGCCCTCCAACTCTAGAAATGAGCCATTGTTCCATGCTGACATCCTTTGCCATAGACATTCTCATCTGATCTTTTCCTCTGGGACCTAGTACTGCCTCCTTAGCATATTTAAGGCCATCTTCTTAACTGTAGTTTGTTTCCTTCCAGGGAGGGTTAGTCAATCTATTGAATGGTTAGAAAATGATGAAAGCAGTATTGTCTTATGGAAGAGCCTTGGGCTGAGAGGCAGGAGACCTGGTCTGAGGCCTCTATCAGCTCTAAAGTGCTGAGCTCTGCCTCTCTCTGGATCCATTTTCTTATCAGTAGGGGCAGCATTAGAGCCCAAGTCTCCTTCCTTCTGGTTTAGGGCTCTTACCATTGCAATATGTGGCCTTTAACTTGATCAGTGACAAAGATGATGTCAGGGGGCAAGCCTGGCCATAACAATCTCTAGAACATTAATAACAACAGAAAAATGGAGAGAGTATTTAAGATTTGTGCCTTAGAGCAGTCTTAGGAGGTAGGTGCTGTTATATTTTCATTCTTTCCCCATTTTACAGATGAAGAAACTGAGGCAAATTTAAATGAAAAGACTTTTCCAAGGCCATACAATTTTTACGTTTCTGAGGCAGGATTTGAACTCAAGTCTTCCTGACTCCCAAGTCCAAGTTCATTGTGATACCTTAGGATACCTATATCTGCTGATTGAGGACTTTGGGCACAGGGAGGCATCTCCCTGCCAACTTCATGTCTTGACTATTGTAACTTCCTAAAGGACCAGGCTTTAGTTTGAAATGGGGCCAAGTGGAGAGAAATGCCCCATCTGAGAGATGGGGCTGGGTTGTGGGAGCCTGGGGAGCAGATATGGCAACCTCCTTCCAAGAGTCCCTCACCCATCCAGAACATCTAACTCAGTTTCTTGTTGTAAGTCCAAAAGGAGAAACTTACCATTGGAGTCCTCTGTTCCTCTGGGAATATTTGGGTTTTCTGTAGGAGACAAGAAAAGAAGATTGATAAGGGCCTGAGCAAAGTCACAGAGAGGTCGAGTGAAAGCCAGGCCCTGCAGCACAAGGATGAGGCCTGAAACAGATGGACCTTGGGATGGCTTTGGGAGATTTAGAGGCTAAGTCCTGTCTCTGTGGACTTCGAACCTTGTACAAGTATTACCTCATACTTCTTAGGGCCTCACTGTAAATGAGGGACGTTTTTTGGAATAGATAATTCTGAAGGTTTTTTCTGGTGGTAAATCTATGATTCTGCCATTTTGATATGTTCTATCACACTAACTTTTGGAAGAGCCAAGATGGGCACCCAGGGGTCATTCTCCCAGGGGATTGAATGATACATTTGTAAGGTATTTAGCACAGTGCCAGGAACATAATAGGTGCTATACAGACAAATGTTTGTCTCCTTCCTACAACACTGCCTCTAAATTATCCAACTTCAAAGTCCTGTATGAATGAAAGATTGTTATTTTCACTAAATTTCTGTAATAATAATAATAACAGTAAAAGCTAACATTTTAATATCTCTTAAAGCTTGCAAAGCACTTTATAAATATTATTCATCATCATAACATGCTTGGGAGGTAGGTGCTATTTTCATCCCCATTTTACAGATGAGAAAACTGAGAGATTAAATCTCTGGGAGCAACCTCATGTATGTAAGTCCAGTTGTGGATAGGTTCTCCCAATTCTCTAAGAACACCAAGAATCATCTCTCAATGTTCCCCTGTTCTGGCATTCACTACCCTTTGTTGTTAGAAAGTTCTTTTTGTGTGTGCGTGTGTCTAATCCGGTTCTCTCATGCAGCCTGTCAGGGTTATTTCCTTGGCCTTGGTCCCTTCCAACTCCAAATCCTTGATCCCCCATGGAGGAGAAGAGCTGGGTGGTTTCCTGATTACCATCTGTCTAGAACTGGGGGAGGGGAGTAGGGAATAGATACAGTCACAGCGATCTTTTAATCTTTGGGCAAAGGGACACCTCTCTTATGGCCTTCATAGTATTTAGAGTTGAAAGAGATGATCTAGTTCAGTGTTTCACAGTTGAGAGAGAGGAAATTTACTTATCCAAGGTCATACTGATAGTAAGTAGCAGAGACAAGATTTGAACACAAGTCTTCTGCTTCCAGATAGAGTGATCTTCTCTTTACACCTCCTATTTCCCTTGTCCCAGCTAGGTTTCTGATCCAAAGAGCACCTTCCTCTCCAATCCCTACCATTGGTGCATCCTTTCAGATTAAGGTTTGGAGCTGAAAGAAACCCTAGAGATCATAGATGTAGAGCTGGAAATGACTTGAGAATTTGTCTAGTTCAATCTCTTATTTTACGAATGGGGAAACTGAGGCCTAGGGAAGCTAAGTTATATATAAGGTTATATTCTATAACTTACAAGGTTGACCTTATAAGTCCAGGATTACACAGTTAATAAGTAATACAGTCAAAATTCAAATCCAGGTCATCAGATTCCAAAACCCAGGGCTCTTTCTGCTCTACTCTTTCAAGGCCAGTGTACAAGGCAGGTAAGGGGTCTTGGAATCAGGAAGACACTAGTTCAAATCTTGCCTTAGACACCAGTGATGTGACCTTGGAAAAGTCACTTAAATGCCACCTGTCTCCCTTTCCTCATCCGTAAAATAGGGAATAATAACAGACCCTAGGGTTATTGTGATGACTGAATGTATAAAGTGTTTTGCAAAACTTAAAGCACCATATAAACACCCGCTACTCTTAATAATATTATGATTAGTTAATAGACGGCCATCCTCTAATTGGCCACTTCAATCCCTGTGGCTCAAATGCGATCCCTCCTGACAAGAAAGGACCATTTCTTCTAGGCATGGACAGATGCCCTGCTCACTTTCCTCCCACTCCCTTGGCTTGGGCTGGTTCCCTACCAAAGACGATGAGGCGAGTGTGGGTGTCAGTGGAGCCCAGGGGGTTCTGGGCCGTACATCGGTACATGGAGCCGTTGAGCTCGGCGGGCACTCTCTCTAGTACCAACTCCTTCCCATCGTGCTCGGTACTACCATCCAGGAGACGGCTCCCTACTCGGGTCCATGTGAACAGGGGTTCAGGGAAGACTTCGTTCTATGGAGGGAAGAGACAGGAGAGGTCACCACATGTCAGACTGGAAACCAAAAGGAGGGCTGGGGAGGACCATGGCTGGGGTTGCCTGCGCCCTGGTGGAGTGGTCCCACTTCGCCCTTTAGTGAATGGGGTGCTGAATAGCAAAAGGGGCCCCTTTGTTTTCCCCGGCCCCTACTTCTGCTCAACCCTGGCTACCTTGGACTCTGAAAAGGGTTTCTGACCTGAAAGCCATGAACCAGGATTCTCACGGTATCGCCCACTCGGGCTCTGGCTGGCGTCATCATGATTTTTGGGCCTTTGGGGGCAACTGTGGAAAGAGAGGACAGACCAAGGTAAGGGGCAGGAGACTGAACTTGCCTGTTGCGCTGGAGCCAGGGCATGGAGAGAAGCAGAGACAGAATCTGCTCTTCCCATGGACGAGGTTCATCTTGCTGTCTTCCTGCTGTCAATCACTAACCTTTGAGCTCATCTAGTCTTCCTGCCGAGAGTCATAGCATTAGAGCTTGGAGCAACCTTAGAATGTGGAATGCCAGAGCTTAGAACTGAGGATGTCAGAGCTGGAAGAGACTTTAGGGCATAAAATGTCAGACTTGGGAGGAGGCTCAGAACCTAGACTCTCAGAGGTGGAAGTATTTAGCAGCTGTGTTCATTTTCTTTCCCTGCAATAGAAAGTAACCCCCCTGAGAGAACGGACAGTTTCATTTTAATAATTGTTTCAGAGGGATGTCTTAGCTTCTTCATGCAGGGTCCTGAGAGCTGATTGCCAGATTTTCATTGTGAGCACTTACACCTAAGAAATCAGCAAGGTTTATATACATCGGGGCTTGATTTCATGTTCTGTTGATTGTCAGACTCAGGGGTGGGAAACCTTCGGCCTCGAGGCCACAAGTGGCCCTGTAGGTCCTCAAGTATGGCCCTTTGACTGAATTGAAACTTCACAGAACAAATCTGGGATTGGGAGGGCTGCCCTTGAGGACCTAGAGGGCCACCTGTGGCCTCGAGGCCAAAGGTTCCCCACCCTTGATTAACCTTAGGAAAGAGATGGAAAAAATGTTAAAATGCGTGATTAAACTTGACAAAATATGTCCGACACACCTTTTTTTTGAAGAGCTGGTTGTCAAACATTTACCAGCACCCCCCAATCGTTGTCCCAGTGCTTTGTTTACATGTTGTCTCCTCCATTATAGTGTAAGCTTCTTGAGGGCAGGGACTGTCTTTTGTGTCTCTATATGTGCCCAGTGCTTACAACGGTGCCTGGCATACAGTAAGAGCTTAGCAAATGCCTGTTGAAAGGATGAATGAACAGACATTAAATGTTGGAGCTGAGAGGGGGAGCTTAGAGATCATCCCTTCTGTTCCTCTCACTGAAAAGTGAGATTGCCCATGATCACAGAACTAATTCAGAGCTTGGACTAGAATTTAGATTTTGTGAAGACTGCTCTTTCTATCCCTTAAGTAGGGGACAGATTATGAAGGGCATTGAATGCCAGGTTAAATAAGGTGCTGGAAGTCACTGAGGGCACCTGAAAGGCAGTGAGTTAGAAAGACTGATTCTGACTTGTCAAATGTGTGGGATAGTGTGGGAAAGGGCCAGGAGGGCTGGATTTAGGGAGGCCAATGAGTTGGCTAGCTCACTATCCCAGATAAGGGTGACAAAGTGTTCACCTTGTTCTCAGTTCCACAAGGTCCCCAAGCTGAGAGGACAATAGAGGTATTTCTTACCACTCCCTGCTAACCCCATCACTCCCGGACCCCTCCTTGAGGTCCCTTCCCACCTAGGTCTGGGTGTCAGCATGAATAAATCTGGGGGAAGAATCAGGGGCCTTCCCAGGGTCAGGTGATATCTGGGGCCTCTCCTCAGCCTGACTTGGTGACTATGATGATGACCTTGTGCTGTACCTTCCAATTAGCCCCTGGCAGTGGAAATGGCCTGATTCGAGAAGATGTGGAGAGGAGTCGCCAGGACAAAAGGAATTGTCCCCCTGCCCCTGCTCTGCCTCCCACCATTACCACAGTAACACATCAACATGTCCCTGCCCATGCCGTGGGCCAATATAAGGTCCACAGGGCGGATGAGAGAACAGATTGTCCAAAACAGGCATTTCAGCCTGGTGGACACAGCATGGAAGAGTGGGTGGACAGGAGATGCTGACAGGCTCCTCCCTCCCACTACCAAGCAAGCTTCTTCAGTTCCCACTTTGCTAGGCTTCCCATCCCCACTACCTCCATGAGTCATCATGGAAGGAGCCCTTCAAGAGCAGAGGATCTGGATTTGAATCTTGGAAAACTTGAGGAAAGCCACTTTCACTCTGAGCCTCAGTTTCCTTTTCTGTAAAAGGAAAGACTTAGACTATGTGATTTCCCAGGCTCCTTCCTATCCAGCTTCAAATCCTGTGGTACTGAGACTCCTGGTGGGGCCAAACTCTGACCACTTAGTATCGTTATGTGCCCCAAGCCCATTTTCTAGAGAGGGAAGACTCTGTCATGGGGCCTGGGGCTGTCCTGAGAGTTGAATGTAAGTATGGTAGGGGAGCAGGGTTTGGGGGCTATGGGCTGCACTTAGCCCAGTGGAGGGCTCTGTCCCCCAGACCCCACCACTGAGAGGCCAGAGGGCAGCCGCTGCTCCTGGTAGTAGGAAAGTCTGCCCCTGGCTGTGCTCCAGTCTGGTCTGAGGCTGCCCATGCCAGCCTCCCAGACTTCCTACTGCTCTGCTCTCCAAGTGAGTCTTATTACCCAGGCAACGGTCCTCTGTGTCTGATCTGTTCTCTTGCTGTCATTGAGATCAGCTGTTTGTGAGCCAGGCTCTGTGAGGATGCTCAGGGGAGAGAAGAGACTTTAGAAACCTCAGATGACTGAGCTCCAGGATCGGGGGAGGGTCACCTGGGCTCAAAGTATCATTGAACATCAGTGCTTAAGGGCCTTAGAACACAGGATGTCAGAGCTGGGAGGGCCCTTAGAACACAGGATGTCAGAGCTGAAAAGGAAGCTAGAACAGAGAGTGTCAGAACTTGGAGGGGCTTTAGAACCCAGGATGTCAGAGCTAGGAGGGCCCTTAGAACACGGGATGTCAGAGTCTTTAAGACTAGGTTTCACCTCATGGAGGAGGCCTTTTCCGGTGCCCTCAGCTGTGAGTGCCAGACCTTCCATCCATCCTCTATTTGTCTCTGATTTATCTATTTCCTCCCACCTTCCTCTCTTACTAGAGCAGAAATTTCTTCAGAGCAAGGACTTGTATCCCTAGCACAGTTCCTCGTAAGTGCTTAATGAATGTTAGTTCATTAACTATCAAGAACTACAGTTAGAGCAGAGAATGTTAAAATTCAAAGAATTCTTAAAGGAACACAGCTCATTTCTCATTTTACAAATTAGGAAGCTGGAATTTAGAGAGGGAAAGCCATTTGCTGACCAACACACAGAAAATAACTGACAAAGCCAGGAGAAGCCCCCTCCACTGGACCACACTGTCTGATTTTAGCCTCCCTGAATCACATCCTACCTTTGGAGCTATGATGCCCATGAGAACCCATGGCCTCTTTGGACATTCTCCAGGGGTGGGGAACCTACAGCCTTGAGACCACATGTGGCTCTCTCAGCCTCAAGTGCGACCCTTTGACTGAATCCAAACCTAACAGAATAGATACCCTTAACAAAAGGGTTTGTTCTGTAAAACTTGGACTCAGTCAAAAGGCTGTATCTAAAGATCTAGAAGGCCATAGGTGGCTTCAGAGCTATAGGTTCCCCACCCCTGTGTTTATAAAAGAGGGCCAGTGGAGACGTACTATCTTCCAAAAGTCTTGGGGGCTGGGGTGCAGTGGAGAGGAGCCAGGCCTGACATCCCACTACTCATTTGTACCTGAAGTCTGCCTCAATTGAAGTGGGATGGGGAGAGGGAACTGGAGAAACAGTGTAGAGTTTGGTGGCCTCCTGGGTATGGCTAATTTAATTTAGAGAGAACGAGACCAGAGATGGTTAATTAAAACCTTGAGCAAGACATCTGATATTCTGTGTAGGAAGGAGAGAAGGCATTGGAGGGGAAAGGTGTGTCTACATTATGTGTGTTTGTGGTGGAAGGGGGTGAGGAGGAAGGAAAAGTGGACCCCGAGGAGAAAGAGATTGCCCTTAGCATGGATGGATTTGCAGATGTGAAGCGTGCGTGGAGGCAAGGGACCATGGGGCCAGTACTGAGACCAGAGGAAGGAGACTTGGGGTCTCGTCTTGTTTCAGCTTCTCACTGTGTCACCTTGGAAAACCCAGGTAACCTTTCTGACATTTAAATGGGACGGTGATGTTGGACACCTTCTAAGGCCTATTGGAACTCTGACGTTTTACATTTTGATTCTCCACCTATTTTGATCTTTTGTGTTCTAAGGCTCTTCCAATCTCTGACATCCAGTTTTCTAAAGGCCCTCCCAGCTCTGACATTCCATGTTCTAAGGGCCCTCCCAGCTCTGACATTCCATGTTCTAAGGGCCCTCCCAGCTCTGACATTCCATGTTCTAAGGGCCATCCCAGTTCTGACTTTATATATTCTAAAACCTGTTTTAGAGCTAACATTCTGTGAGCTGTGGAGAGAGGTGGCATTCGGCTCTTTCTCAGACATTCTGCTGGTTTTAGGATTTGCCAGGCCATTTGTTCAGGCTGTGCTGAGGAAGCTCCCTGGGGGAGAAGGGAGGTTGGCTAGGGGTGGGGATAGTTTCCAACTGCTTTCTGCAGAAAGCACACAGGTACTTTTGACTTCCCTGCATTTTATCAAAGAACCCCAGCTTCCTGGGCTATGACTCCTGCATTGTAACCTCTGCTGTACTGGCCCAGGCCAGTTGCTACAATAGGGCTGGAAACAGGACTGAGAAGCTGCAGTGTGCATGTATGTGCATGTGTGTGTGTATGTGCAGGTGGGTGTAATTGTGTGTGTGTGTGTGTGTGTGTATAAGGGGGTTTTCAATGTGTACTGAGAAAGGAAGGACTTGGCAGGAAGAGAGGGCAGAGGACTGGAATGCTCCTAGCTCTCTGTCCACGATAGTTTTCCGATGTGGATAGCTTGACTGTTTGATAGATCTTATTTTGGAGAGGCTGACGTGCTCATTGGAACTCAGAGCTGGAAAGGATCTTAGAGGTCATTTATTCCATACCCTGGGCAGCTAGGTGGTGTGGTAGATAGAGCACCAGACCTAGAGTCAAGAAGACCTGAGTTCAAATGTAACTTCAGATAGTTACTAGCTGTGTGACCTTGGGCAAGTCACTTAACCCTGTTTATCTCAGTTTCCTCCTCTGTAAAATGAGCTGGAGAAGGAAATGGCAAACTACGAAAAGTTGGACATGACTGAAAATAACTGAACTACAATCCACACCACCATTTTACTGATGAGGAAACTGAGGCCCCAGAAGTTACATGATTTATCCAAGGTCATGCAGTTTCAGAGGCTTCATACAGTCTATATAATAATGAGGATATGAGAAGGGAACAGGCAGACTTTGTTAGACAAACTTCCCCAGAAAGCCACATCAGGTGACTGAAGGGTAAAGAGAATACAACATCTCATTGTGCTCATTATTTGTTGAATAATTTAAAAAGAAAAATGTTTTGATTTGGCAAAGCAAAATGCCTTTAGACGTTCTCCTCCAGTGAAGAGACAGACCCAAGTGATGAATGATGAGGCCTTCGAGAAACCTGTAGAGCTAAGCATTACAGACTGGTTAGTCGCATAGTCAGAACAAGCAGGTTGTGAAGTGAGGCTCGTATCCCAGGATCCTTGAGGATTTCTTCTGCCCCACCCCAAGCCATCTGTCTCCGCAATTATTTGATCATTGCTTGGGGATGAAAGAGGAATGGGAATAGTTGTGTGTGTGGTGGGAGAGATCAGACGAGAGACTACTAATTAATATGTCCCATTTCTCAAGTTCTTTAAGGTTTACAAAGCTCTTTTCTCACAACAGCCCTGGGAGGAGAAGATCTCCATTTTAGCTCCAGCTTTATTATCTCTGCAAATAAGAGCATCTGGAGGACCTCAGCACTGGAGGGAATCCCGCTTCTATTCAGACTCAGAACTGGCCAGCCTACCAGATAATGACAAGCATACATCTTTCTGCTTTATGCCTCAATTGATATTAATAATCAGAGGGTCGTCAAACAAAGTGATCTCTGTTGTTACATCTTCGAAGGAAGCCTGTGTATTCTGACATATTTGTGGGAGGAGAGCCCTGAAGACAGCATTTTGCTTTCAGTGAATCAAAAATTTTGGAGTTTTTTTCCCCCTAGTTAATAAGAAAGAAGCATTGTGGGGTCTTGTATTCCCTGCCCCTTTCAGTCAACTATCACAGGATCTTAGATCTAGAAAGGATGTCAGAGTTTGCTGATTTGAATTCTATTATTTTCCAGAGAGGAAACTGAGAGCTAAAGGATTTGCCCAGGGTCATACAGCTAACCAGTGTTTGAGGGATGATTCAAGCCTAGGTCTTCCTGACCCCAAGTCTAGCACTGTCTACTATGCCCTATTACCTAGAAGCTTCTGAGCTCCCTTGGCTTCCTTCAAGATCCATCTCCAACGTCACCTTCTGTACAAGTCCATTCCTGGTTACTGCAGGTACTGGTGTCTTCCCCTTTGAGAAGAGCACCTTCTCTTCACTCTATATCTAGTACTGTTGCTGTTCAGTCACTTTTCAGTCATGTCCAACTTTTCATGACTCAACTTGGGGTTTTCCTGGCAGAGATACTAGCTCCAGCTCATTTAACAGATCAGGAAACTGAGGCAAACAGACCTAAGTGACTTGCCCAGCTACTAAGTGTCTGAGGACAGATTTGAACTCAGGTCTACCCGAATCTTTCTATCCACTGCACCACCTAGCTGACCTTTTTATCTAGTATATATTACTTATTTGCAAGTTGTCCTCCTCATTAGGATATGAGCTCCTTATTGGCAAGAAGAATATTTTTAGCTTTCTTTTGTCCTCAGTGTTGAGTGAAATCCCTAGCATATTGTATAGCGTAGACACTTAATAAAAGTTTATTGATTAATTGTTTGGGAAATCAGTCTTTCTCCTTCTTGAACCTTCATTTTTGTACAGTGTACTGAATCCATCAGCTCTAGAATATGGCAGATTTTCCAAAACAAGACTTATAAAAATTCAAGAGAGGACAACCCATCCACACAGGAAAAGTCAAGTGGATGAAGAAGGCCCATGTGATAACAGTTGGATTAATTATGGCATATATTTTGGATAGAGCAATTGGCTATCTAGGTGGCACCATAGTGCAGAGAGAACTGGGGCTGGAGTCAGGAAGATTCATCTTCATGAGTTCAAATCTGGTCTCAGACACTTACTAGCTGTGTGACCCTAGGTGGATCATGTAACCTTGCTTCCTTCAGTTTCCTCATCTGTAAAAATGAGCTGGAGAAGCAAATGGCAAACTACTACAGAATCTTTGCCAAGGAAACCCCAAATGGGCTCACGAAGAGTCAGACACGACTGATTAAACAGCAGCACATTTGGATGGAGATAACTGATGGATGGATAATGAACTGTGTCCAGAACTGAATACAAGAAGGAGAATATGGTCTGCTTTGGGAAATGATGTTGTGTTTTTACTATTTCCAAGTTTCTCCTGGAAACAAAGACCCATATTATATTTTATTTTTCAGTACATCAACAAGCATTTATTAAGCCCCTACTGTATATTAAGAACTGTGCTAAGTGCTGGGGATACAAGAAAGAGACCCATCTTTTAAAGGTCTAGAGCAGGAAGGCACCTTAGCTATAAAATGGCAATAATCCTCCGCCAAGGAGACTCAGACTCCTTACTTCATGGGGAGGGGGCGGTGGGTGGGAGAAGGGGACAGGATAGTGCTATGGGGAAAGTGCTTTACAAATGCTAAATCTGTGGGGAAAAGGATCTTATACTTAGAATGAAGAGAGGCCTGGGTTTGAATCCTTCCTCCTACATTCACTAACTAGCTATATGGCAGGTCATTTCATCTCAATGAGCCCCTATTTCCTCATCTGTTAAAATGAGGTTCCTAGTACGTGCAGTGCTTACCTTACAGAGTTGTTAAGAATCTAAGGAGGCCGTGTGGGGAGGGCACTTTGCCAACATGAAAGTGCTATGTAAATGCCATTATTATCATTATCTTTGTGATGATGATTGCTGAATATATTATTACTTAGAACATCATTCTGTATTTGAGATGGAGGAGGTTATCATTATTTGTCTGTATCCAGATCTGTAATTTCATCAGGATGAGCAACCAATATGTTTATCAACTGGTATTTTTTAAGCACTTACTATGTGCCAGGCACTGTGCTAAATTGCCAGTGTGGAAACTTCCTTCATTGATTTGGATGGGGACACTGATCCATTCTGTATCTTACCCATAATCACATGGCTGGAACGTGTCACAGGAAGACCCTAGACTCAGGTCTACCTGCTTCTAAGATGAGCTGTTTATTATCATTAATATATTATCATATATTAATATATGAGAATGATATGATGGTGGCCTATGGAGTTACAATGACTCTCAGACAGGATAGGTAGGGGCAAATTGTAGTGGAAACAGCAGTGTTTCTGGAGTCAAAGGACCTGGATTCAAATTCTGCCTCTGACACCTACTCTTTGTGTGACCTTGGGAAAGTCACTTAATCTCCTTGGGTCTCAATTTCCTCATCTATAAAACAGAGAGGTTGGACTAGGTTATAATTCTGCCGTAACCAATTAGGAACTTTGAGGAGGTCCAGGAAAGAATTTCATTAGTGTAGTAAGAGGAGATGTGCAAAACATGTAGTGAGAGGGAGGGAGGCCAGGTAGACAGCCAGTGTTCCATGGCATTCCAGGGAAGATTCCTGACACATTGGGTGCTCCCCACATAGGGAACTTGGAGGAGGTCATAGACAAGAATGACCTAGAAGGAGCAGGCAGAACTGGGCTGCAATCTGTATTTTGGATCAACGACATCAGGGATCCTCTGAGTACTATGTAAGAAATTGTACTTTTAGTGAAATAAGAGAGGTCAAGTAGCATGCATAATAATGAGGAAGGTTTGCGAGAATCAGATTCAGGAGAGTCAAATGTAGTGTCTGACTTCCTTTTCTGGGGCCTCAGTTTTCTTAGCTGTAAAATGGGGGGAGATAATCCTAGCCTTCCACACATTACTGGTTATTGTGATGGAAAGCATTTTGTTCATTTATCACAATTAGACTCACTTGTCTGTGAGAGCTATTAGCAAATTCTTGGCTTCTCAGGGGCAATCCCCCTGCCCCCCACCCCCACATACGCGTGAATGTCATTTGGGCCTTTGGCCCTCAGCACCCCAGGAGACCTGAATACACCTTCTGATCGAAGTTCTGCGTGCAGGGGAGGGGGATAACAACGAGATCGGCAGAGCCCTGCGCTCTTTCCAGGTGGAGGGGCAAAGCATCCTTGCCCATAGCCTGGGGCTGCTCCCCCTCCTCCCCTCCAGGCTGGCTGGCACCCTGGGATGTGGGGCCAGCAGGGGGCAGCCGGGGCCTGCAGACCCTTCCCATCTCTGGGCTGGGTTCTGAGCAGCTGCTACCAGCCACCTTAGCAGCAGATGGCTCAGCCAGCTCCCTCCCTCCCTCCCTCCTGAGCCTTCTCATCAAGATGTCGCCTCCGCAGCCTGATCCAGCTGCCGTCACCGCCTCATCAAGTCCATCAGCAGCTCTTGGAGCCCCAGTCCTGGCAGCTTCCCTTCCCTTGATTCTCACCTTCCCCTCCCCCAGTCTCTGACAGCTCTGGAAAAGAGATCTCCAACAGGGTGCAGTGGAGAGCACCCGGGGACCTGCCTGCCACTCCTGGCTCTGCTCCTTACTGCGTGGATGATCTGTCCCTCTACCTCTCTGGGTTTCTGCCTCCTCACCTGGATGGGTGGAGTGGACTAGATTATTCCTGAGGTTCTTTTAGAGCTAACATTCTGTGTTCTAAGGGCCCTCCCAGCTCTGACATCCTGTGTTCGAAGGTCCTTCCAGCTCTGACATCCTGGGTTCTAAGGTCCTCCCAGCTCTGACATCCTGTGTTCTAAGGGCCCAGCTCTAATATTCTCTATTCTAAACCCCCTTCCATCTCAGACATTCTGTGTTCTATGCTCTTCCAGTTCTGATAGTCTCTGTTCCAAGGTCTCCCCCAGCTCTGACCTTCCATGTTCTAAAGTCTATTCTCACAACAACCCTGATCTACGTAATTCAAGCATGCTATCCATTTTATCTCTCCCTATGTTCTCATTTTATAGATGAGAGGACTGTGGCCAAGAGAGGGGAAGCTCCTCGCCCAAAGGTCCTCTCTCTAACCAGACCATTTTCCTTCTCATGGAATGTTCTCCCTTTCTTCTTCCTTTCCTCATTGTTCCGTACACTCACTCACTGACCCCTCTCTGTCCCATTTCCACACAACAAGTCATCCAGGATTTGAGCCTGTATCCTCTGACGTTCATTTCAGGGCTTTTTTTTTTTTCCACACTGGAATATACTGAGAGGCAGCAGGATGCAGAAGATGGAGGGTGGATCATGGGGTGTGCAAGATCTGAGTTCGAATGCCACGTTGGACATAAAGTAGCTGTGTGAATGGAGACAAGTTATTTAACTTTTGGATGACCGTCTGTCCATGCTCTAGGTCTATGCTACCATCAAGTTTCTGGTGCACAACTTGAAAGAGGGAATTCCTATGCTGGAGGTCCCTCACAAGGGTTAAAATTTTGAACCAAAAATCCCCCAAAGCTGAGCTAGGAGATTTTAAGATCTGGCCCTGTCTCTGATTTTAATTCAATGCATAAACTTGGAAATGTCATGCTCCTGTTCCAGGCCTCTGTTAAACAAGGATAAGAATATCAGCCCAGCATTCTTCCCATGAAAAATGTGAGTAAAGTGCTTTGTAGAACTTGAGTCACCAGAGAAATAGTTCTTATATTCCTCCTTGGGGAAGGGAGCGGGGCTCAGTGACCTCTAAGATTGTTTCCACCTGTGAATCTACATCCTAAAAGTTTCCCATTTCCCCCAGTGCTTGAATTCTGCCAAATTTCAATTCTTGCATCAACTCAGAGTGTTGGAGATTTGGATTTACTGAATGCCTACTATAAATTCTAAGCTGGAGTGAGAGGGGGGGAGGAAAACAGAGATGAGGAATCAGAACAGCTGCTCAGATGTTTCATGGGTTGTAAGGTTTGAAAAGTTCATTTCCCACAAGAACATGTAAGGAGGCCAAGGATTATATCCTCATTTTGCAGATGAGGAAATTGAAGATTAATTGAGTTGCCCAAGGTCATACAATTACTATGTGCCAGACCAGATGGATTCAGATCCAGGTTGTAGAGCCATAGATTTAGAGTTGGAAAAGGGTGTTGGAGGTCACCGAGTCCAACCTTTTCACTTTGTAGATGAGGAAACTGAGGACCTGACAAGTTAAGTGACTTGTTCAGGATCATAACTAGTATGTGTGAGGCGAGATTCAAACTTAGGTCTTCCTGATTCCAAATCTTCTAACTCTAAGAAAAGGATCATTTCTTTCACAATATGTTTTTTGCTCCATCGTTTTCTCTGCTGAAATGGGCTGGCAAAGACACAAATAGACATTGATGAAAGGCAGAAAATGGCCAGGGGTACCTGAGAAGTACCTCCAAAGGTATGTTGGAATTCTGAGGGAGGAGAGATCACTGTCAACTGGATCTGTAGCTGGAAAAAGGTAGGACTTCATAGACTAGACTTCCTACAGAAAATGGGGGTTCCCCAACACTGGAGCAAAGGCGAGATGAGCACTAACTAGGGATGTCATGGAGGGATTCCTCGGTCGTCTGAGATTCTTTGTATCTCTGAGTCTCAGTGATAGAGCTTCTCAGTGCTGAAGGGATCCCAAATGGAAAAAGTTTAAGAGAAACTGACCACCAACCTGAGCCTTTACACAGAAGGACCTTTACACATCCTAGTTAGAGGAAACTGCACTAGTCAGGCTGAGATATCCAGGTCCCAAAGGGAAGAAAGAGAGCGGTGGAAGACATGGGATGGAAAACAGCTATGAGGAATTTCCTGAAGAGGAATGAGGTCCTTCAAATAAGGAAGCAGCTGCTTGACCTCCAGGGAATGGGGATATAAATCCATTGGTGGCAGCAGGGGTGAGATCTCCAACTGATTCAGAGGAAGAAGAAAGGATTAGTGCTGGTTGGTGACTCTCTGCTGAATGGGATTGAATGAGTCATCTCCTTGTGTCTGTGATATCTAGAGAGGTCTTCTGTTTTCCTAGGGACATGTAACTAGGACCTAAAGCTTACTGAACCAGCTAAGTACTCCCTCCTGCTGGAAATTCAATGATGCCATTAGGAGAAATCTAGAAAAAAAACTGCTAAATATTATGAAGTCTTGGGTGAGAAACTGAATATCTTAGGGGCAAAGGTGGTGTTTTTATGATCACTTTGATAGAAGGAAAATTATTTACAAGAGAAAGGCAGATTTGGGAATCAATCAGTCAGCATTTATGAAGCACCTACTATGTTTGAAGCCTCAAACTAAGTACTAGGGATACTATAAAGAAGTAGAAGACAGCTCCAACTCTCAAGAATCTCACAGTGTAATGAAAGTGAGCAGCTAGTTAAGATGATGGTGTCTGAGAATGGGATTTGAATTGGCGGTTCATAACTTCAGATACAGGAATGAAAGGCTCCTGGCCAGGGCCAGAGGTCATCTACCAAGAACTTGTGAGAATGTGTTTGCTGGGAGTCTTGAGAATCCAATAAAAGGGGTTTAAAATGAAAAGATCTGGGAGGAGGTGGTGTGTGGCAGATTGATACTGCTTACGTATATCTAACAAACCAGATATCCCAGAGAAAAAACTACAACGTCGGAAGAAAGAGAAACAATGGAAATGCCCCTAAGTTCATATGAGACATAATCCAATAAAGGAGGTAAGAATTAAATTCCTGGACTCAGATGTCAATTCAGAAGTGTACCAGCTAGGGATAGTAAGGAACCTTAGGAGGCAACACTGAATTCATAAGCATCATTGGTATTTTGTGGTATGGAACTCTTGGATGGACTATGGTTCTGAACTTTAGAAGAAGACACATCCTTCTTTTGGAATTTAAATGAGCAGGATTATCCAAAGTGGAGTGGAACAGCATTTTTTAGTAGGAGGAAATACTCGTATGAGGTAATCTAAAACCAGACTGGAGCAGAATGGTAGAGAGTATTTTGGGGAAATCAATGGGTGGAGGAACAGAAGGGATATTGTTATTAGAATGCATCCTGCTGAACACTTGGACAAAAAGAGATGTTGGGTGAGGATGTGAGTTGATAACTCACAACCCTGATGCTGAGGCATGATCTAGTAGTGAAGGGGGACTTCAGTTATCTAGGCACCCACTAAAGCTATCCCTTTTTAGCCAGAAGCAGAGCATCAAATCACTTCTCAATTCACCTTCATGATCATTGTATCTTTTAGAAGGTGGAGGAAACAACAATGGAAAATTCTATCATATGCCTGACTATCACCAATAAGGATGGACCACATGCTAGGTGAAAATCTTGGGGAGGATCTTAGTATTTGTGGCAGAGAGTGAAAGGAAATTGATTATAATATGATATGCATCCTAGATTTTAAGAGAACAGATTTCTAATGGTTCCAAGAAAGCATGGATAGGTTCCCATGGCTTAAAATTTTGTAGAGTAAAGTCAGTCCAGAAAAGATGAGATGTACTTAAGAATGAGGTTTTGAAGACATAAAGAGGAACAGTTCAGATGAGGAGGAAAATGTGGAGTTGCCTAAAAAAAGACCAATGTAGGTGCATAGGGGAACACATCAATCGGTTCATATTTAAAAAAGAAAGACACAGAGGAGGGAAAAAAAAGCAGGTAGTAGGTTTAGTACAAAAGGGTCCCAGGGTCCTTTAAGAACTGCATCAAGAATGCTAAAGCTTAGAATGAGCGAGGGCTGGTGATGACAAGAGTAACAAAACTATTTTTCTACTCTACTGAGGAAAAAGGAGGATTAAAGAAGGAATAAGATTATTGGTGAGATTGGAAGGGGATGGTGAGAACAGACATCAGAGGGAAGACGGATCCACTCGATTTTGATTTGACTTCATTTTTTTCTGCTGAGAAAAATCTTTGAACTGGAGAGGATGGTCAATAGGGAGCTGAGTTGAAGCCCCAAATAAGTAAGAAGATAGTAAGAGTCCCAGGCTGATCCTGATGGCCCAGATGAACTAGATCTTCAGGTATTGAAAGAATTGACAGATGTGTTTGTTGAGTCACCGTCAAGGGTATTTGAAAGACCTTGGAGATAGAAAGAGGCATCACAGGATCAGAGAAGAGCAAATATTGTCCGAGTGTTTTTTAAGGGAAAAGAACTGTCTCACAGCCTTGGGAGATTGGGGATATTGACTTTGATTCCTGGCAAATTTCTGCTATTAAAGGGATGGCTAATGAACATCTAGAAAAGGAAGCAGCAGTTACAAAGAGCAAGTGAGGCTTCATCAAGGACAAGAGCATGCTAACCTCATTTACATTTCTTGGACCTAGTTATTAGAGTGTTGTAGACATGACTTTCCTAGATCTCAGCAAAACATTTGACAAGGTCTCCTGTGTTATTCTTGTGGAGAATATGGAATGATGTAAGCTACGTGATGATACAGTTTAGATTCTGAACTGGTTGAAAAGTTAAACTTAATAGGAATTAAATAGAGAATGCTGCAGGGATCTGTGCTTGGTCATTTTTATCAACTATTTGGATGAAAGCAAAGCATCCAATAGAGACAGAAAGAGACTAGAAGTCATAATTATCTAACCTCTCATTTTAAAGATGAGAATATGAATCACTCAGGGTCATAGAGGTGGCAAGAGGGCTGACCACGTGAATTCAAGTCAAGACTCACACTGAGGTCCTCTGGTTCCAAAATCTAGCACTTTTCCTACTGTTTATAAATGCTTGTAAAATTTGCAGATGATACAAAGCTGGGAGGGACAGCTAGCACTCTGGATAACTGTCAGGATCCAAAAAGATCTTGACAGGTTAGAATGTTGGGCTGAATCTATTAAGATGAAATTTAATAGGGTAAAGTTTTGTACTTGGGTTTTTTAAAAATCAACTTTACGAGTACAAGATGGGCCAAATATTGCTACAAAGAAGGTTGTATAAAAAGGACCTGGGTTTTAGTGGCTTGTAAGATCAATACTAGTCAACAGTTTAATGTGGCAGCCAAGGAAGCTTACTTAGGCCAACTCAGGTTCTATTAAAAGGGGCATTTAATAAGCACCTACTATGTGCTTTATAGATATTATCTCATTTGATACTCACAGCAACCCTAGAAGGTAGGTGCCATTATTATCCTCATTTTACAGTTGAGGGAACTGAGGCTAACAGAAGTTAATTGATTTTTCCAGGGTCACATAGCTACTTGACTTGAACTCAGGTCTTTCTGCCTCCAGGACCAGCACTCTATCCATGGCATCATCTTGATGTCTCTGACTGCATGGAGTGTAGGATTGGAAAGATGTGTTTTGTCTCTGCCCTGGTCAGATCATAGTTGGAGTATGTGTTAAGTTACAGAAGTCACATTGTAGGAAGGGCATTTGCTAAATTGGAGAACATCCAGGGAGGACAATGTTCATCAGAAGGGCCTTGAGTTCATGTCAGGTGAGAATCATGGGAAGGTGCTAGGGATGGTTAGCTTGGAGAAGACTCAAAGGAAGAGAGGGATAGGGTGGGGGAGCAGGGGACATGATCACTCCTTTAAACATTGGAAGGCACAGCCAGTGGAAAAAGGATTAGACTTGTTCAATTTGGCCCAAAAGGGCAGAATCAGGGACAAAAGGTGGGAGCCAAGACACAAATTCAAGTTCTTCTTCAGGAAAAAACTTTCTAACATAGTTATTCTAATGAGGAGTGGGCTTCCCTTGGGAGGCAAGGTGGGAGCCAAGATGCAAATTCAAGTTCTTCTTCAGGAAAAAACTTTCTAACATAGTTATTCTAATGAGGAGTAGGCTTCCCTTGGGAGGCAAGACCTTTCCTTAAGGAAAGGTCTTCCAATTCACTTGCAAGACCTCAAGAATGAAGGGCCGTCAACAATAATCCAGCAGAGGTCGAAAAATGATTGCTTGTCAGGTAGGGGTTGGACTACCTGAGGTCCCTCTCAACTTTGAAAATTCTGTAACCCTGTGACATCATCATGCCTTTCCAAAGACACCACACCACTGGACTCTTCCACAGCTAATTTGGTCCCCTCCCTGCATCTCACCTATGTGAGGGACACTCCTTGAAGGATATTCTCCAAATCCTGATCTTCCTTTAAAGCTCAACTCGTGCCTTTCGCCTTCTGAGAAGCTTTTCTGTATCCTCTCAGGCAGTCTTCTCTTCTTCCACATTTTTTTTTGAACAAGTTGAATTGCTCCTCCCCTCCTTTGCTCATTGAAAGTAAGCTCCTTGAGGACAGGGACTGCTTCCTAAGAACCAAATATGGTGCCTAACCTATGGACTGAACTTGTGATTCCGTTGGTATAGGATTTCATGATGAAGAAATTCCTCTTACTAATGAATACTAATCAGTATTTGCTCTGCACTCAGTAATCTTTACTGAGAAGTTGGGACATGCCCTGGGTTACACAGTATATATCACTGTCAAGATTCAAACCCAAGTCTGCCTGATTTTTGGGTCAGCTCTTTATCCACTATAACATGCAGTCTTTCTTCTTTATACATAGTAGGTGCTTTCTTAATAAGTGTTTATTAAACTGAATGGAATAGCTATGATGGGCTGAATTAATTAGCAGCAGACATTTACTGTATCCACTACCGATCCACCATTTATACTTTGCAAAGTCCTCTTACATGCCATTTGAGCCTTTTGATATTTATGTAAAAGAGGTGGGTAAAGTATTATGTTCCCTGTTTACAGATAAGTAAACTGAGGTCCAATGAGGGGAAGTGTCATTGCTGGGATCCTACTCCACAACTATTGCTTCTAGGATCACAAGTGCATAAATTGAGAGCTAGAAAGACTTGAAAGGTAAATTTCACATAGCTTCCTCACTTTTTAAATAAAGAAATTTATTAAGTATTTTGCCCAAGACCTCATGGCTAGAAAATGACTGAACTGAATTTTGAATTCACGTGGTCAGCCCTCTTTCCACAATCCCATGACCCTCAGCCAGGCGTCTTTCCCTAAACCCAACCAATCTCCCCCTTTCTTCTCAGTATTCCAGGGTAACATCCCCCCATGTATGGAGCCTGCCTGTGGTTACCCTCTTTTCTTTCTTAAGCCCTGGAAAAGGACAGAAAGGCAGTGGTTGTCAGCTCAGGAGCCTGGAATAAGAGTCAGGAGTGGCAGCCACTCACACAAAGTGTGACAATGGAAGGTCATAGGCTAAGCATTGGCAAAGGTCAGTGGTACAGAGCCTGAGGTTCAGAGCTGCTAGAAAGAGACACCTTGAGGCTCTGTTCCCCATAAATCCCTCTGAAGTACCTGTCTACCATCTCTCTCTTTTCTTTTATGAGGAGGCAGATAGGAAAGGAACTGATCCTGCAGACAGCAAATGTCTCACAAAAAGGGGAACTGGTTTTCCTTTATTCTTGGACCCAGAGCTGAGGAAATGCTTCATTAGGCAGAAGTGGCGGCTGGCTGACTTTCTGTTCAAGTAATTGGAAGCTTAAGAGAAAAGCGAAATAATCAGAGCGATGGAAGAAGCCAGAGAGGTAAGTGGCACTAGCCAATGGAACAGGCTGTGAGAGTGGTGCTATCTAGGAAAGAGCACTGGATTTAGAATTGGGAGAGCTCAGTATGACTCATGACTCTATTATTTATGACCTGTCTACATGTGTCTGGTAGGTGGTTTCCGTTTTTTCAGCTTAAGGTTCTTCTCCCGTAAAATGAGAATACTGGACTGAATCCGGGGTTCTTAACCCTTTTTGTGTCCTGGATCTCCTTGGTAGTCTAGGGAGGCCTACAGATCCCTTCTCAGAATAATGGTTTGAATGTATAAAGTAAAATACACAGGAATGAAAAGGAAGCCAATTATATGAAATAGAGCTGTCAAAGTATTAGAAAGAATAAGTTGTCTGTGAGAGGCTCTTGATCTTCCAGATACTTCCTGGTCTTGAAATTCTGGGTCCTAAGTTTTCTTGTAGCTCTAACCATCCTAGGATGAGAGGACATGACTAGGGGAGTAATGGCTAGGACACTGCTGGGACACCATGCTCGGTACCTAATGAAGCCTGAATAGGAGACAGCATGGGGTATAGAGGGCAGGATTTAGAGTCACAGGATCTGGGTTTGAATCTTAATTCTGCCCTTTATTACTTCTGTGACCTTGGGAAAGTCTCATCTTCTCTCTGGGTGTCAGTTTATTCATCTATACTATGAAGAGGTTGGACCAGATGGTTCCTGAGCATCTTCCGACCTCTAAAGCTATGATGCTGCTTGACTTGGATTGGGTCTTCCTCTTAGCTGTAAATTTAGGTCTCTGAAGTATTGCATTCTGTAGCAATTCTCATCTCCCTCCCTAAGGGTGGGGTGGTGGGAGCATTTTCCTGGAAGAATGGAAGTGTTTTTGAAAAACAAAACAAAATTGTTCCCCTTACCTTTCCAAAGTACAATATAGTCACTACTGCACACATTACTGAATTATGGACTCTGGGAGTTTTTGAGTGGGGAAAGGCCTCAGCAGCCATCTAGCTCAACCCATACTTGAAAGGGATCCCATTGTAACCAGCACCTTCCCAGGCAATCTACTGCACTTTGAGATAGCTCTAAGCATTAGAAGACTTTTCCCCTCATCCAGCCCAAACTGCCCTCTGCATCTACATTGTAACCTGCTCCCTCAGACCCCACAAGACATGTCTTAGGTCCTCTTCCACATGGTAGGTCTTCAGAGAGCGTGTCCCCCCAATTTAAAATCTTCAGTTCCTTCAACTGATCCACATATGACATGGACTCCAGACCCTTTCCCCTCCTGGGTGCCCTCTTCTGGGTGCTCTCCATCTGATCAATATTCTTTCTCAATGACGATGACTAGAACAGAACAGCATGGTCTGACCAGGATATTGTTGTTTCCTTATTCCTGGAAACTCTGTATCTCTTTTTAATGTGGCTATTTTTGACCAACTCCTGCTGAGGTTGTAATCCATTCAGGCCCCCAGATCTTTTTCCTGAGAATGAGTTATCTAACGATTGCCTCCAACATCCTAGTTTTTGTGACATCATTCTTCTGATCCAAGTAAAAGATTTTTCATTTATCCCTAATAAAATTAAATTCTATCTTCTTCATTTCAGTCTAATGCTCTGGACTTGCCCAGATCCTGCCCCTCTCATCCCATGTGTTTACTCTTTCTCTTGGCATCATCAGTCAATCTGCTAAGAATCAAAGTGAAGCTCTAAAAGACTGAGGTCTGGAAGGAGAGGTTCTGTTGGGAGTGAACCTTTAGTTGAAACTGAGGAGGAAACCAACATCTTGCAGGACAAAGTTGGCTCTACATGAACATATTTGTCTCCAGGGTACAATTTGGGGGTGACCCCCTATACCTAATTTCTTAAACTAACCCATTATGTTGCCTAAAATATTACTATTAGAGAGCTAAAGGATTGTCATCCTTATTACATGGGCAACATTGCATGGATTATTTATTGTCATTACTCCATTGTTGGCCTGTTTCTTGATCAGTAGGACAGAAACAGTAATTCTTTCACTTCCTACGGCACTGGTTACTGAGGCTTTATGAATGGAAGAGACCTTAGTGATCATAGGGTCAGAGCTTGATGTAATCTCAGCATTCATGAGCATAAGGAAAGCAAGGTTCAGAGATATTAACGGACTTGTCCAAGGTCACAAAGGCAGAGCTATTATTTGAATACAGGTCCTAATTTAGTTTCAGATCTAGCCTTTGAGATCATATAGAAATCATTTTAGAGATGGGGAAACTGAGGTCCAGAGGAAGGAAAGTGGCTTACTCAAAGTCACATAACTGGTGTCTGCTTCAGTTTGAACCCATTTTCTCTCCCTTGTAGTCTAGTGCTCTCTTTCTTGAAACAATCTGTGAGCAACTGGTTCCTATATCTTAATGCTTCCTAGTGATCTCTTATTCCGATGAGGTGATTAACACCTTAAAGTAAATTAATTTATCAAGGATCATTTCAAATGTTACCTCCTCCTGAAAGCCCTCCTTGCCCTCAACTGGCGCTCTTTCTCTTTCCTCTAAAGGTGTCATATCCAAAGAGTCATATCCATTCTTTTCCTATGGTACTTGGTGTATACCCTCTTATGTTGAGGCAGCTGGATTTCAAGGTAGGTAGAGAGCTGGACCGAGGCTCAGGAAGACCAGGGTTCAAATATGGCCTCAGATACTTACTAATCATAGGACCCTGGACAAGTCTAATTTGGTTTTCTCTCCAAGAAAATGAAATAACAGAGAAAAACTCTACCTCCTGGAGTTGTTGTGAGGATTAAATATTATATATATATAAAATATATTATTTTATGTATTACACATGCATGCATACATATATGTTCATACATGCAGATATATATACGTGTATATATACACATACGTATCTACAAATAGACTCCTTTGTAGACTTACACAGGGCAGTGACCATGCCTAACCCATCTCCATGTCTCTGCCCAGAATTACTCATTACTCCCTCCTTCACATTTGCTGCTTGTCACACGCCTTTGTACAAAACTTCAATAAAGGCTTGTTGAGTTGAATTGCTGAATTGAATTCCATTAATTAGAGCCTTCCTCAGGCCACAGCTAACTAAGAGCAGATGGAGGGTCAGGGGTGTGTGTGTGTGTGTGTGTGTGTGTGTGTGTCTGTTGTGTGTGTCAGTTCTACTCCCAGAGTCTTCTGGGAAACCCAGAAATGTCATAAAAATCTCAGAGCAGGGAAGGACCTTAGAATATACAATATGTCGGAGACGGGAAGGACTTTAGAACAGAGAATGTCAGAGCTGGAGGGCCCTTAGGACACAGGATGTCAGAGCTGGGAGGACCCTTAGAACATGGGATGTCAGAGCTGGGAAAGGATCTTAGAACACAGGATGTCAGAGCTGGGAAGGGCTTTAGAACAGAGAATGTCAGAGCTGGAGGGCCCTTAGGACATAGGATGTCAGAACTGGGAGGACCCTTAGAACATGGGATGTCAGAGCTGGGAAAGGATCTTAGAACACAGGATGTCAGAGCTGGGAAGGGCTTTAGAACAGAGAATGTCAGAGCTGGGAGGACCCTTAGAACACAGACTATCCAAGCTAGAAGGGGGCTTTGGAGCTACTCCAGTACAATTTCCTCAGTTTCCATATGAGGATGCAGATCCTGAGAGCAGGGGAAGGACTTGTCCAAGTTTATCCTGTGAGTTCAGGTCCCCCTGCTCTAATTCTCCCTCCCTTCACTTGCTTCTCTGAGAGACTGAGTGCTGTAGTGCTCCTCCTGGAAGAAACTGCTGGGTCACCACCAGTGTTCTTGGCTTAGTAAAGTTGTTTTCAGTGTTCCTAGCCTTAGCTCAGCAGGCCTGGCTCTAGACTCCAGTAATCCTGATCTCACTTCCATGTTTCTGTATTTTCTTGCCTCCAGGTCTTACCACTCATGTTCATGATCCTACTCTGGTAATCTCACCTTTGCTCCAGTCTACAACCCCTCCATTGTGTCTCAAACCTGAAAGGTCTGAGAGACCCACTCCCTCATGTGGCCTTACCAAGTGTGACCTCAGCCTGCATGGGCATGGAGAGAGCCGGGTGCTTGACCTCACAACTGAAGAGGGCCTCATTGTCCACCTGAGGGTTGAGGGTCCAGGTGAGCAGGGCACGCACCTCCACAGTGCCATCGCTGCCAGGGGCACGGCTGTGACGCAGGAAATAGACAGGCTCCGCACTGTGGACCCAACGGGGGAACTCTCGGCTCACCACAGTTTCTGGGATGTTCTCAGTTGTAGGTTGCAGGACAAAGCTTGGGTCTGGGGTCAGGCCCCGGAAGGGCCTCTCAGTGTAGGGATGCCCACCCCTGCCCTCAGCATCCTGCAGGGAAAGGGATTTCTGCATCTTTGTATCATCCAAGTCACGGTGCAGCAGGCTACGGAATGCTCGACCATCCTGGAGAGCAGCTGTCCCCACCGCAGGTTCTGACAAGGACACAGCTTCTATGGGCTCACCATCTCGCTTGAAGTAAACCTGAAAGGAGAAGGATGAAGTGATCAGATAAGGGGTTTGCTCTTGTTTACCTCTAGTGGTTGGCTCTGAATTAGCCAGAGGAAGATGTTTCTCAAGACCCACCCACTCCAGGAAGCCTTCTGAGAACACCCTTGTGTCTCCATTCTATTCCCTCCATGCAGACTCCCACCACTTTTATGTGTCCATATGTATCCCCAACTCTTAATTCTCTGCTCCTGGGTTGTTTCTTGTTTGGCTTATCTGTGACAAAGGTACCATCCTAAGCTACCTTCACCATGATCAGTAACCTTGAGTATCATCTGTTTTCTCTGCTCCAAACAAATCATATAACCCAGGTCAAAGACCAAACCAAATAATATTTGAATTCATTGTTGTTTTGGTTTATTCAAGCTATTATTTCTCAGTCTTGGCCCAGAAAACCAGGAGGAAGCTAGAATTTTATCCTGTAAATATGCTCTAAAAAAATATGCGGAATTTACATTTTTGCATATCAAATACTCTCTCAAATGCACTGGGGGTGGGGATTGTGTGACTAATTAAAGGACTCCCAGGGTGCATCTGTTTCTAATGGGAGGAATTGTCTTCCAATTCATCTGTTGCATAAAACCTGATTTTCCTTTCTGGAGATTGTTTAATGTGAGGTGTACAATTATAGCTACAGATGAATCATTTTTAAATGTCTCCTTGGCTGGGTACTTCTCTTGCTTCCTCCTTTAGGCTGGAAGCTGTGTAAGAGGTAGGGGCCATGTCTTTCTAGTAGCAACCTGAGTTTGGGGGCTATTTCAGTCAAGCTGGGGGCCTCTTCCCTGAGGTCACGGACTGTGTCTTGTCTATTATACTTGGAGCTTCTTGAGGACAGGGTCTCTTTCCTTCATCAAGCTGAGAGGCTGACTCCCTGAGGGCAGGAGCCGCATCTTCCAGTTATAATAGGTCCTGGGTTCAAATCTCACCTCATAAACTTGTTATGTTCATCCTTTATTTTCTAAGAAGACCATGGCCTCAGAGAAATGATAACATGACTTGCACTTGACTTTGTTTTGAGTGACGGAGGGCTGTGCAAGGTCACTCACTTTCTCCTCCTGAGCCATCTGGATCCAGTGACCAGATGATCAGGATGATTGGAGATGGCCCAGGATGCAAAAGGGGAACTTGGCTTTTTCAGGTACTCACTTAGAGGGAGGTAATGCCCATTGAGGGAATCGGCCTCTTTAAAAAGTAGTCAGGGAATGACCCTTTTAATGAGCAAAGGAAAAAAATAACTAAGTCAAACTAGGAGGGAAAGAGACACTGTTACTATTGATAATCATTCTAAACCAGCCATTAAGTGGAGCTTGGGCAGGGACCTCTTGTTGTCCAAACTATGGGCTTCAGAGTGTCCTGGGTTTAAGGTTTTGGGAAGGACAAGGAAGGACCTCATAGACTTACTACTTGCATGATCTCCCACCACCTTTAGGTTCTTCATCTCTAAAAGGAGGTTGGACTAGCTGGCTTCTGCGGTCCATTTCAGTTCTAAATCTAGGCTCCCTTATGACCGCCATGACCCTTATAACTCTTCCTTGTCAAGTCGCTGACCCTCATTTGAACACCTTGGTGGCTTCTTGGGAAGGGACTTAGTTTCTAAGCAAGGAGATGAGAGTCTTTGAGAAGGTAGCTATAGAGGAGAATTAGAAGGATAGTAAAAGAAGAAATGGGAGAAAATTGTGTGTGTGTGTTTGTGTGTGTGTGTGTGCCTAAAGTCTGAACAGGTGTGCTTGTGTGGGAGGGAGATAGGTGTATAGCTCTGGAGACAGAAAATTGTCCTCTAGCTTTCTCTTCTAATGGGAGATTCAAGTTTTGAGCTGTGGAATTTAATTCAATTTGTTGTTTTTATATTTTGGTACATGCGCTCAGAGGCCTGTGGGAAACGGGTGTCTCTTTAATAAATTGAATAAATAAATCGATGGGAGCTGAGGAGGGGGAGGCAGTGTACATATGGGTAGCATCTCTAAGGGAGACTGGGTCCCAGGAGAGGGAAGGGAGGGGAGGAAAGGGAGGAAGGAAGAGAGAAGAGGGAGACAATGGGGATGAGGGAAGGCAGAATTTGTGAGGGGGAGGTGTGTGTGTTGCTGAGGGGGTGGGGGTGGGGAGGAATCAAATACAGGAGAGGCCAATCTGTCAGGGTTTAAAGCCTCCAAAAATGAATGTCGCTTCCACATAAAGGACTGCTTTGGGTTTTTTGAAAAGTGCTTCAAAAGCCGGATTGTAATTTATATCAAAGGATTCCTCTGAGCTTCCAACATCCCAGGCAGATGCAAGAAGCTGGCAGAATATGGGGGGCTGAGAAACATTTTTTTAAAAGGGGGAATATTTGATTATGTGAAACCTTAGAGGCCTAGCCTGCTGAAAGGTTTCAAGGGCCCTGAGGCACCGTTAGAAGTGGCATTGGGAATGAGCGGGGAGGGGGACATCAGAAATGAACCAGCGGCATCCTGGAGGGCACCTACCAGGATACCCTCTGAGGACAGCAGACATCTTCCGCCGGCCCTTTGTCACTGTCTGGGGTTGGCAGGTGGTGGGGGGAAGTAGAGAGTGGTGGGGGCAGTGAGAGTTGGGGTTCCTTTTGTACCCCAATCTTCTCTGGGTTCTAGGAGCTCCCACAGAGCTTTTCATCCTGTTCTTTTCATTGTATCTGAGGAGGGATTGTGAGTTTCTAGAAGAATTGATGCAGGGTCACATAGACCTTTAAATCAAGGGGTGTTTGTGCCCCCTGCGGCAAAGCCTACCAGCCAGGTTCTTTGGCAATCACCAGAGGATTAAGAGGTGAACAAGACCTTAGCATCTACCTCCTCTTATTACATAGAAGAAACAAGGCCCCCAAAGGGGATATGACTTGCCCAAGCTTCCAAGGGTAGCATGTAGTACATTGCAGAATTTAAAGGCAGGTCATAGGCTCATAGGAACCAGGAAGCACCTTGGAAGCAATCCAATCCAGCCTCCTGATTTTACAGATGAAGAGACTCAGATCTGGGGAAATGACCTAAAGTCACATAGGCAGTAAGCATCAGAGAGAGGCCTTGAATTCAGGGCATGGTTCCAAATCCAGTGCCCTTTCCATAATACATTACTGTTTTTTCCTCCGTAGCCAGAGGGAAAGAGGCACAAGGAGAAAATTTGAGACAGATTTCTTTCTGGTTCCTGCCTGCCTGTCCACACTTCTCCCAATTCACCCCAAATTGACCCCTTTCAAGCACACACTCTGCCAACCACACTCAAATTGTCCCTCAAAATAACCATGACAATGAGTATTGGGAAAAATTGTCAAGGCCCCAAGGATATTAGGGTGACCTTAAAAGAAATCTGTCAGTTAGATTATAATTACTTTCCCTTTTCTTTTTTTCCTTTTAATTTTTCTGGGCCTTAGGATCTGGAAGGAGTCCATGTTCTTTAAGCTCTGGGAGACTAGATGAGAAGGAAACTAGGAGGGTTAGAGGGAAGGATGGGTCAGGTCAGTGTGGGCAGGAAACACCAAAATATATTGTGGATACTTCATGAAACCATAGGCTCAAGAATCATGTAGAAATGATCCTGTCTTATGTTTTTGTTTTATTGATGAGGAAATTGAGTCTCAAAGAGAATGATGACTTTTTCCAAGGTCATACACGTAGAGAGTAGCAGAATTGTCCTTCAGACTCAGCTCCTTAGACTATAAGAGATGATTTTGGCCTGGTTGGCTGCCAGGTTGTCCTTCTTGGCCTGCCCCCATCTCTCAGATGACCCTTCATTTGGAATGTCCAGGGATCAGGATGAACATAAAGGAGAGAAAGGTGGAGAGCTGGAGCCCTAGGGATACTCACCACAGGGGCTGGTTTCCCTCCTGACACGATGCAGACCAGAGTGAAGTTCTGAGCCTGGTAGCGGCTAAACGGGGCAGGGGTGTCGGCAGCCACAACAGCAATGGAAGTAGGGGGAGCTGGCAGAGAGGCAGATGCAGGTAGAAGTTTAGAGAGAGAGCATACGCTGATTTCAGGGGCTTCCATTTCACCCCTGCCAATCACCGAGTCAGACTTCCCCATCCAATTCCCACCTACAGCCCCTCCTGAAAGTGAGAATCAGTAAGGGGCATCCCAGTCAGCACTTACATAATGCTTTACTTTGTACCTCCTCAGTCAACCTGAGTGTGATGTTAAATGTTCTAAGACCTTAGGACTGAACTTTGGAGAGCTCCGTAGTCATCTTAACCAGGTTCCAGAGAGTGGCAGCACAGGCTTAAGGGAATTGGAGCCCAAAGGGACAATATGGCTTCTCCTTTCTTGGAGATGAGGTAGGAAATTCCTCTCATCATCCATCCCTTCCCCTCCATGCAGAAGGAACTCACATTGTCCCTTCAGGCTACAATTCCCTTAAGTCTATGAAGCTACCTCTGGAAACTTGTGCCAATAGAGCAGTGGGCCTGGAGTTAGCAAAATCTGAATTCAAATCCTGCCCGAGATACTTCCTAGCTGTGTGACCCTGGGCAAGTCACTTATCCTGTTTGCCTCAGTTTCCTCATTTGTAAAATGAGCTGGAGAAGGAAATGGCAAACCACTCCAGTATCTCTGCCAAGAAAATTCCAAAAGGGGGTCACAGAGAGGCAGATGTAACTGAAACAATGACAGCAAGATTTAGGGCTGGAACCTCAGCAGCCCTCTTGTTTTACAGATGAGAAACCTGCGGCTGAGAGAGGTTAAATAGCATGCCCTAGGACATAGGTCATAAATGACAGAGGTAGCATTTGAACCCAGGTCTTTGGACTCCAAAGTCATTCTTCTTCCCTCTGTGTTGTCCTGACTTGAACCCATGTTTATTTCTTATCTCCCAAGGCAGGTGCCAGCTAAATCTCAACTCTATTTTTCAAAAGGGTGCATGAGACTCCATAGAGGAAGTAGATGTCTATGGAAGGAAGCTTGTTGAATGAGTTATTAAGTCAGTCAACATTCAAAAAACATTAATTAAATAGAGAATCCTTTGCTCCAATAGTTATTATGACTTTATTTTCAATAAACATTTATTAAGGGACTTCTGTATGCACAGCTCTCTGCTTCTTCATCACTGTTCAAAGGGGACTGTGGATTCTTGAAGGCCAGGTAGAGTTGGGGGGAATTTGGGCCCTGGAAGGGCCCAAACTAGGAGGCCTTCAAGGCCATCCAGGCTGGGATGTCTGCTGTCTTGAGGACCAGTCTTGCTAAGTTCCGAGAAACACATCCTCAAGCTGACTGGAGACAAATGTTTCTGCCTTCAGCATCTCCAAGGTAGCATACTATCATACACAAGCATTGCAACTGGTATTGTTGATCTACTGGACCATCTACATGGATGAAATCCCAGCATTTCCAACTGGTATCTGAATAGGCATCCCCTCTATGATATCCTGTCAAGAGGCATCCAGTTTGTTGTGCTTGAATACCTCCAGAGAGGGGGAGCTCACTACCTCCAGAGTCAGCCCATTCTACTCTGCTGTATCTACCCACTGCTCTCAATTCTACCCTTGAGCCCAAGGAAAACAAGGTTAATCCTTTATCTTCATGGACGGCTGTCCAGAGAATTGAGGTGAGCTATCATCTCTCTCTCCTTTCAGTCTCTTTCCAATCTTCTCTAAACTTAACATTCCCAGTTGATTTGGGGCATCGTCATATGTGCTGTAACTGAGAACTCCTGGATCTTCGGTTTCCTCAACCATAAACAAATGAAGGGAAGGTATGGGCTAGGTGGGCCTAGATGGCTTGAGGTACCATGTGGCTCTAAATTATGACCCTATTATGATCCCTTTGCCATCTTGGTTGATCATGTAAATGGGCTGATGACAATGGAAATAGGAGAAGTTACCTACAAGACAAATTCGGAGAGGGGCTTTAGATTCCCCCACCAATGGAGAATTATTGACTCTCCTTCACCTGTTGAAATCCTACTTAATTCAAGACTGAATCTAGGTATAGACCCTAGTAATAAAGAGAAAGATCCACCAATGGAGTGTTAGGTGTCCATCCACTGCAAGCCAATGATGATGATGATAAAACTAACTAGTATTTCTATGCCAATTTAAGGTTTACAAAGTACTTTATATATTATATCCTTTGATCCCCATGACACTCTTGGAGGAAGTTCCCATTACTAACTTAGTTTTACAGATCAGGAAACTGAGACTGAGTTTAAAACTGAATAAACGACTTGCCCAGGGGACTATAGCATGGTCCCTTCTTTGCCACATCTAAAAGCTCCTAGGATCAGTAAGAGGGGTGCTTTCATCCTTATTCCTTCTTTGGGATGTCCTTAATCCCAAATGGAGAGAGATGAGACTCACAGACTTTCCAAACTGGGGTTACAAGGGGCTAGAGTCCTGGCATCCCAACAGGAAAGGTTGCCAGTGACTAGGCTTATTAGAGCAACAGGAAATCCCACATGGGAGCTCTAATTTGGCTTGTATAGCTCTCTAGTTGAAGGGTAAGTCCTATGTTACAGTCTTTTGGTGTGATAGGAATTTAGAGAAGGGACAGATAACTCGGTGTGATAAGAATCACACTTTACTTATCTTTAGATCCCTTCCCTAGTGACTTTGCCTATCAGGAGGGAATATAGCCAAGGACAATGAAAGAAAAAAAGTCTCTAGGAAAACAAAGCAAACATCATGAAATACAGACATTAAATTCATGCATTTTAGAGACCTACTGTATGCCAGGCACCACCATGCCTAAGTGTTGGGCACACAAAAAAAGGCAAAAGATGATCTCTGCTTGCAAGGAGCTCACAGTCTAATGAGGGAGAATGAATGAAGCATTTATTAAGTACCTACTGGGTGCTATGCACTATACTAAGGGATAGGGATAGAAAGAAAGGCAAAAAGCAAGTTCCCACTCTCAAGGAGCTCCCAGTCTAACGAAGGAGACAACATAAATGAATAATGAGTCAATAAAGCAATCATTAAGTGCCTACTGTATGCCAGGCACTGTGCTAAGGTCTGGGAATATAAAGAAAGGTGGACAATCCGTTATCTCAAGGAGCTCACAATCTAATGGGAGGAAGACAGAAGATAAAAGGAAGATGAAAAGGGGAAGGAGAAAGGAAAAAGGGGGAGAGTTCTCAGGTGGGAGGGCATAATGAAGCCAGGTGGGAAATGATGAGGTGTCTGCCCTGGTCACTCTTTTTAAATGGAGGAGCTGGGAGGGGCTTTCTGATATCCGTCCTCCAACCTCTCCAATCTGAGGGAGGGAGGGGGCTCCTGGGGCAAGGATTATTGAACAAATGATGGTCTCAGAGTCAATTTGATCTTGCAGGAAGATGAGTTTGCATCATGCAGCAATCCTTCTAGCCCTCACTCCAGGCTTTTCTACTTTTAGTCTACACACAATTCTAACAAGCTTGTGGGGTCACCATGAATAGAGATCATGAATAAAGAACAGACCATAGAGTCAGCAAGATCTTTGTTTAAGTTCTACTGCTGACACACATTGTCTATATGGCCCTGGATGAGTTATTTAACCTCTCAGTGCCCTAAGAAAACAGTGACAATCGGACATCAGTGGGTTGACAGCAAAGGGAGTAGGAGGTCATACCTGAGAGACAAACACAAGGAGGGGCTCAGAGTGAGCCTCAGCAATTCCAGGAGGCTTCAGATTCTAACACCACTGGAGAGTTATTGGATCTCCTTCACCTGCTTAATTCCTACTTAATTGAAACCTGAGTCTAGGCATAAACACTGGTATTTGGAGTCCAATTTAACTCGTTTCTTCACATGGGAGTTCTCTAAACCAATGAAATCACGGGTCCAGATCTTTGACAAGAGTATTTGTCTGCCAGCTCCATCAACTGCAGATCATGAGTGAAATATGGTGGTGGTGAGGATGGAGGGGAATAGGACATTAGGACGGAATTGAAAGAGGATGCCTGAGATTCAAAGCAGATATAGTGAAGACCAGATAAAACTCAAGCCTTTACTCAACAGGGGAGCCCTTACAGCACCCCCTCACACCAATACTGATAAGAATGGCTGGTGGGAGCAGCTCACTCATGAGTACTCAGATGGGAAGGCTTCATCAATTTATTTTCATCAGTGTGTTTACCCTCTTCATTGACATAAACCTCAACCACTTATAGTTTAGTAGAACATGATTATTGAGCGTAACTGAAAAAAGTAGTCTCTATGGGGTCAAATAATAATAGCATTTATCAAGGGCTTTCATATTTGCAAAACACATCACAAATATTATCTCATTTGATTCCCACAACAACCCTGAGAGGTAGGTGCAATTTTTAATCTATTTTATAGATTAAGAAACTGAAGCCAACAGAGCTTAAGAGACTTGTTTAGGGTCACACAATTAGGAGGTCACATTTGAACTCAGGTTTTCCTGACTGCATGGCAAAGTGGATAGAGCACCGGGCTGAGAATAAGGAAGACTCATCTTCCTGAGGTGAAATCTGGTCTCAGTTACTCACTAGTTATAGGACCCTGGGCAAATCATTTAACACTCATTGCCTCAGTTTTCTTATCTGCAAAAGGAACTGCAGAAGGAAATGGCAAACCACTCCAATATCTTTACCAAGAAAACCCCAAATGGGGTCACAAAGAATTGGTCATGACTGAACAACATCTTCCTGACTCCAGGTCCACTACTCTGTGCACTGTGGTGTCATCTAGCTGCCCCTTCCTCAGTTCCCTCATCTGTTAAATGAGGGACAATAACACCCACGAAACCTGTCTCCCAGGATTATGCTGAAATGCAAATGAGGCAATATCTGAGAATACTATATACATCTCAGCTATTATCACGCTCCAATTTCTCTTCCCGATGTTCCAATGTCCTTTTCGGCTCTAAAAGTCTTCAAGGCTGCAACATATGTTCCCTCATTTCCCCCTATATCTATATGTCCGTATCCATGTACCTACACATGTAAATTCAGGTTTGGGAGATTAGTAACCAAGTCACGCATACACCACCCACACGGACCCTGATCAGGAGCTATGCTGGTCCCTCGTTAGATTTCCGAGCAGGTGTTAGCAATATGTACAGTTAATCAAGCCCGTCAGACAATAAGTGTTTTCAATTGTATAGACTGCGACACGATCCTTGCTGCTAATACCATTCTGTGCAGCTCAGCCCCCTCCTTCCCACTCCCATCCCTCCTCCCTTTCCATGGGACTTAAATCTGAGACTTGAAGCATCTCAGACGACTCACTGTCGTTTTAGCATTTACTCACTGTCTCTCAGCTAGACAGCTCCAAGCAGATGCTACCTGGAATCAGGCCCCAGCTAAAGAGGCTGCAAACACCCCAGAGAATCACATTCCCTAACTTCTGTTAACTTCTTGTCACATATCCTCGTCTTCTGAGAGTTGTAGAATGTCAGAGCTGGGAGGGCCCTTAGTACGCAGGATGTCAGATCTGCGAGGGCTCTTAGAACAGAGAATATCAGAGCTGGGAGGGACCTTAGAACAGAGAATATCAGAACTGGGAGGGCTTTCAGAACAGAGAAGGTCAGAACTGAGAAGACCCTTGAAATACGTAACATCAGAGCTGGGAAGGACTTTGGAACAGAGTTATTAGAGAGAGGAAGGGCCATAGAACATAGCATAATAGAGGTGCAAAGTATGTCAGAGATAATTTAATCCAATTCCCTCATTTTTCAGGTGAGAAAACTAAGATGCTAATAGAGGGGTCTTCAGTATTCCAATCTGTTGTTGGTTGGTAAAAGCTTGCTTAATCACTATTCAGAGTGTACTCAGGCAAAATAAACTTGTTTTAATGGCCCTGTGAAGAGAATTCAGTTAGGAAAAAAAACCAATCGTTCTGATCTGTGTGTTGGAACCAAATACAAATGACCTTTGCAGGATGTGCTATTTTGGCCTCCCCTCCCTCTGTCTCTTTGGAAGTTCACTACACTTACAGCAAGAACAATCAGAAAAAGTCGGTTCCTCATGGTTTTATGTATGATATGTTTTGTCTGTAGCTGGGATGGTAGCCTTGGAAAAGTCCTTTCCCTGGTTTCTTTGTGGAGCAGATATTCCCTCCAGTCCCCCATGGGTCTCTTTCTGTCAAAGAACTCAGTTCCATTGGCATCTCTGATTTCATTAATCAGGTTGCTTACATCAATGAGTTTTCTTGGGTGAGGGAAGAGAACGTACATATTTTCAAGGGTGAGTGGGTAGGATTAAAAACTGGTTGTAAATTACATTATTTGCAAAAATCCATTCTTTCCTCTTGGCATGCCTGATCTATGGACCGTTCCCTTCATTAGACCCATTTCCAACCCTACCCCCCACAATCTGATCATAAAAGTGTCCATGAATAGAAATGTTCCTTTTAAACCTTTCTTTACTTTCCTCACCACCCATTTCTTGTCCCATAATTTGATGGCCTTCCCCCACCCCCATCCCTATCCATCAACATCCCTTCTGCTCCATCAACTCATTGATTGAAACTCATCTCCCTTGGAAAGTCTGCTCTCACTTCACCCAGCTGACAATGAAGGCTCCTACTGTCTTTGTCCCTCTGGCACCTATATTCACCCTGGAAAATCATACTAACTGTGGGCTGCTTAGGTGTCATTTACTAGTCACCTAGTTGTTTAGAGAATGGGGTCCACATTGGGTCACCTAGAACCCAAGAAGGAATCAGAGAACATTAGAACTCTCACAGTCCCTTGACCCTTTTTGAGTCTCAATTTTCCCATTTGTAAAATAGAAATAATGATAATAAGGCATACTGCATAGAATTATCTTAGGGATCAAATGAGAAAATACAAAGTAATTTGCGAACTATACATGTCAATTATCATCATCATCATCATCTTTTTGATGTGTTTCAAGTAGAGATGGTCATAGGACAACATAATTTTCCTCCTTTTATTATTAATGATTCGTTATTCATAATGATTATAGATTCATAATTATTGTTATTCATAGAGTTGGAATGGATCTTTGAATATAAATCATTAGAATATAGATTGTTAGAGCTGGAAGAGGGCTTAGAAGCATCGAAGCTTAGAAGCACCTAGAGCTGCAAGGGGCCCTTGAACATAGAATCTTTGAGCTGGAAGGAGCTATAGAACATAGAATGTCAAAATTGGAAAGTACTTAAGAATCTAGAATGTTAGAGGAAGAGGGAACTTCGGGCAGAGAATATCACCAGTGGTCTGCTGGAGCCAACTTGAACTGGGCATTGATTAGTACATACTCAGAAAGAGCATTACACCTCACAGATTGCCAAATGCTACAAAACAGGGCTCTGTTCATTGTTTGGTTGACTGTCTAGGCTTAAGAAAGTGATGGAGACAATTTTAGTAATGCAGATTAAATGGAAAAAATGTTAAAGTCTATTGAGGGTACATTCACTTTTTTTTTCTAGAGAGTTGGTTGTTTAGCATTTATCAGCACATCTCTGAAGAACTGCAAGGAGCCTTAGAACCTAGAATATTAGGCTAGAAGGGACTTTAGAAGAGGAAATGTCAAAATCCTAGAACACCGGATATCAAAACATAGGATGTCAGAGCTGGGAGGACTTTTAGAACATAAAATGTCCGAGCTAGGAGGACTCTTAGAACACAGGATGTCAAAACTGGGAGGACCCTTAGAAAACAGAATGTCAGAGCTGCGAGGGGTCTTAGAACACAGGATGTCAGAACTGGGAGGACCCTTAGAAAACAGAATGTCAGAGCTGCAAGGGGTCTTAGAACACAGAATATCAAAGCTGGGAGTGCCCTTAGAAAATAGAATGTCAGAGTTGAGAGGGACCTTAGGACAGAGAATTTCAGAGCTGGAAGGGCCTTAGAATAGTGAATGTTAGAATCAGGGTGGAAGGAACCTTAGGAATTAAACAATCTGATTCAGTTATTTTATAGATGGAGAACCTCATCCTCCAGGCAGTTGGATGGACATGTCCCATAGCTAAGACATACCACAGAGCAGACATCATCCTTGCTCCCTTGACTCCTTTTCCAGTGATTTCACCACATCAGGAGGGAGTCTCTGACCTTAGATTAGTGTCTTGGTCCCAGGAGGATACGACTGTGCAGAACAAGACCTGAACAAGTGTGGGTCCTCAGCTCACCTATTTCACAATCCCAGCAAGTCAGTACTGGCCTAGAGGGGGCTCTGTGGCTACTGCAGTGTCCCAAGGGCTATGCAACAGTTGATGACTAGTCATGGAAGGATGATAATGATAAAGGAGACTCATTTTTTATAGCCCTTGAACACTGGTAAAGCACTTTCTCCACTACAATCTTTAGAGGTAGGAACCTGGACTAGACTCTCATTTTCCTCTTTGTACACCCAGCCCCTAGGACAGGTTTTGGCTTGGGCTGAATAAATGCTCACTCACTAAGGAATTATAGTGAGAGTTTTATTATACCCTTTTTACAGATGAAGAAGCTGGGACTCTGATGGAGGATTACAGTTAGTAAATGCTTGAGGAGGGACTCAGACATGGAAGGAGCTCGAGAGCTGAAAGGTGCTTCAGAATTCATCTACCTCAACCCTCTTATTTTACAGATGAAAATACTGAGGTGCCCAAGGTCACCTAGGTAGTTAGTGACAGAGGTGGGATATGACCTAGGTCTCTGGCCTGTCTCCACAACACTGCATCGACTCTTAGAACTGAGACCTGGAGAGGTAAAATCATCACACAGGAAGGTATAAGAGCTGATATTTGAAGCCAAATCCTCCTGCTCTAAACTAATCCAATTTTCATAGTTCTTTGTCCAATCAGGATCACACAGCTGGTAAGTGTCTGAGCTGAGATTTGAACTCAGGCCAAGGCACTATCCCCTGAAACACCTAGCTGCCCCTTTTCATTTTCTGCTGAGTTTAGTTTATCCCATGAGGGCCTCTTCCTCCTCATCCTCAGGCTTCCCAGACTGCATAGACCTCACTCTACAGTGGATTTTGGAGCACAGAGGTTTGGGGGTGGGAGGGAATCGGGTTCCCCTCTTCTTCAGTAGCACACTCAGGAGGATGCCTGAGTCAGCAAGCAGAGGAAAACTTCATTGAGAATCACAGCACAGGAGGGAGAGCTCCAACCGAAAGATATATGTGAAAATTAAATATTGAACTGAGTCGTTGAAACAGTAGAGTTAAGAAAACAAAATCCAAAAGTCCCTGGAAAACCCCCACCTTATCACAGGAGAAAGCCGCAGCCCCAAACCAGATGCCCTCTGACGTGGTAGGAATACCACAAATGGCTGTGCCCATGAGCCATGATGGTGCAATGGGTCCTTGGCATGGCATCTGTTCCTTCCCTTCTCTTGTGTGCCTCCTCCCACCTCACTCCACATGGCCCTTTCTCATCTTAACGGAAACGAATGGAGTCTGGTGTTTGCATTTGGCTGGGGGGCTTTTGGGGGATCTTTACTAACTCCCATCAAATCTGCAGCCCCTCTGTCTTCCCTGCTCTCCCAGGGGCAGGAGAGATCCCAAGAAGTCCCAGTGTTCCCATCCATATGACCTCTTCCATCAATTCACCCTTCCCACCCCCCAACCCTCCTCCCTCTACAGGAATGGGTGAGTTTGGCAATGGAGCCAAAGGGGGCGTGAACAGCTGGAGTAGTGATGTTGAAATGTTGTCGGTACACTCACCATTCATCCATCCACTCCCCCCCCCACCGCCTCTCCATCACCTGCCTTTCTCCTCCTCTGCCAGCTGTTATTCTTTGTAATTAGGAACCCCCAACTGGCAGCTCTGAATCACCATGAGGCAGCCTGGTAGAGGCAATGAACCCTGAACCCTGGATTGGGCACTGTAGAGGACCCAGATTAGAATTCTGAATTTTACCAATCTGACCATTAACCACCTATGGGACCTTTAACCAGAAGGTTTCTCCCTTCTCTGGGACTGTTTCCCCATTCAAGTAAAGAGGGACGTTGATGGGAAAATTGCTGTTGAGGAGAAAAGAAAGGCTGAGAGGGAGGGGAGTGTTTCCTTTTCAAGAAACGGGTTGTAATAGATGATCTCCATGCCAGTTTTAGCTCTGAGGTCCTCTCCAGTACTTGATAAATAAAGCAGCCTGTTCAGGCTGGATGAGGCAGTTGGGAGTGGGATACTGAAACTGTAGGAAGGATGAGTGGTGTGAATTCTTTGATCTCTTGGAGAAACATGGCTGTCCTAAGAACATCATCTCCCTAGATGCCTTAGGCATTCTAAACTACGTTGAGACTGAGTGATGGTTAGAGTGCCCCCATTAGTATTATTTTCCAGTGAATGCTTATGAATTAACAATTTATTAGGTACCTATTATGTACCAGGAATTATGGTAGGTTCTGTGGATAAACAAAAGCAAAGGCTTTGAAGGAATTTATAACCTAATAGGGTAATATAACCAATAGAAAGGAGAGGTCAGGGAAGGGAGCTTCGGTTGGTTGAGTCATAAGGATGGTAAGTGGTGGCACAGGGTGGTCAACTGTCATCCCTTTACTAAGAATGTTGTGTTGGTAGGTAGTTTTTATTTGATTATTGCTCTCTAAAGAAAGGGTAGAAAAGAGGGAAAAGGTGACAGCCTATATACCAGGGAATCCTATATTAATAAAATATGTTAATTGTGCTAGATGGCACAGTGAACTCAGCACTGGACCCAGAGTTAGGAAGATCTGAGTTGAAATCCAGCCTTAGACATTTACTAGTTGTGTGATCCTGGGCAAGTCACTTAACCTCACTTTATGTGACCCAGGTGTGACTATGAAACTCTGTTCAGGGAGTGAGATTTAGATGCCTTTGTATTCCTTATGAAATCTAAGATATATGGAAGTGATTGCAGAACACTGAAAACAAATTAATTAAATAATAATAAAAATTGCCCGAAGGGTTACAGAAGTGTGCACAGCCTTTGACCCAGCAATGCCACTTCTAGGAATGTATCCCCAAGAGATCAGAAAAATGGGAAAGGGATGCACATGTACAAAAATACTTGTAGCAGCTCTCTTTGTGTGGCCCACAACTGGAAAGTAAGGGGATGCCCATCAATTGGGGAATGACTGAATACATCATGGTATATGAATGTAATGGAATACTCTTGAACAGGAAGACTTCAAAGAGACCTCGAAAGACTTATATAAACTGATGCTGAGTGAAAGGAGCAGAACCTGGGGTCCTTTGTACACAGCAACAACCGCAGTGTGGGAGACATTTTTCTGGTAGACTTAATACTTCGTTGCAATGCAAGGACTTAAGAAATCCTCATTGGACTCGAGGCAAAATGCCTTCCACACCCAGAGAAAGAACTATGGAATTGGATCACAGAATGAAGCAGACCACTTTCCTTTGTATTATGTTTTGTTTTGTTTTATGATATCTCCCATTCATTTTAATTCTTCTATGCAATGTGACTAAGATGAAAATGTATTTAGTAGGAATGTATGTGTAGAACCCTATATAAGATTGTACACTGTCTCAGAGAAGGAGTGGGGAGGAAGGGGGAAAGGAGAGAGAGGGAGGAGAAAAAAATCTAAGACATATGAAAGTGATTGTAGAACACTGAAAACAAATAATTTAATTTAAAAAATAATGAAGTATTCCTTATGAAGGAGAAAGAGAATTTAGGATCCAATTAGAAGAAGTAGTGGCTAAGAGATTGGTCAACAAACATCACTCCAGGTAAGCCCCTCGTCTTCTCAGCCTTTCTCTTCCCCTCAACAGCAGTCTTCCCATCATTGTCCCAAGGTTTCCACCCCCTGCTCTTTCCACCTAATATGGCCTTCCCAGCAATGACTCGGGATCTCTGCTACATCAACCCTCCTCCCTTCTAGCTATGTCTTAAGTCTCCAGGCCTTTTCCTTGCCATTTGCATTCCCTCACCATGACTGAGTCAAAGGTGACATTTTGGGTCAGCTTGAAAAAGCTGCTATTTATGACTTTCTTAATATGACACTGTCCTCCATTATTGAATACATTGACCTAGTGACCACCAGCTCTTCATAATCTGCTGACCCTCAACCCCGGTCACCCCATCACCCACCTTTTTCATCCTTAATACTGCCAAAGAAAATCCTTTGATTTAGTTCTGATGATTTCCCTTCCATGCTGCCCTTAGTGGCAGCTCTAGACATTCTTCTGTTTCTTTTTTTTTTCTTTTTTGAGGTAATCAAGGTTAAGTGACTTGCCCAGGATCATGTAACTAGTAAATGTCTGAAGCTAGAGTTGAACTCAGGTCCTCCTGACTCTAGGGCAGGTGCTGTATCCACTGAACCATCCTAGCTGCCCTTTCTTCTATTTTTTTCATGCTTCCAACAGCATCCCACAAACCCATACAATCTACCTAGCGTCTTATCTCCCCGTAGAAGAATTAATCTTCCCTGATCCCTTCCAAATAAAGTTATTTCTTCAGTTCTTTAAATCTCTCCAGACAAATATCAAACATATATCTATCTGCTTCTCTCTCTTGCCTCTTTGTGATCAAGATTATCCCTCCCTCCAAGTTATCTCCCAAATTTCTGTCTCAAAACCTCTCTGTATCTTTCCATCCTTTCTTTTGCTCCAGTCTCAGAACAAGGGAGCCCTCGTTCTTGCCACAGCTAATTTCTCTACTTTCCTCCTGTCTGTTTTGGGAGTTTGACCCATAGGTCATTCATTCTCCATGTCTCCTGTCATTGTCAATGTCAATGAACAATGTCATTGTTCATTCTCCCAACTAGTGACTCCTTCCCAAGAAATATGCTTATGTTTCTCTCAAACTTAAAAAAAACACAACTTCCCTTTTCCCTGCCATAACTTCAAGCTAATTCTCAAGTGTCTCATGTCTTTCATTAGTATTTTACAAAAACTGTCTACAATGCACTTTTTCATCATTTACTGGCTCCTCAAGGTCTTGTAATTTGGCTTCTGACTTCACTTGAAAGGTACCGATTTCTCAAAGGTCACCAATGATTTCTTAGTTGCTAAATATGATGACCTTTTTCCTTTTTTAAAATAAATTTTGATTGATATGTTTTGTTTTTTCCATCACTCATATTTCCCAATATATCCATCCTCTCTCCCACTACAGTCAGCCTTACTAACAAAGAAAAAAAAATCAATGTGGCAAAACTAAACAAAAAACTGAAAAAGTTTGATATTATATTCAGTTTTTCATATTCATGGGCCCCCATCTCTACAAAGAAGTGGGGGAGGTGCCTTCTCATATTTTTTGACTTCTTTTGTAATGTTCAACATTGCAATGTTAACCATCCCACCCACTAGGGCACTTTCTTCTCTCTTAGATACCAATATATCTCTCTCTCTCTCCTGATTCTTATCTTTCCTTTCTGACAGCTCCTTCAAAGTTTCTTTTCTGTGTTCCTCATTCATTTCCTTCCCCCATATCTTGGATCCGTTTCTTTTGCTCCACCTATATTCTCTCCCTTGGTGATCTTGTTCATTCCCAGGGGTCCAATGACTATCCGTTCATATGTCTCTGAAATATGTATATGTAACTACCATTTTAGCCTTGCTCTCTAGTCTCTCATCTCCAAATGCCTGATGGAAATTTCTGTTTGGGTATCCAACCCAGTCACCAACTCCAATGTTTCTCTCACCAACCAATATCCCAAAGTTAATTCTTTTTCTCTCCCATAACCTGTTTCTATTGACTGTGGCACCTTTCTCCAAGACACTCAGGTATAAAATGTGGGAGTTTTTTCTGGTTTATTTGCCTCCCTCATCCCTCACATTCTATTTATTGCCATGTTTGGTGGATTCTACCTCCACTATAACTCTCGATCTCTTCCTTTCTCTCCACTTCCATGGACACCATCTTTAAAGTCTAAAGTAAGTCCAGCCCTTTGTCTGAATCCAAACCTCACAGAACAAATCCCCTTAATGAAAGGATTTGTTCTGTAAAACTTGGACTCAGTCAAAAGGCTGCCTCCAAAGACCCATATGTGGTCTCGAGGCTGCAGGTTCTCTACCCCTGCTTTAGACCCAGGACTACTGTAGTAACAATCCCAACCAGTCCCCCTGTCACCAGTCTTTCCTCCTTTTCAATCAATCCTCCATACAACTGAAATACAAAATCTTCATAAGGTTCAGACCTGTCCATGTCATAATGGTTCAGAAACCATTAGTGGCATTCGAACAAAACATGTACTCCTCATCTTGTCATAGAAGGTCCTTCAACATCTGCTTCCAATCTTCTTTTCCAAATGGATTTCATATTTCTCCATTTGTGTTCTTTGTTATAGTTGGATGGATACTGTTCCCTGATCTCCTACCTCTGAGCATTTGCAGACCTGACCTTGATTCCTGGAGCACTCTCCCTCCTCATCTCTGCCTTTGAGAATTTTTCTCTTCCTTCAAACTTAGGTCTGCGAAATCTTCCCTGATCTCTTCCAACTAAATTTATTTCTTCAGTTCTTTAAATATCTCCAAATATCAAACATATGTCTATCTGCTTCTCTCTTTTGCCTCTATAAATTCTCCTCCTTAGAACCTAGATATGGGAGTGTGTATGTCATCTTCCTCCTAGCAGGAAAAGGGACACTTGACTATTTCTTTTTCATTTTTGAATACCTAGTGTTCATCTCTTTGTTGATTTTTTTTGAAGTGGGGTTGGGGTGGGTGGGAAGGAAGGCAGGGGAGTCTAGATCTACGATTTCATGAGTATGAAATTCTCAGTGTGGAAATTCTTTCTGGTGATACTACATGTCATACTGTCTTTGAGAGTTACCTGGGGGAATCTGAGAAGCTAATACAGCCAGCATGTATCAGAGGCAGGGTTTGACACCCAGGTACCCCTGGGGCTGAGGCCAGTCCCCCAATCACTACATCACATTACCCTGCAAACAGTGCTCTTGGGGTTGTTCCCTCATTTCAGTCATATCCTACTTTGTGACCCCTTTGGGGTTTTCTTGGCAGAGATACTTGAGAGGTTTGCCTTTCCTTCTCCAGCTTATTTTACAGATGGGTAAACTGAGGCAAACAAGTTTCAGTGAGGGTCAAACAGCTAATAAGGGTCTGAGGCCAGAGCTGAATTCAGGTCTTCCTTTAATTGCTGCACCTAGCTGCACCTGAACATAGCAGAGATTTCATTAATGTTTGAGAAGTTGAATTATATTATAAAAGGAACCTAAATGATTGTACAATCTGACTCTGTCATTTAATTTTTAAATTTATATTTTTCAACTAGCAAAAACCTATTTTCTCTCCTTCCACTTCTATTCATCCCCATTAGAAAAAGAAAAACAAAACCCTTGAAACAAACAAGCATTTTCAAGGGAAATAAATTCCCTCATTAACCAAAACTTTGCCATTTTATGAGGAAATGACGATCTGTGCTAATTGTGATTTCAAATAGGTATATATATATATATATATATATATATATATATATATATATATATATATATATATATATATATATATATATATATATATATATTTCCCACATCATTCCCTTATTACGAGGGAATGTCTATGTGTGCATATATTTAGTGTCATATTGTAGTTATAAACTATATACATACATGTGCCCCCCCAGCCCACCTTCTTCATATATATATATATATATATATATATATATGTGTGTATAGAAACATATAGTTTGATATTGTTGCTATAGATGGTAGAGCTCTGGTATGGAGTCACTTGAGTAACTAAGTGTCATTATAAATAATGACAGCTTGTTCTTTTCCATTGTTCTGACTCATTTTGACCCTATGTCAAATGTGGTTTCTGATAGGATGAGGTTCCTGGCATGCCAACACCCATTTCTGAGGTTCCTGCTTAGAAATTTGAGAATAGAGAACCCTATTTCTGGATCTAGTGAAGACCCCATCCCCATCCCGCGTGTCTTGCATCAATAACTGACTTCCATCCATCCCCATTTCTTAGCACATCTGGATCTGATTAGGAATCTCCCCTCCCACATCTGGCGTCGATTACCTGTTTTCAATCAAACCCCTGTTTCAGGTATAAAACTTACCTGCTCAGGCAGACTTCAGAAAAACCTAGAAAGACTTATAGGAACTCATGCTCAGTGAAGAGAGAAGAACCAGCAGAACATTGTACATTGAGTTACAGTCGCGTTTTGTGATGATTGACTTTGATAGACTTGGTTCTTTTCAGCAATGCAAGATTCTAAGACAATTCCGAAAAGCTCATGATGGAAAATGCTCTCCACATCCAGAGAAAAAATTACAGTCTGAATGCAAATGGAAGCATACTATCTCTCTTTTGTTTTGTTTATGTTTCTTCTTTTTCATAGTTCATTCCATTTGTTCTAATTTTTCTTTGCCACACGACTAATGTGAAAATATGTTTAATGTGAATGTATATGTAGAGCTTATATGGGCAGAAGGGAGGGAGAGGGAGAAAATTTGGAACTCAAAAGTTGGTGGAACTGAATGTTGTAAACTAAAAATGAATAAATAACATTTTAAAAAAGCAACAACAAGCTTCCCTGCTCAGACCCTTCTCTGAGCATGGACTGCCACCCAGACCTTTATTGCCATACCCATTTCCTCTGCTCACGTGAGTGACTACCTGTGTGGTAGAATCTTTCTGTGTAGTGTGTGTGTGTGTGTGTGTGTGTGTGTGCATGTGTGTGCGCACAAATGCACACTCACTTTATTTTTTCCTGCTTACTGTTCCACAGGTAATAAAGCTCATGCCTACATTAGCCGCCTGAGCCTGGGTCTCTGCTCTAACGCGATCTAGGAGGCCACATGCAGGGTTATCCAGGGAGGGACAGTCACTTCTCTGAGGCTGCATGGCCATGAAATGGAGGCGCTTGAATCTGACTTCAGGTTCTAGTGAGGCCAAATCCAAGCATCTTGCCCTCTGAGATTCTTTTAAGGATATCGTCTAGAGCACTGTGGGGAAACTTTGGTCTTGAGGCCATGTATGGCCTCGCTCCTTAAGGGTGGCCCTTTGACTGAATTCAGTCCAGAGTGTTAGGGTCATGGGGTCTGGGACAACCTATGCTGTGTACTTCTGCCACAGGGAGGTCTCGTCTGACGCCCAGAGCTCTCCAGATTGGGTGTTGACTCCCACTGGAGGGTGATGGGTGGGGTACGTACAAACTTACTGGATGTCAGAACACTGAATGTTAGAATATTAGAAGGCTGAAAATGGAGAAAAACAAAGCAAATTAAATAGAAGGGATGTTCAGGAACATTTAGTCTAAGCCATTCATTTCTCAGACAGGTAAAGTGAGGAAGGCTTGAAAGGACTTGCTCAAGGCCCACAGAGAAGAGTAGTAATCTGAATTCCCAATCAGAGGTTCTTTCTCCTCTATCTGCAGAGAGGGGGCAATAAGGAAGGTGTGAAATGGGAAGAGGGCAGCAAGGGGAAGGGACAGATGTAGCTCTGGCCATATCCATTCTTATTATCATGGCCATTGCTGAATCTCTAATGAGTTTACTCACTTGTTAAAAAAAAGCGGGTTGAACTCTATGATGTCTACAGGTCCTTCCAAGGTCTAATTCTATGATCCTTTGATATTACTGTCTGAGAGAAAGATGACAGAAGCCATTGAGACCTTGGGAGCCTCATTTTGCTCAAGTCACCACCCAAGGCTAATGATACTTCCATATTCCAAACTTGCAATACCTGATAATGTTCTGATTGGTTCAGCTGAGGTTCTGCCCATCCAAAATCTTATTTAGGTTCTGGACCTAAAAGAAGCTTACTGATTAGCCTGCCTTTGTCCAGGGTCCCAGTCAGGTAGGCCTCACGGGAAACTGGGATGGCATCAGATGCTCTGTGCAGCAGTGCTTTATGGGACAATATATTAAATGTGTTTAAATTCTAGAATGGGTGCCATTGCCTGATATATGAAATATATGGAGTGTGACATGAATGTGTTTTAAATAGCAATAAAACCGGCCAATTTAGGGATGTTTTCACTATATTTCGGGCCTATCTTGTGCATGCACAAGCCTTTTAGCATGTGTTGTGTTACCCAGTCAGGCTGTCTCCATCTGGGGACACAGATGTACTGCTGGTGGGGGGGGAGAGGATGCCCTGACCTCTGGGGAGGGGGAATCCTCCCCCTTTGCAGGAGTCCCACCTGACCCCCACTTGAAGACAACAGAGGCTAGCCAGGAGGCTGAAAGGGGAGCTCCACTCAGGAGCCCTTTCTCCTGGAGGTGAAGGTAGTAGAAGCAGGGGAAGCCCTTGACTCAACTGGAAAAATCCCAGGACTTGGCAGTGGAAGATTCGTATTCTAATTCTCTCTTCCATTGCCTTAGCTGTGTGACCTTGAGTAAGTTACCTGAGTTCTCTGAGCCTCAGTTTCCTTATGGGTAAGAGGGACTCATGGGCTAAGAGCGGAGAAGTACCTCAGAGTCCATCTGATTCAGTCAACTCAGTTTACAGATGAGGAAACTGAGAACCAGACAAAGCAAGTGATTTTCCCAGGGTCAAATATCTATAAGGAGCAATCCGGTCTTGAACCCAGGTCCTCTGACTCTAAATCTTATGTGTGTCCTCATATCCCCACCCTGCCCATTATGCTACATTCTTGACACTTTCTGCCTTATCTGAGGACGGGATAGTGAGGAAATCCCTTTGCAAATCTTTCAAAGGAGAGGCATTGTCCTGGGGAATGAAATCAGCACCTTGGCCAGAGGACTTTCCTGAGTTGGCACCAACTTTAACCTGAAGAAACATCTATTAAATGCCTACTGTGTATAAAGTACTGCTTGGGTGGTTGTTGTAGTGTGGGGTGTGTATGTGTGTATATGTGTGTATGTGGCAAATGTATGTGTGTTATATTGTGGCAACATGTGTGACGTATATGTGTATACATATATATGCATGGAGTGTGTGTACATGTGTATATGGCATGTAAGTATATGTGTGGTCTGTGTATGTGGTGAGTGTGGGTAAGTGGTATTTGCGTGTGACTTATTGTTTATATATGTATACATATCTGTGGTGTGTGGTATATGTATGCAGTATATGTGTATGATATATATATGTATATATGTATATGGGCTGTGTGTGTGTGTGTGCGCGTGCACAAAAATGAACTAAGAGGTTGCTACTGTGGAAACATTCTGGTGTCAGAGGACACAGGGTCAAATCTTGCCTCTTCTGTGTCAGAGGTTCAAAGATCTGAAGGGGAAGGGGTCATCTAGCCTGCTCTCAATACTCAGGAGAGAAAACACAGACCCATGACTACTAAGTGACTTGCCCAAGGTCAGCTGGGTAGGTAGTGGGCCACTGGGCCAGGTTTGGAGTCCAGATAGAAGGTCTCCAGGCTCTGCTCCCTTTCCATTGCACCAAGCAGTCTCCTCATTTCCTATCTAAGTGACTTTGTTTGAGTTGCTCACTCTCAGTGGTTGGGTCTCAGTTTCCTCACTGGTAAAAGGAGGCCCCAAATTCCTCCTGGGTCATCCAGTTCCATCCACACTCCTTGGAGAATCCTTTGAATCCTATCCAACAAGGGCCTGAGCCCAACCCAAGGGAGCCTCAGGGGCAGGAGGCATCCCAGCTCTTGCCCTCCAGGTACATCACACTCACTGAGCACTCACACTCACCTGTGCCTACATAGTCATACTTATGATCCCTGGGCAGATTTCTATAATATGAGCTCACAAAGATCTCTAGACAGTCTTACATAGTCCCTGAATAAACACACTAACTCCTCCTTATTATGGTCCCATTAGGACTGAAGACAGGGGTGGCCTGGGGCAGGAGGGAGACATGACAGAGAAAGCACAACAAAGCATGTTTATTCAATCATGGATGTTAGAAATAAGATGTATTAGAGCTGGGAGGTACCTTAATATATAGAATACTAGAACAATAATGTTAGAACACAGAACAATGTTAGAACTGGGAGGGCCCTTTAGAACACAGGATGTTGGAGCTGGAAGGTATTTTAGAGTTCATGTAGCCCATCTCCTCATTTTATAGGGGAGGAAGTGATATCCAGAGAGAAGTGAATTGTCTAAAGTCACATGAATGAATGAACGAAGCACTTATTAAGTGTTTACCATGTGCCCAGCACCATATCAGGGGTTGAGGGTGCACAGACACCAGTGAGGCAGCCTAGCCCTGAAGAAAGCTTACCATTTAACAAGGGGAGACAGGATTCCTCAGAATGGCGGCTAGGAGGGGTTTGGACAGTGAATAGGAATAGATGGACATTGCTCCTTTCCTGGAGCAATGACAGTTACTTTGCTTATGGCTCCAGAGCTAGATGATTGGGTGGAGGGTCCCTACAGGTGTCAGCCAGGTAGCTGGTGAGGGCCAGGCTGAGGAGTCGAGAGAGCAGCTCCTGGAGCCACCCCAGGAGGGCCCCTGGGCTGAAACTTCACGTCCTCTGGGCCATAGTTTCCAGTCCCAATGCCAAGGCAGCTGGTGGGGAGACCACAGAGAAGCAAGTGAATGGCCAAGCCGGGCACAGAACCCAGGTCTCCTGTCTCTCTTTCTTTCCACTTCATCATATTTGTGTACCAAAGACTCAAGCCCAGGGAGGACCCAGCAGGTAAAGCCAGTGCTTGGACTACAAGCATCCCCTCCCATATCCTGTCTCCTGGTCTGATGCTTTGTTGGGCCAATCACGCTTCCTTGGAGACACAGCCCTATCATGGGATGGAGGGTGGAGGGAGAGGAAGCTGACATGAAATGTTGCACATGGGTGAGGGATGCTTGAATCCCTGCCCTGGACTCTAGGGAAAGGTAAGAGGAGTGGCTGAGCATCGGCGTATCTCAATCAAGGGGAGAGATGGAGCACCTGGTTTGGGCTCCGCCTTCCTTTGTCTCCTTGGCTTGGGTCTGAGAAAGATTCTTTGCAAAATCCAGGCTAACAAGTCCCCTTTTCAGGCCTTTTCTGACGTCACTTTATGGAATGTTGAACTGACAGCTTCCCTCCTTGGCCCTAGGCTCTAGATTACGAGAATGGCTCCAGGTCCAGGAATGGTTGGGGTGGCAGCAGGTCCTCCAAAGAGATTGGCAGAGAGGCATAAACATGAAGAGAGGGCAAGAGAGAGGAGTGATAAGTCCTTGAAATGTCTTGTCTGTAAATTTTTACCGATGGAGTGAATAACTAGACTGAATTACATGATCTTTCCAGCTCAGACATTCTATAATCTAAGTCAGAGCTTCTCACCCTCAGAATTTGTTTTTAAATAATAATAATATCCGGCATTTATGTAGCACTTTAAGTTGCACAAAGTGCTTGACAAATATCATTTAACAATAGCTAGCGTTTATATGGAGCTTACTATGTGCCAAGCTCCAGGCTAAATGATGTATAATTATTATCTCATTTGGTTCTCACAGAGGGTGCTGTTATTATCTTCATGTTACAGATGAGGAAACTGAGGCAGACAAAGGTTAAAATGCCTTGCTTGGTGTCATATATTTGGTAACTCAGGTCATCCTAACTCCGGGGCTGGTAGAACCTTCTATCAGGGGTTCTTAAACTTTTCTGCATCCTGGATTCCTTTGGAAATGTCTGGTGAAGCTTGGGCATTCTTTTTAGAATATCATTTTGAAATGTATAAAATAAAATACATACATTTACAAAAGATGTCAATTATATTGAAATTCAGTTACCAAAATATGCACAAATCTGTTACCAGGTGGCAGGGTGGCCCAGTGGATAGAGAGGGTAGGCTGCCACCCCACCGGACACCACCCTCCCAGGATGGTGCCTTCTGTGACCTTCCCAGACCAAGGTTCTGACTTCAGGGAGCTCAAAGAAGACTGGTTCTAAGACTGAGAACTGGAAGGGGATTTAGAGGTTATCTAGTCCAACTTGCTCATTTTACAGATGAGAGAACTGAGGCCCACAGAGGTAAAGGGATTTGCTCAAGGTCACATGGATGGCAGAGCTGAGATATGAACCAAGATCCTTGCATCTAAAACCATTAGTCCTTTATTAAAGCAGAACAAAAAGATCCACCAGGCAAACCACCCACTTTTCTTCCCATGACAAATGACCAGCACTCCTCAGGGTGCTAGAAGTGAATTAGCTTGTCCTAGATTGCTTCTCTGGAGAGATCTGTTTTCAGCAAATCAAGGAGTTCCCTTCTCCTTCCCCCCCCTCCCCAGATTCTCCTCTTCTGTCCCTGGTGAAAGCCGGGCACTGCCTCAGACAGAGTCATTTTTTTCTTGTCACTTTCCCTTTTCACTGTATGAAGGAGAAAGATAGAAGGAAGTGAGATGAGATGGAATCATAGAATGTCAGACCTAGGAACATAAGGTGGCGGAGCCTGGAGACCATATAACAAAAACCATCTGAGTTGGGGGGGAATCTTATAATGCAGCATGATAGAACATAGAATATTAAGACAAAGAGGGCCCTTAAAACAAGAAATTCCATTACATTCAACAAACATTTGCTAAAGTACCTACTGTGTGCCAGCCAATTGCAATCAAAAGCAAGAAGAAACAGTATCTTCCCTCAAGGAGTATAAAGCATATAAACAAGTCAGTTTTTTAAATATTGACCAAGTAATAGCAATTTCAAAGGTGTGAGAGTCTAAGAAGAGGGGTGTGGGGCACTGAGATCAAGAAAGGTCCTATGTAGGACAGGGCACCTGAGCTACACTGTGAAGGAAACTAAGGCTCCTGTGAGAGGGAGGTAAAGAGGGTGTGGATTCCAGACATAAACACATAGAGGGAGATGGGTTGTTGTGTTTGAACCCATACTGGCTGAAGCATAGAGTTCAAGCATAGAGTAACAGGATAGAAGACTAAAAAGGTAGACTGAGGGCTTTAAAAGTCAGACTCAGAATTGAAGCATGGTAGCTTAGCATTTAATAAACCTAAAGATCCCAGCCAATGGGGCAAGAATTCATTATTTAATAGAAACTATTGGGAAAACTGAAAAGCAGTCTGCCAGAAACTCGGTATAGATCAGTATCTCACACCCTATAGCAAGATAAGCTCAAAATAGGTACGTGATTTAGATATGAGAGATGATAACATAAGAAAATTAGTGATACATGAAAGAAATTACCTCTCAGATCTGTGTCTAGGGGAAGAGTTCTTGACCAACAAGAGATAGATTCACAGAAGGTAAAATAGATAATTTTGCTTATATAAAATTAAAAACCTTTTGCACAAAAAAATCCACACAGTTAAAATGAGAAGAAAAGGAGGCAACTGGGGAAAAATCTTTGTAGAAAGCTGCCCTGATGAAGATCTCATTTCTCAAATACTTAGGGAATGGAATAAAATCTATAAGAATAACATTCATTTTCCACTTATTAAATGGTCAAAGGACACAAACAGGCAGTTCTTAGGGGAAGAAATCCAAACCATCCATAGTCATATAAAATGCTATGAACATTTAAGAGTTAGAGAAATTAAAATTAAAACAACTCTGAGATACTATCTCACACCCATCAGATTGACTAAGGTGACAGAAAAAGAAAATGACAAATGCTGAAGAGGATATGGGTAAATAGATACAGTAATGTATTGTTGGTAGACCTATGAACTGTTCCACTCATTCTAGAAAGCAATTTGGAATTATACTCAAAGGGATATTAAACTGTGTGTATAGCCTTTGACCCAGCAATACCACCATAAGGTTAAAGATTAAAGAAAGAGGAAAAGGATCAATATGGACAAAAATACTTATTGAAAGTTTTATTGTGGTAGTAAAGCATTGGAAACTGAGGGGATGTCCATCAATCAAAGAAATGGCTGAACAAGTCATGGTGTATGAACGTGATGGAATACTTTTGTATTATAAAAAATAATGAGAAGAATGGTTTCCGAGGAACATGGGAAGACTTATAGGAATTGACGCAGAATGAAACAAGTGGAACCAGGAGAACAATTTATGACAATATTGTAAAGAAAATAAATTTGGAAAAATTTAGTGATTGATCAACACAATTCCAGAGACTCATGATAAAATGTGCTGTCCTCTGAGAGAGAGAGACAGAGACAGAGAGACAGAACTAATAGTAATAACTAATAATAATGCAGACTGAAGCATATTTTCTTCTCTTTTGTTTTTTGAACATGGCTGGGGAGTGGCTAAGTAAGTTGTGATGCATGAATGTAATGGTCAGTTATTGTTCTTTAAGGAATGTTGGACATGGCGACTACAGGGAAGAAATGGAAAGCCTTCATACAGAATGAAGTCAGTAGAGCCTACAATGCCTACCCCAGCATAAGTGGAGAGGGCAACTATAAAACAGTCTTCAATTGTCATTAGAACAAAGTATATCAGAGCCTGGAAGAAGTTTAGAACGTCAAATGAAAGAATGATCTTAGACCCAAAGAGGAATTATGAGAAGACATATCCACTAACTTCTTTTCCAGGGGGTGGGACATATATTACATAAAACACATTGTATATAATATCAGATTTTTTTCAATGGATTAGTGGGTTTTGCTGATTTTTTTTTATCTTTTCTTCCTCTTTTTCTTTTTTAAAAAAATCCTTTGTTATAAGGAATGGTTTTCTGGGAGGGAAAGAGGAAAGATAAGTGAGGAAATTAAGACAACATAAAAATGGATTAATAAAAATCTATTTTTAAAAGAAGACAAAACTGAAAAAGATCTTGGAACATATAGTCAGAATCAGAAGGAATGCTAGAACAAAGAATCTTACAACACAGAATATTAGAAAAAAAGAGGTGTTAAAACTTAGAATGTGATAACTTGAATTGACTTGAGAACATAGTACGTTAGAACTGGAAGAGACCTTAGAACACAGAACTTTAAAGTTGGGAAGACCCTTAGAATCCTGGATGTCAGAGCTGGAAGGAACCTTAGAATGTAAAATGTCAGAGCTGAGATCAGCCTCAGAACACATAGCATTAAGACATACAACTCTAGAACATAGGCTATTAGAGCTAGAAGAAACTTTAGGCTACGTCTAATCCATTTTCTAAATGGATGGAGAATCATCCACCCCCTTTAGCCTGACAAACAGCTGACTAAGATATTTCCTAGTTCTCCCCATGAGTTAACCTGGATGGTGTCATGAGCTCTTGCAGGCTCCAGTGGTTAATCAGCATCCCTCCCATGGTCCTGCCCCTTCCTTCAGCTTCTGTTTCTGGCTACAGCTGTTAGCACCTGTAACCTCAGCTTTCAGCTTCTGGCTTCTTAAATCACAGAAGGGAAGTATAAAGGACTGAACCAGCCACATATCACTGGTAATTAAGGGGCCTGTCCCGGGGAGGGAAACTTTGCCTTCTGCCGAAGATACTAAATTCAGCTCTCAGCGGCAGGCGGGGAGGCATAAAGCATCCAAGCTGACCCAACAGTTGTCAAGATTTAACGATGTGACCGCCAGCCCTGCCCTGGATGAACTCTGAGGCAGGGAGGAAAAAGAGAAAATGGAAACGGTCAATCTGTCAGGGGCAGGGGGTGGGGGTATGGCTTCTTAGTTACCTCCTGAGGCAGCATCAGCCTCTGTCTTATTTGAAGGAAGAGGCATGGTGTGTGAGGGAGCCCTGCGAAGGTGAAAGGAGGCCATGCTGGGAGTCAAGAGATCTGGTTCCAGTCTTTGCTCTTACACTAACTCAGTATGTTAACTGAGATTCTTTTTCTACATCTCAGTTTCTTTCTCTGTTATGTGAATAGGCTGAACTAAATCAGGGGTTCTTAATCCTTTTTGTGTGTCACTCATACCTTTGGCAATGTCTGGTGAAGCCTATGGACCTCTTTGCAAAAAGTCTTTTTAAATGAATAAGATAAAATACATAGGATTGCAAAGGAAGACAATTATATGGAAATAATTGTCAAAGCATTTTAAAAACAAATCCACAGACTCTGGGTTGAGAACCCCCTCAACTATATGCTCTCCAAGTCCATTCCCAGTCTAGTATTCCATGTTCTAAGGGCCCTCCCAGTAATGACATTTCTGTGTTCTAAGATCCTTTGAGCTCTGCCATTCTGTGTTCTAAGGGCCCTCGCAACTCTGCCAGTCTACGTGAAGATCTCTCCCAGCTCTGACACAATTTAATCTAGAGCTGACAGTTTATGTTTCTAAAGGGTTCTCCCAGCTCTAACACTGTGCAAGTCCATGAACAAGAGAGATGCATGGGCAGGGGTCAGGTATGACAGCCAGAATCAAAGGAAATCTGAAGCATTTCCTTTCAGGTAGTGTCTAAAATTTATGAGGAGGTCAAGGATTCCCTGGGCTGGCACTGGACCTGTGAGCTGGGACCCATTTAGTCCCATGGCCCCTCTTTGTTTGCAGCATCTGACAGAATCACGGCCTTAGAGAAGGAAGGGGCCCAAAGAAGGGAGAGGGTGTGGTCTTGCTGGCCCATGACCTGCTGATGTCCCACGTAGTATGAGAAATTGAAAAAATTCCTTCCTGGTAAGTGTTTGGGCTTATCAGGGATGTGAGTATTTTCACTGTGAGAGTCTGCTTGTCCCAGAATGTTCCAGTAGGCTGTAAAACATCTGGCCTCTATTCCCAGGCATGGGTCTGTGATGGTAACCTAGGATGGCAGGGATTCTTGGCAGCCTGTCCTACTGCCATCCCCGGCCCCTTGTTAAGGGGGCCCCTTCAGTGCTGAGGCCTCGGTCACTGGTTCTCAGCTACCTTTTGGACTTGGAGCTGGTCAGTCCCATCCAGATGGCTAAGTGTCTCCACTACCCTTCTAAGTCTCTCCTCTCTTGTTGTGAGCAAGAGATCTGGGGGAGGCTGAAAGCAGACTGATGTCATCAGGGCTTAGGCTGGTGTTAATGCCGCTCCTGTGGCCTATTTTCTTTATCACCAGCTGGTATCAGTTCTGAGCTTGTGAAACAGCCTTTCTTGAAGGGGCTTGCCAGGTTAATGTCCAGCCTCAGGAATGCTTCTTATGGCTTATTTGCAAGGAGGCCCTCAACCTCAGTCCCTTCCTCTGTAAAAGGAGAGGTTAGATCAGGTGACTTTTAAAGTCTTCTTCAACAATGACATTGTAGACTCTATTTTCAAAGGTCTGTCCCAGCTCTAAATCCTATGATCTGTCGCCTTCTTTTGATCCCCATAGGAATGCTGATCTAGCCTAAATCTTCTATCTGAATTGTTTTAATGCCCTCAGGACCATCCTTCTAGACTCCAGAAAGGGAACTGTCTCCATCTTTCATTCTGTCTGAATACCCTTCCTAAGATTCATCTCATTTCATCTCACCTCTCCCTATCCTGAGTTCAGAGGCCTTTCAACAAGACCCCCATTGCCCAGAGAACCAGAAATTTCAGAGAGTTTGAGAGCTGCATGAGACATTGGAAACCATGTAGTCCATCTGCTTATTTAACAGATGGAGAAACTGAGGCCTAGAGTGAGTGCTGACTTGCCCAAGGCCACATAGCTAGTTAGGGGTTTCTCTGTCATTCATTGCTCTAAGAATAAGCTGAGATTTCACTGAAGACTTTTCGATAGAAAGAGGCAATTTGTTTTCTTGGAGAGAAATTGAGAACAGTGGGTAAAACCCATACTGCTCTCAGGTTTCCCTCAACTTTTTTAATCTGGGCTCAATCTTGTCCTGCTTTCTGTGGACCAACCTATAGCCTTTATTCTGATTTCTGACTAGTGAGCTACTGAGTGTGGTATGCAAGGTCATCCACAATCTGGCACCCACCTACCTCTCTAGCTTTATTTCCAATATTTTCTAACATAAATCTGAAGGAGGCTTTCCTCCCCAGCTTCTCATGACTTCCTCTTGGAGATTACCCTCCACCTACACTACTTTTTTGACCCCATCTCTTTCTCAAATTTAGATAGATCCGTTCTACTGTTATTATTCTATATTGTAATATATGTTGTACATAGCATATTATATATATATATATTATAAATGGGTGAGATATATGTGTGTTCATCTATATGTGTGTGTGTTTGAGTTTTCCTTTTGTAAATGTGAACCACTTGGGGACAGGGACTATGTTTTTACCTTTCTTTACTTAGCATGTGTGCCTGGCACACAGTACATGCTTAATAAATGTTTGCTGCTTCATTATTGGGCGCAATAGCTAGCATTTATATAGTGCTTTAAGTTTTATAAAGTGCTTTAAAAACATCATTGCATTTTATCCTCCTAACTCTGTGGGGTAGGCACCACTATTATCCCCATTTTACAGATGAAGAAACTGAGGCAGGTAAGAAATAATGAAATGATTTACCTGGGGACACACAGCCAGGTCTGAAACTAGATTTGACCTCAGGTCTCCCTACTGGCCAATTAATGGTGGTCCTGTGCAAATGACTGACCTCAGTTTCCTTCATTATAAAATGAGAGGGTTGGATTCTATCATCGAACTGCATAATCTGGGTATTGGAAGGCACCTAGAACACAACTGCCTGCCAAGTAGTCACTCACTGATTCATTCAACAAGCATTCATGAAAGGGCCTACTGTGTGCCAAAGACAAAAATGAGATCCGTCCTCTAGATGGCTAGCTGCCAGCCAGTGGCTTTCCCTAAAACCCAGGTCTGACTATGGAATACGCTTCACTGGTTCCCTATTGCTCCCATGCTCAGCACTGGCTATGACAATGAGGTCATCCCAACAAATAGATGCCATTCTGTTCTGGGGAAACAATTACATAGACACTAAATATATAGACATGTGTATTTCCATATGTATGTATACAGAAATGCATCTGTGTATATGTATATATATATATATATATCCCATATCTATATATGGATGTATTGTATACATCAGATACAAAGCAATTTCTGGGATTGGAAGAGGGTGTTAGAAACAAGGAGGGAGGGATGAGTAGAGGCATCCAATGCTGCTTTGAGGGAAGGGGGAAGGAGGGAACGAATTTTTACATAACTCCCATTCCATGGTGGGGGCACTGTGTTGAGCGCTTGACAAGTATTATCTCATTTAATCTGCACAACAACCCTGGGAAGTGGATGCAGTTATTATCCCATTTTATATATGAGGAAATCGAGACAGACAGAGGTTAAGTGATTTGCCCAAGATGACACAGAGGATCTGTACTAGGGTCATTCTGACTCCAGGCAGCTAGGTGGAGTAATAAATGGATTACCAGGCCAGGAATCCAGAAGTACTGAGTTTAAATCCTTCCTCAACTACTTACTAGCTGTGTGACCCTGGGCAAGTCACTTCACCCTGGTTGCCTCAGTTTCCTCATCTGTAGAATGAGCTGGAGGAGGAAATGGCAAACCACTCCAGTATCTCTGCCAAGAATACCCCACAGGGGGTCACAAAGAGTCAGACACGACTGAAATGACTGAACAACATTCTGACTCCAGGTCTGGCGCTCTAACCACTGAACCACCTCTAAAGAAAATCAAGGATTTTATAAGGTGGAAGTGAGGAGGGAGTGAATTCCAGACATGGGGGGCATCAAGTGCAAAAGCATGGAGACAGGAGAGAGAAGGCTATATACGAGGAGCAATAAGGAGGTCAGTTTGGTTACAGCATGAAGAGTGTGGGTGGTTTTGGAGTCAGATGACCCTGGAGCCACTGGGTGAGGCAGTTGATAGACGTCAGACCTGGTGCTCCATTCACTCTGCTGTCCTGCTGTCCATCCATGTTAACATTAATATAAGGCCTGGGACAAATCACTCACCCACTATGTGCCTCAGTTTCCCCAACTGTAAAGGGGGGCTTCTGGGCACCAGGATTCACAAGGTCTACATCTATGAAGATATGGTATCATGATCCTCCACGATGCTCCAATCGGAGCACTGCACTCTGGATCTCCGAGGCCCCTCTTTGGGGACTGGGTGTCCTTGGCTGTCTTTGCCTATCTGCCAGCACAGGCTACATGCTTAGGCCCATGGAGTCAGAGCCTGGTATCAGCACTCAGAGTCCTCGGGCCCATCCTCGGCTGCCAGGATGACTTTCCCAGCAGGGTCTCTTACTTCATTACAGAGGCTTGTATTTTTAGAGCTGCAAAATTGAACAAGAGGCAGTACCTAGAAGAGGCTTTAATAGGTGCTCCAGGGCTAATTCACATGCTGAGCCATACATCGAGTGGCAGTTTGTTGTGAAAGGAGGGAAAAAACCAGCCAAGGACTGGGGTCGGGGATGGGGAGGACAGAAAAGGGGGAGGAGGAGGGGAAGGGCAAAGGTGGGATGGCTTTGCAGGGAGGACTCAGCTGGAGTTTGTAAGAGTTCATCAGATTTAGAATTTTCAGGAACACAGGATGTCAGAGCTGGGAGGGCCCTGAGAACACAGGATGTCAGAGCTGGGAGGACCCTGAGAACGCAGGATGCCAGAGCTGGGAGGGCCCTGAGAACGCAGGATGCCAGAGCTGGGAGGGCCCTGAGAACGCAGGATGCCAGAGCTGGGAGGGCCCTGAGAACACAGGATGTCAGATCTGGGAGGACCCTGAGAACGCAGGATGCCAGAGCTGGGAGGGCCCTGAGAATGCAGGATTCCAGAGCTGGAAGGGCCCTTAGAACACAGGATGACCTGCCGTTAGAACCCAGAATGTCAGGGCTGGGAAGAACCTTAGAACACAGAATGACAGAAGTGAGGTGGTATTAAAAGAGCATGAGAGGGACTGAGGGGTTGGGGCTCTCTCCTTTCAACAGGGTTTAAGCATAGACTGACTGTCCACTTTTCAAGTGTCCTGTAAAAGCATTCTTGTTCAGGTATGGGGTAGCTTGGACACCCTCTAAGGTTCCTCACAGTTCCACAACTCACTTTTAATCCTACTTTTCTCCCATATTTCACTATTCATCTCCTGCCACCCAGAGCAAGGGCCAACCCCTGGGACCCTTAACCCTTTCCTGTCCAGAACCCAACTGCCAATTCCTCCCCCCACCCCTTAGCTGACTGGGGGTTGCCTGTCTCTCACTAAATCGAGCACTGGCTCCTGCCCCCAGTTCACTTCCTTTCCCATTTTTCTCATCAGCTGCCAGCCTGTTTTTTTTGCATCTCCTCTTCCCCTTCTTTTCCAGTTCTGGAACCTTAATTCTGGAACCTAAATGTTGTTCCTGGGAGGGGTGCTCAGTCTGCTCCCTATGGATTCATTCACCATTTGTATCCTTCCCTGGCTGCATATGGGCTATTTTCCCTAGTTGGAATATAAGCACCCTGTGGACAGGACTTGTCTTCATTTCTGTATTTGTACAACCAGTGCTCAGTACAGAGTTAGCGCTTCATAAACATTTTTTTCTTTCATTCATACTCACATTCATTCAATCCGTTTTTAGCAATGTCTAGTACATAGTAGGTGCTTGATAAATGCTTATTGACCGACTCACCTTCTCTATGATTTAGAGTTCTACTTCCCCACTTTCTGGAAGGAAAATGAGGCTGCAGAATATGAGAATTTCCCCCCGGGTATTCTGGTCCCTCAGCCTTCCACACAGTGCTTTGTCTACCCCATATATCAGAAGATCCTTGCAGCAATCCCATGGGGAAATGCATTAGGAGTTATTAGTCCCATTTTACAGATGAGGCTGTCCCAGAAAGGTCAACTGACTTGCCTGAGGTTACACAGGTGGTGTGGAGCTGAGTCAGGATTTGAACTACATACTGTCGACCCAATGTTGTTTTTGCATTCTAGGGAGTCAGTGCTCCTACTTGGGGTACTCATTGTGGCTAGAGGCTTGCAACCTGTTGAGCTAATGATAGCAAATTAGGAGAGCATATATCCCCCTTCTTTTACTGCCTAACAGCGTGCTGGTTGGTCCCCTGCCTCCGGCCTTTCCTTCTTCCAATCCCGTGCCAAAGCGATCTCCCTAATTCAAAGATCTGACCATCTCACCCTCAACTCAGTAAATTCCAGTCATTCTCCACGATCCCCAGGATCAAATACTAAGTCCCCTTTGGGCATTTAAGCCTTCACACCACCTGCTGCCTTCTCACCTTCCCAGTCTTAACCTTGATCCCCTTCACACACCCTACAGCCCAGCCAGCCCCCTTGCCACCCCTCACACCAGACACTCCATCTCCCACTTCAGTGTTTTTCACTGGCTGTCCCTCACCCTCAGCATATTCATGCTCCGCATCGCTGCTTCCTGGTTTCCCTAGCTTCTTTCAAGACTCAGCCGAAGTCCCATCTTCTGCAAGAAGCCTTTCTCATTCTTCTCTCCACATACCCCCAGCTAGTGTCTTTCCTCTGACTTTACCTTGGCAAAGATACTGGAGTAGTCTGCTATTTCCTTCTCTGGATCATTTTACAGTTGAGAAAACTGAGGCAAACAAGGTTAAGTGACTTGCCCAGGGTGGCACAGCCAATAAGTGTCTGAGGCTGGATGTGAACTCACAAAGATGAGTCTTCTTGTCTGGAACAATTGTTTGGCACAATTAATTAGCTGATTGATATGTGAGTGAGCATACCTGTTGGGTAGCAGTGCCAGTGGAGTAAGAGGGTGCCAACTGAAAGCAGTGGAGTTTAGGACATTGGCTCAGGTGAAGAATCAGGATGAAAATCAAGGAGGTGCCAACTTGGCGACAGACTAGCTATTACCTAAGGGCAGAGTGGGTTTTTGTTTATCCCCCTGCCTGGAAAGACTACATTTGGAATACTATATTCCATTTTGGGTGCTGTATTTCAGAAATGACTTTGATACTTTGGAGATTGGCCAGAAGAGGACAACTAGGGTGGTGAAGAAACCTGAGAACATTCCATGTGAGGACAAGTTGTAAGACATAGGGATGTGGAACCCAGACAAGAGAAGAGAGGGGGCGATTTCAAGAACTTTAAGGCATGTGTCTGTGCATATGTATGTGTGTGTGTGTATAAGGAGGATTAGATTTGCTTTGCTTGACTTTGAAAGGCAAAACTTTAGGGAAGCAACCAGGTGGAACAGAGTCTGAAACACTGAATCAGAGTAAGAGTAGACCTATGTTCAAATGCTGCCTCAGATACTGATTTGCACTGTGACCCTGAGGATATTGGACTGAGTGGCTTCCTTAGGTCCCTCCCAGCTTAAATCTATGATCTTGTGATTCGGAAGCAGCAAAGAGCTAGGAGATTGAATTAATAATTTTTTATAACTAACTAAATGAGGCACACAGTACTTTGGGAAGTAGGGAACTTCCCATTGGGGACTCTGAAGCAAAGGCCAGCTGGGCCGAAGGTCAGTTGTTGGGTATAGGACAGGGAGAGATGCCAGTTCAGATAGAGTTAGACTGTATGACCCCAAATCCTTTCCAACTCTGAGAGTCTGAGGTACTGTAGGATTTGGATGTCATTTTTCATCTGCTGGCAACCAATTGAAAGGGAAACCAATTGGGGGCTGGGGGTGGGAGAAGAACCATAGTCTAGACTGGCTCTGGGGGGCAGAACATGGCATGTTCGACCACCATGCTGTTAGGCCGGGTTTGCTGAAGGGGTTGGATGGCTAATGACTTCCCAGCAGCTCCAACCTGAACTCCCTGCTGCTCCCCAGCAGCCTAATTATGAGTTTTAATTTTGAAAAATCAATTTATTAATAAAGTCCAACCTACACAGACCCCAGAGGGGAGGAAGGGCTGCCCAGGTTCCTTATTGCAGATCAACATCAATGGCTCTAGGGCTTGGCTCTCCAGCAATTTTGGAGTGGACAGGAAGAGGTACTATCTCTCTCTGCCTTCCCCACTCCCAGTGACTGAGGAGGAATGGAGGGAAAACTGTGGCCCTTATGGAAGCCCTATATTTATTTACTTTTTTTCCTATTCACTCACTTTTTAAAGGGAACCACAGAGTGTTAGGGCTAGAACTGGGACCTTAGACAGGGGTGGGGAATCTGAGACCTCAAGGCCACATGTGGTCCCCAGGTCCTCAAGTCCAACCCTTTGACTGAATCCAAACTTCACAAAACAAATAGTTTGGATTCAGTCAAAGGGCCGCACTTGAGGACCTGGGGGCCACATGTGGCCCTCATACCTGCCTTAGACAAAGGAGCTGCTTGGGCTGGGCACTTTTCCAGAGTCCCTTGCAGGTCTCATGAAGCAATGACCTGCAAATGAAAATGGGCCCCCTGGTCAAGACAAAAGACTGTAGATGAGTAAGCTCCAACAACACCACAGTGATGACAGACAAAACAGCCTGCTGGGGTAGAGAGAGGATGGAATGAAGAGTTGGTCAGCAGGCCTTCCTAACTCTGCCACCAACTTACTTGGTTAAGTCATCCCCCCTTGCCTGGAATACTCTCCCTCTCTCTCTCTTTGCCCTTTGGAATCCCAAGCTCCTTCAAAGGCACGGTTTGGGTGTCACCTTCTAGAACACAGAGAGGCAATGACTTGGCCAAGATCATATAGCTAGTTAGGGGAACAGCTGTATCTGAACACTCATGGTTTTTTCAATGCCCAGGGCTTTTTCTGCCAGATCACACAGATGCTCTGTGTCACAATCACCAATACAAAGTCCATGCATACCTACAGTGTGCCTAACCTTATGCTACGATTTTGGGGGTTATAGCAGTATGAGTCTTTACAAAGCTGATAGTCTAGCAGGAGACAAGGTACACTCAGAAAAAGAGAATGAACCCTAAAAGTCCGTGCCAAGTGGCAGATGAGTGGTGGGGGGCAAGTCATGTTTCCTCTCTGGGCTTCTCTGTTTCTTCCTCTGTAAAATTTCAGGGTAAATGAATGACTTCACTTTCCAGATGCCAGTTTCACATAATACTATCAGATGTTCTAGCTCTCCTTTCTTCAATGTGTTCCCCTACTGTGGAATGTGAGCTCCTTCAGGGCAGATCATGCCTTGCTTGCTTGTATTTTTATCCCTAGTGCTTAGCACAGTGCCTGGAACATAGGGAATATTTAATTGATCTTTCCTTTCTCTCTCTCTCTCTCTTTCTCTCTCTCTCTCTCTTTCTGTGCGTGTGTGTGTGTGTGTGTGTGTGTGTGTGTGTGTGTGTGTGAGAGAGAGAGAGAGAGAGAGAGAGAGAGAGAGAGAGAGAGAGAGAAAGAGCGGAGTTGTCTAGCTGTGAGGTCAGTGACAAAATAGGCCAGCAGATTCAGAATAGCTGAATGTCAGGCACTGAGGTGACTGGGTAGGTGAGAGATGAAGGAAAGTCTCCAGTGATGTGCTTTAGGGCTCTTGGCTTTCTGTTGTTTGGCATTTTAATTGATAAAGGCAAAGGTGGCTTGCTTATCAAGTTTATAGATGACACAAAGTGATATGCAATAGTTTAGAAGACAGGATCCAAAAAGACTTCCATAGATTAAAACAATAAGATTATAATAAAATCATAACTCTAGAGCTGTAAAGGACCTCAGAAGTCAATACAACCCTCTCATTTTATAGATGAGGAAACTGAGGCTGGGGGGGGGTGAAGGGCTGTATCCAAGTTCACATGGGTAGGCAGCATTGGAGATGAGAGATAAATATAAAGATTCGGGTTTGGGTTCAGTCAACTTTACAAGCATGAGCCTGGGAAGCCATGGTTAGATGGCAGTTCCTCAGGAAATTATTTTTGTGGATTACAAGCTCAGTATGAGCCAATAGTATGACATATGGACTATGAAAAAGGATCTCTTTGATTTGGGTCAATGTAGATGATTGACTTTTCTAACTGAATTAGTTGTATCTCTCAACTGCATGAACTCTGAATGAGGCAGTGTAGTACAGCAGGGGAATTGTGGATTTCAAGTCAGGCTTAAGTTCAAATTTGGTTCTGCCACCTCCCATCTAGAAAATGGCTAGTCATTTAATTTCTCTGAGTCTCAGTGTTAGCTGTCAAAAGAGGGGTTTGGACTAGAAGAAGCTCTTCTAGTTTTGAATCTGTGGCTCTGTCTCTAGTCCTTCCTGCCTGACTTGTCCCCTCACCTGCTCTCTCCTTTCCCCCTGCTCTTTCTCAGTCTCACTTCTCTTTAGGCCCTCAATGTTCAGTGTGTAAGCCTGTGCTTCTGCCTTTTCTGGGAATTGTTCTTTGATGGCTTCCTTCCACACCTGAGTGAAATAAGAGAGTGAGAAAGTCAGGCTGGGACTTGATCAGTCATTTCTCCAAAACTTTCCTGAGAGTTTCGAGTGGAATGGTCCGTTGCCCTGTCTACATCTGTAAAGTGAAGGGTTGAACTGATTTCTAAGACCCCTATGGCCCTGACATTCCAAGCCCTAAGGTCCTTCCTAGTTCAACATTCAGTCATCCAAGTGATCTTCCACCTTCTATAGTTCTCTATGGTTCTATGGTCTTATATTCTAAGGCCCCTTCTGACTCTAACATGGGTAGAGTGCCAAGGTTCCTTCAGCTCTGACATTCTGTGCTCTAAGTTCTGATGTTTTGTTTGTTCTAAAGTTCCTTTCTTTCAGCTCTGACATTCTATGTTCTAAAGTCCTTCCAAGGGCAATTTGGAACAATGCCCAAAGGGCTACAAAAATACATACCCTTTGACCCAGCAATATCGCTTCTGGGATTCTATCCCAAAGAGATCATAAAAATGGGAAAGAGTCCCACCTGTACAAAAATATTTATAGCAGCTCTTTTTTGTGGTGACCAATAACTGAAAATCAAGGGGATGCCCATCAATTGGGGAATGGCTGAATAAATTATGGTATATGAATGTAATGGAATACTATTGTGCTATAAGAATTGATGAACAGGAAGACTTCAGAGAGGCCTGGAAAGACTTATATGAACTGATGCTGAGTGAAAGGAACAGAACCAGGAGAACTTTGTACACAGCAACAACCACAGGGTATGAGAAATTTTTCTAGTAGACTTAGTACTTCACTGAAATGCAAGGACAAAAATAATTCCCAATGGTCTCTCAGGGAGGGAGTGGGGATGTGGGAGAAGGGAGAGGGAAGGAAAAAATCTAAGATATATGGAAGTGATTGTAGAACACTGAAAACAAAATAATTTAAAAAAAGAAAAGAAAAAAAATAAAGTCCCTCCAAGCTCTGACATTCTATGTTCTAAAGTCCCTCCAAGGTCTGATGTTCTCATTTCCAAGATCCCTTCTGACTCTGACATTTGATGATCTAAAGTTCCTTTCATCTGTGTATTCAATAATTCTCTGAGTTTAGTCAAGGTAGTCTTTTGGGGTACAAATAAGACTTACTTTTTCTTTGGGAAGTCTCATTCTTACAGAATTTAACTTTGTAACATTCTCTCTTATGACAGGGGATCCTTGATAACCTATAGCCCTAAGAAATGACTTCATACTCCAGCTAGGACCGTATATAATGCCCACGCAAGGCAGAGCATACAACTCCCAAATTGGCTTAACGATTATCTGCAGTCTTGGCTAAAAACATTTTAATGACTGTGTACAGCACACACCCTTCTGTGTCACCCTTGGGGCTTCCAAATGTCTTTTCCTATCATATAAGGAGCATGTTATAGGCATGAAATTACAGTCGTTCTTGAATTTCGATCCTTACCCAGAGGCCTTTGGGAAGCAGCCACTCTTACTATATGAATAAATAGTTTGGAGGCCAGGACTAGAAGCAACTTAGCTTCTCTGTGACCCTGTACCTGCTCCCGTGTTTGATTACATTAATGAAAGGAAGCCCATCATGGAGGTCACTAATTTGGGATCTTACGCTGGACAAGTCTCTTCTGCTCTATGGGTGTCAGATTCCTAATACATAAAATGAGAGTTTGTCTAAAGTCCCTCCCAGCCCTGACATCTTGTATCCCAAGGGCCCTCTCAACCCTGACACCCTGTGTCCCAAGGGCCCTCCCAGCTCTGACACCCTGTGTCCCAAGGGCTCTCCCAGCTCTGACATCCTGTGTTCTAAGGGCCCTCCCAGCTCTGACACCCTGTGTCCCAAGGGCTCTCCCAGCTCTGACATCCTGTGTTCTAAGGGCCCTCCCAGCTCTGACATCCAGTGTCATAAGGGCCCTCCCAGCTCTGACATCCTGTGTTCTATGTCTCGCAATTCTAAGGGCCTCTGTTTTAAGGGTCCTCCTCTCCTGTCCACCTCTAACCCTAATTAATTCTATTAGAAAGGGCCTTGGACTTGGTATCAGAAGGCTCTTACTAACTGTATAACTGTGAATAAGTCATTCATCTCTTTTCTCAATTTCTTCAACTGAGAAATGGAGATAATAACCCCTGCATTATCTGCCTTACAGGAATGTTGTAAGGAAAGCATTTTGAATGGCAAAGTTATGATTATTGCTATTAAAAGAAATAGTCAGAAGTATCTATGATCAGAATTGACTTTTCCCTCATGTCTCTTTTGTGTCCCCATATAAATCAATGATTCCTCTGGTCTAGTCTCATCTGGGCTTGGCCCAGGGCTCTCTCTTTGGGCCTCAGTTTGTTTAGCACAATGAGGCATCCTGAACTGTGTGTGTGTGTGTGTGTGTGTGTGTGTGTGTGTGTGTGTGTGTGTGTGAGAGAGAGAGAGAGAGAGGAGAGAGAGAGAGAGAGAGAGAGAGAGAGAGAGTTTCATAGTAATTAAAAATTACTCCTTAGAAATGGCAATGGAGATCAAGGAGTATTCCAACTCCCCTTTTTCATGTAAAAACTATTTTTAAAAAACCTTCTCCACATTTGGCATTGAAATGATGATAATACTAATCTTTAATAGATCTTTCATTTTAAGAGATAGTCTTCATAAATTTCTATGGGCTCTGCCCCAAATCATCCAATCACAGAGTTGGAGGTAGAAGGGACCTCTGTGACTGTGTAGGCCAACCCACACTTGGAACATAATCATCTTGGCATCAGATTCAAAAAACTGTTCTTTACCCTTTAAGACACTCAGTCAGGGGAAAGCTCCTGCCTTCTGAGGAGGTCTATTTTGCTTTTGGACAACTTTGATTTTTTTTTTGAGATTGGATCTTCTCTCAAGCACGTTGTAAATGGCATCAGTCACTGATTCCACAGCCAATCTGCACAGAAACTTTGACTAAGGCTGGCATAGACTGCTTGGTGGCCCTCAGGCTCCAGGGGTTCACTATATTGGTACCAGACAGTGCAGGGACCTGGTTAATTTCAGCTCTTCTATAGCTCAGAACTCCTGAGCTCAAGGGATCCACCAACCTCCACCTCCCAGGTAAAAGGAATCACAGGCATGTTCCCACACACCCAAGTGGCAGCTCTAAGTATTGGGAAGCTTCACCTTGTATGAAGGCTAAATCTATTGCCCTTTCGCTTCTGTCTGTAATTCTTAGGAGCCTTCAGGAGCCAAGCAGAGGAAGGCTAACTCCCTGCCCTAGGTCTCCCTAAGCTGAAAATACCTGATTCCTTCCACTGACCCTTCTAATGTTGAGGCCCTTTATCCCCATTGCCTTCCTTGACTCTGTAACTTAACAATATCTTTTACATATGGTCTGATTAAAATAGAAGACAGCAGGGACATCAGCTCCTTGTTCCTGGAGCTCTGCCCCTTCTAATGTGGCCCCAAATTAAATTAGTTGCTCACTTGAGTGTTATACAGTTTTTACAAAATGCTTTAACCTCCGTGATTGCCTCTATGCCTCATCATAATCCTAGAAGGTAGAATTACAGTCAGTCAGTTAATCAGTCAATAAATATTGAGCACCTACTTCATACCAAGCATTGTGCTCAACCCTGGGATTACAAAAAGAGTGTATGCATACATACATACATACATACACACACATACACAAACAAACAAGTTATGTAGTTATGTACAGGATAGATAAGAAGAGAGAAAGGCACTAAAATTAAGAAGGGTTGAGAAAGACTTCCTGTAGGAAATGGGACTCTGCTTGGGACTTGAAGGAAGCTAGGAGGCCGAGATGAGAAGAGAGCATTCTAGAGATGAGGGACAGTCAGAGAAAATTCCCAGAGCTAACAGATGGAGTGTCTTGTTCATGGTACTACAAGGAGGCCAGTGTCTGTGGATTGAAGAGTATGTGATAGGGAATAAGTAAGAAGACTGGAAAGGCATGTGGGGTGGAAGGTAGGTTATGAAGGATTTTAAACACCAAAAAATGATTTTTATATCTGATCCTGAAGATGACAGGGAGTCACTGGAGTTCACTGAGTAAGGGAGTGATATGATTGGCCCTTCATTTTAGGAAATTTACTTCAGTGATTGAATGGAGGAATGATGGGAGTAGGGAGAGACCTGCAAGAAGCAGATCCATCAGTAGGCTATTTCAATAGCCCAGGTGTAAGGTGATGAAGGCCTGCCTTAGAGTGATGATGATATCAGAGGAGATAAGCGGAAATGTTCAAGAGATATTGCAAAGATGTGATCTACAGCTCTGGGCAACAGATTGGTTATAGGGAGTGAGAGATAATGAACTGGGGAATGGGAGGATGGTGATGCCCTTGACAGTAACAGGAAAGTCTGGAGGTAGGGAGGGTTTAATGGGAAAGATAATGAGTTTGATTTGGGCCAAATTGAGTTTAAGATGTCTAATGGACATTGGGTTTGAGATGCCTGAAAGGTAGTTAGAGAGGCAATATTAGAGCTCATCAGAGAGTTCAGGGCAGGATGTATAGACTTCCGAATCATCAGCATAGAGGTGATAATGAAATCGATAGGAACTTCACCAAATGAAGTAGCGCATAGGGAAAACAGAAGGTGGTCCAGGACAGAAGCTCAAGGGACATCTATGGTTAGAGGGCATGACCTGGATGAGGATCCAACAAAGGAGACAGAGAAGGAATGGTCAGATAGGCAGAAGGAGAACCAGGAGACAAGGGTGCCATGAAAACCTAGAAAGAAGAGAATGTAGAGGAAGGTGGATGGTCAGTGGTGTCAAAGGCTTCAGAGAGGACAAGAAGAATGAGGATTAAGAAAAGGCCACTGGATTTGAAAATTAAAAGATCATTGATAACTTTGTAGAAAACCATATTTGGTGGAATGATAAAGTCAGAAGCTGGATTGTTAGAGGCTAAGAGAGTGAGACAAGAGAAAGCGGAACCACCTATTGTCAATGATCTTTTGAAAGATTTTAGCTACAAAGAACAGAAGACATAATGGATGATAGTGGAATGGAAAGATCAAGAAAGGGTTTTTTGAAGATAGGGAGATAAGGGCATGTCTGTAGGCAATAGGGAAGGATCTAATAGACAGGAAGAGATAGAAAGTAAATGATAGAATGAGGATGATGAAGGGGACAATCTGTTGGAGGAGATAGGATGAAATGGAATTGCTTGTGCAGGTAGAATAATTAGTCTTGGCAAGGAGTAAGGCCACTTTCATGTGAGTCAAGAAGGAGGAGATACTGGCAGAAGGCATCTGAGTGATAGGAGATGAAGAAGAAGAGTCAATTTAAATATCTAAAATAATTAAATTAAATAAATTTAAATACCTCAAAACAAAGTATGAGGTAAGGGTCTCAGCTGAGAGAGTAGGAGAAGTGAGAGTCATGGGGAGCTTGAGGAAGGATGAAAAGATTGATGAAGGCAGTATAGAAGAATTCCCCAGCAGTAGTGAGGGCACAGTTAAAGTTGTGTTACATAAATTTGTAGTGGACAAGTCAGCACAGTTATGTGATTTTCCTTGACTTCATTTAGGGGCACACATGTAGGAGTGAGGGTGGTTGATGGTAGAAGTAATCCAAGATTGAGGCCTGGCAGTGATAGAGTGGGGGCTTACATCACTCACTGTGCCCTGGAACTCAAGAGACAAGGACAGAGTAGAGCTGAACTTGTTCACCAAGGGGTCAAAATAGGGTAAAGAGGAAAGAGTGGCTAGTACAGAATGATGGCCTGGGAGAAAACTAAAGGGTCAAGGTATTGGATATCATCGTATGGACAAAGAGTAGGGTTTGGTAAGGGAAGATAGAAGGTGAGGTGGAAAATTATAGTCAACAAAAGAATTTCAGAATTTTTGAACATGGAGGTGGTGTATTTGTAGATGATGGCAAGATCAAGAGTATGGCCATCTGTGTTGGAGGTGAGAGCATGGGAAATGAGTAGGCTGAAAAAACTGAGTGGTTGGAGTGTTTGAGGGAGAAATTCTCAAGTTGGGGGAGGAGAGAAAAATTGTGAGCCAGGTATTAAACTCATTAAGGAAAAAAGGTAGTGACCTGGGAGTTCTTTAGACAACAGTTACAAGAATTTTGATTGGGTGGTAGATATGGATTGCATGGACCTCAGAGAAGGAGAGGTTGATGAGTGATGTAGAAAGGGCAACTATCTGGAAATAGCAATGCAGAATAAAGAATATTCCAACTCCCAACTTCAACCAGTAAGCCAAGGGGAATGAGTGAAAAAACAACCAGTGCTGGAAAGAGTGGCCAGGAAAGCTGTATCATCAGGGTGACATCCAGATTTCCGTGACTGATAGAAGATAGAAGGAACGGGGAAGAAAAAGATTTGGGCTTCAGGGAAGTTTATTATCTATGAAACAGGCATTCCAGAGGGCATGATGGTGTTTGGCTGAGACTTTGGGGTGGGATAGTTGAGGAGAATGGGAATAAGGAATTGAAAGGTAGGCAATGACATTTGAATGATGACCTACAAGGCTTTGGAATCATGGAGATGTGCAGGGTATTACTAGGTGTGAGTATGTTCATTAATGAGTGAAAAAGTAACCCTCCTCTTCCCAAAGGTGAGTGGAGAGCAGGCAGAAGACAAATGAAGCATGAAATAGAAAGTGTATGTGATGAGATGAGAGGCTCAGTTTTACTAATGCTTTTTCTTCTGAAGTCTGGAGATTAGGCTGAAGAGGACTGAGTTAGATGCCCCAGTCAAACCTGCACAGTAGAAGATGGAAGACCAACTTTCCACAAACTTCTCTCTTATGGAATCATAGAATATCAGAGCTAGGAGGGCCCTTAGAACCGAGAATATTTGAATTCAAAGGAACCTTCTAATCAATTAGTCTAATGCTCTATTTTATTGATGTGATAGCTCAGGTTCATAGATAGGAAATGACTTGCCAAGAGTCACAGAAATGGTTTGTGACAGAAATGAAACTATATAATGCAACTCTGTTGACTTCTAGCTCAGGACTTCTGAATCGATTACATGCTGCTGCTTCTGTATAATAGAAAGAATCGGAATGTAAATGGGAAAATGAGCATTCTTATTCCATTTTCCTCCACTTCTCTTACTTGATTTTCAAAATCCTTCTTGAGCTCTTCCATGGCCTGAGACCAATTCATCTTTTTCTTGGAGGCAGGAGCTTTGACTCTATTATCTTCTTAGTGTGTGTTTTGATCTTCCTTGGCACCATAGTAACTTTCTATGATCTGAGTTTTTTCTTTTGTTTGCTCAGTTTCCCAGTATATTTCTTGACTTTTAACTCTGTTAAGGTAGGCGCTCTGCCCCAGACTTCAAGGGTTTTGTGCAGGTATTTTCAGAGATATTTCTAGGGACCTGCAGGTTTTTAGTTCTTCCAAGGTGGTATGATCTAAGGAGAGGTTTTAATTATTCTCCTGGCCTAATTACCCTATTTTCCTAGTGAAGAAATCAGGAAAAGTCACACATAGGAAGTATTCCCTGAGCTGTGCTTTGAAGGAAGTCAGGAATTTTACCAGGGGGAAGTGAGGGAGAGGGAGAACATTTAGAACACAGAGGTTTAGAGAAACTGAGTGACTTGTGCAAGGTTTTGGAGCAAGTTGGTGGCAGCCCCTGCCCCTGTCCTAATTCGTGGTCTAGCCTTTCTTTCACTAACCTGAGCTAACTCTCATTGAAGTGTGACATTGTATGACACTGGTTTTTTTTTCACAAATTGTAACCTTCTCCAGCTTATGTTAAAACCAAATCTTTCATCCCTGAATAAACTAGGAGGGAGGGAGAGGTGGTAAGGTCTGCTGGCTGCCCACTTTGGACAGCTGACTACCAGCCTTCACAACACAGGGAAAGAGGGACACCAACCCTCTCTTTCTCTTTCTTCCCTGGAAGCCCACGTTGTCATTAGCTAGCTGATGTTGCTGGAAGTGAGGTCTGACAGTCAGTGAAAGTTTGTAAATTACTTCTCATACATTATCTCCTTGGAGCTACCTATAGTGTAGGTATGACAGGTATTATTACCCCCATTTTATGGATGAGAAAACTGAGCCTTAGAGAGGGTGTGTGGTCCATGGTCACATAGCCAAAAAAATGCTACAAAAGGGATTTGAACCCAGATCTCTGTGATTTCAGTCTAATATTCTTTCTCTTCTGCTATGGTGCTTAGACTACAGAATCTGAGATCTGGAAGACACTTCACAGTCACCTGATCCACCTCCCTATTCAAAGAAGAACTGGATCTACAGCCTAGCTGACAGATTTTGACCCAGCCTCTGCTTGAAGAATCCAAGGAAGAAGGGAGCTCACCACCTCTCATTATTAAAGAAGCCTTTCTTTTGATAAGTCTTTAAATTTGTCTCCTTCTGCCCCTTAATAATTGAGTCAGCTGCTACTGCTTGGAACTGAAGGCTAATAAGGATAAGGTTATGGGATCCTTAGATTAGAGCTGGAAGGCACCTTAAAATTCATTTAATTTACACTCCTCAGTTTACAGGTGAGGAAACTGTGACTCAGAGAGGAAAAGAGATTTGCCGAGGGTCGCATAAATAATAAGCAGTGGCAGTACTCTGCCTAGAAATCTGGTCTTCCTTTCATGATGCCACATGACTGTGGCTCCAATTCCTGGGTGGGAAATTCACAAAGTTCATTTCTTCGTTCATTCAACATTCATCCATTCATTTGTTCAACATTTACTCAGCAGTCATGCATGCATTTATTCATCAGTGATTCAATAATTCATTGGATAATCATTAATTCATCCATTCAACATTAACTAATGAATTTGCTTGGAGTCCATTCATTCCACATTCATTCATTGATGTGGCACATTCATGTACATAGAATTGAGTCTCCCACCTTTGTACCTGGGTACCCAATACTCTGGATGTTCTCCCTCTCACCTTCCCCTGGTAAAATCCCTGGCTTTCTTCAAAGCACAGCTCAGGGGACATTTCTATGTGTGACTTTTCCTGATTGACCTTACCCTCTCTTTTATGCCCAGTTATTGACAGATGTCCCCTTTCAAACTTGTGTTGTATTACTACAAAGCTGATATACTACATAGAATTTTGGATTGAGAGTTAGGAAAAGCTGAGTTCAAACCATGCCTCAAATGTTACTGGCTGTGTGACCCTAGGCAAGTCATTTCATCTTGGTCTGCCTCAGTTTCCTTATCTATAAAACGAGGATAATAATAGCACCTACCTCCCAGGCTCAAACGAGAGAATATCTGTAAAATGCTTTGTAACCTTTAGAAGTCTTTTCTAGTCCTCCATAATCTTAGCACCTTGCCTCTGAAACTATGCCCAGTTTATCTTGTATGCATCTTGTTTGCACTGAGTTTTCTTTTTGTCTCTCCTTTCCTTTCCCCCTCCCCCATTAGACTGCCCTTGAGAGCAGGACTGCCCTTCACTTTCTTTATATCCACTTAGCACAATGCCCAGCAGACAGTAGGTTCTAAACAAATATTTGTTGTGGTGGAGGGAAGGAAAAAAGTAACTTTATTATAGTAACTTTATTATCTATTTAAAAGAAAAGTCAGTAATTTATTATATATTTAAAAGGAAAGGCAAGTTGTACATAGTAGATTTGCAGCTTCACATGCAATCATTTTTGAATAATCCTGTTATGGAAATGCTTATTTTATTCCATAAATTAAAATTAAATAAATAAAACAATTTTTAAAGTGCTCTTCTACTGACTGAAAGGGCATTTTGTAAATGTTAGCTAACATTAGTGAGCACATTTTATATTCATTTATTTGTCATCAGTAAAATGTAAGCTCCATGAGGTTAAGGATTGTTTTACTTTTATCTTTCTACTGTCCTGCACCTGGCAATGGCTCCTTGCACAGAACAGGTGTTTATTCAGTCAAAGTATAATTTTTTAAGCACTCCCCTCTCCCATCCAGGCCATGTGCCAGGAACTGTGTAAAGGCCCATAAAATGAAAAAAAAAAGCCCAAGAACAGCCCATGCCCTCAAAGAGCTCTTGTTCTAGTGGAGAAGACATCGTATAAATTAATTAAATATATCCAAGGTATAGAAAGAGCAGATGAAAGGTAATCTCAGAGAAAAGGCACTAATAGCACCATAGATGTGGGCTGAATCTTAAAGGAAGCCAGGGAAACTGAGAGGAGGATATAAGGAGAGAGAACCAAGGCAAAGGCATGGAGGTGAAGAAATAAAGGGTCATCTACAAGGTCGGTGTGACTGGCTCACCTCCAGTAGAATAGAAAGTCCTTAAAGAAAAGAATTGTTTTGCCTTACTGTCCCCCACACATAGCACAGTAGGAGAGTTTAATCAGCCAGTAAGTATTGATTACTAGATTCCTATGTCCCTAGCACTGTACTAAGCACTAGGGGTACCAAGGAAGATACTTCCTGCCCTCAAACAGCTTACACCCTAATGTGGGGGAGGGAGCAGCATGTTAATAAACAGCTCTATACAATCCACATACCGACTAAGAAGATGGAAGGGAACCTTAGAAGAGAAGGAAGGTTAGAAAGTGACCAAGGGCAACTTAGCTCATTCATTTTTCAATTACACTAAAGCAGGTTTTTAGGTGACAAGAGAGATCTTTCTCTCTTCTCCCTGTTCCAATCTCTCTCTCTGTCTCTTCATCTCCTTCCTCCCTCCCCCTATTTTCTCTCTCTTCTTCTCCCTTTACTCCTCCCCCTCCCTGTTTTTTCCTCTTTCTCCCCCCTTTCTTCCTCTCCCTTTCCCTCTTCTAGCAATAGAGGAGGTGGAGGATGGGATTGGGTCAAGAAAACCAGTAAAAGTCTCCTGTTCTTGATGTGAGTCTTGAAAGGAACCAGGAATTCTAAGGGTAGAGGGGAGGAGGGGGAGCACACAGGATGAAGGCAGCCAAGGCACCGAGGGAGGCTGGGGGGTACCCTGCAGAAAGAACAAGGAAACCTGCATCAGTGGATTGTAGAATGTATAAAGGAGACCAAGGAGAAACATTAAAGGACTTTATGTGTGATCCTGGAGGGAATAGGGACCCACTGCAGTTCACTGAGTAGGGGTGGGCTGGGATGGCATGGTTAGATCCATGTTTTAGAAAATGCCCTTGGGTAGCTTGGTGAAGGATGCCTTGGAGTTGGGAGACCAATTATCAGGCTACTGCAGTAATGTGGTGGAGAGGAGCCAAAGGCCTGAACTAGGGGCTGGTTGTGTGAGTGGGTAGAAGGGCAGGCATGTAAGAAATATTGTGCTGGTACATTCACTGAGCAAACATTTAAAGAGCACTTAGTGTGTGCAGTGTGACCACAGTTATTAGCCAGTACTTTAAAAGCACCTACTATGTGTGCAACATTATTAACATGAATTATTTTTAAGAACCACTTAATTAGTACCTACCACAAGCAAAACTCAAGTGATTTCTTCCCCAGCCACCAACTGTCCTCTGGAAAGGGCATTTCAGGAATTAATCAGCAGGTAGGGGAAGGTTTGGAGGACAATACCTGAGCTACCAAGAAGTGTTAATTGGCTTCCAATCCTTCAGCTCCTTCAGCCTACTTAAGTTCCTGGCTTGTATTGTGTATTGGCAGCTGTATTCTGGACCCACCAGGCTCGCAGCTCCCTCCCTTCTTTTCTCCCTCCTTCTATCCCTCCTTCATTCTAGGCCCCTTATCTCCCAGTCTCATCCCATCCCTGGCATGAGAAGCTACCCCTGACCCACGGCCTAGCTCGAGAGAGTGGTCCCAGTGCCTGCAAGCCATCTTGACCAGACTTCTCCTCCATCTTATTTCCTGAGCACAGACATCCAACCCCAACTGCTTCCCCCTTTCCACAAAAGCCCCCACCTGAGTCCCCATAGAAAGGTAGTCACAGAGTGGAGGGAGCTCTGGAAATAGTCACAGAACTCAGAGTTATAAGGGAGCTCAGAGGACACTGGATCCAACCTTGTATCTGAACAGGAATCCTTGACTAGTCAAGAGATCCAAGTTCAAATTTAGGTTTTGCTGATTTTTAGCTATTTGATCTCGGGCAAGACTTTAAAGGATGCCATTAGTGTATAGAGCTCCAGGCCTAGAGTTGGGAAAACTTTTTTTTTGAGTTCAAATCTCAGACATTTACTAGCTGTGTGACCCTGGGCAAGTGACTTAACCCTATTTGCCTCAGTTTTCTTATTTGTCAACTAAGCTGGAGATGGAGATGGCAAACCACTTGAACATCTTTGCCAAGAAAACTCAGATAAGATCATGAAGAATCAGACATGCCTGAGCAACTGAACACCAAGAAGTCTGTGAAGTGAGGAGTTTCATAGGCTCATGGAACCTTAGTGAGCATGGAATCCTGCCTCTGCATTTCATAGCTCATAGGGCTCAAGAATTGAAGAAAGGACCTCAAAGACCATCTACTTTGACCTTCTTTGACAGATAAGGAAACTGAGGAAACTGCCTGTCACACAGGTAGTAAGTCACATAGCTAGAATTCAAGCCTGACTCTTGATAATGATGTTGCCAAATGCTTGCTTCACAAGGGTTGTTATAAAGACTGTGCTTTGTAAACCTTCAAGAGTTATTGAAAATGTGAGCCACTATGGTTGTGGGTAACACACAGGGCACTCAGCCTATGCACACATACCTCTACCCAGCTTTTTCCCAATCCCTTTCCTTTTGCTCCATGCCCAATACACACACATACACACATGCACACACTCACACTCAATGAAGGTTAGCTCATTTGACAATCAACAGATGCTCAGAAAGGAAGGGGAAGAGCCTGGCAAATGGAGGGTCCTGGCACAAGACAGATTTGCTGTAGAACCTTTCCCATATCTGTTTAAAACCTCCACCCCCAATCCAATTCAGAGTATGGGCAGAGGGACAAGGGGAGTTCCAGGGAGAAGGTCCATTGGCAATGTCCGTTCCTACAAAACAGCAGTAGGCATGGCCCCACACCACTCAAGTGCTCCTTGATCAGCTGCTAGATAGAATATGCCCTGCTCCCATGTCCCCGCTTCCCCCTTCTCCCCATATCACTCACACATGACGTTGAGGAAGATGTTGCCGGATGCCAGGACCACCTTCTCCCTCGTGGCTCGGTCATAGATGCCCACGTGACACTCATATGGCCCATTGTCAGAGATCCGGACCTCAGGCAGCCTGGGCATGTGATGGAAAGAAGGAGGGAGAAGAAAGATAAGCATGAAGACTAGGGGGATGATGGTCTTTGAAAGGCTACCAGGGCATGTGTTAGCAGAGCAGTAAGGAACCTCAGGAAGGCATCACAGAAACAATCATTAGAGAGCTCACAAAGAGGAAGGCAGTATCTCCCTTTGGTCATTCTATCTACTTGGTTACTCCAAGTCCCTCTATCAGGATGGGCCTTCCCTCCCCTTCTACCTCTACAATGCCCCCAATGACTAAAATAAACAATACTCATACCCCCCAAAACAAAAGCAAAAGCCAATAAAAAAAACAATAACCCTAGAGGCCAAACCACAGACAGAGGGGGTTAGAACACAGGATGTCAGGTCTGAGAGGGCCCCTAGAACCCAAGATGTCAAAGTTGGGATGCCCCTAGAACACAGGATGTCAGAGCTGGGAGAGACCTTTAGAATATAGAATGTCAGAGCAGATGGGATCCTTAGAAGAAAGAATGCCAAGATTAAAAGAGAAGCAGAGAACTGAGAACGAATTTTTACAACTAGTGTCTGTGATAAAGACCTCATTTCTAAAATATATAGAGAACCGAGTCAAATGTACAAGCATACAAGTCATTTCCTAGTTGATAAATAATCAAAGGATATGAATAGGCAGTTTTCAGATGAAGAAATTAAAGCTGTAGTCATATGCTCTAAATTCCTCTAAATCACTATTAATTAGGGAAATGTAAATCAAAATAACCCTGAGGTACCACATCACATGTATCAGAGTGGCTAACATGACAAAAGAGGAAAATGATATATGTTGGAGAAGATGTGGAAAAATTGCAACACTATCACATTGTTGGTGGAGCTATGAACTGATCTAACCATTCTGGAAAGCAATTTAGAACTATGCCCAAAGGGCTATAAAACTGTGCATTCTTTGACCCAGCAACACCACTTCCGGGGCTATATCCCAAAGAGATCATAAAATAGGAAAAGGACCCACAGATACAAAACTATTTATAGTATCTCTTTCTGTAGTGGCCAAAAATTGGAAATCGAGGGGATGCCCATCCATTGGGGAATGACTGAACAAGTTGTAGTATATGAACATAATGGAATATTATTGTTCCATAAGAAATGATGAGCAGGGGGACTTTAGAAAAACCTGGAAAGACTTACAAGAACTGATGTTGAGTGAAGCGAGCAGAACCAGGAGAACATTGTTCACAGTTACAGCCACATTGTCGAGTGACTAACTTTGATAGACTTGGCTCTTCTCAGCAATGCAAGGTTCTAAGACAACTCCAAAATGCTCACAATGGAAAATGCTGTCCACATCCAGAGAAAGAACTATGGAGTCTATGGAGTCTGAATGCAAATTGATGCAAACTATTTGCTTGCTCTGCCTGCCTGCCTGTCTGTCTGTCTCTGTCTGTCTATCTCTTCTTTCTCATACCTCTTCCCATTGGTTCTAATTCTTTTTTGCAATATAACTAATGTGAAAATATATATATATATATATATATATAGAACCTATATCAGATTACAAGCCATCTTGGCAGTAGGGGGAAAGGAGGGGGCAAAAATCTGTAACTCAAAATCTTGTGGAAGTGAATGTTGAAAACTCAAAAAAGTAAATAAATAAATAAAAAGCACAGATTGTATCAGAGTGGGGAGGGTCTTTAGAACATAGGGTGTAGGAGCAGGAAGAGACCTCAGAACACAGACTGTCAGCACTGTGAGCATCTTGTTTAGAAGATGTCCAGATGTCCTTTAGCAGGGAGTTCAGAGGACATCTGGCCCAACTGTGCATCTGAACAGTAATTCTTGACACCAGTCCCTTTGCTGTAGACCCAAGTTCAAATTTAGCTTTTGCTGGATTTTAGCTGCTTGTGAAGTAAAGGGTTTCATATGATCAGAGGTAAGGGAGTGTCTGAGAGACTGTCGGAGCTGGGAGGTACCTGATCTCTTCCCAGCTCAAAGTCTGTTCCCTGGTGGAAACTGAGGTGCCCTTAGGGAAAATGACTTGCCCAAAGTCATAAAGACAGTGCCTGGGGGCTTAGGATCCCCAAGGGGCAGGTCTATAGGGTGGCCTGTGGCTTCTGGGGGTGTCTGACCTCGGAGTTTCTTTCTCTTCCTTTTCCTTCCTACAAGTCCTTGTTTCCTTTGGTCACTGAGGGAGCAGATTCCTTTCTACCCTCTTCACCGGGGCCTCCCTTTGGCATCCAGGCTACCAGGTAGCCCCCCTCCCCTCCTCCTCTCAGGGGAGTCTTCAGGACTTATCTCTAGCTAGCTTGTTATCAACCACTTCATCTTAAGACTTACTTTGCTCTTTTGATTCAACTAAGTATCTCTGTCTCCCTCTTCATCTTCTGGCTCCTTGCCTTGGGACTCACTGATCTCTGGATGAGCTCCCTCAACTGAAGTCTTTCTTCTCACTCATTGTCCTATAGATCCAGCCAAACTCTCCTTCGGGGAGCGATTGAGTCCAGGAGACAGTAATACATGACACAGAGAGGGTGGGTGGGACCCTTTCCTCCAGCAGAGGTAGGAAGGACTGATTTTATGTCATCCCTGATGCTGCCTGAGAATACTGAATTCTTGTTGTGTGGAATATAGTGTCCCTGGGGCTCAGGCTGCGAGGAGCCCCAGGGACTCTGCCTCTGTTTATGTTCTGGCCAAGCAATTTGAGTCACCCAACAAGAGGCAATTATGATGATAGTCACCTAGATGATCCATATTGGCAAGAGGTACACAGGTGATACAGAAGTGATGTGGATTTTAATGATATGTGACAGGTCCCTAGATATACTCAAGTGACACATGCAGGTCTCTGTTTAGGGAGAGATAACAGATTTAGAGCCAAAAGAGACCTCAGAGGTCGTGTAGTTCAAATCTTTTATTTTATAGATGAAGAAATTGAGACCGAGGTAGGGGAAATGAGTTTTCTGAGGTTACAAAAATAGTGATGGGAATGACATTTGAACCCAGGACCTCTGACTCCAAAGGCTTGGTTATTTCCACTGTACGACATTGTCTCTCTGGTAGCATCTCCATCATGCACTGCCAGCTTTGCAACTATTGATCATGGGCATGCCAATCATCTGGTTACCCACCACCTACAGAGATGTCACCCAGGCTTTTATTATCCATAGGAATGAAGAAAGAAGGCATTCCTAGCATGAGGGAAAGTCTGCGCAAAGGCATGGAGGTGGGAGAAAGGCAGTCATATATGAGGAACATTAAGAAAGTACCAGAGATAAGTGATAGGTGGTATGTGGAGATGAAAGATGTGAGCACAGGCTTTTTATGAAGGTCACTGCTAAATACCCTTTTGATATATGATCAGAGTGATGGGTGGGTGAGGGGTGCATGATACAAAATAGAAGCTATTTGTTATACAAATATATAACATCAATATGTATTTTACTAATAATTATATAATTAAGAGACATATATAGATATGCACATACAAAGATATTTTGTTGTAGTCATTTTTCAGATGTGTTTGACCCTTTGTGATCCCATTTGGGGTTTTCTTGGCAAACATACTGGAGTGGATTGCCATTTCCTTCTCCAGCTCTTTTTATAGATGAGGAAACTGAGGTAAACAGGGTGACGTGACTTGCCTAGGGTCACACAGTTAGTAAGTATCTAAGGCCAGATTTGAGTTCAAGAAGAGATTTTGAATTTAATAAGAGGAATCTTTGACTCTAGACCAGACATTTTGTCCATTATCCCACTTAGCTGCCCCTACACATACACACACACACTATATGTATATATGTCTATACAAACAAAATACATACACACACATATATGTGGAAGTTAGTAGTACATCTATAGGTTCATATGTAGGTGAGTTGTACATGTACAGGTGATACGTAGGATTTGGCTTCTGTAAGGTACAGATATGCCTATATTGAAGACAGGAAGGAATGAAGGAAAGAAAGAAGGAATAGTAAGGACTTGCCATGTGCCAGGCATATGCTAAGAACTGGGATACAAAGACAAAAAGTAAGACAGTCCCTGTCCTCCAGGGGCTTACAAGCTAAAAGGGGAAGACAGTCCCCCTGGGAATAGTAACTAAGGAGGAGTGTTTGGGGATGGTGAATGAAGCTGGAGGGCATTGGATTGTCCCATCTTTCCCAGGAATAGGGATATATTGTTTTGATTAGTGTTGGGAGAGGGGCAGGGGATGACATATGTGATAACATGCTGCCCACCCGCTGAAACTGCCCCAGCACAGCAAGGCCGAACAGAGCTGCAGTTACACTTCCCCCCCTCCTTTCTACAGACTCCGTTGTACCTGGGACATAAGCTTTATTTTGTTGCAGCCTGACTTTCCCTAATCCAGCTTTTACCTCAGCTGCCTCCCCTCTAAAGTGGATTAAGCATCCCAGAGAGTTCCTTTCCTCAGGAACTGAATGGCATTGATCTGCTGACCGGTTAGTAGGCCTTGTACAGATAACAGGGGTCTGGGCAGGGGCTTCTTTTCCCCAGCAATGGACTGCAATCAATCAACTATTAATAACTGCAAAGGTTTAGGGAGAGATCAGTGTGATATAGGCTAGTGGCAGGCGTTTACAGCACTGATGGTTTCTCAGAAGGGCAAGTCATTATGTTATTGTAGACAAAAGTACACGGGAATCAGATGCCCTGAGCTAGCCCTACCAGCTAGATTAGCCTTGGTAGGAAAGAGAAGGTCCAAAGAAACAGGGATGAGCTTTGGGAACAGCAGTGGCTATGGAAGCCCCAACCTGGCTTTGCAGAGGGTATGGACTAGGTGTACTGGCTCTCTGAACACCTATGCGTATTTTATTGGACAGAATTGTCTCTGAACCATAGATTCTGAAGGTAGGAAGGTAGGATAGAATATGTTTGACTACAGGAGTCAGAACTGAGAGGGGCTTTAGAACACAGACTGTCAGCTGGGAAGGTCTTTAGAACACAGGATGTCAGAGCTGAGAGGGGCCTTAGAACACGGGATGTCAGAGCTGAGAGGGGCCTTAGAACACAGAATGGTAGACTTAGGAGGGAATTTAGAACATAGAATGTGAGAGCTGAGAGAGGCCTTAGGAGATAGAAGATGAAGGTAGGAGGAGATGCAGGTCTCAAAATGTCAGAATGGTCAGAATACTCAGAATTTTAGAACTAGAAGAATATCAGGGAGTCTAACTTCCTTCCCAGTTGCAGGATTGTGCTGTATGACCATCCCCAACAGGGATTCACAGCATCTACTTCAAGACTTCCAATGGCTGGGTGGGGTTTAGGATATAAGAAGACCAAAGAACCTTGCCAGTCCCTTTCCCATACCCACAGGTCATCAGCCCCACAGACTGCCCACCGACAGTCTACTCAGAAGACTTGATGGATCGTTTCAGGAAGACACGGTTGCCAATCAGAATGTCTGTTTCAAAGGTTGGGGTTATCCTTCCAAAATTGTGGCTATACTGTAAGCTTCTCAGGGACAGGGACTGCTTTTATCTTAGAATGCTCAGCCTCCAATATGGTGCCTGGAACATAATGGGTAATTTAAAAATGCTTGATGAATGAATGAACATTTCTAATTTCCTGTAAATACCCTGGATACTTCTGATTTAGGAAGCTAAGCATTGTTAGCCCTGGTTAGTAGTAGCTGGATGGGAGATATACAGGAATACAGGAGGCTTCTTAGGAAACAGTATAGAAGTGCTGGGTTTGGAGTTTGATGACCTAGGTCAGGGGTGGGGAACCTGCAGCCATAGGTCCAAATCCGGACTCCTTTGGTAGCTACCACCTGTGTGAATTTGGACGAGGCTCTTCTCCAATCTAGGCCCCAACTTCTTCAGGTATAAAATGAGAGGTTTGTACTAAATGACCTCCAAGGTCTCTTCTTGATCTGAATCTATGGGCCTATGATCTGAAGTCGGTCAATTTGATGGGGACACAGAACGCCTGAAGGGAAGTAACACAGTCATGGGATGAAACTCATCCTACGTCTATTGTCCGGGAATCTCTCCAACCTATTCTTGAGCATGTTTCTATTTCTATCCTGTACAACCCCTCAGGGTAACGAGTCCCCTACGGTTACTCCCCATTGAGTAAGTAGAACAGCCTTTGATTTCCTGAAAACCTCGTCCATGCAGCTTCCTGGCAAGGCTCTTGCTCTCGGATCTGGGCTTTGGTGGGCAGGCCTGTGTTTGCTCGCTCTCAAACACCTTTCATGGTCATAGAGGCTTTGATCAGATTCTCTTTGTTATCTCAGAGGGGAGAGTCCTCATTTTTTGGACTAAAAATGGTGACTTTTCTTTTCTTTTTTTTCCCTAGGAGGTGAGGGGATAGGAAAAGTCTGAAGGGCAGGAAAGCTGCCTGTTCTCTTAAGTAGGTTAACCCTGTCCCCAGCAACCTTCCCATTTGCTTAGCCATCCTCTTGAAGTGATTGAAAATCGAAATTAATGTCGTTTAGCTGTTTGATGGTTCTTCTCATCCCACTCTATGGAGACTATAAGTGCTGTATGAGAGACAGTAAGCAATGGAAAAAATCCTGAACTTGAAAGCCAGAAACTTGAATTCTTGTTCTGATTCTTTCATTAAATAGGTGGTCTCTTTTGAGCCTCAGTTTCCACATCTGTGAATTTTTTAAAAATCAAGTCAATTCAACGAGTGTCTGTGATGTAGTTACTGTGTTCAAAGCACTATGCTAGGTGCTGGTGATAACATACGCAAGGGAATAGAAGGATAGATGGATTGGAAGTTCCAGAATCTGGGTTCAAATCCCCCATACTTAAAACCTATGTGTCCTTGGGCAAATCACTTAGCCCCTGTTTCCTCATAGAAATTGGGGTGGTGGTGGACTAGATGACTGTTGAGGCGATCCAGTGATCGTCTCAAGGAACTTACGTTTTCATGTTCACATATAGTTGTGGTGGGGGTGTGCTGGTACATGTTTAACAACTAGCTTTCCTGGGAGTGGTGGCATATGCCCAGAACACTTTTAAGTTTAATTTGCATGATAAGCATTCTCTCCATTTCTTTCTTAAGTCTAGCTAATCAACAAACATTCGATCAAGCTGGAATTTGTAGTATTTATTGATTTCTGAGGTAGAAGGACTCACATTAAAAATTTAACAATCAGATCTGGCTCTAGGATAACCCTGATTTTGACACGAGATGAGTTCAAAGGAGAAATATAGGCAGAATACCACAAGAGCTTTGAGGTATGAGAGAGGAAATTCACCTGGGTGTTTGTACAGGTGCAGTGGGAACGAAGGATCATGACGGGCTTCCGTGGAAGAGGGGGCGTCCGTGTTCTATTTCAAGTGAATTTAATGACTAGAGATAGGGAGTCCATCCCAGGCATAGGCAGGCAATAAGCAAAGGGCCAGCTCAAGAAGGGTGGGAGGACAATGGGGAATAGATGCAGTCCAGTTTGTCTGAGAGGAGAGGAGATACAGGATTTGGCAATACATGACCTGGTTTCACCTCAGAACATCTACTTTTTTACTATCTGAGTTTACTTTCTGTTTAGCTAAATTCAAAGACCTTTTCTCAGTCTTCATCCTTCTTGATCTCCATGCAGTATTTAACACTGTTGACTGCATCCTTCTCCCAGACCTTCTCCTTGGTGCTCTTCCTGTCTATCTGATTCATCCTCCTTACTCTTTGTTGTAGGGTCATCACCCATGTCCCGCTCTCTAAATTGAGGTGTTGCCAAGAGTTCTCTCTTTTGTCAACACTCTTCCCTTTGGTGATTCCCCTCAGTTCCCAATGGTTTAACGATCATCTCTATGGAGGTGACTCTGAAGTTTCCATATCTAACCCTCACCTCTCTTCTGAGCTCCAGCCTGACATCTTCACCTGAGCGCCCTTTAGGCATCTCAAGCTTAATGTCTCCAAAACAGAACTCACCATCCTTCCCAGAAACCTCCTCCCAACTTCCCTCTTTTTTTGTATGGTACCACCATTTATTCTTCCAGTCATCCAGACTTGCACCCTGGGAGTCATCCCTAACCTCTCACCCTCATTCACCTGCTTCTTATAGCCAGTAAGTTACTGCTGATTCTACCTGTGCAGAAATTCTCATATCCTCTCCTCTCCACTCAAACCACAATCACTCTAGTTTTGGCCATTGTAACTTTCTCCCAGACTATTGCAAAAGCCTGCTAATCGGTCTCCTGGAGTCTAGTTTCTCCTTTCTTCAATCTCTCTCTGGAAGCTGCCAAATGGATGTTCTTCAAGCACATGTCATTCCTATCTCAGGTACTCACTGATTGTGTGACCCTAAGCAAATCATTTAACCTCTCTCAGATTCAAGTTTCCTCATCTGGAAAATGAGATAAAAACACCTGAATAGATATAGAAAGTGACTAGTAAGCACCTACTGTGTGCTGTGCACAGATACATGGAAACAAGACTGTCCTTATCCTCAGGGAACTTACATTCTAACAGAAAAAGACAAAACGAAAGGGGGGAGCTGGAAATTGCGCTGGGAAAATGAGAGGAAAGGGAAGGAGTGGGGCAAGGCTACTGATGATGAGGAAGCAGCATTCCAGAGTTTGAGTTGAGCTGGGAGTGAACTGAACATGGGCATTGTCCCCTCAGGAGACTTGGATCTCATCAGTTTCACAGGGTTGCTATGAGGATGAGACAACGTACATAAAGCAGTTTTTAAACATCAAAGCGCTATCTAAATATTTATTTTTGTTGTGATTTCCTCTTCTTAAGAGTCTTCTCTGGCTCCCTATTGCCTTTCGGTTAAAGTAGAAATACCACTATCGACATTTAAAGTCCTTTGTAGGCTAGCTCCAATCTATCCGTCAAGGCTAATTATACCAGTCATCTTTCAGTCGTGTCCAAGTTTTTGTGACCCCATTTGGGATTCTCTTGGCAAAGAGACTGTAGTGGTTTGCCATTTCTTTCTGCAACTCATTTTACAGACGAGGAAACAGAGACAAACAAAGTGAAGTGATTTGCCCAGGCTGGTAAACATCTGGTACATAGCTAGTAAACATCTGAACTCAGGTCTTCTTGACCCCAGCCTTGGTGTTCTATGTACTACACTGCCTAGTTGCCCTTTGCTGGATTACTTTGCATATTTAGTATAAGATTTAGCAATCTGTGAATATACTGTATCTCTCCAGAAGAATATAAATGCCTTGAAGATAAAATTTTATTTTATTTATTTATTTATTTTATTTTTCTCTTTATATCCCCAGTCCCTAGGCAGCTAGGTAGCTCAGTGCATTGAGTGATAGACCTACAGTCAAGAAGACCTCAGTTTAAATTTGGCCTCAGACTCAGAGGTCAAGTTATTTGACCTCTCTCTACTTCAGTTTCCTTATCTATAAAATGAGGATAATGACATCACGGTTGACACCATTATAATAAAATCAGGGTGATGATATCAACAAACAGGATTATTGAAGGACCAAAGGAGATTTGTGGAAGTGCTACATAAATGCTAGCTTTTATTACTATTACAGTTCCTGGCATATAGTTGATGCCTAATAAATGTTTTTTGATTGACTGAGTACAGTGTTTATGGATATTATTTATAGCTCTTCTCTGGTATGGATTCTTCTATCTATTTAAAAAAAATAACCATTGGGTGCAGATAATGTAAAATGCTTTGTAAACCCTGAGGAAATAGGAGGTTTTGACTTGCAAAGGCTAGGGATGGGGCCTTTGCCATCCTTTGGCCCACCTGGTTCAGGGGCCTATGCCTTGGGCTGCCATCCAAGCCTTCAGTACTCAGAGGCCCAATCCTTCCTGGGAGGAATGGGGCTGTGGTCAGGCAGCCCTAATAACGATGCCCCCAAAGCCTCTGATTGCTGCAAAGAGTGATTGAAATGTGTGCTAATGAGGCACTTGAAAAGCCTGGGTTCCTCTTGGGAAAATGGTCTCTGTGTTCAATCCTGTAACTGGGCCATTTGTAAAGCATTTTTAGAGAGTCATTTCAACAGCCAGGTAGTTTAGCACTATTTGCTTTACTGCTGTGGAGGAGGTTGATGTCCGGTCACAACTGTCTGCCTTTCCCAGGGGCCTTTGCCAGGAACTCACAGGCTTAGGGCAGGTAGGATATGATGCTTCACCCATGAGAAGAATGAATGAATGAATGAATGATAAAAGCATATATTGAGCATATACAATACATCAGGGAATACAAAATTACAAATGACACAGTCCATGCCCTCACGGATTTTCCTATCTAATGGAGGGAGACAACACATTGCAAAACTTCGGATGTTTTGATAGAACAAACCTTTCCCTTATGGAGTTTATCATTTAAGACGAAGGGTTTTAACCATTTTCAATTCCTAGACCCTTTTGACAGTTCATTGAGGTCAATGAACCCCTTCTCAGAATCATGTTTTTAAATGCATAAGATAAAATCTATAATATTATGAAGGAAACCAATTATATTGGAATGCAGTCATCAAAATACTTTTTACATTCATCCTGATAGATCTGTGAAGTGGAAAGTACAAGCAGCCTGGTTTTACAGATGAGGAAACTGAAGTTCAGAGAAAGTAGGGAACACGTCTGAGATGCATGGTGGGTAAGTACAGAATAAGGACTCCCAGGTGTTCTAACTCCCAACCGAGCTGGGGAAACTTGCTCTTGGGAGGGTCCCCTGACCTCCTATTAGTGAAATACACTGGAATTGGAATCAGAAGAGCAAATCCCACCTGGGCTAATTTGTGTGACCTTGTGCAAGGCCCTTCTTCGCCTGCCTCAGTTTCCCTCTCCAAAAAAAACAAAGAAGTTGGACTTGACAATCCCAATACTACTTTCTACCTTGGAGACCCAAGAAATTCAACAGATTATTGAGGGTTGACAAGGATGGTACCCTTGTATCACAGAATTTTAGATTTGGAAGGGACCTCAGTAGTCATCCAACTCAGATCCTAAAAAGAATTTGCTTTATGGCAGACATATCTGATCATCTGGTCTTTGCATGAAATCTTCAGTGGTGGGGGGAGGAGGTACCTCTTGAAGCTGCCATTGATAATTTTTGTTGAGTCATTTCAGTTGTGTCCTACTCTTTGTGACCCCATCTGGGGTTTTCTTGGCAGAGATACTGGAGCAGTTTGCTATTTTCTTCTCCAGTAATTGTCAGGAAGTTTTTATTTATCCCTAGCCTGTACTCTCCACTTGGAAATTTCAACCCATTGAACCAGGTTGTGTCCTATCCCTCTTCCACATATCACCCTCTCAAATACTTAGAGACTCAGAGATCAAGTGGTCCCAGATTTAGACCAAGAAGGCATCTGTGAACCCATCATCTATCCACCCCTCTATCTCATTTCATAGATAAAGTAACTGAGGACCTGAGACATTGTGACTTGTCCAGGTTTACCCAGCTAGTAAGATGGAATTTGAACCCAGGTTTCCCTGACTCCAAATCCATTGCCCTGTTGACTAGATGTTGTCTCTCTACAGATGGCAGTCTGACCATAGAGATGCAGACATTCTGCAGGCCAAATGTTCCCAGGCTCTTCAATGGATCCTAAGGTGGCATGAACCTTAATCCTTTCACCATTGTGGTCACCCTCCTTATATGACATGGACTGAAGACCCTTCACTGTCCCAGTTACCTTCCCTCCTCCATCCCCAAGATGTTCTCCACTTTGGTTTATTAATTATTTGCTAAACTGTGGTACCTAGAACAAAGCACAATATGTGATCTGCCTAAGTCAGAGAATAAGCAGTGAAACTATTAAGTCAATGAGTATTTGTTTTATTACTATGGGCTAAGTGCTGGGAATATTAGAAAGGGGAATCCATGGTCGTCTTTCCTCAAGGAGTTTATATTCTAATGGGGGAGACAACATGTAAAACAACTAGGTAGATACAATTATACATATACATATGGAGAGGGAGAGAGAGAGAGAGAGAGAGAGAGAGAGAGAGAGAGAGAGAGAGAGAGAGAGAGAGAGAGAGATCAGAAGAGCGAGGGAGAGAAAGAAAGGGGGAGAGAGAGAGGAGAGGAGAGAGGGACAGAGAGAAAGAGAGAAGGAGGACAGAGAGAGAAAAGGAGAGAGAGAAAAGAAAAGAGAGAAGGAGAGAGAGACAGAGAGGGAGAGGAGAGAGGGATAGAGATAAGGAGACAGAGAGAGAGGAGGACAGAGAGAGAAAAGGAAAGAGAGAGAGAAGAGATGGAAGGCAATCTGAACAGGGAAGTAGGGACCAGGGATGGCCTCCTGCAGAAGAAAGTATTTGAGTTGAATCTTGAAGGCAGTAAGGGAAACTAAGAGAGGAAGGTGAGGGCTTAGGGCATTCCAGGTGTGGTGGACAGCTAGTGTAAAGGTATAGATGGGAGATGGAATTGCAGGTAGACCAACACTACTGTATAGAGTGTGGAGATGAGAACAAGAGCGGGCCAACATAGGAAGGGTTTTAATTGCTAAACAAAGGAGTTAATCTTCTATCCTAGTGGTAATTGGAGCAGCTAGGTGGCACAGTAAATAGAATGCTGGACCTCTGGCCTCATACATTTACCAGCTATGTGACCCTGGGCAAGTCATTTAACCCTGTTTGACTCAGTTTCTTCATTTTTAAAAGGGATTGAAGGAAGAAATGGCAAACCATTCTAGTATCTCTGCCAAGAGAACCCCAAATGGGGTCATGGAGAATCAGACACAAATTGACCGACAACAAGAGGTAATAGGGAGCCCCTGAACCTTCCTGATCAGAGGGGTGAACGTATTGGCAGTTTGAGGGTGGATGAATTGGAGTGGAGAGAGATTTGTGGGAGACCAGTTAAGAGAACATTGCTGTAATACAGACTAGATATGATGGCAGCTGAGCTAGGACTGTCTGTGGAATCTCCACTGTGAGTGGAGACAAGGATGGATATTGTGAGAGAAGAAATGACAAAATTTGCCAACTGACTGGATATGGGGGAGTGAGTGTGAGGGAGAAATCAAGATATAACACCAAGATTGTGAGCCTGAGTGACTGGGAGGATGGTGGTGCTTTGACAGTGAGAAGGAAGGTGGGGCTAAGAGAAGGGTTGGGGAGAGGCAGATAATGAGTCCTGCTTTGGACACGTCGAATTGTAGATACCTTTGGGGCATTGAATCTGAGATATCAAAGAGGAAGTTGGTGATGTGGTACTGGAGCTCAGGTGTAATATTATGACTGAATATATCCATTTGGGAGTCATCTACCTAGTGATAAAAATGGAACCCTAAGGAGTTGAAGATCACCAAGGGAAATAGTGTAGAAAGAAGAGAAAAGGGCCAGGAACAGAACCCAGAGTGGGTGTGACCTGGATGAAAAGTTGGCAAAGGAGAATGAGAAGGATAGAGATAAGAGAGCAAGAGAAAAATAGTGTCGTGAAAACCTAAGGAGAGGGTGAATAAAAGAGAGGGCTCCATGGCTTCAAATACTGCAGAGAAGTCAAGAAGGATTAGGATTGAAAGAAGGCTGTTAGATTGGGGAATTAAGGGCACATAGGTAATTTGGGGAAGGATTGTTTTAGCTGATTGATGGGGTTGGAAGCCAGACTGCTAAGGGATTAGAAGCAAGGGAGAAAAGAAGGAAGGGCACCTAGTGTAGATGGTTTTCCCAAGGAATTTAGCTATGAAGGGGCAGAGACATTCTCTCCTTATACCTGAAAACTATGTTTCTCTTAATGCAGCACAAAATTGTATTTGATTTCTGGGAAGCCAAATTATACTGTTGATTTATATTGAGATTGCAATCTCCTAAAGCCCCTGGAGTGGTCCTGATTGGTGAGGGAATGAGCATGATCATTTAGCCAGCTCTCTCTAGATCAGAGGTACATCTGATCTAGAGGTGGGTCTGATGCAGGTGGGACCTGCAGCCTCGAGCCCACATGTGGCCTTCAAGGTCCCGAAGAGTGGTCTTTTGATTGAGTCCAAATTTTACAGAACAAATCAAAAAAGGCCTTCAGAACCTAGAAGGCTACATGTGACCTCAAGACTGCAGGTTCCCCACCCTTGATCTACAGGGGTATCCCAGCTGGCTACAGTATATGACATCCTATTTTCTGTCCTGCCACAGATCACCTTTCACCTCTTTCTTTGGGAACATTGATCAAATCAGAGCTAACATTGCTCCTGGAAGGTAACTGTCTTGTGGTCCCAGTCACCATCCTGGTGACTCCCCTGACTAAAACCTTCTAACTGGCCTCCTAAAGGATCACAGAGCAAAGATCTAGTGATGGAAGGGACCTTAGGAACCATTTAATCCAACAACACTTAATAACTATGTGACCTTGGACTAGTCACTGAAATTACCAGGGCCTCAGTTTCCTTCTCTGTAAAAGGAAGGGGCTAGACTCCATGGTCTCTGAAGATTCTTTCAGTTCTAGAGCTATGATCCTATGGTTTTCACCTGTTACACCTAGGGCCTGAGTGGGGAGAGCATTGCCCACCTGGAAAATGGGTTAGTAAAATCAAGAATGTGTCTGTGAGGCCAGAAGAGCCCAGACAAGGAATCGCTGGAGGGTGGAAAAGAGTCCCAGGACACTGGGAGGAAAATTTGGTAGGACCAGGAGATCTGATAAACCCAAGAACCCAGAAGGATTTTATTAATTCTCCTTTTTAGGGCACATTAAAAAAAACAATGTTGTTATTTCTTCCTCCTTCCATCTTATAAACTGTTCTGGTAAGAAGTTGTACAGTGGGTACAAATATCTATGGCATCTGATGAAAGCTAGACTGTTGTAAAGGTGGAGTGGGACCCCAAAGTGGGGGAGGAAGGAAAAGGACACATAGGCAGTACTTTGGGGTACCCTCTCCTTTCCTACCAGCCCTGATTTGGCCTTGGTGCATCCCAAGACCTTTTAGTTTAGATCCCTAGAATAGGGCCCAGCTACTCCATCTTAAGGTATTTTCCACTACAATTATAAGAGTTTAGAGCTAATGCCATTATAATTAGCAGCCTGACCGATGCTGTTCCATTACCAACAACTCATTATGCTGTGCCCTGAGCTGCGGTGACCCATTGGAAATGCATTCTGACCCTGGTTGTTTCTGGTCCCCAAGTGATGCTCTGCATCACTGCTCCCTCTCCTCCTCCCTCTCACTGGTCCCCTGGGACTTGTAGAAGGGAGAGGTAGGCTGGAGAGACAAGGGGTTTTTGTCTCACAACCAGAGCCAGTTCTTCTACCCTACCCTCATAAGACTGTCCAGCCTGACAGACATCTGATTATTGAAACTCTTACATGACTAGAAGGTTGGGGGGGAGGAGGAAAAGTCCTGGTTTAGAAATCTTGAAAACTGGAGTCTGATCTCCAAACTGAATTAATTTGCTATGTGACTTTGTGGGGAAAAGTTAAATTCTCTGAAACTCAGTTTCCTTGACTGCAGAATGAAAGGCTTGGATTGGGGGATTCTTAAGATCCTTTCTAGTTCTGGCATTCTATGTCCAAAGGGGTCATCTAGTTCTAACATTCCATGTTCTGAGGCTGCTCCAAGCTCTGACATCTTGTGTTCTAAAGCCCCTCCCATCTCTGACATCCTGTGTTCTAAGATCCCTCTCAGCTCTGACATCCTGTGTTCTAAGGGCCTTCCTAATTCTGACATCCTGGGTTCTAAGCTCTGACATTCCAGGCTTCTGTTGTTATTTGCCTTCACCACTATGGGTGGCTACTCTCCCCCACTAGCCTGTGAGCTCTGGGAGGCCAGGTTTAAATGCCCCAGTGCCAAGAACCACATCAGATGTGGGTGTGATTCTCACTTATGGATGTGCCTGGCCCAGCACTCTTGCCCTCCAGGTTTCCTTAGCTCTCCCTCTCCTGCTTGCCTTCTTCCCTTGGCTTTCTCTTCTTTTCCCAGGTTCATTACTCTGGGGCTCCTTCTTACTGCCCCTCCCAGACCTCTCTTCTTCAGTGTCTTGCTACTTCCATGGAAATTTTTTCCTCTTCACATTATCCTTGATTCATTTTAGAACCCTACGGGTCAACCTGTCCAAAGGTAAATCGAGGGTGAGGACGGGAAGAGGCTGATCAAGAGGGAGCTGGGTGTCCTGTGACTCCCACTTAGTCATGATCAGAAGCTGTCTGGGAGAGGGTATGCTTCTCCCTCCTCAGACCTGTGATCCCTTGAGCTGCTCCATTAAGACTGACCGGGTCTCAGAACCTCAGGGGTGCAAGAGACCTATGAAGTCATTCAGTTTAACCCTTACCCCAGCAAGAGAGCATTCAGGCCTCAGCTGGAATCCTCCAGGGATGGGAACCCCATGCCCTTCAGAGGCAGCAGTTTTAATGTTGGGATAGTTTTAAAAGGTAGATTTTTTTTCCCTTAAATTCAGCCAAAATCTATCTTTGTAAAATTTTCACATATTCCTTCTAATTTTTGCCTTGGAGACCAACTGGAACAACTCTTTCCTTTCTCTCTTTTCAGTCCTGTAAATACTTGAAGACAGCCATCACCTCCCTACATCTTTTCTTCTGCAGGATAGATATCCCCATTTACTCCAGCTCATTGTTGTGTGGTGTGGTCCCCAGCACATTCACCCTGCTGCTAGTTTTTCTTTGGACACCTGTCAGTTTGTTAGAAAATATCCTCCCTAAGCAAGGAACAGTGTATTTGTCAGATTTATGGAGAACGGAGAAATGTATGACCAAATAAGAGATAGAGAACATTATGAAGTGCAAAATGGATAATTTTGATTACATTAAATTGCAAAGTTTTTGCACAAACAAAGCCAATGCAACCACGATTAGGAGGGAAGAAGAAAACTGGAAAGAATTTTTGCAACTAGTGTCTGTGACAAAGGCCTCATTTCTAAAATGTATAGGGAACTGAGTCAAATGTACAAAAATAGAAGTCATTCCCTAATTGATAAATGGTCAAAGGATATGAACAGGGAGTTTTCAGAGGAAGAAATTAAAGCTGTCCAAAGTCATATGAAAAAATGCTCTAAATCACTATTGATTAGAGATATGCAAATCAAAACAACTCTGAGGTACCACATCACTCCTATCAGATTGGCTAACATGACAAAACAGGAAGATGATAAATGTTGGAGAAGATGTGGGAGAGTTGGAACATTGATTCATTGGGGAGCTGTGAGCTGATCCAACCATTCGGAAGAGCAATTTGGAACTATGCCCAAAGGGCTACAAAAATGTGCAGTTGACCCAGTTATATCACTTCTAAGACTGTATCACAAAGAAGTCATAAAAATGAGAAAGGATATCATGTGTACAAAATATTTATCTCAGCACTTTCTGTGGTGCAGCAACTGGAAATCAAGGGGATACCCATCATTCAGGGAATGGCTGAACAAGTTGTGGTATATGAATGTAATGGAGTACTATTATGGTATAAGAAATAATGAACAGAGCTAGAAAGAAACAATTCCAGTACTGTGGAAATACAATCAGGATATCACAAGATCTAGCAGCTTCTACATTAAGGGATCGAAGGGTGTGCAATAGGATATTCCAGAAGTCAAAGGAACTAGGACTCAAACCAAGAATCACCTACCCAGCAAAACTGAGTATAATACTTCAGGGGAAAATATGGTCTTTCAATGAAACAGAGGACTTTCAAGCATTCTTGATGAAAAGGCCAAAGCTGAAAAGAAAATTTGACTTTCAAACACAAGAATGAGAAGAAGCATGAAAAAGTAAACAGCAAAGAGAAGTCATAAGGAACTTACCAAAGGTGAACTATTTACATTCCTACATGGAAAGACAATATTTGTAACTCTTAAAATGTTTCAGTATCTGGGTAGTTGGTGGGACCACACACAGACATACACACACACACACATACATGCATGCACGCACACACACATACACACATGCACGCACACACAGAGACAGAGAGCACAGAGTGAATTGAATAGTATGGGACCATACCTTAAAAGAAATTAAGGTAAATGGTGAGAGAGAAATGTAGTGGGAGGAGAGAGGGTGAAATGGAATGGGGTAAATTATATCTCATTCAAGAGGCAAGCAGGAGACTTTTTAGTGGAGGGAAAAAGAGGAGAGCTGAGAAAAAAACATGAAGTTTACCCTCATCACATTCGACTAAAGGAAGGAATAAAATGCACACTCATTTTGGTATGAAAACCTATCTTACAAGACAGGAAAGTGGGGGAGAAGGAGATAAGCAAGGGGGGGAGATGATGGTAGGGAGGGCAATGGGAGAAGGGAGCAATTTGAAGTCAACACTTGGGGAGGGACAGGATCAAAAGACAGAATAGAAACAATGGGGGGCAGGATAGGATGGAGGGAAATACAGTTAGTCCTACACAACATGACTGTTATCGAAGTCATTTGCAAAACTACACAGATATGGCCTATATTGAATTGCCTGCCTTCCCAAAGGGAATGGGTGGGGAGGGAGGGATGGGGAGAATCTGGAACTCAAAGTTTTAGGAACAACTGGTTAGTATTGTTGTTGCTACTAGGAAATAAGAAATACAGGTAATGGGGAATAGAAAGTCATCTGGCCCTACAGGACAAAAGAGAAGATGGGGACAAGGGAAGGGAGGGAAGATAGAAGAGAGGGCAGATTGGTGATAGGGAAAATTAGAATGCTTGGTGTATTGGGGTGGGGGGAGGGGATAAAAGGGGAGAAAATTTGGAACCCAAAATTTTGTGAAAATGAATGTAAAAAGTTAAATAAGTAAATTTACATTAAAAAAAAAAAGAAATGATGAACAGGAAGACTTCAGAGAGTCCTGGAAGGACCTATATGAACTGATGCTGAGTGAAAGGAGCAGAACCAGGAGATCATTGTCCACAGTAACAACCACAGTGTGTAAGGAATTTTTCTGGTAGACTTTGCCCTTCACAGCAATGCAAGGACCTAAAACATTTCTAAAGGACTCGAGGCAAAATATCATCCACATCCACAGAAAGAACTGTGAAATTGGGATGCAGGAGGAAGCAGAATATTTTCTTTGTCTTATGTTTTGTTTTGTTTGGGTTTTCCTCATTGTTTCTCCCATTCATTTCAATTCTTGCAACATGACTAATGTGAAAATGTGTTTAATAAAAATGTATGTGTAGAAGTCATTATAATATTGCATGCCATCTCAAGGAGTGAGGGGGGAATGAGGAGGAGAAAATCTAAGATTTATGGAAATGATTGTAGAAAACTGAAAACAATAAATTAATGATAATAAAAAAATTGAAAAAAAATATTCCCCCTAAAATGTGGCCCTAAAGAATCAGACACAAAGTTGCAGAAGACCTGGTCCCATCAGGGCAAAAGACAAGGAGACAATCCCCTTAGGCATTCTGGACACTGGGCTTCTCTTAATTCAGAGTCAGATGATAGTCACTTTCTTGGATGACATATGCATGTATGTATGTGTATGAATATAATATGATAAATATGATATAGTAAAATGATATAATATGATGTGATATATGATATAGTAATATAACATATATATATATATACTGTATTTACACTCTCAGTGGATTCATATTATGCATGCAGTTCACTTAATCCACTTCATTTTACAAATGAAGATACCATGACCCTAACAGGTGAAGTGATTATCTGTGTCTCAAGTGCCCGTGAACCACTTTTGTTTACTCTTATGCTATACTGCAATAAGGGGCCTTTGAAGGATCCTCAGACTGCCTAATATGGTGGCATCCTGAGGGACTTACCTGGGCATGTCCATATAGCCCAACAGAGGCACTGTTCATCCCATACCGCCTAGGTAGGAGTAACTTCCAAGTTAGAGGCAGATTAGCTCCATGTTGGGTGATCTGGGCATGTCCAGATTGACAGAAATGCCCTGGCATTGCTTACTACTTTCAGAGAACTCTGGTCAGGAGAAGTTAAAATTGCCCAGAAAAGAAGGTGCCTCTTACATCAGAGTACAGGGCTAAGCATAATCCAGTAAATTGCTTTACTGAGTGACTGCCCTACTGATTCCGAAAGCTATTTAGTGAGCCTTCTTTCCTCCAGAGTGGGAAAGAGGTCTTCCTCTGTATTCCAGTGCCTATTATCTCTGAGTCATAAGATCATAGAATGAATGAGCTAAAAGGGAACTTAGAAGAGAGAATGTTAGGACATAGATGGTTGGCTATGGAAGGGACCTTAGAACATAGAAAGTTAAAGTCTGAAGGTCCTTTAGGTAACAGGGGCCATCTCATGGAACATTCATGGGGATGGGCCAGTGCTTTTGGGTCCACTAGAAGGTGAAAGGCCACTTTCTCATCCCCATGCATGTTCCGTAGGATGGTCCCTGCTACATCTTGACCATATGTTGGACCTGGAAGAGAGGTTAGAATTAGAATGTTGGAATATAAAATGTCAGACCTAGGAGGTGCCTTAGAATACAGACTGTCAGAGCTGGGAGGGCCTTTGGAACACAGAACGTCAGAACTGAGAGGGCCCTTAGAACGTACAATGTTAGAGCTGGGAGTGTGCTCGGAAGACTGAATGACAGATTTGGAAAGGATATTAGAAGAGGGAACACTTGAACATAGAATTTCAAAGCTAGAAGGGTTATTATGTATTATATAACCTGATACTCTCCTTTTACAAATCAGAGCTCTTAGGGGACTAGAGCAGATAAGAGACTTGCCCACTTAGCTTTGAAGTCACACAGGTAATTACACAGCAATGACTGGGTTCTAATACTGGTTTCTGACTACAAATCTACCTCTTTCTCCAATGACAACATGTTTTAATAAAGCAACTAGTAATGTTCCATTTCTTCGAAACTTAAGAAAAGAAAATCTAGGATTGATTAATTAATTGGGGTCCTTTGAGGATGAAGGAAGTCCCTCATAGGGCATCACAGAGAAGATACTGTGGTGCAAATAAATCCACATTTATGTTTGGGTGTATATTCTACCCTCTTGGCTGAGTGATATTGTCTCCCAGTACAGGCACTGGTTACAGCTTTCAGGAGACTGGTCAGGGGCAGTTAAAATTGCCTAGAAAAGGAGGTGACCACCCCACTGCTGGATGAGCATGATTGGGTTCTTCCTTAAGTCTGACCTGCTTTCTTTATTCCTCAGTGGAAGGCTAATGATCTATATTTAGAATGGAGAAGAATAATAGTAGTAGTTTACATTTCTTATAGCATATTAAAGTGTTATGATTAATCAATTACAAAATGGAATCAGAATCAATTTGATTTTCCCAAAAGTTTTAAAAAGTATTTTCCCCACAAACTCAACTCAATAAACATTTATTAACTATATTAACATGTATTAAAATAATAAATCTTTAATATAATAAAATATTTCCTCAACACAGCTCAATAAACATGTATTAATTGTATTAACATCTATTAATATTAATTCCTTTGTTTGGCAATCAAAGCCCTTCACCACATGGCCTCTCCCTATGTTTCCAGCCTTCTTATATTTTGCTCCTGTTACATCTCTGTACCGGCTGTCCTCTAGGCCCCCTGAATGCTTTCCTTCCTCATTTACACCTCTTAGAGACCCTGCTTTCTTCAAGATTCTTATCGTGTCCCCTTCTACAGGAAGTCTTTTTTCCCTCCAAACAACTACGTGACTGTCTTGAGATGACTTTATTTAGCTTATATCACCCAGTTCTTTAGGCATTGTCTCCCTCATTAAAGTGTAAGGTCCTTGAGGACAAGGACTGTTTTTGCCCTTTTTTTAGTATTCCTAGCCTTTCACATAGTGCTGGGAATGTAGCAGGAGCTTAATACATGCCTATTAAATAAGCACCTCTTATGTGCTGGGAATCTCTTTATGGACCTGAAGGGGTTTATAAATGGGGAAGTTGGTAGATAGTAGGAAGAAAGAAACCTTGTGACTAATAACTTGCCACCTGAATAAACCACTTGTCGATGACCAAGTCTCAACATAAGAAGAGTTCAACTAAGGCACAAGCATCTCCAAATTCGTCTCATTTCTGAGGCTTCTCTGGTTTCTCCCTAATAGGATAGGGCACTGCTGCCAACTATAGTGGGCATTCCACAATGTGGAAAAGACAGCGACTCTCCTCTATATATTGCTTTAAAGGGTACCAAGACCTTTCCTCCCAACACCTCAACAAGAAAGGTTGTAACAAGCAATGGTGAAGACAGCAATAGTAACGCAATAATCATGGATAGCATTTTAAGGTTTACAATACTTTCCACAAGTATTTAATTTGATCCTTATAACAACCCTGGGATATAGGTGCTATTATTATCCCCATTTTACAGATGAGAAAATTGAGGTTTAAGTGATTTGCTCAGTGTCACATAGCTGGTAAGTATTTTAAGGTAGGATTTGAACTCAGGTTTTCCTATATCATGTGCAATTTTTTTGAACTGTGTCAATAAGCATCTATTAATTCATCACAATGTACTGGGCTTTGTGCTAGGTTCTAGGGATGCAAAAATAAACAAATCCCAAAATGAAGGAGCTTCAGGAAACTCATAATATTGCCAGAGACAACATGTATCTAACAGGGGTGATTAGGGGAAACCCCAATCTGCTGGGGTACTGGCCCATCACAGCTCCCATGGAACTGGTTTGGTTCAGTGGAAAAGCACCCCAGACTGGAAGATCAGGCCCTCCCCTTATTCATCCTGTCAATGAACATATAAAACATAAAGACAAGAAATTTTTGTTGGTGGAAAGAATAATATATATGTGTATATACACACATATATAAATGAAACATTTATAATAAATATTATATGGAGCACATAAATAATTCTAAACATATATAATAAATAATAAATAAAAGGTCATTTTTTTTGAGAAGAGAAGGGAGAAGGCACTAGCAGTTGAAAGGACTAAGTATTATGGTCTCTCTTAGGGATGAGGAAATCAAGACTGAGAGAGAATAAATGACCAGTTCAGTGGGATATAGCTTATGATCATCAGAGGCTAGATTTGAACCCAGGTCCCCAGGCTCTATGAGCAACTTTCTTTCCAGTGAGGACCCCATAGATGCTTCTGTTGCATCCCATTCTCCTTGGTAAGAAGTCTAGCATGTCTCAGGAGGACCTATGGAATATGACCAGTTCCTCCCCACAGCAGAATTGAGTCGGGTTGACTTTCCCAGCAGTCCCTGCAGCCCGGTCTGTGTCCCTGTGGGAGGCCTTCGCTGGCTGACCTGCTGATGGGTGACCCCAGGGCTGAGCTCTGGTCCCTGCTGCTTCATCAAAGCTTTGCTAAAAACGACTTTGCTTTTGCAGTGGAAAATTGAAACCCCCGGCTTCCTCTTAAGGTTCTTAAACAGTTCAGTCAATGGGGGAAAAAAAGGGGAAAAAAAAAGCAATCCCTGCAAACGCATCTCCTCTGAAAGTAGGGCAGACGCAATTATTCTTTTCCCATCCCGAACAATGTGGGGCCAGCCGGGAGGGAAGAAAGGTCAAGACGGTGAGCTTGATGCATTGTGCTAGGTGAGGGTGAGGATGAAGGCTGGGCTGTCCTTCTGGTTCTTAGCACTTTTTTCAAAGGAAGAAAAGGAACTGTATGGATCCATGCAAGAAATGCAAAATTCTTTATTCACAAACACCAATTTGAGGACCTACAAAGTGTCCAGTCCCATGGGAAATGTTTTCTCCATGAGGAGAAAGAAATAACCAAATGAAATAGTAATACTAGAAATTTTGGAGATGGAATAGCTGGGTTTGAACTCAACTCTGCTATGTAATAGCTGTGTGATCTTAGACAGGTAACTTTCCCTCTCTGGGTTTACTTTTCTTATCTCTGAAAATTGAAGGGGAGGAGACTGATATACGATCAATATGATCTATAAGATCCTTCCACTTTGAAATCCTGTGACATTGTCCCTACCCTTGGAGAGTTCTGTTATAATACCTAGGGCTAGCAAACGTTTTCCTGAAGCACCATTTTGTGCGATGGGCCCCTTCTCAAAGTAATCTTTTTCAGTAATTGAAGGCAATATAGAGTGCTTTAAGGTTTTATGCAGTACTTTGCTGAGGTAGAGGTTAAATAATTTGTTCAGGGTTATACAGCTAGTATTCAGGTTTTCCTTATCACAGGTCTAGTATTCGATATACTGCCCTACCTACTTATCTACCTCTGATATGTTAAATATCAGGTTAATGAAAATAAAGATGTAAATTTTCTTTCCCTTCCAGGTTCACACATGCCACTGAAATCTATCCAGAGATTCCTTGGGAGTCTGTAGTCCCCAGGATAAGAATCCCTGGTCTAGAGGGGGAGCAGAGTCTCTGATTTATCATGCTTACAGATAAGCAACCTTGGCTTCTGTGTTTGAGTTACTGCACACTCACACACTTGCCTTTGGAGAGAATTGACTCCTTACCTTGAGTAAACAATAACAGTCACAAATGGAGAGTTTACCTTGCTATAGAACTTTGGGGTTTTCAAAGTGATTTCCATATGTCATCTCATTAATGTTCACAATGACCCCGGGAAGGAGGGGTTATATGAGCCTCATTCTACTTCTGAGGAAATTGAGGCAGACGGAGGTGAAGCGACAAGATCCCATCAGGTTCACGGTACCTTCTGCTCCTTTGTTTAGAGGGTGGAAGGAAGAATTCCTCCCTAAATTTCTACTTAATGAGGGTGCCCAGGATGGCCATCTCTTAATTTCCCATCCAAGACTTCATCTTGCCCCCACAAAGGGCACTGTCCTTGCTCTTCCCCTCACCCCCTTTTGTTCTTGTCTTCCTCCATTATATTTTATGCTTCCTCAGGGAAGGAATTTTCTTTTCCTATTTGTTTTCCCAATTGTTTGTCTTTTACCCAGGAGCCCTGAGGGCCTTCCCCTTCCAGTTTGATTTTTTTTTTTTATTAAAGGGACCATACCTTGAGTAACTACTTAAAGAAGGCTATTCTTTGAAAGGGTGTATCTCACCCTAAGTGAGAATGTGATAAGACCTTAGACTGAAAGGCCAGGGTCTCCCATTGCATCCTGGGCCATCTCCAGTCATCCTGATGAATATCAGGCCACTGGACCCAGATGGCTCAGGAGAAGAAAGTGAGGTTGGTGACCTTGCACGGCCCTCCCTGACTCAAATCAAAGTCAACTGTAAGTCATGTCATCATCTTGATGTCACAGTCCTCTTTGAGAATGAAGCCTTCCACATAGTAACAATTTTTTTTGTAGTTGTTCTTCAGGCATTTCAGACTCTTCATGATCCCATTTAGGGTCTTTTTGGCAAAGATACTGGAGTGGTTTGCCATTTCCTTCTTCAGATCATTTTACAGATGATAAAACTGAGGCAAATGAAGTTAAGTGACTTGCCCAAGGTCACACACCACTTGTATGTGAGGCTAGATTTAAACTCTAGACCCAGATCTCTATCCACTGCGCCACCTAGCTGCCCCAAGAGGGCATTTACTAAATGTTTATCGACTGACTGCCTGACTTGTCCAGGGTCATATAGCTAGTAAATGCATGAAATGGAATTCAAACCCAGCTCTTCCTGCCTCCAAGTTCTACCTACGTAACTCCAATCCATGGCCAGTGGAGACACAGACACACCACAACTGTCCTCACTCTCCAGTCCTACCCAGAAGTCCCAATGCAAGTGGAACCCATACCTTGCCCCAGAAAAAGCTGACATATGTCAGTGTTGTTGGGAATCATTGGGGTCAAGGGGAATCATACTCATTTCCCAGGGAAGAAGTACCAGGTCCAAGTGAGAGTAAAGCAAAAAACCAGGTTAGGTGAGTAACAATGTCATTCATTCATTCATTCATTCATTCATTCATTCATTTATTTACTTATTCATCTATCTATCTATCATCTCTCTCTCTATCTATCTATCAGAATAACTAACTGGTCTGGGAGATCAATATTGGAATAAAGTTGAATATACAGGAAATGTCAGAGAGCTGATTATTTGTCTGACTCAATCTGCCTCCCCAGAGCTTCAGCCCTTTTAGACTTTTCAAGTGGCTATTTTAGTTCCATGTTATTCATGTTTTAGGAAGTGTCTTAGACAGTGGACTATATTTAATGATATGGTGGGAAAATGTTTAACAACCAGCTCTCTGAAAAAAAATTATGCAGGACACACTTTTGAGTGTAATCTGTACTAACATTTTTCCCATCGCTTTCTTAAGTCTTGATAATCAAGAAAACAATAAATCAAGCCCTTATCTGTATCATTTGTCCATTTCTGAGGTGTAAATATTCACACTAAAAATTGAAGGATTGACTTCCTGGGTCCATTTCGCTCCAGCACAGCCTTAGCTGTACTTGAAATTGCAAGAGGTCCTTAGATTCAGTATACACCAAAAGATTGGGTGGTGTCCATGTGGTATCATGAGGCCAGCTAACGCTATGTCTTTGACAAAACCTCCTAAACTCTCCTTCTTTCTTGGGTAGTCAGAAGTCATACTACATTTAGGTAGATACTAAATAACTACATAACTCTATACTATTGTGGACTGCTAGGTGTTCATTTGAATGCATCGTCTACTATATAAAAGAAGCCATGGGTGGTAGCTTTGGGCAAAATCTCCATAGAGGGAACCAGTCTTTTTCCCAACCTAGGACAATCTGTAGGCAGTAGATACAATTAAGGAGTAGTAAAACTTCTGGACTTGTTTTTGTGAGATTGGCTAATTCTGCTGATGATTCACAGTTGGGTCGTAGAAGGAGGGAAAGATAGTGAGCCAGGTGAAATAGGTTGTAGTGGAGTTGGGCAGTTAAGGTGACATAGTGGATAGAGTGGGGGCCTGAAGTCAGGAAGACTCATTTTCATGAGTTTAAATTCCTCCTCAGACTCTTACTAGTTCTGTGACCCTGAGCAAGTTACTTAAATTTGTTTGCCTCAGTTTCCTCATATGTAAAATGAGCTGGAGAAAGAAAGGGTAGGCCACTCCAGTATCTTTCCCAAGAGAACCCCACGGGGATTATGAAGAGTCAGACATGACTGAACAATGAAGGGAATCTCTGGGACTTCCGTGTAACTGGTGGTTTTACTTTGTGTCTCTGTGTTCCTCTGCATTATATTTCCCTGGGGAAGTCTTATGCACCATGCCATGCTGTGAGTCACTTTTGGCACAAAGAATATGGAAGGTTCTGGTCATGATGAGTGCAAGGCAGGGGGCAGACACATCCCTAACAATACCTTCTGAGCTTTTTCCTATTTTTTTAGGTATGTTTTTGTCAGAGGTTGAAGACTCCTGGCAGTTAGAGATCATGGCCCTTTATAATTCCTAAGTACTAAAATATATTGTGTAGAAAATGATGTTGGTTTTAGCCACCATTCTCCTGATGCTGTCAGTTAGTGATGTCTCCTGGAGTGTGTATCCCAGAGGATAGAGCTATAGTGGACTAGCCTTATTTCCCATCCATCTCCCTTCATAGCTACCAGTGCCTTCTTACTCAAAACTTCCTTATGCTTATTTTGTACACAAGTAAGACATTTGAGTGTCTCCCTAAAACTTCCCCCTCCATAGTTGATGTGGAAATACAAAGTAAAAAGTAGATAATGGAGGTAATGCATTATTGATGCTAATGATGTATTAACGCTCAGTGATAAGTTTCTGAGTAAATCAGATGAACAACAAATTGGCTAGCTTGAAAGTAGACCACACCCATGGGGGCTTTAAATTACTAAACCACTAAGAAAAATCATTAGGATGAGTGAAGACCAGGGGGCTGCTTGTGGGGAAGATCCTGAATGAAGGAGGTAGGGATTTCTCTTGGTTTCCCACCTACCAGTCATGGCCTCTGGTAGAGAAAAGAAAAGAGACACCCTACCCAGAAACTGGAGGATCAGTTCAAGAGTTAGAGACATGACTTGGGGAGCAGAGATGAACTCTAGACAAACATGGGTACATAGGGGTCATTTGAGGGATTAAGGAACAAGACCTTAAAAAAAGAAAAGACACCTGGCTGAGAACTCACAAGAGAGCCAGCCTTGGTGCTGAAGAATTGAACTGTGAAGGGTAGATCAGCTAAACAAACTGTCCAGCAAAGACATTTTGTTGCATACAAACTCCACAGAGAAAGAGGGCTTGAGGTCCTTCAGCATCTGACTCAAGAGTTTGTGTTCTCTATATGTGTGCCTCACTACTATTATATTCTCAGTTATGTCCACTCTTCCTGAGGGTATTATGTGTATTTGTTGGAGGTTGTATCCAAGGTTTATATGGGAAATACTGTGTAAGTATTGTTTTTACTGTGCTATCTTAATCTTTTTTTTTTTTTTGCTGAAAGTCAACTGAATCTACTAGCTTATTGTTAACGTCAAGCCCATTAATGTGGGCTTCTGAGTTATAGTTTTAGGAGTATAGACCCATAAGGTACCTTAGAACCTGTGGGAGTGGAAGTCACTGTGTGGAATGCAAATTGAGGGAGTAGCCCAGTAGAGGTTTATACATACATGTACTTATATATGTACATCATCTTCGTTATCACAACTCATATTTCTATAACTCTTTAAGGTTTGTTAAATACTATCTATCTAGCCATCCATCCATCCATCCATCTATATATATATATATATATATATATATATATATATACACACACATATACATATACTTAATACATATATTATGTATGCATAAGATCTCATTTGTGATACTCAAAATACCCTGTATAATAGATGTTGTTATTATCCCCACTTTATAAATGAGGAAACTGAGACTGAGAGGCTAATGATTTGTTCAGAGTTATACAGCTACTATGTCTGAGGGAGGCTTTCATCTCAGGTCCTCCAGGCTCCAAGTCCAGTACTCTACCCAATACACCATCTTTATGCTTCAAAATTATATCACCCAATAAAACAGCAGCTCCTTGAAGGCAGAGACTTTGTAGTTAACAATTTTTGTAGTCAACAAGCATTAATTAAATAAATAATGTTTCAGCATTGTATTCCAGGAACCTGATTATATTCCCATTGCCTGATATGGGTAGCAAGCAGGTGCCTAATAAGTGCTTATCAATTGACTAGCTGAAAGAGCACCAGATTCAGGTGGGAGACCTAGTTTATAGCCCCAGCTCTGACACTTGATGGCCATGGACCTTTGGCTACCTCTTGAAGTCTCAAGGTCTCTATCACACACCTTACACTTATTGCTTCCCAGGGTGACCAAGAGGTAAGAGTTTTGTAAATCATGAAGTGCTAGCTAACTAAAGAATGAACTCTGAATGCCATTCTTCATTAAAGTAAGTCTTACAAAGACCAAATTGAACTGTGTATATACACATGTACACATCCCTGTTAACGTCCAGAAGGCTCCTGTTTAACTGAGCAGCTCCTTGGCAGGGTTGTGTGTTTTAATGGACACATCGCTTGAAACGCCATAACTGCCATCTGTTCTTTCGACTAATTGCCAGAGTCAAGAGGAGCCTTGTTCACAGCATTTTAGGAAGTTACCAATGGGATGAGTGACAGAAACCTCCACCTGTGCTTTGAAGAAGGTCAGGCAAGCGATTCCTTTGGCTCAGAAACCAACTGCCTCCTGGCCAATAGCAACAGGCCTGGTGACTTAAGGGAGTTGCCAAAGGGTCACATACCATTTCTCAGGATAATGGGATAATGAAGGAAGCCTCAGAATAATTTGGTGAGTCCCTTCTCCTCCCCTCCCCCTGATCTCACAGTAGGAGCAGGAAAGGACAACTTTCTGGAGGAACCAGTGGCTGGGAATCTGTTCTTGTCTAGGTAAATGCAAGAGAGATGTTTCTAGCCTGTTATTCTCCTGACTGCCTTCTCATGCCTTTCTGTTTATTTTCCTGAGTTCAGGTCAGAGACAAGGAATTTTAGAATGGACTTAATGAAGCTCCTGGTTTATACTTTTTCTTCCCCCAATCACCTAGAGGACATTATAAGACATTTGTCAGAGAGATATATCCCATGGAAGAAGGTTTGTGCCCCACCACCTTGCTGACTTGGCTTCAGTGATTGCAGATGACTGGCTGGCTCAGATTTAGGATGATGGACTGTGGGAAGAATCTCCTAAATTGTAAGATGTCAATACCTATGGAAGACATACCTTGTAATCTCATCAAGTTGACTAGGAGCACCAATTCTATGCATCAGAGATTTTTTGTATCATATCTTTATACCCCCAACCTACACACACACACACACACACACACACACACACACACATACACACACTAACACACTGCATTTGGCTGACTCAGGAACCAGATATTGGGAGACCAATCCATCTACTCTCTTGCTCCATACTTATTCTCTAAGCTCTAGGACCAGAGTTTTTATTTCAGAGTTAACAAGTAAATAAATATTTCCAATTTTATTATGGGCCAGGCATCATGCTAAGTGATTGAAATACATATAGAAACACAAAGAAAGATGCCTCCTGCCCTCAAGAAGCTTATATTCTACTGAGAGAAAACTGCGTAAATGGAAGAATGAAGGATGGCTGGTCCGAGCCCTTCCTCAGAGTGGAGATTCAGGGAGAAACCCACTAAAGGGAAAAGGGGGCTGCAGGACCAGAGGGAGAAGGCAGCTGAAGCAGTAGAGATCTCACAAACAAAATGTAGCATCTAAGTGGTGCTCTTGAATCTGGGGTGATGGTTTCTTAGATGGCCCTCTGGTGCAGCTGAGCTTTCATTCCTGGAGGATGTTACAGAGAACTCTAAGAACACGGGATTCTATGAAAATTGTTAAGGATGAAGTGTGGTGGAAAGAGTACTAGTTTGTTTTAGAAAGAGAGAACAGAATCAAAAGAGGCATCAGGGTTCTTGGGAGCTCATCCTGATTGTGCCAATAACTACCTGCAAGGCTTCAAAAAGTTTTGTTTTATCAGCCAAATGAGTGGCTTAGACTATATTACTTCTAAGGCCCACCCCAGTTCTGATATTCTGCGTTCTAAGGTCTCTCCTCTCCCCTTTTATTTGGGCTTCTTAAAAAATCATCAATGTCAAATAACTCCCTACTCCTGATCAATATAGAACTCTTCTTTTGTAACAAATAGGTACAATCAAGCAAAACTATTCCGTACGTGAGGAATGTCTGTCATCATATGTTTCACTCTCTACTTGGAATCCACTGCCTTCTCTGTGAGAGGTGGGAGGCCTGCTCCACATTAGTTCTGTGAAGTTTTTTATCGTTGTTTTTCTAAGTATGTCTTATTTCTGACATTCAATGATATATATTTTCCTCTCCCCACCACTCCAGCCTCATCTCTGATGTTGTGATCGAATGTTTCCTTGAATTTTAAATGTCCATGATTCTAGGCTTCCCTTCCCCTTTCTGTAAGAGAATTCATCTGATTATCATTTCAGATCTCTGATTAATTAAGGATATGAGTCTGAAGCAGTGTGGGGGCAGTGGAGAGAGTGGCTGGGCATAGAGCAGGGTTTCAATCTTACATCTGACACTTGAGTACCCTGGGTAACCCTGGTCAAATCACTTAACCTCTCCCATCACTTAACCTTCTTCTCCAGCTATTTCCTCATACTTGGCTACTGATCAAGAGAAATGTTGAGGTCTGTGTTGATCAAGGGAGTTCTCCATGCTGATCAAAGCACAGATTTTCCAGTATATTCCTGTTTGGATTAAGTAAAGGTAAGGATGGTGATAAGAGGGTGACTTGATTGTGTGACCTTCATGCCACAGTTGGGTGGGATGATGCAAGCTAATGGGTCAAGTTAGTACATGGTGAGAGAGTACAGGCTGGTGAATTGACACATTCATGTTCAGAACATAAATTGAAAATCTGTGTAAAGCCGAGGGCATCCTGTATTTTCTTATTCTTCTCTGGACTGTTGGTGAAAAGTGATCCAGAAAACTTAAAAGTCTAAGTGAAACGGGTTTGCTTAATTGGTAGTGACTTTCCCATCAGTGGAGCTATTCATGCAGAATGCAACTGATTATGTTTCTAGTGGGTTGTAAAGAAGATTCCTGCTTACTTCAGCTTGGCTTGGATGCTCTCAGGTCTTTCTGACACTGAGAGTCTGTGATCCTGTGAACTGATTCATGAAACCTGACAAACCATCCATGAGAGGTTGGTTACTGCTTCCACATCCATCATACAGCCTAGGAAACTGAGGCATGAGGCAGTGAAATGCGCACAGGAATGAGTTGATGTGGTTCCATACTGTAGTTTATCTACAATAGGCTGTTGTGAGTTTAGTGAGTTGAGGCTGTGGTGCTAATGAACCTAAGGCTATGGGTTTGAATTTCAAATGATCCAGTTTGACTTAGCTTTCTTTCACCATCACAGACTATATCCTAAACCCTCAACAGTTATCAAGCGTGATGGAGGAGCATAGGAGGCTCAGTGTTACTCATTCCACTATGAGAAAAACGATGCTAAGGAGGCAGCAAGAATAGGGATGTTCATGCCCCATAGGGCATTGCAGCTGATTTGGTTTCTCTAGCATCTTATATCTTTTGAGTTGCAGGACAATAGGAGAGCAGGTAGGCAATGTGCCAGGCTTGGAGCCTGGAAAACTCCTCTTCCTGAGTTCAAATCTGGCCTCAGACACATACTACCTGTGGGACATTGGGCAAGTCACTTCATCCTGTTTGCCTCAGTTTCCTCATCTGTAAAATAAGCTGGAAAAGGAAATGGCAAACCCCTCTAGGATTTCTGCCAAAAAAAACCCTAAATGGGGTCATGACTGAAAAACGATTAGACAACAAAGAGTTTTGGGGAACGAATGTGGTAGAAAATCCACTATCCAGTAGCCAATCTTTTGTGAAATGAGCCTCTGTACTTAGGCTGATCTTTAGAAGAGAGGCACATAGTTTATTATCAGACCATCCCCAAAGCTTTGTCAGCTTCTGTTTCATTTTCATATCCTTTGAAAAGGCAGACTCTCTTCTGTATCATGATGAGAAATGGAAGAACTTCCTTGAAAGATGGGAAACTATAATGTTACACCTCTAAAAAATAATCCTTAATGTGATATCAGCCTGTCAGGGAGTCCAAAGGAAGTTTTCCTTTGGCCCTCAACTCAATGCAAGAATTTTGGTCAGTGACTTAGAGTCAGATTTATGGAATGTTAAAATTCAAAGGGACCTTTGATAACATCTAGTCTAATCCCCTCATCTTAAGAGAGGGTAACCATATAGTACAGTGGAAAGATGAGTAGGTTGGAGGCCAGGAGACCTGGATTCGAATCTGTGCTGTGTCACCAATTCACTATGTGACCCTTGATATGTCCCTTTGCCTAAACTTCCTCTCCTGTAAAATGTGATAGTAAGACAAGATATATTTGAAATCAGACGACCCACGTTCATCACAAACCTGCCCCTTTCTATCTGTGTGACCTCAGCAAGTCATTTAAAGTCCCTTAGAATTCTTAATTTCCCCATACATAAGATGAAAAGGTTGGGTTAGATAGTCTCAATTCCCTTCCAGCTCCAAATCTATGATCCTATAATGTCTAAGTCCTCTTCTAGTGCTAGTAATCTGGGATAAGAAGCATTATAGGAGCTCAAGGTAGTTAACTTGGGCTTGGGGAGGATTAGGGAAGGTTTCCTTGGGGAGAAGCATTTGAGCTGGGCCTTGAAGTTCAGGGGAGAATTTTAGAAATGAGTCACCTATCGGTCTCTAAAAACTCCATGATTCTGGATGCTGTTAAAGGGACTTTTCAGACCAGGTAGTCTACGAATCACTGTAAAACACACAGTCATAGTGTGGCAGCTTGAGCTTTCTGGAAGACTGACTGCTGAGAGAGAAGTGGAGACCTTTATTCTACTTTCTGCATCTAATCAATGGACTAAGAGAAGAGCGTGGGCAGGTCTGGAAAGTTTTGGCTCAGAGGGTAAGTCTCCACTGTGTTTCCAAATGCTTGGATCCCAAGAAGCTGCTTTCTTTCCCTGGTCCTCTTGATTGCTCCTCTCACCTGCTGATGCAGCCACTTGATGCATAGAACTCTGATGAGAAACCTTTCTTTCCTAGGGTCATGGGAAAGGAATAAAGACTGAGGAAGCAAGGCAGGAAGGTAGGAGGTTCAGTAACTCTTGCTTGTCCCTAATTCTAGTTGCCAGTTCTGCTTGAGCCTCCTACTTTAGAAAGAGCATGGGTTGGGAGTCGAAGATCTGGGTTTAAATCCAGGTTCTAACACTTCCCAAATATGGCCCTGGAAAAGCCATTTTATTGCTTTCACAGCTCAGTTTCTTCATATGTAAAATGGAGCTGATAGGCAGCAGGGTATGATAGATTGAACTGGCTTTAACGTAAAGAAGACCTGGGTTCGGATTGTGACTCAGAGGTTGTGTGACCCTGGGCAAGTCTCTGAACCTATCAATGTATCAGGCAACTCTCCAAGACTAGGAATTTTCAGAATAGAGTCAACCTGTAGTTGTAGAAGAAAATTCTTCATTAGGAGTTCTCTATGGCCAATGCAATCATGTGTCTTGTCTTAAAAAAATATATGGGAAGGGGGATCACACTTGTAATATATACTTCACAGGACTGTTAGAAAGACCCTTGGTAAATTTTAAAGTTCTACAGAGAGGAAAGTATTATTGTTACCATACCTTGAATGCTTTGCCCACAAGTATCTGAACCCCTTGAGGTCTTGGCTGTCTTTCCTTGCTTGTTTTGCTTGCAAAATGGAAAGATCTCCAGGTAGGATTTCAGAAGATCTGGATTCTAGTTCAAATACTGATACGGAACTCTCTGTTTGATTTTTGGGTAAGTCAATTATAAAGAAGCATCTTTTAAGCACTCACTATGTGCCAGACTGGTCTGAATGTTGGGGACACAAAGAAAGGAAAAAAGCAAGCTCTGCCCTTAAGGACTCCAATGAAGGTGACAGATTGCATCAGAGGGTTCCTTAAGTCTGAATGAGCCTCTATAAGCAGAACACTCTCCCTTAAGGCTCCACAATAGTGGGGCATATTAATCATCAACAGTCAGAAATAGGGAGAGGATTGTCCTGTTTGTCTTCTGGTACATCCAGAGGGCTAGTTCCCACGTGGAGCCACCACATTTTAAGAAGGACATTGACAAACTGGAGTTTGTCTTAGAGGACAGCAGTCAAAATGGGGAGGAGACTGGAGACTCAGTGATATGCGGATCACCTAAAGAAACAGGGTGAGATGTTAAACCCAAAATGGAGAAAGTTTGGTTGGGGGAAGAAGTGGAGCCCAAGAATTGACATCAAGTTTGTAAAGGATTATTATGAAGATGAGAGGTTAAGCTTGTCTAGCTTGTCCCCAGAGGGCAGAACTGGAAACCATGTGTGAGAGGTGGAGGGTCAGATTTGTTGTAAGGAAAAACTTCCTAACAATCATAGTGTCCAAAAGTGAGAGGCCAATGCAGGAGGTGATGGCTGTGCCCTAACTGAGATCTTTGAGTAGAGGCTGAATGGTTACCTATCAGAGATTCTGTAGAGAAGCTTCCTATTCAGGTATGGGCTAGACTAGGTGACTTCTGAGGTTCCTTCTAACTCTGCTCTGACTCCTTATAAATCTTCCACTATACATGAACCACCTAACCCACAGGGGCAAAGGAAAAAAACAGCTCAACCCTTTACTCTACCTTGCTATAGTATAAATTCAGGTTGCTGCTTCCATTTTTGCTGCTACCCCTGGCCATGGTGCTGACCACACATGAGTCCTGGATCCATAAACAGGAAGGAAGTGGGATGGGTAGGGCAAGATTAGAAGGCATGACCAAAGAGAAGTGGCCTAGACCAATATGTGTTATTTCATCCCTTTCTCCAACCCCCATAACTTTCTGAAGTGAAACACTTTTAGGTTGGAGAATCCTTTTTGACAGGTAGACAGGAACATGGTTGAATCTCAAGTCAGCCTCCCATTGACTTAGTACAGTGCCTGCACATAGTAGGTGCTTAATAAATGTTTATTGAAGGACTGTGGGGCAATGGGACTTTGGTCACCATGGATATATCTGAGTAAACCTAAGTTCTCTTCACACAACACCCTCCATGCTCTTCTAAGCCATCAGACTGAGAGGGTCTTAGAAGGTACTAGGGCACAATTCTCTGAGTTTTTTCCCTCTGGTATCAGCTCATGGTCACATTAATATTCTCAGCAACTGGTGAAGAGGCATTTCATAAGCAATTTCTCTGTCCCTTTGCTGCCTGCTGGGGCCTTTGTAACCTTTGGCCCTGAGTTAGAAAAATCCGAAGGGATGTGGGGAGGAGAGTTGGCAATTTCTGAGAGAAAAATTTCAATGGATTCATTATGGCTGGCTTGGGAGACAAAGGAAAATACCATTGTCCAAATGTCATCTCGTATGGGCTGGCTCTCTCAGATTCATATTATTGGAGCTGTTCTGTATGAAACATGTTTAATGACCCCAGGGGGACCTTAGGAGGGGAGGATCTGAATCTGTGCATACTTTTCCTAGAAGAATAGGAATCATAGGCTCTCAGAGCTGGAAGTGAATTCAAGGGCCAACTTGCCCCACCCATACCAGAACAAGAATCCCCCCATGACTTTGCCAACAGCAGGTCATATCACCATTGCTTGAAGACCTTCAGTATTGGAGGAGAGGACCCTCTGTCTTCTGTGGCATCCCCTTATGCTTTTTGATAGCTGTAATAGATGGGAAGATTTTTTTCTGATATCAAATCTAAATCTTCCTTTCTGCAGTTGCAAGCCATTATTTCTATTGAGTCAAGCAGAACAAGTGTTAGAGAAGCATGAGTGTTAGATCTGGCATCGAAAGACTGGGGTCAAATCCTGGCTTTCCCAATCACCAACTATATGAGTTCAAGCAACTCCCTCAATTCCTCTCAGTTTCCTCATCTGAGAGACCGAGACCGAGAAACGAAGAGAAGAGGAGAATGGACAAGACAGAGAAATCTTTGGGTGTACATTGTGTCCAATGGCTCAGGCAGTTTACAGGACAGCCCAATGAATCAAACTTTTGTTTTGAAGATAAACACAACACAGAGAAATATAAATACAAGCACAGGTGGAAAATGACGCAAGCAACGAGATTCACCAGGGATGCACTGATGTACCAGGTATGATTTCATCATACCAAATTCTTTTCTTCTCCCACATTTCAACATTTTCAGCTCTATAAGTGCAACAAAAGGTTCGTTTTAGGGAAAACAAATGCAGAAATTTGGGAGCATCTTCATTTTATCTGACTGTTAGCAGTCTCACAGTGAAGATAGCTTGGTACTCTCAATGTTATGGTCAGTAGCTTCTGCCTTCTGGTCCCTACAACTGAATTATCCTTCCTTCTTGATTGCACTAACCAAACAAGGGAAATTAGATACCCCATCTTCTACTCCCCACAGCATATTTTGTGTCAACCATACATGTGGTGCTCATTAAGGACTTGTATTTTAAAGCCAGATCCTTCTTTATTTCCCCTGTCCCTTCCATCCCCTTTCTAGACATAAAGCTCTTCATGGATTGAGTCAAGAAAACTGATAGTGTTACCTTCCAAAGAGAAGATGGTAGAAGCAGGCACTGGTAATTTATTCTTAGTGTCCACTGTAAGATAGTATTGCCTAATGGCCCTTCTTGGTATCACTCAGTCTATTTTCATCAAGAGAGGACCTCAATGCCTTGCATTATTTGGTTTTGCCCTGATAGAGTTTCAATTAGGAACTACAGTTATGAACCACAAGGTCTCACTCTGCTTGATGAATAATACACTGTGACTTCCAAGGTATTTAGTCACCTCTCTCCCTCAGGTCCTAAGTGGTTTAAGTCCCAGAGTTGCTCCCTCTGGCCCTGGTAGTAGCTATCGAATATGTCAGGAAGTGAGGAGAGAAGCTGATAGCTCATGACCAGGGAGCCTTTTGGGTCTCTCAAAGAGCTGATCATCTTACTTAGCATTAACTGCCTGCTAGGCCTTGACCTGGGGATTGGCACAATCCCCTGAGTCCAGGCTGACCTCTGTCATGTATCTGGCTTTAGCTGTGGATCTTAGTTTCCTGCCAATGTCTCCCCTTTCCAGGAACTGACATGAGGAGATGAGCAGAAATCCCTATATGGTTTCCCAAGGGAAAGGAATCACAGAATAATATTTCCCATTTCCCCATAAATTTTATGGGGGTTAATGAAGTCAGTAGCAACAATGAGGGCAGTTATGGGAGTTTGGACAAATCTTGAAGGCAGAGCTAGCCAGTGGGTCTAAGACTAGTGACTATGCAGTCTGCAAGTACAGCAAACTGGAGCCATGTTCTTTGCCTATGGGAAGAATCACAGAATATGAATTGGTCTAGAGCTCAGAGGCCAGCTAGCCCAACTCACAGCTGAACAAGCATTCCCTCTACATCATACTCAACAGCTGGTCATCCAGCTTTTGTCTGAAGACTTCCATTGAAAGGGATCCCCTGCCTTCCAAAGGCATCCCATTGTACTCTTGGGGCAGCTTTAATCATCATCAAGTTCCTCTTGACATTGAGCCTAAATTCCCTCTTCATAATTTGTACCCATTGCTCTTGGTTCTCACTTTTGAGGTCAAACAGATTAAACAGAATCTCTCTTCCACATTACGTTTCTTCGGATACTTGAAGGCAGCTGTAAAGTCTTGTCCCTCCCTACCCTGCACCTCCCATCTCCGAATCCCCTCTTCTCCAGGCTTAACACTCCTTTAACCAACATTTTCTCTACTCCCTAAGATGGAACTCTTGTCTCCAACTATTCCTCCCTGTACCTAGACCAAGGCAGTGTGGTTCAGTAGGCAGAGCACTGACTTTGGAGTCAGAGAGCATTCCAGCTCTACCACTTTTTATCTTTTTGACCTTCAGCAAATCACTTAAAATCTCTGGACCTCAGTTTCCTCATCTGTTAGTAGGTAGTGTTAAACTAGTTGTTTGTCAAGGTCCCATACAGTCCTAAATCTATAATCCTAGGGTAACTGTACCTTGTTTTACATTTCTGATTTTTAAATCTGCATGATTTCCTGCCTATGACTTTCAAGTTCATTGGTGTGTTGGATTGGTCCCTGACTTGTTGCATAGCATTTGTGACTTTCTGGTCTAAAGCAGTTTAGTAGTGTTATAGGATTTAGATCAAAGAAGCCTCTTAAGAAATCTTCACATGGAATCCTCTCATTTTTCAGATGAAGAAACTAGTTGACAGGTGGTGACTTGTTCAAAGTCACACAGGTAAAAATAGCAGGTACGATTCAAACCCAAGTCCTCTACTATCAAATCCAGGATTCATTTCCCCCAGGCCATCCTGAGTTTCCTTGACTCAAAGTTGACTTTTCCAGCTTTGGAGTTTCTGGGGTTTTCTCTTTCCCATCTAGCCCCATTGATTTGGTTATGGGGTGAATTGCGATTGACTAGTTATAGCATCTCACATCCTGACTTTTATTATTTCCTCAGGAGAGTTCTCTCCCTTGGACCTGCTAATTGTCCCTAATCACTACCATGTTATTAGTTCCCCAAGCCTACTCTTTGTGGGTTAACTTATTTTCTAAAGCTTTCATAGTCACAAAAGGCAAGTGAAGAGAGAAGGCTAGGGATGCTCGGAGGATGGTCGAATGGCAATAGGCCAACTGGATATTTTCCTTGTTTTATAAAAAAGCTCTTTGGCCATTTTCTTAGGGGAAAGCAGATGCATGAGAATAGGCTTATCATGGTGGTTTTCAGTTCCACTGTAATTTAAAATAAATAAGTCAATTTAATGTTTATAGAGTGAGTTATGCCCTATTAGGAACATGGTGAGCTGAGGAAACTTGGCCAAGGCTAAATTTGAGAAATTGGTCCCGACCGTGAGAATAATTACTAGAATGCTTTAGTGTGCAGTTCTACCCAATGATACTTTCATTCCATCTAATTTATTAATTTATTAGCTTTACGGTGAATATAAAGAGATATATACCACAACATGTATTTAATTCGATCAGGGCTAAATTTTCATCTCCCAGAGACAGCTGTAATGGGAAGATGGACCCTAACTTCATTCCAGATTCTCGATTTCCCAGAATTATTCAGAAAAAAGTTTCTTGTGCTTTCGATCCCACAGCTATGAATCCCAAAGACTTATTTCAACTTCAGCTAGTACTGGGCAATAATAGCAGTTGCACTAAGAGGTCTGGGGTATCCAGCTGTTCTCAAGAATGCACAATGGCTCCCTACTTCCGGTGATATCATATTCAAGCTTCTCGGTGCAGATTTCAAAGCCTTATCTGGTCTCTCACATGAGAGACCATGATTCTCATTAGGCAGTTCACTCTGCATGAATATACCAGGTTCATTTATGGTTCTATAGCTTTACCGATACTGTTCTCCAGCCTTAAATATCCTCTCCTGCCCCCTGTTTATCCAAATCCTCCCTGTCCTTCAAGGCTTTGTTTAAGCCCTCCCTTGTCCTCAACCTCACATTTCAGCCTTCACCGATGGCTTTCCCATGAACTCCAGAACACATATATAATACAATACAGTGATTAGCTGTGTGGAGATAGTGGACTGTACCAGAGGAAACCCTGGACTGGCAATAAACAAGTTGAAGTGAGATACAGCTCTCTAACATATGACCCACGTCACCTCAGCACTTCTGTTTCTGGACCTCAGTTTCCTTTTCCATCAAATGAATACATGATTCTTTTAGCTCTGACATTTCATGTTCCAAGGGATCTCTAAGCCATAACCTATGTTCTAATGTCTCTCAGCCCTAACATTCTATGTTCTAACATCACTCCCTCTAACAATCTGTCTTCTAATATCATTTCTAGTTTTGACATTCTGTGTTCTAAGGTCCTTCCTAGCTCTGACGACCTGTGTTCTGAGATCCTTTCCTAGCTCTGACAACCTTCTCTATTCCAAGGTCCTTCCAAATTCTGACATTCTACATTCTAAGGTCTTTCCCAACTCTGACATTCTCTGTTTTAAGATTCATCTCCGTTCTGATACTCCAGATTCTAAAGCCTTTCCCAGTCCTAATATTCTATGTTCTATGGTCCTTCCCATTCTGATATCCTGTGTTCTAAGACCTCTCCCAGCTCTCGCATTCTGCATTCTAAAGTGTCTTCCTACTCTTAACATTTTGTGATTCTAGTTATTTCCTCTGTGTGTGTGTGTATTGTTGTTGCTCCTAAATAAAAATCTGGACACAAGGTAAGTACTCAAGACTTGTTGACCTTCATTAAATTGTAATGTTTGGGAGCAGTACTAGCTCCAAAGGCCTCAATGAGAACAAATCTCAAAGAATATTTGTAAGAGCTAGAAGATGCCCTGTGTTGAGTCATTTTTCAGATGTGTCCAGCTCTTTGTGAGTGCATGTGAAGTTTTCTAGGCAAAGATACTGGAGTAGTTTGCCACTTACTTCTCCAGCTCATTTTATAGATAAGGAAACTGAGGCAAATAGAATTAGGGCACTTGCTCAGGGTCACACAGCTAGTCATTGTCTAGGGCCAGATTTGGACTCAGGAAGATGAGCACCACCTAGCTGCTCTGGAAGAAGATACCATTTTGTTAAAGGCCATTTTGTTAAAGCTCTTTACCTGACAGAATGAGGAAACTGAGGCACATGAGAGGAAATGATTTACTCAAAGTCACAACAGCAGTGACAAGAGTCAGGACAGTAACCCAGGACTAGAGCTTTTGAATTTGCTGAAGCTCAGTCTGGTGCTCCTTCATGCCACCTCTATTCCTATCTGTTCCAACTCAAGGTGATAAACAAAGAGAGTCTTTGGTAGGACTTGGTTCCCAAGGAGCAGCCCAGAGGCTCCTCCTAAGTCCGTCTGCTGAAGGAGCAGCTGGCAGAATGTCCACGCACTATGCTGAGCTCATAGATCTTGTGACACATGGAGTAAGCATGAGAGAAACAGAGCGGTGAGAGATAATGAGGTACAGTACCATTCCAGGGCCCCCAATGGCCCTCATCTGAGCCATTCCCTCAGAATCCTCCAGCTCTGCTCTTTCTTCTCCTCTCTCTATCACCTCCTTTATCACTGGTTCAATTTCTCCCCAGGGACCCTGCAGGTTATTTACGTTGCCCATCCTTCCATGCTGCGTGGTGTTGACTCTCCCCCTGCCTAGGCCAACTTCATTTATTCAACAACTCCCCAGGCAGCTGGAGTCAATGAAGCTCTTCCAAAAACACACAACTTATTTGGCTTCAGGGCAAGGAATCCCCCAGTCTGGTGTGTCAGAAAGAATCATGGATGGGGAGTCAGTGAATCTGGGCTCAAATCCTGACTTTATTTTTTTTTCTTTTATCTATCTGCCCTTGAATGTATCACTTCCTTGCTCTGGGCCTCAGTTTCTCCATCTTGAAAATGGGGGACTTGAAGTGGATCATTTCTAAAGTCTTTTAGGTCCTAAATCCCATGAGTTTACAGTGTATCAGGACTAGAGGTGGGGTGTCCTCTTGATCAGCCATTAACTAACTGTATGTATACAATGAGCAGCTTTCCAGAGATGGTGTGGATTGAATGGAGCCACAAAGATTTTTCCCCTCTTAAGGGCAAGTCTGGATATGGCCAGTAGAGATACTTAATAAAAAACTTCAGGTGATGACATGGATAAAACCCTCATTCCTTCCTTGTCTGCTGGTGGGGTTTATAGGCCTGTCTCCTTGTCTCCCTCTCATCCCCCACTTCTATCCCTTATGGTTTCAGAGTCTCTATGCTATATTAGGACCAAGTCACTTTCCCCTTGGCAAGCATGAGTATTGTCATGGAAAATAGAAGAGTTTGATGAGATAATTTATAAAGGCCCTCCCAACTTCAACATTCCATGTTCTAAGGCCCCTTCCAGCTCTGACATTTTGTGCTCTAAGGACCCTCCCAGCTCTGACATTCTATATTCTAAGGGCCCTCCCACTTCTGATATCCTGTGTTCTAAGAGCCCTTCAGACTTTGAAATTGTTTGTTACAATGAGGTACCAAAGAGACTATTTATGCTTTTTTCTTTGGAAATTTGGGAATTGGGCCTTTGGTATAGAGCCTGCGCCTAGGAATCTTTCCTAAGTTGTGGCACCATTAGTGGATAGAACTGCTCTAAGGTAGACTCCGGCTCCTCCTCTGTCTTCAGTGAGGTCAACTATAGAGAGGTAGGGCATAGAGGAGGGGAATGAGACCTATACCATGATGATGATGCTGATGATGACAAGTTACCCACTTGTAATGTTAAGGGAATGTGAAGATCTTCCCTGCCCTTAATTGACTCATGTGACCTGCTCTGAGCTCTGGCCCAGCCCACATCCTGAGTTACATGAAGCCTATGGTGAGAGGAGCTTGCTGAATGGGTGAAGCAGGAAGGGCAGAAATGAGAGAGAGTGAGGCAGAGCAGCTAGTCTGGGTAAGAGAGGGGCATATATTATTGTATTCTATTTTCACAACCACCATAGGAATTAGGGGCTATTGTACCCTCATTTTAAAATGAGGAAATTGAGGTTGAGAGATATGAAACGATTTGCCCAGAGTCTCAAAGCTAGTAAAGAGCTAAGGCAAGACTTGAACTCAGGTCTTCCTGACTCCAAGTCCATCACTATCCACTAAGTCAAACTACCTCCTGAGCCCAGCTTCAGATGGCCTTTCCCTGCCCTGGCCTGACCTCATTTCTCCAAGTTGGACTAGATAGATAAAATGAAGATTTTCATTTCCACAGTGTTCTCTTGTCTGCAAAGCTCTTTCCTCAAAATTACCCTGGAAGGTGAGGAATACAGGAACAAATACATTCATTTAATAGATGAGGAAACTCAGGGCTGAGGGCTTGCCAGACGTCACATTAATAGTGACTAGTCGTTGATACCAACACTGGAAACTGGATATACTGACCACGCCTATAACTATTCTCACCATCCTATAGAAATCAAACACAGATGTATACACAGATAGTTATCTAGGTAGCACAATGGATAAAGTGTCAGGCTATGAGTCAGAAACACCTGCATTCAAATCTTGCCTCAGATGCTTCCTAGTGGTGTGACCCTAGGCAAGACACGTAACCTTTCTCAGTCTTAGTTTCTTCATCTGTAAGATGGGGATGATAATAATGTAACCTGCTTCCTAGGGTTGTTGGGAGGATCACATGAATTGCTTTGTAAACCTTAATGAATTTATTTAAATGCTTGATGTTATTTTTATACTGAATGAAAATATCTGGGAATTGAGGACTTAGGATGGTAGTTGGGGGAATAACAATAACATGATGATAATAATAGCAGACCCTTACTAGCTTTATGAGATCATCTAGGTAATGCAGCGGATAGAGTCGAGAAGATCTGAGTTGAAATCTGGCCTCAGGCACTTACCAGCTGTGTGACTCTGGGCAAGTCACAACCCTCATTTGCATCAGTTCCTCATCTGTAAAATGGGGACACACTGGAGAAGGAAATAACAAACCATTCTAGTGTCTTTGCCAAGAAAGCCCCCAAAAAGGGGTCATGGAGACTCAGACACAATAGTAGGACTAACAACAGCTAGCTCTGTGACCTAAGGCAAGTCACCTTTCAACCTCAGTTCCCTCGTCTGTGAAGTAAGAATAATAACAGCACCTGCCTCCTAGAGTTGTTGTGAGGTTCAAACGATATAACACTCATAAGGAAGAAACAGGCTCAGAAATGGGTTAACTGACTTGCCCAAGGTCACACAGCTCATAAGTGTCTCTTCTGACCAAATCTAGCAATCTGTCCACTATACCATGTGTGTAGGTGCTGTTCAGGGGATTCCTTTACAATTTAATGTCAAAATTAAATTTAAGTGGTCACTGTGAACACCTGTCCCCCCATTTCAATAGTTAGAGTGAATTTGAGGAAGCCTTCTTGTTAGGGAGACCTAAGTGACACTTGGATGCTGAGAGTCTGGGACTGTTAGCTGGAGGTTATGGGATAAGAAGATAGAGCTTCTGAATCAATTACAAAAGTTTTGAGTATTCTGAGCTCTTGTCTGAAAAAGATTCAGAAGATCCTAGAACCTCAGAGGGCATCTGGTTTAACCTGAATCTGAGCAAGAATCCCTTCTACAACATTCCAGAGAAATGGCCATCCAGTCTTCTGCTTTGGTCTTAGTGCTACCATTTTGGGGCTTTGAAATCCCTTCATAACCTGACTCTCACCCTTTCTTGTCTTCTTACTCCTCATTCCCCTCCCTGTTTTCTTCAGTCCAGTAACACTGGCTTCCTTGCTGTTGTTTGAAGAGAAGACATTGTCTCCCTACACCATTCTCCTCCTCCCTCCTTCCCTCTCCCTCTCTCTCTCTGTCTGTCTCTCTCTCTCTTTCTTTCTTTCCCAGGGTTACACATCTAGTACATGTCTGAAGCTCCATTTAAACTGAGGTCTTCCTAACTCCAGGGCTCATGCTCCGTTCACTATGGTGCCACCTATTTCCTCCTCACCATTCTCTCTCATTGGTTGTCTCTCAGGCCTGGAATGCTCTTACTGCTCATTTCCACCTGCTGGGCTTCCCCAGCTTCTTTAAAGTTTCAGCTCAAGTCCCATCTTCTTCAAGAGTCTTTTCCTGTCTTCCTACATTTTCATGCCATACCATGGAAATTGTCTCCAATTTATCTTGTATATATATCTTATTGCTATATTATTGTGATCTCCTCCATCAGACTGTGAGCTCCTTAAGAACAGAGACTGTCTTTTGCCTTTCATTGTATGCTCAGCCGTTAGTACAGTGTTTGGCACACAGTAGGCACTTAATAAATGCTTGATAACATGACAGTTAAAATCTGAGCTTAGATGGCCCCTCTTACCTATATTCATAGTTGCAATTAATCACTCTCTCTTCAAACTTTCCTGGGGCACCTTGAATTTTTCCTTCTGAGGGCTTCTTAACCTGATAGATTTCAGAAGGTCCATGAACTTCGATGGAAAAAAAATAAATCACATCTTGATTTTCACTAGCCTCTAACTGAAATTTAGCATTGCCTTCAATTATTTCAAAGCATTCTTCTGCAAAAAGTCCATAGGCTTCCTCAGACTGTCAAAGGGGTCTATGTCCCCCAAAGGTTGAGAACCTCTGACACAGATGTTTATTAAAGGTAGAGACTGATGAGGCATAAAATAGTGTAATGTATACAGTGTTGGGCCTGAAGTCAGAAGACTCATCTTTCTGAGTTCAAATCTGACCTCAGACTAGCTCTGTGACTCTAAGTCACTTAATTTTGCCTCAGTTTCCGCATCTGTAAAATAAGCTGGAGAAGGAAATGGCAAATCACTCCAGTATCTTTGACAAGAAAACCCCAAAGGTGTCACAAAGAGTGAGACATGACTGAAATGGCTGAATGACGACAACCTCTAGGAGTCAAGGTAAGTCTGAGGGCTCATGAGTTGGGGGCCATTGGGAAGTAGAGGGCTTTGGAATGCCCAGCAGCTGCTGGAGGACTATACTGAAAGTGTACAGGATTGAAGTTAGGAAAAAGCTGAAGTGAGGAAACCATTTGAACACTGCTAGATCCAGGCAGACCTTAGAAGGAAGGAGGTGAACAGAGCAGCAGAAATGCAAAGTCTATACCAGAATGGTCTTTGTGAATCTACCATAGACAGAGGGATTTCATTAAGTGGTCCTGTGAATTTGCAGGGACTGGGAAATGAAGCTTTGACAAGGGAAATGGAGCTCTTAGGGTTTTCCCATTTGCTTTGCTAAGAGATCAGCTATAAAGCCTTTCTTTATTTCTTATTATCATAAATTAACCTGTTCTATGTTCAGTGCCTAACTTACAGGGAGTGACTTTCCCAGGTACTTTGATAAGAGATCAGATATGAATCTTTTTTGTGTTTTACTACCTTAAATAAACCTGTTCCGTGTTTAATATCTCTGTTGACCTAAGTACTTGCAGGAGAACTGAGAGCTCTTTGAGAGATATGAGCTATATGTTCCTATTTCAGGGGAAGATTATGGGTCAGAATAAGCGCCACTGACATTATTATTAGAGAGGGGCCATCAAGAGGGAGTCTAGTTCACTGTGTCAGGATCTGATAAGTGAGTTACATTTATATCCCTGAGCCTTGTACACAGAATCATAGGATCTCAGAATGTTAGAGAAGGGACTTTAGAGATAATTTAGTCCATTCCTACTCCCATTTTACTAAACAGAAAACTGAGACTACCTGGGGAAGCAACTTGCCCCAACACATTCTTTCCACCATACTTCATCTCTCCCTGGTCTTGCCCTCACAATAGGAGTGGAGGGTGGAGTGGGGCTATATGGGAAGCAGGTGTAGCATGAGATAATGGTAAGAAGTAGACCCAAGACCAGTAGCCCTTTGGCTTTGTCTGGTTAGATTTCTGAACTAACATTCTCTTTGGGCCCTGGGTCCCCGAGATGGTTCCTACTAACCTGGTAGAGAGGATAAATAGTAGGAGGTATCAAGGAGAATTCAAGAATGAGGACTAGAGTTTGGTGAGACTAAAGGAAAGTGTCATTTCTGAAAGGCTCCTTCCTTCTCTATAGCTAGTCAAGAGGCAGCAGATCAATAACTCACTTCAAATAAGTCAGAGAAACATGGTAATATTAATGCCAGGAATCAGTGCCAGACACCAGAGTGCAATCCTGAGACACCTCCTGGTTCCTCCACATTCACTGAGGCATTAGCAAGCTGCTCCACCCAGGCTGTGCTGGTGCCCAGATTGCCCTGAGCCTGCATAATCCATATCTGACATGTCTCATCATTGTTGCTTCCCTTTCTCATAGAGATGTGGAATCCTCAGCCTCAAGAAGTGATCTGGGCTGCCCTCTTGCTTTGCCACCAGAACCAAATCAGGACTGCTAAACTTTCCTTAGAAGTGGCTGTGTGTCTTCTCCTGGCTGGTGAATATGGGAGGAAATAGCATGGGGTGAAAAAAAAATTGCATGGGGTGAGCATAGGAGGTGAGCTTAGCTAAGGCTGGAAACCCCTCCTGAGTTCAGAGGTTAGCAAGGGTTAAGGGCTTCAAGGAATCCCAATGTTCATCTAGTCTTACACCCCCATTTTATAGATAACAAAACCAAGACCCAGAGAAGGAAGATTACTTGCTAAAATAAGGCCACATAGCTAGTAGATTAAAAATAGTGCTGGAGCTTTCATTCAGATTCTTTGACTCTAAGCTAGAATATGGATATGGAATGTTGGGGAGATTCAGGCCACTGGAAAAGGAGAAGTAAGGCAGTGGTCCCACCAGGTCAAGTTTCTCATGTCCTAGAACAGATCTCCCTGACTCCTGTGAGAAGAATGGAAAGCCTTAGAAAAGTAGCTTCAAACTCTTGGTTATTGGGTCTCTGGGAATCACTTGAATGGGAAAAGCCAAGTTAACCAACAAACATTTATTAAGCACTAACTATGTATAAGACACTATGCTACTGGAGATACAAAAAAAATCAGAAAAAATATTTTCAGGTATTCATTCCCATTCATCCCTTCTAAAATCCCTGCTTAGACTAACTGCTGATCTCTCTGTGCTGGTCCATCTACAACCACTGTGGGCAGAAGCAAAAATAGTCTCCCCAGTCAGTCAGGTTATGGAAGTAAATAAGGAATATGCATTTATTAATTACTTACTATTTCCTAGTGCTGTGTCAAATGGTTTTACAAATATTTATTTGATCCTCATAACAATTCTAGGGGGAGGGAATGCTATTATTATTTTCATTTTACAGTTGAGGAAAGTGAGGCAGACAGAGGCTAAGTGACTTGCTCAAGGTCATTTAAGTTACCTTGTCTGAGGCTAGACTTGAGTGTAGGTCTTCCTGACTTCAGACCCAGTGCTCTATCCACTGCATCGACTAATTGCCTCTTTTGGTTTATGTAAACTAACACTGATAAATGTAATAGAGATAAATGCAACGTTCTGTACCAGAGTACAAAACATGATCAATCAAATAAATGCATGACCCTATTTTTTAAAAAAAGGAATAATAAAATAGAAGGTAGAATAGTAGAAAGAGGGGCAACAAGGTGGTACAGTGGATAGAGCACTGGGTTTGAAATCAGGAAGACTCAATCTCATCAAATCTGGCTTCAGACACTTAGTTGGGTGACCTTGAGTAAGTCACTTAACCTTGTTTGCTCCAATTCCTCACCTATGAAATGAGTTAGAGAAGGAAGTGGTAAATCACTCTAGTAACTTTGCCAAGAAAACCCCAAATGTGGACCTGAAGTGTCAGATATGATTAAAAGGACTCAACAACTTCATAGTAGAGAGGTCTGGAATTGGAGATAGAAAACTTGGATTCAAATTCTGATACTGATACTTACTTGCAAGATGAAGAGCAAGTCATTCCCTTTTCTGAGTCTTAGTTTCCCTATCTGTAAAATGAAGGGTTGCAAACAGATAATTTTTAAGGTTTCTATCTTCAGCTCTATGTTCCAGTCTAAGAGGGAAGAGATGTCGTTAGCCAGGTAAGCAGTTCAGGTGAAAAGAGCCTGAAGTCTTTATGACTCAACAGCTGCATATGAATTAGTAGAGAAATATGGCAGCCCCACACTCAAAGATAAGAGGATGAAGGATTGGGAGATGATGGCCCTGTCTTGGGGCCAGGTGCCCTGGTCAAACCACTGGGGCCAATTCTAGTGGTCACATCCCTTCCTTGGTGGAGCTGTCCAGCTGCTGATCCTGTTGTGGCTTAATGCAGCCACAGACAGAGATTAAAGAACAGACGGGTGATCTAAGTCTGACTCATGATCTAAATAGGGAGAGGGGCCAGGAAAGAAGCTACACCGGGTGTCACTAAGGCAATGCTAGCATTTTTGCCAGGATTTTATCTGTGCACTGTGGGATTAGTCCAGATGCTGAGTTCATGGAATCATGGGAGAAACAAAAGACTTAAGAGTCAAGTGGGCCTCTAGCAATGGAAGGTAAATTTCATTGGTCAAGGATTAGTGGAACCTATCTGCTTTTCAGGCTGGCCCTACCCACTCATGCTGACTAAGCCTCAACTGGTACTGACCAAACAGCTAAATCCTTCTTGCAGCTATTGATAGCAGCAGTCTGGGCATTTGCATTTTCAAGGTTACTCCAGGAAACTGTCTCAGGAAACCCTTGCTCGTGCCCCTGAAGTGGTTCCCAGAGCACACTTTTAGAGTGGCTCCTGGGAGGTCTGACCACAACACAGAATCACACAATCGTAGAATTTCAGAGTTGGAGGAACCTCAGTAACCATGAAGTCCGATCCAGATCTGAAATAAAATTCCCTTGACAATATAACTGGCAAATAGTCATAGAACCATTTCTCAAAGATGAAAAAATATGAGGGAATCTCATCAGTACTGGGGCAACCTCATTCTGCTCTCAGATTGCTCTATTGTTGGTTATTTGCCCTTACATCAAACCTAAATGCATCTCCTTGTGCTGTCTACTCCTCGCTCCTAATTCAGTTCTCTGGGGTCAAGAAGATCTAGTCCAATCTCTTTTCTACATAAACATCCTTTGACTTCTTGAAGGCAGCTATCATGTCTCTCCCCCCCCCCCACCTCCCAAGCCTTCTCTTTTTAAGCCTTGGCATACACAATTTCCCCAATTGATTCTCATACAGCATGAACTTGTTATTTCGCTCTTCCGGACATTCTCCTCATTACTTGAATGTAAGAAGGGGTGAGGCAGGAGGGAGGTAGAAATGGATTTAGATTCTCCGGTCATGCTGAACAATTTGGAAGAGGTTCCTCAGGCAGAAATAAAAAAAATATCCAGCACAACAAGAAAGACAGGTCTAGACAAATAGTCTGTCAAGTAAAGAAATATGTAATCAATTAACAGAGCCTCCTCAAACCCCTCCAAACAATAATTAAGACCCTCATGAGAACTCAGAACAACTAAATCTCTAAGCAGCTGCAATGGCATAAGGAGATAGGTTTTTGGGGTTGTGGAATGAAAACTGGGGGTTCAAATTCTATCTGTGACACTTATTAGCTCTGTGACCTTTGGCAAGTCACTTAACCTCTGTCCTTGCCTCAGTTTTTTCAACTCTAAAATAGAAATAATAATCCTTAAATAACTTTCATTTTAGGATTATTGCAAAAAAAAAAGCCTTCTGTAAACACAAAAGAGCTAAGGGAAGCTGAGTTATCACCAAATCTCTGTAGCAGTAGTGTGGGAGAGATATTTCCTGTCCTCTTAACACCTCCAGGCAGACGTTTTGCCATGGAATCTGAGGATCTGGTGAAGTGACCTACCCAAAGGTAGGGAGTGGTAAGAATTCCTTCCCAGGTGTCTTGTCTCAGACACTAAATCTAGGGTCCTAAGCCTGCTACAAGCAGGGGACTGTAAGTGGGATGGCTTTAGGAAAGGGAAGAAAAGTGATGCTGTTGGTGTTTGGATGGTTGAGTTGATGTGAGGATTAATTAAGGTCTTGCTCAAGAGTCATATTCGACATTGGTCTTACTACTACTATGATTACATTTTTAAATCCTTCATAACCTAGTCATCTTCCCACATTTCTAGTCTTCTTGTTCTTTATTCCTTTTCATTTTTTCTTTATTCTCATGACACTGACTTTCTTGCTTTAGTTTGAACAAGACAATCCGTCTCCCTAAAGCATGTTTTTTCAATGCCTGTCACTCATGCTGGAATGATCCACCTTTCTGGTTTCTTTCATGTATCAGATAAAGTTCCATCATCTGCAAGAAGTTTTTCCTGTGTCTTCCTTAATCTATGTGCCCCTTTTTGGAGTTGATCTTAAATTTATCCTGTTTATATCTTGTTTCTAAGTTTTTCTTTGCATGCTACCTTTCCCATCATTCTGTGAGCTCCTTGACAGCAGGGATTGTCTTTTACCTGTCCTTAGCACATAGATGACACTTAATAAATGTATATTGATTTGTTGTTGGTTATGCTGAGTGATTTTGGTGAAGTCAATTTCTTCCTTTCATCTCACTTTACTTTTTTGACAAAGCGAGAAATTGATTACAATGCTCTTTAAAATCCCTTTCCAATATAATTTCATTTCAATTCAAAATTCAATGCAATTCACTTCACTTCATTTCCACATCAATTTTTCAAGTGAGTGCTATGTTTCACACCAGGCACTAGTAATATATAAATCAAAATGCAGCAGTCTGTGCTCTCAGAGAGCTTATATTCTGTCGGAGAGGAGTGGATGAGACATGTAAGTATTTAAGTAAATACAAAATATATGAAAAACAAATGCAAATACATAAAATGTTTTATATAATACATTACATATAAAATTTATACATAAATATATTTATCATATATAATATATTATATAAATAAATATGAATATTTATATTATATATAAATATTATATATATCCAAATAAATGCAAAAAATTTGTGTTTAGGGAAACATCAGCAATCGAAAGAATCAACAAAGGCTTCATGGAGGACATGGTACCTGAGCTGAGCCTTGGAAGGAGATATAGGAATTCGAGAGGTGGAAATGAGAAAAGAGAATATTTCTATCCATACAGATGGCCTGGGGAGGGAGATGGAAAATCATGCATATTCAGTGATTAGCAAATAGGCTAATTTAGCTGGAAAATGGAGTATGTACAGGATTAATGAGTAATCAGCCTAGAAAGATAGGTTGGCATCAGACTGTGAAGGATTTTTCCAGGTCTACTTTGGTTCTAATATTCTATGTTCTGCATTTGATGTTCTAAAAGTCCAATCCACACTAGACAAACTATTACCTAAGGTCTCTCCCACCACCAGCAGTATATTCTCAAAGACTCCTTTTGTTTGTGACATTCTGTGAGCCTAAGATTGTCTGACTGCCAGTGAACCAATATGGCATTGACCTTGGGCTCTTTCCAGGGAGCTTCTCCTGTCCTCTCCTTTGTGGAGTTCTACCCACTGGACCTCCTTTGGTCACCGTAAATGCTGGTTAACATCTATGCACCAGGTGACACAATTGCCTTCTGAAGTGAGATGTATTCCCCTGGAATCCAAGGATTTTATTAGCCGGTTATAATATATTAAAAGGACGATGTGAATCACCCAGAGCAAAATTCTAATTTGAAGAAATATCACGGAGACAAATACTTCGTTCCAAACTGTTTACTAAATTAAGTCTTTCCTAGACATTTTAGCCTTCACTTTTTTTAATACTGGCAATAAAGTAGCTGCATAATTAGTAATAAAACTGACACTTCTGTTACTGATTTTTTACTTAGAAGTAAAAGGAGAATATATATACATATATATTCTAACATCTCTGGATTTTTGATTGCAGACATATAAATTATTTGCTACCTCACATGGTATAAGACAGTATGGTACAGTGAAAAGGGCATTGGATTTAGAATTAGAGATTGGTGTCCTGACTTTGACATCATCTCAGGCAAATCATTTTACTTGTCTGGATCTCAGATTTCTCATTTGTGAACTGGAAAAATTAGATAAAATCAATCCTAAAATTCTGTTTACCTTTAATGTTTTCAAAACCCTTCCAGCTCTGACATTCTGTGTCCTAAGGACCCTCCCAGCTCTGACATTCTCTGTTCCAAAGGAGAGGTATAAAACTCAAATAGAAATGCATCGCTTTAGGCCACATATTGACTTAGAACACCACAAGTTAACATTTTCTATGTTGTGTTGTATTTTGATTTGTTTAAAAAAAGACTTCCTAATTACATTTTAATTTGGTTTCTCTTCTTCCTTTGGTGATAGTTCCCTTTCTCCTTCCCTTCCTTCTTTCCTTCCTTCTTTCTTTCTTTCCTTCCTTCCTTCCTTCCTTCCTTCCTTCCTTCCTTCCTTCCTTCCTTCCTTCCTCTATTATTCCTTCTCTCCCTTTCTCCTTTTTGGACCTCATTGTCCAATTAGATAAAATAAGTGTTGTGGGCTAGGTGACATTTAAGAACCCTCCCAGCTACAGATCTCTGACCTGACAGACACAGGACCCAACACAACACTGGGGGATAGCTGCCTTTGTGGAGGGAGCAAGCCTGTATTATACTCCAGAGATCAGCAAACAGCCTGGTAATGGGGTTCCCTCCCCTGGGAGGAAGATGACCTTGAGTCGTACAGGAGGGGCCATAGGCACAGGAGTGGCATCCGTGTAGTCCTGAGAGCTCTCTTTGCGTAGAGCAAAGACTGGAGAATAGGTTCTCGTGCCACAGGATTAATGTCTTTACCCACAATTCTTTGTAAGACAGTCCTCTTGAGACCCAATCAAGGAGATTGGGGAGGGGACAATGGGCACTGATTAGGAGTCTCCGACCACAGCTTAAAGTAGGGAAACAAGGGAGCCCTAATTAGTTATTAAAGGCTCTCGGCTGGGCCCTGTTATTCGAGGTTTGTCGCTGAGGCATTTGGGTTCGCAAGAAAAGGAAGATGGAGAAGTGAGAAATGCTTAAGAAGGAAGAGAAGGGTGGTAAAAGGAGCAGGGAGAAGGCTAGGAGGGAGAGAAAGCCTATGGAAAAAAAAGAAAGGAGTCAGAGGAGAGAGAGCAGGAATCCTTCACCTGGTGTGTATCCTGGAGCCCTTGGCTCCAGGAAAAATCTTTGGAGCCCGATTGGAAGAATGTCTTTAAATGTATAAAATAAAATACATAGGATCACAAAAGAAATAAATTCTATTGAAATACAATCATCAATTTAAAAAAAGTTCACAGATCCTAGGTTAAGAACCTCTGACCTAGATATTATGGAAAAACCAAAATATTCTCTCATTCAATTCCCTCTTTATAGATAAAGGAACTGGAGGAGAGAGAAATTCAGTGAGGTTACCATACAAATCAGAGGCACATCACTCTATTTGTATTATTTTGTAAAATTGGTGTCCTGTGCGCTGAGCACAAAATGTGGCCCAGAGATAACATTTAATAGCATTTCTGGAATATAGAGTGGTGCACTTGGAGTTAGGGGGACCTGGGTTTAAATCCTGCCTTGAATACTTAGTGATGTGACCTTGGGCTTCACTGTTCTTATCTGCAAAATTGCCTATTCATCCTTCGTTGCCAAAGAAGACCATGCCATCAGAGAAATAATGACACAACTTGCACTTGACTTTGTTTTGAGTGAGGGAGGGCTGTGCAGGTCACCAGCCTCACTTCTCCTCCAGTGCCATCTGAATCCAGTGACCAGATATTCATCAGGATGACTGAAGATGACCTAGGATGAGTCAATTGGGGTTAGGTGACTTTCCCAAGGTCACACAGATAGTGAGTGTCAAGTGCCTGCAAAATTAGAGTTGGATTCCTTGACATCTAAGATTCCTTCCAACTCTAAATTTTTGAACCTGTGAAAAATGTGGAAACTCAAGTCTCTCTTTCTCTCTGTCTGTCTCTGTCTCTTTCTCTGTCTCTGCTTCTCTGTCTGTCTCTTTCTTTCCCTTTCTCTGTGTCTCTCTGTCTGTCTCACTCTGTCTCTATCTGTTTCCCTCTCTCTTCCTTTCTCTGCCTCTGTCTCTCTCTGTATGTCTGTGTCTGTCTCTCTGTCTTTCTCTGTGTATGTCTGTCTGTCTCTCTGTCTCTGTCTGTCTCTCTCACTATCCACCTCTCTTTGGTTTCAAGTTCCTCATTAGCAGCTGGGTCTCTCCTTGCCCCCACACCCAGGGGCTCACCATATTAATGCCAAACAGTGAAGACACAAAAGGCTTAGCCCACTGTACCTCAGAACTCCCAATCTCTAGAAATCCTTCAGCCTTGGACTCCCTGGTGCCAGGGACTATAGATGTGTGTCATCATTCTCAGTTTCTTGTGCTGTTTCTATATCCCACATGAAAGAAAGGAGGAAGGAATAATAACATTTCACATTTCTATAGCACATCTGACTGACAAGGTGCTTTCCTCATGACAAACCTGTATGAGAAGTAGCATTATTTCCTTTTTACAGATGAGACACTGAGGCACAGAGTGGATAACTAACTTAGATACAAGGAAAAAGCATTTATGAAGAGATTAATATGTGCCAGATTTTGTGTTAAGGACTGGGGATAAAAATATGGGAAACAAGGCAATCCCAGCCCTCAAAGAAGCTACTTTCAAATGGAAGTAGACGAGACCTGAAGGGAGTTGGAAGGAGGGCTGTGGGAAAGATATACAAAGATGATTTTGACCTCTTGGCTAGGATTGACTCCTCCTCATGTGGCTGTTAAATGACTTAGACAGAACTTGAACCCAAATTCAGCATTCTTTCCATCATACCACATTTCCTATCAAAAAAGAGAAAAAAATGCAGAAAGGAAGGAGGGAATAAAAGAAGGAAAGGAAGCAAAAAGGAGGAAAAGAAGAAAGGAAGAGAGGAAGGGAAGCCAAGGAAAGAGGAAGCAGAGAAGTAAGAATGAAAGAAAAAGGAGCAAAGGATGGGAAAAAAAGAATGAAATTAAGAAAGGACTAAAGGAAGACTACAAGAGAAGGGAAGAAGTATGGAAGAAAAGAAGGATAAAAATAGGAGTGTAAGGGAAGGAAAGCAAAGAACGAAGAATGGGAGAAAGAAGATAGAGAAGGAAAAAGGGAAGATGAAGAAAAAAGAAGGGAAGATAGGAAGGAAAAAGGAAGGAAAAAAGGTAAGAAAGAAAGACAAGAAGAACAGAAAATATGAAAGAAGAAAATAAATAAAGATGAGGACCCAAGAGAATCCCACCAAACTCTATTACTTACTAACTTTGTGACTTGGGCTAAGTCACTTCCACTCTTTGGCCCTCAGTTCTCATTTTTATAAACTGAAAAGGGTTAGGAGATCCCTTCCAGATCCAAATTTATGGTCCTAAAAAAGGAGAAATGAAAGGAGGGGAGAATGGAAGCAGGAGAAACAAATAGAAGTGAGGAAACAGGAAAATGAGAAAAAAGAAAGAAAAGAGAGATGAAGGCAGCAAAGAATGGGAGAAAGTGGCAAAAACCCTTGAGGAAGACAGCATAAGAGGGAAAGGAGGGAAAGGAGGGTGGCCAAGCCCAGAAGAGGGGGGGAAATGTATGAGGAAGACAAAGAAGAGGTTGAGGCTTGGAAGATGTTGGAGAGGTAAAGAGGGAGGCTTGGCAGGAGCAAAAGAAGGAGAAACCAAGATGTCCATTAGGTTAAACGCATCTCTCCCTAGTCCTTGGCAAACTAAATAAAATTGATGTCTTTGGCAGCAAGGAGATGGGACAATGGGCAATTAGGTGATTCACTGAGCCAGCCTTGATCTTGAACTGGAGCCGGAGAGTCTGGGGGTGGAGTGGGGTAGGAGTGGTGAGCCAGCCAGGCATAGTGCCCAGACTAGGTGGGGGGATGCCTATTTTTAAACTTTGAGAGTTTGTACTGGTGCCTTTTTTCCTGGGAATATTTTGATGTTTGTAGTCATGGACCCATGCTTTGATTGTCTAAGAGGCAAGGGGTTGGTGTGGGGACACCTAGCAGTGAGAAGCTGACTGTGACTTTGTTTGCTAAGACCTTAGGACCATAGGCTCCAGAGTAGAAAAGGACCTTAGCGACCAGCTAGATCAGGGGTTCTTCAGCTTGTTTGCATCACAGTCCCCTTTGGCAGTCTGGTGAAGCCTATGGAACTATTTTCAGAATTCTGTTTTTAAATGCATAAAGTAAAATGCAAAGGATTACGAAGGAAATCAAAGATTAGTGAAAAATAAAGATGTCATTTCCACCCATCCAAGTCCATGTACCCTTTATAAATTCATAGAATCCAGACATGAAACACCTGATGAGGTCCAAGTATACAGCTTGACATATGAGATCAGAGAAGTCTAGAGGATTTGAGTGATCTGTCTGAGGTCATACAAGTGGCATCACTGGTCTTGGATTGGAAGAGGATCCTTTCAGTACTTGGAGTACTAAGCTGGCTGACAGATGATTCCCTCATTGACCAGTCTACTTAGAGTGAGGGAAAGGAAGAAGCATTTACTAAGCACCTATTACATGCCAGGCACTCTCATAAGCACTTTATAAATATCATCTCATTTAGTTCTCACAATACCCCCATGATGTCTATGCTTTTATTCCCCCCATTCAATTTTACAGTTGAGGAAACTGGGACAAAGAGAGGTGAATTGACTTATCCAGGGTCACCCAGCTAGTAAGATTTGAACTCAGGTCTTCCTGACTTCTAGTCCAGCAATCTGTGCACTATGGGACCATCTAGCTGCCTCAAGCAGGTTTGTACAATGAACAGAATGTTGTACTGAAAGTTAGAAGACTTGGATTTAAGTATGGGCTCTGCCACCAAATGTATTTTTGTACTCAGATAACATACAATTCTTTGATTTGCTTCCTGCATGACCTTGGGCACCTCACTTCACTTGTCTGTGACTTGTTCTTATTTATACAATGGAGAGGCTGCGTTTGATGATCTCTAAGCCCTTTTCTAGGAAGAAATGTGCTGCAGCCAGCTCTGACCAGAGAAAGAGTTGATAGTTAAATTTTCAATGTGAGCTTTTGCACATCAAAAACTAGCAAGAACTAGAAATCAGGGCTTTTTTTTTGTTTTGTTGATGACCTAGACTTGAGAAAGTGATGGAGAAAAATGTTAATATTCAATTCAATAAACATCTATTAAGCACTCTGAGTAAGAGCTGAGGATACAAAAAGAGACAAAAGACAGCCCCTGCCTGAAGAAGCAAAACTGGAAGGAGCTCGAGAAATCATTTAATCCAAACTTTTTATCTTATAGGGGAGAAAATGAAGACTAATAGAATTGCTGAAGTCACATAGCTGGTGTATATAAAAGAGGTGGCATTAAAACCCAGGTCCTAAAAATTAAAATCCAATGCTTTTCCCAAGGTATCTGCTGACTTAAAGATACAGAACTGCATTCCATTAGTTTCCAAAAACCTTTATTAAATGACTGCTGTGTATAGCGTCCTGAGCACCAAGCTTCTGGTTGAGGAGGAGGAACACAATTTAACTAAGCTATGGTCACTGCTGTTATGGATTGTACATACAGTCTACTAAGGGGATAAGTCACCAATAAGATGCTACTCCATCCAGTTAAATAAGTGTCATGAGCTTCTTCTTTGTGCTGTGTAGACTTGGATAATCAGTTGAGTGGCTTGGTGGATAGAATGCTAGACATGGACTCAAGGGAATCAGAGTTCAAGTCTTGTCTCAGACCCTTACTAGCTGTGTCATCCTGAGCAAGTCACTTAACTCCCAGCCTCAGTTTCTTCATCTGGACAAGGGAAATAATAATAGAGCCTACTTCACATGGTTATTGTGAGGATGAAACAAGATATTTGTAAAGTACTTGGCAAACTCTAATATGCTTTATAATTCATTATTTATTTTATAATCTAATAAAATAACAATATAATATAATTAGCATAATTTATTAACATGAATTTATTATTTATTATATAATGTATTATTTAATACATACCAGGACAGCATAAATGTATCAGATTGGTGCAGATGGAGGGTAGAGGGGGAAGGACCAGGGGGAATCAAGGAAGATTTTTCTTATTAAACTCTTCCTATGTGCAGGATCCTGTTGTGCTTGGTGACTGCAAAGGAAAATAAGACCCCATCCCTTCCTGATCCCCACTTGTTAGTACGTTTAACTTCAAACCATGTTATATTTACTTATTAGAAGAACTACTGTATCTGTCCAGGAGCATGTAAGCCCCTTGAGTTCAGGAGCAGTTCATTTTTTTTTTTTGGTCTTTGTATCACATAAAAAGTAGTATGACCCACTGGGTAGAGTGCTGGCTTGGGAATCAGCAAGATCCGCCTTCCCGGACCACCTCTGATGTATACCAGCTGTGTGACCCCAGGGAAAGTCATTTTTCCTCTCAATGGCCTAGATTAGGGAGCAGTTTCCCATCTAAATTGACAGAGGGAATGTCCTCACTGGGAGTTCTTGAAGCACAAGAAATCACAGATCTGGATGTGAAAAATGACAAACAAATCCCTAGAATCTAGCACAGGTTCTAGCATGCAGTAGGTGCTTAATGAATGCTTGAGGAACCAATGATTACCTGTCTTCATGGAGCTCATATTCTAATGAAGGATATGTTATTGTTGGTCAGTTGTTTCAGTCATATCCAACTCTTCATGACCCCATTTGAGGCTTTCTTGGAAAGATACTGGAATAGTTTGTCATTTTCTTGCCCAGTTCATTTTGCAAACGAGGAACCTGAGGCAAACAAGATTAAATGATTTTGCCCAGGGTCTCACAGCTGGTAAGTTTCTGAGGAGATTTGAACTCAGGTCTTCCTGACTCCTGGCTCTGCCCTCTGTGCCACATAGCATCCTAGGGGGAGGGGTTGTATGACACATGCAAATAAAATAATGAAGATGGTGATGAATGGTTGGTCCTTAAGGAAAATGCCAATTAAGCACCGCCACTAGACTGAAGGGCAGCCCAAACACCAAACCCCTTCTCAGGGTGCTGAATGGTCCAACTACACTGGTGAGACAATCCCAGCAAACAACTTTGGCAGTAATTGCTCCTCTTATGTATGCTACCTTAGCAATGAAACGGAATTGACCAAGGGGAGCTCTGATCAATTGCTCAGCCTTCAGCTGCTATAACTGGAATCGACCAGTTGTGTGAATTTGGCCAAGATTGGGGCCAATCAATTCAGTTTAAAAAAAAGTGATGAGTCTCTTCTTTGGTACTGTGTAGACCAACAAACAAACAAAACCTAATCGGCTAATTCTTTCTACTTTTCCACTGGTTGCCTTGGTCCTAAAGTAGGTCTGATTAATTAGCTACCATGATTAATTGAGAACTCTGTGCTAGATGTGTGCTTCCACATAGGTTTATGTAGCTGTGTTTGTCTTGGTCTCTATGTGAATGTAGGTGTCTCTATGTGTATGTGTCAGTGTGGGTTGTGTGTACACAAAAGGCATGTTTGTGTGGGTTGTGTTTAATGCTGTTTAATTTACAGAGAGTTCCCCCAGAGGGAAGGAGGAGAGTGGCAGGTGTCATTTAAAACCAGGGAATATCTTAGACTGTAGCAAACAGATGATGATGCCTGTGGGATTTCTCCTGTGGGGGAGGGATATAGACTACTCTCTCTCCCAGAGCCCTGATTGCAGAGCTGTAGTGTTGAAGAATTGTTATGCCTATAGTGGAAAGCACACTGGAACTGAAATGAGAATTCAAAACGGAGCTGAAATCTCAGCTCTACCACATACTAGCTGTGAGTGTTGAGCAAGGAAGCAGGAATTGTACAAGTGAATAAATATTGGCCTTAGGCTTGGGGGACTTGGATTCAAATTCTGCTTCTGACTCATTAACTATGTAACCATAGACAAGATCATTTAACTTCCCCATGCCTAAGGATTATTCATGGTAAAATGAGGGTGTAGATTACATCTCTTCTGGTTCCAAATCTATGTCTAAATCTATGATCCTTGATGTTTTTCCCTTTCTGGGGGTTTGCTCATCTGGAAATATAATATCCCATGTACTGTTGACCTCACAGGGCTGCTTTGAGAAAAGCACCTGGAAACTATAAAGAGCCTTAGAAATATCAGTTGATGTTTCTTCTCACTCTTTAACCCATTGCAATCTGGCTTTGCAATCCTGATCATCCAATAGAAACAATTCTCTTCAAAATTACCAATGATCTCAAAGTAAATATTCCATCTTCATTCTTTCTGACATCTATGAAACATATGATTCTGTTGAATGTTTTCTCATGAATGATCTTTCTCACTGAGTTTTCATGACACTTTTCTCTCTTGATTTTCCTCCTACTGTCTGACCACAATCTCCTTTACTGAATCATCATCCATGTCCCCTAAAAGTGGGATTTCCAAAGGCTCTATCCTGGACCCTTCTCTCTCTTTCCACTTATATCTCTCTTGATGATCTCATCAGCTCCAATGGGTTTAATTATCATCTCCATACAGATGACTCCCAGATTTATATGTTCAGTCCTATTCTCTCTCCTAAGCTTCTGGCTCACATAGTCAACTGCCTATTAAGATATTTCAAATTGGATGTCTCGTAGACATCTCAAAGTTAATAGGTACAAAATAGAACTTATTGTCTCTCCCTTATTCCTCCACCAAATCCATCCTTCCAAATTTACATACATCTGTTATGGGTATCCAAGTTTGACAACCCTTCACTGTCATTTTTCACTATTCCTTCTCCCTTTCCCCACTCCAATTCATTGCCACACAGCCAATGTGTTTTTTCTTACGCACAGTTCTGATCACGTCATTCCCCTATTAGATAAGCTTCAATGGTTCCCTAATGTCTCTAGGATAAAATGCAAACTCTTTTTTTGTCCTTTAACACCCTTCTCAGGCTGGCCCCTTCCCAGTTTTCTAGTCTTATTATATATGAGAAATCCTGAGGGTCTTCCTGTCTGAGAATGAATTTTTTTTAACCAGGTAAAAGATGTCATTCTTTGCCTCATTTTTCACCTAGCTTTAATCACTGAATGGGCATTGTCTTAGACAAACTGAGATGTGGGAAAGACCTTAGCTTAAAGAGGGCAAGGTTTCCTCTGCATCCAGGGACATGGCCTGATCTGTATCTGGCCACTGGACCCAGATGGCTTTGGAGGGGAAGGTGAGGCTGGTGACTTTGCACAGCCCTGACTCACTTAAAACCAATTCACTTGCAAGTCATGACACTATCTTCCTGATGCCATGGTCCTCTTCAAAAACTAAAGGACAAACCACCACCACCATCACCACCAGTTTTATTACATATTTCTCTTCTCCTCCCACTGTATGCCTAGGTAGGTTGGCCATATTGCTTTTTTCACATGTGACATTCCATTTCCCATTTCTGGGCCTTTCCATGGCCATTCTCCATACTTGCAGGGCTCTTCCTCCTCACCTCAATCTCATCATTTTTGTGACTTGCTTCAAGAGTTAGCTCAAATGTGATTTTTTACATAAAGCCTTTCCTAATCTTTACAGCTACTAGTCTCTGTCTCTGTCTCTGTCTCTGTCTCTGTCTCTGTCTCTCTCTCTCTCTCTCTCTCTCTCTCTCTCTCTCTCTCTCTCTCTCTCTCTCTCTAAACTACCCAGTATTTACTCTGTTCTAATTCTGTATATACAGAATTCGGTGCCTAGGTAAGTTGATTGCAGAGACTTTCATTTCAGTCTTTGTTTTCCCTGGAACTTAGCACAGTGCTGGCATATAGCAGGGGTGTAAATGCTTGCAGAAAGATTTTTTTCTGTTGGTGAGAGGAGTCGTTGGTAAGTGACAGTGATAGGGAAAACTAGGTGGGACAGTAGATAGAATGCTGAGCTTGGAGTCACGAGACCTGAGTTCAAATTTTCCTTTGCACTTATTGTGTGACCCTGGATGAATAATTTCATTTCTCTCTGCATTTTCTCAACTGTAAAATGGAGATGATAAAAGTACCTACCTTCACAAGATAAAGGTCATATCCATAGAGCATTTAGCAGAGCCTGGCACATAGTAGGTACTTAATATATGCTTTCCCCCCTCCTTTCTTTGGGGAAAGACACCAGTAAAATAATTAAAAAGATTAAAATAGAAGTAGTCTGAAGGATGTGGAAATCAGCCCTCCCTCAGTGAATATTCAACCAGTATTTAGCAAGTACCAAATAAGTACCACTAATTGTGCTAGGAATACAAAGACTTTCCTTCAAGGAATTTACATTCTATGGAAGGAAGCAAAATGAACACAGGTAAATAGATAAATATGTATATATATATATATATATACACATGTATATGTGTGTATGTATATATACATAACTCTATGTGCATATATATGCATACGCATATGTATATACATGTACACATATCTATGTATACTAATGCATGTACACATAAGCACAACACTCACATGTGTACACACATATATACATATACACATGCATATACATATGTGCGCACGTAGGTGTATACACGTGTATATATATATGTGTGCATATATATATATATATTTCCAGGTTGAGAGGGCACTGGCAACCAGAGGGGGTTCAGAAACTCTTCTTGAAAGAGGTGGCACTTCTACTAGGTCTGTATCCCAAAGAGACTTTAAAAAAGGGAAAGGGATCTATTAGTACAAAAAAAAAATTATAGTAGCTCTTTTCGTGGTGACTAAAAATTGGACACTGAGGGGCTGCCCATTGATTGGGGAATGACTGAAGAAGTTGTGATATTTGCTTGTAATGGAATGTGTATAAGTGGTATAACAAATGATGGGCAGAATGATTTCTGAAAAACCTAGAAAGACTTCCATGGACTGATTGTGAGTGGAGTTAGTAGAACCAGGAGAACAGTATATAGAAGAACAACAACATTGTCTGATGATCAGCTATGATAGACTTAGGTCTTCTCAACAAGACAATTCCAAAGGACTCATGATGAAAAATGCTATACACCTACAGAGAAAGAACTGACAGAGTCTGAATGCAGATTGACACCTACTATTTTTCATTTTCTTAATTTTTTGTGGTTTCTTTTCGGGTCTTTGTCTTCTTTCACAACATGACTAATATGGAAATTAACTGGGTATCCTCTGGCCATCCAAATTTGTCTTCCTTTGGAGAGGAGAAGGAAGGAGGGGGACAGAAGGGAGCAGATGAACTGAGTTACCCAGCTAGCTGGGTCCCCATTCAGGCAGCTTGGGGTTTATTGGACAGATCTTTCTTTCTTTCTTTCTTTCTTTCTTTCTTTCTTTCTTTCTTTCTTTCTTTCTTTCTTTCTTTCTTTCTTTCTTCTTTCTTTCTTCCTTCCTTCCTTCCTTCCTTCCTTCCTTCCTTCCTTCCTTCCTTCCTTCCTTCCTTCCTTCCTTCCTTCCTTCCTTCCTTCCTTCCTTCCTTCCTTTCTTTCTTTCTTTCTTTCTTCCTTCCTTCCTTTCTTTCTTTTTCTTTCTTTCTTTCTCTCTCCCTTTCTCTCCCCCTTTCTCTCCCCCTTTCTCTCTCCCTTTCTCTCTCCCTTTCTCTCTTTCTTTCTCTCTTTCTTTCTTTCTTTCTTTCTTTCCTTCTTTCTTTCCTTCTTTCTTTCTCTCTCCCTTTCTCTCCCCCCTTTCTCTTCCTTCCTTCCTTCCTTCCTTCCTTCCTTCCTTCCTTTCTTTCTTTCTTTCTTTCTTTCTTTCTTTCCTTTTCTTTTCTTTCTTTCTCTTTCTTTCTTTCTTTCTTTCTTTCTTTCTTTCTTTCTTTCTTTCTTTCTTTTTTCTCTTTCCCAAAATCTTAAATCCAATGCACTCTGAAGCCCATATATTGCACAATCCCTGCCCAAATTCAACTTAATGGCTCTTTTTGGGACCCTCATGACTTCAGAGAGATTATCAATAGTAACTGTTGCTCTTTTCCACCCAGTTTGATTTACTTATGTTTTTTTCTTTTGTTCATTAAAGGGGTCATTCCCTGATTGCTTCTTAAAGAGGTCTATTCCCTGAATGGATGTTACCTTACTCTAACTGAGTACCTGAATAGACCAAGTTCTCCCATTGCACCCTAGGCTTTCTCTAGTCATTCTGATATCTGGTCACTGGATTCAGATGACTCAGGGGGCAAAAGTGAGGCTGGTGACCTTGCACAATCCTCCCTCACTCAGAACAGAGTCAAGTGCAAGTCATATCATCATTTCTCTGATGTCATGGTCTTCTTTGTAAATGAAGGACAAACACAGACAATATAGAAATACATTTTGTATGATTAGCTATGTATAACCTGTGTCAAATTGCTTACCATCTCAGTAAGGGAGGAAGGGAAGGAGAGAATTTGGAATTCAAATAAAAAATTGTCAAAAATTTTTTATGTAATTGGGGGAAAATATTATTACAAAAAAAGAAAAAGGTGACTCTTGATTTGTAGACTTGAAGAAAACTAGAGATTCACCAAGAAAGTGAGGAATGGACATATTCCAAGAACAAGGGACAGATTGTATAAAGGAAGAAAGATGGGAAATAGAATGCTACATATGGGGAACAAGCAAGGGTCTTAAATGCTCCACAGAAGACTTTGTATTTAAATAAACTCCTTGAGCAGGGCAGTGATATGACTGGACTTTTGCTATGGGAATGTCATTTTTGTTGTGTTTTTCCTTTGTTCTCGAAGAGGGCCATGACATCAAGATGATGACATGACTTGCAGTTGACTTTGATTTGAATGATGGAGGACTGTGCAAAGTCACCAACTTCACTTTCTTCCCCTGAGCCATCTAGGTCCAGTGGTGTGATATTCATCAGGATGACTGGAGATGGCCCAGGATGCAATGGGAGACCCTGGCCATTGCAGGCTAAATTCTTATAACATTCACACTTTGAGTGAGATACATTCATTTGATGAATAGGCTTCTTTATGTAGTTACTCAAGGGATGGTCCCTTTAATAAAAAAAAATAATCAAACTGGGAGGGGAAGACCCTCAGAGTTCCTGGGTGAAAGAGAGACAATTACTAGTTGGTAATTACATTCACTTTGTGCTAGGTGGGTGGGGACTTGTCCAGTTTATGAGCTCCAGAGTGAATTGAGTTTAAGGTTTGATCTTTGAACAAGAAATGTAGCCAGTAAATCCCAAGGAAAAAGGGAGAAGAGGAGAGGAGAAAAGAGGAAGAGAGAAAAAAAGAAGAGAGAAAAGAAGAAGAAAGGAAAGGAGCTGTTACTCATTCACAGGTTGTGTTTGTCCTTTGTTCTCGAAGAGGACCATGACATCAAGATGATGACAAGACTTGCAGTTGACTTTGATGTGAGTGAGGGAGGGCTGTGCAAGGTCACCAACCTCACTTTCTTCTCCTGAGCCATCTGGGTCATCATTTTAACATGTGTGTGATGGATAGATTGACTATGGGAGAGGTGAGGCAGGGGGATCAATTGGGAGGTTATCAAAATGGTCCAAGTAAGAAGTAATTAGAGCCTGAGCTAGGGCAGCAACCATGTGAGTAGAGAGAAGGGAACAAATGTGAGAAGCATTGTAGAGACAGAATTAGCTAAACTTTGCCACTGATTGAAATTTGAAGGGTAAAGGAACAAGGGAAAGTTGGGAAGATTCTGAGGTTATGAATCTGTGGGACTACAAGGATGGTGATGCCTTCAATAGAAATGAGAAGTATGGAAGAGGAATGGGTTCTTTAGGAAAAGATAACATATTGTGTATTGGACACATTGAATTTGGATGCTTCCAGGACATCCAATTGGGAATGTCCAATAGGCATTTAGTGATGTGGGACTGGAGCTCAGGAGAGAGACTAGGGTTGGATATATAGATCTGGGAGTCACTGGTATAGAGATACTTGCTAAACCCATGGGACCTGATGAGGTCACCAAGAAAGAATGTAGAAAGAGAAGAGGGCCCAGGATAGAGTTCCTAGGGTACACTCACATGTAGGAGGTGGAAAAGGGATTAAAAAATTGAGTAAAGGAGACAGAGAAGTAGTAGCCAGATATGTAGGAGGAGAACCAAGAAAAAACTATGTCATCAAAACATTAACAGGGAAAAGTGAGTATCTAAAAGGAAGGCATGATAAATAGAGTCAGATGCAGGAGATAAAAACTAACAAAAAACCCAATGAGAATTGAGAGAAGGTCATTGGATTTGGTAATTGACTCCTTAGAAGGATACAGGGATAGATTGAATGAGAAATTTAGATGACAGAAGAACAACAAAATTTATTTTAAAAAACCAAAGAGATTATGGTTACACATAGAGAGAACAGTTTCAGATGAGTGAATGAAATAGTCTGGAGGCTTCCTCTGTGCACTCTACAAGTAATTAATGTCTTTCCCAAAATGTTGCACCCAGAACTGGACCTAATCCTCTAGATACGATCTGATCAAGATAGAGTCACCTACATTATCACCTCATCAGTCCTGGGCACTCTCTTAATGCAGCCTACGATTGTCTTAGATTTCTTGGTTGTCATCACACTGTTAATGTGTAACAAACTTGCAGTTCACTAGAAACTCCAGATCTTTTTCAGCTGAATTGCATCTAATCATACCTTCTTCATCTCATACACATGTACGTACACAGTCATCTGTATTCTTGTCTCCCTTTACTATACTATCTGCTCCATGGGGGCAAGCATAAAGTCTTATCAAAAACTTCTATCTCTAGATTAAGAAGGAAACAGAAAATTGGGAAGGAATTTTTGCAACTAGTGTCTGTGATAAAGGCCTCATTTCTAAAATATATAGACAAGTGAGTCAAATTTACAAGAATACAAACCATTCCCCAATTTATAAATGGTCAAAGGATATGAACAGGTACTTTTCAGAGGAAGAAATTAAATATATCTATAGTTATATGAAAAAATGCTCTAAATCATTATTAATTAGAGAGATGCAAATCACAACAACTCTGAGATATCACACCACACCTCTCAGCTTGACTAACATGACAAAACAGGAAGATGATGAATGGTGGAGAAGATGTAGGAGAGTTGAAACACTAATTCATTGTTGGTGGAGCTGTGAGCTGACCCGACCATTCTGGAGAGCAATTTGGAACTATGATCAAAGGCTACATAAAAATGTGCATACCCTTTGACCCAGCAATACCACTTTTGAGTCTGTATCCCAAAGTGATCATAAAATGGGAAAAGGACCCATGAACTGGCAATTGAGGGGATACTCATCAATTGTGGAATGGTTGAATAAGTTGTGGTGTATGAATGTAATGGAATACTATTGTGTTGTAAGAAACAATGAGCAGGAAGATTTCAGAGAAACCTGGAAAGATTTATATGAACTGATGCTGAATGAGGTAAGTAGAGTCAGGAGAACATTGTACACAGTAACAGCCACAGTGTGTGAGAACTGTTTTTGATAGACTTAGCCCTTCACAGGAATGCAAGGACATAAAACATTTCCAAAGGACTAATGATACAAAATGTTATCCACATCTAGAGCAAGAACTATGGAGACACAACACAGAATGAAGCAGATTATGTTTTCCTTTGTTATGTTTTGTTTTGGTTTTCCTCATGGTTTCTCCCATTCGTTTTAATTCTTCTATGCAACATGAATAATGTGAAAATGTGTTTAATGGAATGTAAATGTAGAACCCATATAAGATTGCATGTCTTCTTGGGGAAGCAGGGGGAGAAAATTTGGAACTTGTAGAAGTGATTGTTGAAAACAAATAAATTAATAAAATTGGGGAAAATCTTCTGTCTCAGTCTTGCCATGATGTTATAAATCCTCTTTGTATTGTTTTCATCTCTCAGATCTAATATAGCTCTTCCTGAATGCTATTATCAGATGAGCTTGCTCCCAGTTTCTTGTCCCAAGGAAAAGCTACTCTGAGGTTGAGGGCAGTCCAGTATTTATAAAATACCCAGTCTGTCATCTGATTCATGAGAATCTAGGAGGCCTGGTTGTATATATGAATGCTTCAACTAACCATCTGGCCCCTCCTCCCCAACAGCCCAGCTGTTCCTAAAAACATATGGTTGAGGGTGATGACGGGTGTTTGTAGGATATAAAAATCAGGATTTCACTGAATACTGAATCACCGTTCCCCTTATCCGCCACCCAATCAGCTTCTTGTCCTGTCTGCTAGAAGTGGTTGCTAAGTCTCAAGTGACCTGCCGGTGAAAAAGGTGTTTTCCTCAGACTTGTAAATTGAGCCCAATGGATTATTTAAAAAAAAAGAAAAAGTCTCTCAGAGGAGATCAGGCTGACCCTGAAAAGACTATGAAAATAGAGTTAACACTGACCCATTCCACATGATGCAATAGGAAGAATGCTGGATTTAAAATCTAAAGAGACAAGTTCTGGGCCTAACTCCGTTTCTTCTGATTTGTGTGACTTTGGTCAAGTCTCTTGACCTTTCTGGGTGTCAGCTTCCTGGCTGTAACATCAAAGGATGGGTTAGGTGTTCTTTGAGGTCCTTTTCAGGTCTGGATCCTATAGTTTCTCAATCAATCAACATTTGTTCTTCCTAGGAACAAGTAAGAGGAGTGTTGGGGCAAACGGGGCTTGGGGACAGGCGACAGGCAAGGTGTCCAGATGGAAGGGCAGATGGTGCAGAAAGGAAAGTTATAGGGTGAAGCAATGCAGAGTCAGATCTATGAATTAGGATGTCAAGACTTGGGTTCAAGTCAACTTTTTCCTTTGTTGTTGCTGTTGTTTGTTTTTCATTCTCAAAGAGAACCATGATATCAGGAAGGTGATATGACAACACAAAAGTGAATGGGATTTAAATGAGGGAGAGCTGCGCAGTCACCAGCAGCTTTCTCCTCCAACTTTGGCCCTTAGTACCTATGTGATCCTGGACAAATCATGTCACCCCTGAGCCTGTTTCCTCCCCATAAAACAAGACTATTTCCCTCTGCTCTGCCCACCTCACAGCACTATGGGCAGGATGAAATTACATATGAAAATCTTTTGTTATATTAATCGCTACCAGAGTCACAGGATGGAAGAGCCTCAGAGGGAGAACAGACTTGCTAAGCTATGAGCCTAAAACTCTAAGGGTCAAGGAGAGACTGATGAGGAGAAGCCCCTTCTGTCAAGAGCTACCTACCTGCAAACTCATTATATGATAGGAATAATAATAGCTCTGTGGTGGTAAACAGGGCAAGGATTAGGGTGCTGGGAGGAACCACGGGCCAATTTATGAAAGAGTGCTTTGTAATGTCTAAAGCATGGTATAAGTAAGGTATTATTAAGGCATCATTATTATTCATCCCAGCAGACCGAAAGAAGTAAAGAAAGCAGGGTGGGGAAGGGTGGATAGCAGACCCTCCTCCCCCGTGTAATTACCATTCTACCTAGTCTCAGAGAGCATGAGGCTCTGCCTCCCCAGGGAATCAGCGGATTGAATGGAAGAGCTAGTCCATTCCTTCACAAATTTAATAGAGAGAGTGCTGGGAGATAAAGAACCTTAATCTGTTAACCATGTTAGTCATGTGACTCAGGTTAAGTCATTGAATCAGTCACCTGTTGCTCTTAGTTTCTTCCTGTTGAACAGGAATAATAATGCTCTACCTCACAGAGAATGTGAAAAAAGTGCTTTATAAGCCATAAGTTGAACCATTATTGAAACATAAATCATTATTGAAATGGAAGTTATTTTTATTAGCACTATTTTCTGGAGTTAGGAAGACTCATCTTCCTGAGTTCAAATCTGGCCTCAGACGCTAGTTTTGTGATCCTGGGTGTTTGCCTCAGTTTTCTCATCTATAAAATGAGCTGAGGAAGAACATGACAAACCATTTCAGTATATTTGCCAAGAAATCCACCTGCTCTTCCAAAAGGGGTCATGAATAGTCCAATGTGATTGAATGACTGAACAACAAATTTACTATGGAGCCTGCAGCAAACTTGACTAGAGTATGGTGGGTATGCCCTCTACATGAAGGATTTTTAACTTAATAGTTCACAGACCCTCCCCCAAGATATTTGTGGATAGGGAAGGGAATAATCCTTTATAAAGCTCCTAAAATGTGCCAGGCACTGAGCTAAGTGCTTTTACAAAAAAAAAAAATCACACTTGATCTTCACAATTGAATGTATTATTATCCCCATTTTACATTTGAGGAAATTGAGATAAACAGAAGTTAAGTGACTTGCCCAGGGTCACATAACTAAAGTGTCTGAGCTGTATTTGAATTCAGGTCTTCCTGCTCAAGGCACAATGTTCTATCGACTGTGTCACCAGCTACCTCAAAGATAGATTTCAGAAGGTCCATGAAATTGGATAGAGAAAAATTACATCTTTATTTCAGTATATTTTGTTTCCTCTGTAATATTATATATTTCATTTCACACATTTAAAAGCATTACCTTGAGAAGAGGTCCATAGGTTTCACAAGACTACTGTAAGGGCTCATATTACAAAAAGGTTAAAAATATCTATCCCCAAACAATTTTATGGACAGGTTTTTACAAGGTTTCAGGTCTTAATTATGACTCTTGGTCTGTAGTTGGGGAGGGGTGTAGAGAAATTAATTTCTGTGTTACAGATCTCCTATATGGAGGCAGACCTGAGTTCAGCCTAAGAGAAAACCTTCTAAACCTTAAGAATTCTCCAACAATGTATTAAACTGCTTTGATAGGAAGTTCCCAACACTTTGGTTAGGTGATGGATAGCTCATTGTCCTATGATATATTAATGTAATAAAATATTTTTTGGGAAAGGGAATTCCTTTTTCAGGCAAGGAATTCTCTAAGGCTGGTCACTTCTGTTGGTAATGTTAATCAAAGAAGGGTCAGCACCATGGCCAGCAGCTGTCATGAAGCTAAAGGTAGCTGGATAGTTGTTACTGGCTTGGTGGAGGGTGCTAGAATAATATAAGAGTGGCATAGATGGGTGGATTTTAAGGAGGAATAACTAAGGACTAGAAGATTTAATTAGTTCATTTCACTTTTATGCTGTTTGGCAGTTCAGAGAGATTAGAGAGCAAGGCTCAACCCAGTCAGTAAGCATTTATTACAGCCTCTGCCTTCAAGGATCTCACTGTCTAGTGAGGACAGGCTGAGACCTGAATGGTTCCCCAGGGCATGGGAAGGAAAACTATGAGAGAACAGAAAAAGTATCTCTGTGGTGGGGTTTATCTTTGTCTCTTTAGTGTGCTAGTCCACAAGGAAGCAACTGTACAAGAGTGAATGTTTGCATGTTCCTTCCCTGAGTGTCTAGTATTTTGTGGCAGGGCTTGTCAAGAGACCAGTGTTCTGTTAAGGCTTGAGTTGATGATGAGAAGGCTTTTCAAGGACTATTTTAGCTGACTTTCTGCTATAGTATATTCTGAAACTCTATCCATTCCCTCAGAGACTTGTTTTGAGAGCTCAGACATTATACTGCCCTCAGAATCTTATAATCTTGTAAAAATTCCAAAAGCTCAGAACTTGTAATATATGGACTTCATCCCTGGAGTGAGCCATCCCACTTACCCTATCCAAAGTATAATTCTGCTTCTTCCTATTCCTAAACATACGGGATTGCCCCCAGGCTCTACTTCTGAAGCTTTGAGTTGGGACAAGCTATCCAAGGTGCTGCTGAATCTGGGAAATTACTGTCTCCTATGCATTTGGTCGCCATTTCTTTCTTATTCTCTTCTTGCTCTCCCCCAGAAAGAGAGGAAGAAGGCACTGACAGCTGTGGAGCTGGGACTTTCTCTAGTTGAGATGCATTAATTTGTAAATATCTTCATTTATATGTAAATGTGGAATTCCTAGCTTGGTACCAACCCTCCTGCCAACAGCTAATAGGACTTCCGCAGCCTCGCAGCTTGGCCTGCTTTCCTTTCTTCTACTGTTTAGGCTGTTAGGGGGGGAATTTGTCCCCCTATGATTTGATGTGATTTGAAGAGCTTTTATCTTTCCTCTCCATGCCTCGGGTTTCCTCTGCTCTCTATCCTCCTCCCGTCCTGCTGCCTCCTACTTCCCCATCTCAAGAGAGCCAGCGTAGTGTAGTAGAGAGTACACTGAACTTGGAGTCAAAAGACCTGGAAAGTGACCAGAATGACAAATGACCCCAAGATCATGCTATAGTTAAAAGAAATTTGGAGTGTTTAGCCTGGAGAAGAGAAGATTTATGGGACATATGGTAGTTATTTTCAAGTATTTAAAGGGTCAGGACATGGAAAGAAAGGGTCAACTTTGTTCTGCTTCACCCTAGAGGGGAGGACCAGATGCAATGGACAGAAGTATGTGACCTTGGCGGAGGCATTTAACCTCCATGAGCCTCCATTTTTTTCATCCCTAAGATGAGGGGGTGGGACTAAGTAGCCTCTGAGATCCCTTCTAGCTTGAGAGCTATAATCTAATGATCCTAAGATACCAGAAGGCAGACTTGGACTTGATTTAAGGAAATTATTTTGATGAAAGCAATTCAACAATCCAGCCTGCAGCTTGGGGTGTAGTGTTCCCTACTCCCATTCCCAGTTTCCCACTTCTTCAAGCAGAAGCCAAACAACCCATTTCCAGGGAGGTCGCAGAGAAATTCTGGTTCAGGTAGAGGCCATGCTCTGAGGGCCCTTCTAGTACTGAGGTTCTAAATCCCTGCCCCAGTACTCAGTAATGGAAGGGATACCAGACTTAAGTGGGGAAGGCTAGAATCCAGGTTTTTTTTTTAACTCCATCATACTGTCTCATTTTGAGCACTTAGCCTCCATTTTATCTTTGATAAAGGTTCAAACTATCCAAAGATCCATGACTTCCCTTGTGCAGACTCCCCTCTCACCAGCATGAATGTTAATCCCAACCACCTTAGGAAATAGTTTTTGTGAGTTGCTATGGCTTTAAAAAGTCATCCCCAGATGGCTGATGGGTGAAATCCCATGGACCCCTCTGCAGTTAGCTAGACTGGACCTTAGGAAACTGATATCCATCACTGGTCCATAATCCATTGCTTTTCTTGCACTCAACTCCTTTTCAGTTCCCAATGAGGGCATGCGCTCTGTTGGCATAGGCTTTTAGAACCCAAGGTCACCCCTATGCCAAGGATGAGGCATCAGAAGAGGATGTTGGGGGGTTGGGAAGGGGAGAGAACATTATTTGTACTAATTGTATCATTTGATCCTCAAAACAATCCTGGAAAGTAATGTATGCAAAGTGCCATGCAGCCATAACACGTCATCCAAATGCAAGCTATTATCATTAACAGGTAAACAATTAGCCCATATTTTGTTAGGCCAGATGGCAATTTTGTGAAGAAGGTAGTCTTCAATTTCCACAGGCCCCAAGGCCCTGGGAGAGGGAAGTAATTGAAGGTGCCATCATCAGATAGTATCATAGACTGAATATTGGTTTTGAAGGTCATTCCTAAGCTGATTTTTGATGGTGGTGGTGGAGCCAAGGTATGTAAGACCAACGTTCAAATCCACCTCTGACACTAGCTGTATGATCATGGACAAGTCACTTAATAGCTCTAAGCCTCAGTTTCCTCATCTGTAAACTGAGATTGGACTTAATATCCTCCAAGTTCTTTCCTCTTCTAAAACTATGATCCCACAACTAACAAGTTCCTCTGAAGTTTCCCTTAGAGTAGGGATTTTAATGTATTTTTATGCATTTGTATGAGTTTGTATGTATGATGAACTCTGGAATTCTAGTGAAGCCAATGGACCCCTTCTCAGGATAATATTTTTAAATAATTGAAGGAAATGCGAAATTTTAGTTAAAAGTTAATGAAAGTAACACATATTTTTTCCCATTCCAGTTCCATCTATCCATAGGCCCTAGGTTAGGAATTCTTGCCTTAAAGGGTCACAGTTTCCTCTTTCGTAAACTGAAGAAGTTGAATTGGTCTCTAGTTTCTTCCATCTCTGGCACTCTAAGGCTCCTCCCCTTCATTCACCTAACAAGTATCTATTTAGTGTTTATTCTGTGCCAGGTGCTTTGCTGGGTATTGGTGACACAAAAACACAAAGTAGATAGTCCATGCCTCCAGGGACCTTCCATTCTCTTGCACCAAAACAACATGGACACAGACAAGTAAATTCAAAATATTTACTAAGTAATATCTGAGGGAACGAGGGAGGGAGAGAACTAGTAGCTGGAGGTTTGGGCTTAGTGGGCCTGGAGTGGAAGATGACTCTTTGACTCAGCTTTAAAGGCAGCTGGAGATTCAACAAGGTAGAGGTGAAGAGGGAACCTGTCCCAGGAATGTTAGGAATGAAGAAAAGGGTCTAGTTGGGCTGGAACATAGAGTACTTCAGGGAGATTAATGTGCAATAAGTCTGGGAAGGTAGGTCAGACCCAAGTGCAAAGGGCTTTGCATGTTATAATAAAAAAAAGAAGAATTTGTATGTTATACCAGAGGAAATTGGGAACCACTGATTCTTCTTGATTAGGGAAGAGACATGGTAGACTTATACTCTAGGGATACATATTGGGAGCTATATGGAAGCCAGATTGGAGAGAAGAGAACACAATTAGGAGATGATTTCAGTAATCCATAAAAGAGGGGAGGAGGATGGGAGCTAGTGGCAACCATAAGAATGGAGAAAATGAGGGTTAGGGTTGGATCATCAAAGAGGGCTAGGTGATGGGTAAGGTTAGGCAGATAAGAGATGTTATGGAGGTAGAATCAATAATTGCTGATTGGAAATTGTGGTTGAGGGACAGAGGAGAGTACAGGATCAATCTGAGGTTGTGAACCTGGATGACCAGAAGTTTGATGATCCCACCAACAGATAAGGGGCAGTCCATGTTCTAAGGGGGGCATCTGACTTTAAAGTTCTGTGTTCTTAAGCCCCTTCCAATTCTGGCAGTTCATATTCTAAAGTCTCTTCTGACTTTGACACTTTTTATTCTAGGGATCCTCCCAACTTTAACAGTCTGTGTTCTAAGGACCCTCCCAGGGGCTTCTGTTCTATAGGCCATTTTCTCTAAGGACCTTTCAGCTTTCGGAATCCTTTCATTATTTCTTTGTCTTTACCTTAATTATTGCTAACATCTTACAGTTAGTGTGCCCAGCAGAGACTACTTTGCATCTAGGTAAAATAACAGGTCAGGCACATCTCTCTTGGGATGAAAATGACACTTCTATACTGCTTTAAAGTTGCTTTGAGGAAGTTTGGCACAGCCACTAGAAAGTTAGCGTCAAAGCTCAGAAGCCCTGGGCTCAGGTCTCATCTCTGAAGCAGCCTGGCTAAGTTATCCTGGACAAGTCCCTGAGCATCCCAGTTTTGTAGTCACTTTTCTGAGGCTGAGAATATAAATAGCAAAGTAGGTTTTATTGATAGAGGGAATTTCCTTTCCTGGGAGTTTGCTGTATCAATATCATCTGTCTCTGTTCCTTAGTCCTTTAAAGTTCACAAAGAATTTTTCTTACAACAATTCATCAAGAGAGGGAGTATGAAAATGTCCACCTCTATTTTATATGGAATGGGAGTGCTGGCACCTACAGAGACTGCCTAGGCTGGTGTCACCCACGTGGAAGAGGGCTTTGAGGAGACTGTAGGACTGAAGCTTTCTGGGACATTCTTCATTGATCTTATGGCTGGTGCTGCCATTTTCCATTGCCTGAGTCTAACTTAGCAAAGGGAGAGGTGATGTGTGTGTGTGTGTGTGTGTGTGTGTGTGTAAAATACAACAGTCGCAGTCATGACAGAGTGTGGCCAGAGCCCACCATGTTAAATATAGATGAGTTAAGTGAGACTCAGAGAGATACATTCACTTAACCAGGGTCCCATAGCTCATAAGTGACAACCATAATACTTGTGATCAGGTCTCTGGCTGGATTCCATGATTCCTACTATAGCGAGCTGCCTCTGCCATGTCTACAGTGCTGAGTATGTATGTAAGAAGGTTGTACATATATATGCAAGGAAGTACCACTACCTTACTTGATCCTTATCCCATGGAGGCAGGGCAGACATTACTAGATCTCTTCTTGACAGATGAAGAAACTGAGCCCAAAGGAGGGGAAATGATGGACTCTGGTCAGAAGGCTGGTGAGTGGCTGAGCAAGCATCCTACTTTCCTGTCCAGAACTTTCCCCAGAACATTTTAGGCCAGCTTCAAAGGCCATTCGGAGATCCTACACTTAGTGCCCTCGGACTGATTGTGCTGAGGGAACGGTAGCATTATTAGCATTGTTGACATCTGGGGCTCTGCATGGGGATGGGTGTGCTGGAGTCAACTGTTAAATTTTCAGGGTGAGTATTTACACCTCCAGAGTAAGCACACATCATAAATGGAGCTTGTGTGGTTGTTTTCTTGACTGTTTAGACTTAAGGAAGTGATGGAGAAAATGTTAATACAGATTAAACCTGAAAGGATGTCCTGTAAACACTTTTTTTTGAGAGGCTGTCATTAAATATTTACCAGTGCATTGCTGCCTTTGAGGATGGACCCCAGCAGAAACAATACTAGACCAGCAGTCAGGGGACCTGGGATGAAATTCCAGTTCTGCCACAAGCCAGCTATATGAACTTGGACCAGCCCTTTACCCACCATAGGCTGCAGGTCCCTCATCTGTGAAATTATTGGGACATTCTAAACCAGGGGTGATCCACATGTGGCCTTCTAGTCCTTATGTGTAACCTTTTGACTGAATCCAAGTTTTACAGAACAAATTCTTTCATTAAGGGGGATTTGTTCTATGAAGTTTGGATTCAGTCAAAAGGTTGCACTTGAGGACCTAGAGGGCCACATGTGTCCTCAAGACTGAAAGTTTCCCACCCCTGGTCTAAACCATCTTCATTATCTGTTCTAGTTCTCATAACGCTCAACTCAATCCATGGCAAACCCTTCCAGTTCAGTCTTGGAAACTTCTTTTGTCTCCATCACCTAAGGGCTGCCTTTCCTGATCCAGGGTCCTCAGGATGGCCCTAGTGATTTTGTAAGCTGCTCCCTCTTTCCAGAGAAATGTCCCCATCCCCATAGCCTTCCTGAGTCAGTGTCTCCAAGGCAACAATGGATCAGATGTACTCATAGATCCAAGAGACAGATGTACAAGATGTCCTTTCCTAGCCCCTCACCTCACAGTAGACTGATAGACAAGGTCTTCCCTCTTCCGGTAATTCTCCATGTGGGAAGAGTTGGTGGAGAACATGGCATCAAATGTGAAGATCTTCTGCTTGATGGTCCCACCGTCTGTCACCTGCCAAAGAAGCAAAACCACATCCAGTGGTAGTGTTAACGACAGCTGTGCTCCAGGGCCAATCCCCACCCACAAGATCACCAGGAGTTCTGTGACTCTCTATTCTTCTACTGGCTTAATCACAAAATGCCTTTTTGCTGTGAATTGGAAGGACCTCATTCCAACATATGCAAGGAATTGATTCAGATTTATAAGAATAAGAGTCATTCTCTGCCATATGGATAAATGGTTTGAGGATTTAAACAGGTAGTTCTCAAGGAAAGAAACCCAGCCTGTCTGTGACCATATGAAAAAAGTCTCCAAGTCACTACTAATTAGAGAAATGCTAATTAAAACAATTCTGAAACCTTATTTCAAACCAACCAGATAGGCAAAGAAAACAAAGGAAAATAATAAAGGTGAGTGGGGCTGTGGGAAAATAGGCACATTGATGCACTCAGTGGACCTGTAAATGGGTACAAACATTGTAGAAACCAACTTGAGATTATATACAGAAAGTTACTAAACAGTGCATATCCCTTTGATCCAGCTATACCACATTGCTAGATCTATATCCAAAGTGATTAAAGAAATAGTAAGAGATTCTACATTTACAAAAATATTTATAGGAACTCTTTTATTGTGGTAGAAAAAATTAGAAATGGTTGAACAAATTATAATATATGAATGTAATGGAATAATGTAAGAAATGAGGAAACAGGTTATTTCAAAGAGACAAAGAAAGACTTATATGAACTGATGCAAGATGAAGTGCTCAGAACCAAATGAGCAATTTAGACTATAATGTCCATGTTAATAGAACAGACAATTTTGAAGAATTTTAGACAAAGAATAAAATGGCCAGAAGCAGTAGAACAATTTCTTCTCTTCTATTAAATTAATTTTATTTATTTTCAGTGTTCTAGTAGAATAATTTCTACATTAACAAAATCACTAAAGTTAAAGAATTTTGAAAGCTGTAAGAACTATGATCAATTCAATGAATACTCATGATTCTGGAGGGCTCATGATGAAACACATTACTCATTTCCTAGAAATCAGAGGGATGACAGATTAAGAGTGCAGAAAGAGGAATGTATTTTTGTATCAGTCAATGAGGGAATTTGTTTTCCTTGACTATTCATATTCGTTACTAGGAATTTGTTTTTCTTTTCTTTCTCTTTTTTCAATGGTGTGGGAAGTGGGAGGGAAAGAAAATAAATTTCTGGTAATTTTTTAAAAAATTAAACAATACAATTAATTTAGAAAACAATAAATTAAAAATACAAAGCAGAGGATATTACAGATATCAAATATTGCAGGTACTTTCAGATGAGATCATTAAATTATTAGTTGTACTTAACTGGTTTATTTGTTACAAGAGACTTCTCATAGGAGTAATTTTTATATGTTCATAATGTAAAAACAATGCACCAATAAGACTTAAAAAAAGAAAAAAGAATTGGAAAGGACATTTTAGGAAGAGCCACTCTTATCCTGTGAAGGCTAGCCAATTGAGAAACCACAGAGAGAAATTAGTAAGGGGGTTAGGGCCAATGAGTCTGGCCAATAGTAGGTGTTTATAAGTGTTTGGTGACTGTTTGGCAGATGGAAACCCTAGCATGATTCCAAACCAACAGTCAAATTTTTCTTTCTACTGATTCATAATTCCAAGCAGTCTCTTACTTCTGATGTGAGGAACTTGGCAGATGGGATGGGAACAGGTGTCAATAACATATTGATAATTTTTGCTATAGGCTATGAAAATTCAAACCTAGAAAATACAGAGGAGAGAGGCAGTGGGACATATAGATCTCCCTATTAGGAAAATGAAACACTTGGCTTTCACTACTAGTTTGGTCATGGTCTCGTTGTGTTGGCCATGACCATCAGCTTCTCTGGGTTCCAAATGATGGGGGCTGGAGACAAATGGTTTGAGGGATTCTTTCCAGCTCTAATACCCTATATCATAAGATTCCTAATACTGTATGTTCTGAGGATGCTCTCAGTTCTGACACTGTAGTCTAAGGCCCCTCCCATCTCTAATATTCCATGTTCTAAGGTCCTTCCCAGCTCTGACATTCCATGTCCTCATGTCTCTCCCAGCTCTGACAATCTCTGTTCTAAGTCACCTTTCAGCTCTGACATTCTGTGTTCTAAAGGCCTTCCCAGCTCTGACATTCTGCGTTCTAACCTTTACATTGTTTTGAAATGGCAGTGCCAGGTACTGCTCAGGCTAGCCTGCAGGGGGCAAATGGACCCATTTTGCTCTTTTCCCAACTGGGCAGGTTTAGTCTCCTATCTCCTATAGACCCATTTTTCTGAGTAGCTCTTATTCCTGGTAAGACTGAGAGCAGGTGGGAAGGTATCTCTTCAAACAAGTAACCACCGTCTTTCCTGTTTCTCATATCCTCGTGGGCTGTTTCCTCCTTGTACATCCAGAACTCCCCCTGCCCAGTAGGGAGAGGGAGCCTCAATGTTGGAAGTTCCCAATCCAGTGAAGTCCCAGGCCTTCTCTCCTCCCCACTTCCAGAACAGTGAATATCATAGTGATGGCTTGGATTTCAATTCTGCCTTCCTTTCCAAATTATTTTCCCTTCTGTTTGACTCTTTCCTCATCACCCCAAACAGTAGTTTATGAGAATCATGTTTCCAATGTAAAGATGGTTCAAACTAACCCATACCCTGTTTGATATATAGTCTGTTGTGACAATCTGAAAAAAAATATTTAGACTCAGCTGTAATGATGAGATTTATGGCATCCAGCACTGGAGCATCAGGTTCGGCATCGGAAGACCTGGCTTTGAGCTTGGGCTCTGTCCCTTATTGGCAATTTTCTTTTCTGAGTCATACTTCCTTTATTCTCCCAGTGTTGAAAGGGTTGGATGAGAGAGTCTCCAAGGGCCCTTCCAGCTCTTATCAAATGATCAATTGACAGATAGTAGACTGGAGAGTTTGGAACACAGAGTGGGTTGGATGGAGGTGGTGAGTCGTAAGAGTTTGGAAAGAGAAGGTGTCATCTACAGCTATGAGGGATGGGGGAAGGAACCCCTCCTCCTCTGACCTATTACTTCCTATGTGACTTTGGATAAATCACTTGACCTTGAACGAAGATTCTTTCTACCTCCCATTCTAGGATTCTATGCTCTTCCCTCCCCCTTCCAGGAGCAGTGGAGAGGGGAGATGAACAGTAAGACACATTAAGGGCGAACTCTGCCTACTTCACAGTTTTCCCTGGGTCTGGCCCTGTTCCAGGCGTCTAATCGAATCATTGCCTCCCTTTCCTACCTGTACCTCTACTGTGTCTTGTGATGACATTTTGTCCTATGACATACTCTGGAGATTCCGAATTGAGGATATGGGGCTCGGAGCAACAAACCAGCTTCTGAGATAGAGGACTATTCCCAAACCCCATCCCCATGTCACTCTCCACTCCCTTACTGATCAGGGGACCCCAGGATTTTTCCATGATGGCCTGGAAAATGGGCCAGTGGTGAAATCTGGTTGGGGCCAGTGGTCTTAATAGCCAAAAGGACTTAAGATATTTCAATGTTTGGCTGCCAACTAATTACTAAGATTATGGGGAGGTCCTTTCACTTTTTAAAGCCATGTACCCAATAGAAGTCATTTTGTGTTTCCCTAAGGATAATTCATAATCAAATTGATAATGAGTAAATTGAGTGAACTTCTATACTTGAACGATCTGTGATCTCATCATCATGGATGTTTTAGCCTCTGACTTCAATGATGCACCTTAATAGATCATAGATTGATAGAATGTAGAGTTGGAAGGAGCCTTAGAAGTCAACTAATTCAGTCTCCTATATACATAATCCTCTATACATGAGGATTCTGAGGCCTACAGGAGCTAAGGACTTGCCCAATGTCATGCAGATAATAACTTGCAGAAGCAGGATTTGAACTCGAGGACTCTTGAATTCTAATCCAGCACCCTTTTTACTCTGCATTATTCCCTCCAAGGCCTGACAGAGGCTTTAGATCATAGGCTCATTGATTTAGAGGGGACATTAGAGACCATCTGATCTAGCCTCATTCTACCTATGTGACTTGTCCAAGATCACATAATAATATTGGTAATTAGTAATTACTATTGACAGGGAACAGAAGCAGGATTCATACCTCAGTCCTTTGAATCCAAATTCAGTGTTCCTTCCATCTCACCATTCTACCTTTTGGCAAATCACTGTTTTCAAAATCCCAAAATTTCTCCCCTTGTGATCCAGTTTTATATTATGAACCTTTTGAAACTCAGGTGAGTGGATCCTTGGAGCACAGCTAACACCTATATCTTCTCTCAGGTCTGTGCTCAAAGCTTTTCCAGGATGATAAGCCCTACCAGAACTCACATAGATGGCTTTGTATATATGTATTTGCATGTTGTCTCTCCATTAGATTTTATAGCTCCTTGAGGGTAGGAATCACCTTTCACCTCTTTTTGTATCCCTACTGCTTAGCATGATGCCTGGCATATAGGTGGTGCTTCATAATTTGATTGATGTTCTGCTGGCACAGCCTGTCCCAATTCAAGGGTACCCCACTATAACACAGGAAAGCTTTAGGGAATGTCTAAAATGGAGTCAATTCCTAGGGTATAGTAATAGCAAGTTTTATAGTTAGCACAACTCTGTTCAAAACAGTCTTAAGAAACAGGAAGCACAAGGGTCATTATTTTCATTTTATAGGGGAGGAGGAAACCAAGGGCTCATAAGACTTAGACCTTTGTTTCTGTGAACCTCAGTTTACTTCTCCATAAAATGGGGCTAATTCTAATCCTACTTCACAGGGATGGTGTGTGGAGATGGCTTATCAAGAAAACTTGCACCCCCAGATTACCAACCCACTTTGGGGATATAACTTGCAACAGAGGCCAAGTTGGCTGAATCATTGACAAACCCTTACTCCAGAAAATAAGCTCTTAGCTCCTCCCCAGACTTTCCCAAGATAGGTCTTATCCCATATATTTTAAAATATCCAGTTCTAAGAAGTGTTTGCCCTTCCCACCCCTTCCCAGATCCACTGTCTAGACTCCTCTGTGTCTGAACCCATCCCCTTTTGTTCCAAGCTATGGTTTCTATCACTTCATTCCTTACTCCCCATTTTCTCCACAGGGGAAGTAAGGGTCAGAAGACACTCTTGATACCTGCTTCCAGACTGTTTGAATCCTTGATTCAAACTGGTCATATTTTTCAACTAAACAAGGAGGTCTTAGAGGGAAGAGGTCAAGATACTGGCTTTAGGGTTTGTGGTCTAACCTTTTAAGATTCTAGAAATGTAACATTCTATAGTCTACGATCATTTCCTATTCTAACTTGATGTTCTGTGTTCTAAGGGTCTTTTAGCTCTAGCATCCTATGTTCTAAGGTCTCTTCTTTCTAGGTTGTAAGATCTCATTTAGTTCAGAAATTCTATGTTCTAAGAACTCTCCCACTTCTGATTTTCCATGTTCTAAGTCCCTCCCAATTTTGAAATTCTAGACTCCATTTACTTTTGATGCTAGATGTTCCCAAGGTCACTCCCACCTCTGACATTCCATGTTCCCTTCTTTCTCTGTTCCAAGGCCCCTCCCAGTTTAAACAGAATGTCCAATGTCCTCATCTTAGATAGGGAATACCTCACTCCCAGAGACAGATGGAGTCACCTGAAGTCACCCAGCTAGTCAGTGGGTGAACTCAGACTAGACTAAGCACCCAGTCTTCTGACGTCCTTTGGGTTTCTCTGCCTCCAGCTTCATGCTGATCCCCCACAGTGCTCCTGAGGTCCCTGCACATCTTTGCACCTGCTGTTTTTGGATAGGATTCAGGCCCCAGTTCTCGGGAAGATTTTGTTTCACTTAAAGGGAAGTAGAGTCTCTGTAGAGGAAGAGAGAACCACTGCAGGCCATAACAAGACTGGGGTCTGGAGACAAAGGGGCCCACGGGTGCCGTCAGTTAGAGAGTGATTAGCAGGAAGGACTCAGGTATCCCTGCCCTCTGGCTGTTAGGCGCACCTCCTCCTCCAAGCTGTCTCCCTTTAAATGAAAGTGTTACTCCACAAAACAGCCAGGTATGTGTTGTTGCTGTTTCAATTATTTATCTGTTTACCCGGCTATGGTTTTTCCGCTTGTCTCAGCAACTCTATTATAGACTCGCAGCTCGTAGGCTCTTGCCGCCCAGCTTGGCACCACGCTAACAGCCTGCAACCAGGAGACCTCATGCCTGAGACTGGAGAAGCGGAATTAACTCCCTGTGGCTAGGGGTGGGGGAAGAGCCAGGAGCGGGGGCTTTCTCATCTGGGGAGGGGGTGCTGCCTCCCACTGCAGGAGAGCAGGGAGGGGCTCCTGCCTCTGCCGCATGGGCCTATTGACTGGCTCAGAGCTCATTCGATTCGACAATAAACATGTATTGAATGCCCAGTATGCACAAGGCACTCTGCTTGGCTTGGGAGATATGGAAGTAGAGAGACCTGTGGGCTTTATGCTAAAAGTGCATGGTGCTTGGGAGCAGAGAGCAGAAGAACTTGATTCAGATCCTAGCCCTGACATTATCTGTGCGACCCGGGCAGAGTGGAAAAGCTGAATATAGACTGTGAAGTGCTGGGTTCAAACCTCTGGTTCTGACACTTAGTACATGTAAGGCTTGAGGCAAGTCACATTATCTCTCTAAATCTCAGTTTCCCTAAATGTAAATGGATTGGTTGGACTAGATGGCCCCTAAGTTTCTATGACCTCTCTTGGCCTCAGTTTCTTCACCTGTAAAAAGGAGGGAATTGGGTTAGAGAGCTTCCAGCTCTGCATCTATGATGCTGTGACTTTGGGCAAAATCGGGGTGATGATGCCTCTCACTGATGTAGAGTTATACGTCTTGGAAAGGCCTTGACAATCATTTTCTCATTTCCCCACTTAATGAATTTATAACGGGGGTGCTGTTATTACCACCATTTTGCAGATGAGGAAACTGAGGCTTAGAGAAGGGAAATGATCTGTCTAGGGTCACCCAGCCAATAACTATCTGAGGAATGAAACTCAAGTCTTCCCTGACTCCCAACCCAGCTTTCTATGTGCTCTGCCATCATCGCCTCTACTAATGCTTTCATCACCTCCCTCCAAAGAAAAGAAAGCACTTTGAAATTCAAGCGCTACAGGAATGTGAGTAGTCATGGTTATTATTAATTATTCACAATAATCATCTTTGCTAAGAATAATTCCATCCTCACAATCTGCATTGACCAATGACATCAGTATGGTTGTCATTTGATAATCATCTGATTTTCTTCCTGGGTCCCCCCAGAACAGGGAGGTGGTGCTATGGTGCAGTAGAATGGAAAGAGCCCAAACTCCAGAGTCAGAGATCCTGGGTTCAAATCCTGCCTCCACCACTATGGGACCTTGGGCAGGTGACTTGACCTCTCTCAACTGCATTTTCTCCAAATGTAAAATGAATGGGTTGGACTGAATGGCCTCAGATCCCTTCCCCTCAAAATCTCTGCTCCCATGTTTCTCTCCACTGGAACAGATTGCAACTCCTAACTCACAAGGCGGAGTTATGTCCCAGAAAAGAAGAACTTCAGTGTGTGGCCAGCCTTGGGTGATGGGTGTCTCTGATGGCCTTCACTGTACATTTGGTTTAGTCCAGTCTCTTTTGATGTTCAGATTGCAGTTGATTCACCTCATATCACACCATTAGATTGCAATCTGCAGATGGCTAAGGCCTGTACTAAATGCAGATTCTCTTATATCCCTGCTTTTCTCCCCAAGGCACCCAGTGCATAGAGTTGATTGACAGGTACAGAATCCCAGAGTCTCTGTGCCTGAACAAGAATCCCCTCTAACTATCTGGCAAGTGATTAGCCAGCATTTGCATCAAGCTCACCAGACGTGGGGGTCTCACTACCTTTCAAGGCAGTTCCTGTCACACGGCAACATCTTTAATTGTTTTCAAGTTTTTCCAGGTAACAAGCCCAAATATTCTTATTTTCAATTGCTCCTGGTTATGCCTAGGGTGGAGGAAGGGAGAAAATGGAGCAGATTCTTCCATTTGGTAGTCCTTTGACAACTTGGAGGCTGCTATCATAGACCTGGATTTGAATCTCACCTATACTTCTTGCCAACTGCATGACCTTGGGCTTGTTCTCTACCTTCTCTGTGCCTCAGTTTTCCCATTTATAAAATGAGTCGGTTAGAACAGATTATCTCTGAAGGTCCTTTCAGCTTAGAATCCTATGGCCCAGAGCTGTGTGGGAGCAGTGATGGCTGGGTCTGCGCAAATGGCCTCTACAGTTTCCCCCACTGCTTAGGTGGGAGGGAAGCCAGAGACACAAGAGAATTTTTGTCAACTGTATTTTTCTTCCCAAAGCTATAAAAATTGAAAGAAGAAACCCGTATACTTGACTTTTTGTCTCTTACCCTGTCTCTCTTCCCCGTAGGTAAGGCTCCTTTATCTTCTCTCAAAACGTAGCCAGAGCTATCGTCCCCATCTCAAAATTCACTCCATTTTTTTTATTACACAAAGGAGGAAGAATCTGTCAGTAAAACTGTCTCCTCAAATTTATTTGCCGGGGACCGAGGGTTTTATTACAAGCAAAATACACACACATGCGTGCATACACACACACACACACACACACACACACCAGATAAGAACTGAAGAATTATCCAAATCATAAATCGCTGTTTTAGGGAGGGCAGAAAGGAGATAGAAGGGGGAAATTTCAAGGACACATCTGATTTCCTCAGGTTTTATTTACATCTTTGTTTTGTGGGACCTGGGGTGAAGCTCACTCCCAGTTGATAGAATGAAACACCAACAAGCTGATGTATAACGACTTGGCTCATTTGCCACTCAAGGGGTTTCCAGGGCAGCCTGGGAAATGAATATTTCCAACTCTTCTCTTCAGGGTAAATGGTTTGTTAACCAGTCTTCTACCCCCAGGAAACTTTTAGGGGATTAGAATTCTGAGCATAGACTCCCTGGGCCAGTGAAAGAGCCGTTATTTGCAAGGGATCTCTAGGTTGTAGTAGCTGTAGCAGTGATCGGAGAAGATGGTTGTTTTTTCCTGAGGCTACAGATGCCTGTCTCCACCTAGACTAACACCCCCTCCCAATCTGTGTACCGCTCAGTGCTATGGGTTAGTTCTATTATGACCAAAGGCAGGCTTGTAACAGTAAACATTGTGCTAAGGCAAGGGGGGAGGCTCAGGAAATGTGTGAATTAAAAGAGTAATTTATGCATGTAGACAGAGGTGTGACTCTGTGTGTGTGGGGAGAAAGAAAGCAAGAGAGAAAGGAAAAGAGAGGAGAAAGAGGAGAAAAAGAGGGGAGAGGGAGAGAGAGAGACAGAGAGACAGAGAGAGATAAGCTAGTTAGGAAGCTCACTCCCCAGGTCCCTTTGGCAATCACCACTCAATAGCCTCCTTGTTTGTCCTCTTGTAATAAAGTTATATTTGTCAAGATGGTCTGGGACATTACATTATTCCTTTAATAGCTTCTGTTGTACATTAACACACAATTAAGTAGCGGCATATTGCATTCCCCAGCATGTCACATTAGGCCAATGGGCTTTGTTCCTGCCATAGGGTGGGGGCCCTGGGAACCAGTCTGGCTTGAAGAGCTCAATGCTGATTTCTGCCCGGCATAGGCCGAGGGTAAGGTTTTCTGAGGTTGGAGAGAAGGATAGCAAGGGGAGGGTCTTGCTCATTGATTAACAGTCTACAGGGTTAGGAAGTAGACATGAAATGAACCAAGGTGGTAGCTAGCAGTAAACCTTCACAGCGGTTCTGGAAAATGACTCTAGATACACATATTTGGAAGGAAGGAAGAGGAGGTGATAGGGGACGCTCAGCAGTGATGAAAGAAATAACATGACAAACATAGGACCCCATGGAGGAGACAAATCAATACTTTGCATTGAGGACCAGACTTACACATTGATGAAAGGGCCCTCAGTCTACCAAGTGTGATCAAATAGGACCCATCTCATCTCTTTCAGTTACACCCTCTTTTGATGCTTCCTTAGTGTTCCCCACCTGTTTACACACTGTGTCCCCACCATAAACCAGAATGATTACGAACCTTAGACCTTGGAGAGCATGAGGACATTAGACTTTGGTTTCCCCTTCCATAAAGTAACCAAAAGTTATAGCCATTTGTGTTTGTGTGCGTGTGTGTAACTCCCTGTGTTGTAAGGTTGTGAGTTTTAACACTTTCAGAGCCCTTCTAACTATGCCATTCTAGGTTCTGAGGCTCCCTCTTAGCCTTCATTCTAACATTCTCTGTTCTAAAACACTTGCCAGCTCTGACATTGCATGCTCAAACATTCCAAGCCTTGGGCTCCATGGAATCTCCTGTTCCACATTCTACCATCCTTTCTTGCTCTGACAGTCTATATCCTATGATTTCCGCCCAGTTCTAAAATCCTATGTTCTAAGGACCTTCTCCAGTCTAATGTCTCATAAGTGTATTATTTTACTTCTCCTACCACAGAATTCTGGGACAATCCCATCGCCAATGTCATTGTACAAGCTTGCAGAAACCTCTCGGACTCACCTGACCTGGTATCTCCAGGTCTGATTTCCCTACTAACCAGGGTCTGGATTTTCCAGAAGCTGGTGAATTGTTCCATATCTGTCAGCCGGGCTTTCCAGGCAGACCATCCAAGTGTAGCAAATGGACTTAAGCCAGTGAGTGCAGTGAATACACAGGACAGCAGTTTTCATTTGAAAAACAAATAAGTCTCCAACCCCAGTCAGCTCTGTTTCGTCCCTGGGTACCATCGTCCAGGGGAAAAAAAAGAAAAAGAAAAAAATTCGCTTTTTTTTCCCATCCTCTTCTCTTTGTGTTCCACAAAACCAATTACAGGTTGGAAATAGCTGTAATAAACTTGATATCCCACTTATGGGCCAATCCTGCTGCTCCTGGAAGGTGTAATAGTGGCAGAGAGAGAGAGAGCAGAAACTGCTGGTGTATTTTGCTGGAGCTGTTTAAATTGCCTTTCCCACATTATACCAACTCCTCTCCAATGAGGAGTGAATTTGCTCTTCTGGAAATGGAGCAGCTGAGGTTTTTGGAGCTGGTTTACAGGAAGGGTTTTAATGAACGGATTAGTCTCACGGGTTCCTTTTTCTTCCCATGTTAAATAGAGGGGAGCTTCATCTTGCCCCAAAGCTGGGTCCAATATCTCTTCTTCCTAGGGGCATAAAGACCTGTCCTAGTATAGGTTATGGAAAAGTGTAAAAAGCCTGAGAGTCAAGAAGAAACTAGTTTCAAGATGCACCTCTGAGGGCACTTCACCTCTCTCAATGCTCCCAGACTTGGGGACTGTTAGAACAGGGGCTGACCTGCATTGGTGGAGAGATTATCCACATTGGGAGTTCTTTATCCCAATGAAATTATTTAGGTCTGATCCCCCAGAATTCTAGGTTAATTGCTTTCCATGTTTCATTTTCATTAGGACTTCCAAGTGGCTCTTACCCAAAGTATCCCTATGTATCTGCCTACCCACTCTACAACGAAAGACATAGTGATTTCCTGGACCACAGACTAGTAATGGAATTGCTGCTTGGCTTTGAATCTCTGCTTCAGACAGATATTACCTATGTCCTCATGAGAAAGTCATTGCTTAGAGCCTCAATTTCCCTATATGGATCTCATGCACCAGCCCACCTGACTTGCTTCCTAAAAATCAACTCTCTGTTCCCACCCCAAGGCTCCACTTCTACCATTATACCTAAATGGAATGACTACTTTTCAGTCAGTGATAATACTAGCAATTGACATTTCTAGAATGTCTTAAGGTTGCAGGGTGTGGGGAACAGAGTTCTAAAGTAAGAGGGAGAAATACCTGGATTCAAATCCTACCTTTGGCAGCTACTGGTTGGGTGACACAGAAAAATCACTTAAATTTAAAAAGTAAAAGTCACAACATCTTAGAGTCTCGGCTTCCTCATCAGCAAAATGGGAGTGATCTTATCTTTTAGTGCCTGGCCCGGAGATGGAGCTGAATAACTGTGGCTTTATGGGTTTATTTGTTCATTGACTATAGTATCTACTCTACAAGGTTTTTATGAGATTCCAATAAGAGAACATATGGAACGCATTTTGGAAATCTTAAATCACTTCATAAACACCTTTCCTGAACCCCCTTCATTTTTCAGACTCCCCTCTCTCCCGCAGCTCCAATTCATTCTGCCTACATCTTGTATGTACATTGTTGTTTGCAGATTTTCTCCCCCAATTGTCCGTAAGCTTCCTGAAAGCAGAGACTGTGATACACGTTTCTCTATGTGCCCAATGCTTAGCACAATGCCTGGAACACATTAGGTGCTTCATAAATGTTTGCTGACTCATTGTTCTTATTTTCTCACAACGACCCTTTCAGATGTGTAGTAGAAGTACTCTTTTCCTTATTTTATACATGGGGAAATCAAGGCTCTAAATGGTGAGGACAAAGCAGGCAGACGTTCAAGGTCAAACAGGGTTGCCATTTGTAGCCTGTTGTCCTAAGAAATCATCGCACCTTTTGCTGTAGAGGAATACGTTTATGAAGATCAAATGCGACCTTAGGTCTTCTCGACTGTAGGTCCAGCTCTCTGCGCTCTATCGAGCCATCTAGCTTCATAATGTTTGTAAAGAGCACAGTACCTGATCCTGAACCTGATCCTGGGCAAGTCACTTTATCCTGTTTGTCTCAGTTTCCTCATCTGTAAAATGGGCTAGAGAAGGAAATGGCAACCCCCTCCCCAAGTATTTCTGCCAAGAAAACCCCAAATGGGTCACAAAGAGTCAGAGACAACTGAACAAGAAAAACAACAAACAGTGCAGTGCCTGACACATCCTAGGTGCTATGGAAATGCTTCCCCACTAAATTGTGATGGGCATTAGTGCTTTAGGAAGGGGAGAGTCACTGGATGGCGGGATTGGAAGAGGTTTTGGTATTACAGCGTGTCAGCATTAGATGAAATCTTAGAACTCGGGATGTCAGAGCTGGGAGCGCCCTTAGAACACAACATCTCAGAACTGGAAGGGCCCTTAGAACACAGAATGTCAGAACTGGGAGGGCCCTTGGAACACAGGATGTCAGAGCTGCGAGGGCCCTTGGAACACAGAGTGTCATAGCTTGGAAGACCCTTAGAACAGAGAATGTCAAAGCGAGGAGGACCCTAGAACACAGGATGTCATATTTGGGAGGGATCTTAGAACATAAAATGACAAGTGTAGAGGAGAACTTCCAGATTCCTTCAAGACCAAAATCAAACATTACTTTTTCAAGGTATCTTTTCCAGTCTCTGCAGCTTCTAGTGCCTTCCTTGCTATGGATTTCTTTTATAAAGTTCCTGATTTTATGGGTCATCACCACCATTTAAAACAGAAACTATTTGAAGGCAGGACTGCTTTGCCTATTTCTGGGAATCCCTGGTTCTTAAGCAGAGTTTCTGGCCCACAGATGGTGTTTCATTAATCCTATGGATGGACTGATTGAATGATCTTGTGTAAATCTTTTATTTCACAGATGAAAAAATGAAGGCCCTGAAGTCTCAGTGACTTACCCAAAGTAATGTAGCTAGAGCTCATGGTAGACCTAGTGCTCTGGATTTCCATCCCATTGCTTTTCCCACTACCCCATACCTCCTGAGCATGGGGCCTGAGGGTACAAGAGGGCATCTTCCTTAGGGTATAGCTCTTCCATCTCCTATTATCTGGACAACATCCTGTCCCCCTCCCCAACCTTCCTCTCTTCCTTCCCCACACAGAACTAACCTGCCTGCCCTGAGAGCCTCAGCCACAGAAAGGGATCTAGAGCCTTGCCCCTGGCTCTTGGCTGTAACTGTCAAAGAGGCAGCTCTCCATCTTCTCTCTTAACTCCAAGTGACAAACTACTTAACTTCTCTGGGCCTCAGTTTCCTCTTCTGTAAAAGAAAGGCACCATCATCTCTAAAACTTCTGAGCTGGTTGATTGTGTTACTGTGTTCATGAGTGGAAGAGAACCTCATATTCCTTCCTCAGACACATCCAGACTTTGCTGGCCTTTCCCCTCTCCCCCAGTAAGCACATCTCCACATATGTGTCAGAGGGATTCAGATAGAGCCTCCTCCCCACCACTCTGGGACCCAGACCTTCTTTCCACCCATCCAGCTAGGGAAGGCCCCCAGGAAGGAGTGGGTGAGGGGCAGAGCTGGGGGTAATTGGCTCTCTCCTGGCCTATGTGGGAGATCTAGTTTTGACAGAGACAGCTGGTGTCATAAATTGCCTTGTCTCATCTGGTTACCAGGAAAGAGCAGATAGCGGCACGTGGCATGGGGTGGGAGCGAAGGGGGGTGAGTTGGAGATGAGGCATGGTGGCAATCAGCAGAGGGCCTGACAATTCTGCACGTGTGCCCACAAGCGAATAGGGGTGTATATGTGTGTGTGTGCGTGTGCATGCATGTGAGTGTCCTAAAGAGAGCAAGGGTTTTATATTGTGTCAGTGAGAATAAGAGTTATGACACCATGTATGCTTGAGCGGGGGGCAGTGCAGAGGTAGGGGAAGGGATGAGAACAGAAGAAAGCCTGTGTGTACTTATAGGAGGAAGGAAGATGTCTAGAGTAGGACATGTGTGAAAATGAATGTACCTGGAGTACACATAGTCTAGGGTGTGTGAGACTAAGGGTGAGAGGAGGGCACCAGTTCACATGTTTGTTGGGGCAGGGGAAGTGTGTGTTTATAGGGGACTGAGTGTGAGAATGTGTCTAAGTGGGCAGGGAGAACATATGTGTTCACTAGGGGCAACTGCATGTGCATGTGTGATAGAGCGGCAGGGAAATGTTTTCAGGAATTTATATCTATGAGTGTTTTATAGGAGTGTGTGTGTACATGTTAGAATATGCATGTTTTTAACAGTTTGGATGAGTGCATTAATTTCTGGAAAGGTGTCTATGAGAATGCGTGGGTTTAGAGGGTTGTGTGTGTTTAATAAATGTTTACTGAATGAACAAATGAATGTTTATGACTTGGGAAAATTCTCTCCTCTCCTCTCCTTTCTCCTTATCCTCTCTCCTTCTTCTTGCTGGCTCTCTCTCTGTCTCTCTCTCTCTCTGTCTGTCTCTCTCTCTCTGTCTGTCTCTCTCTCTCTGTCTCTGTCTCTCTCTGTCTGTCTCTCTCTGTCTGTCTCTCTCTCTGTCTGTCTCTCTCTGTCTCTGTCTCTCTCTGTCTCTCTCTCTCTCTGTCTCTCTCTCTGTCTCTCTCTCTCCCCTCTCTCCTCTCTGTCTCTCCTCTCTCGCTATCTCTCTGTAGTCTCTGTTTCTCTCTGTTCTCTGTCTCTCTCTTTTCCCCTATCCTTCTCTACTCCCCTCTCTCTCTCCTCTTCCCTTTTCAGTTTCTCCATCTGAAACATGAAGGTCTGGAGCAGATGACCTTCCAGCTCTCCATCCGGGATTGTAGGTAACATTAGGAGTTTCTAGGATGTGTGAGAAGCCCTCAGGGGCATATGCACCCTCTGCAATGGACACATAGCCAGTTTGGGAGCCAGGGAGATCTGAGTTCAAGGCCTATCTCTGATGCGCTCTGGCTTGTGTGACTGGGCAAATCACTTAATCTCTCGGTGACGTAGGTGACTCTCCAAAGTTCTAAGCCATGAAGGGAATTTCCTCCCCTGGGAGGTTCCAAACTCAGCCAGTAAAATCATTGATCTGGTCCTGATCCTGATCTCTGTGTATATAGAGAATGGTGAGCCTGAGAAGGTATAAGGGATGTGACTATGTGTACATTTGCTGAAGGTCAGAATGTGTCTGTGTGTTTATAGGGGTCTATGTAATGAAAAGTGTGACTGTGGCCATGAAAGTGTGAGTCAGCATGTATGGGGATGTTGGAGAGGCAGAGGTCATGCACAGTTGTGTGTTTGGGGAGAGACACAGCTCCCAGCCTCTTCCCTTCCTACTGTACCAGGATTGGCAGCAAGGTACCCTAGCAGGGGCGCAGTGCCACACTGTGTCTAGCCAGGCTGAGAATGATTCTAAGACAGCCAGGAATACACCCATCATTTCACTGCACCCCACTAACTTCCATGCCACTTCCCTCTTTCCATTGCACCAGTGGGAAGCTTCCAGCCAGCACCCCCTCCCATTCTTCTCCCAGTCTCCCTGAGCTTTCGCTCTGCCAGCTTTATGGCCTGAGGGAGTCAAATTTAACTGCTGAGTTAAAAGCTGCCTGTAAAATGAATGATGCTGCAGGATGGGGCCATTGTCTTCCCCAGCCCCCAACCCAAGCAGCTAAAGAGGGCCTCTCTGTGAGAAGTGCCTCTGTGTCCTCATTGTTTCCCAAACTAGCAGGCTCCTTCAGGAGCCCTGGAGGAACCAGAAGCTGGGAGGGGCCTTAGAACCCAGAATGTCAGAGTTAGAAGGGACTTTAGAACCCAGAATGTCAGAGCTGGGAGGGTTCTCAGAACCCAAAATGTCAGAGCTGGGAGGGGCCTTAGAATATAGGATGTCAGAGCTGGGAGAGGCTTAGAACCCAGAATGCCAGGGATAGGAGGACCCTTAGAGAACAGAATGTCACTACTCGGGAGTATTGTGGAACATATACAGGTTAAATCAATGGACTAGGAGTCAACAGCCATAGTTGAGACCAAAATCTTAGGTATCCTGACTCCTTTGTGACTTTAGGCAAATTGCTTTATTTCTCTTGACCTCAGTTTCCAAACTCTGAAAAATGAAGGTTTAGATTTTGGATACTCCTTTCCATCTCTAAGCCTATGACTCTGTGATCCCAAAGGTCCATTCTAACTCTTTCTACCGCTGGGTGTGGTCTCCTTGAACGTCAACATCTGCTGATGGTTCTGTGCCTTTGGAAGCCTGAGCCCTTTTCTCTTCCTGAAGTTTTCAAGCTTTTCTCCCTGTGTCTCCCAGTAGGACTGTACCTAACTGGCAGAGGAGATAGCTTCTCCTTAAAATCCCCTGAGAAATGCCATGTGTGGTTTCCCTTGGTGATGGACTCGGAGTCTTCTGACTCACCCCCCCCAGAGACAGAAAGTTTATCCAGACTCTCCTGAATTCCTCTCCCTGTACTTTCAGAATTTTCCCTTTTGTTCCAGGCTAGGGGGTGGGGAAAGACTGGAGGCAGGCCAGTCAGGAAACCAGCTTCAATACCCAGGGGCAAACTGGACGGTTCTTATTCGGCTAGCCATTTATTCGATCAGCCACTGGAATGGCTAATTGAGGAACCGAGGGTTACCAGAACCCCTGGTTATCATTTAGTTAATCCCCGCAAACCTGCTTATCTCTCTTCCAGCTCCTCTCAAGCCCTAATATGAACAACATTTCTATGCAACTTTAAAGTCTGTTTTCCCCATGCTAACCATGGGAGGTATGTAGAACAAGAATTATTATTTAAAGATGAGGAGACTGAGACTTAGAGATGCAAAGTCACTTCCTTAACATCATTCAGCAGTATCAGACCCGAGGTTCATATCAACATCCCTTGGGTTTTCTCCATAGGAGCATACTCGCTTCTCTGGACACATTTTCAGGGACAAATTCCCATATTGTCCTGGCTAAAATCAGGATAAGCCTGGAAGGACATGTGCTTGTGGGAGTTGTATAGCCCTCAGAAGCAACAGTGGCAAGAGCTTTGTGTCCAGAGTGGGTCCCGCTGCCTGGGGTCACCCATGGTCAGATGCACCTGTGCTGACAGGTGGAGCCTGACAGGGACCAGTCACAGTGACAGATGTCCAGGCCCTTGCTAGGCAATTTGGCCAACACACTTGGAAGATACTCATTGGTGGTAAACAGATCAATGCCCCCCAGCAGGGATAGATCTTGCTGTGCTGAGCTGTCTACCCACCATGCTTGGTGGGTACTACAGCTAAACTTTTGCCAGTATGTGCTCCTCCTCCATCACCCCTCCCTTGGAACCACTGGTGGCAGAAGCCCCTCAATAATTCAGCAGTGGCCTGCCCACCTGCCCCTCCTGGTGGGGGATGTCAATGACCACTGGGGTGCCAGCATTGCCAGCCCATAGTAATTAACAAACACTGGTCACAAGCAGCTCCAGGCCAGTGGAGCCTGTCCATCTGTCGGCTGCTGCTTAGAAGGATTATTTTACCAACATTCCCCTTTTTTCAGGCAGCAGCCTCAGAATCAGACTAATGAAGAACAACCAGAGATTGACGTAGGAAGGAATCATAAGAACCAAGGAGAAGTAGAGGTAGAAGGGATCGAAACTGGAGAAGGGAACCTTAGACCTGAGCATTTCAGAGCATAACATCATAGTAAAAAGGTCATGTCCAGATGCTGCAAAGGGTCTTAGGGGATCAAATTCCAGAACTAGCAGACATTTTCTAACAATAATGTCAAAGCAGGTGAGAACTATAGAACACAGAATGTCAGACCTGGAAGGGGCCTTAGAACCCAGAATGTCAGGGATGGGAGGAATCGTAGAACCCAGAATGTCAGATCTGAAAGGGGCCTTAGAACATTAAATGTCAGAACAGGGAAGGCCCTTGGAGCACAGAATGCCCAGATTGAAGGGATCTGAGAGATTATACAGTCCATCACCTACATTTCCAGAGAAGAAATTTCCTCCGGAGAAGAAATTCCAGAGAAGAAAAATGATTCCCTCTGCTGCAGATTGTCAGTAACAGAGCCCAGATTTTCTGGTTCCAAATCCAGGACTCTTTTCATTGATAGCCCTTGAATGATGCAACCTATCTCCTAGCCTTCAGAGAAGTTTCTACACTACCTATCCTGAAGAGTGGCAGGCAAAGGGCTTTCTTTACAGTGTCTCAGTGACCATAACTTAGACTTGCTCATTTCTACAATATGGTAGAGGAAAGAATACTGTAAATTGACTCAGGAGAGACAAGGTTCAAATATGGTATCAGACATGAGTCAAATCAAGTAACATTTTTCAGATATCTGTTACATGCCAGGTACTGTTTAGCACTTTCTTTATACAAAGAAAAGCAAAAACATCCCTACCCTCAAAGAGCTTATAATCTAATGTGGGGCCAGGCCAACATACAAACAACTACGCCTATCTATGTCTTGAGGGTCAAACCATTTCACTGCACGTCTCTGAGCCTCAACTTTCTTATTTGCAAAATGAAGATAATAATTCTCAGAATAGTGATTTTATAGGTTTGCAATGGGAATGGAATGTAAAAAAATTTGTAAAACTTAAGTCTTATATTTTGTTCAGTTGCGTCTGAGTCTTTGTGACCTCATTTGGAGTTTTCTTGGCAAAGACACTTGCAGGGTTTGCCATTTCCTTCTCCATCTGACAGATGAGAAAACTGAAGCAAACAGGGCAAAATGACTTGCTCAGGGTCACATAGCTGGAAAGTGTTTGAGGTCAGGGATTGAACTCAGGTTTTCCTGATTCCAGGCCAAATATTCTATCCACTGTACCACCAAGCTGCCCCAAAACTTCTTTAGACCCATCACTCTCAAGCTTTCAAACGTCCTTAGATCTTATTATAAAATTTGAGAGTCCTGGGATGCTGCAGTCTTTGAATAAGTTAAATGAAGAATCCAAAGGTTAATGGATTGACATGGTTGGTGTACATGAACAGGCTGTCATAGGTGGTAAATAAAGAATTACTGAAGATGGAGGGGAACAACCAATGCTCCCCCAAGGTGGCCCTATGGATATAGTGGTGGGTTTAGAGTCGGGGGGACCTGTTGCCTTTGACACTCACTAGCTATGTGACCCTGAGCAAGTCACTGAACCTATATCTTCCTCAGTTTCCTCCCTTGTAAGAATGGGGATAATAATAGCACCTTCTTCACAGGATTGTTATGAGGATGAAATGATATCTTATCAATAAAATGCTTTGCAAGCCTCAAATTGCTCTATAAATGTAAGTTATTAATATACAAGAGAAGAAAATTAAGAGTCTGGTGATGACAGAGCATACCATTGATATACTTGTGATGAAGTCAAGAGAAACAGAGGAAGGCCCCTGATATTTTGAGTGCCCCCCCAAGTGACTGAGGATGTGCATGAGAAAGGCAGGGGATTGAAAGGTATGGATCCTTTGCCAGGTGCATCGTGGGAAGGCTGTGCACATCCAGAAGAAGTCAAAGCTGTTTGGATATCTGAATATATTTGGAAAGGATGAACAGGACCAGGGGAAGGGGGATCTTGGTAATGACTGGTAGCTGGGGCTGGGGTGTGCATATTATGCTCAGTCCTGTAGTAGTACTGCAATCCACAGTGATAACTCCCATTTCTTGAGGATTTTAATCCTACAAAGCACTTTTCTCACGGGACCCTGCAGGGGAAGTGCCTCCATTTCACAGATCAGAAAACCGAGGCTCAGGAAGTTTAACTAATTCCTTCAGGGTCACACATCCAGGAGGTGACAGAACCACACCATCTGACTCCTGCTCCCGAGTTCCCTTTCCAGGACACCCACACAGCATGGGATGTTTTGTTCACTTCTTTGCCCTAGAGCTTAGTAAGAGCCCCAGTTCTTGTTCCCTTCATGTCTCCCCGCCACCAATAAGCTTTGGGCTGAGCATGCCAGACGGGGAAACATCATCCAGGAAACTACTATTAAACTGTCATGTTCCCTTCCTGCGGCCAGCTTGGCCTGGATCGCTGAGATGCTCCCAGTGTGGCCAAAGAGAACCTCCATGCTTTTCTCCCTCTACCCCTCCTGACGAATCATCTGCTTCTCTCGCTTCTTCGCAGCATGAGGACCAGAATGGATAAATGCCCCCTGGAGAGTCTGGGACTTGGCTGAACCAGGCAGGGGCCTTCTCCCCACTCTCACACTCCCAATCTAAGACCTTAGCTTTGAGGGGGAAGAAGCCTTTTTCACATCCTACCTCAGATTCTTCCTAGCCTTCTTCTCCATCAGGGATGAGGATCTTAGGCTGCAAGTGGGGGTGGGGGAAAGATTCCATTGGGAATCTCACTTGTCATCATTCTACATTCTATCACTGTTCCTTCTACCAGAGGAGAAGGTAGAAGGCTACCGAAGCAACCTTCAATTTGGTCTCCCTGTCTCCAGTCTCCTTCTCTTTCCTACAGCTCCCAAAATCATTTTCCCTAAAACACAGATCTGACTGTGTGCCTGTTTTGCTCAAGAATGTTCAGCTGCTCCCTATGTCCACTAAGAGAAACAGGAACTGCTCCCAACCCAGCCTGGGCCCAGCTTTCTAGACTTACTTCACATCTCTTCCCATATTCTAGCACCCCAATGGGCTCTTGAAGATTGAACATGGCATTCCATTTCTGGCCTCCATGACTTTTTACAGCTTGGAATGTGCTTTCACCTGTGACTTCTTCAAGCTCTGCTAGTGCGCCTCCTCTTATGGGAAGCCTTTCCCAATCTCCTTCATTATTGACGTACCTATGCTTCTTTGGACAGTCCAGTATATTTACCTTCTCACTGAGGGCAGGCACTTGGTTCTTTTTTAAATTTGTACTACCCAGCATAGCACCTTGTAAGGAAGAGGCACTAGATAAATTCTTGTTTATTTGAATTGAATCCAGGGCTGTTCAGTTCTGTCCATATCCTTAGCACCTAACACATTTTGTTGCTCTTCAGTCGTTTCAGTCTGAGTCTTTGCGATCCCATTTGGTTTTCTTGGCAAAGTTACTAGGGTGATTTGCCATTTCCTTCTCCAGCTCATTTTACAGATGAGGAAATGGAGGGTCACACAGCTAGTAAGTGTCTGAGGCTGGATTTGAACTCATGAAGATGAATCTTCCTGACTCCAGGTCCAGAGCTCTATCCCCTCCCCATAATTGACACTTAATAAATGCTTATTGACTTGAATTTGACCTGAGAACCTGGACTGAGATACATATGTAATTTAATAATGAATATTTACAATAGTAGTACCTAACATTTGGGGCAGCTAGGCGGTGCAGTGGATAGAGCACCAGTGCAGGAGTCAGGAGGACCTGAGTTCAAATCTCACCTCAGACACTTGAAACTTACTAGCTGTGTGACCTTGGGCAAGTCACTTAACCCCAATTGCCTCATCCTGGGTCATCTCCAGTCATCCTGATGAATATCTGGTCACTGGATTCAGATGGCTCTGGAAGAGAACTGAGGCTGGTGACCTGCACAGCCCTCCCTCACTCATAACAAAGTCAAGGGCATTTCATGTCATTATTTCTCTGATGGCATGGTCTTCTTTGGCAACAAAGGACAAACACACACACCTAGCATTTACATGGTATGAGATTTTCAAAGCACTTTATCCATATTAACTCATTTGATCCAGAAGGACCTTGAAGAGCAAGTCCCTCACTGTTCATTTTACAGAGGGAAAAACTGAGGCCCAAATCATACGACTCTGTATTGCATCCATCCTCAGGCCTTGCATGAAACAGGAGTCCAGTAAATAATGAGTTGGGTTGAAATACAATTGGAGAACCCATGTACCAATTCATCAACAATTATGAAGCACCTCAGATCTGCCAGGCATTTGAGCTTCCCTGTTCTGTGGGTGAGATGTCATGTAGATATGGAAATATACACAAAAATACATAAATACAAAGGAATTTCAGGAGAGGCACTAACAGCTGGAGGGGATCAGGAAAGACCTCACTTGCAGAGGAGATGGCTTCTGAACTGAGCAATTAAGGAAACTAGGCATCCTCAGAGGCCAAGGAAAGGAAGGCAGGGTACACACAGCCTGTGCAAAGGCATAGGGAAGGGAGATAGGAAATCATGCAAGAGAAAGAACAGGAAAGCCAGTGTGACTGGATCCAAGAGTGCATGAAGGGGAGTGACATATAATAAGCCTGGAAAAGTAGGTTGGATCCAGGTTGTGAGGGTCTTCAATTACAACCGATGAAGCTTATTATTAGGGTCAGAGGTTCATATCGCTACAGCTGGAAGGACTCTTAAAGGCTATGTAATCTAGCAACAACATTAATAATACTGCATAGAATCATTTAAGATGTGCAAAGCACCTTATGTTCAATCATTGTTATGGTGTGGCTGAGGTTCTTATCTCCACTTTACAGGTGGGTAAACTGAAGCCCAGGGAGACGAAGTGATCCGGCCAAGACCAAACAAGGATTAAGCTTCAGGGTTGACATTATCAACCTCATCCATGTCAGTTTGACTATTCTTTTTTCAGGTCAGAGAAACTTAACCTGGCCAAAACATTCCACCCCTATAGTCTTCTTGGCCATGGTCTCTTCACACTTAGCTAGGCTGGAACTCTCTCTATGGATGCCCCATATCACTAAGACTGTTCTCAAAGCTGTTCCAGATTGATTGAGCCTGTATGAGCTCCCCTCCAATAACACAGTCTTTGATAACCCATGGGTGCTATGAGTCATGGAGTTCCATGACCTTGAGACTTGCAATGGTTGGTGAACCTAAGAACAGTAGAGGGATAGGGGGCATGGTGGCTGCAACCAGTGACCAGGGATAACTTCCATATGAGAAATGGTATAAAAGACAAAGACTCAGAGTTGGAAGGGAACCCTCTCACATCTGTCTTCTCCCATTCACAGCCTTCACCTAGTCCAGACCCTCATCCTTTCTGGTCTAGACCACTACAATGGCCCCCCTTGAGTCAAGTTTCTCTTTAGTTTAATCCAACCTTTAATACCAAAATGATATTTTCTCAAGCACCAGCCACTCTCTTCCTCAGTAAACTCCAGTGGCTCTCTGTTACCTCCAAGATCAAATGTAAACTCGTCATTTTGCTATTGATGACCCTTCACAACTTGGTCCCTGTCCACCTTTCCAATCTTGCTCAGTACTTCCTTTCACACATCCCATGGTCCAAGTCTATTGACTTCCTTTTCATTCTGCATCTAAACATTCCATCTCATATCTCCATACCTTCAGTGGCTGCCCCCAAACCTAGAATGCATTCCCTCCTCACCTCTGCCTCTTCGAATCTCTACTTTTCTTCAAAATTCAGCTTAAGTACTACTGTCTACATGAAGCCTTTTCTCATCTCTCTCCTTCAAAATTCTTTGTGGCTCTCTTTTAACGCTCTATATATACTTATATGGGCACCCACGGGGTGCAGTGGATATAGTGCCAGGTCTGGAGTCAGAAAGACTCATCTTCCTTAGTTCAAATCTGGACTCAGATACTTACTAGCTATGTGACCCTGTTTACCTCAGTTTTTTCATCTGTAAAATTAGCTGGAGAAGGAAATGGCAAACCACTTCTGTATCTTTGTCAAGAAAACCCTAGACAGGGTCATGAGGAGTTGGACACAACTGAAATGACTGACCAACAGCCCCAACATGTACTCATGTATTAACAATCAATAATTCACATGTCTATGCCCTTTACTGTTTACATTGTTCAACTTTTTCACCACAGCCCTTTCAGACAGGTAAAGCAAGTGTTATTAACCTCAATTTACAGATGGGTAAACTGAGGATTAGTGAGGGGAGTGGTTTGCTCAGTTATTAATGTTGGGTCAGAGCTAGAATCCACCTTCCACTCAAAGACCTTTAGGCTGTCTCTGTTCACTCACCGTCTCAAAATGGCCAGGCCAGTCACTGTCCCTAATAAGCCAAATGCTGTAACTCCATTTCTCAGTTCCCAGGGCTTCTGGGAATGGGGGAGGGAAGCTAAATGAATGTACATATACACATAACCAGGTTTGACTGCTAAGACACTCTCTCTTATCTCAGGCCGCCTGTCCGGACCCAACTTCATTGCTGCCTCCCCTCCATGCTTCGCTAGTCTGCTAAGTGAGGCCTGAAAATTACTTGCACGGTCAGATAAATATTACAGCAGTCAAAGGTGCGGCTTTGGCGGGAAGAATGATATGTAATTTGCAGAAACGCTACCAGTGCATCAAATCACCCACCCGAATCACTCCTCAGGAAAACGTGATTGATAGCCTGGAGGGCACAAGTTGTTGTTTTTTAAATCACCGACATATTCTGAAATGAAAAGAATGGAGGCAACTCCCCAACTGCTCCATGATCCAATTGGAGAGAAAGACCCTTGGGAGCTTGACTCACATACAGACAAGAATGCAAAGACTCAAAGATTCTTGGAGTCTGGTATTCTATGAGTCCATGAGACTGTGATTTCATCACTTTGCCACTTGTGGCCTCAGTTTCCTCCTCTGTAAAATGAGGGATGGAGACTGGATGATCTCCAAAATCTCTTTCAATTCCATGTCTAAGATCTCAAAATGTGTGAAGTCTTTTAAGAGTCGAGGATTCCCTGAATCTAATACTCAGAGTTTCTGTGATTAAAATTCTGAGATTCTAAGATGTTATGAATCCAAGAGTCAATGATTGCAAGGGTCTAGAACTCTATGAATCTGACATTCTAAGCTTTGGTGAGGTTAACATTCTGTGATCCCAAGATTTCATGAGTTTAATATTCTGCAAGTTGAAGAGTCCTGTGAAATTTGAAGATTCTGTGAGTTTAACACCCTGTGACTGTAAGTCTGGGTGAGTCTAAAATGACGTGATCTAAGAATCTAAAGTACTGTGGTTTTGTCAACCTTAATTCCTATGATTCTAAGTTTTTATGATCCTGAAATTCTGTAAGTCCATCACTCTGGGTAATACTGGGATTAGAACCTAGATCTCCTGCCTTCTAGTTCAGAACTCTTTTGAATGAACCATGCTTCGAAGGGACTAGTACAGCCTTAAAATTCTCTCTTCTTATAGATCATAAAATAAGCTGATGAAATGAAAGTGACTTACCCAGGATCCCATGCCTGGCTTCCTTCAAGTACCAGCTAACATCCTACCTTCTACAAGAGGTTTTCCCCAGTCCGCCTCAATGCTGCTGACTTCCTTCTGTTAATTATCTCCTATTTATGCTGGAGATATCTTTCTGGTACATAATTGTTTGCATGTTGGCTCTACCATTAGACTGTGAACTCCACAAGGGCAGGCACTCTTTGGTCTATGTTTTTTTGTATCTCTAATACTTATCATAGTGACTGACACCTAGTAAACTTTTAATAAATGTTCATTGACTGACTGACTGTCCTTTTTTCGCCTCTACCTCTTGGCTTTCTCATTGACTGACTGTCCTTTTTTTCACCTCTACCTCTTGGCTTTCCTGGCTTCCTCTAAGTCTTCAAATTCTGCCATGTGCAAGAAGCCTTTCTCAGTCCTACAACTGAAATTGCCTATATATGGATCATACACAACCATTGGAAGGTTGTCTTCACCATTAGAATACAAGCTCCTTGAAAGCAAGGATTGCTTTTGCCTTTCTTTGTATCTCCAGTGTTCATTAATAATGCTTGTTGACTGAATGACACAGGGAGTCCCAGAATGGAAACTTGAACCCAGGTCCTCTGCTCCAAAATCCAGTGTTTGCAAAGTCTAGCCTCAGCTAGGAACTCATTCATGTCAGTTCTTAAGAATGTGACATAGTGGGTCCTAGGGGTGACTACCACAAACTCACTTCATGATGTTGGGGAACTTATTTCCCCCTCCTCTAAGTGCTTCCTAAACTATAGGTCACAGCCCCATATGGATCTTCCTTATGATCTGAGCTGCCCCCTTTCCTCAAGACCTTACTATAATAGGACTGAAAACCCAGATACTCATAAGAAGCAAAGTAAAACGGAGTCTTATTGGTAGATAGACCTCACTCATGAACCTCTAAGAGGGCCAGAAATGATGCAGCAGCATGGGTGGACACTGGATGGGCAAGGCAAGGGTCATCTCCACTGACTAAGAGGCCATAAGATGGTTACAACTTCTCACGCAGGGCATGAGACAGAGCTCTGGAGGTACCAAAATAAGGTGGGAGACCTTCACATCACATGAAGACATTCTGCTTATCTGAGCTTGGTAACACATTCATAACTCAGTAGGATGGAGGTCCCCTAGTCAGCATTCTGGGGGTTAGGCAAGTGAACCTGGAAACGTTTATAACAGGTTAGTCAATGGTGAACTTATAGCTTGTAGTTTAAAGTTTGGGTCCTATTACAGGAAAGAATCTATCTTATCTAATTATCTTTAAGTAGAATATATATTATATTATATATATAATACATAAGATATGTATTAATAAATGTAATTCCTATATTAATATTAGGAGACTAGACTTACTGCATATTAATAGATGTAATAGATGTATAATCATTGCCCCTATGGAAACACACTAAACTGATTAATGCTGATTAAAGCAAAATAGGGATCTAGTTTAAAATCATCTCTCAGCCCTGGGATCCCTCCCTACGTGGAGAAACTTATAATTGGTGCATAAGTTAGTGCTTGTAGTTTTAAATTCGTCACCTTCATTTGAGTGTTCCAATGGTTCTGTGAGGTAAGGATCACAAGCATGTACCGAGAGGTCCAGAGACTTGCCTATGATAACGTAGCTAGTAAGTGTTAGAAACGAGATGTAAAGCCCATTCTCTTCTAACTCCAGATCTAGTATTCCTTTCTGTGTACTCTGCCCCTTCCAAATTCTAGGGTCTCTCTCAGCTCTGACATTCTCTGTTCTGAGGGCCTTCCCAGCTATAGCATTCTGTGTTCTAAGAGCCCTTCTCAGTTCAGACATTCTGTGTTTTAAGGGTCCTCCCAGCTCTGACATTGTGTGTTCTAAGGCCACTCCCAGCTCTGATATTCTGTGTTCTGAGGGCCCTCCCAGTTATAACATTGTGTTCTAATGGCTTTTCTCAGCTCTGCCATTCCATGTTCTCGGTCCTTTCTGTCTCTCAGATTGTTTATCCTAAGATCTGATAGTCTCAGTTCTCTTCCTGCTCTGATATTCTGTTTTCTAAATTCTCTCAAAGCTCTGAAATTTTACGATTCTGCACAAGCCTTTCTCATTTCGCAGGCTATACTGTAGCTGTAGTGATATCCTCGTAGTCATGCTGGAGACATAGTTCAGAGTGAGATTCTCTGCATAAGGGGCCATTGTTCCTCTCTTTAGGGATTGCTCAAGATTTCAGAAAGAGAGACAAGGCTTAGTCCGTAGCCTCTGTCCTTCCTGCAGGAATTATAATTCAATAACCAGTGCTGAAGCCCTCGCTGGAGCCTGGAGGTATTTTGGAGACCCAAGAAGTCTTCCTTTACCCAGAAAGAACCTGCGGCTGCAGAAAGAAGGTGCCTGCTTGATATGCCATAGGGTTCCCCAGAAGTCTTGCTAAATGCCTAGGTGATGGATCCTAAACAAAGAAAGGCAGTGGGAGCTGGTGGGGTAGGGAGTCCTAAGGAGGATGGGAAATGGGTGCGTACACACATACACACACACACACACACACACACACACACACACACACACACACCTCTCCAAAATATCCACCCAGGACTGAAAAAGAGTCTGGTGCAGTGGACAGAGCATGGAATTTACAATTAGAAGATATGTGTCCAGATCCTGTCTCTGATGCTTACCACCCATGGGACTTTGGGTATGATTCACAGAACAGGACTGTAAAGGACCTCAGATAAGAGAGCATCAGAGCTGGGAGGGACCTCAGGGGCCACTAAGATGAAGAAACTGAGGCCAGAAAAGTACTTTTCTTGCCAAGAGTTAGAAATGGAACCAGGAATAAAAGCAGGAAACCTCCGTTCTCTCATCTCAGTGCTCATTCCATTAGGCCAATCAATTTGGCTGCCAATCAGCAAACATTTATTAATTACCTGCTGTGTTCCAGGCACTCTGCTAACACTGTGGAGACAAAGCAAAAGTCTAAGCAATCTTTGACCTCAGGGAGCTTATATTCTATAAGAGAAAACAATATATACATATGCAAGTACATATTACATATTTAAAAAAATTAAAGTCATTTGCTTTGAAGGGAAGGCAGTGGCACCTGGAAGGGATGGGGCATGTTGAGGAAGGCTTCATGTAGGAGGAAGACTTTTGAAGGCAACAAGGAGTTTTCCCATGTGTTTCAGGAGGTTCTTTTGGGTACCCAGCACCCCTGGGCTATGAAGAAAGAAGAAGGTCAGATGCAAATAGTGCCTCAGCTTAATGGAATCACTTTAGAGCCTCTAAGGAAAATAATTAAGAGCCACTGAGCCAGGGCTGGGTATTGCAGAATTGTTTATCTCAGTTACTTGAATTAAGGTCTTCATACAAAGGCAAGCATTTCTCTGAGCTTTGGGGATGGGAAAAAAATAGGACTTTGGCCTCTCATTAATTTTGATCCCCTGCAGCTTCAGTATTTCAACCACCAGCAACACAGGGAGTGCCAAAGAGGCAGAAAATAAATAAATAAGGCTGTTACCAACCTGTGCAGGGAGAGGAAACTGCTGACGGGCCACTTACTGGTGACGCTAACAGCCATCCTGGTTATAGGGCCCTGGGGCAAATGCTATGGAGACAGACTGAGTGGTTGGATGAGTTCAAAGTCAGAGCTTGTGAGAACTGGGAGGGCCCTTAGAACACAGAATGTGAGGGCTGGGATTACCCTTAGAACATGGAATGTCAGAGCTGGGAGGGCCCTTAGAATATGGAATGCCAGAATAGGGAAGACCTTAGAACATAGAACATCAGAGCTGGGATAGATCTTAGAACCCAGTGTGAAAACTGGGAGAAATCTTAGAACAATGAATGTAAGAACTTGAGGCAAGCCTAGAACACAGAATATAAGATCTGGGAAGACCCTTAAAACAAAGAATGTCAGAGTTGAAAGAATGTGCCTAAAAAGACCCTTAGAATAAAGAATTTCAGAGCCAGAAGTGACCTTAGAACACAAACTGTCAGAACCGAGTTTAGGGTTGGGAGGGCATTAGTAAAAAGAATGTCAGAGCTGAAAGGAACCATGGAAGTTGGCATTTTCAAACTGGAATGGATACTAGAGTAGGCTTAGCCCAATGGCTTCATTTTACAGTTGATAAAACAAAATCCTGAGGATCTCCAGTGACTTGCTCCAGGTCTCATATGCAGCTACGAGCAAAGTAGGGACCAGAACCTAGGTTGCGCTACCTCAGAGCACTACTATTCTGCCCTAAAAAATCCCCACCCTGTCTCTTTAAGATATGGACACAGATTGAAGGAGACTTCTTGACCTCTGGGGAGACTTCAGAGACAGGTAATCGTGTTGGTGATATTTCTCTGGGGGTGAACATGCTGACAGCTTTCTGAGGTGGTGGTTGCCTTTTCTCCCTCCCCTCCTGTCTTTCTCCCTCTCTCCACCTCTGCCACCCTGGGATGGGCATCAGGCAGGAGATTCTGCAGTGCTCTATTTATAGAGCCAGGGAGGGACTGGTTAGATTTTGTTTTGCAACTCTGTGAAAAGTAATTTTCTCGACTCCCAGGGCGTGCTGGTGACCACACTAATAAGGTCTTGAGCAGCACTCGGCCGACAGCCTCGATCCTCTGCCGGCTAACAGTGTGACAGCTTTGTAGCTTTCAAGATTCATTATAGGCCAGCCTGTATGGTGGCAGCCTCTTGAGATTCTGGTCCCAGTCCAGGGCTCCAGAGTCTCTCCCATCAAGTGTCCAAAGAGTGCTTCACGAAGGATACTGTTCACAGTCCGTGATATTCCAAGAAAGACACAGGGTCATAGATCTAGGGTTGGAAAGGATCTTACAGCCATTTTGCAAGGGAGGAAACTGAGTCTTGGGCTGGTTAAGTGACTTGTCCAAAGACACATGTAGTCAGAATCAGAGGTAAGATGGGAGGTGCTGGATTTTTTTAAAAAATTTTAAACATGGGTTAGAATTAAGTCTGGCACTAACTTTATAATATCACCTAGCAAATTACTTCCATTTAGAATTTCAGAGTCAGAAGGGATCTTAGAACTATCCAGTTTATTTCTTTTACTTCACTCACAAGTGAGGAAACTGAGTCACAAAGGTTAACCACATTTTCATTGTCATGCCATGACTTAGAAGCAGAACTGGTCTTAACTTCCTTGTTTTTAGAGGTATGGTATGCACACATGTTGTTAGATTTGGTTGAGAGTTTAGTCACTCCTCCCCAACAATTTTCTTTTTTTAAAATCTTTGTTTCAAGAGATGACTAATTTGTATAAGAAAAGAGAAGGGATACAACTTTAATGAAGGTGACACAAAAACAGTGTAGAAATATATATATATGTATGTATGTGTATATAAATATATATATCTCCATATACATACATGAATATATGTATATCCGTCTATCTATCTGTCTATCTATCCATCTATCTATCTCTCTTTCTCTTTCTTTCTATCTATCTATCTATCTATCTATCTATCTATCTATCTATCTATCTATCTCTGTATAAAAGAAACAGATCTGGGATTAAAATTCAGACTTCTTTAGATTCAATGGAGAAAGAACACTGAATTTAGAATCAGAGGACCTGAGTTTGCATACCAGCTCTGCTCCTTACTATATGTGTGACCCTGGGCAAATCATTTAACTTCACTGGGCCTTAGTTTCCTCATCTGTAAAAGTAGGGTGCTGCACCAGATGACCTCTGATGTCCCTTCCAACTTGAAATCAGACTAATCTGATGTTCTGTCCACTAGTCTCTCACTTTTCCCCATCCATAAAATAAGGTTAGATTTGAATATGATACACTCAATGTATATTGAACACCTACTATATGCTGGCAGAGTTTGTGTTAGGTGCTCTGGGGAAAGACCTGAGCACAGTCCCTGCTCTCCAGGGTCTAATTTCAAAGGTTCATTCCCTCTTCATATGAAAGTCCTGGGGCAGGTCACCTCCCTCTTGGGGTCTCAGTTTCTTTATCTACAAAATGGAGGTCAGGGTAGAATTTGAATTAGATGTTTACCAGGGTCCTTTCACCTCCAAATCTTATGAGTCTGTGAACTTGAGGCTAGCCCTGGTAAAGATCTGGTACTTCTTGATGGTGGGCAAGACAGTACAGATTCCAGTGAAGGTAGATAAAAGAAGGTTGAATTGACTGTGAGTTAAGAGGCATCGTCCCTAGAGAGAATGCCTTTTCTTGAGCCCAGTCCTTAAGGGCCAGGCCAGGGTGAAAAGTGACTGGGGGCTTAGGCCCTGTTATTCCTATAACCCCGGGAACCATAGAATTGTAGCTCCATAATGGAGAAAAACTTCAGAGGTCCTCTAATTCAATCTCTGCATTTTAAATAAGAATAAATTGAATAAAAGAGGGGGAAAGAAGCAGGTGAGCCAAGATCCTTTAGGATCACAGTCCCTTTCCTTTAGGAAGAACCTCTTTCTGTGCCTCAAGTCCCAAAAGTGACGCAGAGTGGTCACTTGTGCTCCCATGAAGGCAGGTATGGATATTGATACTAGTCATGATGACAGTCTACAAATCATTAGTGGTTTATGATCTGTGAAGGTAGACAATGAAAAAACCATCAACCTCATAACTATTATGGAAACTGAGGGCTGGAGAAGGTAAGTGACTTCCTTAAGGTCATGCAGTTACTAAGGATCAGAGCCAGCTCTATGATCAGGGCTCTTGTCTCTGATGCCACACTATGAGAGGTTGGGATTGAGTTTGGGGTATTAACATTTTCAGTGTAGAAGCACAGATTCATCTCTAGTCTGTCAGATTCCAAGTAGACAATTGCCTAAGACAGGGGTGGGGAACCTGTGGCCTCAAAGCCACATGTGACCCTCTAGGTCCTTGGGTGCCATCTTTTGACTGAGTCAAAGTTTTACAGAACAAATTCTTTTATTAAGGGGATTTGTTCTGTGAAGTTTGGATTCAGGCAAAGTTCTGGCTTTTTAAATATCTTCCATTTACATCCTGTTCTGGTGCTTCAATGAGGCAGGGAGATGACTCTGGGTTCTTGAAGGTGAGGTCAGTAATATACATGCTCAGAAGAAGCTATCAATCCAATCTACCTATCCTAGAGGGAGAGATCTCACATGCTCTGGGTCTTAAAATGCCCACTCCGGAACTCAAAAATCACTTAAAGTTTAGTCTTAGTTCATGACTAGGATCTCCCCAAAAGGCAGTAGAAAAACTTGGAAAAAATCACTTAAAGTTTAGGCTTAGTTCACGACTAGGATCTCCCCAAAAGGCAGTAGAAAAACTTGAAATATACTCAATGTGCGGTGTAGATTAGGTACAGACAGATGTTTGTGTCTTCCACACAAGAGAAACACTTTAAACACAAAAGATTCCTAAGCACACATTGACTAAGACTCAACATGTAATTCAGTAACCTATGACTTCTATTATATTCTCCTGGGAAGTCGATACTTAAAACATTAAATCATGGAGTACTTAGTGGGACTGTTGGATAGGTATCTTTGCATCCACAAAATCATAGATTCCTGAAGTACAAAGGAAACAGGCATTTCTTGAGTGGTTACTATGTGCCAGGCACTATGTTAAGCACTAAATAGATATTATCTCAGTAGTGTCATTGTAACAAAAAACTGTATTATAATTGAAATGTACGTATATTGCTACAGAACACAGATAGCACTATAATAAGCAGTTAGGTGGCATAATGGAAAGAATGCTGAGTTTGGATTTAGGAAGACTTGAGTTTGAATCCTGCCACAGATAATTAATTAGCATACTGCTCTGGGCAGGTTATCTAGTCTCTTAACCTCAGTTTCCTCATATGTCAAATGGGGATTATAATAGCACCTGGTTCATATGGTTGTTGTTGTAAAGGTCAAATAAGATAACATTTCTAAGGTACTTTGTAATCTTAAAGCACTTGGTAAAAGTCAGCTACGGTTGTTGCTGCTATGACTGGGATTATAATTATATATATAATTATACATAAATATAATTTATATATATATAATTATAATTCTATAAAAATAGAATTTCAGAGTTGGGAACAAACTCAGTGGCTATCTAGCCCAACCCACATCTGAAAAAAAAAACATCTTATGCAACACACCTTGTCCTCCTTTTTTTGATTAAATTATAGGGTTAGAAGATGAGGATAGGGAGTGGGTTCCCAACGCCTCCCAAGTAGCCCATTCTACTGTAGGTCAGCTCTAATTGTAAGTCAGTTTGCCTTGACAACAACCCTAAATCTAATTTTGCTCCTGATTTTGTCCTTTAGATCCAAGAAGAATTGGGCTAACCCCTCTTCTTCATGACAGTCTTTCAAATGCTTGAAGACAGCTCTATCATGTCCTCCCCCAAATCTTTCTCTTCTGCAGTCTTAACATGCCCCACTTCTCGATCAGATTCTCACATGACATAGATTTGAGGACTTTTATGATCCTTTGTGCTCTCCTATGGAAGTTGTCTAGCTTATTGATATCCTGCCTAAAATGTGGTCCCTGAAGCTGAAAACAATGCTCTTTCTTTGGTCTAACCGGGTTAGGTTACTGGAGCTTGCCACCTTTCTATCCCTGGGGATGATTTCCCTCCAAATGGAGCTCAAGGTCATATTAAGTTTCTTGACTGATACTTCACACTGTGTACTCATATACTTGTCTAGGTATGTGTCATTACCCATGTACTCCTCCCCCACGAAGAATATAAACGTCTTCAGGGGACAAGCATTGAGTAAGAGTTCATATTTCTATTCTCAGAACCTAGGACAGTTATGGAAATGGAAGTCTTTCACAAATTTAAAATTTTTTGAGCACACATCTTTCTCTTTGGAGAACCTTAAATCCCCTAGGTTAGACAATTTTCTCATGCCAGTGCCTTGGAATTGGTGATGGGTTTGGGGGAGAAAGGGGAGAGCAGGGAAGAGGTAAATCCATGTTAGGTCTTCTGCTTTAAATTCCTGAAACTTTGCCATGTCTTTTGATGGTATTTGAAGTCCTCATTATAAAGAAAGGGGTTCTCAGAAAAGGAACGGTAAATCACTTGAGAGGTGTGTGGCATAGTGGATAGAGTTTTGAATTTGGAGAAGGGATACCTACTAGTTGTGAAATTATGGACTAGTTACTTGAACTTCCTGTGCCTCAGCTTTTCCAATTATAAAATAATAAGGATTGGACAATGGCTTCTGAGGTCCCTTCCAGTTCCAAATCTGTGATCATATGGATTTATTATCTTAGTCTTTTTACATCAACAATACTTTTGCTCCCCTCCCCACTTTTCTGGTAGAAGAGCACACTACTTTCCATCCCCTGTTATTCTCCCTCAACCTAGGCCCTGCTAGAGGCAAGGCACAGACAGTCAATTGCTAAAAGACAATGAGAGAGGTATAAAATGCTGTCAGAGGGAGACATGGGCAGAGGAAATCTTTAAAAGGACTGGCATTGAAGAATTCTGGGAGGTGATACCCTGATAAGACACAAGCATATTGGGAGAAGAAAAGAGAGGGTGACTTGAAGGATGAGGAAGGAGGCTAATGTTGCCTTAGGTACCCCTATCTTCTCTGATCTCTTCCCTTTGCTGACCATTGTCTTCCTCTCCAGCCCACAGTATATTCTCCCTCGCTGAGGCATGTGGGTCTCCAGTCTCCTCAATAACCCATAAAAATGTGCTTTCAGGAAAGTATCTGCTATCTATCATGGGCATCTCAGTCATATGAATTTAAATTTAAATGACTCACTTGGGGTTATGTGCATATTAAACCTCAGTTGAAGGAACATAGCGTATTGGAGCAAGAAAGGGCATTAGAACATAAAATTCTAGATCTGGTATGAACTTAAAGTGTATAATGTTGCACCATAGACCATTAGCTGAAGGTAGGAAGAGGAAATATGAGGAAGGAAGGAAAGAAGCTCATAGTCTTACTACTAATCCCAGAAAGACAGAATATCACAGCTAGAAGGTATCTTATATATCATTTCCATCAACCCGTTCCTTAACACAGATTGATACCGAGACAGGAAAAGTGATTATGTCAAAGTTAAACAGCAATTTAGTAACAGAATTGGGACTAGAACCAGGTCTCCTATACCTGGTTTTTGGAATTCTTAAGACAAGGACTCATATGATATAGGGAGCTTTCACTTCTTAGTGCAATGGTGGCTCCCTGATGGAATAGACTGTGTACTTCAAAACACATGGGGATCCCTGAAGACAAGGACTATGCATCCTCTTTGAGACCAGAATCTTCCTTTGGGTAGTAGATCTTGTGTCTTTCTTCCATCATGCTTAGAATCTGTGAAGGATTCCTCCCCCCTATCAGACTGAAGCTTCCTGAAAGCAATATCTAGTAGATGAACACAATATTACTTGTTTCTTCATTCATAGCCATTACATATATGAGTGTGAATAGGAGTTCTTTAAATTGCTCAGAAAAATATGTATTTTTCCTCCTGGTGCTCTGAGACCTCAGTGAGAACCCAGAGGCTTGTGCTTTCTGGGTCACTCCCACCTCCACCCACACAGATAGAAAGAAACCCACTCTTTTGCTGTACTCCCAGATATATTAAATCCTTGACAACATTTCCCTTGGCGGCCTGAGTCAAGCTCTTAATCTCCCCAGCTCAGGAGGACAACCTGCTGAAAAGAAAGTCTGGCCTCAGCACCTTGGACAGAGCCTGAGAGCCAGGTCCCCGAGCCGATTTGTGTTTCGCAAAGGCAAGCAGAGGAACAGGAGAAAAGGAACAAATTCTTCAGGGAAATGAGAGTTCTGCTTGAAATTTCTAGCCACTTCTACAGAGTCCTAAGCATCAAGGTAGAAAAATGAAAGATTCCACAGAATAAAAGTATAAAATGTAAGAGTTAAAAGTGACGTTATAATGGAAAATGTTAAAGCTGAAAGAGACCTTAAGTCAGAGACCTAGGATCCATTCTCTGGCTGAATACTTAATACTTGTGTGATCATAGGTAAGTCAACTGACTTCTCTGTTGTCTCAGTTTCTTCTCTAAAATATTTATAAAATAAATACATATATGTACATATTATATGTGCATATACAATGTGCACATATAATGGAAAATGTTAAAGCTGAAAGGGACCTTAGTCTCTAACCTAAGGGTTGATTCCTAATAGATGTATGATCCTAGGTTAAGTCAATTGCTTCAGTTTCTTCCTTGATGAAATGTATGACTGCATACACACATAAACATACACACACACACACATAATTTCTCTCCTCCCAAAAAAGAATATAAGCTTTATTAAGGAAGTTACTGTTTCTGCTTTTTCCTTTCTCATTCCAACACTTCAGAAGGCACCTGCTACATATAAGTGCTTAATAAATGGTCGGTGCCTGCTTGATTTATTGAGAAGGTTGGCCTAGTCTATTTCTTAGGTACTTTCCAGCTCTAAATTCTTTTATGCTAAGAAAGTTAGAACCGGAATATTGGGACTTTCAAATATAGAATGTCACAATGGAGAGTGGCATCAAAGCACATAATGGCAGAATGTGGAGGGGCATTAAAACACGGAATGTTAGAACTGCAAGAATCCTTGAGCTATGTCACGCTGGAGTTGGAAAGGACCTTGAAACATAGAATATTAGAGTCTAGGATTTCCAAGCTGGAGAGGATCATTGAGATCATCAAGTTCAACAGCTTCACTTTACAAAGGAGGAAATGGAGGTCCAGAGAGAAGTAACTTGTCCAAGTCACCATGTGGCAAGTTAGTAACAAAGCCTGGATTCCTGTCTCTTAATCTTGTGCTCTTTCTCTATGTTTGGCATTTATGTTTGGGTGATTGCTTATTTGTATGTATTCTTATGATGGGCACGCTGCATATGAATAGGCATGGAGTGGGGGCGAATGCCCCCCAAACACTTCAGGTATGCTTGGTTTGTCCCCAGAGCTCTATCTTTGCGCAGGATAATTGTGAAATAGAAGGCAAGGCAGGGATTAGCAAACCAGCAGGCAGGAGATTAGTGTGCTCTGAGGAGGGAGAAGGAAAGGATTACCACTGTGCATGTAATGGAGAAGGACGTGTAGATTACAGGGAAATTAAAAAGATGAAAAAGAAAAAAAAATCGCTTCATCTAAATCACTGAAAAAAAAGTTAGTTGGTGAACTCTATCTAGTTTTTTTTCTATTCTTAAGAGGACCCTATATTGCCAAATCCAATCCCTTAACTATTATCATTTCTCAGTTGGTTATTACCTGTCACTTTCCTCAGAAGGATGAAAAGAAAACAATTTTATCCCTAGAAGCTGTGATCCCAAATCACAGGATCTCAGAGTCGAAAGGGACCTCAGAAGCTATTTAGTATTTCCCTTCTCTGAATGAAAGGCTCTCCTAAAAATCCTTTGACAACAGCTTCCAATCGATCAATAAACATTTATTAAACACTTAATGTGTGCCAGGCATGGTGATAAGGGCCAGAGCTGCATAAAGAGGCAGAATAAAGTCCCCTTCCTCAAGAAGTCCATATCCCACTAACTCCTGAGGCATCTATTCCACTTTGGGCATTTTTGGTGTTTTCTGAAATCAAGCTTAAGTCTACTTCGGCAGCTTCCATTCATTACTTCTAGGGGTTCTACCCTTTTGGGCCAAGCAGATTAAGTCCAATCCAGGTTCAAGTGATGAGACATCCTCCTTTGGACATTACATATAAGTCTCATTATCAGCCTAGTTTGCATATCTTGGTCATAGAAGTAGAAGGAAGACAATTTCTCTTTCCTTCTTTATGGTCACTAAACACTCTAAAGTATAGGCTATCTCTGGAAGAGTTGGGGTTTCTATTCAAAGACAAGCTGAATGACAAGCCAGAAAGGACCAGAGTCTGATAAAGTTATCTCTGGAGGGAATCCTTGAGGTCATCCAGCCCATCGCCCTCATTATACAGATGAGGAAATAAAGGTGAAGGGAGGGAAATTGATTTGTCTGGGGTTGCACAGATAGTGTCTAAGGCAGGATTTGAGTTCAAGTCTTACTGGTTCCAAGTCCAATACTTTATCCCCTACACGAGATTCCTGTTCAGTTATGGGTTGGAATAGATCAATGAATTATGAATCAATCAATACACATTTATTAAACACTCGTTCTGTTAAGTGAACCCCTAAAGTTCCTTCCAGCTCTGAGACTTGGTGATCTGCAGCCCCAGAGATCCCTGCCAAGATAAATCATCCACTTGTACTTAGTAACTGACTAAAGAGTGGATATGGCTGGCATGCATGTTGTTTCTGCCACAGAGTCAGCAGGATGGCTAAATTCAGGTTTTCTCTAAATAGTGGGAATGGATGGGTATTCACTGAGCCATCCTCATCTTCTTGTATATTTCACTCCTCTCCTTCACCACATTTATAAGACTGCTGGGGACCAGGGGAGACATTTGATCTATAGTTGATCTATATGTACTTACTTCAATCACTCCAGATCCTGTGCGTGTGTGTGTGTGAGTGTGTGTTTGGCATGAGCCCTGTGACCACTAACAAAGAATGAAACCTCCCTCTACCTTAGCACATAGATGTCCATAAGCTTCTGTGGGAAAACAAAACAAATAAAAACCAAACAAAAAAACCCAGTTCATTGGCCGATAGCCAGCCTAACAATGATTCTCTCTAAACTTAGTTGGCCTAGTCTTTGGACAACGGACATACATTTCCCATGTTAAGCCCATACTCAGAGGCTTCCCATCTGATAGGGTCAGTGGGAGATCATACTCTACCAGCAGAGCATTTGAGAACCAGGCTGACTTCCAGATGGAATCTAGAAGGAGGGCATTAATTTAATGGAGATAGTCGTAAACAGGGAGAAATTCAGCTGCAGCTGTCTTCATTCTCCATAATGCCAACAGATCCACTCTGGAGCTTGGATCCCTACCCTTGGGTTTCCAAGCACTAGATTCTAATGAGCTGAGTCACCAGTATCAGGGCCTCAGGAGAAGGGACTGAGGTCTGGGTTTATGCTCCTCTTCACTGCCCCTGCAACTACTAGAGAGTCTGATCAGCAGCTGCTGGGGGACCAAGGGAGCTTGGAGAAAAGGGGTCACTAAACTCTACCACCTCATCAATCAGTCTTGGCCTTCCTTGCTTAGCAGAGAAGAGGTAATAAACAAGAGCTAAGAAGCCATATACTTTTCCAGGAATTAATAAAAAAAAAAAATCCAAAGCTTTGACTCTTGACAAATGTGCACATCACACCAAAGGGGCAAGGATCATCCACCAGGTGGGTTCTAGGGTTTGAAAATTCCAGAATGGTATTGGGACTGACCAAAGAGGGCCTCTAGATGGTGCCATAACATGTAGAGTACTGGACTAGAGTCAGGAAGATTCATCTTCCTGAGTTCAAATCTGGTTTCAGATGCTTACCAACTGAGTGACCTTGGGCAAGTCATTTCACCTATGACTGCCTTTATCTCCTCATCTCTAAAATGGGGATAACAATAGCACCTACCTCCAATATTGTTGTGAAGATCAAGTGAGATAGTCAATAGTATTAAACACCTTCAAGTGATGTTTAATTGCCAGCTATTGTTATGAGTAGATGAGCACTAAGGTCCCTCTCAGCTCAAAAATCCCCTGACCCTTTGGGACGACATTTTTCATTTTTCTACACAGAGACCCCCTAGGCTTCCCTCTATATACAACTGAGTTGTATTTGGGATGCTAGCGAATAGAGCAGACTGTACTCAGTAAGCACTGGGGAACTCCACTGCCATGCATGCCTAATACACATGACAATGAACAGCCAGGCTGGCTATTTAACCAAACAGGAAACGTATTGGTGTCTTCCTGAACCGTGCAGAGTATGGTGTATGCAGAGTTGATACAGTGAGAGAGATAAAACAGCGCTTGCTCTACAGAAACTTGCCTTCTCCTGGTGATCATGATAATGGTCCTGCACCATGGTGGGAGAGCTCAGGACTGGAGTCTGAAATACCTAGGTTTAGTCTCACCTCAGACACTTGTTGGGCAAGTCACTTAATTTCTATGCACCTTGGTTTCCTCATCTGTAAAATGAAGGACCTAGTCACAGTGGCCTCTCAGGGCCTATATAGATGCTAGATCTCTCTCTCTCTCTCTCTCTCTCTCTCTCTCTCTCTCTCTCTCTCTCTCTCTCTCTCTCTCTCTCTCTCTCTCTCTCTCTCTCTCTCCCCCTTCTCTTCCCGTGGTCCTGTATACATGTATGTGTATATGTACATATATGTATACACATGCACATGTACATATATACATATGTGTATACACACATGTGCATTTTATGTTTCTATGTGTGTATACATGTATATAGAGGATGGATCAGACCCTTCTTTCTGAGGTTATTGTTATGGGTAAGGCTGAGATTCCTTTCTTCTTTTCTCCTTCCTTCCTGTCTTTTTTCTTTCTTTTCTTTTCCTTTCCTCTTTCCTTTTCTTTATTCCCTCCTTCTCTCCCTCCCTCTTTTCCTTCTTTCTTTCCTTCTTCCTTCCATCCTTTCTTCTTTCATTCCTTTCTTTCTTTTCTTCCCTCCTTCTTTCCTTTCTTTTTCCTTTCTTTTCTTCCTTTTCTCTTTCCTTTCCTTTCTTCCCTCCCTCCCTTCATTTTTTCCTTTTTTTCCTTCCTTCCTTCATGCCCTCCTCCTACTTCAAACTAAAATAATTATATATGTATTAATATGCACACATATATATGTATAGACACACTGTATATCTACAGATACATGCATATACATACACACATTTTTATTGTTCAGTCATTTCCGTCATGTCTGACTCTTTACAATCTCATTTAGGGTTTTCTTGGTTTTCTGGAGTGGTTTGCCATTTCCTTCTCCAATTCTTTTTTTCTTGAGTCACTTTTCATTTGTGTCTGAATCTTTGTGACCTCATTTGGGATTTTCTTGGCAAAGATACTGGGGTGGTTTTCCATTTCTTTCCCCAGCTCATTTTAGAGATGAGGAAACTGAAGCTAACAGGGTGAAGTGACTTGCTCAGGGTCACACAGCGAATAAGTGTCTGAGGCCAGATTTGAGCTGAGGAAGAAGAGAATTCCTGATTCCAGGCTCCACATTCTAATTGTCCTTAATGCGCATACATATGCATAAATATAAACCAGTCTATATTCTCATGTTTCATTCATGTCCTATATCCAATCCATGAGAAAGAATTAGTTGCCAACAGTGTTGGGCATTGGAGAAGGTTTCTGGAACAAGGGATAGGGGCAGGACATCTCCTCCTGACTAATGCCAATGTCATTTTGGGAGCAGATGGTTCCAGAGACAAAGATGGACTTTGGGACTTCTGAAGACTCCCTTGCGTCTCTGGAAGTAATGCTGCTCTTTTTCTCGGTTCACCTATTTAGACTCTTCCTTTGCCCCAGTCTTGACTATTCCAACCAAAATGGCCCTCTTAGAGCCTGTGCCAGGAATCCTGTTCAAATCCCTGACCTGGATGGGAGTTGGCAGTCACTCAGTCTGGATCTGTTTCTCCCTTGTGTCTGTTTTATGTATTTAGCCAAGTGCTTAGCATTCAGATTAATATCCTTCTTGGTAATATTTATCAGCATCTCACCTGTTCTCAAAAGGGAGCTTGCAGGAGGTTGAGATGAGAAGTAACTGAGTACTCTTGTCTAAACTGCCTCACCTTCCCCCACGTGTTCCAGGAAGACTGTGGGAATTAGTCAGTGGGAAAGCCTGATGCTCAGACTGGTGCCAGGTTTGGGAGAGGGTATGTGGATATGGTCTGGGCACAGCCTGTGTTGAGTTGACTCTCCTGACATCTATTCCAGAAAGTTTCTTTGGGAATTAGACTTGGAAGAGGGAGAATCCTGGGGACCCAGGGTTAGATCCTCCATCTCTGACATATAAAGTGCTTTGCAAACTTTAATGTGCTATATAGATGTTAGTTACTATTATTGTTACTGCCAGTATCAAGAAGCAATTCCATCTAGAGGAAGCTGGGTTCTATGGTGACTAGAGCCACTGACTCAGAGTCAGGAAAACCTGAATTCGATCTTTGATTTGGAAACTTACTAGCTATGTGAACTTGGACAACTCAGACTGTTTCTCCATCTGTATAATGGGGATAATAGTCGTCCCCTTCTTATGTGGCCATGGTGAAGATAAAATGAGATAATGTATTCAAAGTGTTTTGCAAAGTTTAAAATGCTTTCTAAATTCACATCAAAATGGTAGAGAGCAAAAACTGGAAATCAAGGGGATGCCCATCAACTGGGGAATAGCTGAATAAATTATGGTATATGAATGTAATGGAATACCATTGTGCTATAAGGAATGATGAACAGGAAGACTTCAGAAAGGCCTGGAAAGACTTATATGATCTGATGCTGAGCAAAAGGAGCAGAACCAGGAGAACTCTGTGCACAGCAACAACCACAGTGTGCAAGAGTTTTTTCTAATAGACTTGGAACTTCATTTCAATGCAAGGACTTAAGAAAATTCCCCATGGTCTTTTAAGGCAAAATGCCTTCCACATCCAGAGAAAGAACTATGGAATTCAATCGCAGAGTGTAGCAGATCATTTTCTTTTGTATTACACTTTGGTTTGTTATATGATTTCTCCCATTCATTTTAATTCTTCTATACAGCAAGTATGGTGAAAATGTTTTTAATAGGAATGTATGTGTAGAATCTATATAAAATTGTATGCCATCTCAGGGGGGGAAGGTAGGGGGAGGGAGGGGAAAAAATCTAAGTTATATGGTAGTGATTGTAGAATACTGAAAATAAATAAAATTAATATATAAAAAAATGGCAGAGCGGAGATGAATACAACCAGTTCTTCTCTTAGTCCTGTCATCGTGGAGTTGGGAGCATAGAACCTAGGACATAGTTGGTGTTTAATAAATGAATGCTTAACTGAAAAGTCCCCTAGAATAAAGGCATTTTAGATAGATGAATAACCGTGCCTGTAGCATACCCCTGGCAGATACAACTAGCTACTAGAAAGTTGAGGCTAGCAGATCTCCTGAGCTCAGAACTTTTGAGCTGCCATAGGCTGTGCAGATCTCGTGGAGGATGTCCCCATTAAGAAAGGCATTAATATGAGAGTTAACAGCATGCTGATAAGATTGGGATCAGCCCGTGTGTAGCCCCTGTACTTAGAGCTTGAGTGAGATAGGGAGATGTAGTCTTTTAAAAAAAGTAGTAAATAAAATAAATATTATTTTGAGGGTTAGGATATCTGGATTTTTGTAACTCACAAACTAGTTTTTGTTCCTTAGTTTCTTTATCTATAAAATAAGGAAGTTGGAATAAATGGTCTCTACTAAGGGTTCTAAGAGTCTTTAGGACATAGAATACCTTAGAATATAGAATATTAGAGCAAAAAGAAACTTTAGAATAGAAACTATGAGGATAAATGATAGAGTTTTCTTAAGGTATCTTAGAACATAAAATGCTAAACTTTGAAGAGAGTTTAAAACACATATTGTTAGAACTGAAAAGACCTTTAAAACTCAAACTGTAGGAACGTAGAGTGTTGGAACTGGAAAGAACTTTAGAAAATATAACATTGCAGCTGCAAGAGGCTTTAGGACATACAATATCAGAATTGGGAGGAGTCTTCAAACACACAATCCAACATAAAATGTCAGATTTTGAAGGGAACCTAGCACATTCTGTTAGAGCTTAGAACATAGGCTGTAAGAACATAGAATGTCAGAGCTAGAATGGACCTCGGAGAACCAAATGTTAGAGATGAAAGGATCTTACGGTACAAAACATGAAAACAAAGAACTTCAAAGCAGAAAAGTACCTTTCAGCATAAAATGCTGGATACTAGAAAGGATCTTAGAACATACTCATACTGGAGTAACAATAAAAAAGACCTCAGAACATAGTCTTTAAGAAGACGGAATGCTAGAGCTGGTAGGGAGAAAGGGTCTAGTTGGAAATTCTATAATTTATGTTTCTGCAGATTTTGTTGATTGTCATTCATTTATGACTGACTCTTCATGACTCCATTTGGGGTTTTCTTGACAAAGATGCTGGAATGGTTTGTCATTTCCTTCTCCAGCTCATGAGGAAACTGAGACAAATGGGATTAAGTGATTTGAGCAGTCACTCTACTAGAAAGTGTCTGAGGCTGGATTTGAACTCAGGAAGATAAGTCTTCCTGCCTCTAGGCCTAATGTTCTATCCATTGCACCACCTAACTGCCCACTGGGAGAGCGCACTCAATACCAGAGAAAGAGGGTCTTTCTCCTGCTTTTACTTCAGGCATATGCTGAGTTCCGTTTACCTCAGGGACTTGAAGTTAGGAAGCCTGACTGATATTGAGAGAATTAAAACAACACCATAACAACCTTCCAACAAATCAACCCAAGCCTAGTCCTTCTTGCACAACTGGCTCCTGGGTTTGAAAAGAGGGCCTGTCAAAATGATTTACAAATTGTATAAATAGAACTCACCAGCTCCACCATCTCCGCCTCAGTTCAGTGAGGAGCATCATTCATTTTTAAGTGAGTAGGAGACTGCCACAGAGTTTCCTCTTCTATGAGTGTCTCAGAAGATGTCCAGGGAAAAGGAGTGGGGGGAGGGAAGCAGAGTTGGCTCCTGGGGTCCCTTGGAAGCCATCACCTTTGCCAGGCTTTGGGCAAGGTCACTGGAACAAAGAGTATTGAAAGAACAGGATTCTCCTCGAGCCTTTACTTATCCTTTCTGGTATGACAAGGCTCTCACTTTCAGACAGTGAAAGGCTTCTTGGTGTCTAGCCCAGATTCCCCTCATGCTGTCATCCTTATATGTTCTTTTGCCCTTAGTCTTCGTAGGGGCCAAGACTGGTTAGTTGACTCCTGTCCTGAACTGGGAGTCGGGAAATCTAGTTTCAACTGTTGTTGGCTTGTGTCACCTGAGTCTCAATTTTTTCATCTATCAAATGGGGATAATACACTTACTTTGTTTTCCTCACTGGGTTACTTGAAGGTCAAATGGGAAAATGAAAGCTCTTTGGGAAAAAAAACCCCAGATGACTGTATAAAAGTGGAGACTGATTCTCATGAACTTGGTAAGTGGTATTTTAGCCTGTTTTTCCCAGGAGCACCACCACCCACCAGTTCCCCCCAATCTCTCAACATTGCTCCTGCCCATTGTCACCGGACCCATCTTCCCCCTTCCTTTCTGAATCATGACCTTGGCTCAAAAATATGTTGAAGAGGGCCACATTCTGATGTATGGAATTGTCTGGAAGGACAAGGCTGCCTAGGCATTCACTGTGCATCATGTACATGTGGTGAACTAAATGCTACCGAGGATAGCCCTGGAGCAGGCGTCCTCATGAAAAGAAAGGTCTGCGATGCACAAACATAAGGCATTAAGGTAACTTTAAAAAAGAAAAATACCCACAGAGGGAATTGAGAGGAATCTCCAAACAAAGAGGAGCTGAGATTGTGGCCCCCTAGTGGCAGCCACTGATGCTTCTCCGTTCTTTTACTTCCATCTTCATCCAGGCTTAGATATTGGGGAGTGGGGAGGGGGAGAGGAGGAGGCTCTGATTGAGGCTCTGGCCAGGAGTGTTCTGAGACTCTGGAACATAAGGGGTAAAAGGGGAATTTAGAACATAGAACTTGAGGTGGATAGGACTTCAGCACATGGAATGTCAGAGCTGAGAGTGAACTTAGAACACAGAATGTTGGAGCCGGGAAGAGGCTTAGAACATGAAACATCAGAGCTCAGAGAGCACCCTTGGAATATAAAATTTCAGAACTGGGAAGACCCGTAGGACACAGAATGTCAGAGCTGGGAAATGCCTTAGAACACAGAATGTCAGGGCTGGGAGAGATCTTAGAACATGGGATGTTAGAGCTGGTGGGGCCTCTAGAGAGAATGTCAGAGTAAAGAGGGCCCTTGGAATATAAGACAACAGAATTGGGAGGGACCTTTGAATATAGGATGCCAGAGGAAAGGGGGCCAAGATCATAGAGTTCCAGAGGTAGGAGACCTGGTAGAACATAGAATTCCATAGCTTAGATGGATCTTGGAGACATGACCAAGTCCAACCTTTTCACCTTTCAGAGGAAGTTCCTGTGGCACAGAGAAAGGAAGCCACTTACTCCAAATGCTGTATCTAGTCAGTGGTTAAGCCAGCAGCAGAACCTGTGACTCCTGAATACCAACTCAGGACACTCAGAGGTCACTGTTCAAAGAACGTGGTCCTCAGGCAGATGACTGACACAGCAGCCTAATGGGGGAGTCAGGATGCCCATTCTCCCTTTGTTCCTGTTTTGATCATCTCCACAAAGGCCTGTGCACTGGGCTGTATTCACTTCTGCCCTTGGCAGAGCGAGCACGGAATTTTGAGTCAGGAGACCCGAGCCTGAACCTCTATCATTAATTATCTCTGTGACCTTAGTCAAGTTACTCCGTTTCCCTCAGCCCTCCTTTCTTTACCCCTGGAGTAGGTTTGATTCACCCATTTAGATGAGATCATAAAGCTGTTTGTGAGGATTGAAGAAAATAGTGGCTATGAAAGCACTCTGAAAACCAGACGAGCTCCAGAGTCAGAAAGGACCTCAGCCATTGACTGCCCCAGCCCCTCACTTTCTAGATGAAGAAACTGAAGTCCGGGGGAGGAGAAGGGACTTATTCTCTTAGGAGCAGAGCTCTAGAATAAATCAACTGACATTTATTAAGCACTTAATAAAGCCAGGCATTGGGTTGAACACAAAAAATGCAAAGAAAAAGCAAAAGGAGTCTCTACCCTCAAGGAGCTTATATTCTAACAGAGGAAGTTATATATCTTTATATACATATACATCTATACATATATATGTACATACATACATGCATATGTATACAGATCCATATATATATATATATATATATATATATATATATATATATACCATACTAATATATATATTAGTACATACAAGATAAATACAACAGATGGAAGGCAAATGTCGAGGGGATAATACTTGCAAGTAAGGGGAACTGGAAAGGCCTTCCAGAGAAGCTGGCATTTGATCTAAATCTTAAAGAAATCCAGGGTCTCAGAAGCCATCTGGTCTAAGCTATTTCTTTTACAGAGGGGGAAAGTGAGACCCAGGAAAGTTGGGTGACAACCAATGTCATAGAGGGAGGTAATAAGTGTCAAGAGGTGGAATTTGAACCCAGGTCCAGAACCAGTACTATTGTCACTGCACCATAATGGTTCTTATCATTTGTCACACTGTATAATATTATTACATAATATATCAATTGACCTATCCCAGGGGTGAGGAACCTGTGGCCTTGAGGTCACATATGGTCCTCTAGGTCCTTGGACTGAGTCCAAGTTTTACAGAACAAATCCTTTTATTAAGGGGCATTTGTTCTGTAAAGTTTGGATTCAGTCAAAGGGCTCCACTTGAGGACCTAGAGGGTCCCATGTGTCCTTGAGGATGCAGGTTTTCTACCCCTGGCCTATCTAATCGGTATCAGTCCATGTAATACTTACTTCATGACTGGAAATCATCGAATGCCATGATCTTAGCAAAATTTAAATTGCAGGTAAGCCAGAGGGTATAGGAAGTCTCCTGGTGGGGGGGTCCATTAGGCTGCAGCATATTCCCAAAGATAACTGATGAGTAAGAACATAGTGTATTAAGGGCACAGATGTCCAGGAAAAGAAGTGGACTGGTCACATAGCAAGAGTGATAAGTGGCATATGGAGAGCCCAAGCGTCGGGTGGAAACCCATGGAACATAAAAAGACCCGGAAACATAGTGCCTACAGAAATCCTATATGAGGAACCCCACTAGATGAGATGACTTGGAAGGATTCTGAGCTGACCAGGTGGAGGGAATGTCAAAGCACATTGAATGCACTCCTGCTCCCCACCCCCACTCCCCAAGCATTGAAATGTACACAAGACCTTTGTGTCAAACTTGGGGTTTCATCAGCATGGGAATTCATTTTCCGTGTGTAGATTAGCAACTCTTCCACAATTTGTAGTTTCAGGGAACTACCTGAGAAACGGGGAAGTGAAGTGACTTTCTCAGGAACACAAAGGGAAAACTTGAACCCAGGGCTGTCTGACTCCAAGACCAGCTCTCTATCCACTATGGTACCTATTAAATATTTGCAGAAATGATTAAATCTGTCCAATAGATACCCTTTGGACACAAAGTACTGTGTTCAGGGCTGGCAGACATCAGGTCTGAGTGAGATATCCCTTTCTTCTCTCTTGCATTTTACAATACAATGGTGGGAGAAAAACCATGTATAGATAGTAGATACCCAAGATAATAACATAAAGAGATGGAAAGAGAGCACTTGGCTGTTCTCAATGAGTTCAAGTCCCAGGCCTGAACAAAAGACCTTCCTAGGGTACTTAGAGAATCTGCTGATGGAATTGTTGAGTGACGATGGGAGAGGCTCTGAAGGACTGGAGTCAGGCCAAGGTGGTTCTGACTTTCAAAAGGGGTAGAAGATGGATTTGCCAATGTATAGGTCATTGAACAGATTCCTGACAATGTTCCAGAATACATTATTTTTAAAATATCTGTCATCCTTTCTTGTTTGTCTCTCACCTTCATTTCCAACTCTTCTCCCTCTTGTATGGCAAAGAATAGGAAAGAAAAAGCAGTTTGACAAAGCTAACCAATATACTGACCAAGACAGGGTAGTATAGAAAATAATATTCTCCATCATTGCAGGCTAGTGCCTTCTCTGCAATGTATAGATTTAGTGATCTGGAGCACCAAGGGGTTAAATGACTTGCTCAGGGTGATACAGCCAGTGCAAATCACAAGTAGGATTTGAACTCAGGTCCTTGAACCAGTCCAGACAAGACATTACTCATCTCAGTCTTTTGCCCTCCCTGGCTTCCTTCTTGCATTTCCTTCTGCAAGAAGCTTCTTTCCTTAATGATTTCCTTAATGTCAATGCCTTCTCTCCATTGGTTATCTATAATCTGTATGACTTATGACTCATTTGTACATAGTTGTTTGCACTGTGTCTCCCCCATTAGACTAGAAGTTCTTTGAGGGCAGGGGCTATCTTCTGCCTTTCTTTGGATCCCCAGGGCTTAGCATAGCACTTGGCACATAGTGGGTGTTGAATAAAATGCATATTGACAAAGTGACATGACATATCTTAGAACGCATTATTAGAAGAATGGTTCCTGATCTCCTGGAAAGGGGAAGCAATGGTCCCAGTGGGCCACCATGAGTTGTAGTACTAATATTTGTGTACATACACATACAGTCATGTTGTGCCTCCTTCTCCACACACTAAAGTCCTCTTCTGGTGCTCCGTTATGTTATAGGGGTGACTGTATTTTTGAAGTATATGCCAACAGAGTGCAAACTCAGGCTAATCCTTCCAAGCTGGAAAGGCTTTGAATGTAGTCTCAGTGGTAGACTGTGTACCCATTGCTGGAGATAAGTGGTTTGGCTTAGTCTTAGCTAAGTGGAGAAGGGCTCATCACTCATGGGTTACTTCTGAGGTAATGGTGTGTGTGTGTGTGTGTGTGTGTGTGTGTCTGTGTGTGTATGCGTGTGTGTGTGTATGTGTGTGTGTAGCTATAGCAAATCACGAAGTTGTCCCACAAAGCATGGATGGGGTTATGATCTGCCTTTCTGAAGGGAAATCTTAAATGGATGAAACTGTAAATCCTTTAAAGAACAAATTGCAAGCATCCTGTACTCTTATTAATAATGGTAAGTATCGTCTTGACTTGGGGGCAGCTAGGTGGCACCATAGTACATAAAATTCTGGTCCTAGAGTCAGGAAGACTCGTCTTCCTGAGTTCAAATCTGGCCTCAGATACCAACTTCACCCCGTTTGCCTCAGTTTCCTCTTCTGTAAATGAGCTGGAGAAGGAAATGGCAAACCACTCCAGTATCTCTGCCAAGAGAACCCTGTGGATAGTATCAGCATGCTATCGTCCATGTGGTCACAAAGAGTCAGGCCCAGATGAAATAACTGAATAACAAACAAAAATTGTCTTGAGTCAAACTCAGGTTGTTCATTTAACGGTATCAAAACTCTAGGAAGCTTTTCCCTTCTGGAAGGGAATTCAGAAGTTTTCTGATCCAATTCCCTCATTTTATAGATGAGGAAACTAAGTCCCAGAGAAGTTCAGTGATTTGGCCAAGGTCACAGAGGCTAGTGTCATTGAACTTCAAACTCAGCTCAGCACATTTGTTGACTGACTGTACCATACTACTCCTCAAGTTTTTTCAAGGATACAAATGGTGCCTTCGCCTTGTGTGCCTTCCCCTTGTTATCACAGGAAAACCTAAATCAGAGTCAAAGGGCCACAGGTTGGAAGCTGGAAAGGACCTCAGAAGTCATCAGGTCTACTGATGTCAAACTCAAATAGAAACCAATTTCTGCCCACTAAATATTGACTTAGAAAACCACAAATTAACATTATCTAGGTTGTGTTATGTTTTTATTTATTTTGTTAAATATTTCTCAACTGCATTTTAATCTGGTTTCCCCTGCACTGAAGACTAGTAGTTTTATGGATGGCATTATGCATGGCATGCTGCCTCTGAGAGTTTAACACCTTTGATCTAATACATTGTCCTCATTTTCAGATGAAGAAAGCTAAGGACTACAAAGAGCAAATGACTTGCCCAAGGTCATGTAGGTGCTAAATGGCAGTGTCAGAATTCAAACCTGGCTCCTCTAACAAAAACATCATTGCTTTCTCTGCAATACCCCACCTTCTACCTTGATTGGAAAGGTGACTGTACTACTAGCTAGCTGTACGAGTATAGGAAAGTAATTTCCCACACTGGGATATCAATTTCTTCATCCTTAAAATGAAAAGATGGGACTAGATGAGTTCTAAGTTCCCTTCCAGCTCAAAATTCCATTCTCCTATGACTCTGCCGCAGATCCTAATACAATTCTAGGCTCATACAAATAAAAGTGGGGATGCCATAAAGGGAAAAGGGGTTGGTTAGCCCGAGAAGAGGAGGCTAGAGAGATTGGGGGCCTCCTAGATGTGGTGGAGCAGAAGAAGTCCTTAGTGGTTTTGGAAAAAGAAAAGAATAGGTCTGAAAACTGAAGACCTCTGGGGGAGTGGTCTTCTTGAAGGAAGGTGCCTTTGTAATCTACCATCTACTTAAACAGAATTACAAACAGGTATATAGTCCAAGGGGGTCAAAGACAAAAAGCAAGACCTAGCATGAACCATTGGTTAGTCAATAAGCATTTATGAAGTACCTACTATGCCTCAGGAGCTATGCTAAGACCCTTGGGACGCAAATTGTTTCAGCATCAGTGTTTGTAGTAATCAAGAACTGGGAATGAAATAGCTACTCATTAACTGGGGAATGGTTAAACCAATTGTAGTACATGGGTGTAATGGAATATTACTTTGATTAAGAAACAATGACCACGAAGAATTCAGAGACTCATGAGAAGACCTGTGAACTGATGCAATGTGAAGGGTGCAGCATCAGGAAAACACACCAAGAGAGCAACAACAAACACCGGAAACTGAGTGCTTCCTAATTGCAATGACCGCACTGGGCCCTGAAGAATTGATTCACCTCCCGCCTTTCATGCACAGGTGGGGTGTTCCGAGTGCAGAGCACTGCATATGTCATGGACTTGATTACACTGGTTGATTTTATTTACTTGATGCCCTCCCCTCAAGCTCCTCTTTGTCATTATTTGCTCTAAGGGCTGGTTTTTCTGGGTGGGGCGGAGCAGAAAAATATATTGGAAAATGAAGATGATGTGAAAATGCAGGATATTAAAAAGTTAAAAAAACGAATTGTAAGAATTTGATTCCTTTCCAAGGTCCTTCATTTCTATCTTTAACTATTGTCAGGAAGTGCATGGTTAAGATTCATTCTATTGATTGTGATTTGGGGTAGACTTATCCCAGGAAATGAGCTTTCTTAGGTACCAAGAAAGGATGAACTGGCATTAGCAGCCCAGAGGGATCGTGGGAGATACACACAATGTTCTTGACTTTTCTAAAACAAAATAACACAAGACTCCATTCACTCCCCTCCCCCTCCCCCTTTTTCTTTCTACGGCTGTTCGGAATGAAGTGTAATTTGCTTGACTGCCCTGGCCCGGGAGCTTATCACTGAGGGCCCCATCAGCTCCGAGAGGGGGAGATTATGCAAATCAAAAACCAGCTTTCAAGAAAGTGGGCTAATCCAATATTACTGAGCTGGCTGTGTCTGAGTGCAGAAGGCAGAGAGAGGTCGAGGAGGGGGAGAGCCAGGGGGATACTGCTAGAGGACTACATAAGGACAGGCTGGAAAGGGGAAGGGAAAGAGGGAAGGCCTGGCATCTCAGTGATGGAACCTTGGGAAGGTGGAGACCTCAGTTACTGTTTAGGGTCTTGGAGTTTAGGGGCACCCAATGTCCCCCTTTCCCACTAGAGGACACAAAAACGGGTAAGTTTTGATGGAGGTGAGGATGAAGCCTGCAAAGGTGTGATGCCTGGGGAGAGAGAGCAGCAAGTCCAAGACAAGAGATCCTGCTGTGAGGAAAAAGGGCAGAGCACCTACTGTGGGAGTCAGCATTGAAGTATCCTCCCTCTGTGGCCTGGGACAAGCAATTCCACCCTTTGGGCTACCCAACTACTCTCTAAGACTTAATGTTACTAAGCAGGGACTGATCTGCCCTGGGAAAGGCAGCTTCCTTTTCAGATTTCCCTGTACAAATAAAATGACAGCTCAGGAGAAAACAAATATTGGAGGTTCAACTTCTAAATTTCATACTGAATCCCAGGTGGAAAACATAGTTTCTGTCCTTGACAAACCTGAAGCCTAGCTTGGTTCAGTCAGTCAGTCAATAGACATGTTGGCTTGAGTGTGAAGGCTTGGGAGGAACATCAGATTTAGAGTTTGAGCACCCTGGCTTTGCATAATATAATCATTCATAATAATCCTAATCATAGAATGAGCACTAGAATAATTTTGTGACATAATGAACAGAAACTGACCTCTAAGTCAAGAGTTCTGTGTTCCAGTCACACCTATGACACATACCGGCTGTGTAAGGGTGAGCAAGCAACTCTCAGGGTGTCCAAGCAACACTCCACAACTCTTAGGAGTTGTATGCTGAGGAGCAGTAACCTACATTGGTAGAAGGAGTTTCATCACCTGGGAGTTCCCTATGCCAATGAACTCAGAGATCTGAGCATCCTAATACTATAATAGGTAACATTTATTCATCATGTAAAGATTCATGAAACACTTTACATATATTATCTCATTTAGTCCTTACCGCAAATCAGTGAGATAAGTCTTGTCATTAACCCCATTATACAGAGTGGGAAACTGTGTCTGAAAGTTCTTGACAGCATCTCACTCCTCTACCTTTTTCCCCTTCTCCATTCAGGCACAAGTGACAAAGTGGTTAAGTGAGAGACTTGGAGTCAGGTAGAAATGAATTCAAGTTCAGCTTCAGACACATATTAACTGTGTGCCCTGGGCAAGTCACTTAACTTCTATCTGTCTCAATGTCTTCATTTATAAAATGGAGATAATAATAGCATCTACCTCTCTGGGTTGTTGTGAGACTCAAACAAGATAATATTTGTTGCTGTTTTTAGATAGTATTTTATTTTCTCCCAATTATACGTTAAAACAATTTTCAACATGTTTTAGTTTCAGCATTTTAAAAATTCCCCCTCCCCCTCCATGAGATGGTAAACAATGAGATAATATTTGTAGAGCATTTTGCATGCTGCTAAAGTGATAAAAAAATGTTAGCTATAAATAATAATAATAGCTAGAGACAGAGTTAGAACCCATGTTTCCTAAATTACACGATCCACTACGTTGGACTGTCCCTGATCCATGTGGAGACCACAAGATCATAGATAATTTATGTTCGTTGATTGTCGATCGATTGGTAGCTCTACAGCTGGAAGGGACCTTTAAGGTTCTCTGTCCCAATGCATCCTTTTCATAGATGGGGATAAATGGGGTCCAGAGGGAAGAAGTTATTTGCCCAAGGGCGTACAAATAGGGGCAGAGGAGAGACCTGAACTCAGGTTCTTTGACTGAGCTGTCCCTCTTCATACAGCATCCTGACTCAAGTCTTACTTGAGATGACATCCAGTCCCCTTCTTGGAGGCTTTAAGGCCCATCTATCAGGGACATTGTAGGTAGAGGGCATTACTGATGCAGAATGGGCCGAGTTCCTTCCAACTCAAATTTTGGGAAGTCACAACATCCTTTGTGGACCTCAGTTTCCCTCTCTGTAAAATGAAGGGTCTATTTAGGATCTGTACAGAGGTCTCTTCTAGTTTTAAGTCTAACCGTGGTACAAAGCCAGCCAGATAATTTTATCCTGACCAGCACCAGGTGACTGAGTCTGAAATGATCTCTTGTGCTCAGGGAATATGATGGAAAGAGCTTTTAGAGTTGGTATGGAATTGGGGCTTTGCTATTTGCTCTCTATGTAACTTCGGGCAAGTGCCTTCCCCTCTTTCTAAGCCTCAGTTTTCTCCTTTGTAATTTGAGGCAGTTCAGTTAGATGATCTATGAGTGCTTAGCATCTGAGGGCTGTGGCTTTCTCAGATCAATCCAAGAACTGACTGTCCATAATAACCTCCCAGCATCCTTCCAGATTTGCCCTCAAACCCCTCCCCTGTGGAACACATGGGGTTGGACTGACTTCCACCTATGTGCCTTCTTGGAGAGGTTTCCTGTTACACTGAGAGGCTGCAACATCCACCAGCCAAGACAGCACCTGACACAACCATCTGTCTGTGTTGTCCTGCCTGGAGGCAGAGATTTGACCTCTGTGGGCCCTTCTTCTCCCTGGGATTCTTGAATTTTTAGAATGTGAAGTATTTGAACACCCTGGGGACTCTGACTTCTGTGCCTTCTTTTATCTTCTTCCATTCCCACCCCAACCACCTGGAACTATTCCCAGTGAATTGGAATTCTTCCTGTCTCCTAGATTTCACTCATGTACCCTTCTCTCTCCTTTCCACCTATCCTTCACTCCTACATGTCCTCAGGGGCTTAGCTCAATCTTTCCTCTTCCCTGAGCACAGGAAGCCTGTGATTCAAGGCCTTTGAGCATATCCATTCATCAGAGCCTCAGTTTACTTTTCTATTAAATGGGAATGATAAAGCTTGCAGGACCCACCTCATCAATCTGAAAGATGCTAAATAGGTGTGGGTGTTATTCTTTTTATTGAAAAGAACAAGTCTATATTTACAAGGTAGAATATAGCCTGGTAACCTTGGAGTCAGGAAAATCTGGGCATGAATTCTTCCTGTCACATAGATATAGACGCATTGATGTGCATTATACACACACACACACGTATATATGTATATAGAGAGACAAACAGATAGACACATAGAGACAGTGACAGACAGACATAGAGAGAGGAAGGCAGACAGAGAAAAAAGGAGGAGGAAGAGAGAGAAATAAATATATAACACATACATACATATATACACACATACATATACGCAGATTTTTGTATGTATATATGTATATATTTTTGTACTAGCTTTATGATGATGGGTAAACCATTGAAACTTTCAATGGCAGTGACAGCTTTTTCAGACTATAAATTACAAATGGATTGCTGATCTACATTGCTGGAGGAATTGTTCGTACTGGGAGTTCCTTTCAATGTACACTTCAATAAACACTTCTTAAGCACCTACTATGCGTCAGACACTGTTGGGGTTACCAAGACAAAGGCATCAAAAAAACCAAAAGTGTGAACCATATTGTGCTTTAAGGTTTACAAAGTGCTTCCCAAAGTGGTCCTGTGAAGTATATAATCTAACCACTTGATGGTCTCTCCATTATCTGAAGAGAATTCACTAGGATTAAAGTAGTGTGGTACAGTTGGAAAAAAACAAAAGCAGAAACATGGAGGAGCAAACCTTGGAGGCCAGTCCCTACTGCCTGAGTGACCTCTGACCAATTATTTAATTTATCTGGGATTTTTTATTTTCCTCAGCTGTAAAAATGGGGAGGCAGCGTATAGATAGCCTCTAAAGCAGGGAAGAGAACCTTGAGGTTGCAGGTTCCCCATCCCTGCTAAGGTCCCTTCTAGCTCTATGATCCCCAAGAAGGAACCATGTAACCCAACAAACTGGCCTGTGAAGAGACTGGTTTCCTTCGGGGCATTAAAAGACTTTGAATCTTCTTGATTTGCACACTTCCCCCCCACCCCCAGACCTCCCCAATGGAGAACAGGGCCTGCTGGTATCTAACTGGGGAGAGCTTTGGAGATCAGCTCCGAGGCAGGGCAGGGTCAAGGGCTGTTTCTAAACCATCTTGCCTGCTGTGGGCAGTGACCTGATTTCTGAAGGAAGCATACTTCTTTCCAGCACTGTCCCGACCTAAATTTAGCTCAGAATGCAGGCAGGAGAAACTCATTTGCTGGACATTTCACAGAGGTCTATAGGCCCCCTCTGCTCATTTGTTCATGGTTTCTTTCCTGATTATTACATGTAGGACTGTTGAAGGGCTGTAGTATTAGAAAACCAAAGAGTGGGGACGACTCTTAGAACAGAGACTTTCAGAGATACAAGAGATCTTAAAACACTGAATCTTAGATCTGGAAAGGCTCTTCATGTTCCATTTTCTAATGTTCTAAAATCTCATGCTCTAAGTTCCTCTATAATTCTAACATTCTATGTTCAAAAATCTCTGGCTGTAAAATTTTGTCTCAGAGCCTGCCAGCTCTGACATCTCATGTTCTAAGGGCCCTCCAAGACCTGACATTCTGTGTTCTAAGGGCCCTTTAAGCCCTGACATCCTGTGTTCTAAGGGTCCTCCCAGTCCTGACATCCTGTGTTCTAAGGCGCTCCCAGCTCTGACATCCTGTGTTCTAAGGGCCCTCCCCACTCTGGCTTTCTAAATCTTTCCCTAAACTCTGGATCTTCCACATTCTAAAGTTCTTTCTAGTTCCAAAATTTTGATCATAACCATATTTCTGGAAGACCTTGCTGGAAAATGTTTCAGTTTATTGACCTTGAGGGCACAGACAAAAGCCATTTTGGGGACATTCTTTCCACTGTGAAGGATAATTAAAATACTCTAATTATATGTGGTTTTATTACTTTAGAAAGTATTTTAATTAGTTTATGACTTGAAACTTATCACTCAGTCTGCCAGACAACACCATTCATGAAACACCCAGAGGAAGAAAGAAGCAAATCTTACCCTTAGGGAATCCCCCTTCAGTCTCACAAGAGGGAGACATTGCCCGCATCTTTGAGGAGTTCTCACTCTGATGCCAGGGTAGCAAAATGGAAAAGTCTATCCACTGGGAGTCAGAAGATCTGAGTTCTAATCCAGACTCTGTAGCTTATACCTGTGTAACGTTGGGCAAGTTCCCTAACTTCTCTGGGCCTCAATTTCTTCATGTAGGACAAAGGAGTTGAACTAGATGGACTCTTAGGACTCTTTCAGGAATCTATAACCTTATGTTCCTATGTCTCTTCTGGGCCTCAGTTTCCCCATTTATAAAATAAGACCAATGGACTAGAGTACCTTTGAGGTCCTTTTGTGTTTTAAACTTATAATTTATATAGAAATATAGGAACTTGATAGGCCTTGCCCTTAGGGAGCTCCAGTGGATCCTGTAATTCCTCCAGGCCTCAGTTTCCTCACCTGTAAAATAAGGACATTGGACTAAAGAATCTCTAAAGTCTTTTTGTGCTATAAATTTATAACCCTAGTGAGGGGGGCAAGGGAAGTTCACAAGTCCTGCCCTCGGGGAGCCCCCAGGATTGACAGTCTTTGCCTTCAAGGAACCTCTAGAAAGTAGATTGGACACAGACATGTGCAAGCCATAAGAATGCCTTTAAAGCAGCATTTAAGCAAGTGCACAGTGAAGGGATGCCAGCAGAGTTCACAAAGGCCTAGGAAAGGCCTGATTTGTACAAATTGAACTGAGAAAGAAAGAGATTCGAGGGTACCATTTGCCTCATCTTTCTACCTCCCCAGTGAGATGAGAGCAGACTGTCTTGTGTAAGACCCTGGCATCAGAGCCAGATCTTAGCAGCACAACTTTCCCTCTCACACGTATGGGGAGAAATGAGATGAGTGAGGCACAGAAAGGAGACCTCAGCTAGGTACCCAGGGGACCAAAGGAGAGTTCTGGGAAAGAGACAGTCTTTGCCAATTGGGTTTCCATCATTCCCTCCCTCCCTCTGCTTTTGTTGGTCAAAATAGAAATAAGGCAGAGGATCCTTCAACCTGAGAAGGTATTGGCTAAGCACAGCTTGGAGGCATGAATTTAGAGTCAACTGTTCAAATCCCTTCTCTGTATGATTTTGAGCAAACCACTTGGGCAGTCTAGGTCTGCTCCCCCCATAATTATAATAGCTGACATATATATATATATATATATTCATATATAATTATATAGAATCATGATCTTCCTGACTCCAGAAGTAATGCTCAACCCACTATACCACACTATCTCTCAGCAAGGTAGTTGGACTTAGATGATCTCTAAGACTCCTTCTAGCCCTATAACTTTCTGTTCTATGCCATGGTGGGAGAGACGAAGTGTTGACTGTAAGAGCTCACCTCCTACTTTTCTAATTTGAGCCATTTAACCAATTAAGAGGCAGGAAAAATGAGAGTGAATCTCCCATAAAGTAGTCTGGTATTCCTGCTACCTTCATGGTTACCTTAAAGTTCAGAGATACCCAGAGAGGGATGAGCAAAATACCTTTTAGGCAACTGAATCTCTGAAAAGGTGAAAGAACTGGGAATGATCAACCTGGACCAGAGAAGAGTTAAGGGGCTGGTGAATTGAATTCATCTTTCAGTATTTAAAAGGCTTCCACAGAGAGGAAGGACTGAATGTCTTTAGCATTATTCCTGAAGACAGAACTGGAGACAATGGGTGGAAGCTGCATGAAGATAGATTTCAGTTAGATTATATTTCAGTTCAATGCAATTCAAATTGAACAATCATTTATCGATGAATCGGCTCATTGATTGATTTATTGACTGGAGACAAAAATGGTAGACATTGTTCTAGCTAGGGTGTTCATATTACCTTGTCACCCAACATGCATCTTTCCACTTTTCTTCAAAGAGACACATCAGATCAGAGTCTATGATATCCTTCCCTTGCCCCTTTTGTGCTCAGAATTAAAACTTTTTTTTCTTTCATTTTTAACTGGATCATTAAGGCTAGATCAGATGCATGACAGAAATGATATTATATATCCCTCAAAGAGCTGCTGCTGCTGTCTTTTGAGGAATCATAGAGAAGGTGTGAGATGCATAAAGGGGGTACTGGTTTTCAAGAAGGAGTGAAAGGTAGGTTTAGGAGATACCTATGAGCCTGATGTTGAATTATCATCCAATGTTCTACTTCCTTTTATGGATCAAGTCCTCTAGCAGGCAGACAGATGGCCCCACTTCCTTTCCTCTCACTATTTTTTTAAACTCTCTACAATCTGACTTCTGATCTCAAAATTCAATCAAAACTGCTCTCTCCAAAGTTACTTAGTCTCTCACTCGCCAAAGCCAATAGTCATTTCTCAATCTTCATCCTTGCCCTCTCTAGCTTTTGAGCCATTTAATGGCTCTCTTATGCTTCTTACCTACCCTTAATCACTGAATGAGTGTTTCCTCAGTCAAACTGAGATCTAGGAAAACCTTAGCTTAAAAAGGTCAAGGTCTTGGGAGACCACTGCACCAAGGCCATCTCCAGTTGTCCTGATCTGTACCTGGCCACTGCACCCAGATGGCTCCAGAGGAGAAAGCGAGGCTGTTAACTTTGCACAGCCTTGCCTCACTTAAATCTAATTCACTTGCAAATCATGACATCACCTCCCTGATGTCATGGTACCTCTTGACAAACAACAGCAGCTTTTAACATTATCAAGCACCCTCTTATCCCTGATAGTCTCTTCCCTGTAGGTTTTTGGGACATTACTTTCTTCTGGTTTTCCTCCTGCCTGAGTGTTTCTCCTCAGTTTCCTTAGATGGATTCTCAACCAAGACACCCCCACTAACTATATATGTTCCACAAGGCTCTTCCCTAGGCTCTCTTCTCTCTATATACCACTTCACCTTCTGATCTCATCATCTCCCAAGGATTCAATTATCACCTCCCTGCTGATGATTTTCAAATCTATTTATCAATCCCTGACCTCTATGCCGACCTCCAGACTTCTATCTCCCTCTACCTATTGGACAACTCAAACTGTATGTCCTGTAGACTTCCTAAACTCAATATGTACAAAATGGAAGTCATTTTCTTTCTTTCCAAAACTCCCCCTCTTCCTAGCTTTCCTGTTACTCTTGAATGTACTCCTAGTTACCCAGGCTCACAGCCTAGGTTTATCCTTGACTCATTTTTTTCAAGACTTATTGATTTTACCTTCATAACATCTCTCCTATATGCCTCTTTCCTCTAGCAACACCACCACCCTGATGTAAGCCCTCGTTGCTTCATGTTTGCACTATTGCAATAACCCACTGGAGTGGCCATCCACCTCAAATCTCTCCCTAATCCAAAACATCCTCTATTCAGTCACCAAAGTGATTTTCCTAAAATACATGTCACTCCCCTACTCAGTTAACTCTAGTGGCTCCTTATCACTTCCAGCATCAAATATAAAATCCTCTTTTTTGTATTCAAAGTCCTTTAAAACTCCCTCACCTTTCCAGTCTCCTTATACCTGTCCAGTCATACTGGCCTCCTGACTGTTCCTAAAACCAGACCCTCCATTTCCTGACTCTGGACATTGTCTGTCTTCTGTGCTTAGAATGCTTCCTTTCCTCATCTCTGCCTCTTTATTTCCCTGGGTTTTCTTGAGTTCCAGCCAAAATCTCCTCTTCTCTAGATAGCCTTTCTCAATTTCCCTTAATTCTAGTGGGCAAGTCATTTAACCTTTGTTTACTTCATCTGTAAAATGGGAACAATATTATCACCTACCTCCCAGGGTTGTTATAAGGACCAAATGAGATAATAATGGTAAAATGTTTAGCATAATGCCTCACACATAGTAAGCACTATATAAATGCTAGCTATCGTTGTTATTAGTGACTTCTGTCTGTTAATTACTTTCAATTTATCCTATATATAGTCTGTTTGTACATAGTTGTTTGCAAGTTGTCTTCCCCATTAGACAATGAACTCCTTAAGGGGGAAGTGCTGTCTTTTATCTTTGTAATTATTGTACTTAGCATTGTGTTTGGCACATAGTGGGCACTTAACAAATGTTTATTGACTATAGTAAGAGCCTAGAACAAATTTTTATAAACATGGTTTGTGATCACTGAGAAGGGGAAGTAGTGATCACTAGAATCCAGCATGGGTTCACTGAGAGGAAGTCTTATCAAACTAACAGCATTTCATTTGGCGGAGAGGGAGTGTGGCATCATTAGGGTGACAGAAGAAAGAAATCAGAGTTTCTAGTTCAAAGAGGTTTCAGTTGAGTTTGGTTTGGTTTAGTTAAAGCAGCTTAAAGAAGATGACCCATATTTTTCCTTTCTTTGAGCTTACTGCTGCTTGTCTTTCCTTGAAAAGTTACTGTCTGCTTTCTCCACTATTCCAGCTCCATGGAAACAAAAGGCCAAAAGTCAGTGACTTCATCTCTGAGATGGCATCATTGCTGGTCACTGTGGAAGGGGGATGCTGCCATAGCAGCAGCAGCAGCAGCAGATTTGCCAGGAGCAGACCAGGATGGGCTGGTTGAGGGACAAAGAGATCCCTTCACAGGCAGGGAGAGAAGTAGCTTCTGTTTGAAAAGAGACTCGCCTACGTTTCCAAATTGTGCGGCGGGGCTATAAACAGAAGCCTGAACACCAGATGTCTCCAGGTTGCAGCTTCCAAATCTCACAAAATCAGCCTTGGGCAGTGACTTTCTGAGGAAGATAACCTGTGATCACAGGATTTCATTTTATCACAGGGTTTGAAGGGAGCTCAGAGGGTATCTAGTCCAACCTGTACCTCCAGAGGAAACTTTAATACTGTAGTTTTCCCAGTGCTAAGCACAGTACTATGCTGACTGAGGGCTGCCCATCAAAGTCTGATGGATTGAACTGAACTGACCTTGGTAGTGGGGCAGAGGACCAAGAGGCATCTAGTGAACTTTTAGAGATGGAAGGGATTGCATGTGGTTGCAAGACCTCATTGTACATATGAAGATGCTAGGCCAAGAATTATGTTGTAAAACCCCTTCCACCTCCAACAATTCTGCACAAGAGAAGATTTAGGTCATAAGCAATATGTAAAGACCTCCTTTTATTCTGGTATCATTTTCTATCCTTCTACCTCTAAGATCTCTCCCAGCTCAGACATTCTCTGTTCTAAAAGTGCTGTCAGCTGTGATCTTCTCTATTCTAAGGGTATTTCCAGTTTTGCTATTTTTTATTCTAAGGTAAAAATTCTCAACCTTTTATTTTTTTTTAGTCATGGACCCTTTTGGTAGTGTCTAGTGAAACCTATAGAAAGACCCTTCCTCGAAATAATATTTTTGATAAAGAAAATAAAACATATAAGCTTGCAAAGGAAACCAATTTATTAAAATAAAATTATTTAAATATTTTTAAAAATCTCAAGTTTCTAGGTTCCAAGCTAAGAATCTTGGATCTAAGAGCACTTCTAGTTCTGACATTCTTTGTTCTGAGCTCCATTCCACCTCTACCTTCTAGAATTCTTGGATTGTCCTGACTCCTGACCCAGGGCTATTTCTACAGTCCAGATTTCAAAGTCCAAACAAGTTCCTGGAGCTTGGTGGGGACCAAAGGCCTAGAATGATAATGAAGTATGGTTGGGGCTGATGACTGATGGGGATCTTTGGCATCACACAGAAGCGTAGGGGGGGTTGCCATGAAGCCTTGGCTATGCCATCTTTTAGAAGGGATAATGAGGAATGGGAAAAGGTGCCGTAGAGGGTAATTGCAAAGATAAAGAGTCTCAGGGCTGGAGTTAGGAGGCAAGGCGAGGATAATTAAGTTGGCATTCGTTAGGCGAGAGGAGATGAAATGGGGATATGCTTGTAGAGGTATCAGATGCCAAGGATGAGGGAAAGGAGATTCTCTGTGCCATGGAGAGGCTCAAACATACAAGGGCAAGACTTAAGAAGGAGGGGGTGAGTCCCAAGGCATTGGCCAGGGAACACACAAAGGAATGATATGCTATCACCAGATTTCCAGAGCTGGATGGGGAACAGCTGCCCAGGAAGTAGGAGAGACGATGTGTCAGAGGAGCTCCAGGGAAAACTTTTCACTTGCTCGCAGTTCCTGAGATGGCTTTAGGGCCTCCTCCTGGCATCTGATGCTTGGAGAGCCAGAGAGGTACTCAAAATTCAACAAAATTTGTTTTCTAACAACTCTTTTAAAAACCAAACATGAGTTTTAGTATCTTGGGAGAGAAGAAGTGGTCAATACACATAGAGAAGGGTGATCAAGGGAATGGAAATGCGGCTGAGTGACAGCTGAGAGACTCCAGCTCTACCACCACCTCCTGGGGAGGGGCACCATGCGCCTAGGCCTTGGTTTCTCTTTCTGGGTCAGGGTTAATTAGCTCTCCACTTCTACTTTCTTAAAACATTCACGAGAAAGGAGATTGTGTGGTTCCTGGATCCAAGGTTAATTAAAGTTTGAATCGCTGATCTAACCACTGATTGCTCTTCGCTCATTCATTCTGCATACATTAATTAAGCACCTACTATGGGTGGCAATGGGGTGTAGTGGATAGAGGGCCCAGCCTTGGGGGCTCAAGACCTTCCTCTGATATATCCTAGCTATATGACCATGGAGTAATTATTTAAACTCATAGTATCCCAGGCAAATCTCCAAGGTTTTAAGTTAAGAAGGAGCTATCCACAGAAGGCATTTCCATACTGGAATTAAAAAAAAAATAAAAGAATAATACACCCATTATTGAACTAGTGGAAGGGATATATGGCAAGGAGTTCTGCACCTCATAGCCTTAGGGAGTTTTCCAGGGATCCTAAGAAGTTATAAGTGAATAGTCCAAGGTCATACAGCATGTATCAAAGGTAGAGCTGGAACTTAGGTCTACCTGATTCCAAGGCATATCCTCTTCAGACTTTCCCTTATTGATGAAGTCATGGGTCCAGACCAGAAGTGAAAAAAATAAACAGACAAAAAGCAGTGCAAGGCATTGTGCTAAGGGAAATAGAGAGAAAATATGACAGGACCTCCCCTGACAGAGGGAGCCAAAGGATCATGTGTGTGATGTGTGATAATAATAACTGGCATTTATAAAATGATTTACACACATTACCTCATCTGAGCCTTATGCCAACCCTTTGAAGTAAAGAGGGACAGGGATTGGGACTGGATCTGTGATTATATTAGTGCAGGGGACTCCCAGGTGAGGAAAATCCCTCTACCTTTACAGGCTGGCACCTCTCAGTGAGCTGCCTGGAGGGCCAAGCTCAGGATTACTCCTCTTGTTCTCCCCATCCACCTCCTTGTTTTGGTCAGCGATTGGATAACTACTCATTCCTCATTGGCTCCCAAGCTGTCAACTTTATAGGATTAGATTTCTCTACCAGGAAGTCCTCCGCCCAAGGCACAGGGTAATAGCTATCATAGTTCACAGCTCACAGGACTGCAATACAACAGTGTTGTATCCCCCTGGATGGGAATAATAATATTGCATTTATATAAAATTTTAAGGTTTGCAAAGCTTATCTCATTTCATCCTCATGACAACCTGGCGAGGTAGGCATTATCCCCAGTTTACAGATGAGACGACTGAGGCAAATTATTTTGTTGTGTCAATTGTTTTGTCCATACTTACTATCTGAGGCAGGATCTGAACACAAGTCTTCTTGGCTCCAACTCTATCACTCTAACAATATCGTCACCTTAATGATATATACCTTATTATTCTTATTTTGAAGATTAGGACACTGAGTCCCAGAAAGGCTTAAGTGACCTGCTTAGGGACACACAGCTAGTAACTGTCAAGGCCCAGGCTCAGATTCTGGACTTTTGACACCAAACGCTTTCCTAAAGCATGGAGGAATCTAGTAATGGAAAGGATTTTAAAAACCTTCTAATCCACCCTCCTCATTTTTACAGATGGCAAAACTGAGGCCCAAAGAAATTAAGTCACTACCCAAGATTATATAGCTGAGATTCGAACTTGGGGCATCTGACTCTGAATCAAATACTCAATTTACTATATCACACATTGTCCCTGTGAGGGCTTAATATACTTATGAAATTCATTCATTATCCCACTTTTTGCCCTTAAAATATGTGTGCATGGGTAGTGATGGGAGAGGAGAGGAAGGAATTCCCTAACTTCAGCAGAAGTTCTCAGTCCATTGAGTATATAATTGCAAGGTTATGTTAAAGAGCTTCCTTTACGTCCATACTAATCAAACTACTAAAAATTATTTGATACAGCTAGAAAAAATAACAACTTAATTTATCTGGAAGAACAAAAGGTCAAGAGTATCAATTAATGAAAAAAAAATTACAAAGGTGTTCTAGCAATACCAGATCTCAAACTGTATTATAAAGCAGTAGTCAATAAAACTATCTGATTCTGAATGAGAAATAGAGTGGCAGATCAGTGGAATATACTAGGTATGCAAGACACCATAGTCAATGACCAAAGTAACTCAGTGTGTGATAAACCCAAAGACCCCAGCCTTTGGGATAAGAACTCACTATCTTACAAAAAACTTCTGGGAAAGCTGGAAAATAATAGGGCACAAACTAAATATAGACCAACATCTCACACCATACACCAAGATAAAGTCAAGATGGGTGCATGCTTCAGACTTAAAAGGTCAATCCTCCTTCACTCAAAACAAAGTCAAATTCAAGTTATGTCATTATTTCTCTGATGGCATGGTCTTCTTCAGCAATGAAGGATGAACACACACAAAGAGTGACTCCATAAGCAAGTCAGGAGGGCAAGGAAAAGTCTATCTGCCATATCTATGGAGAAGGGAAGAATTCATGACCAAACAAGGGATAGAGGGCATTATAAAGTGTAAAATAGATAATTTTGATTATATTAAAATAAAAAGCTTTTGTACAAACAAAGCCAAGGCAACTAAAATTAGAAGGAAAATAGAAAGCTAAGAAACAATATCTCAAGTGTCTCTGATAAAGATGTCATTTCTCAAATACTTAGTGAACTGAGTCAAATTTATAAGTATATAAATCATTCCTCAATTAATAGATGGTCAAAGAATATGAATAGGAAGTTTTCAGATGAAGAAATCCAAACTATCTATAGGCACATGAAGATGTGAATAACTTTTGATTAGAGAAATGTAGATTAAAACAACTCTGAGATACCACTTCACACCTATCACATTGGCTAATGTAGCAAAAAAAGAAAAATGATAAATATTGGAGTGGATATGAGGAAATTTGGACATTGATGCATTGTTGGCGGAGTTGTGAACTGATTCAAACATTCCGGGGAACAATTTGGAACTATGCCCAAAGGGTGACCAAACTGTGCACACCCTTTGATTCATCAATACCACTACTAGATCTGCAACCCAAAGAGATAATAAAAAGGGGAAAAGGACCTTCATGTGAAAATAATTTATAACAGCCCTTTTCATAGTGTCAAAATATTGGAAATTCAGGGGATGTCCATCAATTGGGGAATGGCTGAACAAGCTGTGTATATGAATGTAATGAAATACTATTGTGCAATAAAAGTGGAGCAGGCAGATTTTGGAAAAACCTGGAAAGACTTGTAAGACCTGATGCAAAATGAAATGAGCAGAACCAGGAAAACAATGTACGTAGTACCAGAATCATCGTGTGATGATCAGCTATGAATGATCCAGTTCTTTTTAGCAACACAATGATCCAAGACAAATACAAAGGACAGAAAATATTATCCACACTCAGAAAAAGAACAGGTGGACTCTGTATGCAGATTGAAGCATATTTTTAAACTTTATTCTTTTTTTGTTTTCCTTTTGATCTGTTTTTTTCTTTCACAACTGTGACTAATATGCAAATATGTTTTACATGATAACACATGCATAACCTATATCAAATTGCCTACCATTTTTAGAAGAGGGGAAAGAGGGAGGAAGAAAGATTTGGAACACAAAATCTTGTAAAAATGAATGCAAAAAATTGTCTTGACATGTAATTGGGGAAAAAACATATTAAACACTTTTTAAAGGGGCTTCTGTTATGGAAGAGAAGGTAGTAGAATGGGAAAAAAAATCAACCACCTGGACTCAAGCCCTGTCTCAAATGCTTCTTGTTGTGTGATCATGGGCTGGGACAAGAGCATAGATAACTTCTCAGAGCCTTAGTTGCCTCATCTCTATGATGGGCATAATAGTAAGTATGCTACCTGCCTCACAGGTTTGCATGAGGTGAACACTTCCTAAACCTTCAAGTATTCTAGAAATGTGAGTTCTTTTCTGGCTGTTGATTCTCTGTGTTGATTTTCAATGGCCCCATTTGGGTGTATTTTTTTTTGTCGTTGTTTTGGCAAGGATACTGGAGTGGTTTGCCATTTCTTTCTCCATTTTACAGATGAGGAAACTGATGATTAAGTCACTTGCCTGGGGTCACCCAGCTAATAAGTGTCTGAAGCTGGATTTGAACTCAGGTCTTCCTGACTCCAGGCTGAGCACTCTATCCACTACAGTGCCACCTAGGACTGGTCTCTCAATCTACATTTCTGCCTATATTTCTGGGCTGATGATGACACATTACTCTCCCTCTTACCCTTTATGTTCTCAATACAGCATTTCCTCTCCAAGCTCTAGGCATACAAAGGCTCTTCCTCATTCCTGGAATGCTCTCCCTCCTTGCCTTTGCCTCTTGCAACTCCTAGTTCCTTTTAAGATTTGGCTTAAATTCCACCTCCCACAGGAGACCTATCCTGAGTTCCTCTTGTCTGTGGCTCCAGCCACCCCAAATTGCTTTGTATTTATCTTGTGTATATATATGTATATATATATATATATATATATATATATATACATATATATACATATATCTGTATATCTATATATATTGTGTATATATATATATAGTAATATATTGTATATAAATATATATATTTATCTATGTATCTGTTCTATCCCATCTCCTCAGTAAGTTTCTTGAGGGCAGATCTGTTTCACTTTTGTCATTGTATTCCTCAAACCCAATGTATAGTAGGCGCTTCATAAATGCTCACTGATGGATAGTGCCCTCCATTAGCAAAATTTCAATCCCACAAAATCAGAATCTGTGTTTGTTCAGAGGAAAGATGGGTTGAACGGCTCACCTTTGCACTGTCTGCAGAAAGGACTGGCTAAGCAAATTGATATTAATAGCACAAACAAGATTACTGGGGGCAAGGGAAACCACTGGAGGAAACAAACTGTTTCCTATTACCAGTGAGCACTTCAGAAGTATCTGCTGACGTACGACTGATGTGCTAATTAAAATAATACATTCTGGGGTAGTCATTAAAACAGGTTCCCTAAGAAACCTCCATTTGACAATCCTTGGGTAGCACAGCTTGTTAGTTTATGGACTTGAAATAATAAACTGTATATCTTGAACAATAATTTATGATTCAGCCTTTTTACTAGATTCAAAGAATATTATTAGAACTATGAGCTCTCTGAAGACACAGGGATGGAAAATGATCTTAGCACACAGAAAGTAAGTTCTAGAAGGCAGTTCAGGACATAAAACACCAGAGTGAGAAAGGTAATTAGAATATAAAATGTCAGAGAAGGCCTTTAGAACAGAGGATGTCAGAACTAGGAGGGTCCTTAGAACATAGAATGTAGGAGATGGGAGGGCCCTTAGAACAAAGAATATCAGAGCTGGGAGGATTCTTAGAACAAAGAATATCAGAGCTGGGAGGATTCTAAGAACATAGAATGTAGGAGATGGGAGGGTCTTCAGAACATAGAATGTAGGAGATGGGAGGGTCCTTAGAACATAGAATGTCAGAGCCAGGAGGGACCTTAAAACATAGAATGTCAGCGTTAAAATGTGAAGTGTCTGAACTATGAGGGACCTTAAGATAGAATACCTGAGTTGGAGGATGTTTCAGAGCTATAGTATCGAGTCTGACCCCCTCATTTTACAGAAGGGGCCAGAGGAAGCCAAGGGAGATTAAAGAACTTGCCCCAAGGTCATCCAGTTAGCTGGTGTTAGAGGCAGGACTAAAATCCAACTTACCTGATTCTTCCCTCCATATCAGGCCACCTCTTTCCACTACTTAATCTGAATTAGTGAGCTTTGCCTGTCATTAAAAAATGGGGGAAAGATGCCAAATACTCCAGCTGAGGGCATTTTCCATCTGCTTCTTCCCACATCTGCCAAGATAGTCTGTGTCTGAGATCCATTCCTGTTTAAGGGTAACCCAAGAGAGGGGCCAGGCAGAGGGAGTGCAAAGGCAGGAGAGATACAGGATCATATTTCTTCACCCTGACTGTTTCAAGTGTTTGTCTCAGTGTAGGTGAGCAACGGTGCCATCTGTGTATCTGTGGCTGTCATCTCTGTGGGTGTGGAAGCTGTGTTTTCCCTCAGTTTTTGGTTTGAGTCTGACATCTATTATGTAGGTATGTTAAGGAGATAGATCAGTGGGCTTTGGCTATAGCACTCCATCAGGACGAGGATGGGTTCCACTGAACTCACCCAAGCCTGAGTGCCAATCCTGTGTTCAATGAATCAAAGTCCCTCTTCTGTCATCTCCTGTAGATGATATGGATTTACAGAATGAGGACACTGACCTTCTAGAGGGTAGGATCTATGGAAGGAAACTCAAAGGTCAACAAGGCCACCTCCAGAAATATTTGAAGATCTCCTGTGATAAGAAATTTACTACCTGTTGAGACAGAATTCAGAGTTGCCACCAGTTTTCTAGTTTAACTTATTACTATTCATAATTGTTTGATGAATTTAATTGAATTAATTATAGGAAGTCTCTCTTCTCAGCCATCTGGAATCCCTGTATATCAAGGGTCCATGAACTTGTGTGTGTATATTTTTAAAAATTTGATAACTGTATTTCAGTATAATTAGTTTCCCTCCCAATCATTCAAAAATATGAAGGTTCTTAGTACAACCTCTCTGAAGCTTCTCATCCCTATTTTCTTTCACTTATTCTCACATGGCATGATCTTGAGGACTTTGCCTCCTTTGGATACTCTCCAACTTCTCATTGCCCTATTGAAGCAGTGATGCCCAGAATACAGTCCTACTCTAGGTGTGGGCACCTAGATTGAGGCAGAGGACAGCAGGAGCACCAATTGCTTCACTCTCCAGATTATGCCTCTCTGAATGGCTCTCACTTTATTTCACTGTCATAATCCACTGTTGACACCTATTGGACTAGTGGTCCCCTAAAATCACCTCAGGTGATTGTTCAGCCATACCTCTCCCATCTTGTTCTTTCAAAATTGATTTTTTTGAACCTACATAAGACTTTACATTTATCCCCATGAGAATGTGAATCTGCTTTTCTACAGCATCCATCCATCCCTGTTCTGCTCGCTGGGACCAAGATGAACTAGTACAAACACAAACTTAAAACAACAACAACACTGCAGTGATTAAACTCGGAGTTCAGGAGCACCATGATCTAGACTGGGAGATGTGAGTTTTTGACCAGATATGACACTTGACCTCATGGAGTTTATAATCTAAGCCTTCTCCCACATGAAAGAAATTTTAAGGAAACCATCATGGCCCTTTCCTAAAATGTCTATTCTCTAGGCTAAATATCACTCACCACTGGCTTCAGAGTCAGAAGTTCTGTGTTCAAATCCTAATTTTGCCAATTATAGGATCATAGACATAGACTGGAAGAGACAATAGAAGACATTGGATCTAATTATCTATTTTTCCTGATGAACCATCATGCCTCTCCAAACCTTGACCAACCTGATGCCCCAGCAACACCTCTACCTCTACAGCCTCTTCTGCTAATTCTCTTTGAATGTCTGTTTGAGGAAGCACCCACACGTAATACCTCTGGACTATCTCTTCCCCTTGCTTCCACTCAGGTACCTTCCCTCCCTCTTTCTCCCCACACCCTCTTTAGCTCCCTTCTATGTGTCTTTCACTACAAGAATATAAGCACTTCAAGGGCATGGACTGTCTTTCTTTTCATTTCTATTTGTCTTGCCAGTGCTTGGCACATAGTAAGTGGTTAATAAATGCTTTCTCTCTCTGTGTCTCTCTCTCTGTATCTGTGTGTGTGTCTGTCTCTCTCTGTCTCTCTCTGACTCTCTCTGTCTCTGTCTCTCTGTCTCTGTCTCTCTCTCTCTCTCTCTCTCTCTCTCTCTCTCTCTCTCTCTCTCTCTCTCTCTCTCTCTCTCTCTCTCTTTCCTCTCTTCCTCCTCCTTGCCCTGACAAACAGAAGTTAAGTGACTTGTCCAGGATCATACAGGTAATGTGTCTGAGGCTGAATTTGAACTCAAGTCTTCCTGACTACAATGTTGGCACTCTATCTACTGCACAACCCTTCTTAGTATGGCTTAGTCTCCAGAACTCACTTTCCTGTATAATCTCTTATATGTTAATGTTCTTCCTAAAGTATATCCATTTAGTTTGGTGGCACAGTAGATAGAGTGCTGGGCCTGGAGTCGGGAAGACAAGTTAAAATCTTGTCTCAAACACTTGCTAGTTCTGCACCCCTGGATAAGACATTTAACCTCTGTCTGTCTCAGTTTCTTCAATTGTTAAAAGGGGATAATAACAGTACCTACCTCTCAGGCTTGTTTTAAGGACTACATCATATTTTAAAGAGCTTTGCAAAATTTAAAGTTCTATAAAAATGCTCTTCTTCTTTCTCCTCCTCTCCCTCCTCCTCTTCTTTCTCCTCCTTCTCTCTTCCTTCTCCTCCTCCTTTTTACCTTGCCATAAGACTTGCCCTGTCTGTGCCTCCTTATCCCCATCCGTCCAATGGGAAGTCTGACTAGCTCTAGAGCACCCCTCCTCTTCCCTCCAGGCCCTTTGAGGTGCTGGTAAGGACTAGACTTCAGTCTGTGCACTCATCATGATCATAACAGAGAGGAACCCATAGGGAAGAACAAGCAGAGAAGGGGGTGGGGCAGGAAGAGGGGACTCCCAAGCTGGGGTTTCTGGGAACAATATTTCATTCTTGTTTTTTATTTTATTTTACATGACAGAATAGAAGTTCACCTTTAATCTTTTCCCGACAAGTAAAAAACAGCCCCCTTGTCAGTTAAACACAGCAGGGCTTAAGTCAGACAGCGGCTGCTGGAAATCACACTTATGGGCTAAATTTAGCTCCCGGATTGGGGCTGGCTCAGTGGCTCTGACAGAACCTCCAGACGGTAATCTCGATGCTCTGATGCCTACCAGCATCCCAGGCTTGGCCTGAGTCTTGGGAAGCTGCCCAGCCTGAGGTAGCATGAACCTCTGGCTGCCACAAGGGATAGGAGAAGGAAGGAGAGTCCCAGAGGCTGAGAATGAGGAGGAAGGCCCAACTCTGGGTCGAGGTCCTCTCCACTGGATGCCCTCCCTCAGTGGGAGAGAGGAGGCAATCTACTACTTGTAGCTAACCTGACCAAAGACATGGCTCATTACTGCCTATGCTAGAGGCACCTGGTGCTGCAGTGGCTGGAATCAGGAAGATCTGAGTTCAAATCCAGCCTCAGACATTTATTAGCTGGGTAACCCTGAGCAAGTCACTTCATCTCTGTTTGCCCCAGTTTCCTCAACTACAAAAGGATGGTAATAATGGCACCTGTCTTTCAGGGTTGTTGTGATGATCAAATGAGATAATGTTGTAAAGTACTTAGCACACAGTAGGCACTATATAAATGTTTATGCCCTTTCCTGAATCCATTTGAGGTCCAGTGGACATCATTAAAGTGCCTACTGGTGTCCCCTCTTGACACTTGGGTTGCTGTGTAGCAGATCCCACTCTGCTAGAATAGCAGAATTCAAGGGACCATCTAGTCTTACCTATCCCTGTGCAGGAATCACTTCTACAAAATTCTCAATAAGCAGTCCTCCAGTCTCTGTATGGAGATGTCAAGTGACCCATGACTGCCCCCCCCCCCAAAGGAGCCCATTACCATTTAAGAAAGCTCTGACTCTTAGGAAGTGCTTGCTGCCATTAAACCTTTCTCTGTCTCTGCAATATACATATCTTGTTCTTGATCCCATCTTCTGGGGTCAAGATGATTGTCGAATTCTTCTTTATGTGAAAGTCTTTCAAATACTCGGAGGCTGTTATCATGTCTCCCCTAAGTCTGCCCTTCTCCAGGTTAAATATTCCTGATTCCTCCCATTGTCTTAATTTAGGGTGGTCTCCAGTCCCATCGCTAGTCTGGTCACTCTCTTCCCTGGACTTGTTTCTACCCTTCCTAAAATGTAGCATCCAGAAGCGATCATCCCCCAGATGTGGTCTGACTAGACAAAGGATTTACCTCCTGGGGGATTCTCTGCCTCTCTAAACACAGTCTAAAATATTTTGGCTCCCATGCATCACATTATCAATTCATGTAGCCTTCTGGGACAAAAGGCTCATAACTTATCATTGGTTCATGTTATAACTAACTCAAATTCTTCAGTTTCTTCAGATTTTTTGGGAGATGAAACCTCTCATTCTTAGGGTAACATAGATTTAGTGGCAAAACATATTTATTTCTCTTGTTACATGTAGTTTCTCTCATTAGAATGTAAATTCCTTGAAGGCAGGGACTATTTCATTTTTACCTTTTTGTTTTTGCCCCAGCGAAGAGCTGCTTAATAAATGGTTGAAATTGAATAAATTGAAACCAAATCTCTCTCTCTCTCTCTCTCTCTCTCTCTCTCTCTCTCTCTCTCTCTCTCTCTCTCTCTCTCTCTCCTTTCTCCTTTCTCCTCTTTCTATTTCATAAGATGGGATTTATACTCAAAATCCCAGGATTTGAAACCTAGCCTTAGTAACCTTGAAGGCTTGGCCAAATCTCTTCCCTTTTAAAAATGAGGACAAAATTACTCCAACTACCTCATAGGGTGGTCATGAGGAAAGCATTTTATAAATCTATCAAACATCACAAGTACATGAATTATTATTATTTGGATTAGATTTGAAATTTCATAGGTATCAAGAACTAATAGCATTTATATATTACTTTAAGCTTGGTCAAACATTTTACCTGTGTTATCTCATTCGATCCCCAACACCAGCCTGCAAGGCAAATGCTATTGTAATTCCCATTTTGCCAGGGAAGAAATTGAGTCAGGTTAAGTGACTTATCCAGGGTCATATAGATAGCAAATGGCTAATGCAGGATTTGAATTCTGGTCTTCCTAACTCCAAGTTCAACTCTCTGTCTACTGTGTCCTCTAGTTGCAAATGAAAAATTGCAAAATTGCACAGAGTCAAAGAGTTGCATTGGGAACCGAGGTGTTAGGTAGTGCCCCCAGAGTCACTCAGCCAGTGTGTGTCAGAGAGAAGACTTAAAGAGCCTGGTCTTCCTGGTTCAGATACCAGCTCTCTATCCACTACGCCATATTGT